>JAUIMM010000661.1:0-1427500 GCA_031769625.1 Taudactylus pleione
GGTGACTGGCAGATGTACACTGACATCACGGGCCTTAGTTCCACCCTCTGATGGCCCGCTTAGCCCCACCTCCACTGATGATTAGCCCACTGCCCACCCTTCCCCCCCCCCAGCAATGGTGGCCATCGAGAGGTGCAAACTATCAACGGTTCACCATTGATGGTTTTGTGACATTGGTGGTAATCACTGATGGGACCATCAGTGGAGACCATCGATGGGCAGGTCACTCATGGATATCCCTAGGAGGAGGAGCACAGCACGGGTCAGGTGGAATCGCCATATCTTCCTCTTACTATATGTAGAGTGTGGCTAGCTGAGGGTCCTGAATGGAGTAGCCCCGTCATTTTTTGTTGTCCCATCATCCTGGCGCTAAAGGTGATTGGCACAATACATCACTGTGCTCACATTCGCCCCCAATTCCCCGTCAGTGATTGTGACTCCGCACATACTACATCCCTATCTGGAAGCAGCAATGTCAGCCTGCTTCAGCGGATGATCCCCTCACCCCCACTCCTCAGGCCCACCCACGGCAGCCCTGCTGGCAGAAGCTATTGTTAAATTTAAAAAAACAAAACCTTTGTTTGCAGCACAGTGGGTGCAGGGCCCGGCGGCGGCCACACTGCGCTCACTATGGGGCCTCGAGCCAGCCCTGAAGATTTTCCAGCTGTTTTGCAGCAACAGAAGCAAAATGAAGCCTGTTCAGACAGAGAGTTTGCACCTGCTATAGGGCTGGTGCAATCTTCGATGTAGCGACTGAAGGTGCAATGATGGTGTCTTGGTTGGCACCGTGATGGAATAGCGCCATAGCCAATGTGCGTCTCTGTAGGTTGAGAATCAGTCGCGGCATTAGCATAAAGACACTGGCGCTGCAGCTGTGACTGTTTCTGCCTCTAAATCGGGCTCGCTCTTTGTATAAAAGCAATGTTGTAACAGACCATACTTGCCTACACTCCCGGAATGTCAAATGTCGTGTGGCTCTCCCAGATGCCCGGATAAGAGGCTGACCGTTACTGCCCGCTTGTCGAGTAAAGAGGACAGTCCAAGCGGCTTGATGACCCCATTCGCACTGGATTGCATCATAGTAGCTCCACCCCCTGCCTTACCATGGGACGTTGTATAACATGTGACAGGGCCATGATGATGCGGGCACAGCGTCACATCCCCACCCACACTACCCACTTGACTGCACCAAATCATTGATCTGGTTTGCGTTGAACTCGATAGAGACCTAAGAGTAAAGCAACCTACAAGTGCAACACAAGTGTGGGAACTTCTGCAATAGTGTTGGGAAGAATTTCCCTAGCACTATTTAATTTCCATTGCAGAAATAATGCCACCAGTGTGTTCAATGGTTATATCTACAAAAGGCGGCTACTTTGATGCGTAAATTTAGATTAAATATGGTTTAAAAAAAATATTCCATGATTATAATTTTACATTTCTTTTATGTCCAAATTTTTTTTCTTTCCACAGACATACCCCCACTGAGTACGTGGTCATGCCCCCTGTCCCAGGATGACTGTCTCTGATGTTTGAGGTAAGCTGTAACGGTATGCAATCGGGAAGCCGACTGCCTAAATACCGGCAGCCGGCTTCCCGACTGTCATATCCCGGCAAGGGTGAAATGCGGGCGTCTAGATGTAGACGTCCGCATTTCCCCGACGGTATTTCATACCAATTCCAGCTGTAACTATGTAGTGTTAACTCTAGGCCTTATTCAGCTTTGGGAATAGTGTAAGATATAGCACGTAATTGATCATCTTGGTAAAACCATGCTGCACTGCAGGGGGGGCAGATGTAAAAGGTGCATCACTATGGGGCCTCGAGCCAGCCCTGAAGATTTTCCAGCTGTTTTGCAGCAACAGAAGCAAAATGAAGCCTGTTCAGACAGAGAGTTTGCACCTGCTATAGGGCTGGTGCAATCTTCGATGTAGCGACTGAAGGTGCAATGATGGTGTCTTGGTTGGCACCGTGATGGAATAGCGCCATAGCCAATGTGCGTCTCTGTAGGTTGAGAATCAGTCGCGGCATTAGCATAAAGACACTGGCGCTGCAGCTGTGACTGTTTCTGCCTCTAAATCGGGCTCGCTCTTTGTATAAAAGCAATGTTGTAACAGACCATACTTGCCTACACTCCCGGAATGTCAAATGTCGTGTGGCTCTCCCAGATGCCCGGATAAGAGGCTGACCGTTACTGCCCGCTTGTCGAGTAAAGAGGACAGTCCAAGCGGCTTGATGACCCCATTCGCACTGGATTGCATCATAGTAGCTCCACCCCCTGCCTTACCATGGGACGTTGTATAACATGTGACAGGGCCATGATGATGCGGGAACTTTGGCCTTGGTACTTGGGGGGTTCAATCTGCTACTGCACTGTTCTCACCGATCTCCACGGCCTTTACGGTAGGTGGGATCACTTCTGCTACTACACTTGGTGAGGTCACTTCCCTTTCCTGTATCAGTGCTGTCTCTAACAGATTAATTGCATGTGAAGCGGCTGACACTACAACAGGTTCATCATCTACATACACATTTTCCTTATGATTACTCAGGACAGGGTACAAATTACTTGTTACATTTTTATAGATTTTGTTATCGGCTGTACCATCACCGCCCACCGCATAGGGCGGTGGTGGTGTGCTTGAGCCATTCACTTTGCTATTGGAAGCGCTACCTTGCGTTATGGGCGCGCTCCCATGAGGCACGCACACGACACTGTTCTGCGTCGCATACGCACTCCCTTGCTTAGCATGCACAACGCTGTTATGCGTCGCGTTTGCGCCACTCAGCCACATGTTTAAAACAGTCATTATACTTTACACGTGTCTTCAGGGATTTGACTACATATATCTTATCTTTTAAATTATTTAGCACCTCCAAATCAAAACTGCCGATTTTAGGGAAAGGCTTCACACATACCTCGGTCATCTTAACCCATACATCACAGTACGCAGTTGCATACGCACCATACTTGGTATACATTATATGCCTTCCATGAGCAGCCTCTCGTCGACCATGACTAGCGATTTGTCTGGCACCCATCTGGGAAAACGCCGAAACCTCGCTAAGAAAATGTCGACCGGTACACGCTTTCACAAGCTACATGTACGCACTCCTTCCCGTTATGCCTGTCGAACTGCTAGTCGTTTCAGTCAGCTTGCACAATGAGAAGCAAAATACCTGCCTATTGCAATCTACCCTGCTTGCGGCAAATTCAACCAAGCTTCACCGCTCGCTTTTACACGATTTCACGAGCTACGTGTACGCACTCTTTCCCTTTTCGAGTTAGTTTCCCTTGGTAGCATGTAATTGTTCCAATAACGCTTACCCTTTCCAATGATTTGACTGCACACGCCCCCCGTCACAATCACGGTCTACCTAACCGTGCGGTCTAATCGCAATGCCCAGAGAACCTAACTGATCAATGGGTTTTGCGATCACTCTGAGGGGCTGCTCAACAGCTAACCTCCGTATTCCCGATGCACGGGAAACTTATGGTTAGCTACCGAAAACTACAATGTACCTGCTCTGTACACTGGCCCAGTAGTTTTCTTGCCCCGTCGAGCACCTACCGAGTTTCTCTAGGCCTAACAGACAGTGATCTTTTCATCATACGCATACATTCACGTTCATACACCTTTTGTTGTCTGCGCAGAAAAACTTTTACTTAAATTTGTCAGGTGCAATTTAAAGGGGTTAACCAGTTAACCACGCTGTGCATATAACAAGACTATTTATCAAAATGACTGTTTAAATCCACGGCAGTATTACCGGATACACGTGTACGCTATTGTGCGACTAGTCGCATACACAACAATGCGACTGGAACACATAAGTGTGAAAATAAAATTACGCTATTGTGCGACTAGTCGCATACACAATATTGCGACTAACACACACAGCACGGACAGACAATAAAAGAAACAAACCTTTCTCTCTTGTCCCCAGGTTCCTAATCAGTGCCCCTTAAAATCACACAATAAAGGACATTGATTCCACAACACTGAATGGTAGCAGGGTTTTGAACACAGGACCTGATTCAGACCCGCAAGAAGATTGGCTGTATACTATAACCAGTATGCAAGCTATATACCTTACAGAACAAAGAAACCAGTTAACAGGTTTCCATTGGGTCTTGCTCCTGGACATTCTGGTACGATGCAGGTCATTGGACAGTTCGTATAGCATCACTGGGGGTATGTCCCAGTTCCTCAGATGTTGCTTTGTGTGGTTTTCCTGCCCAAGAACTGTTTTTTTAAACTAATAAAATACACTTCATACAGCTTTACATTCTAACCACTTTCATATAGTTCATATCTTGCGAACGCATGATGCGATTTCCTTGCAGGTCGAACCGGAAATCTGCAAATAAACAGTGATTTAGAATGGTACCAAACATGATATGTCTACTAGGTTATGTACCTTAAATATCGTATACATTACATTTCACAACATAAGTATTCGCTAATAAAACCTCTAATATTAAGCTTTTAATGCGGATGAACCTTTTTATAAGTTTTGGTATGTGTAAGTGTGAGAATATTGCGTAAAGTCGCTAATATGCGTGGTGCATTTATGTGTAGCGTGCTTTGATAAACAGCACAATTGTGCATCTTGTATATTTTATATGTTTTATTTAATGTGCGTATGGGTTATGGTAGGACTTTCAACAATATGCGGTAGCAACGCAGACGCACAACGCTAATAATTGCAACACAAGAAAATGGCGTCGACCGATTATTAATTTAAGATTTGGTCTCAGCCAATCACCCGGCTTCGACAGGGCATTACTCAGTGGTCATTACTACTGGGGGCTTTACTATTGGGGGCATTACTCAGGCAGCACTACTACTGGGGGCATTACTCAGGTGGCACTACTATAGGGATCATTACTACTAAGGGCACTACTATTGGGGGCACTAGTACAGGGGGGATTACTAATGGGGGCATTGTATAGGGGGCACTGCATAAGGGGCACTACCACTGTGGGCACTGCATAAGGGGCACTACCACTGTGGGAACTGCATAAGGGGCACTACCACTAGTGAGAGCACTACCACTAGGGGCACTACCACTACTGGGGGTCACTGCCATTAGGGGCACTACCACTACTGGGGGTCACTGCCATTAGGGGCACTACCACTACTGAGGTCACTGCATAAGGGGCACTACCACTACTGAGGGCACTGCATAAGGGGCACTACCACTACTGAGGGCACTGCATAAGGGGCACTACCACTACTGAGGGCACTGCATAAGGGACACTACCACTACTGGGGGCACTGCATAAGGGACACTACCACTACTGGGGGCACTGCATAAGGGGCACTACCACTGTGGGAACTGCATAAGGGGCACTACCACTAGTGAGAGCACTACCACTAGGGGCACTACCACTACTGGGGGTCACTGCCATTAGGGGCACTACCACTACTGAGGGCACTGCATAAGGGGCACTACCACTACTGAGGGCACTGCATAAGGGGCACTACCACTACTGAGGGCACTGCATAAGGGAAACTACCACTACTGAGGGCACTGCATAAGGGACACTACCACTACTGGGGGCACTGCATAAGGGACACTACCACTACTGGGGGCACTGCATAAGGGACACTACCACTATTGGGGCATTTCATAGAGGGCACTACTACTGTGGGCATTGTGTATAAGGGGCACAAATGTGGGCCTTGTGTAAAAGGGGGACATTACTATGTGGTGTAATGTAAATCAATGTGAATGTAATATGAATCAAGATTGTGCTACTGTGTGGTGTAATTTGAATTGGGAATAATGTGTGACCACGCCCCTTTCTTTTGAGACCACGCCCCTTTATTGAAACATCACTGAGGGGGGCCGTAAGTTCCAGCACTTCTCTAGGACCACTTTAAGCACTGATATAGTCCTATATTCTAAAGAATTCAGCTACATATTGTTACTCCTAGATCTCCTGCACTATGCTAGGTTTATACTCTACAGGTCAAAAGTCTTAGATTTTATTGAAATTTAGGCAATTCCAGTCCAGTGAGTAACCTGTAATGGTACAAAGGTGAGCAGTAATCTGCTAGAGGTTAAAACAATGTGTAGGTTAGCAAAATCTGGAAAATAATGTCAATTTCAGAGATATAAAAGAATCCCTTCTCAGGGAACAATTAATGGGTTAAGAACTTCAGGGCCAACACCAAGTCTTTTAGCACTCTGTGATACTATTATTATCATTATTGACAGGAGAAAAAAAACACCCATACATTGGCCCCAAGAAAAAAACAACAACCAAACACTGATTTAATTTCTTTGTACCACACCCTGCACTGTTGTGTCACTGCATCACTATGGTGAGGTCGGTGTGGGGACATGGAGACATATACACTGGTGACGGGGAGGGGGGGGTGTAGAGTAGACCTACACACTGGTGACACAGGGAGAGGAGACATGTAGACATACGAGTACACACTGGTGACTTGTGGGGAGGGGGACATGGAGACATACACATTGGTGACTGAGGGGGACATGGAGACACAAACTAGTGACTGGGGGGACATGGAGTAATACACACTGGTGACACAGGGAGAGGGGACATGTGGACATTCGAGTACACACTGGTGACTTGTTGGGAGGGGATATGAAGACATATACAATAGTGACTCTGGGAAAGGACCATAGAGACATAAACACTGGTGACTTGGGAAAAGTGGGCCTTGGAGTAATACACAATGGCGACTGGAGGGGGGACATGGAGACATACACAATGAAGTGTGAGGGGGACATCAAGACATACACAAAGGGGACCTGCGGACTGGTGACTGGCAGATGTACACTGACATCACGGGCCTTAGTTCCACCCTCTGATGGCCCGCTTAGCCCCACCTCCACTGATGATTAGCCCACTGCCCACCCTTCCCCCCCCCCAGCAATGGTGGCCATCGAGAGGTGCAAACTATCAACGGTTCACCATTGATGGTTTTGTGACATTGGTGGTAATCACTGATGGGACCATCAGTGGAGACCATCGATGGGCAGGTCACTCATGGATATCCCTAGGAGGAGGAGCACAGCACGGGTCAGGTGGAATCGCCATATCTTCCTCTTACTATATGTAGAGTGTGGCTAGCTGAGGGTCCTGAATGGAGTAGCCCCGTCATTTTTTGTTGTCCCATCATCCTGGCGCTAAAGGTGATTGGCACAATACATCACTGTGCTCACATTCGCCCCCAATTCCCCGTCAGTGATTGTGACTCCGCACATACTACATCCCTATCTGGAAGCAGCAATGTCAGCCTGCTTCAGCGGATGATCCCCTCACCCCCACTCCTCAGGCCCACCCACGGCAGCCCTGCTGGCAGAAGCTATTGTTAAATTTAAAAAAACAAAACCTTTGTTTGCAGCACAGTGGGTGCAGGGCCCGGCGGCGGCCACACTGCGCTCACTATGGGGCCTCGAGCCAGCCCTGAAGATTTTCCAGCTGTTTTGCAGCAACAGAAGCAAAATGAAGCCTGTTCAGACAGAGAGTTTGCACCTGCTATAGGGCTGGTGCAATCTTCGATGTAGCGACTGAAGGTGCAATGATGGTGTCTTGGTTGGCACCGTGATGGAATAGCGCCATAGCCAATGTGCGTCTCTGTAGGTTGAGAATCAGTCGCGGCATTAGCATAAAGACACTGGCGCTGCAGCTGTGACTGTTTCTGCCTCTAAATCGGGCTCGCTCTTTGTATAAAAGCAATGTTGTAACAGACCATACTTGCCTACACTCCCGGAATGTCAAATGTCGTGTGGCTCTCCCAGATGCCCGGATAAGAGGCTGACCGTTACTGCCCGCTTGTCGAGTAAAGAGGACAGTCCAAGCGGCTTGATGACCCCATTCGCACTGGATTGCATCATAGTAGCTCCACCCCCTGCCTTACCATGGGACGTTGTATAACATGTGACAGGGCCATGATGATGCGGGCACAGCGTCACATCCCCACCCACACTACCCACTTGACTGCACCAAATCATTGATCTGGTTTGCGTTGAACTCGATAGAGACCTAAGAGTAAAGCAACCTACAAGTGCAACACAAGTGTGGGAACTTCTGCAATAGTGTTGGGAAGAATTTCCCTAGCACTATTTAATTTCCATTGCAGAAATAATGCCACCAGTGTGTTCAATGGTTATATCTACAAAAGGCGGCTACTTTGATGCGTAAATTTAGATTAAATATGGTTTAAAAAAAATATTCCATGATTATAATTTTACATTTCTTTTATGTCCAAATTTTTTTTCTTTCCACAGACATACCCCCACTGAGTACGTGGTCATGCCCCCTGTCCCAGGATGACTGTCTCTGATGTTTGAGGTAAGCTGTAACGGTATGCAATCGGGAAGCCGACTGCCTAAATACCGGCAGCCGGCTTCCCGACTGTCATATCCCGGCAAGGGTGAAATGCCGGGCGTCTAGATGTAGACGTCCGCATTTCCCCGACGGTATTTCATACCAATTCCAGCTGTAACTATGTAGTGTTAACTCTAGGCCTTATTCAGCTTTGGGAATAGTGTAAGATATAGCACGTAATTGATCATCTTGGTAAAACCATGCTGCACTGCAGGGGGGGCAGATGTAAAAGGTGCATCACTATGGGGCCTCGAGCCAGCCCTGAAGATTTTCCAGCTGTTTTGCAGCAACAGAAGCAAAATGAAGCCTGTTCAGACAGAGAGTTTGCACCTGCTATAGGGCTGGTGCAATCTTCGATGTAGCGACTGAAGGTGCAATGATGGTGTCTTGGTTGGCACCGTGATGGAATAGCGCCATAGCCAATGTGCGTCTCTGTAGGTTGAGAATCAGTCGCGGCATTAGCATAAAGACACTGGCGCTGCAGCTGTGACTGTTTCTGCCTCTAAATCGGGCTCGCTCTTTGTATAAAAGCAATGTTGTAACAGACCATACTTGCCTACACTCCCGGAATGTCAAATGTCGTGTGGCTCTCCCAGATGCCCGGATAAGAGGCTGACCGTTACTGCCCGCTTGTCGAGTAAAGAGGACAGTCCAAGCGGCTTGATGACCCCATTCGCACTGGATTGCATCATAGTAGCTCCACCCCCTGCCTTACCATGGGACGTTGTATAACATGTGACAGGGCCATGATGATGCGGGAACTTTGGCCTTGGTACTTGGGGGGTTCAATCTGCTACTGCACTGTTCTCACCGATCTCCACGGCCTTTACGGTAGGTGGGATCACTTCTGCTACTACACTTGGTGAGGTCACTTCCCTTTCCTGTATCAGTGCTGTCTCTAACAGATTAATTGCATGTGAAGCGGCTGACACTACAACAGGTTCATCATCTACATACACATTTTCCTTATGATTACTCAGGACAGGGTACAAATTACTTGTTACATTTTTATAGATTTTGTTATCGGCTGTACCATCACCGCCCACCGCATAGGGCGGTGGTGGTGTGCTTGAGCCATTCACTTTGCTATTGGAAGCGCTACCTTGCGTTATGGGCGCGCTCCCATGAGGCACGCACACGACACTGTTCTGCGTCGCATACGCACTCCCTTGCTTAGCATGCACAACGCTGTTATGCGTCGCGTTTGCGCCACTCAGCCACATGTTTAAAACAGTCATTATACTTTACACGTGTCTTCAGGGATTTGACTACATATATCTTATCTTTTAAATTATTTAGCACCTCCAAATCAAAACTGCCGATTTTAGGGAAAGGCTTCACACATACCTCGGTCATCTTAACCCATACATCACAGTACGCAGTTGCATACGCACCATACTTGGTATACATTATATGCCTTCCATGAGCAGCCTCTCGTCGACCATGACTAGCGATTTGTCTGGCACCCATCTGGGAAAACGCCGAAACCTCGCTAAGAAAATGTCGACCGGTACACGCTTTCACAAGCTACATGTACGCACTCCTTCCCGTTATGCCTGTCGAACTGCTAGTCGTTTCAGTCAGCTTGCACAATGAGAAGCAAAATACCTGCCTATTGCAATCTACCCTGCTTGCGGCAAATTCAACCAAGCTTCACCGCTCGCTTTTACACGATTTCACGAGCTACGTGTACGCACTCTTTCCCTTTTCGAGTTAGTTTCCCTTGGTAGCATGTAATTGTTCCAATAACGCTTACCCTTTCCAATGATTTGACTGCACACGCCCCCCGTCACAATCACGGTCTACCTAACCGTGCGGTCTAATCGCAATGCCCAGAGAACCTAACTGATCAATGGGTTTTGCGATCACTCTGAGGGGCTGCTCAACAGCTAACCTCCGTATTCCCGATGCACGGGAAACTTATGGTTAGCTACCGAAAACTACAATGTACCTGCTCTGTACACTGGCCCAGTAGTTTTCTTGCCCCGTCGAGCACCTACCGAGTTTCTCTAGGCCTAACAGACAGTGATCTTTTCATCATACGCATACATTCACGTTCATACACCTTTTGTTGTCTGCGCAGAAAAACTTTTACTTAAATTTGTCAGTTGCAATTTAAAGGGGTTAACCAGTTAACCACGCTGTGCATATAACAAGACTATTTATCAAAATGACTGTTTAAATCCACGGCAGTATTACCGGATACACGTGTACGCTATTGTGCGACTAGTCGCATACACAACAATGCGACTGGAACACATAAGTGTGAAAATAAAATTACGCTATTGTGCGACTAGTCGCATACACAATATTGCGACTAACACACACAGCACGGACAGACAATAAGAGAAACAAACCTTTCTCTCTTGTCCCCAGGTTCCTAATCAGTGCCCCTTAAAATCACACAATAAAGGACATTGATTCCATAACACTGAATGGTAGCAGGGTTTTGAACACAGGACCTGATTCAGACCCGCAAGAAGATTGGCTGTATACTATAACCAGTATGCAAGCTATATACCTTACAGAACAAAGAAACCAGTTAACAGGTTTCCATTGGGTCTTGCTCCTGGACATTCTGGTACGATGCAGGTCATTGGACAGTTCGTATAGCATCACTGGGGGTATGTCCCAGTTCCTCAGATGTTGCTTTGTGTGGTTTTCCTGCCCAAGAACTGTTTTTTTAAACTAATAAAATACACTTCATACAGCTTTACATTCTAACCACTTTCATATAGTTCATATCTTGCGAACGCATGATGCGATTTCCTTGCAGGTCGAACCGGAAATCTGCAAATAAACAGTGATTTAGAATGGTACCAAACATGATATGTCTACTAGGTTATGTACCTTAAATATCGTATACATTACATTTCACAACATAAGTATTCGCTAATAAAACCTCTAATATTAAGCTTTTAATGCGGATGAACCTTTTTATAAGTTTTGGTATGTGTAAGTGTGAGAATATTGCGTAAAGTCGCTAATATGCGTGGTGCATTTATGTGTAGCGTGCTTAGATAAACAGCGCAATTGTGCATCTTGTATATTTTATATGTTTTATTTAATGTGCGTATGGGTTATGGTAGGACTTTCAACAATATGCGGTAGCAACGCAGACGCACAACGCTAATAATTGCAACACAAGAAAATGGCGTCGACCGATTATTAATTTAAGATTTGGTCTCAGCCAATCACCCGGCTTCGACAGGGCATTACTCAGTGGTCATTACTACTGGGGGCTTTACTATTGGGGGCATTACTCAGGCAGCACTACTACTGGGGGCATTACTCAGGTGGCACTACTATAGGGATCATTACTACTAAGGGCACTACTATTGGGGGCACTAGTACAGGGGGGATTACTAATGGGGGCATTGTATAGGGGGCACTGCATAAGGGGCACTACCACTGTGGGCACTGCATAAGGGGCACTACCACTGTGGGAACTGCATAAGGGGCACTACCACTAGTGAGAGCACTACCACTAGGGGCACTACCACTACTGGGGGTCACTGCCATTAGGGGCACTACCACTACTGGGGGTCACTGCCATTAGGGGCACTACCACTACTGAGGTCACTGCATAAGGGGCACTACCACTACTGAGGGCACTGCATAAGGGGCACTACCACTACTGAGGGCACTGCATAAGGGGCACTACCACTACTGAGGGCACTGCATAAGGGACACTACCACTACTGGGGGCACTGCATAAGGGACACTACCACTACTGGGGGCACTGCATAAGGGGCACTACCACTGTGGGAACTGCATAAGGGGCACTACCACTAGTGAGAGCACTACCACTAGGGGCACTACCACTATTGGGGGTCACTGCCATTAGGGGCACTACCACTACTGAGGGCACTGCATAAGGGGCACTACCACTACTGAGGGCACTGCATAAGGGGCACTACCACTACTGAGGGCACTGCATAAGGGAAACTACCACTACTGAGGGCACTGCATAAGGGACACTACCACTACTGGGGGCACTGCATAAGGGACACTACCACTACTGGGGGCACTGCATAAGGGACACTACCACTATTGGGGCATTTCATAGAGGGCACTACTACTGTGGGCATTGTGTATAAGGGGCACAAATGTGGGCCTTGTGTAAAAGGGGGACATTACTATGTGGTGTAATGTAAATCAATGTGAATGTAATATGAATCAAGATTGTGCTACTGTGTGGTGTAATTTGAATTGGGAATAATGTGTGACCACGCCCCTTTCTTTTGAGACCACGCCCCTTTATTGAAACATCACTGAGGGGGGCCGTAAGTTCCAGCACTTCTCTAGGACCACTTTAAGCACTGATATAGTCCTATATTCTAAAGAATTCAGCTACATATTGTTACTCCTAGATCTCCTGCACTATGCTAGGTTTATACTCTACAGGTCAAAAGTCTTAGATTTTATTGAAATTTAGGCAATTCCAGTCCAGTGAGTAACCTGTAATGGTACAAAGGTGAGCAGTAATCTGCTAGAGGTTAAAACAATGTGTAGGTTAGCAAAATCTGGAAAATAATGTCAATTTCAGAGATATAAAAGAATCCCTTCTCAGGGAACAATTAATGGGTTAAGAACTTCAGGGCCAACACCAAGTCTTTTAGCACTCTGTGATACTATTATTATCATTATTGACAGGAGAAAAAAAACACCCATACATTGGCCCCAAGAAAAAAACAACAACCAAACACTGATTTAATTTCTTTGTACCACACCCTGCACTGTTGTGTCACTGCATCACTATGGTGAGGTCGGTGTGGGGACATGGAGACATATACACTGGTGACGGGGAGGGGGGGGTGTAGAGTAGACCTACACACTGGTGACACAGGGAGAGGAGACATGTAGACATACGAGTACACACTGGTGACTTGTGGGGAGGGGGACATGGAGACATACACATTGGTGACTGAGGGGGACATGGAGACACAAACTAGTGACTGGGGGGACATGGAGTAATACACACTGGTGACACAGGGAGAGGGGACATGTGGACATTCGAGTACACACTGGTGACTTGTTGGGAGGGGATATGAAGACATATACAATAGTGACTCTGGGAAAGGACCATAGAGACATAAACACTGGTGACTTGGGAAAAGTGGGCCTTGGAGTAATACACAATGGCGACTGGAGGGGGGACATGGAGACATACACAATGAAGTGTGAGGGGGACATCAAGACATACACAAAGGGGACCTGCGGACTGGTGACTGGCAGATGTACACTGACATCACGGGCCTTAGTTCCACCCTCTGATGGCCCGCTTAGCCCCACCTCCACTGATGATTAGCCCACTGCCCACCCTTCCCCCCCCCCAGCAATGGTGGCCATCGAGAGGTGCAAACTATCAACGGTTCACCATTGATGGTTTTGTGACATTGGTGGTAATCACTGATGGGACCATCAGTGGAGACCATCGATGGGCAGGTCACTCATGGATATCCCTAGGAGGAGGAGCACAGCACGGGTCAGGTGGAATCGCCATATCTTCCTCTTACTATATGTAGAGTGTGGCTAGCTGAGGGTCCTGAATGGAGTAGCCCCGTCATTTTTTGTTGTCCCATCATCCTGGCGCTAAAGGTGATTGGCACAATACATCACTGTGCTCACATTCGCCCCCAATTCCCCGTCAGTGATTGTGACTCCGCACATACTACATCCCTATCTGGAAGCAGCAATGTCAGCCTGCTTCAGCGGATGATCCCCTCACCCCCACTCCTCAGGCCCACCCACGGCAGCCCTGCTGGCAGAAGCTATTGTTAAATTTAAAAAAACAAAACCTTTGTTTGCAGCACAGTGGGTGCAGGGCCCGGCGGCGGCCACACTGCGCTCACTATGGGGCCTCGAGCCAGCCCTGAAGATTTTCCAGCTGTTTTGCAGCAACAGAAGCAAAATGAAGCCTGTTCAGACAGAGAGTTTGCACCTGCTATAGGGCTGGTGCAATCTTCGATGTAGCGACTGAAGGTGCAATGATGGTGTCTTGGTTGGCACCGTGATGGAATAGCGCCATAGCCAATGTGCGTCTCTGTAGGTTGAGAATCAGTCGCGGCATTAGCATAAAGACACTGGCGCTGCAGCTGTGACTGTTTCTGCCTCTAAATCGGGCTCGCTCTTTGTATAAAAGCAATGTTGTAACAGACCATACTTGCCTACACTCCCGGAATGTCAAATGTCGTGTGGCTCTCCCAGATGCCCGGATAAGAGGCTGACCGTTACTGCCCGCTTGTCGAGTAAAGAGGACAGTCCAAGCGGCTTGATGACCCCATTCGCACTGGATTGCATCATAGTAGCTCCACCCCCTGCCTTACCATGGGACGTTGTATAACATGTGACAGGGCCATGATGATGCGGGCACAGCGTCACATCCCCACCCACACTACCCACTTGACTGCACCAAATCATTGATCTGGTTTGCGTTGAACTCGATAGAGACCTAAGAGTAAAGCAACCTACAAGTGCAACACAAGTGTGGGAACTTCTGCAATAGTGTTGGGAAGAATTTCCCTAGCACTATTTAATTTCCATTGCAGAAATAATGCCACCAGTGTGTTCAATGGTTATATCTACAAAAGGCGGCTACTTTGATGCGTAAATTTAGATTAAATATGGTTTAAAAAAAATATTCCATGATTATAATTTTACATTTCTTTTATGTCCAAATTTTTTTTCTTTCCACAGACATACCCCCACTGAGTACGTGGTCATGCCCCCTGTCCCAGGATGACTGTCTCTGATGTTTGAGGTAAGCTGTAACGGTATGCAATCGGGAAGCCGACTGCCTAAATACCGGCAGCCGGCTTCCCGACTGTCATATCCCGGCAAGGGTGAAATGCCGGGCGTCTAGATGTAGACGTCCGCATTTCCCCGACGGTATTTCATACCAATTCCAGCTGTAACTATGTAGTGTTAACTCTAGGCCTTATTCAGCTTTGGGAATAGTGTAAGATATAGCACGTAATTGATCATCTTGGTAAAACCATGCTGCACTGCAGGGGGGGCAGATGTAAAAGGTGCAGAGAGATTTAGATTTGGGAGGGAGGTGTCCAAACTAAAATCTATATTGCAGTGTAAAAATAAAACTGTGCAGTATTTGTGGGCTACATACAAAAGCAGTAGTATTTACCCTGCATGCAAAATAAAAATTTCAATCTCCCTCTCGCTCCCTCCCTCCCTCTACACTGACACTCCCTATAAAGGATCCCTCTAAGTATAATACACAAAAGGAGGATTAAAACTAACATGGAATGAAATTAGAATTTAGAAACAGGATGGGGTAACACGTTACTGGGATATACTGTATAGGGAAAACTCACTTCTGAGAGTGGCTTAGGAGTAAATTTACTAAAGTAAGAATTTGTAGAAGTGAGTTTTAGAAGAGATGTTGCCCATAGCAACCAATCAGATTCTAGCTATTATCTTCTAGAATGTGCTAGTTAAGTGTTAAGTAGAATCTGATTGGTTGCTATGGGCAACATCTCTTCTAAAACTCACTTCTAAAAACTCTCACTTTAGTAAATTTACTCCTAAGCCACTCTCAGAAGTGAGTTTTCCTTATACAGTATATCCCAGTAATGTGTTACCCCCATCCTGTTTAGTAAATTTACCGCTTAGTAATGTTTTATAAACGGTATTGTAACCAGGGCTATATTAAGGCTGGAAAACTGTGATGGCCCTCCCAAACAGATCCAAACTTATCCGGTCCCATAAATGAGAACGATATCCTTATATCATACTGGCTCACTCTTTTGTAAGTTGCGGGACACTCCCGAATTTGGGAGAAAGTCTCCCGGCTCCTGGTGAAGTGAGTGTGATGTGGGTAATGATGACGCGATACGCTGTGAATCCCGTCATCACTGCGTTCATTTTCATTTTTGCAATATTTTGAAGTTGGTAAATAGGCCTCTATAATACACAGAGGTCTATAAGACAAAACCATTTTTTATTATTATAAATAATTATCACAGAATCGTAACAAACGATGTGACTGTACTTGATAAAGTAATATCTGCCTCATTTGTTCTGTATGTTGTCCCTTTATGTATTAGCTGTGTCCATTAGTATAACTGTGTATGAGTATTACCTGTAATACAAGCTCAGCCTTAACCTGAGGGAGATTAGTTGTATGAAGCCATGGAGAGAGATGAAGTTGCCCAAGGCAACCAATCACCTTCTAACTGTAATTTATCTAGCACAGTCAGGGCCGGATTAAAGGGGGGGCGACAGGGGCGATCGTCCCTGGACCCCCACACCTGAAGGGCCCCCACACCCAGCCATCGGGGTTAAAGTGAACCGCAGGAGACTGAACCAGTTCCACCTCCTCCGGACAACTAACCCCGGCGCCGCAGGGAGGCACCATTGGCCAGGCGCCCGCTGAGATTGTAACCAGCGGGCACCCGGTGCCCTCCCCGCAGCGGCAGCCAGAGCCGGAGGCTAGAGCCCACTCGTGAGCTCCGGCTTCCGGCTATAGTGCAGAGGAGTAGCCGGGCAGACCAGACCAGAAGGCAGCGGGAGCAGGGCTTAAGGTAAGTATGACTTTTTTCTTTTTAGCGCAAGCGGCTTTTCCACTGAGGGCATTGCTGGGGGGGGCATTACTCGGGGGGGGGCATTACTACAGGGGGCATTACTCTGCATTACTACAGGGAGCATTACTCGGAGGGGGGGCATTACTCGGCATTACTGGTAGGGGCATTACTACTAGGGGTATTACTACTAGGGGCATTACTATTGGGGGCACCATTTCTGGGGGCATTACTATTGGGGACTACTTGAAGGTAGGGAATTACTACTGGGGCACTAGTACAGAGGGAGCATTACAATTAGGGGCACTAATACAGGGGCATTTATACAGAGGGTACTACTACAGGGGGCATTGCTACTGGTGCCACTACCATAGGGGGCACAACTACAGGGGTATTACTACTGAGGGCATTTATACAGGGGGCATTACTATTGGGGACACTACTACTGGGGGCACTACTACTGGGTGCACTGCATAAAGGGCACCACTACTGTGGGCTCTGCATACGGGGCACTACCACAGTGAGCACTGACACTACTGGGGTCCCCATTGTGCATACCCCCGTCGTCACATTTAATAGGGGCCCCCACATGTTTGTTGCCCAGGGGCCCCCACAGACCTTAACCCGGCCCTGAGCACAGTCTATAGAAGCTGATTGGTTGCTTTTGACAACTTCTTAACTTCTTAGGGCCGTATTCAATTGCCGGCGAAAAACCAGCATCGGCGATGGCGTCATTTTCGCCAATCTGGACTTATCCCCGTATTCAGTTCTTCAGACTTTTTGCTGGTGCGGAAAGTCAATGGTAAGAACCCTGCGAAAAAATATCACCTATGAATAGGTGTCGAAAAAAGTGCAGAATTGGGGTTTTGGGGTACATACTTCCAAAAACCACCCTGCATCCCTTGGACAGTCCCCCCAAAGGTATTTTGTGTAAAAAAAAAATTATAGTACCACAGGACACTCCAAAAAACTTCTTACATTTTGGGGGCGAAAAAAAAAAAGTTGGGGGATAAACTTCTAAACTAGCAAAATAGACTCAGGGGGGGGTCCCCAAGTATGCACCAGGTGTCTTTTTGATTGCAGGTTGTTGCGGCAGGTGAATTTTTTATGTTTTTTAAAAGTTAACATTAGACACTTTAAAATATGCTTGCACCCATTTTCACGTAACCCAAATTTTATGGGACTAATTTTTCCAAAAACACCTTGCTAAATGCTATTCTTCACCCCTTATGCAAAGATGCTAAACAGCACCTATTGAGACCATTTAAACACCCCAAATACCTTCAGCAGGGTTATTCGGGGGTACCCATAGTGAACCCCCATGTCAGAGCATCTTTTGTGGGTGTCAGGCTGATTTCTCAAAAATGACAGCACTTATTGCTCATTTCGTTTTCGCCGGGTGCCGTTTTCGCCGATTTAGATTAGAATACGGGGATACGCAGGGACGAGCGTGATACATTTTCACTCTCAAAAGCGGCGATGACGTCGAAAAGTCCGGCAACGGACTTTTAGCTGAATATGCCCCTTAATCTCTCTCCAAGGTGTAATACATCTCCCCTCCTGCGGGCAGAATATGAGCTCATAGGTTTCTGAGTATTAGAGACTTTCACTTTCATTTCTTTTTTCTGCTGCCAGCGATGGCGTCTGCTGATCTGAGATGGGAGTTGGACTGTTCCATCTGCCTGAGCATTTATACAGATCCTGTAACCCTGAGATGTGGGCACAACTTCTGCAGGGTCTGTATTGATCGTGTGCTGAATACACAGGAGGGGTCTGGAGTATTCACCTGTCCTGAATGCAGAGCAGAGTATCTGGATCGTCCTGCCCTGGAGAAAAACAGAAAACTGTGCAACATAGCAGAACGTGTGCGCTCTATTCCTGAGGAGGGAACTGGAGTGTTCTGCACTTATTGTGTCCACTCGCAAGTACCTGTTGTTAAAACTTGTCTGAAGTGTGAAGCTTCTCTCTGTGATCTACATTGGAGGACACACAACAAGTCTGCAGAACATGTCTTAGTTGATCCCACCACTTCCTTGGAGAAGAGAATATGCTCTGTCCATAAAGAGATCTTGAAGTATTTCTGCACTGAGGATGCTGTCTGTATCTGTGTGTCCTGCAGTTTGGCTGGAGAGCATCGGGGACACCTGGTGGAGATGCTGGGTGAGGCCTCTGAGAAGAAGAAGGAGAAACTGAGAAATGTTCTGCAGAAACTGACCACAAAGAGAAAAGAGACTGAGAATAGTATCCAGAGTCTGCAGGAGCGCAGAAAATTAGATCATGAAAAAGCAGCTGGTTTAATAGAGACAGTCACTGCCCTGTTTAGAGACATCAGGAGACAGCTGGAGGACCTAGAGAAGAGAGTCCTGGATGGCATCTCTAGGCAGGAAGAGCACATTTCACTCTCTGTCTCTGAACTTATCCAGCAGCTGGAAATAAAGAAGGATGAGATGACCAGGAAGATGTGTCACATTGAGGAATTGTTTAACATGTCTGATCCAATTACTGTCCTACAGGAACCAGACACAGGTGACTTGTCTGATACTGAGGAGCTGTGTAACATAACTGATCCAATCACTATTGTCCAAAAACAGGAATCAGATCCTGAAGAGGGGGATAATCAGGAGGAGGATGGGGGCACCGAGGAGGAGGATGGGGACACCGAGGAGAAGGGGGGCACTGTGGAGGAGGAGGAGGGGGATACAGGGGAGGGAGAGAGACATGATGAGCATGTCCATGAAGTTGGAGAACTGGATGTGGGTCTCATCTTGGGGAAATTACAAACATTATCAGATATAATAAAAGGAATAAATGTATGCTTCTATGTGCAGAAACCAGAAATATCACTGGATGTAAACACAGCTGGAAATTATATACACATATCAGGTGACATGAAAACTGCATCCACGTCTTCAAAAAAACAGAAACTACCAAAGACACCAGAGAGATTTCAGGATGATCCTCAGGTAATAAGCACCAGTGTATTCTCCTCTGGGCAACATTACTGGGATGTGGATGTCAGTAAATCAGAGAGCTGGAGGGTGTTATCCCAGTATAGTCAGAAGAGGAGGGTGTTATCCCAGTATAGTCAGAAGAGGAGGGTGTTATCCCAGTATAGACAGAAGAGGAGATAAGTCTCGCATTGGAGATAATAACAAGTCTTGGTGCTTGGATAGGACTGTTAATAATTATTCAGTGATACATGACAGTGAAAAGATCCCGTTACCTGACAATATTCCCTATGATAGAGTGAGGATATATCTGGATTATGAGGCAGGACAGCTGTCCTTTTATTCTCTATGTGACACGATCAGACACTTACACACCTACACTGCCATCTTTACTGAGCCTCTTCATGCTGCATTAGGTGTATGGGAAAAGGGTTGTATAACGATATCTGTGGAGAATCTGGAGCTATCAGGGAGGGGAATCTGATTGGTGGAGCATTTAGTGCATAGAATGATGGAGTGGATACAGTAAATTATATGTATTTGAAGAACATGTACCTGGCCCACAGAATTGGTGTATAATATTGTGGACACTGTAAGTTGTGTATTCAGTGTCCCAGCAGGTGTGCTTCATGTCTGACATTATCTATCTACTGTATATTCCTGACATGACAGATATAAATCATTCATAAAGTCATATGTACTAATCAGAACAATATTTCTATGTAAATCTAAAGTCCAGTGAGTATTCTTCAATTATTTGTTAGTAATGTAGCTAATAAAGGTCACAAATTATTCCTGTAATCTTGCATTATTTGTCTTAAACTGGGTACACACAGGAGATGATGTCGGTACGATATGTCGTCTCCGGCAGAAACAGAACGACCAATTGGCTGCATCGCTCAGTGATCACTGCCAATATGCACGCTCCCGCGGTCACATGCAGTATCGTCCAGTCGGCCAAGCTGTATGTCCAACCGGATGATATCGGATGCAGCACCATTGCAGGTAATGAAGGACTGAATGAGCGATCGTTCCGTCATTCATTACCTCGTTATAATGTGTACCTGAGGTGCAGGGCCGGATTGTAGGCAGGGTGGGCGGGGCAGCTGTCCAGGGTCCTCCACACATTGCACCTACCCTGCCCTCTCTGCCACCTCCCTGGCTAGGCTGGCTCCAGTCAGGATCACTGACTCTACTACTACAACTGCAAAGCCCTCCCCCTTACTCACCTTCCAGTCCGGTGTCTGTTTTCCTCTGCCGGGGTGGATGTGCTCGGGGCTCTGCTCGCTCATCTGGCTTCCTGCTCCCAGCCCATGCTGCTGCTGCTGCTCGGTGAACGGCCACAGAAAGCAGCTCCGGCAGGAGGAAGATAGTGGCCGAGGGCAGCAGGATACTCACCAGTTACGGCTTCCGGGGTCTGGACAGGTAACGCATCGGTGCCTGGTTCCTGGCCCTCTCCTATGTGTGTGTGTGTACACTCTGCCCTCTCCTGCCCATTGCAATGACAGCGGATGACTGCCCAGAGACCACCCTCCCTGGTGGCTGCACTGCCCCCCGTGTATGCCTCATGTGTCCTATCATGCAGGTGCATAGTACTGGTGGAGGAGAAGGTCAGTGGTGTTACTGTAACTTTATTGGTTGGGGCCCCCACAAGTCTTGATACGGCCCTGCTGAGGTACGATATGTCGCTCAGTGCGTACCCGGCTTTAGTAGCTGTTGCGGTACTGCAGTCCCGAGATTTCTAAGTTGGGAGTAATGATCCCAACTGAGCAGGACACCCAGCTGTAAAATCGATTGCTGATGTATGGGGGCCTTAAGGTAGAAACCTAAATCATCTCTTTATGGTAAAGCTGTGACCTAGAGAAGACCCACTTTGTTTCCTGGGGCCTCAAATGTGCGTCAGGGACACTGTCAATGACTGACCTCCCTATGAGTACTCCGGGTACAAATTTATGGTAATATTCCCTACTTTTTTTTTTAAAAGCTTTTCAGGGAGATTTTATTAATAAACCAAAAATTACTGCGCTGGTACCAAAGATCCGTATGGTATACGTAGTGCTCTCTATTATCAGGTATGAGGCTTGTTTATCGTACCAAATATAGGTTTATTTAAATTACACATAAAACAATATACATTTATAGCCACAATAAAAATGGTAAATAGAATATCAGATTAATTAGAGAGATCTACGGAGGATTTGCATTTGAAATTCCAGCAATTTATACAAAGAAATGTCACTTATGGTTGCTTATATCTATTCATACACCTACAGCCTGGTGATCCATACAGAGAATTACACAATTCAGCAATAATCTCCTATATAAATAAAAAAGATCTATGAGGAATGTGCACAGACGACTTTCAGTATGTCCAGAACAATGTATCATAGTGGCTGATATTTTAGTTGTAAGATCCGTAATGCCGGGCATACACTATACAATTATCTGTCAAATCTGTCTGGTGGGAAGGAAAATCTGGTCCATTTTCTAGTGTTTGGGAGCAGATTTCTATTGTCATTTGCTCCCATACATTACCAGGTTTTCATTCCAACCAGCCAGATTGGACAGATAATTGCATAGTGTATGCCCAGCATCATAATTCATGTAACTGATTTTGTAATTGAAACAATAGTTTAACGGTCTCAAGGTTCCATTAAGCAGGTGAAATCTCCGGTCAGAGTGTAGCAGTGAAAAGAATAGGGAATGTTTTCTGTGTCACTGGTGTCCCAGTGCACACAGTGTTTGTGCTATCCGATATCACTTGTATTCAATTGGAAGCCCCCTTAGATAGTAACATAAATCCTTAATATTCACCCGTCAGCTGGAGGTTAGCGTGGTTATGCTGCGGGGGATCCCGATGACAGAGGTTCCCGTACCTGCAAGATGGTGGTCACGCTGTGGGGGATCTCGATAGCAAAAGTTCCCGTGAAGGGAGATTGTAAAAGCACCATCTATGAGTGCGGCGGTAAAGTGGAACATGGGGCCCCGCACCCTGCACCACACACCCTGCACCCATAAATTTACTTACCTCTCCGGAGTCCCACGGCAGTGCTGGGGTCTGGCGCTGTAAAACAACTGGAAAATGGCTGCAGCGGCCATTTTCCCATCATTTGCGCATGCGCAGTACAGGGAAAATGGCCGCCGTGACCATTTTCCCGGTGACCTGTGCATACACTTTAGACTCTGGGCACACTCTAGTGCCCAGAGTCTATAACTCTAGCACTGGCCGCGCACAGCTCAGTGTGCTGCCGGGCGGAGAGGAGGGGGCCCGTGTCGGAGACTGCAAACGGGCCCCCTCCTCTCTAGAAACGCCCCTGGTGGAACTTGATGGGGTGTTCATGCTCCCGTCACTGAGCTTAGCTCTGGATCACTAAGCCCCGCCCCTTTAACAGATTGAGATGAAACAAAGTGCAGGTTACCAATGACAGCACTAATGAAACTGTATCACAATTACCATATAATGATATCTGCATCTATCCCCTTGGGTTAAATTTACTAAGGATTGTGTTTGGATTAGAAAAAACACGCTAGACATCACCAGGATTGGCGTGAGCTTTTTGTACACCAAATCACTGATTTACTAACAATTGTATTATGATTGTCTATTTTGAGCTGATGGTGATACCATACTTGCCTAACCTCCCGATTCAGCCTGGAGCCTCCCGAAAATCAGGTGCCGCTACCGCCCTCCCAGAAAGGCAGGCAAGCCTCTCAGCATTGTGTTGCAGGGGCGGAGCCAAAATTACATGAACGCGGGACCACGCTGCCGCTCCTCTCACAAACAACAGCCATGCCCCCTTGATTTGCCGATCTGGCTGTCCCCTCCTGGAAGGGGCAGCAAGAAAACTGGCAACCCTAGGTGATACTGATCCCCCAAAAGCATAAGTAGCCTCGGATCTCTGAGCCCGTTCTGGTACTGGAAAATGAAGGGGGAAAACTGGCGTCGGGTCCACCTGTTTTTTCCAGTAACCAAACACCAGGCTCAACCAGCTGAGGGGTATTGTCTTAGAAAGGGTACGCACACGTGTGGGATGATCAGTTTGGGGTTGGATAATATGATGGTAGGGGAACCCCATGCTGTGTGGGAAGCGGAGGAGGTGTGTCAGGTGCTTTGTGGGTGTGATTAGTGCTGTGTGGGTGTGGCCAGGGGCGCCGAGGGGGGGGGGGGGAGTGGGTACAGATTACCCAGGCCTGGGCTTCCTGAGGGGCCCGGCGGGGGCCCGGTTCCGGCGCTGCTCCCCCCTCCCTCACTGCAGCCCAGCACACAGCATGTGCTGGGCTGCAGTGGGAGACTGTTCGTGGTTGCAGCAGTTTCCTATGCCTGTGGGGGGAGCGATCACACTGATCGCGCCCCCCCCTGGCTTTGAGTAGGGCTGAGGGGGCTCAGAGTGTCCCCCCCCTCCCCAGCACGCAGCTCCCTAAATATGTAAAAGTAGAATAGTTGCATCATCTTGTGAGGTAAATGTAAATAGAATTTTAATACTTATGATTTATGGCTGACAATGTGGCTAGCTGGGCAGCTGGTCATCATCATGAAAATGGGCCTATTGTTATAGCTTGGTGGACTGGAGCTATATTCCCATCCACCCCTATAGTAAATCTGTCCCGTATATGAGACTGGTTATGTAGAGTATTGTACTAGCCATGTGAAAACCATTAAATATAAAGAACTGTGCTGGACAGGTGAACAAATCTAAACACAAAAACAATTCATAGATATTAAGTTTAGGTGTAAATGTACTATGGCAGAGTCTGGCTATTTAATTGTTTCTGCTTGTTTTAGTTCAGGGGTGGCCAGACCTTTGGATTCAGTGATCTACTTTTAAAGCTAAAAGCCTTTTGTGATCTACTGAACCCGAAAAAGGGGGCGTGGTATGCAAAAACGCAACGTTACCTCGCTCCAAGCATCGTGGGGTCTCTCCTGCCAAAATCACACACAGTAACCCCAATTCAAATTACGCCACACAGCAACACAATCTTATTCACATTACAGCACATACTAGTGTCCCTTATTCACCTTACGACACACAGTAGTGCCCCGTATATACAATGCCCTCATAGTGGCCCTTATACAATGCCCACTGTAGTAGTTCCCCTTATGCCATGCCCACTGTAGTAATGCCCCTTATTCAATGCAATGCAATTGCAGGTAACTAGTACATGCTTCTCCCCCTAACGGTGCCCCTGAGTGTGTTATGGCGCAGTCTCCAACAAAACGTCTCCTCTCGGGAAACACTCCATTTCCTAACCAAGATGGCCGCCTATAGGGTATACGCACATGTAACTATTGGTATCCTGCACAGAAATGGTAATATGAAGATAGATAGTTAGATATTATGACCAACGTA
The DNA here is from genome assembly GCA_031769625.1 of Taudactylus pleione. NCBI lineage: Eukaryota > Metazoa > Chordata > Amphibia > Anura > Myobatrachidae > Taudactylus > Taudactylus pleione. The sequence goes on from JAUIMM010000661.1 coordinate 25,208, forward strand.
TAAAGTTAGAGATACTTGGTATAGGGTTCCCCTGGAACCCTCCCCGGCAATGGCGGCCACGCATGTGCAGTCAGTGGGATTGCACATGCGCAGTAGCCCGCGCAGCCCTCCGGGCACATCGCAGGGACGGGCTCCTGTCCTTGCAGGTGCTGGATTATACATTCCGGCGATATGATCGCATTTTGCAATACGATTATGGGCGTAAGATCATGCCCAGATCGCATTGCAAATGCGATCATTAATAAATGGGCTCCATATTGACCGATCTGCTTTTGCAATTTGTGTTGCCGTCTATCTATATGTGTGTATATATATATATATGTGTATATATAATATATATATATATATATATATATATATGAACCCACGGTGCTCAGCACTCTCAGTATATTAATTTCAGGAGCCTATATTAATGGCTACGGTGCCTTTCCTTTGTTGTAAGTATGCAAACCGAAAGATGGACGGCACTCCCGGCTCCCAACAATAACAAAAGACTCGCTCACTCCAGGTTAGATATCAACGTTTCAGAGAACTAACATGTTGATATCTAATCTGGAGTGAGCAAATCTTTTATTATTGTTGGGAACCGGGAGTGCCGTCCATCTTTCTCTTTGTATGTATGTGTGTATATGTGTATATATATATATATATATATATATATATATAAAGGTGGCACTTGTGGTGACTGACGTGAAAACAGACAAGTGTCCCCTGTGGCTGAAATCAACGTTTCAGAACTTTACTAACGTTCTTTCGTCAGGATATAAATGAAAAAATAAACAGACATACCTTTATAGCTACACTGCGTGCAGACGCCAGCCCACCGCCCGGAAGCGGATGTTGACGTCACTGTATCAAAGTGAAAAAAACCATCACCATGGTAACAAACCAAATCAAGCAAAACAAAACAAACAAGTAAACATAATACGGTAACCATAGATAATAATTCAAAGCATCATGGATAAATTATATAAACAAGAAAAATTGAGTACATCGGCCAGCTGTAGTAACAGGGAACTAGCATGACAATATGACTTCTCAATAGCCGTGAACCCTATAGGCAAAACATCACGGCAAGATAGTAATGTCAATTAGTAACATAAATACAGTAAGCAACCCAATGAGACTAACTTCATAATAATGCGCAGCATTAATAAAGACAAAATAGTGACATGATGACCCGCAACATAATGCAATGAGTAGACCAAAATAGCCCTAAATCATAAAAAGTAAAAAAGGCTATAGAAAGCATTGAAGACCCAAATTCTCATTAAGTCCTAGGGGGGACAAAGTATTTAATTTAAAGATCCATTGCGACTCTATTTGAAGAAGCCGTTTGGATCTATCACCCCCCCTCCATAAAGGAGGGACATGGTCAATAATCTTATAGCGGAGGGTCGCTAAACTATGTTTTACCTGAGCAAAATGCCGAGCTACCGGCTGTTCACTCGTGCCTTTTATTAAGGCTGCCCGGATGGCACTTCTATGCAGTGCCATCCTTTCCTTAAACATCCGTTCAGTTTTGCCCACGTAATTTTTGCTGCAAGGGCAGTGCATAACGGTGGGTTTCGTTCTGATCGGAATGAACTAGTACACACATGTGACCAATATGAGTGAGTACAAATGAACACACTTTATTTACAAGTAACAAACAAACAATAAACAAACAACATACAAAGTATACTGTATACTCAACTTTTGACTATGTATTCAGATGACACCGGTAAATCATCATCTTCAGCATAAGATGTACTTCATCTTATCTTCTCTCTGGGGAGCCCTCGTTTTCCAACGCCCAGATAATTCAATTTACATTGCAGGCACCTCTACTGCAGAGTCTTAGGTCCATACATGAGCTAATGGGTCCTTTGTGTACCTCTGGTTTATATACCCTAAAATGGGGTGTTGGCTTGCCGGATATTAAGCCCATATCAATTACATACAGTGCTAGGTATCAAGCACTCATTGGTCCAGCATAGCATTGACCAAACTTATCTCTCTTGCACATGCTCCGTAAGCACTAAGATATACTACCAGACAAAGAAATACATTAATGACGTATCCTAATGTCTGGAGATGAACTCTATTTCAAGGCTCCTTTGTATAGAGTCTGGACATCAGTTAATTACCCATAATGCTTAGCATCTCTACACAGCTTTACAGTGGTCACCTCATTGGAATGTAGCTAACTGATAAAAACATGTAAGGCATGAATGGCTCATTATACTTCTAGTAGTAGAAATGACAGGTAGAGCTAGGCCCCAATTTATGTCTTCTTTGACCCCAAAAGGTCATTTGACCATTCTATGGAAAAACAGCAACTGTATTAAGACAATCTCATTTCAAACCTCAAGAGGCCTAGCAAGGGGTATATATGTGTGTTACAACTTACAACTTATATGCCTATGTAGAAATTAACTATTTAATCCACTGATTACATTCCACCCTAATTTCTACATATCAAATATAAGGAACAGGATCCCCATTGCATAATCTAAACCTCCATTTTACTTATCCTAACAATGTAACAACATATAATAAAAAAGGTTAATACTATGATTACATATAACAAGTAATATAAAATCACTAAAGCAACATTTCCATTCAGGACTTGACCACTTTGGCTGTATTGCAGAATCCTGGCAATAAGCATCACTGAACTCCAGTTTCATTTCTAACTCTCTACATATATATATATATATATATATATATATATACACATATACACACATACATACAAAGAGAAAGATGGACGGCACTCCCGGTTCCCAACAATAATAAAAGATTTGCTCACTCCAGATTAGATATCAACATGTTAGTTCTCTGAAACGTTGATATCTATATATATATATTCCTTTATATCATGTGAATATGCTAATAAAACAGTGAAGAATACATATGATTATATCAAATATATCAGTTACTTATAAGATAATAATATCAGTAAAGTAAAGCAAAGTTCAGTTCAGTTCAATGGAATATTGAAAAAGTCTTGAGAATATTGGTGAGTGTGGATCCAACCAATATAAGGCACAAGTTCAGTCTTGCACAATGCACATAGATGTATGTAATGGCTGTGCTGTCAGATCTTATATCTCTGTTGTCTTCCTGGACAATCTCTCCTGGCCATCATCATCTTAGGCACACCTCCAGCGACGTTCTCTCACCTCCAGCGACGATCATCAATCTGTTGGCTTAGACAAAGAAACAGTGTGAGATAAACCATAACAACAACACAAAATAAGCATTTACTTATCCTGCTGCAATTATCTATTACACCTGTCTCTATTTCTCTTCCTACTAAACATTTCTTAACAACAACCTTATCATAAGTGTTTGTGTCTGTGCACCAGATATCTTACTTAAAAAGTTCAACCTTTTACCACCCTCCGGTTATCAAAATATATATGTACTATATACAGCTTGCTCTAAAACCCAACATTGTATATATATATATGTGAACATTCCTGTTTCCTAAACAACACATTCACTCATTCAATCATACTGATGTCAGTTTTGTGAATGGTATGAAGCACAGAAAACCCAATACACTCCATGTTTCTGTAAAATGGGCGTCTTTGTCTGCTTGAATCTTCTCAGACATCCCATAATATCAACAAATCAGTCTGTGTCACATCTTCAGGAAAGTCTCTTATCTTGTATCACTCTGCTTGAGACAACTTCACTCCTGAATGACAGTGTTCTGTAGCTGTTCAGTACAATACTCGTCCTCCATCTTCTTGGTGGCAAACGATGAATTCAAATAGCCAGACTTGTGCAGTCATTATTTCACAGTATATGAGGCCTGTATCAGTAACAAGCAAGGTAGGCCACATTTCCAGCTGTTGGCAAATGTAACAGGTTTTTGCAAAGTCTCTGACCATGGTTTGGATATAAGGAATCCCTTTGATTTGAGCTTGCTCGGATGCAGCGTCAGCTCCGTCATGGCTTAACAGTTCTAGCACCATCAGTGCTGTCTTTGCTGTGAATTGCACACCATGTTCTGTGCTCAGTTCACTTGTGCACACACCATTGAAGCTGTAGGTGTGTGTATCAGCATGTCCCACGTCGATCTTCCAGCTTTGGACAGCAGCAGTCCATATAGACTTTGTGTCAAATGTCCATTTCTCAGTGTGAAGACTTACAGGGCATCCAGTCTTGTCAGTGACTTGGAAAACAGTCATAGATGCAACAAGTTCGCTAGCCCCTTCTTCTGGCTGTCTGCTGTCAGCTTGTAAAGATAGCTGCTTTGCTTCAGCACAAATCCACAACAATCCTGTGTGGGTGCAGGTAGCACCATAGTCCATGAACCAATAATGCTCTCTGTCTTGGAAATCTTCCCACCACTGTGGAGCTGTGATCATAAAGAAATCCAGTACGGACAGTTCAAACATTGGTTTAAATTTCACTCGGCCAGCAAGTATCACTTTGAACTCATCAATCAGCATGAGAGTTTCTGCCGTTGTCGTTAGCAACTGTGTGTCTTTCAGCTGCTTCAAAACCTTTGGCTGGTAAGGCTTTGTAAGGAAATACACTTGGATGCGAATTTCATTACCAAACACAAAATCTGCAACTTTGTCACTACACAAACCCACAGTCAGTGTGTCTGTACTGCATGTATGCCCCTTGTGGTTAGTCAGTGTGTACCCACCAACCCCTCCTTCACAATGAGCAAGTAAACCATGAACATCATTTGCAATGGATGTTTCATCAGAAAACACATCTTGTTCACTTTTTGCATTTTTAAATTCAACAATGACACGTTGATCATGCCATGTAAAAGTAATGTTGTCATGGGGGAAGTCTTCAGTCTCAGGAGCATGGTCTATAACTGCAATCCTGCCCATTTCCCACCCCTTGGCTTTGGGCAATGCCCATGTCTCATTGGGCAAGGCAAAAGGCATCATCACCACCCCTTCACTCAGCGACACCCCTTCGAATGGCCATGCAAACACATCTTTTTTTTCAATCAGTTCACAGTGAATGGCAAGCTGGACAGTCTTAGGCAATACATGCATACCATCATTCACCTCAACAGTATCACTAACCAATGGCATGTTATCAGAAACCTCATCTGCATTCAATTTTGACTCTGATTTCTGGACATACTCTTTGCATTCATGGATTTCAACATTTTGTTCACATTTTGTGAAATCAGAAAATTTAATCACACAATCACTGCCCTGATCAAATACATTTTCTGTAGTGTGAATACATTGTTTAATTTCTGTCTCAAGTTCTTTCTGCGTAACTTCACACACTTCTCTTTGTATTTCAAGCTCACAAATTTCTACACGTTCTGTGTGTAATAAATCAGCACTTATATCTGCGCTAGCTGGCATCTCAACTCTTGCTTGTGAGGATTCCCTCCTCCTCCCTAAGGAATTTTTTAAAGGAAAACTTTGAGAAATCTCAGGAACACATAATTGCAAAACTTCATCATCTGATGCAAAATCATTTGCTTTCAAAAACCTCAAATCACTACAACTTTGTAAAGGCGTCCCAAAACAAGTTGGATTAAACTGAGATTTTTTTAACACATTTCTGAAATTTCATGAACTTTTTCTGTAATCTACCCTTGGCATTTTTCACATGTTTCAAAAGTTTGCAAAACATTTTTCTCAATTTTCTTTTTTTTAAAAGAAAAAGACAAAACAACAAACAGTGTGATTTAAGCTAAATCACAATCTTTTTTCTCATAGGAATGAGACAGAGAAAACATACACAATGCAATATACAGGTCAGCATAGAAAAAGCAAAACATCATTTTGCACTTTTTTTTTACAGAATCAATCAATTGGTCACAAACTAATTAACCCTTCCGATCCCACTTCTCGACACCAAGTGCATAACGGTGGGTTTCGTTCTGATCGGAATGAACTAGTACACACATGTGACCAATATGAGTGAGTACAAATGAACACACTTTATTTACAAGTAACAAACAAACAATAAACAAACAACATACAAAGTATACTGTATACTCAACTTTTGTCTATGTATTCAGATGACACCGGTAAATCATCATCTTCAGCATAAGATGTACTTCATCTTATCTTCTCTCTGGGGAGCCCTCGTTTTCCAATGCCCAGATAATTCAATTTACATTGCAGGCACCTCTACTGCAGAGTCTTAGGTCCATACATGAGCTAATGGGTCCTTTGTGTACCTCTGGTTTATATACCCTAAAATGGGGTGTTGGCTTGCCGGATATTAAGCCCATATCAATTACATACAGTGCTAGGTATCAAGCACTCATTGGTCCAGCATAGCATTGACCAAACTTATCTCTCTTGCACATGCTCCGTAAGCACTAAGATATACTACCAGACAAAGAAATACATTAATGACGTATCCTAATGTCTGGAGATGAACTCTATTTCAAGGCTCCTTTGTATAGAGTCTGGACATCAGTTAATTACCCATAATGCTTAGCATCTCTACACAGCTTTACAGTGGTCACCTCATTGGAATGTAGCTAACTGATAAAAACATGTAAGGCATGAATGGCTCATTATACTTCTAGTAGTAGAAATGACAGGTAGAGCTAGGCCCCAATTTATGTCTTCTTTGACCCCAAAAGGTCATTTGACCATTCTATGGAAAAACAGCAACTGTATTAAGACAATCTCATTTCAAACCTCAAGAGGCCTAGCAAGGGGTATATATGTGTGTTACAACTTACAACTTATATGCCTATGTAGAAATTAACTATTTAATCCACTGATTACATTCCACCCTAATTTCTACATATCAAATATAAGGAACAGGATCCCCATTGCATAATCTAAACCTCCATTTTACTTATCCTAACAATGTAACAACATATAATAAAAAAGGTTAATACTATGATTACATATAACAAGTAATATAAAATCACTAAAGCAACATTTCCATTCAGGACTTGACCACTTTGGCTGTATTGCAGAATCCTGGCAATAAGCATCACTGAACTCCAGTTTCATTTCTAACTCTCTACATATATATATATATATATATATATATATATATATATATACACATATACACACATACATACAAAGAGAAAGATGGACGGCACTCCCGGTTCCCAACAATAATAAAAGATTTGCTCACTCCAGATTAGATATCAACATGTTAGTTCTCTGAAACGTTGATATCTATATATATATATTCCTTTATATCATGTGAATATGCTAATAAAACAGTGAAGAATACATATGATTATATCAAATATATCAGTTACTTATAAGATAATAATATCAGTAAAGTAAAGCAAAGTTCAGTTCAGTTCAATGGAATATTGAAAAAGTCTTGAGAATATTGGTGAGTGTGGATCCAACCAATATAAGGCACAAGTTCAGTCTTGCACAATGCACATAGATGTATGTAATGGCTGTGCTGTCAGATCTTATATCTCTGTTGTCTTCCTGGACAATCTCTCCTGGCCATCATCATCTTAGGCACACCTCCAGCGACGTTCTCTCACCTCCAGCGACGATCATCAATCTGTTGGCTTAGACAAAGAAACAGTGTGAGATAAACCATAACAACAACACAAAATAAGCATTTACTTATCCTGCTGCAATTATCTATTACACCTGTCTCTATTTCTCTTCCTACTAAACATTTCTTAACAACAACCTTATCATAAGTGTTTGTGTCTGTGCACCAGATATCTTACTTAAAAAGTTCAACCTTTTACCACCCTCCGGTTATCAAAATATATATGTACTATATACAGCTTGCTCTAAAACCCAACATTGTATATATATATATGTGAACATTCCTGTTTCCTAAACAACACATTCACTCATTCAATCATACTGATGTCAGTTTTGTGAATGGTATGAAGCACAGAAAACCCAATACACTCCATGTTTCTGTAAAATGGGCGTCTTTGTCTGCTTGAATCTTCTCAGACATCCCATAATATCAACAAATCAGTCTGTGTCACATCTTCAGGAAAGTCTCTTATCTTGTATCACTCTGCTTGAGACAACTTCACTCCTGAATGACAGTGTTCTGTAGCTGTTCAGTACAATACTCGTCCTCCATCTTCTTGGTGGCAAACGATGAATTCAAATAGCCAGACTTGTGCAGTCATTATTTCACAGTATATGAGGCCTGTATCAGTAACAAGCAAGGTAGGCCACATTTCCAGCTGTTGGCAAATGTAACAGGTTTTTGCAAAGTCTCTGACCATGGTTTGGATATAAGGAATCCCTTTGATTTGAGCTTGCTCGGATGCAGCGTCAGCTCCGTCATGGCTTAACAGTTCTAGCACCATCAGTGCTGTCTTTGCGGTGAATTGCACACCATGTTCTGTGCTCAGTTCACTTGTGCACACACCATTGAAGCTGTAGGTGTGTGTATCAGCATGTCCCACGTCGATCTTCCAGCTTTGGACAGCAGCAGTCCATATAGACTTTGTGTCAAATGTCCATTTCTCAGTGTGAAGACTTACAGGGCATCCAGTCTTGTCAGTGACTTGGAAAACAGTCATAGATGCAACAAGTTCGCTAGCCCCTTCTTCTGGCTGTCTGCTGTCAGCTTGTAAAGATAGCTGCTTTGCTTCAGCACAAATCCACAACAATCCTGTGTGGGTGCAGGTAGCACCATAGTCCATGAACCAATAATGCTCTCTGTCTTGGAAATCTTCCCACCACTGTGGAGCTGTGATCATAAAGAAATCCAGTACGGACAGTTCAAACATTGGTTTAAATTTCACTCGGCCAGCAAGTATCACTTTGAACTCATCAATCAGCATGAGAGTTTCTGCCGTTGTCGTTAGCAACTGTGTGTCTTTCAGCTGCTTCAAAACCTTTGGCTGGTAAGGCTTTGTAAGGAAATACACTTGGATGCGAATTTCATTACCAAACACAAAATCTGCAACTTTGTCACTACACAAACCCACAGTCAGTGTGTCTGTACTGCATGTATGCCCCTTGTGGTTAGTCAGTGTGTACCCACCAACCCCTCCTTCACAATGAGCAAGTAAACCATGAACATCATTTGCAATGGATGTTTCATCAGAAAACACATCTTGTTCACTTTTTGCATTTTTAAATTCAACAATGACACGTTGATCATGCCATGTAAAAGTAATGTTGTCATGGGGGAAGTCTTCAGTCTCAGGAGCATGGTCTATAACTGCAATCCTGCCCATTTCCCACCCCTTGGCTTTGGGCAATGCCCATGTCTCATTGGGCAAGGCAAAAGGCATCATCACCACCCCTTCACTCAGCGACACCCCTTCGAATGGCCATGCAAACACATCTTTTTTTTCAATCAGTTCACAGTGAATGGCAAGCTGGACAGTCTTAGGCAATACATGCATACCATCATTCACCTCAACAGTATCACTAACCAATGGCATGTTATCAGAAACCTCATCTGCATTCAATTTTGACTCTGATTTCTGGACATACTCTTTGCATTCATGGATTTCAACATTTTGTTCACATTTTGTGAAATCAGAAAATTTAATCACACAATCACTGCCCTGATCAAATACATTTTCTGTAGTGTGAATACATTGTTTAATTTCTGTCTCAAGTTCTTTCTGCGTAACTTCACACACTTCTCTTTGTATTTCAAGCTCACAAATTTCTACACGTTCTGTGTGTAATAAATCAGCACTTATATCTGCGCTAGCTGGCATCTCAACTCTTGCTTGTGAGGATTCCCTCCTCCTCCCTAAGGAATTTTTTAAAGGAAAACTTTGAGAAATCTCAGGAACACATAATTGCAAAACTTCATCATCTGATGCAAAATCATTTGCTTTCAAAAACCTCAAATCACTACAACTTTGTAAAGGCGTCCCAAAACAAGTTGGATTAAACTGAGATTTTTTTAACACATTTCTGAAATTTCATGAACTTTTTCTGTAATCTACCCTTGGCATTTTTCACATGTTTCAAAAGTTTGCAAAACATTTTTCTCAATTTTCTTTTTTTTAAAAGAAAAAGACAAAACAACAAACAGTGTGATTTAAGCTAAATCACAATCTTTTTTCTCATAGGAATGAGACAGAGAAAACATACACAATGCAATATACAGGTCAGCATAGAAAAAGCAAAACATCATTTTGCACTTTTTTTTTACAGAATCAATCAATTGGTCACAAACTAATTAACCCTTCCGATCCCACTTCTCGACACCAAGTGCATAACGGTGGGTTTCGTTCTGATCGGAATGAACTAGTACACACATGTGACCAATATGAGTGAGTACAAATGAACACACTTTATTTACAAGTAACAAACAAACAATAAACAAACAACATACAAAGTATACTGTATACTCAACTTTTGTCTATGTATTCAGATGACACCGGTAAATCATCATCTTCAGCATAAGATGTACTTCATCTTATCTTCTCTCTGGGGAGCCCTCGTTTTCCAATGCCCAGATAATTCAATTTACATTGCAGGCACCTCTACTGCAGAGTCTTAGGTCCATACATGAGCTAATGGGTCCTTTGTGTACCTCTGGTTTATATACCCTAAAATGGGGTGTTGGCTTGCCGGATATTAAGCCCATATCAATTACATACAGTGCTAGGTATCAAGCACTCATTGGTCCAGCATAGCATTGACCAAACTTATCTCTCTTGCACATGCTCCGTAAGCACTAAGATATACTACCAGACAAAGAAATACATTAATGACGTATCCTAATGTCTGGAGATGAACTCTATTTCAGGGCTCCTTTGTATAGAGTCTGGACATCAGTTAATTACCCATAATGCTTAGCATCTCTACACAGCTTTACAGTGGTCACCTCATTGGAATGTAGCTAACTGATAAGAACATGTAAGGCATGAATGGCTCATTATACTTCTAGTAGTAGAAATGACAGGTAGAGCTAGGCCCCAATTTATGTCTTCTTTGACCCCTAAAAGGTCATTTGACCATTCTATGGAAAAACAACAACTGTATTAAGACAATCTCATTTCAAACCTCAAGAGGCCTAGCAAGGGGTATATATGTGTGTTACAACTTACATCTTATATGCCTATGTAGAAATTAACTATTTAATCCACTGATTACAGGCAGCTAATTACGTAGACAACAAACTTGGTGGTACAAGTTAAATAATATTTAATATCAAACAATTTACCTGTAGAGGGATATCTGAATGTATTGCCTGTAGATAAATATCTGCAGGTAAGACAATCTAAGCATTTAAAACAACCGGTCTTCACAGTCTTATTGGTGGCACTAAATGCAATGGCTGCAGGTGTAGTAACATCTGTCTTTACAAGGATATCCCGTAAATTTCTACCTCTCTTAAAGCTCTGCATAATGGAAGTTTTAGAAAATGATTTAAGATCTGGATCCGAAGTAACAATCGGCCAGTACCTTTTAATTTCACGATTGACAGTAGAGCTAGAAGGATTATAGCGATTGATCCACGGGATTCTCTGTAATGTAGGGGCGGTTCGAGATTTTGGCATTAATAGGGTCTCACGTGGAATGGTTCTAGCTTTATCACGTTGAGATATGAGAAAAGCAAGAGGATAACCCCGTGCCAAGAATTTATCCGTAATAATCTGAAGTTGTAAATCTAATGAGGTCTTATCACTTACAATACGGCACACTCGAAGATATTGAGAGTAAGGCAGACCCCACTTAGTACCTGGGGGATGGAAACTCTGATAATGGAGCAAATTGTTCCTATCAGTAGGCTTGGAAAAAAGATTAGTAAATTAATTTATCATCAGATCTAGTAATGGTGACATCTAGATAGTTGATACTGTCACTACTCATGCTATAAGTAAATTTGATAGGATGTAACAATTCATTATGTGTATCAAACAGTTGTTGTAGTAAACAAATAGGACCCGACCACAGAATGATCAGGTCGTCAATGTACCGTTTATACAAAAGTAAATGGCTGGTAACAACAGGGTCTGAAAAAAATAATTCTCTCTCCACTTCAAACATAAACAATTAGCTAGGGAGGGTGCCACAGCTGAACCCATGGCACAACCCCCTACCTGAAGGAAAAAGGAGCCATCAAACAAAAAGTAATTTTTCTTTAAAGTAAACTCCAACAACTGTATAAATGTATCCAAATCAGGTCCCGAGTACAAAGGGTGGTTAGTAAGTAGCTGCCGAACTGCTCGTAGACCCTCCTGGTGGGGGATGCTAGTATAAAGGTTTTTAACGTCAGCCATGCACAAGACAAGATCAGAAGGTAAATCCTCAATGGACTCCAGGCAATTAAGTAAACTAGTAGTATCTTTAAGAAATGTTTGTTGATTTTGTACAATAGGTTGCAAGTGACTGTCTAAATAAACCGAAATAGGATGTAATAGTGAGCCAATGCCAGAAATTATGGGCCGACCCGGGGGTTTAGAAAGAGACTTGTGTACTATTATGTGTACTATTATGAAGTTAGTCTCATTGGGTTGCTTACTGTATTTATGTTACTAATTGACATTACTATCTAGCCGTGATGTTTTGCCTATATGGTTCACGGCTATTGAGAAGTCATATTGTCGTGCTAGTTCCCTGTTACTACAGCTGGCCGATGTACTAAATTTTTCTTGTTTATATAATTTATCCATGATGCTTTGAATTATTATCTCTGGTTACCGTATTATGTTTACTTGTTTGTTTTGTTTTGCTTGATTTGGTTTGTTACCATGGTGATGGTTTTTTTCACTTTGATACAGTGACGTCAACATCCGCTTCCGGGCGGTGAGCTGGCGTCTGCACGCGGTGTAGCTATAAAGGTATGTCTGTTTATTGTTTCATTTATATCCTGACGAAAGAACGTTATTAAAGTTCTGAAACGTTGATTACAGCCACAGGGGACACTTGTCTGTTTTCACGTCAGTCACCACGAGTGCCACCTTCATGTATGTATATGATGTCTCTCCACATTCGTGTGAATTGATTAAGGAAGGCACCGGTGCAGTATTCATCCATATCCAGTGAGTGCCGGCATCTATCTTTGTGTGTGTGTGTGTGTGTGTATGTGTATGTATGTGTGTGTATATATATATATATATATATATATATATACATACACTCAGGTATAATTAGTATTGAACACATAAACATTTTTCTCAGTAAATATATTTGTTTGTTTTTTTCAACAAATTTTTATTGACAGATTGACAAAGATAACAAAGTACATAGATATTACAATGTCTGGTAAAATAAACATGTTAAACATATCAGAAGGTATACATTTTAAAACCCTAAAGCATTGACAAAATATATCCATATTATACTCCATCAAATATAGAACAGAAAAAAAACAACACACATAATAGCCATACAACTCTATCAAAATGGAGCACCTGTGGACAAAACTTCCAAATTGTACCATGTGGTTAAACTGAAAGAATTTCGCAATGCTTCTTTTATAACATCAGAAAGTGTGAGGACATAAGGGAGCCAAACATCAAAAAACCTTTCTGTCATTTTTTCTTTATGCAAAGAAGTCTCGGTCCAGTCCATAAAAAATAGAAAGGAGAGTTTAGTATGAAATAAGTGTAAGGGGATAGGTTCTGATGAGACCCAGTGTGACAGGATGGTCTTTTTGGCAGCAGCTGCCAATTTAATCAGTATAACGCGATTCCCCTTTGTCAATCCGCCTTCCATAGAGGTTGAATATATACCCCAAAAAACCCTCTAGTAATCGTAAACTCTATTTTCATGATATTATTAATATAAGTTTGGAGAGATTTCCAAAAGGATTGGACTTGAGAACAAGACCATAAACAATGCATAATATCTGCATCAGGGGTTCCACATTTGTAGCAGTTTGAGTCTTGTGCTTCTCCTATAACAAATTTTAATTTTGGGGTAAAATAAGCCCTATGCAGTATTTTTATATGCATCTCCATATATGATGCTGAAGCTAAATGTTTATTGAGTCTCATATAGGCTTCTAGCATGTTTATCATGGTAAGATCAGGAAATACCTCCTTCCATTTCAACAAGCCTACCGAACCAGTTTCCAAATCAAGTTCAGGACGGGAATGTGTATATATGGTGGAAGTGGTGAGGGGGTCTTTAGGCTTATAATATAATATCCTATCAAGAGAGCAAAGCTGATCTAACTTATAATTTTGACTCCTTAAGCAGGTTTGCGCATAGCTGACAGCTTGTAAATATGGAAATAATGGAATAGAAAGGGAGGGAAATTTGTCCTGTAATTGCGATCTAGTATTTGGAGTTAAATATTCCATGTTCAAGAATTGATAAATATAACATAATCCCTCATCGTGCCATGTCTTAAAGATAGAGGAATTCTGGCCAGGTGGAAAACATGGGTTCTCCCATTATCGCAAAAAGATAGATTTAGTCTTGGGCAATTTTAAACTAGATCTAATCAGTCTCCACGCCACACACGTGGAATATAGCAAGACATTGTCTTTAAATGACGCAGGAAGAGATGTTGAGGAGTGTGTAATAGGGAAACCAGGCTCCAGTCAGGATTAAAGGATTGTTCAATATGTCGCTGCATGTAAACATCAGATCCCCCGATCCAATCCAGCGCCACTCTGTAATTTGCGGCCAGGGTATAATTACGAAGACAAGGTAGATTAACACCTCCTAACTCTTTTTTTTGCTGCAATTTAAATAAGGATATTCTCGGACGCTTACCTGCCCATATAAATTTTGTCAGTGCTTTGTTCAAATTTGCCAAAAATCTTTTAGGTGGAATTATTGGGAGCATCTGCGCAATATAAAGAAATCTGGGGAAACATATCATCTTATATAGGTGACATCTACCCAGATATGATAAGGGAAGATGAGACCATTTATTAAAATCCGAGATGATCTTTGACAGGAGAGGAGAATAATTAATATCACATAGATTAGCAGGATGAGACGGAATTTTAATACCCAGATAAGTAATGCCAACCTCGTTAGCCCATCTAAATGGAAATGAATCCCGCCAACCCAATTTGGCCTCAGGAAAAAAGGTTAGGGCTATGGTTTTAGTGTAATTAATTTTGAATCCCAATACTAATTCAAAAGCGTCAAACAAGTCTAGCATGTAAGGCATTGCTAATTTTGGGTCAGCAAAATACAATAACAAATCATCCGCAAATGCGGAACATTTTATTTCGGTTTGCGCCAACATAATGCCTCGCCATCAAGTTTCTTTAAAAAAAAGTCTAATAAGGGGATCCAGAGCCAAATTAAATAAAAGAGGGGACAACGGGCAACCCTGTCGTGTTCCACAAAAAAGATCAAATGACCTTGTATTCAGTGCATTTATGGTCAGAAAAGCTGTTGGCATGTGATATAAAGCATTAAAGACATGGGTAAATTCCGAACCAAATCCCTGGTGAGAAAAAATTCTATTCAAATGTGCCCATGATACTCAATCAAAAGCTTTATCTGCGTCACAGCTGACAACTATACTATCTTTTCCCCGAATCTGGTGGGTTTTAATCATAACTGCAAGGAGTCAAAAACCAAAAATTAATTACCCCTTTTGCGCAGTAAAGGAGCAGCTACTCGTTCAATATAGATGTTATCAATACCTACAACGATAATATAAGGAATAAACAATAGAACAAGGCGCTCCAAATGGAGAGTAAATAGATGTACTTATTCTTCTCAAATGTTTATATTTCTTTCCTTAATTCTGCGTGTCTTCTTAATTAGATGATGGTCAAAAATTCTCTCCGTATATATAAAAGGGAAAAAAAAGTGAGACAAAAAAAGGAACTGATAGTGTAGTATGTATATAAATGAATGGTCTTTTAAAATTCCAAAAAAGATCCAATCCACTAGACGATGGGGTTTGTGTCAAACTATTGATAGCGGATCACCCATAAGTGGGGGTATGTGATGAAATGCTTACATAAAGCTTACATTCATCAAAAATACACCATATATGTAATGGTTTCTTTTATTCCTTAGTGTGTCAATCGATAGATGTCCTTATTCTTACCACACCACGTGACAATTGAATGGATCAAATGTGCTTACACAAATGCTTACACATATGTCGCTGTGAATCCTCGTATAACGGTATCTTTAAAAAACAAACGCTTTTCCATCCATAGAAATGTAAAAGGTCAATTTATTCATAAAATCCAACATATTTCTGGAAAAGCCATATCCATATGCATGGACCGCATACATATACTATAAATCACACCACTGGGCACATAAATATGAATAAAAACAAAGGAGTAGACCAAAAAAAAGGAAAATAAAACCCGGGTATTCTTACCCCAATGGTGAAGTATATAACTTGCTGATCCAAGGATATATGGCTGTATAGTACCACACCAACGCGTTTCAACCTTTTACATTTCTATGGATGGAAAAGCGTTTGTTTTTTAAAGATACCGTTATACGAGGATTCACAGCGACATATGTGTAAGCATTTGTGTAAGCACATTTGATCCATTCAATTGTCACGTGGTGTGGTAAGAATAAGGACATCTATCGATTGACACACTAAGGAATAAAAGAAACCATTACATATATGGTGTATTTTTGATGAATGTAAGCTTTATGTAAGCATTTCATCACATACCCCCACTTATGGGTGATCCGCTATCAATAGTTTGACACAAACCCCATCGTCTAGTGGATTGGATCTTTTTTGGAATTTTAAAAGACCATTCATTTATATACATACTACACTATCAGTTCCTTTTTTTGTCTCACTTTTTTTTCCCTTTTATATATACGGAGAGAATTTTTGACCATCATCTAATTAAGAAGACACGCAGAATTAAGGAAAGAAATATAAACATTTGAGAAGAATAAGTACATCTATTTACTCTCCATTTGGAGCGCCTTGTTCTATTGTTTATTCCTTATAACTGCAAGGAGTGTTCTTATATTATGTATTGAATGACGATTTTTAAGAAAACCGGTTTGAGCGGGGTGAAGAATTTTAGGCAATATTGTTTGTAGTCTTATTGATAATAGTTTTGTAAAAAGTTTAATATTCTGGTTCAAAAGAGAGATCGGCCTGTATGAGGTAACTAGTGTAGGATCTTTGTCTGGTTTTGGTAATAGGATGACCCGGGCTATATTAAAATCTTTTGGGGCTGGATTACCTTGTAAAATAGAATTAAATAGATTAGTGAGATGAGGAACAAGATGTGGGGATAGTAATTTATAACAGGCCGCTGATAGACCATCTGGGCCTGGCGTTTTACCTGTAGGCAAACCTTTTATGAGTGACATAAGTTCTAAATCAGTAACTGGGGCCGTTAAAATGTTTCTATCATCTTCCGTAAGGGTTGGAAGATCAGCCTTATATAAAAGTTCCATACCTTGTGTAGGGTGGTCAGGAGATTCCAAATAGAAAGATTCAAAGTACCTAAGGAAAGCCTCACTAATCTGGTTTGGAGTGGAACCCATTGAACCCGAATCTAATTTAATGGTTGAAAACTTGAAATATGCTTAGTCGCAGTTGCAGATTTCACCAAATGCGCCAATAATTTACCCGGGCGATTACCCCAGCGAAAATATTTATTATTACAATAAGTAATATTCATTCGAGCTTGTTCTTCACAAAGGGAGTCATAAACAGTTTTTGCATCTCTATATGATATTCTATTTGCTTCTGATGGGTTTGATAATAAGGCAGAGTATTTAGAAGACACTATATTAGCGGCTTGAGAAAATTTCTGTTGTATATCTCTTTTTTTTTTATCTTACATAGGAAATCAAATAACCTCGCACAACTGGTTTCGATGCCTGCCAAAAGAGATCAGACACATAATTTTAAAAAGTCTGTTGTAAATATTGTTGAAAATCCTCTGAAGAGGCCAAATAATCAGGAAAGCGCCAATTTGGGGAGCGAAAAATAGGAGATTTCAACTGTATCTTTAATTTAACAGGGGCATGGTCTGAAATAAGTATGTCCTCAATGGAAGCATCTAATATTCTTTGTAGTAAGGAATTGGACGTGAGCCAATATTCTAATCTGGAAAAACTTTTATGAGGATGGGAGAAAAAAGTATATTCCCTAGATACCGGGTGCAGACATCGCCAAGGATCAATTAGCTCCAGGGAATCTAGTAGCAATACCATGGTGGAGGGAGCAGAGCTAGCCCGTCCCTCATGTCTAGGGCCACCAGAGACATCCAACGAGGAGTCTAGAGCCACATTAGGTCACCCCCCATTATTAAGATGCCATCTGACCAGGCTTGAATAGTCACATATAGAGATGAAAAAAATTAGAGTATAAGTTTTATGCTCAATAACAACCTTTAATAATAAGTATCTACCGTCCGGGTCTATTTTCTCATCTTTTATAGTGTAGGTAAGAGATTTATTGAACAGAATAAGTACCCCACGAGTTTTTGTTGTATATGAAGCGCTTCTATATTCCTTTACCCATGTGTCCTTCAAGGAGTTTGGGTCAATGCATCGCCAGTGAGTTTCCTGTAAGAAAACTATATCAGGACGGTGTTTTTTAAGGTGACTCCAAACTTTTTTACGTTTGAGAGGGGTATTTAACCCTTCTACATTCCAAGATATAAGTGTGAGATCACGTTTAACCACCGTATCCTGAGGAGTCTGGTTATACCCAGTAGTCATTAACCTATACCAACAACAGGAAAACTGGCTAAAAGATACCATCTAAGAAAATCCCCAAGCCCGTCCCAACGAGCAAGCCGGGGGAATCTCACAAACAGAAACTATAAACATTTGCATGGAGTAAAATCTAATATATACCCAACAATTGCAATAACAATAAGAAGATTATGAAAAAAACAATCTGTCAATTTTTAAGAAATTTAACTGAACCCAGTATGACAATCCGAAAGATTGTCGCAATAACATAAAAAATTTAGCAAGGTTAGAGAAAACAAAAAAAGAAAAAATAGAATGGAAGCTATAAGGACCTCTGGAGAGGCCTTCCATTACACATTGAGAACAACATATATTGCCAATAATAGACCCTAAACAACATAATACTAGCAAAATCTGCATCGCAAAGAGAATAAAGACACTGTCAGGAAACATAAACAATGATACAATACTTATCAACGTCGATGTGGTAGATTCAGTCATTGTCGTTCATGGAGACATGAGGGGAAGCCGATCCCATTGATTTTATAAAGTTCTGCGCAGCAGATGGAGAGTCCAGATAATACGGTTTACCATTATGTATGATCCGCAGTTTAGCCGGGTAGAGTAAGGAGAATAAATCCTTACAAATTGGTGAGAATTCACGCCGTTTAGAAGAGACTTGATAGGAAAAGTCCTGGAATAGCAGAAGTTTAGAGCCCTCGTAAGATAAATTGTTGAGCTTGCGGTATGCTTCCAGGATCTTCACCTTTATCAAGATAATTTAGTAATTTGAAAATTACTGGTCGTGGGCGCTGTTGTGTCTGTTATCGGTCTGGACCAATTCGATGCGCCCTTTCCACTACTAAAGATATGGATCCAGAAATTATTCCCAGAGTTACAGGGAGCCAATTAGATACTATAGTGTGAAGATCTTTAGGTCTGACTGACTCAGGGAGACCTATTAGACGCAAATTATTACGCCTGTTGCGGTTTTCTAGGTCTTCAACCTTGTCATTTAAGGCCGCTATGGTGGCATCGTGAGAATGCAACAGGGATTTAACTTCATGGAGGTCATCTTCCAAAGTTGAACTACGATCCTCAGCTTCCGTCAAACGTTTGGTGTGTTGGGATAGCTGTGCAGTTGTTGCGGTAATAGCTTCCGTGAGTGGAGCCAATTTAATATCTAGAAGTGATGAAATTATATCAGAGATTTCTCTTGCTCTTTCTATGGAGAGCGAGCTGTATTTGTTGGTGTCAAATAATGCGTCTGAGGAGTCTTCGCCGGGTGAACGTGGTGATAAAGACGCTTCTGAGACAGGAACTGCAGATTTATTTTTGTTTGACTGCGAGCCTTTAGAAGGTTTAGGTGTCTTTTTAACATATTTCTCCATAGTTATTGCAAAAAAATTCTCATACACAAAAATGGAAATATAGAAAATTAAACGTGGTTGTGTATCCAAAAACGATATATGCTGATTCCACAGCAAAAATCACTGATATGAAAGTTCACCACTATAGGCTAGCACAGGCCAGTAAATGGAATGATAAATTTATTGTGAAATGCTGGAATTCACCGATATAAACTATAATCTATAACAGCTCACTGCTGCTAACACAGAGCACAATATATGTTACACATCGCGGTCTCCACTCACTATTTAAAAAGGTATTCCCTAATTTAACCTGTGAGTCCACACAGTTGCAGAAGAAGGAGAGATAGTGTCTGGGGGGCACGCAGATCAGGACCTCTGTGGAGTGGCACCAGCTGATAAAAGCACCAGTGATTAATACACCTTGGGTCTGATTATAACAAAGAGACAATCAGCCTCCGTCTAAATAGGATGCGGGCACTACCGCTGTTAATACAGAGTCCAGCCGGATGTTGCAAGGGAGCTGCACCAGGGGACGGGAGATCCAGGAGGAAGGATTCCGAGTAGCCCTCCACACTTTGACTGCTCGCGCCCAGGGAAAGTCACGGCTCCAGCAGCGCACAACAGGTGAGTGACGGGTGCTGCCTCTGGTCTCTGGGTCTGGCGGTCAGATGCACACTCCCGGCAAGGGTAGGGAGTGTGAGTAATGCGTCCTCTGCAGCTGCCTAACAGGAAGGCAGAGAAACGTTCTGTTGCCCCGTGGCGCACACACAGGAGGCACAACCGGCACCACCTCCACTCCTCTGAGTCCGGCGGCAAGCTGCAAACTCAGGGCAGGAAGGCAACAGGGAGCATGAGCATGAGCGTCCTCCGCGGCCAGGAAGCAGGGAGACGCGCCACCACACCACCAGGTATCCCGTCCCGGGAAGGGCAATCACGCGGCCAATATTTCTTATGGCCCGGTTCCGGCGGTAAATGGTCTCACAGGAACAAGAGACCTATAGTTCTGTTCCTCCGTTTCTGGGCTACACTCTGGGGCGTATAGCAAGCCCCAAGGATCCCTTTAGAATGAGGATGGAGGTCGGATCAGGGAGCCCTCTGAGCTGGCCCGCCCACCGGAAGTCAGTAAATATATTTGTAATGTGGCTATTGTAATGAAATTTTCATCAAATGTCAGCAACAACCCATGCAATCCACACATACAAAGAAATCAAACCATAGATGTCCATAAACTAAGTAATGTGTAATAATGTGAAATGACACAGGGAAAAAGTATTGAACATGATTACTGAAATTTATTTAATACTTTGTACAAAAGCCTTTGTTGGTAATGACAGCTTCAAGACGCTTTCTGTATGGAGAAACTAGTCACATGCTCAGGTGTGATTTTGGCCCATTCTTCAACACAAACAGTCTTCACATCTTGAAGGTTCTGTGGGCCTCTTCTATGACCTCTGGGCCTGATTCAGACCCCGTCGCAAGCGCTGAGCGCTCGCAACCGGGTCGTGGCCCACAGCGCATGCGCATGACGGAGCCGGCTCCATCGTGCGCATGCATGAGACCCGGCTAGTGACGGGCAATCCGTCGCTCCGGGTCTTGCACCAAAGGGGGTGAGCTGTCGATGTTGAGTGACAGCTCGCACCATTTGGTGGGCGGGCCGGGGGGGGTGGCTGCCCAAACAGAGGCGTTCCCGATGATGTCAGTGGAGAGCTTCCGACTCTGTCAGAGCCAAAAGCTCTCTGGGGCTTGCGATGAACGAGACCACCACAAGGGTCTCGTCGCAAGCCCGATGGTCGCAGTGGTCTTGACCATCGTGACCATCATCATGGCCGCTCGCTATAGCTGTGGGTGGTCACCCACAGCTATGCGAGTGGCCATGAGGCTGCTCCTAAAAAACCAGCGCCCGCCCTGATTCAGAGCGAGCGCTCGCTTTTTGCGAGCGCCTCTGAATCAGGCCCACTGATCTTTAGTTCTTTCCATAGATTATCAATTGGATTCAAGTCAGGTGATTGGCTGTGTCATTCTAGCAGCTTTATTTTCTTTCTCTGAGACCAATTGAGCGTGTTCTTGGCTGTGTGTTTGGGATCATTGTCTTGCTGAAATGTCCACCCTCGTTTCATCTTCAGCATCCTGGTAGTTGGCAGCAGATTTTTATAAAGAAGTATGCCAGTACCGTATGCTGAAAAACAGCCCCACACCATGATGTTTCCACCTCCAAACTTCACTGTTGGTATGGTGTGTTTGGGGTGATGTGCAGTGCCATTTCTCCTCCAAACATGGTATGTATTTTGGCATCTAAAGAGTTACATTTTGGTCTCATCTGACCAGACTTTATTGATGTGTTCAATACTTATTTTACCCGCTATATGTATATGTGTGTGTGTGTATATAAAATATATATATATATATATAATAAATATAATGTAGCTGACGGGGGGTATCGTTAGCGAGGGCCATGCTGCCGAATGCAGCATGGTCCCCGCAGTCGCTGCTGGCATCTGCAAGTGTGTATTGCACTTGCTGATGCCGGCTCCTCCTCCGGGTCCAGTCGCTGACTAGGTCGGGCACTTTAGACATCGTCTAGTGCAGGGGTTCCCAACCACGGTCCTCAAGGCACACTAACAGTCCAGGATTTAAGGATAGCCATACTTGAGCACAGGTGACTTAATTAGAATCTCAGTTATTTTGATTTAACCATCTGTGCTTTAGCATGGATAACACTAAAACCAGAACTGTTAGTGTTCCTTGAGGACCAAGATTGGGAATCACTGATCTAGTGTGTATCCTGTTTAAGATTGGTGTTGGGATTATCTGCTAGGGGGCACCAGTCAAACTTTTGCCAAGGGCACCAAATTGGCTAGGGCCGGCTCTGCTGCCACCAGTCTGTATAGCGCTGCTGGGCTTGTGGGCCGCTCACATGACACGGCCCCTGTGCAAAGCAATACCACTATAGCACATCAAATGAAAAAAATGTTGGAAGAAGCAATTTCATTGTTTGCAAAGCCACGGGCAACAGCTTATTTACATAAAATGATGCAGAAACAGCAGTAGGTAAGTTTGCAAACCCTCCTCCCCTTCCACGGTGACCTGTTCACTACTATTAACTGTCACATATACTCAGGGGAGGAACTA
Organism: Taudactylus pleione; assembly: GCA_031769625.1. Classification (NCBI taxonomy): domain Eukaryota; kingdom Metazoa; phylum Chordata; class Amphibia; order Anura; family Myobatrachidae; genus Taudactylus; species Taudactylus pleione. Next base: position 48,216 of record JAUIMM010000661.1, read on the forward strand.
GCGGTGGTGCAGCCGGTGCATTGCACCGGGGCCCGCTGTGGTGCAGGGGCCCATAGTCATTGCTGCACCCCCACTAGTGTGAGAGCGGGCCTGGAGAAGTGGAGAGCGGTGGTCAGCGGCAGGAGCGGGGATCAGGTAAGTTGCGTGTGTGTGTGTAAGGGGGCACAGAGACTGGAACAGCATAGGGGGCGCTACTTGGGGCACTGTATAGGGGGGCCGCTACTCTCGGCACTGTATGGGGAGGGACTACTACTGGGGGCAATGCATAGGGATTGCTACTGGGGGCACTGTATAGGGGGGACTACTACTGGGGGCACTGCATAGGGGGGACTACTACTGGAGGCATTGGATAGGGGGATTACTACTGGGTGCACTGCCTAGGGGGGATTACTACTGGGGGCACTGCATAGGGAGGACCACTTCTGGGTGCACTGTATAAGGGGCACTGCATAGGGGGTCCACTACTGGGGACACTGCATATGGGTATCTATACATACTGCATATGGGCACTACTACAGAGGGCCCTGCATAAGGGGTACTACTACAGGAGTGATACAGAAGGAGGCTGGAAGTCTGGGGCAGGAGGATGGAGAGACGGGGAAAGAAGGCAGAATATATTTAGCCCTCCATGCCTCACTTTGATGCTGCCCCTAATCTTTATTTTTACTTCAATCCCATATGGACCTCCCTGGAACACTTGATGGGGGGAGGGGAACGGGGGGGCGCCATAGCACGCACATGCTCTGGGCGCCCTGGCTACACGCTATTCCTCTGACTGTATATGCAACTAGCTGAAGTACCCGGCGTTGGCCAGGTTTAAATCTTCAAATTATTAAGTTTTACTATGTGATGTTGTCCAAATCCATCCAGTGGAAGGCCCAGAACAGGCTCCCTGTGTCACATTTCTGCCCAGCGTACACCAACGGAAGGTCCGACCGGGACCTCAACCCCCTAGTACAGTGGTCAGGGAACAGGGGTAAATGACCCCACATGGGGTAAAAATGAAGTTCCTGGGGTTAATGGACGGACAGCCGGGCATGCATATGAATCGTTCTGTAATATAGAATGATTCATATGCATGCCCAGCTTTGCCGCAGGGAGGCTCTAAGCCGGACGCCCGGCTCCTTCCCTGCAGCGCCGCGTCAACCGGAGGCTGGAGTTCTCTTCTGAACTCCAGCTTCCGCCTCTCTCCATGCGCACTATGGAGCAGCTGGGCGGACAGGACGGCGGCGTATGCAGGAACGGGGATTAAGGTAAGTGTTTTGGGGGGTTTTTTGTACAAGGGGCACTACTACAGGGGCATTATATGGGGGCACTACTATATGATTTCCTTCCTTTCAAATCAAGGGAGTAATGTTGGCGTATCTAAATATATTTTGGGGTGAAAGGTAAAAAAGTTCCCTGACTCCTGCCCTAGTATGTCTTCTGGGATCCAATGTTACTAGTCTGTGAAGTTTTTATCCAAATCCATCCAGTGGAAGGCTCAGAACAGGCTCCCTGGGTCAAAGTTCTGCCCAGCATACACCAATGGGAGGTTCGACTGGGACCCTAACCCCCTTAAAGCCTGGCCAGGACCAACTGGATCACATCGTGTTGGTTTTAATCAAATTGATGCAGCAGTGTCCGAATGCGTAACTGGACAGACAACAAATAAACCAATGAATTTTATATATAAGATTCATTGAAATGAGACAATGACAGATCTCACAGTCTAGCTCATATCTTCCCCTTTAACTGTCCAACTATAATTACTCAAATGTTATAGCACATACATTTTGTAATCATTATTGTAGTAAAACAATGCTTAATCAAGTATTTTGCTAGATATATTAGATTTTGGGTAATGAAAGTGTTTATCTGAGATATTAGGGTCAATAACACTAGGTGGGGCAAATGTAAAATTTGTTCTAGATCAAATCTAATTTGCAGTGTAATACTAAAGCTGTCCAGCAATTGTATGCTATATGCAAAAGCCGCAAGTAATCACCCTTCATGCAAAACAACATGATGTGTGTATGTATATGTAAATATATATATACACACGTACGTACGTATTTGCACCCCTTGTATTGCAACATGGTTTGTGTATGATACAAAGATGCTTTTTTTTTTTTTTTTACTTTGCTCCCAACAGAATTTGGTCTAACATGAAACTGGTGTATTAAAGTGTCAGATTTCGATTCGGAGGGCGTGATTCACTACCTATGCAATTGCGATTACGCGCGCAGTTCAACTGTGATAGTACACTAATCAATTGCGATAACAAGTCCCTCACAGCACTGCACAGGGACGCCCACCTTACTCAGCACACATCCGTAATGTTTAGCAAGACCGAGAAACCATCGGTACAATCTAATACAATCTCAGTTGCACAAGCCCTGACCTTACTCAGAAATTGCTAACTTCCTCGCACGCTATGAGACCTCAGGCTGCATATGGCATCGCAGTGGCTAATTTATGCACGCCCCTGTAACGGCATGTGAACGCACTGGCACGCCTGCATTTCCCCAACCGCCCCCGTAACCACCCACAAACGGCACTTCCTGTCAATCACTATGCGATGGGTCTGCCTAGCCTCTGCGATCGCAGTCCAGATCGCAGTGGCCGGTTCACGCGTGCACTTCGATGCATTCGCAATGCAAAATAATCGGTGTGCGTATTCGCAGTTGCATACGGTAGTGAATCAGGCCCTGATCACGGTTCTGTTTGGAGCAATAGATTTCAATTTAAATTGAAGCCTCACAGAAACACACGGGGGTTGTTCTATAAATTGCACAGGTCACCTTTAATCTAATTGCCAGTAAAAGTCTCAGAAATTAATTTATTAGTTTGGAGTCCTGTCCTGTTGTTCTGTCCTCTTTTCAGCTACATTGGCTAGAATCAACTTTTTACACTATTAGAATGTCAGCTTCATCTGTCTCCTCTGTCTAATTTTGCATACAGTGGCAGAGAAAAAAACATGATAGTAGTAATAAGCATTTCTTGATCAACAAAATGATAAGGTTGGTATATAATGGTCACTGTCTGGGTTAATGGTAATGAAATGGTAACTATAACAAGTCTTGCTTTATTAGAGAAAGTATAACAAGCAAACACGTAGGTGCAACAACGTGATGAGCACTAATGAATCCAGAAAAGGAGTCACCAGTCTGCAAATGGCTACAGATTGCAGGTTGGATTGTTACCACATACCCAGGTACCCCACCAGCAACTCTACATTCACAATCTCTAGTTAGACAATGCTGCAGAGAGCACTTAGCAACTTATAGCTCCCTGTAGTGGGAATTTTACCAGTGTCAGTAGATAATAATTCGATACAGATAGTACGTAGCTGAGCAGTTTGTTTCCAGGAGATCCACAGGTTTAGTTCATCTATTAGAAGGTTAATGGCCACTGTGAGCGTCTCTTGTTACGCCTCAGTCTGGTCCGGATCCAAGTTCTCCTCAGAAGGTTCATCAACGGTGATAAGAACAAGGGGTACTTTGGGCTGCTCCATCTTCTTCTGCTTCTCGGAGGCCTCCAGCCTACGAGGAACCCTGGGCACAACTTGAGGGGTTGGTGGCTCACTGGCCCGACTCTCATCTTCTGTGTTCTCCTCCTCATCAATGCGTCCATCTGAATCAAGATCGCTGTAACGGGCATTATCGTTGGGAGACGGGAACCCGTCCCCCCTGAAGCGGCCGAGGTGGTGGTTCCGTGTCCCCCGGCTCATGAGGTTTTTCATGCTTACCCCAGGCGAAGCAGCGGAGGATAGAAAGCGGCTGAGCATTGGAGTGCGAGCTCGGGGGAGGTTGGGGGTGGCCGACACTTGCTGACTCTGCTCCGAGTCCCCTTCAATGCTGAGATGAAAGGAGACACATTGGATGAAAACTTTGTCTTGGTACAAATGTAATTTTGCAATATATTTATATTACAGAAAATATTCAAAGCAGCTTTTATTAGTAATGTATGAAGAGATAATGTAGTTACTGGTACCGACGTGCAAAGAATGAAAGAGTGACTCTGCCATTAATAGTCACTGAAGCCTGCCCTACAGTTGCTTGTGTTTCGTCAGCTTCCAGTTCTTATTAATTCCCTGTTTCTGTGGTATCAGTCTTCTGCCTACAGAGGGCGCTCTCAGGCTATATCTCTCCACACCCATACATTAGAGGGTGAAGGGCACCCACCGCCTTAATCTACCTCTATTGCATGTCCCATCTGCTACTGTTTCTGTAACTTACCCTAATACTTAGTAGCCAAGATTTTGTCAGGTACGTCTTGAAAGACTACAATCCCCATCATACCATATTAACTGAAGTTTATTATAACCTCCTCCCAGTGTTGTTTAAGAAAATCGGGTAATATTTGGCAGATGCAGCAAACTCTAATTTCGACCATAGACGTATTCTTAATATTCATCATTATATCCGCTCTCTATTATGCCACATATAGCACAGGCCCGGAATCAAAGTCGTAAGCTTTTGGCATCCCTGCTGCGTCTTTGCATGCAGAATATGCTAATGCTGCAGGAGGCGTCTTGTGTAAATAAACGCCTCCTGCCAGCTTCTGTGATCCGCTGCTGCGTCCGAGGACGATAATCGGATCACACTGCGTGACATCGGTCATCTGAGTAACCTCAGGTTACTTGGGATGGTCTGTGCTTTCAGCAGCTGAAGCCAGTGAAGCCGTGTACAAAGGTGCAGCCACTGGCTTCAGCATGCACAGAAAATGGGGCCGCAAACTCCTCTTGTTGCTGTTATAACACTGGTGCTTCTTAGGTGTCTAAGCATTATACCACTTCTGTTATTATATATTTATATCTGACAGATAATTAAACTGCATCTAGTGGTATCCAGACTATGCATATTGTCTTGTGGACAATTTACTAGTACTAAATGCCTTTCACTGGTTGTCTTCTCCATTCTACCCAATAAACAGATGCATTGCACACAGCAGCCAGAGTGAGCTATTACGTCCGTACCGCATGTCGAAGGTGGAGCCCATGAAGGAAGGTTTCAGGGTTTCGGCTGCTGTGGCCACGGTATAGGGAGGTAGTGCACTCTGCTCGTCCCAGTATTTGTCCTTTACCATAGGAGGCAGGTTTTGGTACATGTCATCCACAGATAAGAGTGATACCTATTGGAAGAGAGTAAAGGATGAAACAAACCTGCCCTCTGAGAACAGTACAGGTTTTCTGGATGCTCTGGCAGAAGCACAGATTGGTTTGCCAGTCCTTTGGAATGTACCACATTATATTTAGACTAGGGGTGAGCGGGTTCAGTTTTACTCGGATCTTTAAACAGCATTTTATTGGCTATCGCCTATCATGTGTTTTGGATAGCCAATAGAATAAATCTGAATTTGCGGTAAAGTGGCGATAAGAACCGAGTAAATCCGAGTAAAACCGAGCCTGCACATCCCTAATTTAGACTAGTATTTTTGACCCGTTGGGTAGGTAGCGTGGCTTTTCCCTAAATCTCTCATTCATTCTCTCTTCCCTGCTCACCCCCGCCCACAAACTTGTCCCATCCATCTGTCGCAGCAGTGGTAGTCATTGGTGCATGATGGAGACAGGAGAGACCATAATGGATTATTATATAGACGTTAAGGCCTAAATTAAGTTTGCGTTAAGTGGTTTCGCAACTCCATTGCTCCAGTAAAATTAACAGGGCATGTATTTAGGATATACTGGTTTTAGCACACCTTGGGTTTACAAATGGATTACATACTCCATTAATTTGTCTTGCTGCATTGAAATAAGATCTTATAAAAATCAATGCTAAAAAGTCCCTCTGGCTTGGGTAATTGTAGACATCAGTGTATATTAGGTTGGGAAACACGGTTGGTGTTGTGGATAGCATTACTGCCTCACAACACAGAGGTCTTGGGTTTGAGGTCCACCAAACTCCACACAGTGTGTGGAGTTTAAATGTTCTCCCTGTGTTTGTGTGTGTTTCCTCTGGGTTCTCCGTGGTTGCGTGCGTGCGTGCGTGCGTATGATGAATGAATAAAAATCTGCCGTCCAGGTCAGTGCGGTCCACGACACTACACGCTAAAACAAACACACCAGTGCCGGCGCCGGATAGTACATTCACTGACAGTGACTTTACTACCCGGCGGTGGCGGTGTTTGTTTTAGCAGCCGATAATAGTCAATTGGATATACAATGGAGCACCTATACTACAATAAGGATAATGTATACAACTCTCAGTTTTAAACAATATTTTTAATTTAAATAAATCACAATAAAAAAAGGGGATATATATTCCCTTTATTCGGTACAAGCATATATATGAAATAGTCACAGCAATATTGCACAATAGTAATGGCTTCATGCAATGTAACACACTCTCACATAAGGAAACAGTACTGTGCAAATGTAATGTAAGTGGTAAATTTACTAAAGTGAGAGTTTTTAGAAGTGGAGTTGTTGCCCTTAGCAACCAATCAGCTTCTAGCTATTGTCTTTTAGAAGGTGCTAGTCCAGTGTTTCTCAAACTCGGTGCTCAGGACCCCACACGGTTCACGTTTTGCAGGTCACCCAGCAGGATCACAGGTGTAATCATTACTCACTGACACAGGTGGAGCTAATTATTTCACTTGATTCAGTGTGGAGACATGGAAAACATGCACTGTTTGGGGGTCCTGAGGACCGAGTTTGAGAACCTGTGTGCTAGTCAAATGTTAAGTAGACTCTGATTGGTGGCTATGGGCAACATCTCCACATCTAAAAACCTCTCTCTTTAGTAAAATACCCCTTAGTGTATTTTTTTTCTCATTCCAATATATGAGTGGCACTCTACAATATGTAGTTTCCCAGATCAAATCACAGTCAATATATATCTTGTGCCCTAGTAGTGAAGGTACATAACTGAATAAAGGGCCTGATTCACTACGGATCGAAATTGCAATAGCGATTACGCACACATTCTCACTGCGATAGTATGCTAATCCATTGCGATCTCTATGCCATCGCAGCACAACATAAGGACGCCCACTTTATCATACATACATCCGTAATACTTAGCAAGACTGCGAAAACATCAGTAACATGGAGTACCGTCGCAGCCTCACGCACACTTGCACAAGCTCTGACCTTACTCAGGAATTGCTAACTTCATCACACACTTTGAGTTCTCAAGCTGCGTAAGGCATCGCAGTGGATAACTTATGCACGCCCATACAACGGCATACAGACGCACTGGCACGCCTGCATTTCACCGACCACCCCTGTCACCTCCCACAAATGGAACTTCCTGTCAATCACTCTGCGATGGGTCTGCGTAGTCACTGCAATCGCTATCCCGACCGCAGTGGCCGGTTCACGCACACACACATGCGCAGAAGGCAATAATCGGCCAATTGCATGCTTAATCGCAGTTGTAATCGGCAGGGTTGCACGATTTAAATCAGATGATTAAATCATGATTTAAAACAAAACGTTAAACTACAAATTTTGCTTAGAAAGAGATAGAAGTTTAGGTGGGGGCAGTCCTTTTTTTTTTTTTCTTTTTATCTCAGCCGGGTAGAATAAGAAAAAAGCATAGTCCTGCTGAAATTGAGACTGCTATAGAGTTGTCAAATATGCTGGTCATCATCAACTTTTCTGCATCCATGAAACGCCAAGTATCTCCTCTAGCCTGGTGGATGTCCTACGTAACTCGGCTTCAGTTAGACACTTCTGTAGCAAATCTTCTGAAGCAGATGTTCACCACAGTTTCATCAAGTGCAGGAATCGAAAGGATTTTTTTCAACGTACGGTTTTGTACAATCCAAAACACGCAACAGATTGGGAATGAAAAAGCAGCTAAACTGGTTGCATGCTACAGAGCCTGTTCTGTTGAGGGCAAATGTGAGGACGTGGACAAAGGCATGTAGATGTTTGACTCAGACTCAGTCAACTGAGTGAAGTTCAGAGCCTAATTGTACTTCTTGATGCAACCGTTTAGTGTGGATTTATTCTATTACTGTATTCATTTTGTTACTGTTCTCACTTCAAAAATTGTTCATGTATTACTAAAACAAGGTGTAAACATCTACAATCAAACCCTTTACTTAAAAAAATAATTAATTAAAAAAAAATCCTATTTAAATCCAAAAAATCTGATTTAAATCAAATCCGATTTTTATTTTTTAAAATTTATTTTTTTAAATCCGATTTTTATGCAACCCTATCGGTAGTGAAGCAGAACCAAAGTCTCCAAAGTGACTGCTTTGAATGATAGAAAGAATATAAGTCTATGTAGGAGAAGATATAGCACATAAATATACCGGCGTCAGTGCTATTCCGGATACCAGCTAAGCATCGGAGAATTACTACACAGAGCGCCATCCCTGCTATCCGGCTCTGGGGAAGGAGCGGTGGCCTCTGCCTTGTGCCGAGCCTACAGTGTAGCATGGAGTGTGTATAGACACAGAGCTGCTGTGCTACTTCAGTGTCAAATGCAGGATTTCTAGAGGGGGGTTTCCAATACCTGATTTTAGAGTGAGTGTAGCCAGTCCATGAAGAGGGCATCATTAGCACTTATCCAGTTTTAATATGCGTCATACAAAGTGTATTGTATATCATAATTCCAACATATACAGGACCAGCGATCACAGTAAAGGACTCCAAACATCAGTAACGGATTGCCGCGATCCTGCAACCCGACATTGCAGGATCGCAGAAATCCAACATGTTGGATTTCACAGATATGCCGATCACAATCAAAAAATGATTGTGATTGGCAGATTGGTGAAATTTAACATGTAGAATCTCACCAATCCTGCAACGGATCGTGGAACATCTGATCACAGGATCGCGGCGATCCATCTCTGATGTATGGGGCCCTTAAGCCATTAAATGTGGTAGTAGGGACATCCTGCCTAGGCTGAATGTTTTTATTTTAGATGTGGGCACCATTCCAGAGAATTGGAGCAAGTCCTGGGGTCTGGGGGAGTAGAAGAACCTAGCACTGCCCTGGACATATATTTACATATTGCATTATTATACAGTATTAATAATTAAACCTATTGATGGTCTATAGCAGTGCACCCCTAACAGTGCATGTTTTCCAGTTTTCCTAGTTGGTACACAGGTGTATTTATTACTGGCTGACACATGTTAAAAGATTCCCAGGTGGTGCTAATTATTTAATTTGTGATCCTGAGAAGAACATGCAGCACTAGTAAAATTCTATTATATTACAATTTCTGTTGTGGTCACGGTGTGGACTGGGGAGGGGGGTTTCCATGCAACCAGACCCCCCCCCCCTCCCTGTGTTTGCCTAAGCACTTGGTAAGCTGTGCTACTGTATTAAGTTGCTGGTGCTGGGAGCAGTGTGAGAGTCAGCTGTAGGAGATCATTAGCTGCTAGTGCAACTTTGTCTGATGTGGAGTTCGTCTACTGCTAGTGCAGCATAAAGACTGGACATGGAGATCTCAGGCTGTTTGTGTGACCAGCAATGGCTGGGTAAAGTAATTATACCACCAGTATATTTGTGTGCTATATCTTCTCCTACATAGACTTATACTCTTTCTACCATTCTAAGTGGGCACTTTATTATTATTATTATTATTATCCTTTATTTATATGGCGCCACAAGGGTTCCGCAGCGCCTTACAAAGTACAAAAACAAACGAGCACACAAGACAACAGTTATTAACAGTACAGACAATGCAGGACAAGTACATGATTTATAAACAATGCTGCATAACACCTAAATAAGCAGCAGGGTGTCAGTAAGCAGTTTTTAGGCACCATTGTAAATGAAAGTAAAAGTAAGGCAAGAAGAAGCACGTGAGGAAAGAGGGCCCTGCTCGTGAGAGCTTACATTCTGAGGGGAGGGTCAGACAAACAGGGGTGACACAGATGGGCTAGATAGTGAGGAAGGAGCATAGAGTAGTGGGTTAGGATGAGCGCTGGAAAGCATTGAGGAAGAAATGGGTCTTGAGGGCCCAGTTGAAGATTAAAAGCCAGGAAGCCAAGTGATGGAGGAATTTTGCAGGAGCAGTGGTGTCAGAGGGGTATAGCCAGGGTTTGGTGATGGCAAGGAGAATCAAGGCATTACAGATGAAGTGCTCATGAACAGGGACCAGTTTATTATAGACAAAACTGGCTTTCCAGAGGGAACAGGAGAGAGGGACAGAGTTAAGAGGCGAGAGGAGAATGAGATTATTAGGGTTGATGTAGTGTGGAGGTGATATTGATCTAGAGAAGGGGGATAAGGAGTGTGGGGTTATGTGGCTGGCTTCTGAATGAGGAAGGGTGACAGCAGGTGATGGGTAAGGTGGAGGTGTAGTGTGGTGTGGGGGGGGGAGAAGGATAAGTATCTTGGAGAAAAGAGAGGGTGCAGAGTTTAGTGGTGGTGCAGCAGGACCATGGTGGGAGAGTAGAGAATAATACTGGAGTTGTGGGAGATGCAGTTGAGAGACTAATATGTGATGAAGAGAGACAGAGGAGGGGGAGAACGTAGAGGGGACTATGGATGGAGAAAAGAGGTGAAAACTGGTGGTAGAGGAGAAAATAATGTAGCAGCTGAGTGAAGGAGGAGTAGAAGAAAAGAGACATAGTGTAGATGAGGCAGTCGGGGGGGGGGGGGGGGGGGGGGGGGAGTCAGTAGTAGTAATGAGTGTGAGATGAGGGAGCAGTACAGGTCAAAGGTCAAAATCAGATAAAAGGAAGGACAGTGCTGGAAGATGTAAAGGCACAACTACAATAGTATATTATAACCAAAAAAAGAGTAGAGAGCTGTTAAAGTAGCAAGACTTGAGAATTAGTCTAAAGTATGAATATATATATATATATATAAAGAAAAAGGTATACGTGTGAAACAATGGTAGGTACTACAGTGATATAAAGATAAATTGACAGTGGTATTGGAATGATGTAAACAATGTAGAGAAGAAACGCAAACATACAAGTATTAAATGTTCAGTAAGCAGGTAGTTGCTTACAATGATGAAGCAGGGTGTTGGCAAAAGGTGTGTCCAGGTTATAATGGAAGCTGGTTGCTGAGTAGCAGGGTTTCCAGAAGCTCAGAAGATCCCTTGCTTTTTTTCCAAGTTATAGAGAGTTCTTTTAAAATGTTGTCCTCCTGTCTTCCTCCTGACTAACTCTTGAAGTTATGCTGTACATGTAGTCCCACTTAGAAAAAAACCCACTTTGAAATAAAACCTAGAAGCCTTGTACAAGCCTAAAGCCTTGTAACCTACTGATTATATAGTTAAGCATAACATGTGTAGTCACTGATTACACCCACCCTCAAAACCCTCACCCACACCAGAAACAAGTCATAAAATTCTAATACAAACAAGCAGAGCCAAAACAGCATCCCATGAAGCTAGGAGATAGATCTGACTAGATATTTACATTTAAAGTTACTCTGGATTTTACAGATATTATTTAAAGACAGTATACCTAGCAAATGAGAATTCCAAACAGCATTGGTTTTTCTACAATAGATGCCTGGTAACTTTGGAAACTTTATTAATTTGTGTGGCCACAATACTAGGGCACAAGATATTTGTTGACTGTGATTTGATCTGGGAAAGTACATATATTGTATAGTGCCACTCATATATTGGAATGAGAAAAATGATACACATAGGGGCATATTCATTAGGCTGCGAGAATAGCAAACATTCCGCACCTGTGAGGTAATTCCTGCAGTTGTGGGTTTATTGCTATTCTATTAGATGCGTTTTTTTTAAACACGCGCCACCCCACCGATGACTAAGCAATTGGAAGTATCCAATTAGCTTAATTAGTCCTTAATTGCTTACCTCTTACAGCGCTGTCGTCTTCATCCTGCGTCGGGAGTCGGCTCTTCTGCAGCAGCAGTGAGTATGTCAGTGTGTGTGCTGTATGTAAGTGTGTATGTGTTCCACTGTCAGTGTGTGTGGTGTATGTAAGTGTGTATGAGTGTGTGTGTGTTCCACTGTCAGTGTGGCCCCCAGCAGACCTTGTCCCTCCCACCAGCCCCTGGAGCCTTACAGGAGCCCCTGGGACTCTCAGCAGCCCCCTCTCCAGTAAGAAGAGAGAGGATAGGTCACTGGGAGCTGCGGAGACCACTAGAGACCCCCGGCCAGGTAAGTGAAGATTTTTTTTTTCTGTTTAAATTAGGCGGCGCAGGGTTTTCAGCACTGAAAACCCTGCAACCAGGATCTTTTAAATTGAATACCGTGGATATCGGGAGCGCGCATACCCGCGGAATTTATAAAAAAGGCGCAAGGTTTTTACCTCGCTCACTGTATATGCCCCTAAGATTCTATTTGCACAGAACTGTTTCCTTTTGTGAGAGCATGTTACATTGTATGAAGCCATTACTATTGTGCAATATTGCTGTGACTTTATCATATATATGCGTTTACCAAATAGAGGGAATGTATGTCCCTTATTTTATTGTGATTTATTTAAATTAAAAATATTGTTTAAAACGGAGAGTTGTATATATTATCTTTATTCTAGTCTAGGCGCTCTATTGTATATCCAATTGTTATAGCAATGTCTTTGCTTAAAGGGGAATGGTAATTACCACTGAGAGCAGCCACTCCAATATTGTTGAATGAGGTGGCGCACTATATAAACACAATGCCAATAAGAGTCAGCCAGACTCTTATTGGCTGCTGCACCCAGGGCCGGTTCCGAGCTCCACCTTTCGGCTCCTGCAGTGGGTGAAGGGAGAGACTTCATGAAGGGGGGGATGCTGCCTGCCAGGTCAGTGTGGTCTGCAAACAAGCAGACTGCCACAAGCATCGGGTAGTACAGTCACTGACAGTGAGTGTACTACCCGGCGTCGGTGTGTTTGTTTTAGCAGCCGATAAGAGTCAGAATTTGTTGGCTGCTGCACTCAGTCGGCGCCGGGCTGGAACGCACTCATGAGCTCCTCCTTCCGGTTCCCACAGTGGGTGAAGGGAGAGATGTCATGATGTCTCTCCAATAGTGGCGAGCGGGACGGGAGGAGCAGACGCAGGAGCAGGGATTCGGGTAAGTATAGTTTTGTGTTCTGTGTGTTTTATGTGTAAGGAGCACTACTACTGGGGGCACTGTATAAGGGGAACTATATAGGGAGCACTATTGGGGGCACTAAGTAAGAGGCACTACTATAGGGAGCATTGCATAAGGGGCACTGCTACTCAGGGAATTGCATAAGGGGCACTACTACAATGGGCATTGCATAAGGGGCACTGCTACTAGGGGCATTACATAAGGGGCACTACTACTGGGGGCATTAAGATGCATATGGAAAGGAATGTTCCCAGAGTGATGAGAAATGGTGGCGTATCATGATGACATGCCGCTACTTTTCAGTGGCCACGCCCCTTGTGGCATGCGACTACGCCTACTTTTTTTGGTGCACATGTCTTCGGTGCACACACACACAGTTGGGGGGGGTCGCAGCCACTTTTCATCTTGCCCTGGGCGCCAAATACCCTGCTTATGCCACTGCTCGCAAGGATATGTGTATAACAGGCAATCCCGATGCCCCCTCTCTATCAGGACACGTGTAATACAGACAGCCCCAGTATCTCCTCACTCTCTGGACACTTGTAGTACAGACAGTCCCGATGCCTCCTCACTCTCAGGGCACATGTAATACAGACACGTTTTGCAATTCATTAATGTTCTTACTTGCAGATTCCTGTCAATCAATCTGTTGGTTTCAAAATCATCATCATCTTCTCCAAAAGGATTAATGAGCTGTTCAGCCACCTGGAACATGGGGAGAATGACGTGTCACATGCATTTTTATTATTACATTTTTTTTATTTAAAGCTCTCAAAAGGGTTCTGTGGCGATATCCAAGAGGATAAAACTGACAAGAAATTTAAGTACAGATCAGTGGTCAAAGTAGGTATTTTGAAGTGGGGATATGGAAAACCGTGCACATCGGGAAAAGGGGTGAGGCCATTTAAAAGGGGGCGTGTTCTTAAGTTGTGCCCCTTTTTTTTATCAGTGTAGTGTACCACACCATAGTATCTCTTATACACTTATGCCACACAATAGTAGTGCCACTTATACAATGCTCACAGTAGTAGTACCTCTTATACACTTTGGGCCTGATTCAGAGCCGAACGCTATTTGCGGACGGTCGTTCTGATAAAGGGGCTGGCTATTTAAATGAAGTGCTTGCTCTTTGCGGTCTGTTGACGCCTCTAAGTCTGAACGAGCGAACAAAACCTGCGGCCGCTATTTTGAAAAAATGCCCCCAGGCCGCTCACATCATACGTCATCTCCGGTATTTATTAGATTAATCGAGTACATCGAAAGGCGTATAAACTACTCGCTATTCTTGTGGTAGCATTTTCCTACCGCAATCATGCGAGCAGTTCAGGCTAAAAGACAACCAAGTGACGTGGTGGATGACGCTGCTTTGTTAATTATTCACTCCCATTAAACGCCCGTTTTGACCGTTTGGCACACCTGCGTTCGGATCTCCACTCCCCGTTTTCAAGCACCTTCCCCTGTTACCACCCACAAATGCCTCATTCTGTCGCTCAAATTAGCAGGCATTCGCTATTTTGCGAGCACACGAATTTCGACCGCACTGACTGGTTCGCGCATGCGTATTACGAACCGTACGCATGCGCAGTTGTGCGAACATCGCTCGGAACGAACGAGCGGCTCTGAATCAGGCCCTTTATGCCACACAATAGTAGTGCTCCTTATACAATGCCCACAGTAGTAGTGCCTCCTACAAATTGCCCACTGTAGTAGTGCCCCTTGTAGTAGTGCTCCCTATAAATTGCCCACAAAAGTAACACATAATGACATGCAATCAAACAAACAGTACTTACCTGAAGCACCACTCCTGTGTCCGCCGGCATTGCTCTTCACTGTGGGAGAGACATCGTGACTTCTCTCCCAACACCCACTCAGGAGTGAGCTTCGGCGTCTGGCTGCAGGGAGGGGTCCATTGGGCACCTGATGGTAACAAAATCTCAGCGGTGGCCTGGCCACCAGTGATGGGCGGACCTTGGCTGGGTCTCAATGGATGTGTGTGGGTCTGGGGGCATGACAACACAGTCACATCTTTGTAGCCCTGCCCCCACTATGCGATGCCAAGATTACCGGCATTCTGAGACAGGGCAGAGCCACGATGATGACGCAAGTCAACGCAACAGGGCCAGCTCTAGGGGTGCTTGACCTGAGCGGTCGAACAGGGGCGCCACCCCAGCATCCCAATTTTAGTGGGACAGTACTGTCCTGCTGTTACATCCATGGGCCGAAGTGGCCCGCGGGTGGTCAAATCGTGGATGCTACTCGCAAGGGGCCTGATTCAGACCTGCTCGCAAGCGCTATGCGCTCGCAAGCGGGTCGATGGTGGCCCAGTGCGCATGACTGAGCCGGCTCCGTCGTGCGCATGCGCGAGACCCGGATAGTGACGGCCAAGCCGTCGCTCCAGTTCTCGCAACAAAGGGGGCGTGCTGTCGATGTTGAGTGACAGCACGCCCCCTTTGGTGGGCGGGCCGGGGGCGTGTCTGCCCAGACGGAGGTGTTCCCATGGGAACGCCTACCGTCTGGGGTCGGCCCCACTGACATCACTTGTGCTTTCGGCTGGGGCTTGCGGCAACGAGACCCTACCGCAAGGGTCTCGTCGCAAGCCCGATGGTCGCGATGGTCTTGACCATCGCGACCATCTTCCTGCCCGCTCCCTATAGCTGTGGGTGGTCATCCACAGCTATGCGAGCGGCCAGGAGGCCACTCTAAAAAAGGACGGCCCTGATTCAGAGCGAGCACTCTGTCAGAGCATCCGGCTCTGAATCGGGGCCTTGGTACCTTATCTCTATTCACTTTGTCTCCTAACTGTTTAGTAAATAGCCCCTTATACTGTTACTCCTATATATGCACTATGCTAGGTTTATACACTACAGGTCAGAAGTCTTAGAAATTTAGGCAAGTCAAGTCCAGTGAGTAACCTGCGGAATCGGTAGCGCCAGGCCGACAGATGAGCAGAGCCCGGCAGCGGAAGCCCGACCACGCTGGAAATCCTGATCGTCGCTAAGGTAAGTATATACTACCCTAACCCTCCTTAGGGGTGCCTAACCCTAATCCCCCCCCTTCCCCGCTGCCTAAACCTAAGTCCACCCCGGGGGGGTGCCTAACCCTAAGCCTCCCTAGCCTAACCCTAACCCTCCCGGGGGGGTGCCTAACCCTTTTTTTTCGTGTTACTGATATCACAGGGGTTAGCCCCACCCCCTGATGGTCCCCTTGGCCCCACCTCTAATGATGATTAGCCTGCTGTTCCCCCAGCAGCGATGGCCCTCAAGGGGTGCAAACCCCGTCAACGGTTCACCATAGATGGTTTTGTGCCATCGACTGTAATTTAAATTTTTAAAAAAGAACCTTTGTGTGCAGCACAGTTGGTGCAGGCCCCAGCGGCGGCCACACTGCGCACACTATGGGGCCTCGAGCCAGCACTAAAGATTTTCCAGCTGTTCTGCAGCAACAGTAGCAAGCCTATTCAGACAGAAAGTTTGCACCTGCTATAGGGCTGGTGCAATCTTCGATGTAGCGACTGAAGGTGCAGTGGTGGTGTGTCCTGGTTGGCACCGTGATGGAATAGCACCATAGCCAATGTGCATCTCAGTAGGTTGAGAATCACTCATGGCATTAGCATAAAGACACGAGCGCTGCAGCTGCGATTGCTTCTGCCTCTGAATCGGGCTCACTGTTTGTATAAAAGCAATGTTGGAACAGACCATACTTGCCTACACTCCCGGAATGTCCTGGAGACTCTCAAATGTCGTGTGGCTCTCCCAGATGCCTGGATAAGAGGCTGACCGTTACTGCCCACTTGTCGAGTAAAGAGGACAGTCCAAGTGGTTTGATGACCCCATTCGCACTGGATTGCATCATAGTAGCTCCACACCCTGCCTTACCATGGGACGTTGTATAACATGTGACAGGGCCATGATGATGCGGGCACAGCGTCTCATCCCCACCCACACTACCCACTTGACTGCACCAAATTATTGATCTGGTTTGGGTTGAACTCGACAGAGACCTGAGAGTAAAGCAACCTACAAGTGCAACACAAGTGTGGGAACTTCTGCAATAGCTTAGGGAGAATTTCCCTAACCCTATTTAATTTCCATTGTAGAAATAATGCCACCAGTGTGTGCAGCGGTTATTTCTACAAAAGGCGGCTACTTAGATTAAATATGGTTTCAAAAAAAAATATTCTATGATTTATTATTTTACATTTCTTTTATGTCCAATATTTTTTTTTTTTTTCACAGACATACCCCCACTGAGTACGTGGTCATGCCCCCTGTCCCGGAATAACTGTCTCTGATGTTTGAGGTAAGCTGTAACTATGTAGTGTTAACTCTAGGCCTGATTCAGCTTTGGGAATAGAGTAAGATATAGCACGTAACTGATCATCTTTGTGAGACCATGCTGCACTGCAGGTGGGGCAGATGTAAAATGTGCAGAGAGATTTAGATCTGGGAGGGAGGTGTCCAAACGGAATACATACGAATTACCGCCGGACACAAGTCCGGCGGTTCAAATCCCGACAGCGGCAGGCCGTCACGGCTGAAAATCCCGATCGTCCGCAGGTAAGTATGAACTAACCTAACCCCCCTAACCCTAACCTTCCACCCAGTGCCTAAACCTAACCCCCCCCCCCTTCCCCGCCGCCGCCTAACCCTAAGTCCCCTGGGGGGGTGCCTAACCCTAATCCTCCTTCCCACTAGCCTAACCCTAACCTCCCAGGGGGGGTGCCTAACCCTAAGTCCCCCCCCCGGAAGCCCTAAACCTAACCCCCCCCCCCGCGGCTGTCCGCAGCGGCGCCCAGCATCTCTTCGATCGGGATGCCGGGGGCGCCGGTCTCCCGACGTCGGTAAAATAATAGGCGTCTAGAATTAGACGCCTGTCATTTAACCCTTGCCGGTATAAAGCAGTCTGGAAGCCGGCTGTCGGGCTTACGTCAGCCGGCTTCCCGATTGCATACCGTCCAAACTGACATATAAATTGCAGTCTAAAAATAAAGCTGTGAAGTATTTGTGGGCTACATACAAAAGCAACCAGTATATACCCTGTATGCAAAATAAAATGTATGCATTTGTACCCCTTGCATTGCAACATGATTTGTCCTGGTTCACAGTTACTTGCTATATCTTACTCTATTCCCAAAGCTGAATCAGGCCCTCTATACTGTCCTGCAATCCGTACCCCTCCTCCATTTTTTTTTTTTATCTCTCGCTCTCTCTCCCCTCCCCCATTACTGGGATTTACTGTATAGGGAAAACTCACTTCTGAGAGTGGCTTAGGAGTACTAGAGTGAGAGTTTTTAGAAAAGATGTTGCCCATAGCAACCAATCAGATTCTAATTATTATCTTCTAGAAGGTGCTAGATAATAAGTAGAAACTAACTGGTTGCTATGGGCAACATTTCTTCTAAAACTCACTTCTAAAAACTCTCACTTTAGTAAATGTACCCTTAGTAATGTTTTCTTTATGGTAATGTAACCAGGGCCAGATTAAGCCTGGAAAACTGTGATGGCATGGCCCTCCCGAACAGACCCAACTAATCTTATCCAGACCCATAAATAAGAACGATATCCTTATATCATACTGGCTCACTCTCCTGGAAGTTGCGGGACACTCCTGAATTTGGGAGAAAGTCTCCCAGCTCCTGAAGTGAGTGTGATGTGGGTAATGATGACGCGATACGCTGTGAATCCCGTCATCACTGCGTTCATTTTCATTTTTGCAATATTTTGTAGTTGGTAAATAGGCCTCTATAATACACAGAGGTCTATAAGACAAAACCATTTTTAATTCTTATAAATAATTATCACAGAATCGTAACAAACGATGTGACTGTACTTGATAAAGTAATATCTGCCTCATTTGTTCTGTATGTTGTCCCTTTATGTATTAGCTGTGTCCATTAGTATAACTGTGTATGAGTATTACCTGTAATACAAGCTCAGCCTTAACCTGAGGGAGATTAGTTGTATGAAGCCATGGAGAGAGATGAAGTTACCCAAAGCAACCAATCACCTGCTAACTGTCATTTATCTAGCACAGTCTATGAAATGACAGTTAGAAGCTGATTGGTTGCTTTTGACAACTTCTTAACTTCTTAGGGCCGTATTCAATTGCCGGGGAAAAACCGTTATCGGCGATACTTTTTCGCCGTTGACGTCACTTTCGCCAATCTGGCTTATCCCCGTATTCAATTCTTCAGACTTTTCGCCGGTGTGGAAGGTCAATGGTAAGAACCCTGCGAAAAAGTATCACCTATGTATGAGTGTCGAAAAAAAGTGCAGAATTCAGGTTTTGGGGTACATACTTCCAAAAACCACCCTGCACCCCTTGAACAGTCCCCCAAAGGTATTCTGTGTAAAAAAAAATTAAAGTACCACAGGACACCCCAAAAAATTACTTTCATTTTGGGGGCGAAAAAAGTTGGGGGACAAACTTCTAAACTAGCAAAATAGATTCAGGGGGGGTCCTCAAGTATGCGCCAGGTGTCTTTTTTTTTTTTATTGCAGGTTGTTGCGGCAGGTGGATTTTTTCACATTTTTAAAAAGTTAGACACTTTAAAATATGCTTGCACCCATTTTCTTGTACCCCAAATTTGATGGGAATACTAATTTTTTTTTATTAAAAACCTTGCCAAAAGCTACTCTTCACCCCTTTTGCAAAGACGCTAAACAGCACCTATTGAGGCCATTTAAACACCCCAAATACCTTCAGCAGGGCTATTCGCGGGTACCCATAGTGAACCCCCATGTCAGAGCGTCTTTTGGGGGTGTCAGGCTGATTGCCTCAAAAATGACAGCATTTTCCGCTCATTTCGTTTTTGCCGATTTGGAATTGAATACAGGGATACGCGGGGACGAGCTCGATACATTTTCACTCTGAAAAGTGGCGATGATGGCGAAAAGTCCGGCAACTGACTTTTTGCTCCTAATTGAATACGCCTCTTAATCTCTCTCAAAGGCGTAATACATCTCCCCTCCTTCGGGGAGAATATGAGCTCATTGGTTTCTGAGTATTAGAGACTTTCACTTTCATTTCTCTCTTCTGCTGCCAGAGATGGCGTCTGCTGATCTGAGACAGGAGCTGGACTGTTCCATCTGCCTGAGCATTTATACAGATCCTGTAACCCTGAGATGTGGACACAACTTCTGCCGGGTCTGTATTGATCGTGTGCTGGATACACAGGAGGGGTCTGGAGTATTCACCTGTCCTGAATGCAGAGCAGAGTATCTGGATCGCCCTGCCCTTGAGAAAAACAGAAAAATCTGCAATATAGCAGAACGTGTGCGCTCTATTCCTGAGGAGGGAACTGGGGTGTTCTGCACTTATTGTGTCCACTCTCAAGTACCTCTTGTTAAAACCTGTCTGAAATGTGAAGCTTCTCTCTGTGATCTACATTGGAGGACACACAACAAGTCAGCAGAACATGTCTTAGTTGATCCCACCACTTCCTTGGAGAAGAGAATATGCTCTGTCCATAAAGAGATCTTGAAGTATTTCTGCACTGAGGATGCTGTCTGTATCTGTGTGTGTCCTGCAGTTTGGCCGGAGAGCATCGGGGACACCTAGTAGAGATGCTGGGTGAGGCCTCTGAGAAGAAGGAGAAACTGAGAAATGTGTTGCAGAAACTGACCACAAAGAGAAAAGAGACTGAGAACAAAATCCAGAGTCTGCAGGAGTGCAGAAAATTTGCTCCAGAAAAAGCAGCTGGTTTAATAGAGACAGTTGCTGCCCTGTTTAAAGACATCAGGAGACAGCTGGAGGACCTAGAGAAGAGAGTCCTGGATGAGATCTCCAGGCAGGAAGAGCGTGTTTCACTCTCAGGCTCTGAACTGATCCAGCAGCTGGAAATAAAGAAGGATGAGATGACCAGGAAGATGTGTCACATTGAGGAGCTGTGTAACATGTCTAATCCAATGACTGTCTTACAGGAACTAGACACAGGTGACTTGTCTGATACTGAGGAGATGTGTTTCATAACTTGTCCAATGACTATTGTCCAAAAACAGGAATCAGATCCTGAAGAGGGGGATAATCAGGAGATGGAGGAGGAGGGCACTGAGGAGATGGAGGAGGAGGAGGTTAGTACTGAGGAGAAGGGGGGCACTGAGGAGGAGGAGGGGGCACTGAGGAGGAGGAGCATGTCCATAACTTAGGAGATCTGGATGTGGGTCTCATCTCAGGGAAATTACAAACATTATCAGATATAATAAGAGGAATAAATGTATGCTTCTATGTGCAGAAACCAGAAGACATATCACTGGATGTAAACACAGCTGACAATTGTATACACATATCAGGTGATATGAAAACTGCATCCACACCTCCAATAGAACAGAATCAACCAGAGAGATTTCAGGATGATCCTCAGGTAATAAGCACCAGTGTATTCTCCTCTGGGCGACATTACTGGGATGTGGATGTCAGTAAATCACAGAGCTGGTTGGTGGGGATGTGTTATCCCAGTATAGACAGAAGAGGATGTGAGTCACTCATTGGAGATAATAACAAGTCTTGGTGCTTGAATAGGACTGATTATGGTTACTCAGTGATACATGACCGTGAAGAGATCTCGTTACCTGACAATATTCCCTATGATAGATTGAGGATATATCTGGATTATGAGGCAGGACAGCTGTCCTTTTATTCTCTGTGTGACACGATCAGACACTTACACACCTTCACTGAGCCCCTTCATGCTGCATTAGCTGTATGGGAAAAGGGTTGTATAACGATATCTGCGGAGAGTCTGGAGCTATCAGGGAGGGGAATCTGATTGGTGGAGCATTTAGTGCATAGAATGATGGAGTGGATACAGTAGTTTATATGTATTTGAAGAAAATGTACCTGGCCCACAGAATTGGTGTATAATATTGTGGACACTGTAAGTTGTGTATTCAGTGTCCCAGCAGGTGTGCTACATGTCCGACATTATCTATTTCTATTCCTGACATGACAGATATAAATAATTCATAAAGTCATTTGTACTAATCAGAACAATATTTCTATGTAAATCTAAAGTCCAATGAGTGTTCTTCAATTATATGTTAGTAATGTAGTTAATAAAGGGTCACAAATTGTTCCTGTAATCTTGCATTATTTCTCTTAAGCTGGGTACACACAGGAGATGATGTCGGCACGATATGTCATCTCCGCCAGAAACCGAACGACATATTGGTTGCAACGCTCAGTGAGTACTGCCAATATGCACGCTCACGCGGTCACATGCAGTATCGTCCGGTCGGCCATGACTATATCGCATGCGACCCCATTGCAGGTAATGAAGGACAGAATGAGGGATCGTTCCGTGTTCATTACCTTGTTGTAATATGTACCCAGGGCCGGCCCGAGCCTAATATTTTTGGTAAGCGAAGATACATTTTGGCGTCCCCTGGCTGAATTTGCACACTCTGAAGGTGCGTGCACCCGACAAAGGAAAGGGGTGTGGTCTCATGGGACAAGCCATAATCACGAGCAGCAATCTTGCTGGGTACATGCCCAGTGCTCTTGGACCTGCTGGTCATGCTCCCAGTCCCTTTCTCCAGTGAATAGATGCCGCATGCATGCACATGTCATCTATTCACCATTTACCCCCCCCCCCCCATCTCGAACACTTTGTCGCCAAAATAGGGATGTTTGGCTGTAAGGCAGAGACCTAAATCATCTCTCTATGGTAAAGCTGTGACATAGAGAAGACCCACTCTGTTTCCTGGGGCCTCAAATGTGCGTCAGGGGCACTGTCAATGACTGAATCCCCTATGAGTACAGGTACAATATTATAGTAATATTTCCTGCTTTTGAAAGCTTTTCAGGGAGAGTGTGAAAGCACCGCCTATGAGCGTGGCGGTAAAGTGGGCGTGTCCTGCTACATCTGAGAGGCGTGTCATATAACTGACTTACATCCAAATGTAAACGAGCCCCAAAGCACTTAGTAAGATCTACATGTTGATAAAAACACACTGATACTTTTTAGGGCTTGCTCATGTACTGTATTTTACAAGGGGTTCCATATAAGTGACAACAGTAACCTTATATGATAATGCATGTAGCCAAAGGGATCATTGTGCCTGATTCAGAATGATTGGCAATAGAGAGCCTGATTCTGCAAGGATCATAATTGCAAAGCTGCACGCAGGCTATAGATATATGATGTATGCATGTAGGCTATAGATATGATGTATGCACGCAGACAGCTTTGCATTTTTGACCCTTGCAGATATGGTAATGCAGCAGGAGGCATCACGCCCCCTTGTGCATTACTTATCCAAGCTGCGTTGTCCAACACAGCATTGGATAATCTGCGTAACATCGGCCGGCTGCGGTGATCCATGGGGTCTTGCGGCCGGCTGCCGCAGTTTAGAGGAAAAGGCCAGGAAATCTCCGTCAGCCGATGGAGATCCTGGCTTCTTCCCTCCCCCGCAACGTCGGTGACATGGGTCGGCACCACGGTGTAAAAGCAGGGATGTCCCGGGTCTGATCCGGGTTGGAAACATGATCCAAATCCCGGGTCAGACCCAGGACTTTGGTGTATAAGCAGTATTATTAACAATCGTATTATGATTGTCTATTTTGAGCTGATGGTGATACCATACTTGCCTTGACAAGAGAAGAAAGCACACTGCACTTAGTAACGGTCTCATTTGTAAGACTGTCAGAAATTCCGTTTGATAAAATATAATGTTTTATATCATAATAAAAAGAGGTCAAATAACACAATCTAATAAAAGTCAAATATAGTCAATGCATGTTATGCCCATATAAACAATGACAAAATTTGTTATTTAAAAGTCTCATTTAGTTAGTAATAGTACTGCTCTTCTATTAAAATGAAGCTAGCATAATCATCAAGTTTAAATGCATTTTGTGTCTATCCACATGTAAAAAATAGGAAAATATGTAGAAACCAGTCACAGATTGAATTAGTGAAAAAAGTGTCTGTCTGCTGGCGTCCCAGCACTGACACTAGTACATGAGAGCACAATAGTCAATTCCCGGAATCTGCTCCCTTTTCAAATTATCTCCTTGAATATAAGGGCCAGTTAAGTTTCCGTGATCACAACTGGGGATATACCCGCTCACCTCTCCAAAGTCCGCCGTGTACTGGTTGGCGTGCCCATAATTGCAGTTGTGAACAACAATCTGCTCACCTTTCCAGGATGTACTGTGAGCCGGTCAAAGTTCCCGTGTCTGTGGCTAGGGACACACGCCGCTCACCTCCGCAATAAAATGAGCCCATCGGAGTTCCCGTAACTGCGGCTATGGGTACACACTGCTCACCTCTCCAAAGTACACTGTGAGCCAGTCAGATATTTCCCTGTCTGTGGCTGCGTGCACACACTGGGCCTGATTCAAAGCCGGACGCTCTGACCAGAGCGCTCGCTCTGAATCAGGGCCCTCCTATCTAAACTTGGAGCGGCCTCCTGGCCGCTCGCATAGCTGTGGGTGACCACCCACAGCACATGCGAGCGCCCAAAAAGATGGTCGTGATGGTCAAGACCATCGCGACCATCGGGCTTGCGACAAGACGCTGCGGTATGGTCTCTGTGTCCGCAAGCCCTGGAGTGATTTTGGCTCTATCCGAGCCAAAATCACTCCCACTGACATCACTAGTGATGTCAGTGGGGCAGGACCCAGACGGTAGGCGAACGCCTCCGTCTGGCAGCCACGCCCCCGGCACGCCCACCAAAGGGGGCGTGCTGTCAATCAACATCGACAGCACGCTCCCCTTTGGTGCGAGACCCATAACGACGGCTACCCCGTCGTTATTCGGGTCTTGCGCATGCGCACGACGGAGCTCCCTCCGTCGTGCGCATGCGCACTAGGGCACCATAGACCCGCTTGCGAGCGGGTCTGAATCAGGCCCACTGTTCGCCTCTCAGGAGTGTGTCGGCAGTACTATTGTGTCCGAGTTGCTGCTCCTTTTCAAATTGTTCGCATGAGTAGTGGCTGCTACAGTGGTAGTATTACGAGGCAAGGTCAGGTTTTGGGTTAGGACAATTGACTGCTGCTACAATTGAGGATACCATACTTGCCTACCCTCCCGATCCGGCCGGGAGCCACCTGAAAGTCAGGCAAGCCTCCTGGCAGCCGCCAATCCCTCTCGCCGAATCGCGTCATTTGGCCCCACCTCCTGCTTCACAATGCCAGTAATCTCGGCATTGTGTAGCAGCGCCAAAATTACGTGATCATTTAACCACGCCCCCACTCCGCTCACAAACGCCGGCCACGGCCCCTTGATTTGCCGATCTGGCTGCCCCCTCCCGGAAGGGGCAGCCAGAAAGTCGGCAACCCTGGGCGATACTGATCGTGTTTTATCACGTACAATTTCAGTTGTTTTGGTCCCTTCCCAATAGACTTCGCTGAGCACTGCACAGATCAATCAGTACTGTGCAGACTTCTGTGTGTTACAGCAGCAATAAGAGTGTCAAAAAATATAAAAAAAAAAACATTGTGGATCTCCCCCAAAAGCATAACTAGCTTCTGATCTCTGAGCCCGTTCTGGTACTGGAAAATTAAGGGGGAAAAATGGCGTAGGGTCCACCCATTTTTTCCAGTAACGAACACCGGGCTCAACCAGCCGAGGAGTATTGTCATATAGTATTAAAGGGACGCACAATGTGGAATGACCAGTTTGCGACTAGATAATATGATGGTTGAAGGACCCCATGCTGTGTGGGAAGCGGAGGAGGTGTGTCCAGTGCCATGTGGGTGTGGCCAGTGCCATGTGAGCCATACAGCCCCAATGTCTCCCTAAGGGGGAGATATACTAATCTCTGAAAAGTGATAAAGTGCAGAGTGATAAACCACCAGCCACTCAGCTCCCAACTGTCATGTTACAGCCTATTCATCATACCTAAACTTTCTCTGGAGGCAATTAGGTTTAGAACTCGCATGGAGTTCTACCCAATTACCGGTGGAATTCATCATTCCTCCTCCCCATAACTATCTGTTCCGAAAAGCTGTCATTTTTGCGATGACAGCTTTTCGGGAAATAGATACTTTTCTCTCTCTACACTAACTTACCGCAGCTGGAATCAGTGCTGCGCATGCGCTGTTACATCTGTAAAGCCAGCACATGCGCAGCACTGCCTACAGCTGCGGTCATTTTGTGTCCCCCCCCAGTGGCAAACCCAGGATTTTGAAAGGGGTGTTTCCAAATAATTGGTTACAGAACCAATGACAAATGTCTAACCAGAATAAGCCTGTACACACAGCCCCCTCCCCTCCACCACACAGCCTCCTTCCCTCCACCACAGTCCCCTTCCCTCCTCTATCTGTGCATATACAGCCCCCTTCCCTCCTCCACACAGCCCCCGCGCCTCCTCAACACAGCCCCCTTCCCTCCTCCATACAGTCCCCTTCCCTCCTCCATCACACAGTCCCCTTCCCTCCTCCATCACACAGTCCCCTTCCCTCCATCACACAGTCCCCTTCCCTCCATCACACAGTCCCCTTCCCTCCATCACACAGTCCCCTTCCCTCCTCCATACAGTCCCCTTCCCTCCTCGGTGTGAACACAGTTACGCACATCATGGCCCCGCATCACTCACCTAATCACCTGATCGCCTGCAGTGCTGAGCCGTGCTCCCTCTCCATCTGGGTTCCTGGCGGTATAATGAATATGGTGCTAGCCATGCGGACTGACAGCCAATTAGGGGTGGCTACGTGGACGCCCCTGATTGGCTGCCGGTCCGCGAGCTGTGTTTGGCTCGCGCAACCGGCGCCAGCGGCCAGATTTAAAGGGGACAGTTATATTGCCAGCTGCCAGGTGCCGAAGTGAAGTGCACTTCGAGCACTGGTCAGCTGCAATAAATCGGCAGCCAGGGGGTTTCTAGGTACTCGGAAACCCCCCCTGCGTGCGCGGGTGCCCCCAACCCCCTACGCTCACCCCCCCCACCCGACTTACCTGCCCGCGCAGCAGCCTCCGGCTCCGTCTGCTATGCTGAACATTGTGTTCTCCCAGCAGAACACAGTAAAGGTTAGAGAAAAACAAAGAAAAGTTGTTGTTTTTTTTTCTAAACTTTATTGTGTCCTGCTGGGAGAACACAATGTCAGCATAGCAGACTGAGCCGGAGGAGAGACCAGAGTGATGGAGGAAGACGCCGGGGGACATGCCCAGCTGAAATCAGGTGCTACCTACTATACGCCACCTCAAAGTGGCGGTTAGTAACACCATCAAATTACGAAAATACATAATTTTCGGAATTTGATGAATAGCCTAATTTCCATATCCCTGTACTAATGTATGGGGAGTTGTATGGGGAGTGTGGAAATTAACGCAGGGGGACTTAACCAGGAGATATCAGTGATATCTCCTGTGTTAAGTATCTTCATGAATACTAAAATAACGTTAATTAAGGAAAATGTCCTTAAAAACGTTATTTTAGTGTTGATGAATAGGCCCCTGTTTTTGAAAAATGACAGTTGGGAACCGATTGGTTGATCGGTTATCACTCTCCAGTTTATTACTTTTTAGTGCTTAGTACATCTGGCCCAATATGTTAAAGTAGAATAATTGCATCATTTTGAGAGGAAAATTTAAATGTAATTTCAATACTTTTTTATGGCTGACGATGTGGGCAGCTGGTCATAATCACGATGATGGACCTATTGTTCTAGTTTGGAGGACTGTCCCGTAACTGAGAACGGTTATGTAAAGTCTTGTACTAGCCATGTGAAAACAATGAAATAAAAGAACTGTGCTGGGCAGGTGAATAAATCTAAACAAAAAAAAAATAAATATAGATAATAAGTGTAGGTGTAAATTTTACTATGGCAGAGTCTGGCTATATAATTGTTTCTGCTTGTTTTAGTGCAGGGGTGGCCAGACTTTTGGACTCTGTGATCTACTTTTAAAGCTAAAAACCTTTTGTGATCTACCGAGCTCAAAAAAGGGGACGTGGTATGCAAAAAGGCGATGTGACCTCACAGCAAGGGGCGTGGGGTCTGTCCTGCCAAAATCACACATAGTAACCCCAATTCAAATTACACCACACAGCAGCACAATCTTATTCACATTACACCACATAGTAATGTCCCTTATTCATCTTATAACACACAGTAGTGCCCCTTATACACAATGCCCACAGTAGTGCCCTGTATACAATGTCCACTGTAGTAGTGCCTCTTATGCCATGCCCACTGTAGTAATGCCCCTTATGCAATGCCTCCAGTAGTAGTTCCCCATTATGCAATGTGTAGTAGTAGTAGTAGTAGTAGTACTGCCCCTTATGCAATGTCCCCAGTAGTAGTGTCCCTTATGCAATGTCCCCAGTAGTAGTGTCCCTTATGCAATGCCTCTAGTAGTAGTTCCCCATTATGCAATGTGTAGTAGTAGTAGTACTGCCCCTTATGCAATGTCCCCAGTAGTAGTTCCCCATTATGCAATGCCTCCAGTAGTAGTTCCCCATTATGCAATGTGTAGTAGTAGTAGTAGTAGTACTGCCCCTTAAGCAATGTCCCCAGTAGTAGTGCCCCTTATGCAATGCCCCCAGGGCCGGCTCTCGTGGTGTTCGACCCCGAAGTCTGAATGGATGATGTGTGCGGCATCCATTCAGTGATGGGAGAGGGCTGGGGGAAGCCCAGCTAGTGCCGCCCCCCCACACCCCTGACTGATGTTGTTTGGAGGCGTGCCTAGCAGGCACGACTCCAAATGATGGCACATAGGAGGTGTGGCCTATGGTAATTAGGCCACGTTCCCATTTTCGGTCATGTGTGAGAGAGCGCCGACACAGGGTGCTCTGACCCCTGGAGACGGCCCTGAATGCCACCTGTAGTTTTGCCCCTTATGCAGTGCTACTTATAGTTGTGCCCCTTATGCAATGCCCCAGTAGTTGTGCCCGTTATGATGTCACCCACGCACTGCATCACTAGGAACTAGTGGGGGTGCAACCGGTGGCTTGCACCGGAGCCTGCTGTGGTGCAGGGGCCCATAGCCGCCATTTCACCCTCCGCTAGTGTCCCCCAGGCCCCACAAGTGTAGTGTAAGGGGGCACGGGAACTGACACTGGCACAGCCTAGGCGGTTGCTACTGGGGGCACTGTATGGCGGGGTGGCCGCTACTGGGGGAAATGTATAGGGGGGATTACTACAGGGGGCAATGCATAGGGGGGGGACTACTACTGGGGGCAATGCATAGGAGGGATTACTACTTGGGGAAATTAATTTGGGAGATTACTACTGGGGGCAATGCATAGGGGGGATTACTACTGGGGGCAATGCATAGGGAGGGATTACTATTGGGCCACACTCCATAAATATACTGGTAGGTTAATTGGCTCCCAACACAAATTAACCCTATTGTGTATGTGTGCGCATGTGATAGGGAACAGAATGTAAGCTCCACTGGGGTAGGGACTGATGTGAATGGCCATATACTCTCTATAAAGCTCTGCAGAAAATGTGTGCGCTATATAAATAACTGGTAATAAATAAATAAAAATTATAAAAACAAGGTATAGCAATCGTCTAGATATCAAAAATATACGATTTATTCATATACATAAATGATTGTGCCAAAAAATTGAAAATACAGAAAATGAATTTCTGTTCAGTAGAAAGGACACTGATCTCACCCACAACTTTTAGTCCATACTTTGCTTGAGTATGCACAGCTCCTGAAGAAAAAACACTTGGGAGGCCAAACTAAACAGCATAGGACAGTCCGTATATAGATGGTAATGTTCACCGATAGAGGGATGTCCCTTTTAGATGTTGATCATCCGGTAATAGTCTCGGTCCTCAAAAGATACGTGTTCATATGTTGTAATGTCCCAAATTGTAATATGCAGACTTACTCCCAGTGTACTGGTCCTTTAAGGCTCCATATGATTAGGATTGTGTAATAGTCCTTTAAGGTTCCTCCAATATGTAGTATACGAAAGTAGGGGTGATGATCCTTGGTGGGCCTAACGCGTTTCCCTGCCCCAAAGTGCAGCTTTTTCAAAGGTACAATCCCACTGAAAACAGGCAGATGATCCAGTGCTATTTTTCAGCAGAAACTCAGGGCCCGATTCAGACCCGTCTGCTAGGCTGCGTTCGCACGCTGCTGGCCTATTTTCGCTATCTGCGCATCGTTAAAAGATGCAGTGTGCATGCGCGAACCAGTCGTTTGCGATCGGGAAGCGGTCGCTGCGAGTACACAGATGGCCCACTAGTTTGAGTCACAGAATGTGCCATTTGTGGGTGGTGACAGGGGAAGTTCGATGGGAATGGGGGAGGAGTGGTTGTGTGAACGCAGGCATGCCTGAGTGTTAAAACCTAGCTGTGTTACACACTGTAACCCTCGCAGTGCTTGCAGTAGGGTATGGTCAACCACAAGCGCTGCGTATGCTTTCAGTGGCACTTGATGTTACCGATTGTTACATACACTTTCTGGAGATGACGTGTGTTACTAATTGAAAGTGGGCATCTTAACTACATACCACAATCACACGCTAAGTGGGCGTACTGATGTCTTGCCGTGTGATCGTGGGATTTGCATACTTTAGCAGCTGACGACTGCGTGCGAACGCATCTAGCGAACGGGTCTGCATCGAGCCTCCAGTTCCTGAATTATTAGTAATGTCCTGGGCCAAAAAAAATATTTTCTATAAGATACGTTTTGTTTTAAAGTCCCTATAGAGTGCCTTCTTTGCTAAATACTAATATATTATATATATATATATATATATATATATATATATAATATTGGCAGTGTCACCAGAGATGGCGTCGGTGAGCAGCAGATTCTGTGTGGGGCTGGAGAGATCCTCCCACACAGGGTTTTAATACTGAGTTGTGATACACCTGTGGGTGCCTGGTGGAGAGAGCTCCGGTGTGGGCTGATGAGAAGGCAGACCAGTCAGGCTGCTGTTGGAAACAGTCTATGTGGGACTGTGGCAGCCAGAGAGCCCAGTGAAACTAAGCAAGCCATTGGGGGCCAGGAGGCCTGTGTCTGGACCTTGCAGGAGGCAAGGGGGGACCATGAACCTCTCAGACTGTGTGACATTGAAGCAGCTGGGCTGTAGGCTGAGGAAGCCAGGGCCTACTGTAGGCCAGTTAGGGGAATGCTCTGTGTACTCTATGGCAGTCGCCAAAATGCTTTGTGAATTCTATTGTGGTCACTGGGATGCTCCCTGTATTGTATATAGGTCCCACAAATGCCTCTAAGGGCTCTAGAATTTTGTTAGTGATTCATGTTTTAAACTCACTGCGAGTTCAATTAAGAATTCAGAGGCAGTCATCATGCCTCTTTAACAAAATATCACTTCCTAAAAGCTGCTCTTTCTGCCGGAGTCAGCTTTTCGAAAGTTTGATCATTTTTACCTGCTGTTCCTGTCTTCTGATAGTATTTGCAGCCGCGCATGTGCCGTATCAGCTGCAGAGGCGGTTGAGCTGTCAGTCACACTGGCCCCGCCCCCAGATCCAACAGTAAATTTTAAAATCTGGCTGGATAATGGGTACGATGTGGTGGTGGAATGGAGGGTATAATATAGTGGCATAAAATATGTGTAGGTAGTACATTACTCAACTTTTGGATATCGCAAATTAGCAATAATTGTTACAGTATATATGTTTTGCCTAGAAAATTTATTTTTGCAGGGAGGGTCAAAGGGGTAAAGGTCCCGAACCAGTGTCTTGCAGGGGTGGAATCGGATGGGGGAGGGACCTGTCTGCTTTGTGCTGGGATGGGGAGGGAAGCAGCAGCCTCTGTTGTCTCTCTGCACAATGTGCCACTGCCCTGCTATATAGTGGCCAGTGGTAGTGGGCCAGGGATGAAGTGTTAAGGGGGGTGTGATCACCCTGATAGCTCCCTTACCTGGATCCACCACTGGTATCTTGCTTAGGCTCCCATGATGGTAGTTGAATGGACTCCCAGAAGAGTCTCTTCCTAATAAAAGGTGCCGGATGGAAAGCATAATGCCCCAAATTGTGGGTTCATGGGGAGGGGGCGGGGCTAGTGTGACACTACTATATGAAAAGTGTCCTTTTCGCTACACACTCTATTCATAGACCCATGATTTACAACATGTAGGGGCATATTCAATTAGGTGCGAAAAGTCCCGTACTTTTCACATGCCGGAGTTTTCGCCAACATCGCTGTTTTTTCAAGCGAAAAAGTATCGCGCTCGTCCTCGCTTATCCCCGTATTCAATTAGAAATCTGCGAAAACGGGACCCAGCGAAACTATCATGTGAAAAAAGTGCTGTCAGATTTGGGGAAATCAGCCTGACACCCCGCCCCCCCCCCCCCCCCCCTGCAAAAGATGCACTGACATTGGGGATCACTATAGATACCTTCAGCAGGGCTATTCTGGGATATATGGGGTGCTTAAATGATCTCAATAGCTGGTAATTAGCGTCTTTGCAGAAGTGGTGAATAGCATTTAGCTTTTTTTTGCCCCTGAAAATAAGTAGTCCCAGCAAATTTGGGGTACATGAAAATGGGGGCTAGCTTATTTTAAAGTTGCTAAAGTGAAGTTTTAAAAAACATTAAAAATATACACCTGCCGCAAGCACCTGCAAACTTAAAAACACCTGGGGCATACTTGGGGACCCCCCTGGCGTCTATTTTGCTAGTTTTTAAGTTTGTCCCCCAACTTTGGACTTTTTCGCCCCCAAAATGAAAGTACTTTTTTGGGGTGATCTAAAGTATTTTTTTTTTTTTTATGCAGTTTACTTTTGGGGGACTCTCCCATGGGTGCAACTTTGCACCCCAAAACCCAAAGTCTGCAGTTTTTTTCGACTGCTATTCATAGGCGAAACTTTTTGCCGGTTCCATTGCGTTGAGTTTCTTCACCGGCGAAAAGTCTCTGGAATTGAAAACGGAGAAAACTTTTTGCATGGCGAAATTACATCACCGGTGAAACTTTTTAGCCGAAAACTGCTTTTCGCTGCTAATTGAATATTACTCTATGTAATGAAAGGGAGGAGCATAATGACGGGAAACACCTGACTCCACTCCATCAGCCAGCAGCCACATCTCCCTTCCCGGCACCAGGATGAGGGTGGTACCAAAAGGGGATCTATTCTATCTGGGGAATTCATTGACACTGGATGAGGTGGAGGTAATGTTACAATGGGGACATATGGACAAGGGGTGCTAGGCACACATTTCACAAAAATATTGAAAATACCTTGTTAAAAAGAAGTTATTGACTAAATTCATTGAAAAGAAATAATTGACAATTTTTTATGTTGTTTATGAATAAAATCATTGTCAGTTTAGTGGTTATAGCTGCGGTTTCCTCAGTCTCGCAGAACGCTGCAGGTGAGGAGTCCCTGCTGTATATGCTGGGGCACACACATGCAAATTAAGGCTATTGCTATTGTGATTGTCGACAGTCACAATGTGGACACTCATTATACAGACATTATTATGTTGACAGGTACAGCATGTCGACTGACAAAATGTCGACATGTTCAGAACAACGACTCCCGCAGTGTCGACTTGAAAAAAATGTGGACAACGATGAAATGTTGTCAGACAAAAACAGGAGATATGGTAAGAACTTACCTTTGTATCTCTGTTTCTACAAAGTCCTTAGGGTCCACAGGGATACCTTGGGGTATAGGGTTTGGCTCCAGCCATGGGCACCACATAGTTAAAGA
The DNA here is from genome assembly GCA_031769625.1 of Taudactylus pleione. Taxonomy (NCBI): domain Eukaryota; kingdom Metazoa; phylum Chordata; class Amphibia; order Anura; family Myobatrachidae; genus Taudactylus; species Taudactylus pleione. The sequence goes on from JAUIMM010000661.1 coordinate 81,765, forward strand.
TGTCCATCCCAGGATGCACCAGGCCCCCTCCTATTCCCCGCCCCCAGGCCAAGACACCTCAGTATCAAGACATAGGCCAGGAGAGAGGAAAAAGGAAGAAGACAGTCTGGAACACACAAGATTCAAATTCTCACAGAAAAAGGAGACAGAAACTGCCGACCAGAACAACACCCTACAGAAGCACAGGGCATCAGGGCGGGCGCCCTGTGGACCCTAAGGACTTCTTAGAAACAGAGATAAAGGTAAGTTCTTACCATATCTCCTGTTTTCCACCTCAGGGTCCTTAGGGATCCACAGGGATACCTTGGGGATGTCCCAAAGCAGTATCCTTCAAGGGAGGGGACGCTCCTGTGGCGAGAGGAGAACCTGCCGCCCGAAGGAAGCATCCTGAGAAGCAAATGTGTCAAATGCGTAATGCCTGACAAAAGTATGGACAGAGGACCACGTGGCCGCCTTGCAAAGCTGAACAGTCGAGGCGCCACGTCGAGCTGCCCACGAAGGCCCCACCGACCTTGTAGAATGAGCCTTCACAGAGGGTGGCACTGGAAGCCCCTCATGAGTGTATGCCTCAGAGATCGCCATGCAGATCCAGATTGCCAAAGTCTGTTTATTGGCAGGCCAGCCCCTCTTATGAAAACCATATAGGACAAACAAAGAGTCCGATTTTCTTAAAGAACTGGTACGGTCCACGGAAATTCGCAGAGCCCATACCACATCCAAAGAAGCCTCACCAGCCGAGAGATCAGATGAATTAAAGGCTGGGACCACAATTTCCTTGTTAATGTGGAAACTAGACCCTACTTTAGGAAGGAAGTCGGAACTGGTACGAAGTACCGCCCTATCCGAATGAAAAATTAGAAATGGGGGACGACACGAAAGAGCCCACAAATCCAACACTCTTCTGGCTGAAGCAATAGCCAAAAGGAACACTGTCTTTGCCGTAAGCCATTTCAAATCCACAGAACCCAAAGGTTCAAATGGAGGACCCTGGAGTGCCTTCAGGACCACAGCCAGATCCCATGGAGCTACCGGATGGACATAGGGAGGCTGGATGCGAAGGACACCTTGCATAAAGGTACGGATATCGGGCTGCGTAGCAACCCTACGTTGAAACCGACAAGGCAGAAACATGCACCTTCAGTGAGGCGAGGCGTAGACCTAAATCCAAGCCCGCCTGTAGGAAAGCCAACACTCTTGCTATCCGAAATTCATGAGGATCATACGCTTTAGGGCGACACCACTCAAAATAGGTATGCCACACCCTGTGGTAAATTCTAGCTGAAGCCGGCTTCCGAGCATGTAGCATGGTATTCACCAACGCTCTAGAGAAACCCTTGGACCTCAAGAGGGAAGTCTCAAGAGCCACACCGTCAAAGATAGCCGACTCAGGTCCGGGTAGAGGCAAGGACCCTGAGACAACAGGTCCGGCCACTGAGGTAACAGCAATGGAGTGTCGATGGACAGACACTGAAGATCCGAGTACCAACTCCGTCTGTGCCACGCAGGGGCCACCAGCAGGATCTTGCTTCCTTCCTGCCTGAACTTTCAAATTACTTGAGGCAGCAGGGAGAACAGAGGAAATGGGTACGCGAATTGGAAGTTCCATTGTGCCGACAGAGTGTCCACCAGGAGAGCTCCTGCGTCTCTTGTTCGGGATCCGTACGCCCACAGCTTGTGATTGTGTCTGGAGGCCATGAGGTCTATTTTGGGTAGACCCCACTTGTCCACCAGGAGTTGGAACACCTCCTGGTGAAGAGACCATTCCCCTGGGTGTACATCGTGGTGGCTGAGGAAGTCCGCTTCCCAGTTGAGCACACCCGGAATGAAGACGGTCGAAATGGCTGGAAGATTGCCTTCTGCCCAAGTCAGGATGCGGGACACTTCCCTTAGAGCCGCTTGGCTTCAAGTTCCTCCCTGATGATTTAGGTAAGCCACCGTGGTGGCGTTGTCTGACTGAACATGCACAGGTTTCCCAGCAGGAATGGTCTTGCATGCTGCAGCGCCTTAAACACTGCTCGAATTTCCAATATATTTATCGGCAGGTCCGATTCCTCTGACGTCCACCGGCCCTGGAAGATTTGTGGGCCTGTCACAATGCCCCAGCCCTGAAGGCAGGCATCCGTTGTTAGAAGGACCCAATCTGAAATCCAAAACGGACGTCCCCTGCTGAGATGGGACTTTTGTAACCACCAAGTCAAAGACAGGTGCACTTCTGGAGTGAGCCTGATCATCTGCGTCTTTATTCGACTGGGATTTCTGTCCAATCTGGACAGGATCAACATCTGCAGAAGCCTGGAATGGAACTGGGCATACTCCACCATGTCGAACGTTGACACCATGGAACCCAGTAACTTAATTGCTGAGAGAAGAGACACTCGGCGATTGCTTAGAACATTGCGTATCTTGGACTGCAACAGGGCTATCTTTTCCTCCGTCAAGAAGATCCTCTGTTGCTGAGAGTCCAACGATGCCCCGAGATGGACCATTCTCTGAGAAGGAATTAGAGAAGACTTCTTCCAGTTCACTATCCAGCCGTGAGCCTGCAATACTGATATTGTCAGTTGTAGATGGCTGCAAAGGACCTGTGGCGACCCTGCCAACAACAGAAGGCCGTCCAAGTAAGGTAACAGGCGAACTCCCTGCAACCGCAGGTGTGCTGCCATGACTGCCATTACTTTTGTGAACACCTGAGGAGCTGTGGAGAGGCCAAATGGTAGAGCCTGAAACTGGTAATGGAGGTCTGACACTGCAAATCTGAGGTAATGTTGATGAACCCTGGCAATGGGGATATGCAGGTAGGCATCCTGAATATCCAGGGACACCATAAAATCCCCAGGCTGCATAGCTAAAACAATAGAACGCAGAGTCTCCTTAAAAACCTGTTCAGGGACTTGAGGTTGAGTATAGGTCGGAATGATCCATTTGGCTTCTGAACCAGTAATATCCGGTCCCTCTCAGGGATAAGGGAACAGGTTCTATTACTCCCATCTGAAGCATAGGATCGCTAAAGCCTTCGTTGGATCTGAAGGATGTGCTGTTATAAAGAACTGATGAGGAGGCCTTCTGTGGAAGGAGAGGGCATATCCCTGAGATACCACCTCCCTTACCCAAGTGTCTGTGGTGGTTTTGTACCAACACTGGGCGTATCGCAGAAGTCTGCCTCCCACCTTGGGGTCCCCCAAGGGGAGGCCCAACCCGTCAGGTTGAGGGCTTGTTGTCAGGCTTAGCGGCTGGACATCTGGTACTCCAAGCTTGTTTCTTGGTTTTAGTGGTCTTTTTGGGGCCTGAAGGTCTCGGAAAGGACTGAACCTTAGGTTTTCCCAGAGGGCGATAGGGCCGAAAGGATGGATTTTTAGACCCAGACGGAGTCGGGGCTGAAGGTAGACATGCAGGTTTGGCAGCCGCCAGCGTGTCCACTATTTTGTCCAAAGCTCGTCCAAACAGGACCTGCCCATTGTAGGGTAAGCATTTCTAGCCTTTCTTGGATTCAGCGTCCGCCCTCTAAGAACGTAACCACAAGGAGCATCGAGCAGCCACAGCCACTGCGGAAATCCTAGAAGTAAGCAGGCTCCAATCCAAAGCTGCTTCGTTTTTTTATGTAAGTAGCAGAATCCCAAAGGTTACCCACTAACACCACCTGTTCGCTGGTGCCCTCAGAAACAAATGCTGCTTCCAAAGCGTCCGCCCATCTTTCCATAGCTTGGGTCACCCAGCAGATAGCCATAGCTGGTCTAGATGCTCCTCCCACGAGGGAATAGATAGACTTAATGCACACCTCCACCTTACGGTCTGTAGCATCCGTCAGAGAAGACATAGACGGCATAGGCAAAGTTGCGCTCTTTACTAAGCGCGTCACATGAGAATCCACCTGAGGAGGAGACTCGCATTTAGTGAAATAATCTTCCGCAAAGGGATATGCACGGGCCAGGCGCTTGTGAGGTTGAAATCCTTTTCCCCGAGATTTCCACACCTCCTCCATGTGATCAACTAGCTGACCAGATACAGGAAAAACAGCTGCAGCTCCTTTAACCTCCTTAAAATAAGCATGAGGCTGCCCTCCCTGACACCCCTGCTTGACCTCACATCGGCACTATACCTGCCCACACTAAAGGAGAGGGTCTGCATTCTAAAGCCTTTGCGGGTTGCGGCCTTCCCACCCTCCTGAAGCCGGGGGCTTTATTTCCGGCCCCGTCGCGGCGGTGTCTCTGGGACCACGGCGCCTGGTCCCACCGCTACACCCGTGGATAGCTGACCCTCCCCCCACATAGGGGACATCGGGTGGACCTTACCATCCTTACCTCCAACGGCTTGAACTGCCGACAACACCCGCCGGAGACCCCGCGCTGCACCCCCGCCCTGCTGCACCTGGCGCGACCTTCCTGGAGCCCTGTGTTGTGAGATCCTGCTGACTGCTGGCTCCTGATTATAGTGTCATGGCCGTGGCCCTGCGGAGTCCTGCTGGTGCCCCCCCTGGTACCAAGGTGTTTGCCCTGGAAGTGGTGTCCTGGAAGTGGTGAGCTCATATATATCTCCCACCAGCTCAGTCCCCTTTGCACCGCTCTTATCCTACATGCCTTGGGGGCTATCACATAATCCACTCCCTCACTCTGCCTAAAGGCTGTTATATTGTGCCCTTAAAAGTGGTGTTTAGGGGTTACAGCACCTCAACAGTTCTTAACTTACAAGACCTAAAACCCCTGTTCTATGTGGGCTTGGCTCCCTCCTGTGGCGAGTTCCTGTCACTACATAATTTTTAGAGGAAATTGTTCCATATGTGTGTGTGTGTGTGTATATATATATGTATATATATATGTGTGTGTGTGTGTGTATTTCTTTATTTCTTCCACTCCACCATCTCTGCCTGCTTTCACCTGCTCACCAAAAGCTTCCTATGTAATTTATCCCCCTTTTCAGTGGAGCTATAGTGTGATCCCGGAGGCTCTATGTGACCGTTTCATGCTTGCTATGTAGTCTTACGAACAGGGGAATGTGCCACCCGCCATCCATCTATCTAAAACACTACATGACCTTATGACTCCTCCTCAAGTCTATTCCTGATGGGCAAGACCAAGAGAGTTACGCAGAAAAAAGATCCTCGGACACCAAAAGCCGATTCTTCTCAACCTAACCTTCGTTCATATCTATCCATATCACACATTGCGGATTTACCTGTTGCTGACTCCACACCTGTGCAGATCATCTCTCCCACCATGGCCCTCTCTCCCGCATCCGGCGACCTTCATGCTCAATTGTCCCAATTACGAGGGGAAATTACAGAAGTATTAACCCACGACCGATCTCTCCCCTCTAATCAAGACATCCAGGCTCTGGAGTCGCGAATCCAGGACTCTATGCAGACTCAGATCTCATTAGTACAAGCTGATGTTAAACATCTGGGATCCCGCATGGTTACCCTTGAAGAGGAGAAAGAGTCAGTTGACAACAGTTATCTCATCTTCATGAGTTAATCTCCCAACAAGCCTTAGACATGAGGACAATGCAAAACAGACTGGATGACCTGGACAACAGAGGCTGCAGAAACAATATTAGTGTCCGGGGGCTTCCTGAGGATGTCCCTCCATCTGGTTTGATTGATGCCCTAAATAAAATTTTTGGAGAAATACTGGAGCTTGACCCCAATGATCCTGCGGAATTTGATCACGCTCCTAGAGCTCTGCGTCCGAAGGGTCTTGCAACTGAGACGTTATTTGCCGGGTCCACTAGGAGAGGAGATTGTCCGTAAAGTCCGCAACCTGGAAGGTGTGGAGTTCAATGGTACCCATCTACAAATCTTTCAAGACCTTTCTTGGCGGACCCTCCAACAGCGACAGTTATTGAAACCCCCTACAGACTCACTGCGTAAACAAGAAATCAAATATAGATGGGGATTCCCGTTCTCTCTACAGGTCACTCATGCCGGTAAACATCTAGTTCTCCAGTCTCCCGAGAACTTACCTGATTTCTGTTCTGCCCTGGGCGTGGAGCTTATTACACTTCCCGATTGGCAGGCCTTGTCACTTCCTCTACTTGCTCCTCCTGGCCGTCCGAGAAGAGACCGTTGGCAACAAATACAGCACCATAAAAAGAAACCTAAAGGACCTGACCCCCCTCCAGCATCAGACCCCACTTGATATATGTTCAGTATATTATGAGGTCCCCCTTCACTGAGGCGTTATCCATTATTGGCTCTTTCTTCTAATTTTTTTTACAGAAATGTTTTAGAATTTAGATCTATTCTTCTGTATCATGTAGCTTTAGCCCTACTTTCCACATATGGCTGCTTCACTCCACATAGTCTCTATTAATGCCAGAGGACTGAATGTCCCAGAAAAGAGAACCCAGGCCCTTCGTTCTTTTCATGCTGATAGAGCAGATATTGTTTTTGTACAGGAAACCCACTTCCGTCACTCCCCCTCTGCTCCTCGACTTAGTAATCAATTTTATCCTATAACATATTATAGTAATTATCCCCAATCAAAATCTAAGGGAGTTGCTATTCTATTCGCTAAACATTTGCCAGTCACTAATGCTGAAGTACATAATTTGGAGGAGGGGAGATGCCTACTGGTTAAATGCTCTATTTTTAATCAACCTTTCACATTTGTTAATATATTTATGCACCAAACCAGGGCCAGCCAACCTTTCTTGAGAGGGTTCTGGATAAAATTGATACACTCCAACAGGGGATCTTGATGGTAGAGACTTTAACTGGGTTCTGGACCATCTCCTGGACACATCATCAGGCTCCTCAACAGTCCCTTGTCGAACATCAAGGAAGGTTGCTTTATACTCATCAGCTGTCCGACGTCTGGCGTATTTCACATCCATTAGACAGGGACTACTCATATTATTCTAGTTCCCATCAGTCCTACTCCAGGATAGATTACATGTTAGTTGGCCATAGATTTCTCCACTTGATACAAGACACTTCTATAGGAGTGACAACCTGGTCTGACCATTCTCCGGTGAGGGTGGACACCTCCCTCGGATTTTCTGATCCAATCACCAGATCCTGGCATTTTAATGAGTCCCTTCTGTCTGACCCTTACTGTAGATCTCAGTTAGAAGAGGCCATTGATACATATCTAGAATGTAATATCACCCCGGATGTATCTAGCCTCACTAAATGGGAAGCCCATAAATGTGTCCTTAGAGGAAAATGTATCCAACTTTGTTCCTATTTAAAGAAACAAAGGTTGGGACAGATAGAATATTTATTGCAGAGAATACAGGTTTTGGAATCTACTCACAAAACCTCTCCCTTTCCTCTGATGTTTTTGTGGATTTAGTCGAAGCTCGTTCAGCCTTAAAAAAACTTCTACTGGAAAAGGTCAAACATTCCTTTCGAAAATGTCGTAATCGATATCGTTGGGGCAATAAACCCGGAAAGATGTTAGCAAGAGCTCTGCGAACTCAAAGAGCCCGTTCCTTCATCCCTTCTATTAAAGATGGGAGGGGATTAGTTTTCCATGATACCCGTAAGATTGCAGAAGCTTTTTGTTCATATTATTCGACATTGTATAATTTACCTGCCCCCTCGGCCTTTCCGGATGTTCCTGGGAAACAACAGGCCATTGAGGCCTATCTCACTAGAATTGGATTTCCCAGGCTGGACGACCTTGCCAGTGAGGACTTGGAGAGACCTTTCACTCTACCCGAGTTATTGGAAGCTATTAAATCCACCCCTTCCGGGAAAAGTCCTGGCCCTGACGGATTCTCTATAAATTACTATAAAGCTTTTAAGAACAAACCAGCTCCCCCATTATTGGAGGCCTTTAATTCGGTTTCCGATAAGACCCCCTTTTCAGGCCAATACCTAGAATCCCACATAATGGTCATCCCTAAGGAAGGCAAGGACCCCTCCCTCTGTCCCAGTTACCGTCCAATCTCCCTTCTTAACATAGACGTTAAACTATATGCGAAACTTCTAGCAAACAGATTAAAGCATTTCCTACCTTCTCTGATTCATAATGATCAGGTGGGGTTTGTCCCAGGCCAGGAAGCTAGGGACAATACCTCCAAAATTATAGCCCTTATTCATTATATCTCGTCTACTAATACCCCAGTTATTCTACTGTCTACTGATGCCGAGAAGGCATTTGATAGGGTAGATTGGAGTTTTATGTCTGGAATACTGAGACACTTGGGACTAGGGCCTATTTGCCTTCAATGCGTCCTTGCTCTTTATGGTTCTCCCTCTGCCCGTATTAGGGTTAACGGCTCCCTTTCTGACTCCTCCTCCATTAATAATGGAACTAGACAGAGCTGTCCCTTATCCCCCCTGATTTTTATTGTTTGTATGGAGGCTCTGGCAAGGTCGATCAGGCTGAATCCGAACGTGACTGGCTTTAGGTTATATAGCGATGAATATAAATTAGCTTTATTTGCCGATGATTTATTGGCCACAATTACAAATCCTGTTATTTCTCTACCGAATTTGATGGAGGAATTTAGGATATTTGGAGATCTCTCCAACTTTAAAGTCAACTACTCTAAATCGGTGGCCTTAAATATTACGGCATCTCCACAGATGGTTTCAGGCCTTAAATCAGCGTTCCCTTTCACCTGGCACCCTTCCCAACTTACATATCTAGGAGTTAATCTTACTAGAGATCTCTCCCGCCTATTTGAGGCCAATTTCACTCCCCTCCTGAACAAGATATGTTCGGATTTGAGATTATGGAAATCAGGACCCTTCTCATGGTTTGGGAGGCTGGCCATTCTCAAAATGAATTCTCTCCCCAAGATCCTTTTACTTTTTACAAACCCTCCCAATTCAACTACCTCCAAGATGCTTTCTGGAAGTCCAGGCCCTCATTAGAGAATTTGTCTGGCGAGGTGGCAGACCACGTTTGAAATTAGATATCATGTTCCGCCATAAAGAGCGAGGGGGTTTACGCCTCCCAAATATTAAAGGTTACTACCAGGCCTGCATCCTACACAGAATTTTGTGCTGGTCCAGACCAGACACCTCTAAACAATGGGTGCAAATTGAGAATCAGATGCTGAAGATCCCCTTATCAATAGCCCCATGGTTCCCTGTCCTCCCCAAAATTTCTCATACTACCATTGGCCCTACTTTAAGCTCTTGGAAAACATTACGGAAGTCCCCCTCGATATCTTCATCCCATTCCTCCCTCACCTCATTCCTTTTTAACGAACAAGTCTTCCCAGGTATGGATGTTAAGATTTTTCACCCCTGGTTAGCGGTAGGACTTTTTAGGTTCGGACAGCTGGTGAGTGGTGGTAACTTTGTGCCTTTTGATGAGGTCTGTGGGAAATGGAATTTACCCTCTCAGGAATACTGGCACTACCTCCAGTTACGTCATTTTCTGCAATCTCTTGGTCCCGCTAAGACTCTCTGCTTGCCTTGTACGCCATTTGAGCAATTATGTATTAGCCCTATCCCTCCGATTCACACTATCTTGCTGATTTATAATTTTCTTTCGGCGGACGCTAGCCTCTCTCTCCCCAATTTTACCAAGGTCTGGGAGCTGGAGCTTGGAGTCGGCCTAACTGACGATGAGTGGGAGAAAATATTTAAGTTGGCTCTCGTTTGCTCTCCTAGTGTTGGCGTTAGGGAGACTCAATATAAATTGTTATCACGTTGGTATAGATGTCCAGATACTCTCTCCAAGATGGGGATTGGGGTCCCGAATATATGTTGGCGCTGCTCTGGGGCCCCAGGTAATCCACTCCATATCTGGTGGCAGTGCCCTATTTTAGACAACCGGTCCCTACAGATCCAACGTTTTGGTTGTTTCTCCTATCATCTAGGCCCCTCTCAAAGTACAAGAAAACTTTATTATGCCATTTGAACAATGCTGCTAAAGCAGTTATTCCGGTGAAATGGCGCTCCTCCTCTCCTCCAACAGTTATGGAATGGTTCACTTGGCTGGATCTATATATGGACATGGATGATATACTGTCCTCTGCTGATGGTGATTATGAGTCCTTCAGAGATACTTGGTATCGCTGGATGGATTTCAAGGACTCGATGTTCTTCAAAAATATCTTATCCGCTTCCCGCCCTTCAATTTCCTAGATCAGTCCCAAATAATGATAAAATCTACGCCCCTGTATTTGGTTCAGAAATTAATTAATGGCTATACTTAACTTTTTTCATTATATTTCTCTCAACCCCTTTTTAATAAGTACTGATAAACTCGAGATTATATTATGTGATCTGAGGTGACTGCTCTTTTTCTTCCCGATTTATTATATCTATCCCCTTCCCTTCCTCCCTCTCACCTTGTTGTCTAGTTATGTCTCTGTCTGCTTGTGTTGTGTCTTTTTTGTGTTTACATTCTTTTTATTTTTTATTCTTTTCTATATAAATGGGTCTTCTGTTGTGATATTTTATGATGTCACTGGCAATTTTTGTGATTGAGTTTTAACATTTTCCAGTGTCTTACTTTTTCTATATTGTCTTTTCCGGCAACGACCCGGATATTGTGTATAAGTATTTATATTGTTGTTCTACTGATTTTTCTACAATAAAATACAATTTGCACTAAAATAAGCATGAGTAGGCACTGCAGGTAAGTTGTCGTCCGTAATTACCATGACCGCACGGACTACCCGTATGAGCCCTGGAATGTAAATACTAGACTTAGCTTGAGGAGTGTCAGTGTCCGACAGATCTAGAATTTCGCCCTCATCAGACGACCCGTCATCCTCCTCATACTGTGCAGATGGATATGACAATAATGGTCTTTTAGCAGGTCTAGACTGATCCTGCTGAGTGCTCCGCACCCCAGAATTAGACAAATCTGGGTCTGCCGAAGTAAGGACCTGTTGCGGGGGGCACTGTGTCATTACTATCGGCCCCTGGACCCCTAGAATTGGAGGCGGGACTACCACCTGCTGTGCGAACCCCAATTGTGGAAACGCAGGAGGGGCTGCCAGCCTATTTACAAGGACAGTCAAGGCTTGCGCAAAACAAGCCCAAGGTGGTTCCTGAGAGGTGCTGGGTACAGCAGAGGTACCAGGAATGGCCAAACATGCAGTACATTGCCCATCCTGAAGTACCGCCCCTCCCCCACACCTGCTTTACATCTGGAGCAGGAAAATAGGAGAGGAGCTCCCCTAACAGAGTCCTCATAGTGGTATATGACACTCTCTCACAGTAATAACTTCTTAAACTGTGAGCTAGATTCCCACCTTGACAGTACTGGCACTGAGAGGGCTGGTCAGGAGGAAGAAATAGGGATAGCTAAAATGGCTGACAAGAGAATATATTCAGTCACACAGTGCTAGCACAAGTCACATACAATGCAGAAATCCTGCACTAAGTGCACTATCACATACACACACTTACAGCCTGGCAGTGATAGCGCTACATACGCTGATCTTATCTGGAGGAGAGGTATGTAAAGGGCACCCAGGCTCCGCACCCTGCACCACAGTGTCATCATAAAATGGCCACCGGATGATGAAGGGAGGCGGGCCTGGGGAGGATCACTGCCTCAGCCCGCCAAAACCGCAGTGGAAGGCGCCGGAGAGCAGTGATGGGGAGGAGCCTCCTGTGCGCTACAGGGAAGGCTATTAACCCCACGGGATGCTGGAGCGTGTCCCGCACCGCTCCAGCTCCGCATCCCTGGTGGTCTAGTGGAGAGCGCAGGCATTTGCCTGGCTCCACTATACTGCCGTCCCCAGGGAGCCCCCAGCCCTGGGGATGCCGGACTGTGAGCCAGCGGGCGCCTACCGCAGACGCAAGCTGCTTACCTTATGCAGCCCCCCGTACATCCGGCCACAGTCTGCGGCCCCCGGGGGTTCTGCTAGCTAGAACCCCCAAGTGCCCGACGAGTTCCCCGGATCACTACCAGTGATGTCGGAGCAGTAGCATGGACATCTGCTGGACTGTCCTATGCTACCGCTCATTGAAGATCTTCAGGGGCTGTTACGCACAGCCCCCCTTTGTGATGACCCAGCTCTCGGCCGGGCACCTACTGAAACTGAGGTGCCTTGGCCTGGGGGCCCGGTGCATCCTGGGATGGACATCTTTAACTATGTGGTGCCCATGGCTGGATCCAAGCCCTATACCCCAAGGTATCCCTGTGGATCCCTAAGGACCCTGAGGTAGAAATGTTGACTGGCACAGTACAAAATGTCGACACACAATTTTGAGCCTAACCCTAACATTCCTATTGTCGACATTTTGCATGTATCAACATGTTAGATGACAACAATTTAACAATGTTGACATTATGACATTCAGCCTTATTGTGTCAACCTTTTGACTGTCGACTTTGTGATGGTCAACATCATAACTACAACCTGAGAGGGTTAGAATGGGTCTCCCACTTAGCTCTGAGATACCCAGCATTGTATTCTGCATTAACCGCTGTTCCAGCATCCTGCACCGTTACCCGCCAGCTATATGCATTCACTGACTGGTGAGCTGTAGCACTCCCGCTCTGATCCATCCATACCATTGTATCACAGTGAGTGCGGCTGTACATCACATCTTTCAATAAATTATCCCGCTGGTTAAGGCTGTCTGTAGTGATAAGGCATTCTGATGGTGTGTACATAAATCAGCCATATCACTGTACATGCATTTTACAACAGGTTATGGGCCCAGGCCCACGAGAGTAAAGTACCCAGGCCCCACGCTACTAAGAAGCCCGAAGCAGCACAGAGGAGCCATCTTAGGCACATGCTAGACACAAACTGCTACAGGACACAGGGGATTTGGTCAAATTGGATACAACAATGTTCAAAGGCTACTGAATGGGATGGTCACAGGAATGTTAATGACAAACACAGAGAAACCTGTGGAAACTTATGGAGAGCTTAATATTAGGGAACAAAGTCATCGGCCATTTCCAAAATCAGCAAGCAGAGGTACAAAACCTCTTGAGATAGTACATTCAGATGTATGTTGTTCAATAGAAGTAAAGTCAGTAAGTGGGTACAGATACTTTGTGACATTCATATTGTTTGTTTAATATATATGTATTATTTTACATCTTTATTTTTCACCTCACTACATGCAGCAGTAGCAGCTCTTATCTATCTAACACCTTTTTACAAGTGATGCCCTGGGGTGGCTCAGCTGGGCTTGTTTGGGGGTGTTATGTTAGGGACCTACCCTCAGAGGTTACCTGGGCGCGGTGGGTAGGCCCATAACCATGGCCATGATTATGCCAAAACCTCTATCTATTTATTGCAAAATTCTATTGCAAAATGTATTGTATTATATATAATTAGTAATGTTGGAGTTGTGCACCTGTAACTCTTCTTGTGTTAGCAGCTGGAGATGTATCTGAAGCAGAAGCTACCAGCGTGGAAGTTCAACCAAAGAAAAGATTTTCTGCAAGATCAAATATCGGCAGACCACCTGAGAGGTATGATGAGGAAATTGTAAATATTGCAGTCAGTGAGCCTCAGGATACCCAGAAGCCAAAGTCAAGAGCCGATTGGTGTGAGTGGATATCCAAGATCAGCAAAGAGACTTTGTAAAGATCTGACAGTTACAAGTGTGAAAGACATCAAGAATCGTGACAGTGACAGCAGTCCTGAGTTCGTGAGTGAAAAGACTGTTGTTATGGCCCATGCTGTCAGTGAGAGGACTCTTGCTAATATACAGTATCTAACCAAAGACCAAAGTCAAGTGATATGTTGATACCTTTTTATGTGATTAACCCTCTTTCCCTTTCAGGTTGTTACGAAAAAAGCTGAAATTGAAAGTTTGTGTAACATGGAGAAGCTTGTAGCTAGGGGGAGGGGTATTGCTAAGGGAGTGCGCTACCATGCAGACTCCAGTTTTTTCCCTTCAGCAAGGCTTCATTCTCTGTTCCAAGATGGCCGCCAAAGCTACTACTGGACATGTGCGGTGCCATCTAGTCTTTACCGTGGGAGAGTGACACAGTGGGAGATGGATGTCGCTTATCTCTGAGAGTTCCAGCGTTATATCCTGCATTAACCACTATTCCATCATCCCGCAGGTTATATATATATATATATATATACATATATATATATATATATATATATATATATATATATATATATAGTCACCAGCTGGTGAGCTGAATTATTATTATTGTTTATTTATATGGCGCAACAAGTGTTCCGCAGTGCCTTACAAAGTACATAAACAAATAATTTGACAACAGACTTACAGTAAAAAAAATAGGACAAGGACATGGATAATATACATTGATACATAAGTGACCATAACACCTAGATATGCAACAGAGCGTAGGCAACCAAGTGTTAGGTACCATGGTGGGGGGTAAGAAGTAGGTGAAAGTAAAGTAAGGAGAAGCACAAGAGGGTAGAGGCCCTGCTCGTAAGAGCTTACATTCTAAAGGGGAGAGGCAGACAAACAGATGTGACACAGATGGGGTAAACGGAGGAAGGAGCATGTTGCAGCAAGTTAGGATGGGAGCTGGAAGGCTTTGATGAAGTAGTGGGTCTTGAGAGCCCGTTTGAAGGACTGTAAAGAGGAGGATAGTCTGATAGGGAGAGGGAGAGCGTTCCAAAGGTCGGGAGCAGCACGGGCAAAATCTTGGAGGCGGGAGTGGGAGGAAGTAATCAGTTGGCATGAGAGGCGGCGTGCATTGGTTGAGCGAAGGGGGCGGCCAGGAGAGTGGAGGGAGATGAGGTCAGAGATGTAAATGGGAGAGGAATGGGTAAGGGCTTTGTAAGCAAGTGTGAGAACCTTGAAGGGTTCTAAAAGGGAAGGGGAGCCAGTGGAGGGCTTGTAGGAGAGGGGAGGCAGATGTAGAGCATTTGGAGAGGAAGATGAGTCGAGCAGCAGCATTGAGGACAGACTGGAGAGGAGAGAGATGGGAGTTGGGGAGGCCAGATAGGAGAAGGTTACAGTAGTCCAATCTGGATATGACCAGTGAGTGTATGAGGGTTTTGGTGGCATCCTGGGTGTGAAAGGGTCTAATCTTGGAAATATTTTTGAGATGAAAGCGACAGGACTGTGAGAGGCTCTGGATATGTGGTTTGTAGGAGAGGGAGGAGTCCAGGATAACTCCAAGACAGCGCACCTTGGGGCTAGAAGAGATGGTTGTGCCATCAATTGTTAAAGAAATAGTGGGAAGTGAGGTTATGTTGGAGGGTGGAAAACTGATCAGCTCAGTCTTAGACATATTAAGTTTAAGAAATCGCTGGGACATCCAGGAAGAAATAGCAGAGAGACAGTTGGAGATACGAGTGAGGAGAGAGGGGGAGAGGTCAGGGGAGGAAAGGTAGATCTGAGTATCATCAGCATAGAGGTGATAATGGAGGTCAAAAAAGCTGATGAGTTCACCTAGAGAGGACGTATAGAGGGAGAATAGTAGAGGTCCAAGAACGGAACCTTGGGGAACACCTACTGTAAGAGGCTGTTGTGGGGAAAAGGAGTCATGAGAAGAGACAGAAGGACGGGTCTGAGAGGTAGGACGACAGCCAGGAGAGAGCAGTGTCACGTAAACCAAGGGAGTGAAGGATTTGCAGCAAGAGAGGGTGGTCAACAGTGTCAAATGCAGCAGAGAGGTCAAGGAGAATAAGCAGAGAGTAGTGGCTCTTGGATTTGGCAGCAAGGAGGTCATTGCTGACTTTTGTGAGGGCAGTTTCAGTGGAGTGGAGAGAATGGAAGCCAGACTGAAAAGGATCAAGGAGGGAGTGTGAGGAAAGAAAGGTGGTAAGGCGTTTGTAAACAACACGCTCAAGGAGCTTGGAGGCAAAAGGGAGGAGAGCGATGGGACGGTAGTTGGAGAGAGTGCTGGGATCAAGGGTAGGTTTTTTAAGAATGGGGGAGACTATCGCATATTTGAATGCAGAAGGGACAGTGCCAGATGAGAGGGAGAGATTGAGGAGGTGGGCAAGATGGGAACAGGCACAAGGAGAGAGGTAGCGGAGGAGACATGAAGGGATAGGGTAAAGGGGGGAGGACTGGATGAGAGCCATAACTTCCTCTCCAGATACAGGGAAGAAGGATGTCAGAGTCGGTGAAATGGATGGAGATGGGTGATCAGGGAAAGAAGGAGGTGTAGAGCAGGGGGACTGGTGGGATGTGATGTCCTGACGTATGGAATTGATTTTGGATGTAAAGTAGGTAGCAAAGTCAATGGCAGTGAGTGAGGAGGGGAGGCGGGGAGGGGGTGGACAGAGGAGGGAGTTGAAGGTAGTGAAGAGATGCTGGGGATTTGAGGACTGGGAGGAAATGAGGTTCTTGAAATAGGACTGTTTAGATAGGGAAAGGGCAACACTGTAGGATGAGAGCATAAATTTGAAGTAGAGAAAATCTGCCTTAGAGCGTGATCTTCTCCACTGTCGCTCGGCAGTTCTTGAACACCTTTGCAGATATCTGGTGCATTTGGAATGCCAGGGTTGTAGTGTGGATCTGCGAGGGTGAGTAGTGATTGCCGGTGCAACAGAGTCCAGAGCAGAAGTAAGGGAGGCATTGTATAGGGAAGCAGCTTGTTCAGGGCAGGAGAGAGAGAGGATAGGGGAGAGAAGCGAGTCAAGCAGGGAAGATAAAGAAACGGCATTGATAGCCTCAATGTTACGTTTAGTGACGGTGGCCTTCGGAGGTAGAGGAGAGGAGGAAGAGAGAGATAGGTTAAAAGAAAGAAGGTGATGATCAGAGAGGGGGAATGGGGAGTTGGAATAATTAGAAATATTACAGCGGTGAGTTAAGACTAAATCAAGTGAGTGCCCACTCACATGTGAGGGTGAGGAGGTGCATTGTGAGAGACCAAATGAAGATGTGAGGGTAAGGAGTTTGGAGGCAGAGGATTCTGTGGGGATATCAATTGGAATATTGAAGTCACCAAGGATAATGGAGGGGAGGTCTGAGGAGAGAAAGTGAGGGAGCCAGGAAGCAAAGTTGTCAAGGAACTTAGAGGGAGGGCCAGGGGGACGGTAAATGACAGCTACTTGCAGGTGTACTGGTTGGAAGAGGCATATAGCATGAACCTCAAATGTAGAGAATGTAAGGGATGGTTCAGAGGTTAGGAGTTGGTAGGAGTAACCTGGGGATAGAAGGACCCCCACACCACCACCATGACGATCCCCAGGGCAAGGGGTGTGAGAGAAGGTGAGGCCTGCAGAAGAGAGCTGCAGGGGAAGTGGTGTCAGAGGGTGAAATCCAGATTTCAGTAATGGCTAGGAGATGCAAGTTTTTGGAAATGAAAAGGTCATGGGTGGGAACCAGTTTATTAAAGACTGATCTTGCATTCCAAAGGGCACAAGATAGAGGGACAGTGTTTATGGTAGAGATGTGAATGAGATTATCAGGGTTGCTGTGACGAGAAGGTGAGATTAATTTGGGTGACCGAGATGAATGTAGTGGAGAGATTGTGTGGGCACCAGTGTTGGGAAGGGAACCTGGAGGTGGTGGGCAGGGAGGGAGTTTAATGAGATGTGGGTGGAGTTGGGGTGGCATGGCGTGGAGAGGAGGCTTGGAGGAAGGATTAGCGGTGGGGTAGTAGGACCCAGGTGGGGTAGAAGAGAACAAATGTGGAGTAATGGGAGCGGAGAGGGAGGAAGGCAGACAGAGGAGGGGAGATAAAGGAAGGAGGAGGTGGAGGAGATAAGAGGGAAATGATAAAGGTGGAAGAAGGGGGCAAAGCAGTGGATCGGGTATACACTGAGTGGAGGAGGAATTGGATGAAAACATGGTCATGGTGTGGCTGGGTAGAGTTTGGGGAGGAAATCTAGATGTAGGAGAAGAATATATATATGTAAGATAAAGTGCAGGAGATTTGCAGAGAATCAAGTAAAAGTACAGTGGAAGAAGGTGTATGTGTATTGATAAAAGGTTATAATTGAGGGAAGGAAAAATGGAGATTTAGTGGGGAAGAAATGGATTATTAAAGTAAACTGTGTTAGAAGACAGATGACAGGCTTGGCAAATAATTAAGGTAGAGATAAACTGAAATTGGCACAGATACAGGGCCTGATTCAGAGCCGCTCGTAAGCGGCCACTCGTTCGCTCCGAGCGATGTTCGCACAACTGCGCATGCGTATGGGTTGTAATACTCATGCGCGAACCAGTCATTGCGGTCGGAAATTGTGTCCTCGCAAAATAGCGAATGCCTGCTAATTTGAGTGACAGAATGAGGGGTTTGTGGGTGGTAACAGGGGAAGGTGCTTGAAAACGGGGAGTGGAGATCCGAACGCAGGCGTGCCAAACGGTCAAAACGGGCGTTTTAAGGGTGTGCATAATTAACAAAGCAGCGTCATCGACCACGTCACTTTGTTGTCTTTTAGCCTGAACTGCTCGCATGATTGCAGTAGGAAAATGCTACCACAAGCACTGCGAGCAGTTCAGACGCCTTTCGATGTACTCGATTAATCTAATAAATAGCGGAGATGACGTATGATGCGAGCGGCCAGGGGGCGTTTTTTTAAAAAATAGCGAGCGCATGTTTCGTTCGCTCATTCAGACATAGAGGCGTCAACAGACCGCAAAGAGCGAGCGCTCTATTTAAATATCCGGCCCCTTTTTCTTAACGAGCGAGCGCAAATAGCATCCGGCTCTGAATCAGGCCCACAGTACATTATGCTGTAAAATATTTGTGAAATCAGAGAGCCAGCCCAAATATTAGCAAGTAAAGTGTTAAGTTCATAGAGTAAGTCCAGTGAGTAATGTCCAGGTTGAGCAGACAGAAGTTGCTTGTAGAGAAGAGATTGTGAATTTACATATCTTGTTTATACCTTGTCCAGATGGTCAGGTTTTTTGGATGGGTTGAGGTTAGAGTGGTCTCCTTCTGTTAGACTTCGGTTTAACGCCGGTATAACACCAAAATATGGATACAGTGCACTTGTAAAATTATGCACTTATTAATATTATGCACCAGCAGCCTGCAGCCTCTCAATGAAAGTTAAATAGTGAATGCTGACATGTGTATGCAATGATTGCAATCAACCCCCAAAACCCACCCACTAAAATGGCAAGTAATAAAATTCCTAACACAAACAAACAATGAATACCACAAAGCTAAGAGGAACTTGGTCTAGTTAGCAATACACTGTGCAGATAGTTTAGACAGAGAGATACTGCAGCAGTGATGGAATTTACATAGATATACCTAATAATCAGTAGATAACTGCAAACATCAGAAAATACTTCCAGCAATGTTTGGTTTTAGATATACCTGCAGATGGAGGATTCCGCTACATCCAAACCAGTGTATCACAGTAACACCCCCTACACACTGGACGATTCATTTGAATGATAACAATATATCGTTCAAAACGTCTAGTGTGTGTATGCACTTACCGATGAATGACTCGTGCTTCCGTGGGTCGTTAACAATATCCCCAGTCGTCTGTACATGCAGTCCAGTCTGGGAATATAGTTAACAATTCCATGCTGCCGAATGCAGCATGGGCCCGAGCCCCCTTCATTCGTTGTTGCCGGCATCGGCAAGTGTGTATGCACTTACCGATGCTGGCACGCCCGCCGGGTCCGCCACATCCGACATCTCTGGGTACATACATTGTCCAGTGTGTACCCGGCTTTAGTGCAGCTTTACATCACATATCTTTCAGTAAACAATCCTGCATTTTAAGCAACTGGGCTGTCTGTAGTGGCAATGCATTGTGCTGGTGTGTACATACTGTACCACCGCACAAGTACACAAGCATTCTCCAACATATGCCACCTATTCTCTACAGTGTATACAGTACATATAATACAGCATTAAGTGGCTCAGTGAAGGTGGCAAAGACTGTGTGCAAGTGTCTGATTGTGTTACACAGTGAATACAAGGACAGCTGTCCTGCCTCATAATCCAGATATATCTTCACTCTTTCACAGGGAATATTGTCAGGTAATGGGATGTTTTCACTGTCATGTATCACTGAATACTTGTCATCTATTCAAGCACCATGACTTGTTATTACTGTATCTCCAATGAGTGACTGACCTCCTCTTCTGTCTGCACTGGGATAACACATCCCCACCCTCCAGCTCTCTGAATTGCTGACATCCACATCACAGTAATGGTGCCGTGAGGAGAATCTACTGATTATACTCAAATATTTTTGGTGTATCTGGACAATACAGGTGTAGATCTGATTTGGATGCAGCTTGTCAGAGATGAGACACATACCTATATTGCCTACATTGTGGACCTGGTTAGCACGGCGTCAGTGTCGGACAAGTCACCTATGTCTGGATCCTGTAAGACAGTCACTGGATCAGACTTGCTACACTGCTCCTCAATGTTACACATCTTCCTGGAAACCTTGATATTATTTACTTGTAGCTGCTTGATCAGATCAGAGACGGAGAGTAAAACGCCTTTTACACATTTTCTAATGCTGGGTACACATTTACCATTGTGTGTATCCAGTGTTGCGATGCCTGATGGGTCGACATATCGAGCGGCCGGTACATATTATACGATCCGGCGCCCAACCGCCTGATATGTCAGGCAACAGCTCCATTCTGCCTGGCGTCGGCAGCTGGGTAATTCCGTCAGCCCATGCAGGCCGATGTAAGACCCCGATGGACGACCTGTGGGAGTGCGCATGGTCGTCCATAGGGGGGTAAACATTTGCCGATGTGGACGAAATGTCGGCCAGATCAGGCGACATATCCTCTAATGTGTACCCACATTAAGTCCTCTAGCTGTCTCCTGATGTATGTAAATAGGACAGTGATTCTCTCCTTTACACCATCTGCTTTTGCCTGACCTTCTCTCCTGCAGACTTTTTTTCTCCGCAATCTTTGTGCTCAGAACATTTCTTAGCTTCTTCTCAGAGGCCTCACCCAGCATTTCCACCAGGTGTCGCTGGTGCTCTCCAGCTGAACTGCAGGACACAGATACAGACAGCAACCTCACCCAGCATTTCCACCAGGTGTCGCTGGTGCTTTCCAGCTGAACTGCAGGACACAGATACAGACAGCAACCTCATTGCAGAATAGTTCAAAACTCTTTATGGACAGAGCATATTCTCTTCTCCAAGGAAGTGGTGGGATCAACATGTTCTGCTGCATGTTCTGCCCAGACGGAGGCGTTCCCATGGGAACGCCTACCGTCTGGGTCCGGCCCCACTGACATCACTAGTGATGTCAGTGGGAGTGCTTTTGGCTCTGATAGAGCCAAAAGCACTCCTGGGCTTGCGGCAGCGAGACCCTACCGCAGGGTCTCGTCGCAAGCCCAATGGTCGCAATGGTCTTGACCATCGCGACCATCATTTTGGCCGCTCGCTATAGCTGTGGGTGGTCACCCACAGCTATGCGAGCGGCCAGGAGGCCGCTCCAAAAAGGAGCAGGGACGGCCCTGATTCAGAGTGAGCGCTCTGTCAGAGCGTCCGGCTCTGAATCAGGGCCCCTGTGCTTTATTCAGTTAGGAGCAAAAGAGCAAAACAGGAACAATTTTCTCCATAATAAATCCTTTTTCAATGCAAGGGGTGCTAGTGCATTTATTTTTTTACATGCAGAAAAAATACTGACTGCTTGTGCATGTAGCAAACAAATACTGGGCAGCTTTGTTCATAAACTGAATATTAAAGTAAGCTAGGACACACCCCATCCCTTTTACAATTTTCTCTGCACATTCTAAATCTGCCCCACCTGCAATGCAACATGATTTTACATTTTGATTTTTTGCTGTTACTTTTAACTCTAAATAAGACCCTCAATCAGAAATTCTGTTTCTGTTAATTCGCTAATAAACATGGGTACTCCTACATTCTGCTTTGCTCAGTAGTTATCTATTCTGTAATTTACCATGTAGCCACTGGGGGCACCGTTCCATTGATATATTTGCTTCCCTTGACCAAACATACAATATGGCAGCTGCTTCTCCTATTTATAGCACTCTTCAGAGTCCAGTGGCATTCTATGTATTTTGTTAAATAGCAACAAGAAGGGAAAGAAAAAAAAACAATGGTTTATATAAATACATCCGACTTCCCTGTAATTTGCTACTCTCCAGGTAACTGTGAATTCGGACTCTCGCTAAAGAGCAGCTAAACCACCAGATATAGAAAATACAACCAACCTTCAGCCAGCCGGAATAGAAGAAGAACTGCAGCAAAGTGAAAATCGGAATGTACATATCCAGGTCCTTCTTATCCTCCCCATCCAAAAACTGACGCCCAATGACGCAGGAGACGAAGAACGAATACACCGCGATTGTCACGACCTGGGGGAGCAAAACACTACTCCTGAGTTCTGCAATTTCTCGCTGTTTAACAAACAACAATGACAGAGAGACAACCTTAGCCCCAAAACTACAACTCCCACCAGGTTATCTGCTGACTGGCTGAGCCTGATGGAAGCTGTAGGTCAATGTTCTTGTGGGTTTCCTCCAGTCCAAAGACAAACTGGTAGGTTAAATAAGCTGCTGTGTGTATTGGAAGGTCGGATGTGTCTTAATTAAAAACTTTTGTACAGAGATGGGTAATATGTACATAAACAAACTAACATAATGACTTTTACACTGCATGATCTTCTTGAAGTCACTTGGTCATCCCCACATTTCTATTTATTATCACCATGCTTCAAAACTAAGCAAAATTCTGATACTGCAGAAAATTACTTTGTAATGAGAACAGACTTTCTGAAACACTAGCATCTAAAATGAATGGACGCTAGAAGTCCTTAGAGCTAAGGGCCCGATTCAGACCCGCTCGCTAGATGCATTCGTGCGCAGCGAAAGTATGCAAATCCCGCAATTGCACAGCAAGGTATTAGCACGCCTACTATGTCTTGGTGTGCGATCGCAGTGTGTATGTAGACGCCCACCAGCCTGTCTTAAGATGCCCACTTTCCCTTCGTAACACACGTCCTCTACAGGAAGTGTATGCAACAATCAGTAACATCGAGAACCATCGGATGCATACGCAGCACTTGTGGAAGACCATATCCTACCGCAAGCACTGCGAGCGCTTCAGTGTAATATTCAGCCAAGTGACGTGTACTATGACGCTGCGTTTTAATTATGTGCTCCTCTGAAACGGCGTTAAGATGCTCAGACACGCCTGCGTTCGCACAACCACGCCTCCGTTTTCTGAGACCAACCCCTGTCACCACCCACAAAGGCCTCGCCCTGTCACTCAAGCTAGCGAGGCGTCTATGCACAAGGGGCGATCGCATGGACTGACTCGCGCACTGCAATGCGTACGCATGCGCAGAATGCAAAAATCGGCAGGCTGCGTGCGAGCGCATTCTAGCGAGCGGGTCTGAATCGAGCCCTTAGTGCATAAATATGATCTAGGGCAGATACAGAGTATGTTAATTTTTGTAATGTGAAAATGCCTCCAAATCTAGATATGAGCTTATCTTAGACCAGTGCCGCCTTATACCCGGAGAGGTGAAACGAGAGGCAAGTGCTAATTACGTACACTGAAGAGATGTGACATAATTATACGTGGACACAATTGTATATAAACCTTTATCTCAAAGGCCCAAAGATACTAGGGTGAAACACGTAAAGATACGCACTGGCAGTCGGTGTGGCTCCCCTATTTGAATTGTGGACTGCACTACAGCCTCACCTCTGGAGCCGCCACTGGTGAAACGCGTAGGTTACAAGACACAGTATCAAGTCACGACTGTCCATTAGCATTACCTCATTGACATTTTGGGGTATATTTACTATAGTGCAGGTTTTTAGAAGTGGAGATATTGCCGATAGCAACCAATCAGATTATAGCTATTATCTTCTAGACAAATGTTAAGTAAAATTTGATTGGTTGCTATGGGGAACAACTCCACTTCTAAAAACCCGCACTGTAGTAAATACTGTATACCCCTTTGACTTCAGCATAGGTAATCAGACCCGTATCAAGTCACCGCTGTCTCTTAGGACACTATTGTTTCTGGAGTACATGACACTTTATTAAATTGTTATATTGTCCATAAATAAGGTAATACTAAAGGTGCGTACACACAACGATTTTTTGAACGATTTAACTAACGACGTCGTTATCATTACATTGTTTATAAAATCGTTCATCTTTTTAAGGTGAACGATGAACGATAATCGTTCATGCGCGTTCACATTTGTAGTTTGTAGTTCATCATCCATTCTGACTGTCCAACAAACGATTTTTGTTCAGAAAATCGTTCAAGTTGTACAGAATGAACGATGAACGATGTCCATTCACTATATGCATGTTTAAAGAATTGTTCATGAAAATCGTTCATTAATTTAGTAACCAACGATTTTTATAAACGATTATCGTTTACTTTTTCAAGGGAAAATCTTGACGAAAATTGTTCACTAAAATCGTTGCTTACTAACATCGTTATGTGTGTATGCAGCTAAAGTGAGCACTTAGGGTCTCATTCAGACCCGCTCTCATTCAGACCCTTGTGGGTCTCGTCACAAGCCCGATGGTCGTGACCATCGCGACCATCTTTTTGGCCGCTTGCATAAGCTGTGGGTGGTCACCCACAGCTATGCAAGCGGCCAGGAGGCCGCTCCATTTTAAGCTAGGCCGGCCCAAATTCAGAGTGAGCGCTCTGGTCAGAGCGTCCGGCTCTGAATCAGGCCCTTAGTACTAACACTGCCACGCCCCATCTCTATGCTATTGTTAGGGGTCAGTATACACATTTGTAAACCTGACACAGAAATAATGCTATTTTAGAGCTGGAGACCCTAATTAGTAACCTTATATCCAACTTAGGGCCATATTCAATTAGGTGTGAAAAGTCCGTTATCGGCGATAATTTATCTCCGATGACGTCATTTTTGCCAGTTTCACGTATCCCCATATTCAATTACAAAGAGTTTTCGCAGGTGCAAAAAGTCTTTGTAAAAAAACGGGGATAAGTTTTCACCACTGTTTAGGTGGCGAAAAAAAGTGCAGAATTGGGGAATTGGGGTGCAGAATAAAAAAAAAAATAGCCTGCAGCCTTGGGAATGCCCCCTTAATGTAATCTGTGTCAAAAAAATTCCTCAGGATACCCCCCAAAAAAGTACTTTCATTTTTGGGGTGAAAAAAAAATGTTTTTGAACAAACTTAAAAACTAGCGAAATATCCTCAGGAGGGGTCCCCGTGTGTGCGGCAGGTGTTTTCTAGAATGCGGGTGGTTGCGGCAAGTGCATTTTTGAAGAGTTTTTAACAATCATTTTAGGAACTTAAAAATATGCTTTCATCCATTTACATGTACCCCAAATTTGATGGAAGTAGCTATTTTTTGGCAAAAAATAATAGCTAAGTGCTATTTTTCATCACTTCTTCACAGGCGCATTTATGCACCTGCCGTGGCTATTTAAAAACCCCAATTACCTTCAGCAGGCCAAATAGGGGGTACCCATAGTGATCCCCCATGTCAGACCATCTTTAGGGGGGTGCCAGGATGATTTCCCGAAAATTGACAGGTCTTTTCGATACTTACCTTTCTGCCGGGTCCCGTTTTCGCAGGATCCTTATTGGATACGCGGGCACGCGCCCAATACTTTATCCCCTCCTAAAACGGAGATGATGGCGAAAAGTCCGACCTCAGACTTTTCACCTCAAATTGAATATGGCCCATAGTCCTGAAACTTCATCCAACATCCCAATATTATTAAATGAGCTGGCTGCTGGTAACCTCCTGTGTGCGATGTTATTTTTTATCAGCATTTACTTGTTTAATGCCAGCAAATTCTACTGCGGTTTACAAATGGGATATGAGACCTACCTGTGTGTACACCAGCGGGACGCTAATCCAATCGTAGTGGAAGAGCATACTGCACTTTGCACGATAATTATTCAGCTCCTATAGAAAAATAGATTTACAAGGAACCTTCAGTAATAATTAGGGAAAGCGTTATAAGGCATTTAATTTTATCTGTATTGGTAAGCTGAATTCTAAATCTAATGTTTTTCATTTTACAATAATAAAGTCATATTCCAATAATACACTTATGCAGGGCCGCAACTAGGGGGGGGCTGGAGGTGCACGTGCACCGGGTGAGCCGCTGTACCTGGTGCCAGTGACCTCCAGCCCAGCGCTGCAGAGAGGCTCCAAGCCGGACGTCCGCTGGTAATATTTATTACCAGCGGGCGCCCGGCTCCTTCTCTGCAGCGACGCAGTGTAGCCGGAGCCGGAGGCTGGAGTTCTCTCCCGAACTCCAGCTTCCGGCTCTCCCCACGGGCACTATGGGGGAGACGTCATGACATCTCCCCCATAGTTCCAAGGAGCAGCCGGCGGACCGGACGCGACGCTGGATGCAGGAGCGGGGTTCAAGGTAAGTATTTTTTTTTTTAATAAGCTGCACTACAGGGGCATTATTATGGGGGCAGGGGCATTACCACAGGGGCATTACTATGGGGGCATAGGCAATAAGGGGCATTACTAATGGGGCATGAGCACTACAGGGGCATTACTATTGGGGCATGGGCACTACAGGGGCATTACCACAGGGGCATTACTGTGGGGGCATGAGCACTACAGGGGCATTACTGTAAGGGCACTACAGGGATATTACTATGGGGGCATGGACAATACAGGGGCATTACTATGAGAGCATGGGCACTACAGGGGCATTACTATGAAAGCATGGGCACTACAGGGGCATTAATATGGGAGCATGGGCACTACAGGGGCATTACTGTATGGTGGGCACTACAGGGGCATTACTATGGGGGTATTAACATATGGGCATTACTATGGGGGCATTACAATATGGGCACTACTGCAGGGGGAATTACATGGGGGGCGCCAAATTACTGTCTTGCCCCTGGTGACAAAAATCCTAGTTTCGGCCCTGACTTATGTATGCAGGATTTTTAGGTATTCTCGCACAGGTATGTATTATCTTACTTCCTATGTATCTAGTGCAGGGGTTCCCAACCACGGTCCTCAAGGCACACTAACAGTCCAGGTTTTAAGGATAGCCATACTTGAACACAGGCAACATAATTAGTACCGTAGTTATTTTGATTAAACCATCTGTGCGTTAACATGGATATCACCAAACCAGGACTGCTAGTGTGCCTTGAGGACCGAGGTTGGGAATCACTGATCTAGGGGATCCGTTATACTTATGGCCTTAACTTAATATATAGGCCTTGCCTTGTTTTAGTGACCTCTTCCTTCTCCGAAATGTGTTCATCTCATAATTAGTACTCATTAATAAAATAGCACCAAAAACCTTTATATAATACATTAGGTCTACTCTCATTTTCTCTAAATACTTTGAATTTAGAAAGTATTATAATAGCACCTAAGAGGGTTTTGTGGACAGACATTGCCAACACATTACTGAGCATCACAATTTATTTCTCATTACACAGGGACTAAAAGGTACAAATTACTTTGTTTTAAATTAATTTGAAAGTAAAATAAGCAGAGTATTAATTAAGGTGCATACACACACAATTTTTTTGAACGATTATCGATAAACGATATTGATTATTGTTCATCGTTGAAAAAATCGTTCACATTTTAAGTTAAAACGATGAACGATTATCGTTCATGCGCGTTCACGTTTGTAGTTTGCAGTTCAGTCAGACTGACCAACTCTACGATTTTCATTAAGGGAATATGCAAAAATCATTTGTAGTTCAAAAAAAATCGTTCATTACATTTAGTAAATGAACTATTTTAGTAAACAATTGTCGTTAATTTTTCCCTTGAAAAAAAGAACGACAATCGTTTGATAAAATCGTTCATTTACAAGATCGTTGTGTGTGTATGCAGCTTCAGAGATGTGCGGTTCGGGTTTCCTGACATACGAACACATACCCAAACTTAGGGGTTCTCAGTTGAATTGAGTCCTAGTCCTCACTCGCCCATCTCTCCGGGCCTCCTACCATCAGAAGGCACAGAACAATTTTGGACGCAATATCTGGGGATTTCAGTGGGCATTCCAGGAAGGTAACATAGGTGTGGCTAGACAGACGCGGGTGTGGCACTGACAGTGGCTGAGTCTCAAGACGCAGCTGCACAGACACAGGATGCAAAATAGCACATACCATAGGGTAGGTGTGAGCTACAATGTTATGGCCAATGGTGCATCTAAATACGCAATGAGACGGTATAGCACCACTGCCTGTGGGTGTCTCAGTAGGCTCGGAATCGGTTGCGCACATTTGCATAAAGACGTAGTTGTGAAAACAGACAACGCCTCGCCTGTGTCCACCTCTGAAACAGGCCAAACATCTTTTACAATGATGGGTAAAAGGTACAGATCTTAGTTTTGGAGATAAGGAGCAGATTGGAGGGTAAGATGGATAGCTGGAGATGAGTAGAGCACTGGGGCAGATTGGAGGGTACAATGGATAGCTGGAGATGAGTAGAGCACTGGGGCAGATTTAGGGTAAGATGGATAGCTAGAGATGAGTAGAGTACAGGGGCAGATTGGAGGGTACAATGGAAAGCTGGAGATGAGTAGAGCACAGGGGCAGATTGGAGAGTAAGATGGATAGCTGGAGATGAGTAGAGCACAGGGGCAGGTTGGAGGGTACTATGGATAGCTGGAGATGAGTAGAGCACAGGGGCAGATTGGAGGGTAAGATGGATA
Organism: Taudactylus pleione; assembly: GCA_031769625.1. Classification (NCBI taxonomy): domain Eukaryota; kingdom Metazoa; phylum Chordata; class Amphibia; order Anura; family Myobatrachidae; genus Taudactylus; species Taudactylus pleione. The sequence goes on from JAUIMM010000661.1 coordinate 110,186, forward strand.
GCTGGAGATGAGTAGAGCACAGGGGCAGATTGGAGGGTAAGATGGATAGCTGGAGATGAGTAGAGTACTGGGGCAGATTGGAGGGTACAATGGATAGCTGGAGATGAGTAGAGCACTGGGGCAGATTGGAGGGTACAATGGATAGCTGGAGATGAGTAGAGCACTGGGCAGATTGGAGGGTACAATGGATAGCTGGAGATGAGTAGAGCACTGGGGCAGATTGGAGGGTAAGATGGATAGCTAGAGATGAGTAGAGTACAGGGGCAGATTGGAGGGTACAATGGATAGCTGGAGATGAGTAGAGCACAGGGGCAGATTGGAGAGTAAGATGGATAGCTGGAGATGAGTAGAGCACAGGGGCAGATTGGAGGGTAAAATGGATAGCTGGAGATGAGTAGAGCACAGGGGCAGATTGGAGGGTAAGATGGATAGCTGGAGATGAGTAGAGTACTGGGGCAGATTGGAGGGTACAATGGATAGCTGGAGATGAGTAGAGCACTGGGGCAGATTGGAGGGTACAATGGATAGCTGGAGATGAGTAGAGCACTGGGCAGATTGGAGGGTACAATGGATAGCTGGAGATGAGTAGAGCACTGGGGCAGATTGGAGGGTAAGATGGATAGCTAGAGATGAGTAGAGTACACGGGCAGATTGGAGGGTACAATGGATAGCTGGAGATGAGTAGAGCACAGGGGCAGATTGGAGAGTAAGATGGATAGCTACAGATGAGTAGAGCACAGGGGCAGGTTGGAGGGTACTATGGATAGCTGGAGATGAGTAGAGCACAGGGGCAGATTGGAGGGTAAAATGGATAGCTGGAGATGAGTAGAGCACAGGGGCAGATTGGAGGGTACGATGGATAGCTGGAGATGAGTAGAGCACAGGGGCAGATTGGAGGGTACGATGGATAGCTGGAGATGAGTAGAGCACAGGGGCAGATTGGAGGGTAAAATGGTAGCTGGAGATGAGTAGAGCACAGGGGCAGATTGGAGGGTGAGATGGATAGCTGGAGATGAGTAGAGCACTAGGGCAGATTGGAGGGTACGATGGATAGCTGGAGATGAGTAGAGCACAGGGGCAGATTGGAGAGTAAAATGGATAGCTGGAGATGAGTAGAGCACAGGGGCAGATTGGAGGGTAAGATGGATAGCTGTAGAGGGGTAGCATATAGGGTCAGTTTGGAGGGCAAGAGGGATAGATGGAGAAGGGTAGATAATGGGCAGTTTGGAGGGTAATATGGGTAGGTGAAGATGAGTAGAGCACAGGGGCAGATTGGAGGGTAAGATGGATAGCTGGAGATGAGTAGAGTACTGGGGCAGATTGGAGGGTACAATGGATAGCTGGAGATGAGTAGAGCACTGGGGCAGATTGGAGGGTACAATGGATAGCTGGAGATGAGTAGAGCACTGGGCAGATTGGAGGGTAAGATGGATAGCTGGAGATGAGTAGAGTACTGGGGCAGATTGGAGGGTACAATGGATAGCTGGAGATGAGTAGAGCACTGGGGCAGATTGGAGGGTACAATGGATAGCTGGAGATGAGTAGAGCACTGGGCAGATTGGAGGGTACAATGGATAGCTGGAGATGAGTAGAGCACAGGGGCAGATTGGAGGGTAAAATGGTAGCTGGAGATGTGTAGAGCACAGGGGCAGATTGGAGGGTGAGATGGATAGCTGGAGATGAGTAGAGCACTAGGGCAGATTGGAGGGTACGATGGATAGCTGGAGATGAGTAGAGCACAGGGGCAGATTGGAGAGTAAAATGGATAGCTGGAGATGAGTAGAGCACAGGGGCAGATTGGAGGGTAAGATGGATAGCTGTAGAGGGGTAGCATATAGGGACAGTTTGGAGGGCAAGAGGGATAGATGGAGAAGGGTAGATAATGGGCAGTTTGGAGGGTAATATGGGTAGGTGAAGATGAGTAGAGCACAGGGGCAGATTGGAGGGTAAGATGGATAGCTGGAGATGAGTAGAGTACTGGGGCAGATTGGAGGGTACAATGGATAGCTGGAGATGAGTAGAGCACTGGGGCAGATTGGAGGGTACAATGGATAGCTGGAGATGAGTAGAGCACTGGGCAGATTGGAGGGTAAGATGGATAGCTGGAGATGAGTAGAGTACTGGGGCAGATTGGAGGGTACAATGGATAGCTGGAGATGAGTAGAGCACTGGGGCAGATTGGAGGGTACAATGGATAGCTGGAGATGAGTAGAGCACTGGGCAGATTGGAGGGTAAGATGGATAGCTGGAGATGAGTAGAGTACTGGGGCAGATTGGAGGGTACAATGGATAGCTGGAGATGAGTAGAGCACTGGGGCAGATTGGAGGGTACAATGGATAGCTGGAGATGAGTAGAGCACTGGGCAGATTGGAGGGTACAATGGATAGCTGGAGATGAGTAGAGCACAGGGGCAGATTGGAGGGTAAAATGGTAGCTGGAGATGTGTAGAGCACAGGGGCAGATTGGAGGGTGAGATGGATAGCTGGAGATGAGTAGAGCACTAGGGCAGATTGGAGGGTACGATGGATAGCTGGAGATGAGTAGAGCACAGGGGCAGATTGGAGAGTAAAATGGATAGCTGGAGATGAGTAGAGCACAGGGGCAGATTGGAGGGTAAGATGGATAGCTGTAGAGGGGTAGCATATAGGGACAGTTTGGAGGGCAAGAGGGATAGATGGAGAAGGGTAGATAATGGGCAGTTTGGAGGGTAATATGGGTAGGTGAAGATGAGTAGAGCACAGGGGCAGATTGGAGGGTAAGATGGATAGCTGGAGATGAGTAGAGTACTGGGGCAGATTGGAGGGTACAATGGATAGCTGGAGATGAGTAGAGCACTGGGGCAGATTGGAGGGTACAATGGATAGCTGGAGATGAGTAGAGCACTGGGCAGATTGGAGGGTAAGATGGATAGCTGGAGATGAGTAGAGTACTGGGGCAGATTGGAGGGTACAATGGATAGCTGGAGATGAGTAGAGCACTGGGGCAGATTGGAGGGTACAATGGATAGCTGGAGATGAGTAGAGCACTGGGCAGATTGGAGGGTACAATGGATAGCTGGAGATGAGTAGAGCACTGGGGCAGATTGGAGGGTAAGATGGATAGCTAGAGATGAGTAGAGTACACGGGCAGATTGGAGGGTACAATGGATAGCTGGAGATGAGTAGAGCACAGGGGCAGATTGGAGAGTAAGATGGATAGCTACAGATGAGTAGAGCACAGGGGCAGGTTGGAGGGTACTATGGATAGCTGGAGATGAGTAGAGCACAGGGGCAGATTGGAGGGTAAAATGGATAGCTGGAGATGAGTAGAGCACAGGGGCAGATTGGAGGGTACGATGGATAGCTGGAGATGAGTAGAGCACAGGGGCAGATTGGAGGGTACGATGGATAGCTGGAGATGAGTAGAGCACAGGGGCAGATTGGAGGGTAAAATGGTAGCTGGAGATGAGTAGAGCACAGGGGCAGATTGGAGGGTAAGATGGATAGCTGGAGATGAGTAGAGCACTAGGGCAGATTGGAGGGTATGATGAATAGCTGGAGATGAGTAGAGCACAGGGGCAGATTGGAGAGTAAAATGGATAGCTGGAGATGAGTAGAGCACTGGGGCAGATTGGAGGGTAAAATGGATAGCTGTAGAGGGGTAGCATATAGGGTCAGTTTGGAGGGCAAGAGGGATAGATGGAGAAGGGTAGATAATGGGCAGTTTGGAGGGTAATATGGGTAGGTGAAGACAGGTTGAACACTGGCAGTTTAGAGAATAAGACGGATAGGTGGAGAAGGGTAGAGCACAGGAGCAGTTTGGAGGTTAAGAGGGGTTGGTGGAGAAGGGTAGAGCACAGGGGCAGTTTGGAGGTTAAAATGGGTAGGTGGAGACGGGTTGAACATACGGGCAGTTTGGAGAATAAGACGTATAGGTGAAGATGGGTAGAACACTGGGGGCAGGGGCAGATAGTAGGTATGTTAATTATTAGAACAGAGCTGCTCACATTTATGAGATGTTTCGTGGCAATGTCATCCCTCACTCGCCCATCTCTCCGGGCCAGAGCCACCAGGTTAGTAAACCATACGCAAGGAATCCAGTACTTGTTGAAGTCTGATGCTAAACTCTCATATTTCTTCTGCTCCTCGCGTGTCATGAAACCTGGAATATAGGAGTCGTCAGCATTTTTCCTCATCAACTCCAGGTTATGTGACCAGCACATAATAGCACTGCGCCATTATGTGCTGGATAACTATTAATAATCCACCATAAATTCCATGGGAATAATCCTCTATAATAGTTGTCAGTCGTGCATTCAGAAGTTTCATTGCCCCAGTCACACCCTACGAAGAATCTATAGTGGCACGGCACAGTAATATTATATAATGGCACTCCTCAGTATATCATAAGTGATACTACACAGTACAGTATATCATATAGTGGCACAGCACAGTATATCTATTGTGGCACTCTGTACAGTATATCGGGGCACTGCACAGTATATCAATTGTGGCACTCTATACAGTATATCATCTAGTGGCACGCGACACAGTAATATTATATAATGGCTCTTCTCAGTATATCATAAGTGGTACTACACATTACAGTATATCATATAGTGGCACAGCACAGTATATCAATTGTGGCACTCTGTACAGTATATCATATAGGGGCACTGCACAGTATATCAATTGTGGCACTCTGTACAGTATATCATATAGGGGCACTGCACAGTATATCCATTGTGGCACTCTGTACAGTATATCATCTAGTGGCACGACACAGTAATATTATATAATGGCACTTCTCAGTATATCATAAGTGATACTACACAGTACAGTATATCATATAGTGGCACAGCACAGTATATCAATTGTGGCACTCTGTACAGTATATCAGGGCACTGCACAGTACATCAATTGTGGCACTCTGTACAGTATATCATATAGGGGCACTGCACAGTATATCAATTGTGGCACTCTGTACAGTATATCATATAGGGGCACTGCACAGTATATCCATTGCGGCACTCTGTACAGTATATCATCTAGTGGCACGACACAGTAATATTATATAATGGCACTTCTCAGTATATCATAAGTGGCACTACACAGTACAGCATATCATATAGTGGTATTACACAGTATATCAATTGTGGCACTCTGTACAGTATATCATATAGGGGCACTGCACAGTATATCCATTGTGGCACTCTGTACAGTATATCATCTAGTGGCACGACACAGTAATATTATATAATGGCACTTCTCAGTATATCATAAGTGGCACTACACAGTACAGCATATCATATAGTGGTATTACACAGTATATCAATTGTGGCACTCTGTACAGTATATCATATAGTGGCACTGCACAGTATATCAATTGTGGCACTCTGTACAGTATATCATCTAGTGGCACGACACAGTAATATTATATAATGGCACTCCAGTCCTCAGTATATCATAAGTGATACTACACAGTACAGTATATCATATAGTGGCACTCTGTACAGTATATCATATAGGGGCACTGTACAGTATATCATATAGGGGCACTGCACAGTATATCAATTGTGGCACTCTGTACAGTATATCATATAGGGGCACTGCACAGTATATCAATTGTGGCACTCTGTACAGTATATCATATAGGGGCACTGCACAGTATATCCATTGCGGCACTCTGTACAGTATATCATCTAGTGGCACGACACAGTAATATTATATAATGGCACTTCTCAGTATATCATAAGTGGCACTACACAGTACAGCATATCATATAGTGGTATTACACAGTATATCAATTGTGGCACTCTGTACAGTATATCATATAGGGGCACTGCACAGTATATCCATTGCGCACTCTGTACAGTATATCATCTAGTGTCACGACACAGTAATATTATATAATGGCACTTCTCAGTATATCATAAGTGGCACTACACAGTACAGCATATCATATAGTGGTATTACACAGTATATCAATTGTGGCACTCTGTACAGTATATCATATAGTGGCACTGCACAGTATATCAATTGTGGCACTCTGTACAGTATATCATCTAGTGGCACGACACAGTAATATTATATAATGGCACTCCAGTCCTCAGTATATCATAAGTGATACTACACAGTACAGTATATCATATAGTGGCACTGCACAGTATATCAATTGTGGCACTCTGTACAGTATATCATCTAGTGGCACGACACAGTAATATTATATAATGGCACTCCAGTCCTCAGTATATCATAAGTGATACTACACAGTACAGTATATCATATAGTGGCACTCTGTACAGTATATCATATAGGGGCACTGTACAGTATATCATATAGGGGCACTGCACAGTATATCATCTAGTGGCACTGCACAGTATATCAATTGTGGCACTCTGTACAGTATATCATATAGGGGCACTGCACAGTATATCAATTGTGGCACTCTGTACAGTATATCATATAGGGGCACTGCACAGTATATCAATTGTGGCACTCTGTACAGTATATCATATAGGGGCACTGCACAGTATATCCATTGCGGCACTCTGTACAGTATATCATATAGTGGCACGACACAGTAATATTATATAATGGCACTTCTCAGTATATCATAAGTGGCACTACACAGTACAGCATATCATATAGTGGTATTACACAGTATATCAATTGTGGCACTCTGTACAGTATATCATATAGGGGCACTGCACAGTATATCAATTGTGGCACTCTGTACAGTATATCATCTAGTGGCACGACACAGTAATATTATATAATGGCACTCCAGGCCTCAGTATATCATAAGTGATACTACACAGTACAGTATATCATATAGTGGCACTCTGTACAGTATATAATATAGGGGCACTGTACAGTATATCATATAGGGGCACTGCACAGTATATCATCTAGTGACACTGCACAGTATATCAATTGTGGCACTCTGTACAGTATATCATATAGGGGCACTGCACAGTATATCAACTGCGGCACTCTGTACAGTATATCATCTAGTGGCACGACACAGTAATATTATATAATGGCACTTCTCAGTATATCATAAGTGGCACTAAACAGTACAGCATATCATATAGTGGTATTACACAGTATATCAATTGTGGAACTCTGTACAGTATATCATATAGTGGCACTGCACAGTATATCCATTGTGGCACTCTGTACAGTATATTTTATAGTGGCACGACACAGTAATATTACATAATGGCACTCCTCAGTATATCATAAGTGGCACTACATAGTACAGTATATCATATAGTGGCACAGCACAGTATATCCATTGTGGCACTCTGTACAGTATATCATATAATGGCACTGCACAGGTTATCCATTGTGGCACTCTGTACAGTATATCATATAATGGCACTGCACAGTATATCCATTGTGGCACTCTGTACAGTATATCATATAATGGCACTGCACAGTATATCCATTGTGGCACTCTGTACAGTATATCATATAGTGGCACTGCACAGTATATCCATTGTGGCACTCTGTACAGTATATCATATAATGGCACTGCACAGTATATCCATTGTGGCACTCTGTACAGTATATCATATAATGGCACTGCACAGTATATCCATTGTGGCACTCTGTACAGTATATCATATAATGGCACTGCACAGTATATCCATTGTGGCACTCTGTACAGTATATCATATAGTGGCACTGCTCAGTATATCCATTGTGGCACTCTGTACAGTATATCATATAATGGCACTGCACAGTATATCCATTGTGGCACTCTGTACAGTATATCATATAGGGGCACTGCACAGTATATCCATTGTGGCACTCTGTACAGTATATCATATAGTGGCACCTCCCCTCCCCATCTTATAGTGCACTAGTGGAGGGTATAATAGGGTAGTTTATGTGAATGGGATGAGCACTTAAAGTCTACAATTTAAAGAAACTGGAATTCCTGCAACGTGAATTCCAGGGACTGACCTTATAACATCAATTGCTGCAACTTCTATTATTTTCTGCAGATAATTCAATGTCTGGCAATAAATCAAGATATATCGCTGTGATGAGAAATAAAATATAGAGCATGGGATAAATTACACAGACATTTCACCTTACAGGAGAGGTCAGTCACTTTCCCACGAGTTCCTCTAGTATACTGACTTACAGTTTAGTGCACTATCCCTGGATAAACTAGGGGAGCAGGAATACATGGAGAGTAGCCCCAATAGGGGGCTGGAAAGAGTGGCACCAACTAGGGACTTGCAGGGTGGTAGAGCCGGGCATCTCTGGAGCAGGAGGTGAGCAGCATCAAGAGTGAACTTGAAAGGGGGGTTGGGATGGGAGCACCTGTCCTTTGTCTGGAGCATCTCTAGGAGACTCAAAATGGAGGAGAGTGGCACCAAGATGGGACTGGAAAAGGGGGTGGAGGCAGCTCTAACTTTTAGAGCAGGAGGAGAGTGTCACCAAGAGGGAATTGGCAAAGGGGTGGGGAGCAGGAGAACACTTGGGTTGTCAGGTGTCACTTTGAATGAATGAGTGAGAAATACAGGTATACCAGTGAAAGCAAGCCAGTATTCTCTCCAGAAGAAGAAAACAGCAAACTATAGAAACTGAAGATGTCAGGCTAAAGGGTCTATTTACCAAGCCTTGGATGGAGATAAAATGAAAGGAGATAAGGTACCAGCCAATCAGCTCCTAACTGTCATTTTTCAAACACAGCCTGTGACATGGCAGTTAGGAGCTAATTGACTGGTACCTTATCTCTGTTCACTTTATCTCCTTCCAAGGCTTAGTAAATAGGCCCCTGTGTGCAGAGCCGTAACTAGACATTTTGGTGCCCTGTGCATTGCCGCCCCCCTCATTTTTTCAAAGGGATATAATGCACCCAAAAAAGGGGAATGGCCACATGGGGAAGGGCCAGGGAAGAGATAGGAGAGGCCAGGAGATGCTGGGGATGAAATAAGAGGAAGCTACAAGCAAGAATGATAATGAACAGAAATTTGACATTCCCAAACAGCGCCCCCTGACCTGTGGTGCCCTGTGTGATGGCACCGGCCGTACTACCCTAGCTGCGGCCCTGCCTGTGTGTCTGAGTCCCACCGCAGGTCTCATGGCTTGGGAAGCTGCGTCACAGGGATTACAACACCGAAGAGACGCACATCTGTAATATATTTACAGATTAGCTTTTTCATAAGAAGGCGATAGGAGAGGGGGGAACCGGAGAGCCCACCCAAATATGGGAAGACAACCCATTTGGTGCAGAGCCTCCTTTTTCTACAAATTACTAGGGAGCAGGAGCCTTCATCACAGACCACTTCAATGGAATATTTAATTATTATTAATTATTCCTCACATGTAAGTAAATAGATCCACAATCTATTATATATTTTAATTGAGTAATTACTAACTTACTGATAAAAGGGTAATCGAAATTTGGTTATTGGTTGAAACAATAGTAGACACATGACGATGACACACTGTATAACTTACAAGTTTTTTTAAATGATTTGTTGGAAGTATTGAATTGTTATCATTTGTTTATCTAGGGCAGGGGTGGGTAATAAGTGGGCCTCCAGCTGTTGTTGAACTGCAAATCCCAGCATGCCTTCCAACAGTTTTAGCATGGCCAAATAGCAAAACTGTGGCAGGGCATGCTGGGATGTGTAGTTCTACAACAGCTGGGGGGGGGCTTATTCCCCACCCCTAATCTAAGGCATGTTTATTTATATTTTGTGTTCCAACATTTAAATAGAGCTTAGAACCATTTTAATTCAATGTCACATTTTTATAATGATGTTTTCAATCATTTCATGTTGCTAATCTTCTCTCCTCTGACCTTTTCAATAAATCTACAGTATCATTGTCAGTTACAATAGCTGTAAAACAATAATTTTGGTTCACAGGTTATAGGATTATATGATAAGGTGGGGACTGGAGCAATTAGAGAGTAAGGAATACTAGGAAAGGCCATCAACCATTGATGGTTAACAGCCATCGATAGTTAATCACTAAACTTTGATGGTTGTGCCATCAATGGTGGAGATCAAATGGCTCTCTGCCATTGATAGCTCAGAGCCCCTCAATGTTTTGTTTTATTTTTCAATCCCTGGCGCCATACACAGAGCATAGCTCCGCCACCTGATGTGACCCACAAAGCCCTCCCCCAACTCTGTTTGGTGAGTAAGAGATTAGGGATTACCATAGTGGGAAGCCATTCATGATTCTCCGTTGATGGTTTCATATCATCAAGTGTAACCACCTATGGTACCATAGATGGTGACCATCAATGGCTTACCCACAGATGGCCATCCATAAGGAGTACAGGAGAAAACAGGACCTACGACGGACTAGTAGCAGAAGGAGAGTGTGTCTTAAAAGGGACTGGAGCAAGATAAGACAGTTTACTCAAAGGATAAAAAGAGCAGGTCGGGTTGTGGTCTTGAGGAGTGAACTTCAGTATGTAGAGAGTATAGTCCTGAGATTGGATGAAGAGTGTGGTTCTGAGAGAAAATTGGAGAGTAATCCTGTGAAGGAACTGATTCAGGTGGATAGTGTGAACTGGGAGGGAATTTGATCAAGTGGACAGAGTGATACTGAGAGGAGACTGAGACTAGTGGATTTTGTGGTCCTGTGGAGTGGACTACAGCAGGTAGAGTATGTGGTCCTGGGAGGGGACTGGAGTAGAGGAGATTGCTGACCCAAGAGGCAACTGATCAAAGTTTGAGATTGTGGCTGTGTAAAGAAGTTCTAGAAGTCTCAATCCCTCTGTCCTCTACCAATCTCTATAGTTTTTCTGCTTATACAGTTTAGCACATTCTCAGTGACAGAGCTTACACTTTAATTACCAGTTGTGGGTGATTCTGTGTTGTACACAACCCAGTCGCATCTCCACTTGCAGAAGAAGGGCTGTAACTGAGTGTCAACTGGGCATTCACATGTAGGCGTAGTTGTAGGTGTGTAGGCACACTGGGGAGAATGATGAGTTGGGCGTACCCAGAGATCCGTGATTTCAGTCGGATTTCACCAGGTATAGGGCTGGTGTAAATGTGCACCAACAGTGGTAATGACTGCTTTAACAAGCCGATGGATGGTGGCAGTGTGGCCACATAGACTTATTCAACAGGTGAATATCTACATATATTTATATGCCTGCACCTCCTGCAGTTGCCCATTTAGAAATCCTGTGCATGTCCTCACCTGCTTCCACTATATGTTCCATAGTTGGGAATCTCTTGAGCACCCGGGTGCTGACAGACCTCAGGATGAGCACCGATGACAGATTAGCGTATCTTATCAGGGTACGTCGGAGCAAACGACCTCTCTCATCTCCCCCATGGACGTTGCTGGACACCACGCACATCAGCTGGTCAGGCAGGGGGATGTTGGTGTACTGTGCCCACCAACGGTTGACAATGAGAGTGACGTAGAATCCCAGGACAAAGGAAATGGGGATCAGGTCGGTGTATCTGTTGCAGTATTTAGCCACCTTCTCAAACAACAGCCTCTGATCCCCTTTCAGGACATATCTGTAATTAATTAGTAATATTATCACACCAGTCAGCCTCACAAATATCCATAATATAATAAGGGGCCTATTCATCATCACTTCATTTATACAAAAGCAGGTGAACATCAACATTTTCACCTAATTTTGTATAAATGAAGTATCAGGGCTACTCATTATCAAGGTAACACAGGAAATATCACTTATATCTCCTGATTACCTTTATCTCCCGATCTGGTCCGCTGTCCCCATACACTAATATGGGGACCTAAATTCATCAAACTCCAAAAATATAACATTTACGGAGCTTGACTGCGGGAATATTCACCATCTTCAGATGGCGTTTATTCCAGCACTTTGCTACTTCCTATGGGAAGAAGTCCCGGGTTGCAAAGAGGGGTCAGTTCGGATACCTCCGCCACTGCCCGGCCCAGGCTTTGTGCGTCTGCGTGAACCCTTTTTGTACTGCTGAGTCTTGATCCTGATCTTCAGGTCAGCTGCCTCTGCGCTAGAGCAATGTTGAATTGCTCCAACTCTTGCAGCGAGACAGAATGTTAATTATGGGGAGCCATCCGGCCCCCCATAATTAACATAATGAATACGCAATTCCTAAAAACGCAATTCCTGTCCCTATAACCCATATAAGGAGGGCTCTATCTATAATGAAATATGCGGGGTGAGCTTTGATATACTATCATGGGACCTGTAGAACCACACCAGTGTAAGGAGTCCTGCTTGTGGTATGCTCAGTGTAACAGAATGGCCCTACCTATATAGTTATTTTAAATATGTGTTTTATTGTGAATAATGTATAATATACAACAATGCAGAATATCTCATTTTGTCCATTATTTGCCCATGTTGGGGATTGTAGTGTATTATATCTGATTAGCAGCTGTTAAGGTCACACAGCAGCCATTAATGTCCGTACATATAAATACACACAGTTAATGGTAGCTGTTTTACTAGACAACTATTAGGCAGAGTTCAAAATTCCCGGACTGGTAAATGTGTGTATTTTATATATTTATCATTAAAGCGAGGGGTGAGGGTCAGAGTATAGACCTGGTGCAGGCCCTGTGTGCTCAATTATGTAGACAAGTGAAACGGTGGAAAACTCACCTGTATATAACACTCAGCAAAGTATAAAAAGAGACAAAGACCAGGAACTCCTTGTATAGTAGCTTGTAGATACTCCCCTTCCAGCGGAACAGCAGCTTGGAGAACCCCCCAAACCTGGCATTAGCCACCTTCAGGGTATAGGAAACAGTCATTGTGTCACCTGCCGGGAACCAACAAAGAATACAATCAACCCTTTAGAGCCTTTTGCACACAATCCAAATAAAGCTGCTTTGTTCTGCTGACTACATTATTAATTAAGGGATTGTCCAATAAACAGAAAGATTTTGGGCCTCATTCAGACCCACTCGCAAGCGGCTGTCCGCTCGCAAGTGGGTTGATGGTGTGCGCATGCGCACGACGGAGGGAGCTCCGTCGTGCGCATGCGCGAGACGCGACGAGCGATGGACTTTCCTTCGCTCGTTGTGTCTGATCAAAGGGGGCGTGCTGTCGATGTTGATTGGTGACCCACAGCTATACGAGCGTCCAGGAGGACGCTCCATAATTATGGAGGTGGGCCCTGATTCAGAGCGAGCGCTCTGGTCAGAGCGTCCGGCTCTGAATCAGGGCCTTTGGGCCTGATTCAGACCCACTCGCAAGCGGCTGTCCGCTCGCAAGTGGGTCGATGGTGTGCACTGCGCATGCGCACGACGGAGGGAGCTCCGTTGAGAGCATGCGCCAGACGCGACGAGCGAAGGACTTTCCTTCGCTCGTTGTGTCTGATCAAAGGGGGCGTGTGGTCGATGTTGATTGACAGCACGCCCCCTTTGGTGGGCGTGCCGGGGGCGTGCCTCCTAGACGGGGGCGTTCCCAAGGGAACGCCTACCGTCAGAAGCCGGCCCACTGACATCACTAGTGATGTCAGTGGGAGTGATTTTGGCTCTGATAGAGCCAAAATCACTCCGGGCCTTGCGGTTGAGAAACTCAACCGCAGGCTCCGGCTCACAGTGGCGATGGTCGCGATGGTCAAGACCATCGCGGCCATCAACCTGCACGCTCCTATAGGCTGTGGGTGGTGACCCACAGCTATACGAGCGTCCAGGAGGACGCTCCATTTTTATGGAGGACGGCCCTCATTCAGAGCGTGCGCTCTGCTCAGAGCGTCCGGCTCTGAATGAGGGCCTTTGTTAGCACTTATATTTTCAATCCTCTACATAAACTACATTGGTCTTTTTACACTGCTAGAATATTGTTGTAATGCTCCTATCCCTTATTTTCATATAGTGCCATTAGCAATAGGGCGGGACTACCAGCAAAGCAGAGGGAGGAGTCTGATTAATGTTCCATTAGCAATAGGGCAGGACTACCAGCAAAGCAGAGGGAGGAGTTGGATTAATATAAACAGGATAGAAGATTCTAATGTATGGTTACGTTATTTACAATTATTCTGCGTCAAGCTCTTGAATTGACCAGAAATTGTACAATTTATAGCACAGTAAATCATTCACATTAATATTTTGAGATCAATGTTAAAATGTATTATCTGTCATGAATGAGGAAGCACTTAGGGGGAGATTTATCAAAGCTTGGAGAGAGATAAAGTGGAGTGAGATAAATTACCAACCAATCAGCTCCTATTAGTCATGTTACAGGCTGTGTTTGAGAAATGACAGTATTACCCCTTTCAGGCTGATGACCCGGAAAATACACGGGTCTATCAGCCCATGAATTTCCCAGGCCTCAGACCCGTCCCTGGTACAGAGCAGGGTCACAGACCCAGGGCTGTGATTTGGGTCAGTCTAGATCCGGGCATTTAGGCTATGTGTGAAAGGGGTATTGGCAGCTGATTGGTTGGTAATTTATCTCTCTCTACTGTATCTCTCTCTGGGGGGAATTCAATTCAATACGATGTTGAATAGCCACGGGAGGGAGCTCCCGCAGCTATTCAATACACTGTGCTGTTTGGGCGCGCTAAGGATTTCTTCTCGCACCCCCTGGGGATGCGAGGAGAAATCCGACCAAAGTGCCAGGCGTGCAGCTGTTTTTATGCTTAGCGCGGCTCTAACAGCCGCGCGCCCGGCACTTTGGTCAGAGAATGGCGGTTAACGCGCCTTAACACTCTTGTTAAGGCGCGATAACCGGCATTCTCCGACCACATAGTGCACTGAATTGAATAGCTCCGGGAGCTCGCTCCCGGCGCTATTCAATTCACGTTAAATTGAATCGCCCCCTCTATGCTTTGATACATCTCCCCCTCTGTTATTACCTCCGCAATATATAATTTTGCTCTATTTGATCAGACAATTAAAGAACTTTCTCAAGTTCTCACTTTCCCAATACTTTCTGCAGTGCAACTTGTTGAGAGATAGTTTCTATTATATACAGTGATAAATTCCAATTTGACATAAACAACCACACAGCAAACACTACAGAGCTCACTGAGCACATTTCCTTCAGCCACGTCCTGATTCAAATAGTGGGCGGGATGCATCAATGGGAAAAATGCGGTCAAACCCCGAAAATGCAGGTTTGACCTAATTTCTCATATGCACTAAGCCCCGGAGTGCGATGTGCTCCAGGACATAGTTGCGCTGGGTAACACCATCTTCCTGACGTCGTTACTCATAGAAGCCTATGGGCTTCTTTCCGCAGGGTGCTGATAGAGGGATCCAATTGATCCCTCCCAGCACCCCCCGCGGCACGCGCGTCCTTCTGAGCATGCGCAGAAGGACGCCAGAGGGGCTTCTAGGTCATAGACCCGGAAGTCCCTCCACCGCAAAGGGCCGCTCTTACCGACAGATCGGTCCTTTGCAGTGATCGTCATGCATACGGGCATTACCAACGCCTGATTCATTACCGATCGCAACTGCGATTACGCATTCTGCGAATGCGTTTGCATCACAGTGTGTGCCCGCGAAGGCTTCACTGCGATCACACTGCGACCGCAGTGACTACGCAGTCCCATCACAGAGTGATTGACAGGAAGTAACCATATGGGGGTGGTGACATGGGGGGGTGGTCAGCAAGATGCAGGCGTACCACTGCTTTTAAACAGGGGCGTGCATAAATTAGCCGCTGAGATGCCATACGCAGCTTGGGCTTTCACTGCGTGCGATGAGGTTAGTAATTACTGAGTAAGGTCAGACCTTGTGTAAGTGTGCATGAGGCTGCGATGGTACTCCATGTTACTGATGGTTTCGTAGACTTGCAAAGTATTACGGATGTGTGTAAGGAAAAGTGGGCGTCCTTATGTTAGGCTGCGATGGCATTGCAATTGCAATCATTAGCATATTTTCGCAGTGAGACTGCGTGCGTAATTGCAGTTGCGATCGCAATAGTGATCCTTACTGAACACAGACCTACAGAACATGCCCTACGGTTTTTCACATTATTGTTATTATATTTTTGAATGTTTTTTTATTATGTCAATTACAAATTTGTTATGAAACCTGTAACACTTTATGCATCAATGTGCACAGATGTATGTCAGGCAGATTCCACTTTCATCAGGGCTGTAAAACTGCGCAGGAATTGTGACTGGTCTGCTGAGCTGGGAAGAGGGGTCTCCAGCAAGACCCTCGATTACATTATTATACAGTCTGCGTAGCTTTCTGTGTTCAACAAAAACATATACTGTATCTCTGAGTATAGCACAACCACCCTGGCACCGATCATACATACAGCCTCAGTCATACAGAGCTTAGCACTTACCTGTGTGTGAGGAGCGATCTACCAATTCAGAACCAGCCCACAGTATGCCCGGACCTTATATACTCTGTGACTCACAGTGCTGTGATTACCTCTGATTTATTGCCTCATAATCCAGGCGTCCATCCCATATCACATTCTCTTCTCTCAGTCACACAGGAGTCACCTGCTGTTGTCAGACTCTGCTGAGATCCATCCATCTAGAAAACATAGGTGACCCCATAATTATTACCGCATCATTCTCGCCGCAAACAGTGGTAATCTTAGATTACCGCTGTTTGTTAAATATTGAAAGGCTGCCATAACCACTTTAGCGAGTACTCAAGGGGTTATGTATCGTTGATAAATGGGGCCCTGAGTCTTATTTTTGTCTTTTTTTCTCTGACTGGACTATGTGTAACCTCTCTTGTAGGTAATATGTGTCAGAGTTCAGCCGGGGATCGGCCGTCCCTTACCGTCCCGCCGGCTTTCTCTGACTTCCCTGGCGCGGCGACGTGGGAGGAGCTGAGCATTCACCCTGTAGCTGTGGTGTCAGGCGACCCGGTGAGCGGGGATCGCAGTTTCCGTCATGGGCGCCGCCATGACACTTTCCCTATGTCAGTACTTCCTTCCCTGAGTGGCCCGGCTGGTCAGCTGACGCTGTGGGCCTATCAGCAGGCTCCCAGGGGTATATATCTGGCTCCTGTGCTCCAGGTAGTTGCCTGAACAATCATTGTCGCCGCTAGTGTACTAGAGGAGTCTCGTTCCAGGTCCCCGTGCTTCCAGTGTGTTTCTTCCAGAGCTTCTAACCCATCTCTCCACAGTGCCTTTACTATCAACAGCCTGTGTGAAAGCTAACCTCCATCTCTCCACAGTGCCTTTACTAATCAACAGCCTGTGTGCAAGTTAACGCTTCATCTCATTGCACCCTAGTGCATGATCTCCGGCCGACAATCCGGTCTATACTTCGTGGGATATCCAGCTGTTACCTCGGCCTACCAATTAATCTCCACACCTCTCTAGCCAGCACCTCAAGTGCCTTTCTCCAGCCAGGAGTTCTATCCCCACGTGCCTATTCCAGGCATTACCCTTGGGCCACGGGTGTTTTGACTCTCTTTTTCCCTGCAGGCCTTGGTCACCAAGTCAAAGGACCGCGACCTGCTTACAGGGAGCCGCACAAGCCCATATCCCGCTTGGAGGGGTCACTGGCGAACACCTCCTTGTGAGTTAGACTCCGCACCATTGACTAGGTCTAGCCAACGACCAAGACTTGTGGATGCGGAGAACATACGTCCAGGCCCCTCGCCTTCGCCTCCTCCCACGGCCTCAGACCTCGGCTTTCCAAAACCCGCCGCCCAGCGTGACAATATGTATACAACTTTCTGAATAATGAGTTAAAATCACACGGGCTGAATGGGAACCGCATTTATTATTATATTTTATTTATAGCATTTTGTCCTTTTGTTCTATAACCAGCAGCGGCTCATTGTCTCTTGGATGATGGGGGCTGCTGCTGCTGACGGAGAGGGGGAGACACTGCAGTCCCATACCTCCCAACATTGTGAATGATACGAATGGTACCTCTCGCGCGCCATTGTGAAGGGGGTGTGGCTTGCGGCACTTTCCCCTTTTTATCACTTCGGGGGCGAGCCCAATGTCACCGCTGCTCTGCATAGAGCATCTTCCCCTCACTGCGGCCCGCGGGTGGGACGGCAGGACAGTGCCTGAATAGTGGTACTGTCCCGCCAGAAGCTGGACAGTCGGGAGGTATGAAGTCCCGGCTGGCCGGTTCCTGGCGCATATATGCACAAGGAGAGGTGGTGCCCCAAATGCGCAAAACACCGTCTTCTACAGACTACATCTGCATCTTCTAGTGAATATAACGCCAATCAGGGTGATATTGAAGCTGCAAATCTTAACATGGGAAGATCCATTCTTCCATCTGCAGTACTGCGTACTGCAGGCATCTGCGAGTTCCGTGCGAGACTGCCCAATGTTTCGCAGTAGCAGTAATTTAAAATGCAAAATCAACCTGGTTTTGCCTTTTAAATAAAGAAAAAATATGGTGCGCTTTCTGCTTAAATAATGTCTGATACCGACACCTGCAGCTGACACCAAAGGGATTCCTGCAGAAAACCCTCCCAAGAGAACATATATAGAAAGAAGGTGTCTGCGCTGATGTCAGTATAAAAACACAGTACTTATTGGTAATAACAATTGTATTTAATAAACATATAAAATGAACTGCAGTTCAATAAATAAAACAGATAGATATAATCACACAATTATATAAGCCTATGATAAATTCCTAACATCCTTGAGAAAAAAATATGACAAGGTCTAAGGATAAGGTCTAAGGGTTTAAGGATATCCATGTTGAGCACAGATGGTATCTTTAAAACTACTGAAATTAAGTCACCTGTGCTTAAGCAAGGATATCCTTAACCACTTAACTGACATTTTTTTTTGGTTAATATTGTTCAGAAATTGTCAGGGTTTTTTTTTATTGAATAAAATTTGAATGTATTAACAATGTAAAAATAATAATAATAATAATAATAAAAAATTATATATATTATATATATATATATATATATATACTGTATGTCCATAGGTCCCCATTGTAAGATCACCTCCCACCCTCCATCAGAAACAGTTCCATCCAGTAGCAAAGGATCCCCAGCATCATCACCCCTCACCCGCCTAGTGGTCATAAATCCCAGTGGCAGAGCCCCCACCATCACCCTCAGGGTCAAAGGGCCCCCACTGTATTAGTGCCGCACTCCCCATGTGTCACTGTATATATCATTCTTTTTTTATATATATTCCCCCCAGCCAATAAAAAACTTTTTGTGGGGCAGCATTAGCCACCCCCTACCCAACCCCAGTACCAAAAGATTACCCCCCCACCCGACTCCTATTATTTCCCCTCCCCTGTGAAATAGGTAGCACCGCCCTTCACCTTATTGCAGAGCGCAGCGGAGCGTGTAGCATGCAATTCAGAGGGAACCGATCAAGCCCCTCTGAGCAGGAATAAGCAAAGGGGCTGAGAATCACACATCAGCCCCTCTGTCTGTGCACAGATCGGTGATCAGAGGGGAAACTTCAGTTCCCTTCCAGTCATTCTCCAGCCGGCCTCCTGAATCACTGCCCCAGAATGCCTTATAGCGCTTATAAAGCATGTGATGCCGACGACATCACAGCTCGGCCCCTTCGGGAATAGGAAAGTATTTCGTGGAGAGCAGCATAGCCTGCGGTCGCATGGGATGCAACGTCAGCAAGGAAAGCCAACCTGCCTGTCGTCACATCCCATGCGACATTGCCAGGCAAGTGGTTAAAACCTGGACTGTGATGGTGCCTTAAGGACCAAGTTTGGGAGCCACTGCCCTAGAGGAAGGCTGTCCTTCTTCTTAACCAACTCTGGAGGGCAATTTTCAGGTAGGTCCCATAGATAATGGGCTTCTGGTTGTATATACAAACAGCCATAACCACGTCTTTGCTGTTTGATGAAGACAAAACTCCAGAACAATAAAGCTGATTACTGGTCATTAATTAAATTTGCTGTAAGGCAGGGGTGGGGAACCTTTTTCCTGCCGAGGGCCATTTTGATATATATATAACATTATTCACCGGCTAGGTGCAGGCCACGCCCCCTCCATGTGACGTCACACAGGGGCGGGGCCACAATTGCTGGTGATTACAGCAATGTAAGGGCAGCGGTGTGACCGTCTGAAGCATCCTTAGGACGCTCCAGGTGGCACTACTGCATAGATTCTGGCTGCAGGGTGACATTCTAGGCACCCTACTAGCCAGATGAGGCTAGCAGAGAAAAGCTCAGAGGGCCAGACCAATGATTACACTGGCCTTATACGGCCCTCAGGCCTGAGGTTCCCCATCCCTGCTGTAAGGTCTAGAGCAGAGGTTCCCAAATTCAGTCCTCAAGGCACCCCAACAGTCCAGGTTTTAAGGATATCCATGTGTGGTACCCCCAAGCTGTGGGAGTACCACTAGGTATCAATGGAGAGACCCTCTGATGTTAAGATAATGCTGTGCTAATGAAGGTTATGTTTATATTGTCATGTTATGAGGTCAAAAATGCTGTTCATACTACAATGGTCATGCACTATTGATGTTTATAATGCCTTGTATTTAATGGGCATACCTTGGCTGGCATTACCCTGTTCCCCTAGGAGTTATGGTATCTCCCGTTGTACTTGCATTGCTGTTATTACAGGGGGTACGAGGCAGGGACTCTCCCATGGGACTTTAAGGGGAGCCCTGCACAGTATAGGGACAATGGTGGCCTGCCGTTAAATACACAGGCAGCGGCACGCGACTCCGGCGGTAAGAGCCGGCGCGTGCAGAAGACGGAGAGGAAGTTTATATAAGGGGCTGCTGGACTGACCATTAGCGCAGTCCTGAGGTACTGGAGTAAAGGTAGACCTGCGCACTTACCTTCCAGTGCTGGCGGACATAATTACCTCAGTATCTGTCTACTCCAAGTGTACTGTAGCTGCAGCAGACAATAGGGAGACTTAGAGGCAGGATAATAAACTGTCTCATAAAGTAAATTGACTGAGACCTGCTCTTACACCTCTTACTGTGTTATACCCTACAGACATAAAGTGAGACAGTAAGCAAGCAGGCTAATTTTCGTGAAAGTATGGTGGGGATAATGTTGATACAAAACACCATCTGTATGTAGGAATTCCACTTTATGGAGTCTTCAGATAATTGCAGCAGCATACGTAGTCACATAGTAGCCAGGACTGCTTAAGCTACTGTTACAAGTGATTTATAGACTGACAGCAGCACTCTCCACCCGGCAGCACTAGCCTCAGCCTTTGTACCCTGGATTACAAACAGCATTGATTGAAAAGCTAGAAAGGACTCATTCAATCACTCAAAACTTTAAATACTGAGTTAAGAGATATTGCAGAGCCCTCTGTTAAAGTTATCAGCGCAGGACCAGGATAATAAAACACAGTTTCACCAGGCTCTGCATTTGCATGTAAAAGCCACAGAGAGGACTTTAGGATACCTGCAGTAGCAAATGTGCACCACCGGTACTGTTAGCTGATCAGCCATTTATAAAGTATAGGGTTTAAGTACTTATTAAATACATTGTTATTGTTGATTTGCCTGATTAACACGTCTTTGCATGTGGGTTATCAACTGTCCAGCTTACTTTTCAGGGGAACGGTTGTGGAGGCTTCCTGTTTAAGTAACCAAGTGTGTACCAATCCTTATACCTTGAAAAAGACCTGCGGTGACAGGTTGAAACGCGTTGGTTATAAGGAACTTGCTGGACAACAAAACGGGAGACCTGGCATTATCTATCAAACTAACAGGTCATTACTTTTCATACTTTTTGGATTATGTGTTTTGTGTTTTATGTCAGTTTGTTTATCATTAAAGACATTATATTATATATGGCACCATTCCTCTTTCTTTGAGGATCTACTATATGGAGCTAAACTACAAAGGGAATTCTGCTGAAAACCAAAAGAAACCTTTATAGGCAGGATACAAGATACCTACCACGTGAGTAGGGTACGCATGACCCAACCCTCTCTTTGTAAATACGGTATACACACAGAGAACCAGCTCTTAACGAATAGAAAGGATAAAGAAACCTTTTTAGGATAATATTCATTTATTTGAACGTGAGTCGGGGTACGCTCCCATTATACCTGACCAACTAAAAAGGATTAGACTATTTCTTCACATTCATTACATATAGACACTTCATAAGAAAATCCATCAGCCTTTTTAAGATAGTTTTTTCTGTATTTATTCTTTTTCATGTATCAAACGAACAACATTGGAATACCTCGAGAATTCCGTATATAAAGGGATACACGTCAGGATCTTCCATCTACAATAAGGACTAAGTATTATATTTATTGTTCTATATTTGAATATCCAGCGCCATCTGGCTACACAAATAATTTTCTTTTTGGTCTTCCTGTTTCCAGTTAAATAAATCATCCGTGGACCTGTGTCCTTTTACTGCAGTGAACAAATTGTTATATGCATGTTAATGTGTGAAATATATAAAGCAAGCTTTTCTTACCAATCTTTTGCATAATCTTATTTCACCCTGTTATTGCAATATACGGTAACCCTGTTCGGCACCAATTGGTTGAGAGCTTGTGTGGGGAGCTGAGAAACCTGCCAGGGAAAGAGTCGTCTGAAGAATCATACCAGACTGGGACCCTCTTGGTCGTATTGGTAAGACACCCAGTGGACATTATCACAATTGCAGTAAAGTAGGGGTGTTACACATGCTTGACCATAGGTGACTTAATTAGTACCTCAGTCAATTTGATTTAACCAGCTGTGCTCAACCATGGATATCTCTAAAACCTGAATTGTTGGAGAGCCTTGAGGACCTCTCTGGTGTAGAGATACACACAGTGCTAAATGCTATAGGAGCTGATGCTGAGTTGGCCATACGCACATTTCCTGCCCAGTAGCAGCGGATGCATTGCATGAGATATTTATTGTCTGTGAGCCCTTATATCTGTCTGTAATAGATCGGCAGCGGGAACCTACATATGACACGTATCAAGGAAATGTATATGTCTCTGTAGGCCAGACAAGCAAGCACTCTCATGTGAGAACACTTAGGGAATGCCTAAAGAGAATAGTCAGTAATTACAATACAACTTATTCTGTGCTGTGTACATATGGCCAGTATTTTGGATTTATGTTCCTGAAAGAAAACAATGGAAAGTAAATGTGGACAGGAAATAATGCAGCCACTTATCTTGATGGTATTTTGTGTTGTGGAGGAACACAAAGCAATAGATATTATGAATATTTAGTCAGTGCCTCAGAGATGTAATACTCATAGAATCGCATCATATTGGACCCTCCGCTTGGATCGGCACTAAACTGTATTATGCTCCCTGCTCTGCTCATTGCAAAAGGAACTAGGTGGGATGCGATAGAGCCACCTATTCTTACTATGCATCTTCCGATTGTCTCCCTGCTTCCCTTTAGACCAGTGGTTCCCAAACTTTTTGGAATCACAGCGCCCTAGAGCATCGGCATTGTTTTCAAGGCACCCCTAGGCCAAAAGTTTGTTAATGAGAAATAATAAAATATATATATATATATATATATAACACAATAGGTGGGAACGGCGACCAGCAATGTATACAATAATTTATAAGTGATATACCATATAGCAAAACCGTGTAAATTTTAAGTAAACCAAGCCCACTCTATATGGGCATCTGCTCAATGTCAATAATAAATACTGGTAAAGGTATTAGTAAATGCATAAATCATATAAATATTAAAAACAATTCTATGGTTGAAAAATTAAAGTGCCAGTGCTTTATAAATAAATAATTCAACAATTTAATACATATACAATATACAGTGATAAGAGAAGGAAATAAAGTAAAAACATACAGCATACACTTAAAAAGACCCCTTTTTTAGATGGAAGGGTAAAATCAGAGAAGGAAAAAGGTGGAAAAACTAAGCACTTTAAAAAGAAAGAAATCTTTTTTAAAAAGTTTAAATAAATAAATAGCTTATCTGAACAAGGTGGATAAGGTTTGACACATTCATAAGTTCAAAAGGCAAGGCAAGCTCTTTCCCAATGCGTTTCGTCCTGGGGACGTCATCAAAGGGATGATGAAGTAATTTCATCCTGGGGACTTCATCCCCTTGATGAAGTCCCCTGGACGAAATGCGTTGGAGGGGGGGGGCTTATATAATGCACAATATGTAAAGTAGTAATTGTATATATTTACTAACAGTTATTTATATAGTGCTCATATATTACACAGAGCTTTACAGAGAATATTTCAGTCATTCACATCAGTCCCTGGCCATTGGAGTTACAATCTATATTCCACATAACATGGACACACACAATAGGGTTAATTTTTGTCAGACGTCAATAAACATACCAGTATGTCTTTGTGCTGTGGGAGGAAACTGGAATACCCTTAGGAGACCAAAGTAAGCATGGAGAGAACATACAAACTTTACACAGATTGTGCCACTGTTCGAATTGAACCCATGACCCCAGTGCTGTGAGGCAGACATACTATCCAACATGTCACCGTGCTGCCTGTAGGTAATATGCCCTGTATTGTACATAGCAATTACTTTTATTTATGTATTGTCTATAGAATTAATATTAGCTATTGTTTAAAAAGAGCAAACCTATTCCAAAGGGCTGCTATACAATTCTGAAAACAGAGCAAACACAAGTTATTAATGACACAGGGATATACACAGAGCGCCTGATTCAGCAACGTACGCAATTGCAATTTGCTAATGCTTGCCAAAGCACAGCTGGCATAGGAACGCCCGTTGCGGCTTCCTCAAATGCATCCAACTTCACTTTTCTGCGTATGCATCGACGCGCATCGGCCCGTCACGCAGCATTTAGAGCAGGTCTGACCAGGCGCAGAAACTGCAAGTCTCGTTGCACGCAGTGAGTACTCAAGCTGTGTATGCAATCGCAGTGGCTAATTTATGCACACCCATGACATGGCGTTTAAACGGACAGGCATGCCTGCGTTTTTCTGACCACTCCCCCATCCCAACCCCAAATGCTGTCAGCCTGTCACTCACTTTGCTGTGGACTCCTTCGTGTGCCCCTGATCGCAATGCGATCGCTGCGCACACGCAGTGCGGTTTGTACACGTGCACAATGGCAAACAATCGCTCAACTGCGTCCGTAATCGCTATTGTGTACACTGCTGAATCAGGTACAGAGAATGACCTAGGGATGGCCATCGACCATGTATACTTAACAACAATCGATGGTTAACTGCCGATGGTTTTGTCATAGATGGCATAGATCCAATGATTCTACACCATTAATGGCAGACTAGGACCTGATGTTTTTTTTGCTATTTCCGAGGCACATAATTTAGCCCCGCCCTCAAGTGACATGCTAAACCCCGCCCTTATTTAGATTGGCCCACAGTGCCCCCCAGCAGCAAAGTGTGCAAACCATTGAAGGTTCACCATAGATGGTTTGTGCAATTCACGGTAAGCACTGATGGAACCATCAATAGTCACAGCTCACCGCTGGCCATCCCTAGAAAGAACATAGAGATTTCTGCTAAGGTTTTGTTTTCTGCAGAGAATTAATTATGTTTTCTCCCCCGTTCCCAGCAGTAAACTGAGAGTATAGTAAATAGTTGTATTTACAGCACAAGCTATCAGGCTGGATTATGGGGCCATAAATCTCCCTGTGTGTGATACTTCCTCATTTGGTAATGTATCTTAGTACAGTATCTTAGTACATTCTCACACAGGGCCGTAGCTGGAGTAGTACGGCCGGTGCTATCGCACAGGGCACCACAGGTCAGGGGGCACTGTTTGGGCCTGTCAAATTTCTGTTTATTATCATTCTTGCTTGTAGCTTCCTCTTATTTCATCCCCAGCATCTCCTGGCCTCTCCTATCTCTTCCCTGGCCCTTCCCCATGAAGCTATGGCCCTTTTTTGAGTGTATTATGTCCTTTTGAAAAATGAGGGGGAGGGGGCAATGCTCTTTCTGGTACAGGGCACCAAAAAGTCTAGTTACGGCTCTGTTCTCACACACCAACATATAACACTCGCAATTAGGTTTATTCAGAGTCAGTCTGAAACACTTTTTGAATTTTTTTTCACACATTGCGATTTTCTGCTTTGCACATGCGCAATTTATTTGCAATCCCCGTCTTTTTTTTAGTTTCAAATATGACTTAATATTGTGTATGGCTAGGGTGCGGAGACCGGAGCAGAAATAGCAGCTGCAGGAAGTGGGCGTGCAGTCGTGAGGGCGAGTAGTCAAGAAGTGCAACTAAGATGGCAGCTGGAAAATCTTAAACACAGCTGTTTGAAGGGGTTTGAGTTGCGTGTGCACTGACCCTGGTGTAAGTGCAAACTCAATAATGCGATTGGTCACATTTCTGCAAGACCCCTAAAACTGTGAATGCTAGAGCAATTCACCATTGCTACGGAGCAGAGACAGCTGATCTGAAAATCAGCTGTCTCCCCGAATCTTTTCACTGCTTCTTTCGGAGCAGTGACACTAGTATGCATGCGTGACCTACAGGTCACTCATGCACACAAGAGCCCCGACGTCCAGCGGAAGGAGCCGGACAGGGGCGGAGGGATCCAAAAGGATCCCTCTTCGCAACCCAGGACTCTTTTCCATAGGGAAGGAACGGGATGCTCCCACACTAAAGCTCTGAAAATATTGTATTTTCAGAGCTTGATGAATTCTGTCCCTACACTAGTGTATGGGGACAGCGGGACATTCGCCAGAGGAAGGTGAGCAGGAGATATCTGTGGTACTAGTGTATGGGGACAGCGGGCCATTCTGCCAGAGGAAGGTGAGCAAGGAGAAATCTGTGATACTAGTGTATGGGGACAGTGGGCCATTCTGCCAGAGGAAGATAAGCAGGAGATATCTGTGATACTAGTGTATGGGGACAGCGGGCCATTGCGCCAGAGGAAGGTGAGCAGGAGATATCTGTGATACTAGTGTATGAGGACAGCGGGCCATTCCGCCAGAGGAAGGTGAGCAGGAGATATCTATGATACTAGTGTATGGGGACAGCGGGCCATTCCGGGAGAGGAAGATGAGCAGGAGATATCTGTGATACTAGTGTATGGGGACAGCGGGCCATTCGCCAGAGGAAGGTGAGCAAGAGATATCTGTGATACTAGTGTATGGGGACAGCATGCCATTCGCCAGAGGAAAGTAAGCAGGAGATATCTGTGATACTAGTGTATGAGGACAGTGGGCCATTCCATAAGAGAAAGGTAAACAACAGGAGATATCTGTGATACTAGTGTATGAGGACAGTGGGCCATTCCGGGAGAGGAAGGTGAGCAGGAGATATCTGTGATACTAGTGTATGAGGACAGTGGGCCATTCCGGGAGAGGAAGGTGAGCAGGAGATGTCTGTGATACTAGTGTATGGGGACAGCGGCCATTCCCGGGAGAGGAGGGAAAGCAGGAGATATCTGTGATACTAGTGTATGAGGACAGCGGCCATTGCGGGAGAGAAAGGTAAGCAGGAGATATCAGGCATGACCTTTAACTCTGCAGCATGACATCATAGGTCATGTCACCGCATGTCTTCCCTGCCCGGGCGGAGTGGACTGAACCCCGGGCGGCTTCCAGGCAGTCTGCACTACTGCGGTGGTAAGGAGTTGGGGCTGGGGAAGGGGAAGGGTGACAAGGTCTGGGGGTAGAAGGTGACGGGATGGACACTGATTAAGGTGAAGGACGCTGGGGGCAGAGGAAGGTGAAAAAGGCTGGGGGCAGAGGAAGGTGAAGGAGGCTGGGGGCAGAGGAAGGTGAAGGAGGCTGGGACAGAAGGTGATTGGCTGGAAGCAGAAGAAGGTGAAGGAGGCAGAGGAAGATGAGGGTGGCTGGGGCAGAGGAAGATGAGGGAGGCTGGGCAGAGGAAGGTGATGGGGGCTGGGGCAGAAGGTGACAGGGGCAGGAGCCAGAGGATGGTGATGGTGCCTGGGGACAGAGGAAGGTGATGGGGGCTGGGGATGGAGGAAGGTACTGGTGGGCTGGGGGCAGAAAGTGGGGAGGGATGTGCAGGATCGGGGGTGGTGGTGAGAAGGTGGGGCCCCCAGAGACATCACTGTACCTGGCCCCGAAATTTCTGTTGCCGGCCCTGCCAGTGTATAATTATGTTCACTTTATAGCATAAATCTATGTAGCACAATAAAAACACATATACTTCAATGTATCATTGGAATGATTTTAGCTACAATGTTTACATGTGCAATATGAATTACTGTAAATGGAGTCACCTAGACTTCCTCAGGGGCACACTGTATATACATATCATAAAATGAGTATACATTCAAAATAAAAAAATATAAATAAAACCAATAATTTCTCCCCCCCCCCCCCCCCTTTCAAGTTATTTGGTGACTAATATGTATATTCCCAATGTGTACTGAGTTGGCCTATATAAGGATAACATTCCTATTTATGGGATTGGATAACTCTTGTTGGCTCAGCCCGGAGGGCCCTCAGACCTTTTCATCCTAGGGGCCCCCACAGTCCTCAATCCAGTCCTAATTTGCATTCAGTTAAATGCACCACCCATTCAGATATCCTATTAGAGGGGCATTGTGAGCCTGCATGTTGGATGTTCTTCACTAGATGGCAGCAATTATCAGTAATTTACACCAGTATTTAGATTTAATGCAAATTTCCAAACTGCAAAACAGTAAAACAAGTATTCACATATTGTTTGCTGAATCATTTGTTAGATAAAAACTCTGTGAATTAGCAATAACCTCTACTTTAGACTGGCATATATAGACATATAGGGGCACATTTATCAAAGATCATTTGAGGTAAATTCCCCGAAAACACCTGTTTTCGGGGGTTTACCTCAAATACTTATTATCCCCCGAATGTAGGAAGGAGGGACCGCAGCAAGCATCTCCGATACCTGCTGCGATCCCTCCATTGCCGCCGGCAGCCGCCTCCCCCATAGGTTTCTATGGGGGATGCGATGCTGCCAAATGTATCAATATCGGGAATGCTTCGCATTCCCGATATTGACCCCAGCAGCTAACGCCATCTACAGATAGCGTTAGGCGCTGTGTCCTATGGGCACTTACCGCATTTGAGCCGGCGGAGGGATCTTCCAGATCCCTCTGCCGGCAATGGGCGCCGCTCATGTGCTGTCCGCGGGACTGCGCATGCGCAGCAGCCCGGAATGCGCTCCGGCCACATCGCAGGGACGGGCTATTTTCGGAGCCCGTCTCCGTGCATGTGCCGGGTGATACATTCGGCCGGTATGATCGCATTTTGCAATGCGATCATGGGCGATACTGCATGCCCTGATCGCATTGCAAAATGCGATCCTTAATAAATGGGCCCAATAGTTCTTCAAGAGCTGGAGAGTTGCTATTCACCTAAAGCTGCTATTAAAGTCATTTTATTATTATTATTATTATCCTTTATTTCTATGGTGCCACAAGGGTTCCGCAACACCTTACAAAGTACATAAACAACTGATCAGAACAAGAGAACAGTGACTTAAGCTGGCCACACACTGGGCCTGATTCAGAGCCGGACGCTCTGACCAGAGCGCTCGCTCTGAATCAGGGCCCTCCTACCTAAAAATGGAGCGGCCTCCTGGCCGCTCGCATAGCTGTGGGTAACCACCCACAGCTTATGCGAGCGGCCAAAAAGATGGTCGTGATGGTCATGACCATCGCGACCATCGGGCTTGCGACGAGACCTTGCCGTAGGGTCTCGCTGCCACAAGCCCAGGAGTGCTTTTGGCTCTATCAGAGCAGCAACGCCCCCGGCACGCCCACCAAAGGGGCCGTGCTGTCACTCACCATCGACAGCACGCCCCCTTTGGTGCGAGACCCATAGCGACAGCTTGGCTGTCGCTATGCGGGTCTCACGCATGCGCACGACGGAGCTCCTTCTGTCGTGCGCATGCACACTAGGGCACCATCGACCCGCTTGCGATCGCTCAGTGCTCGCGAGCGGGGCTGAATTAGGCCCACTAGACCAACTTACATCCAACCAGCCAACTAGTTGATTGGTTGGAATGAAAATCTGGTAACATATGGGAGTAAATGATGATCAGCAATTTGCTCCTAAATGCCAGAAAACAGATGAAAATGGTCGGTCAGACAAGTTTGTTAAATGTTTGATCTAAACTATTTGTTCAAACAACAGTTTTTAGTCCATTTTCCGGCGTTTGGGAGCAAATTGCTGATTGTCATTTGCTTTCATACCTTACCAGGTTTTCATTCCAACCAATCAACTAGTTGGATGGTTGGATGTAAGTTGGTCTAGTGTGTGGCCAGCTTTACAGTACTAGACATTGCAGGACAAGTACATGGTACATAAACATTGTTGAAACAGCGGTCATAACCCACAAATAAGTAGTACAGTTGCAGAGGTCAAGGTTAGGTGCAAAAAGTAATAGTAATGGAAGGAAAGAGGACCCTGCTCGTGAGCTTTTACATTGTAAAGGGTAGGGTTAAACAGACAGGGGTGGTATGCAGTTGGGAAGCCGGCAGACCTAATCCCAAGAGCCGGCTTCCCGACTGTCATATCCCGGCAAGGGTCTAAAGACAGGGGTCGATATGCCGACACCTGTCCTTAGACATACGCCGGGAGCCCGACGCCCGGCATCCTGATCGAAGGGACGCTGAGCATGGATAGCCACGGGGGGGGGGAGGGTTAGATTTATGGTTCCCGCGGGGGACTTAGGGTTAGGCACCCCCCTGGGAGGTTAGGCTTAGGCTAGGGGAAGGGGGGGTTTAGCATTAGGCACCACCCCGGGGGACTTATGTTTAGGCGGCGGGGAAGGGGGGGTTAGCTTTAGGCACTTAGAGGGGGGATTAGGGTTAGGCACTGGGGGGGAAGGTTAGGGTTAGGCACCCCTAAGGGAGGGTTAGGGTTAGGGGGTAGAAATAGGTTAGTATATACTTACCTTTGACAATCAGGATTTCCTCCTTTGCCGGGATGCCGCTGTCGGGATTCCAACCACCGGGCATGGGTCCGGCGGTAAATCATACCGATTCCGACAGGGGTGACACAGATGGGGTAGACAGTGAGCATGGGACAGAGTGTTAGGATGACAGAGGCTTTCATGAAGTCTTGAGAGCCCGTTTGAAGTTTTGGAGAGAGGTGGAGAGTCTGACAGGGAGAGGGAGAGAATTCCAGAGGTAGGAGCAGCATGGGCAAAATCTTGGAGGCGGTCATGGGAAGAAGTAATTAGTTGGCAGGAGAGGCGGAATTCATTAGCGGAGTGAAGAGGGTGGATGAAGGGTGTGTATCTATAATGAGTGCAGGGTGTGCGGTGCACACAAGCCCACACTGCACACCCTGCACCCATATTTTTTAATACTTACCCCTCTGAAGTCCCAAACTGGCTGTAGTGCTGCACAAAGCTCATGGAAAATGGCCGCTGTGGACATTTTCCCGGTGTTTTACGCATGTGCATTAGGGAAATCGCTGGGAAAATGTGGCATTGACCTGTGCATGCACAGTGGACCCTGGGCACAGACTAGTGCCCCAAGTCTACAGTTGTGGTCAGTGCGTGACCAGCCTCCGGGGAGAGAGGATGGGGCCCCGGACAGGGAATGCACATGGGCCCCCTCCTCTCAATACGCTTCTGGGCGGACGGGAGTGTGAAAAGAGATAAGGTCAGAGATGTAACTGGCAGTGACGTGCGGTGAGGTCAATGACTGGGGAGGCATAGCTGATTAACACCCCCCCTTACAAAAAACAAAAAAAATAGGGTTTCCCCTATTTAACATTAACAAGCACTAGGCTGAACCAGCCAGAGGGATAAAGCCATAGCAGGGGGTACAATCGGTGTGGGGTCCCCCTGCCATCACATTAACCACCCCTAAACTAGTCAGCCCAGGGCTGGAGTTCCTCAGAAAGTGAGGATTCCAAAAAATTTAAATTGGGTCCTCCCTCCTGAGCAACAACCAGCCCTGGTGGCCATGGGTAAGAGATTCATGGCATGATAATATTGTTCTTTACAGGTAGATTGCAGGTCCCAGCAAGCCTGCCACAACATGCCGGCACTTGGAGAACCACAAGTGCCTACATACCCAACAGGGGCGTTTTAAGACAGGAGGGGGTCCATGTGTAGCCTCCGTTGGGCCCCCTATTTTCCGGTAGCGGACTAACCATAGTAGATTCTAGCTTAATGCAAGAATATACTGCACATGCATGAGTCTCCGGGAAATGCAAAGCAGCACTATGAAGACTGCGGAAAGGTAAGTATAAAGCACTAAATATGGGTGCACCCATTATAACCCTGCACCCATTATTATTATTATTATTATTATTATTATTATTATTATTATCCTTTATTTATATGGCGCCACAAGTGTTCCGTAGCGCCTTACATAGTGCATAGAACTAATAGGTGAACAAAAAGAACAAAGTAACTTACAGTACAGTGAAGGACATTATATACATTGCTGCAATAGTGATTAAAGCACTCACAATAAGCAGCCGGGAGTTGGCAGAGACGTGTTAGGTGCCCTTATGGGAAGTAAGGAGTATAAGAAAGTGTAAGGAGAAGCACATGAGGGAAGAGGTCCCTGCTCGTGAGAGCTTACATTCTAATAAATAAGCCCCTGATGCCCGGACATTAAGGGCCCGCTGGCCGCTAACTACAAGTAGTCTGCTTGTAAAGAAAATATTAAAATAAATACAAGATGTTTTAATAAAAGTTTATTATACAGTATCTTCACCTGGGGATGGTGGCTTTGAAGCTCTTTTGCATGGCCTCCGTATCCCCAGGGCTTCCGGTGTTTTCTATCTTTGGGAGCTCTTGCACGCTCCTTCCCAGCTGGCGGACTGCCAGACGCTGACAGAGGAGGCAGGTTGATGAACTGGCGAGCCGTGATTGGCTCGCGGCAGCCATCTTGAATTTCAAAAATGACGCTGAGGTGCCATTTTTGACATTGGAACTACTGCTGAACTCTGCAGAATGGCTGACAGGGACTGGATCCAGGCCTGCTTCCATGACAGCTATCTCCGCTGGGTCCCGCTGCCGCTAACACCCGCACCTCCACTGCGTCCCCACCATGTCCCTGCCGCATACGCCCGCTACCCACCCAGTGATGACAGTGGATCCATCACTGGACATCGGTTTATGGGGGCACAGCAGTGGCGTAACCAGGGTATTTGGAGCCCAGGGCAAATGTAAAAATGGAGCCCCCACCCTATGTGTGCGCGCCGAAGGCGCGCGCCAAAAAATGGGCGTTGTCACTTAAAAATGGGGCATGTCAACATGACACACACCCCTTTATCGTCACTCTGAACATTCCTTTCCATATGCACCTTAACCCCAGTAGTGCTCCTTATACAGTACCCCCAGAATGCAATGTCCCCAGTTGTGGTCCCTCTTATGCAGCCCCTCATTAGTTCCCCTTATTCAGTGCCCCCAGTAGTTGTCTCCCTTATGCAGCCCCCCTTATGCAGTGCCCCTTATATAGTGGCCACAGTAGCAGTCCACCCAATGCAGTGCCCCCAGTAGTGGTACCCCCTTATGCAGTGCCCTTTATATAGTGCCCCCTATGCAGTGCCCCGAGTAGTGGTACCCCCTATGCAGGTCCCCAGCAGTGATCACCCCTATCCAGTGCCCCCTATACAGTGCCCCCTGTAGTGGTCCTCCCTATTTAGTGCCCCCAGTAGTGGTCACCCCAGTGCAGTGCCCCTAGTAGTAAGCCCCTTATATAGTGCCCCCGGCAGTAGTCCCCCCCCATGCAGTGCTCCCAGTAGTGGTCCCCTTTATGCAGGCCCTCAGTAGTGATCCCTTCTATCCAGTGCCCTTATACAGTGCCCCCTGTAGTGGTCCTCCCTATTTAGTGCCCCCAGTAGTGGTCCCCTAGTAGTAAGCCCCTTATATAGTGCCCCCAGTAGTAGTCCCCCCCCCAGTAGTAGTCCCCAGTAGAGGTTCCCAATCCCGAAGCAGTGCCCCCAGTAGTACCCCCCCCAGTTGTAGTCCCCAGTAGTGCCCCATCCCCAGTAGAGGTCCCCCCCAGTAATGGTGCCCCCAGTAGTAACCCCCCCATATAGTGCCCATAGTAGTAGTTTCCCCCCCAGTAGTAGTCCCCAGTAGAGGTTCCCCATCCCGATGCAGTGCCCACAGTAGTATCCCCCCCAGTTGTAGTTCTCCCCAGTAATGGTGCCCCCGATGTGCAGACACACAAGTAAAAAAAAATACACTTACCTGAATCCACTGCTCCCGCCACCGCACGTCAGTCCTCCCGGGTTGGCACGCTCTGTATTATGGGAGAGACGTCATGACGTCTCTCCCATTACCCACTGTAGGAGCCGGAAGGCAGTGGGCACTGCAGCAGTCAACGAGAGCCTGTCTGACTCTCATTGGCTGCTGGTTAACACACACATCGCCGCCCCTCGGCGGTGATGTGTGTGCAGCAGTAGTAGCAGCCAATGAAAGTCTGTCTGACTCTCATTGGCTGCTGGTTAACACACACATCACTGCCGTGCTGGCGGCGATGTGTGTGTAAATTGCACAGCCTGAGCCCGCTTCCCACCCTCCTCCTGGTGCTATTGGGTAAGCGCTCAGGGGGAGGGAAGGGGCTCGGCTGTGCAGCACAGGACTGGTGCTGGGCGCAGGGAAGCCTAGCGCTGGTCCTGTGTAAATGTGTAGTGCTAACCGCATACACTGCGGTCGGCGCTACACTGCCTTACTAGGGCGGGGCGGTCCTACGGCGCCTAGGGCACATGCCCTGCTCGACCCCCCCTTAGTTACGCCACTGGGGCACAGCAATTATTATGCCATTGTGGTGGCACCACATCAACCTGCATCCTCCCATCACGACCTGCCCGCTCTGGATAGAGCCACAACTAGGGGGATGGGCTAGGGGGGCATGTGCCCCTTGCGAAGAGTATAACCGCATGTGCCGCCCAGGGGGGGGCCGGGTGGAACCAGGTGTGTATTTGAGGCTGCACACCCGCACCTGCAGCTGGTCACGAGCCAATCGGAGATCGTGGACTGGCAGCCAATCAGCAGCAGCTGCTGGTCTGCGAGCTCTGATTGGCTTGCATAATGTATAAAGGGCATTACTGTGTGTGCCATAATGGTGTGACATCATGTATAAGGAGTATTACTGTGTGGCATAATGTACAGTATAAAGGGCATTACTGTGTGTGGCATAATGTATAAGGGGCATTACTGGTTGGCATAATGTGTATAAGGGGCATTACTGTCTGTGGCATCATATATAAGGGGCATTACTGTTTGTGGCATAATGGGGTAAGGGGTATTACTGTACATCGCATAATCTCTCCCAATATGTGATTTCTGCTAGACAGGGTTCTGATAAGGAAATATACTAACTCATGTATAAATGGATTCATTTTACTTCCATATTTTGAATTAAACAGAATTATATCATTTAGACAGACCTGCCGTATACTGTATGTAGGCTAGTTTACATATATAATGTTATTGTATTATTACTTGAATGCAGCATTTTCCTGTTTCTGACCAAGTAGCATTGTGCAGGGGCACAGATTGAGGGGGGGGGGGGATACTGTCTTCTGTGCCCAGGCATGGTGAGGGGCTCAGGTCAGCTGCTAAGGGGGACAAGTGGAGTATTATTCATTTGTTGTCTCTACCACGCCTCCGGATTTGGCCACACACACCCCCAGTACCTCGGCCTCATTCAGCTCTTGGCGACCCTGGCTTTGTGCAGGTGGTTTTTTGGGAGCATTGTAGGCATAATTTCCGACTTTTTATATGTCCTCTCAGGGAGAGTACAGAGAGAGGAGACGCATTTGGCCACTTTGGGGGGGGGGGGGGAGCGGGCGGGACAGGGCTCCTACGTCACGGCTGATCACGGCTAACTGCTTCGAGGAGGGGGTGGGGCGAAATTATGCGGTTGCATCATTTAGCCTCACCTCTCCTTATGTAGCCGCGATTCCCGGCAATAAACCATTTTGCC
Source organism: Taudactylus pleione (assembly GCA_031769625.1). Lineage (NCBI taxonomy): Eukaryota > Metazoa > Chordata > Amphibia > Anura > Myobatrachidae > Taudactylus > Taudactylus pleione. Next base: position 145,885 of record JAUIMM010000661.1, read on the forward strand.
CACTTCACTAGGAAGTAGATGGGATGTGGGAGATCAAGACACACTTCCAGGGGTGTGGGGGGCTCCCCGAAAATTTGTGAGCTTCCCACAACATCCGGAAGAGTAGGCAAGTGGGATTGTAGGCGATGTGCCTGACACTAACCCTCCTGTCCCGCAGCCTAACCCTAATGTCAACGTTCGGACAATGTCGGCACTTCACATGTTGACATTCAGAGATTATCGACATGTTGACTGTCGACAATTTAAAATCATAACTACCGACATTGTGTTGTCAACGCTTTAAATGTCGACATTGCTATTATTGACCTAATGACTACACGGTGATTTATTTGGTGTGTAGATATACGATTAATATATTTGTACTCTGCATTACATTCTCCCAATACTCAGATAGTCTCTGTATTCTTGGCCAGCAGTGGTGTAACTAGGGTATTTGGAGCCCAGGGCAAATTTGAAAAGGGAGGCCCCCCCCTCATCATCCTGATATGCGGAAAAAAATGTCCGTGGTCACTTAAAAATGGGGCGTGTCAACATAACACACCCCTTTATTTTCACGCTGAACATTCCTATCCATATGCACCTTAACCCCATTAGTACCCCTTATACAGTACCCCCAGTATGCAGTTGTGGTCCCTCTTATGCAGGCCCATAGTAGTGCCCCTTATACAGTATCCCCAGTAGTGGTCCCCCTTATACAGCCCCCAATTAGTTCCCCTTACTCAGTGCCCCCAGTAGTGGTTCCCCCAAATGCAGTGCCCTATGTAGTGTTCCCCCTTATGCAGTGCCCCCAAAAGCAGTCCCCACAATGCAGTGCGCCCAGTACTGGTATCCCCTTATGCAGTGCCCTTTATATAGTGCCCCCAGTAGTAGTCCCCCCCCCTATGCAGTGCCCTTTATATAGTGCTCCCAGCAGTAGTCCCCCCCCCAATGCTGTTTTCCCAGCAGTGGTCCCTCTTATGCAGGCACCCAGTGGTGATCCCCCCTATCTAGTGCCCTCTGTAGTGGTCCCCCCAGTGCAGTGCCCCTAGCAGTAAGCCCCTTATATAGTGCCCCCAGCAGTAGTACCCCCCCCTCCCATGCAGTGCCCCCAGTAGTGGTCCCCCTGATGCAGGCCCCCAATAGTGACCCCCCCCTATCCAGAGCACCCTGTAGTGGTCCTTCTTGTTATTGCCCCCAGTAGTGGTCCCCCCAGTGCAGTGCCCCTAGTAGTAGGCCCCTTTTATAATGCCCCCAGTAGTAGTTCCCCCACCCTCCCATGCAGTGCCCCCAGTACTGGTCCCTCTGATGCAGGCCCCCAGTAGTGATCCCCACTATCCAGTGCCCCCTGTAGTGGTCCTTCCTATTATTGCCCCCAGTTGTGGTCCCCCAGTGTAGTGCCCCTAGTAGTAGGCCCCTTTTATAATGCCCCCAGTAGTAGTCCCCCCGCAAGTAGTGGTCCACAGTTGAGGTTCCCCCTCCCGATTAAGTGCCCCCAGTAATAGCCCCCCCCAGTAGAGGTCCTCCCAATAATGGTGCCCCCAGTAATAGCCCCCCCCCAGTAGAGGTCCTCCCAATAATGGTGCCCCCAGTAATAGCCCCCCCAGTAGAGGTCCTCCCAATAATGGTGCCCCCAGTAATAGCCCCCCCCAGTAGAGGTCCTCCCAATAATGGTGCCCCCAGTAGTAGCCACCCCCCCCCAGTAGAGGTCCCCCCAGTAGTAGCCACCCCCCTCCCCCGTTGTGCCCCCAGTAGTGCAGGCAGGTTTTAAATAAATATATATAAAAATATACTTACCTGAATCCACGCTGCTGCTGCTCCGGTCCGCAACACCGCTCCCGTCGCCGCCCGCCAGTCCTCCCGGGCTGGCGCGCTCAGCATTATGGGAGAGACGTCATGATGTCATGACGTCTGTCCCATTACCCACTGCAGGAGCCGGACGGAAGCCCGGCTCTTGCAGTGGGTGCTGCAGCAGCCAATGAGAGTCTATCTGACTCTCATTGGCTGCTGTTTAACACACGCATTGCCGCCAGCGCTGGCGGCGATGCGTGTGTTATGCACAGCCTGAGCCCGCCTCCTGGCGCTATTGGGCAAGCGCTCAGGGGGAGGGAACGGGCTCAGCTGTGCAGCACAGGACCGGCGCTGGAAGCCTAGCGCCGGTCCTGTGTAAATGTATAGCGCTGACCGCACTAACTGCGGTCGGAGCTACACTGGTGGCTAACTAGGGCGGGCCGGACCGTGGCCCACGGCGCCCAGGGCACGCACCCTGCCTGACCCCCCCTAGTTACGCCACTGTTGGCCAGTGGCAGATCTGTCCCTAACTCTCCATCTACTCATGTAAAATGGGTCCAGGGTGCAATGTTCTGTGGATCTCTCTGTAAATCAGATGCCTGTGGAATGATCCTCCCCTACCAGGCACCTATACTGTATCTAGCTGGAAAAGTCTTTATTCAGCAGCCGTCATTTGGCACCTTTTGTCTGGATTAATGTCACTAGGAACAAGGGAGTCTTGTTTGGGATATACGGGGGGAGTGTATCTGCAGCCCCCTGCCCGCCGCTATGAATGTCAGGCATTGAATGGAGCTGGGGTGAAACATGAACTAATTCCCTGCTCCATCACCAGATGCAGAAACACCTGCAGACCCTCAGACACCACTGACACACTCATCGTCTATGTATCCGACACTCGTACAAGTATATGAACCCTCACTCCCGGTGCAGACAGGGGCTTACTGCAATGTCACAGGTCTGTGGGGAGGGTCTGTGTGCCTACCAGCTACGGTGGGAAATCAGGGGATCTCTTAGTCTGTAGAAACACCCAAACAGCAGTAATTCCAGAGTGATGATAGGAAACTCACAGGCCCTGGCAGAACACAATCTGTGGCCCTAGAATTCACCCTATTTTAGATGCCAGTTAGAAATCAAATACTGATATAAAATATCAGGTATTATAACATTATAAAACACAATTAGGGCTAATGTACTAACATGGGCACATGAGTACAGCAAGTGCACCTGCAGCTCTCCAATGTAGGGATGGTTATTGACCATTGAAGGTTAACAAACATTGATGGTTTGCCACCGATGGTCAATGGTTTCGCCATCGATGTTGGAGAACTATCTGATATCTGTCATTGATGGCAAACTAATGACGTTTGTTAACTATCGATAGTAAATGCATGATGACAATACCTACATTGGATTGCATCGATAGGTGTGAGGCAGCAATTTTTTTTCCCCTCGCTGCAGGGGGAACAGAGCTTAGCCCCTCCCTCTGGCACACCACTAAGCCCTGCCGTCTTCAGTGATTGGCCCGCTGCCTGCCACTCCCGTCTGCAGGGATGTCTATCAATGGGAGCAAACCATCAATGGTTTCATACCATCAATTGTAATCACTGATGGTACCATCGATGGTTAACCCACCAAAGTCCATCCCTACCCAATGAGTCCCATGCATACCAGCTTATGTAAGAGTTGGAGCTTAGCACCTGGGCGGAGCTTAGTTACAGGGCAGGTAAAAACGCGCACTCACGATGATAATTCACAGTATACCAGGTGCATACGCTGGCGTTGCGAGGCATGTACAGTTCTGCACATATGTGGAAAGACACAAATTTTCTGCTCTCTTTAAACCCATTTTGCCACTAACTCTTCATCAGTCTCAGAGTGAAATCTGCAGAATAAAGAGCACAATGAAATAATATACAATGTACATTCATGGTATATAAGACCCCTTAGGATGGTGATGTGCTTACTTAAAATTAATAATACCAGGCTGGGAGCTGCTCGGACACTTGTGCTTATATGAATATTCCTCATCCAGGGAGAAATGCAGGAAAAGGAAGGGAGACTCCCATTATTATATTTCCCGGGATTTGTCATCATTGGGTCCACCCAAAAGAACTATTTCCCTTTGGTACCAGTCCAAAAATGAGAAGAAACACTACAGCCTGGTACAAAATAAATGCGGAAGGTTTTCTCCTGTGATGCTGGTCGTCTGTATAGGAGGGAACCTGTTACTATTGCTGTATAGGGGTGCCCGTCTGTTACTGGTTACCTGTATAGGGGTGCCCGTCTGTTACTGGTTACTTGTATAGGGGTGCCTGTCTGTTACTGGTTATCTCTATGAGGGTGTCTGTTACTGGTTACCTGTATAGGGGTGCCCATCTGTTACTGGTTACCTGTATAGGGGTGCCCATCTGTTACTGGTTACCTATATAGGGGTGCCCATCTGTTACTGATTTTCTCTATGGTGGTGTCTGTTACTGGTTACCTGTATAGGGGTATCTGTCTGTTACTGGTTACCTGTATAGGGGTATCTTTCTGCTACTGGTTACCTGTATAGGGGTGCTCATCTGTTACTGGTTACCTGTATAGGGGTGCCCGACTGTTACTGGTTACCTGTATGGGGGTGTCTGTTATGGGTTACCTGTATAAGGGTGCCCATCTGTTACTGGTTAACCGGTATAGGGATGCCCGTCTGTTACTGGTTACCTGTATGGGGGTACCCCTCTGTTACGTGTTACCTGTATAGGGGTGCCCGTCAGTTACTGGTTACCTGTATCGGGGTGTCTGTTATGAGTTATCTATATAGCAGTGCCCGTCAGTTACTGGTTACTGTATGGGGGTGTCTGTTATGGGTTACCTGTATTGGGGTGTCGGTCTATTACTGGTTACCTGTATGGGGGTGTCTGTTATGGGTTACCTGTATAGGGGTGCCCGTCTGTTACTGGTTACCTGTATGGGGGTGTCTGTTGTGGGTTACCTGTATTGGGGTGCCCATCTGTTACTGGTTACCTGTATGGGGGTGTCTGTTATGGGTTACCTGTATAGGGGTGCCCATCTATTACTGGTTACCTGTATGGGGGTGTCTGTTATGGGTTACCTATATAGGGGTGCCCGTTTATTACTGGTTACCTGTATAGGGGTGTCTGTCTGTTACTGGTTACCTGTATGGTGGTGTCTATTATGGGTTTCCTGTATAGGGGTGTCTGTCGGTTACTGGCTACCTGTATACTGGTACCTGTCTGTTGCTAGGTACCTGTATAGGGATGACTGTCTGTTACTGGTTGCCTTTATAGGGATGCACGTCTGTTACTGGTTGCCAGTATAGAGGTGCCCATCAGTGACTGGTTACCTGTATAAGGGTGCCTGTCTGTTACGGGTTACTTGCATAGGGGTTCCCGTCTGTTACTGGTTACCTGTGTAGGGGTGCCCTTCTGTTACTGGTTACCTGTATAGGGGTGCCCGTCTGTTACTGGTTACCTGTATGGGGTCTCTGTCTGTTACTGGTTACCCGTACAGGGGTGACTGTTTGTGACTGGCTACATGTATACTGGTGCCCGTCTGTTACTAGGTACCTGTATATGGATGCCTGTGTTACTGGCAGGGCCGAAACTAGGATTTTTGTCACCAGGGGCAAGACAGTAATTTGGCGCCCCCCATGTAATTCCCCCTGCAGTAGTGCCCATATTGTAATGCCCCCATAGTAATGCCCATATGTTAATACCCCCATAGTAATGCCCCTGTAGTGCCCACCATACAGTAATGCCCCTGTAGTGTCCATGCTCCCATATTAATGCCCCTGTAGTGCCCATGCTTTCATAGTAATGCCCCTGTAGTGCCCATGCTCTCATAGTAATGCCCCTGTATTGCCCATGCCCCATAGTAATATCCCTGTAGTGGCCTTACAGTAATGCCCCTGTAGTGCTCATGCCCCTACAGTAATGCCCCTGTGGTAATGCCCCTGTAGTGCCCATGCCCCAATAGTAATGCCCCTGTAGTGCTCATGCCCCATTAGTAATGCCCCTTATTGCCTATGCCCCCATAGTAATGCCCCTGCCCCCATAATAATGCCCCTGTAGTGCAGCTTATTAAAAAAAAAAATACTTACCTTGAACCCCGCTCCTGCATCCAGCGTCGCGTCCGGTCCGCCGGCTGCTCCTTGGAACTATGGGGGAGATGTCATGACGTCTCCCCCATAGTGCCCGTGGGGAGAGCCGGAAGCTGGAGTTCGGGAGAGAACTCCAGCCTCCGGCTCCGGCTACACCGCGTCGCTGCAGAGAAGGAGCCGGGCGCCCGCTGGTAATAAATATTACCAGCGGACGTCCGGCTTGGAGCCTCTCTGCAGCGCCGGGCTGGAGGTCACTGGCACCAGGTACAGCGGCTCACCCGGTGCACGTGCACCTCCAGCCCCCCCCCTAGTTGCGGCCCTGTTACTGGTTGCCTGTATAGGGATGCCCATCTGTTACTGGTTGCATATATAGAGGTGCCCGTCTGTTACTGATTACCTGTATAAGGGTGCCCATTTATTACTGATTACCTCTTTAGGAGTGTCTGTTTGTTACAGGTTACCTGTATTGGGGTGCCCGTCTTACTGGATACCTGTATAGGGGTGCCCATCTGTTACTGGTTACCTGTATAGGGGTGTCTGTCTGTTACTGGTTACCTGTATAGGAGTTTCTGTTTGTTACTGGTTACCTGTATAGTGGAGGTACTATTTAGAATGTAGTGTTTGAAATTTGCTATTATTGCGTTACAAAAAATAGTATTTTTCTTATTAAAGCGCTGAGTAATCTGTAAGCACTATAAAAAATACTGTTAATATACTGTTAATATACAGTACTGTGCAAAAGTATTAGGCAGGTGTGGAAAAATGCTGCAGAGTAAGAAAGCTTTCAAAATTAGAAGTGTTAATAGTTTATTTTAATCAATTAACAAAAATGCAAAGTGAATGAAGAGAAATCTAAATCAAATAAATATTGGGTGTGACCACCCTTTGCCTTAACAACAGCATCAATTCTTCTAGGTACACTTGCACACAGCCACAGATATTGTAGGATTATAGGGCCTGATTCAGAGGTGGACGGAATTGCACAGCCGCACACAAGCGCACACAAGCGACTGTGCAATTCCGTCCATTTATAATGCGAATACAGAAGGAGGTGTCACAGACTGGGGATTCAAGATGTGCTGTTCAATCTCTTTTGAAGAAGCACAAAGAAACGGGCAACATTGAGGACCGTAGACGCAGTGGTCGGCCAAGGAAACTTCGTCAGATGAAAAACACATCATGCTTCGAAATCGGAAGATGTCCAGCAGTGCCATCAGCTCAGTACTGGCAGCCTGGCCAGAAGAGGTCTTCATGGAAGAATTGCAGCCAAAAAGCCATACCTTCGATGTAGAAACAAAACAAGCGACTCAACTATAGGCAGGTACTTATCCATCATGCAATACCATCAGGGAGGCATCTGATTGGCTTCAAATTTATTCTGCAGCAGGACAACGACCCCACACATACAGCCAATGTCATTAAGAACTGTCTTCAGCGTAAAGAAGAACAAGGAGTCCTGGAAGTGATGATATGGCCAGCACAGAGCCCTGATCTCAACATCATCGAGTCTGTCTGGATTACATGAAGAGACAGAAGGATATGAGCAAGCCTACATCCACAGAAGATGGAACAACCTCCCTGCTGAGTTCCTTCAAAAACTGTGTGCAAGTGTACCTAGAAGAATTGATGCTGTATTGAAGGCAAAGGGTGGCCACACTAAATATTGATTTGATTTTAGATTTCTCTTCTGTTCATTCACTTTGCATTTTGTTAATTGATAAAAATAAACTATTAACACTTCTATTTTTAAAGCATTTTTACTTTGCAGCATTTTTTCCACACCTGCCTAAAACATTTTCACAGTACTGTATGAATTAATATATATTTAATGTTAATAAAGTGTATTTCTAAAACCTGCAGGTGGCAGTCTTCCTTTTCTCACTGTGGTTATGCATAGCACTGGATTGGTTGTTTACACACAGTGGAGACAGACATTTTGTGGGATGGAGCAATATTCAGCTAATCGCGTTGTGCCTCGTGCCTCAATAATGACAATTGTTCCGATACAATTTGTAGACGGCTTTCTCAAGTATATTGGTTCAGCCCACAAAATAGACACATCCAGAATGCGGCCAGTAAATGTAAAGCATCTCCAGCCAGGAACATATTAACGAGCAGACACTGACATAAACTGCGATGTACTGACATAAACTGTGATGTTCAATCATATTTCTTGTTGGAATATGTAACGATTATTTCCCTATAGTTTCCAACCACTTTAGGAAAGTAGAGGACGCACACTACTGGCAAAACTTACATTTATTTTTTTCCTCTTTACAATGGTGAAAACAGAATATAGATAAAAAAACCTCTGGCTGTAATTGCATCTAGTACAGCTGTATTTACATATAATAGTGAGTGAAGTGTGAGGTATTGGTGGTGTTTGAGTACACACTGAACCTTCGTTGCTGTGAAAACATTTGGGCATAAAATAAAATTGTTCTCTCATAGAATTTCTACCAGCAGGAATTTTGGACATCAACCAACATGAAGACAAAGATAAAAATATAATATTTATTATTTGGGTGTAGTTCAAATATGGGACTAAAAATATTCTCCATATCCCAATGCTTAAAAAACACTTCTGATCAGCGGCCTCTGGTCAAAACAAGTTCTTACAGACCTCACCGCCATGTGTTATTATAGTTAGCTTTATGTTGCATACTTAACCCTTCCTTATTGTACTTTGCAGATGTACAGTATATTATCTTTTCTGCAACGTCAGACTCTGATAGTCAAAATGTTGCTCTTTGAACACTGCAATATTTTTGTGAGAGTCTGCCCCACTGCAAGACAAATGACCTTTTAGAAGACTGTTATAGATTTGGCACTTGTGCGGATGGCAACGGAATTAATAGAATCAAATGTTGATGATTTAAATCAGTTGATCGGATTCGATGCAAAGTTTTTATTGGATTGAGTTATTAAAATGCATATATTGTAAATGTTTGATTCGAGTTTAATGATCCTACAATTCGCTTTCCCAGTTGTATAGTGATGTGGCCGCATTGAAATACAGTTATTAAAAAATTCTGCTGCAGCACCGACCCAGGACTCCGGACAGGTGAGTACGATGTGGGCCCTCTGGGGTCCGTGTGCACCACACACCATGCACCCATTATAGATACGCAAATTAATCTGAGATACAGACTGTGGGCCCTACTCTGTGGTGGACGCAAAGTGTCGGCATATGCTGACATCTGCGGCTGCCAGATTTACTACCATATGTTAATGCGAATATCAGTCCATCTTTATGCGTATTCATTGCTCCGCCCACTGCTTACCTGCACAGCCATAGCGGCCATCATTAGTATTGGCACTTACAGGGGCGCCGAGGGGGGGGGGCGGGTACAGATTACCCGGGCCCGGGCTTCCTGAGGGGCCCGGTGCTGCCCCTCCCTCTCCCTCACAGCAGCCCAGCACACAGTGCGAGCTGAGCTGCAGTGGGAGACTGCTGTGGCTGCTGAGTAGCAGCCACAGCAGTCTCCTATGCCTGTGGGGGGGAGCGATCACACTGATCGCGCCCCCCCTGGCTTTGAGCAGGGCTGAGGGGGCTCAGAGCACCCCCCCTCCCCAAAGCTTTTTATTTATTTTTTTCCAGGAAGGGGTCGTGGCCACGCCTCCCGCGATTAAGCCACGTCCTCTGTTACCCAGGCCCGCCGCGGCTCTTGGCAGGCCTGGGCACTTACATCCACCCCATGCTGTGTGCAAAAGTTCTGCCTCAAACAGATGTCCTACCTCCGTCCACACCCCTCAAACAAACACAGAAGTCTGGCTACACACCCACAAAACTCCCATAAAGCCCATCAGTTCCATACGTCCACCTATTTGCCGGCCAGAAATTCCCATTTCAGGAGCAGAGCGCTTGCTCTGAATCAGGGCCCTCCTACCTAAACTTGGAGCGGCCTCTTGGATGCTCACATAGATGTGGGTTACCACCCATAGCTTATGCGAGCGTCCATGATGATGGTCGCTATGGTCAAGACCATCGCAACCATCGGGCTTGCGACGAGACCCTGCGGTAGGGTCTTGCTGCCGCAAGCCCTGGAGTGATTTAGGCTCTATCAGAGCCAAAATCACTCCCACTGACATCACTAGTGATGTCAGTGGGGCCGGACCCAGACGGTAGGCGTTCCCATGGGAACGCCTCCGTCTGGCAGCCACACCCCCGGCACGCCCACCAAAGGGGGCGTGCTGTCACTCACCATCGACAGCACGCCCCCTTTGGTGCGAGACCCGGGTCTCGCGCATGTGCACGACGGAGCTCGCGCATTTGGGTACCATCGACCTGCTTGCGAATGTCCTGCGCTCGCGAGCGGGTCTGAATGAGACCCAGAATGCGCACAAAGCAAACTGTCTGCTCTTTTGTCCTCTGTAAAGGTGCATATGCAATAGTGCTGCACATGTGTAATCTGTCCCTGCTTCTTGTGGCTAATGCACAGTCTGCTGATAAGATAATCATGAGAAGCCTCCATTTTGGAATTGCAACCGACTCAGTACGTGACCCTGTGAGAGAAACACTTGGAACTATGGACCTGATTCAGACCTGCTCGCTAAGCTACGGACGCTCGCACTTACCGATAGTCGCCCATCTGCGCATGCATATAATTCGCAATGTGCGTGCGCAAGCCAGTCTCTGCGATGGGGATTCGTACGCTCGTAGCACACAGACTGGCCGCTACTTTGAGTGACAGATAGCGCCGTTTGTGGGTGGTAACTGGGGAAGGTGCTTGTGAATGGGGGAGTGGTGCTGCGAACACAGGCGTGTCTGGCCGTCATAACGGAGTTTTGTGGGTGTGCATAATTAGCAAAGATGCGTCACAGTACACGTCACTTGGTTGTATTTTACACTGTACTGCTCGCAGTGCTTGCGGGAGGGTAGAGTCTACCACAAGCGCTACGATTGCTTCCGATGGTCCTCGATGTACCAATGTTGACAGACACTTCCTGGAGATGATGTGCGCAAGTGGGCGTCTCAAGACACGCTAATGGGCATCTACATATACAAAGTGATCGCTCACCAAGACATAGTGGGCGTGCTTATGCCTTGCCGTGCGATCGCCTGCCATGCCGTCACTTAGCCGAATTTGCATACGTTGGGTGCGAGCGTTTGCATCTAGCGACCGGGTCTGAATCAGGCCCTATGTTCACATGATATTACTATTCACTATTTGAAACTGACCTATTTTGAGATTCGTTTTAAATACACAATTCATTTAAAAAAAGTATGGACAGGAGGCGTTTGTCAGGAAGTTACAGCACAGTCCGGAAAGGTCACTTCCTTCTCCCCAGGAGAGGAAGAGATGATGTCACTGTACAATAATTGGCGGCACCATTATCATTATGTACCTTGTACATCTATATAGTAAGACAGTCAGGTGCTATAGACCTCAGTTACAAACAGCAAAACATTCAAGACACAGCACAAAATTGTCTTGCTGCCTAGAGGCGCTGCTCACACAAAAATGGGGGCATGGTCACACCACGCTGGGAGTGGTCCCCTCACATTGGGGTGTGTGGCCGAGTCATGTTACATGGTTGTGCCTAGCACTTCTGGAGTACTAGGACGCCCCAATGTACACAAACCCAACTTAGTGGCAGATGGGCATCGGGGATATACCTCCCCCAGCAATTATACAAAGATTCTGATTGTCTGGTTGGCGGAAGCTGCCCCCACAAATCAGGGCTGTTGTGAGATATGCCATAAGTGTGTTCCATGCACATACTGTACATGTAACATATTTATTAACTGAGCAGGAACCAGCGTTTTATAATTTTATTTTTAATTGATATGTGTTACTATTTCAGAAATCCCAGCTTTGGTTTACATGCAGAATATGCAGGGCTGTAGCTAGGGTAGTGCGGCCGGTGCCATCGCACAGGGCACCACAGGTCAGGGGGCGCTGTTAGGGCCTGTCTAATTTCTGTTTATTATCATTCTCACTTGTAGCTTCCTCTTATTTCATCCCCAGCATTTCCTGGCCCCCCTATCTCTTCCCTGTCCCTTCCCCATGAGGCCATTCCCCTTTTTTGGGTGCATTATGTCCCTTTGAAAAATTAGGAGGGCGCCAATGCTCTTTCTGGTACAGGGCACCAAAAAGTCTAGTTACGGCTCTGAGAATACGTATCAGTAATGGATAAAGTTAGGCCAATTCAAAATGCAGCAAGTGAGCAATCTCACTACCAGAGACCAATCTCATCACTAGCAACCAATGTGACCACCAACATCTGATCTCATTGCCAGGAACCAATCTCACCACCAGCAGCTAATCTTATCACCAGCATCCCAACTCATCCCCAGCAGCCCATCTCATCATTAGTAGACAATCTCCAGCAGCCAATCTCATCACCAGCAGCCCATCCAATCGTCAGCAGCCCATCTCATTATACCAATAGCCAATCTCATTACTAGCAACCAATCTTATCTCCAGCAGCCGATCATATTACCAGCGACCAACTTCATCAACAGCGACCAACTTCCTCACAACAACCAAAATCATCATCTGAGACCAATCACATAAACAGCAATCAATCTAATTACCAAAGACCAATTTAATGACCAAAGTCCAAACTGAATGCCAGAGACCAATTTCATTACCAAGGAAAAATCTCATCATAAGCAGCCAACACGATGGATGTTTAATATTCACGTTGGCATGACCATGTGGGTATGGGGTAGGCCATTAGCTGATTGCAGTATTGCAAATGCAGACTCCTGTGATCGGACTAGTCAGTCTGACTCGGACAACCAGATCTGTACAATTTAGATCTTCCTGTGTGTAGAAAGACTGCACCGGGAAAAGATACAGGAGCCTATTCATCATCGGAGGCCATATGTCTCCCGATGATTAAGTATTTATCTTGCTGTAAAGTATATTTGAGTATCCAACTTGTAACGGGGGAAACTTTGCACCAGAGCAATTCATTACTGCTCCGGTGCAGGGACAGCTGATCCGAAAAGCAACTGTCCCCTACCTCATCCCCGTCGGCGAGGTCACGCATGCGCAAAGCCGCCGGGGAGGTAGTGAGAAGGCGACGGAGGGATCCCTCTTCGCATCCCCGGAACTCCTTACCATAGGAAGGAGCGGGGATTCGAGAACAAGCGCCATCTGAAGATGGCGCTTGTTCTCGCAAGCAAACTCCGAAAACTTTCAGTTTTCTGAGTTTGCTGAATATCAGGTGGTCATTTAGGATGATGAATAGGCCCCCCAGTCTGTCCATAATAAATACTTAATTTACTGCCAAACACCGGAAAACTACTTCTACTGAATAAGTTGTTTTCATGTATATTTTTACTATGGAGATAAGTAATACACCAGGGGCCACTGCAGTTGATGGTTTGTAAAACAGGTATTTGTAGGCACATCTGGATTAATCCGTGATTCAGCTTCCTTAAAAATATGGAAATGGTAAAAAAAACAATTAGAGAAACGTTCTCTGGACACAGAGACTGCACAACGTTAACACTTTCTGTAAGTAATCCTATAGTTGGATCCTTAGTCATCCATAATGGAGGGACCTCAGAAGAAGACTTGAGTTTTATTGAAGATAGCAGGTACATCACAACTTTTATCACCAGCCCAGTGTCTAGCAGACAAAGGGGTCTATGTACTAAGCCTTGGAGAGAGCTAAAGTACCCACCAATCAGTCCCTAACTGTCACTTTACACGCTGTTTGAAAAATGACAGGCGCTGACTGGTTGGTACATTGTCTCCGTCCACTTTATCTCTTCTTCAAGGCTTAGTACATAGACCCTCAAGAGATGTCCAACCTGTCTCACTGCAGAAAATCTCCTATACAATAAGAGCAGGCATTGATGGACTAACAGTGCAGAATCAATATTACAGCTAATAGCTCATATTCATGTTAGAGATCTTAATGAGGGAAAAAATATATATCAGACTAACTGACTGTTGAAGGCAGCAGGGTAACATACTGTACAGGAGTCTGGCCACAAGCTACAGTGAATGGACTACATATAGGCATTTCATATCCAACACACAAGTCATATAATATAGTACAAGTCAGTAGTAAACCTGCCATAGCTCTTGGGAGTTCTGACAAATGTATTAAAATAAATATTTGTATAAAGTATTCATAATTGTGGTATTAAAAAGTAGTCTTTTTTTGGGTTTACAAATAGTAACATCTCAGCATGTCATGACAGGCAAGAGTTATCATAGTTTTGAAGGACAGTTCCATGACCCTTATGGTCTTTGTTTCACCATAACAAGTAGTTCACTGAGGTCTCAAACCATCAGAACCTAACGGTATCTCAAGAGAGGTCCACACTCTCATATTCACAATGGTCTGAGTCTTCCAACTCAATGCCAGGGACCAAGCTATAATAGTCTGTTGCTTGGTTCAGGTAAAGCTTCTCTCGGTCTGTTGAGTCCTTCATGACCTCAGTTACACTCACTGTTTCCACCTCTAGTTCATCTGCTCTCAATTCCATCTCTTCTTCCTCCTCCTCTACAGCCAACATCAGCCCTGGCCCCTCTCGACTCAGTTGGCCATCACCCTCCACCAATGAGTCTGCAGATGTTCCCAGTTTGATCTCCACCTCTTCATAAAGGTCTCGACTGCTCCCCAGAAGGGCAGCAGATGGTTTCAGTAAAATGGGGTCTTTGAACTGATTTACATCTATTTCCCTGCGATCCTTTTTGAAGTTCTGCCTTGGTTCATAGTGGTGATAGTCTCCCAAGCCCCCAGCTCCATTGCGATCCACAGTAGCCAGACTGCACTCTCGCCTTGTGTTGGAATAACTACCCTTCTGTCTACGGCAGCAGATGTACCAACACACAAGGACCACCAGCACCACCAGCGGAATGCAAATTAATGCCACTGTCAAACTATGCGACCTACATATATTACCTCTCTCAACCTCTCTGAGTTTTAGTCCATTGACATTTTTTGGAGAAGCACAAATGACTTCATCCAATAAAAACTTAGGGTCACTGGCATGGAACGTGGGCTCAATTTGGTCATAGAGGGCACATGTGCATTCCAAACTATTGTTGTAAAAGCCAAATATAATAAGGGAAGGTTTAAGGAGAGTAGCAGGAAAAGAAATCAAGTTGTTATAGCTCAGGTGTATCTCCTGGATCTGGTCTGAGACCTGTAAGAAGTCAGCAGGTAGGTGGTGAAGCTGGTTAAACTTAAGATCCACAACCCTCAAATTAGGCGCATTGCTTAAGAAACCAACGGGCAGCTCCTTCAGGTGATTATGATTCATATATAGGCACTCGATGTGGGTTTGGTTTCTTCCCCCTTCACTGTCAATGATTTCTAATATCCCAGAGTTGGAGAGGTCCAACACCTTCAGGCTGGACAATGGAGTGAAGATATTCCAATCCATGCTGTCGACAGATAGACTGAGATTCACACAGCAGTGATCAGACATCAATAGCGACCAGTCGGACTCCTGTTCCAGAATGGTGCAGTTACAGAGGTCACCGTCTATTCTCTCTGTCAGCACCCCAAATACAACTAGCCACAATAGCACATGTTCTCGTTGGCGAGGATCTGCAATAAACAACGCACACATGTAATACATGAATAGTTACATGACAAGGATCCAATAGAAGGATTTGTTATATAAACCACATACAGTATTAATATAGAAATACAATGTAGACATCACACACAAACCTACAGTAGCTGCGGATGCCTTTGGCCTTGCATACAGCTCAGGACCATTGTAAATCTGGACCATGTCAGCATTTGAGTCTGAATGAGCCCAACATTAAATGTTTGTGAATATTGGGCCTGATTCAGCAAGGATCGCAACTGCTAAAGCGTACGCAGATGGTCGATTGTTGGGTACTGCGCATGCATCGAAGTGCGCGTATGACTCACTGCGGCTGGGACTTTGCTCACAGTGAGTACGCAGACCCATTGCAGAGTGATTGAAAGGAAGTACCGTTTGGTGGTGGTAAAGGGGGGTGGTCGGAGAAACGCAAGCGTGCCAGTGCGTTTGAACGCCGTTGCATGGGCGTGCATAAATTAGCCACTGCGATGCCATACGCAGCCTCACTTACTGCGTGCAATGAGGTTAGCAATTTATAGGTGAGGTCAGGGCTGCAGTAATTCTGCGTGAGGGGTTGATGTTTCCGATTTTTGAGGAGGATTGCCAGGTATTACGGATGTGCGAGAGGGGAAGTGGGCGTCTGCATGTTGTCCGTGCGAGCGCTTTGCAATTGCAATTATTAGCGTACTTTCCCAGCAGATCTGCGTGCACAACTGTAGCGGCGATCCTTGCTGAATCAGGCCCATTGCTTTTCTTGCATTTACATGAATGTCTGTGTCTGCGTCTGATAGTGTCTGCATCCAATAAGGGAGACACGGTAATGACAGAGGCAGCACAAAGAAGCTAAATATAGGATATTAATAGTGTTTTATAAGTAGGAGAAAAGTTCTATAAACTACAGACAGCTGGTAATAGTCATTTATGTCTCATTGTTACATTGTGTCTGCGATTTCTACACTCACTAGACATAATTTATCATTATTGGGTCTATGTACTAAGCCTTGGAGAGACATAAAGTGGAGAGAGATAAAGTACCAACCAATCAGCGCCTGTCAATTTACAGGCTGTGTTTCAAAAAATGATAGTTAGGAGCTGATTGGTGGGTACTTTATCCAAGGCTTAGTACATCTACAACTCTATCTCACTGTTACATTGTATGTGATAGGTGTACTTACCAAACATGACTTATCATTATATCTCACTGTGACATGGTTTGTGATGTATACACGCAATAGGCATGATTTATCATTATATCTCATTCTTATAATAAATATGTGATATAGGGGGAGATGTACTAAGCCTTGAAGAGAGATAAAGTGGAGAGAGAAAGTACCAACCAAAAAGCTCCTGTCACTTTACAGGCTGTGTTTGAAAAATGACAGGTGCTGATTGGCTGGTACTTTACGTCTGCATTATCACTCTCCAAGCTTTAGTACATCTGCCTAATATACATTCACCAGACATGTTTTATCATTATATCCCATTCTAATATTGTATATGTGATATATACACTCACCTCACCAGATATGTTTTATCATTATATCTCATTCTTATATTATATATGTGATATATACACTCACCTCACCAGATATGTTTTATTATTATATCCCATTCTTATTTTGTATATGTAATATATACACTGACCTCACCAGATATGTTTTATCATTATATCCCATTCTTATATTGTATATGTGATATATACTGTACACTCACCTCACCAGATATGTTTTATCATTATATCTCATTCTTATATTGTATATGTGATATATACACTCACCTCACCAGATATGTTTTATCGTTATATCTGATTCTTATATTGTATATGTGATATATACACTCACCTCACCAGATATATTTTATTATTATATCCCATTCTTATATTGTATATGTGACATATACACTCACCTCACCAGATATGTTTTATCATTATATCTCATTATTATATTGTATATGTGATATATACACTGACCTCACCAGATATGTTTTATCATTTTATCTCATTCTTATATTGTATATGTGATATATACTGTACACTCACCTCACCAGATATGTTTTATCATTATATCTCATTCTTATATTGTATATGTGATGTATACACTCACCTCACCAGATATGTTTTATCATTATATCTCATGCTTATATTGCATATGTGATATATACAGTTACCTCACCAGATATGTTTTATTGTTATATCTGATTCTTATATTGTATATATGATATATACACTCACCTCACCAGATATGTTTTATCATTATATCCCAATCTTATATTGTATATGTGATATATACTGTACACTCACCTCACCAGATATGTTTTATCATTATATCTCATTCTTATATTGTATATGAGATATACACTCACCTCATCAGATATGTTTTATCGTTATATCTGATTGATTCTTATATTGTATATGTGATATATACACTCACCTCAGCAGATATGTTTTATCGTTATATCTGATTCTTATATTGTATATGTGATGTATACACTCACCTCACCAGATATGTGTTATCATCATACCTCACTGGGGATGCAGTTGGCACCCTGGCTAACAATCACGGCGCCAGAATTCCAACAGGGGTCAAGAGGGAAGGGATATGATTAGGCTGCGGTACGGGGGGGTGGGGGGGTGGGTGGGAGGGGAGGGTGTATACCCTCAGTAGGCATGATTTACCATTATATCTGTGATTTATACAGTCACCAGAAATAATTTTTCATTATATCTCACTGTTACATTATATGTGATGTATACCCTCAGTAGGCATAATATACCATTATATCTGTGATGTATACAGTCACCAGGAATAATTTATCATTATATCTCTTATATCTCACTGTTACATTGTATGTGATGTATACTCTCAGTAGGCATAATATACCATTATATCTGTGATGTATACAGTCACCAGGAATAATTTATCATTATATCTAACTGTTACATTATATGTGATGTATACTCTCAGTAGGCATAATATACCATTATATCTGTGATGTATACAGTCACCAGGAATAATATATCATTATATCTCACTGTTACATTGTATGTGATGTATACTCTCAGTAGGCATAATATACCATTATATCTGTGATGTATACAGTCACCAGGAATAATATATCATTATATCTCACTGTTACATTATATGTGATGTATACTCTCAGTAGGCATAATATACCATTATATCTGTGATGTATACAGTCACCAGGAATAATTTATCATTATATCTCACTGTTACATTATATGTGATGTATACTCTCAGTAGGCATAATATGCCATTATATCTGTGATGTATACAGTCACCAGGAATAATTTATCATTATATCTCACTGTTACATTGTATGTGATGTATACTCTCAGTAGGCATAATATACCATTATATCTGTGATGTATAAAGTCACCAGGAATAATATATCATTATATCTCACTGTTACATTATATGTGATGTATACCCTCAGTAGGCATAATATACCATTATATCTGTGATGTATAAAGTCACCAGAAATAATTTATCATTATATCTCACTGTTACATTATATGTGATGTATACTCTCAGTAGGCATAATATACCATTATATCTGTGATGTATAGAGTCACCAGAAATAATATATCATTATATCTCACTGTTACATTATATGTGATGTATACCCTCAGTAGGCATAATATACCATTATATCTGTGATGTATAGAGTCACCAGAAATAATATATCATTATATCTCACTGTTACATTATATGTGATGTATACTCTCAGTAGGCATAATATACCATTATATCTGTGATGTATAGAGTCACCAGAAATAATATATCATTATATCTCACTGTTACATTATATGTGATGTATACTCTCAGTAGGCATAATATACCATTATATCTGTGATGTATAAAGTCACCAGAAATAATTTATCATTATATCTCACTGTTACATTATATGTGATGTATACTCTCAGTAGGCATAATATACCATTATATCTGTGATGTATAAAGTCACCAGAAATAATTTATCATTATATCTCACTGTTACATTATATGTGATGTAAACTCTCAGTAGGCATAATATACCATTATATCTGTGATGTATAGTGTCAACAGAAATAATTTATCATTATATCTCACTGTTACATTGTATGTGATGTATACCCTCAGTAGGCATAATATACCATTATATCTGTGATGTATACAGTCACCAGGAATAATTTATCATTATATCTCACTGTTACATTATATGTGATGTATTCACTCAATAGACATAATTTATCATTATATCTCACTGTTACATTGTATGTGATGTATACTCTCAGTAGGCATAATATACCATTATATCTGTGATGTATACAGTCACCAGGAATAATTTATCATTATATCTCACTGTTACATTATATGTGATGTATACTCTCAGTAGGCATAATATACCATTATATCTGTGATGTATACAGTCACCAGGAATAATTTATCATTATATCTCACTGTTACATTATATGTGATGTATACCCTCAGTAGGCATAATATACCATTATATCTGTGATGTATACAGTCACCAGGAATAATTTATCATTATATCTCACTGTTACATTGTATGTGATGTATACTCTCAGTAGGCATAATATACCATTATATCTGTGATGTATAGAGTCACCAGGAATAATATATCATTATATCTCACTGTTACATTATATGTGATGTATACCCTCAGTAGGCATAATATACCATTATATCTGTGATGTATAGAGTCACCAGGAATAATATATCATTATATCTCACTGTTACATTGTATGTGATGTATACTCTCAGTAGGCATAATATACCATTATATCTGTGATGTATACAGTCACCAGGAATAATTTATCATTATATCTAACTGTTACATTATATGTGATGTATACTCTCAGTAGGCATAATATACCATTATATCTGTGATGTATACAGTCACCAGGAATAATTTATCATTATATCTCACTGTTACATTATATGTGATGTATACTCTCAGTAGGCATAATATACCATTATATCTGTGATGTATACAGTCACCAGGAATAATATATCATTATATCTCACTGTTACATTATATGTGATGTATACCCTCAGTAGGCATAATATACCATTATATCTGTGATGTATAAAGTCACCAGAAATAATTTATCATTATATCTCACTGTTACATTATATGTGATGTATACTCTCAGTAGGCATAATATACCATTATATCTGTGATGTATAGAGTCACCAGAAATAATATATCATTATATCTCACTGTTACATTATATGTGATGTATACCCTCAGTAGGCATAATATACCATTATATCTGTGATGTATAAAGTCACCAGAAATAATTTATCATTATATCTCACTGTTACATTATATGTGATGTATACTCTCAGTAGGCATAATATACCATTATATCTGTGATGTATACAGTCACCAGAAATAATTTATCATTATATCTCACTGTTACATTATATGTGATGTAAACTCTCAGTAGGCATAATATACCATTATATCTGTGATGTATAGTGTCAACAGAAATAATTTATCATTATATCTCACTGTTACATTGTATGTGATGTATACCCTCAGTAGGCATAATATACCATTATATCTGTGATGTATAGAGTCACCAGGAATAATTTATCATTATATCTCACTGTTACATTATATGTGATGTATTCACTCAATAGACATAATTTATCATTATATCTCACTGTTACATTGTATGTGATGTATACCCTCAGTAGGCATAATATACCATTATATCTGTGATGTATAGAGTCACCAGAAATAATTTATCATTATATCTCACTGTTACATTATATGTGATGTATACCCTCAGTAGGCATAATATACCATTATATCTGTGATGTATAGAGTCACCAGGAATAATATATCATTATATCTCACTGTTACATTATATGTGATGTATACTCTCAGTAGGCATAATATACCATTATATCTGTGATGTATACAGTCACCAGGAATAATTTATCATTATATCTCACTGTTACATTATATGTGATGTATACTCTCAGTAGGCATAATATGCCATTATATCTGTGATGTATACAGTCACCAGGAATAATTTATCATTATATCTCACTGTTACATTGTATGTGATGTATACCCTCAGTAGGCATAATATACCATTATATCTGTGATGTATAGAGTCACCAGGAATAATATATCATTATATCTCACTGTTACATTGTATGTGATGTATACTCTCAGTAGGCATAATATACCATTATATCTGTGATGTATAGAGTCACCAGAAATAATATATCATTATATCTCACTGTTACATTATATGTGATGTATACCCTCAGTAGGCATAATATACCATTATATCTGTGATGTATAAAGTCACCAGAAATAATTTATCATTATATCTCACTGTTACATTATATGTGATGTATACTCTCAGTAGGCATAATATACCATTATATCTGTGATGTATACAGTCACCAGAAATAATTTATCATTATATCTCACTGTTACATTATATGTGATGTAAACTCTCAGTAGGCATAATATACCATTATATCTGTGATGTATAAAGTCATCAGAAATAATTTATCATTATATCTCACTGTTACATTATATGTGATGTATTCACTCAGTAGGCATAATATACCATTATATCTGTGATGTATACAGTCACCAGGAATAATTTATCATTATATCTCACTGTTACATTATATGTGATGTATTCACTCAGTAGGCATAATATACCATTATATCTGTGATGTATACAGTCACCAGGAATAATTTATCATTATATCTCACTGTTACATTATATGTGATGTAAACTCTCAGTAGGCATAATATACCATTATATCTGTGATGTATACAGTCACCAGGAATAATATATCATTATATCTCACTGTTACATTATATGTGATGTATACTCTCAGTAGGCATAATATACCATTATATCTGTGATGTATAGTGTCAACAGAAATAATTTATCATTATATCTCACTGTTACATTGTATGTGATGTATACCCTCAGTAGGCATAATATACCATTATATCTGTGATGTATACAGTCACCAGGAATAATTTATCATTATATCTCACTGTTACATTATATGTGATGTATTCACTCAATAGACATAATTTATCATTATATCTCACTGTTACATTGTATGTGATGTATACTCTCAGTAGGCATAATATACCATTATATCTGTGATGTATAGAGTCACCAGGAATAATATATCATTATATCTCACTGTTACATTATATGTGATGTATACCCCCAGTAGGCATAATATACCATTATATCTGTGATGTATAGAGTCACCAGGAATAATATATCATTATATCTCACTGTTACATTATATGTGATGTATACTCTCAGTAGGCATAATATACCATTATATCTGTGATGTATACAGTCACCAGGAATAATTTATCATTATATCTCACTGTTACATTATATGTGATGTATACCCTCAGTAGGCATAATATACCATTATATCTGTGATGTATACAGTCACCAGGAATAATTTATCATTATATCTCACTGTTACATTGTATGTGATGTATACTCTCAGTAGGCATAATATACCATTATATCTGTGATGTATACAGTCACCAGGAATAATTTATCATTATATCTCACTGTTACATTGTATGTGATGTATTCACTCAATAGACATAATTTATCATTATATCTCACTGTTACATTGTATGTGATGTATACTCTCAGTAGGCATAATATACCATTATATCTGTGATGTATACAGTCACCAGGAATAATTTATCATTATATCTCACTGTTACATTGTATGTGATGTATTCACTCAATAGACATAATTTATCATTATATCTAACTGTTACATTGTATGTGATGTATACTCTCAGTAGGCATAATATACCATTATATCTGTGATGTATACAGTCAACAGGAATAATTTATCATTATATCTCACTGTTACATTGTATGTGATGTATACTCTCAGTAGGCATAATATACCATTATATCTGTGATGTATAGAGTCACCAGAAATAATTTATCATTATATCTCACTGTTACATTGTATGTGATGTATTCACTCAATAGACATAATTTATCATCAAGCATCGAATCCATCTCGCCAATGATCGCATGCATACCGGCGTTTAGAAACGCTATATGCATGAAGATTTAAGCAAAGTACAGCTCTTCCGATAAGCGTTGTCCTTTGCGGTGTGGGGACTTCCATCGGCCATTGTATGTGCCAGCAGCTGGGGACCCTGGGAGGGATCCTGTTGGATCCCTCTAGGAAAAAATTCCTATAAGAAGCTCATAGGTGTCCACTCTATAGATGGCATTGCCTTATGGTAACAAACTCCGGAGAGCTTTGCGTGTGGTGCATGTTGTAATGGCGGTCAAACCACATTTTTCAGCATAGTGCATCCCACTTTATATCTCATTCTTATATTGTATATGTGATAAACACTCATCAGGTATGTTTTATCATTATATCTCATTCTTCGATTGTATGTGATGTGTGTACTCACCAGACATGATCGGACTATGACAGAGAAGGGAGATCTATAAACAGTCACATTGCCGGTGACAATTCACTTGTAGCTTCCTCATTGTGTAAACCATTTTGACTGGGAAAGAAAGGAAAGATAAGGTCTATTGTCCAACTCATATTAGCCCATCCCTATATAGCTGTAAATCTTCTACTCAATATGATAGAAAAGAACATTTTACAAGTATCATTAATGGGGCATTTTCTCGTACATGTGAGCAATTATCCCACTTCTTGGCACAGAAAACCTCAGCACCTGAGCTGTTTGGGGTACTAGGTCTGAGAATTTCTGGCATAAAATATTAGTCGAGCACCCCCCCAAACGCTGAGGAGAATCTCCCTACAGGATACAGTATAGGGCTGTCCCCAGCTGGAGATTGCGCTATAGAGAAATAAACCTGTTGCTAAGAGAGGAGAGGACGGCATCATCTGTGATATTAACCCTCTGCTGCTGCGGCTTCCTCTCCCCATATTAGTCATTCCGGAGCAGTGTAATATTCTGTATTAGTACATTCTAGGATTAGAGGGATTGGCGTCCTATCTGCTTGGGTACAGTAATATGCTGAATCCTAGTAAACACAAAACAATCTCCATAGAGACGTGATAAATAGCTCTTGTCACCTGGGGCATTCAAGATAATGTGGCACCACAGAGGTTATATTACCTGTGCATGATTCAGTTCATGGATGAAAATGTTACAAATGTTACTGTACTCACAACATGCTTTGTATTTATTATACAACTATATTATAAATGCGAAATAACTTTGTTACAGAAATGTTGCTCTTTCAGATAATTATTACACTTTAGTGAGAGATCAGAGGTAGCCTACAGTTCTCTGTCTTGTTGTACTACATGTACCAGAAGTGCTGCCAGCACTGGTGTAGATACAAGCCCCCCAGTTGTTGCAGTTTGCAGCATCCTTTTACATGTAATACGTTACCAAATGGCCACACTAAGAAGACAAGGAGATATTTTTAGCCCCTCATCCCATGACCAGCAGGAGAATGTTACACAGTATTTATTGGAAAAGCATGAAAATCCTGGGTGGGTCCCAGCTATAAACACTAGAATACTAATGGTTTAGAGAAAACTTATACAGAATGTTTATCAGATACCTCTGCAGTATTCACACCAGCCAGTTGTCCCAATTTTTGTCTGGACTTGGGCTGAAAGGGAGAGAGACTCTGGGCCTAATTCAGTTAGATGCTGCACGCAAGCGGACAATGGGCCTGATCCGAACCCGTTCGCTCCCCGTTTGTAGTGAGCCCCAGAGCGAGAGAAATTCTCTCGCTCCGGGGCTTGCACATGTGCGCCGCGCGTGCGCAGTACCCCACCATCGACAGCGCTTGCAAGCGGGTCGGTGGTGGGGTACTGCGCACGCGTGGCGTGCGCATGTGCAGGCCCCGGAGAGAAAATTTCTCTCGCTCTGGAGCTCACTACAAACGGGGCGGCTGTCGATGTTGATCGACAGCTCGCCCTGTTTTGTAGGCGGGGAGGGGGGTGGCTACAAACGGAGGCATTCCCGAAGGAACACCTGCCATTTGTGGGAGGTACCACTGACATCACCAGCGATGTCAGTGGAGAGCTTCTTGCTCTGTTAGAGCAGGAAGCTCTCTGGGGCTTGCGACGGATGAGACCCTACCACAAGGGTCTCGTCGCAAGCCCCGATGATCGCGACCATCACCTGGCCGCTCGCAAAAGCTGTGGGTGGTCACCCACAGCTCAGCGAGCGGCCAGGAGGCCACTACAAAAAAATCCAAAAAACACCCTGATTCAGAGCGAGCACTCTTCAAGAGCGTCCGGCTCTGCATCAGGCCCAATGTTTTCAGCCTGCGCATGTGTCTGAGTCGCCGGAGGCCTCAGTACGAATTTGGATGCAGAGAGGCAATTTCAGTGGTCGTTTCTGGGTAGTAACAGGGAGGTGGCTAGGACGCGGGTGTGTCGCAGGTCAGCGACGACGTCTTTTGCCACAATTGCTCTGATTTCGCCAGACGTGTTCAGATGGAGTTTCTGCATCTCCATAGGGCTGGTGCAATCTGTGAGGGTGCGACCGGCGTGCGGCTGATGGTGCATCGTAATGCACACAGCGGCGGATTAGCACTGCAACTAGCGGGCATCTCTGTACATATCCATCCGCTGTGGCATTAGCATAGAGATGCAGTTGTGCTGCAGCAAAAGACGCAGTAATAGCGTGCGTCTCCGGATCAGGAACAATGTCGGAAAAGGGTTATGACCTTGTACACAATGGGTATGTACTAGACAGATATGGGAGTGGCTTAGTTTGGGGTGTGGCCTATGTTGTACTAAATGTATAACATGGGAATGCTAACTGACCACATACTCTATGGGGCTGATGCAAACCTGATAGCAAAAGAGATGTAAATGACTAAATAAAAAAAAAAGAGCATATAAAAATAGCATATTTACACCCATGTGCAAAGCCGTACACATCACCAGGAGTATGCACCTCTACATCTGCAGGATATGCGCCTGGCTTTGCCTTTTAAATGATTGCCACTGTAATTCTATATACTACCTCGCACCAGGGCCATCGAGAGTGGGAACGGACCAGGATACTGGGGGGGTGGCAAATCAGGAGTGGTATGGCAAAGGGGGCCTCCACACTCCCTCCCCAAAAATGTAATGCATTGCCTCTCGCTCCAGATGGTGCACCGCACTCAGCTTCAGCCAGGGGTGGATCCAGGGGGGGTGGGGGGCGACCAGTGCGATCACCCCTCCATGTAACGCTTCTTACCTGCTCACTAGTGCTGGCTGTTGTATGGCAGCACAGCGGGCACATCATGCAGGGGGAGAAGAGAGACTGCTGCTGCTGGGAAGAGAGACGCTGAGCAGCAGCAGTCTCCTCTCGTCTTGCTCGATGTACAACTGACCTGGGTTCCCATTGGGCCCCTCCAACAAGCCCGGTCTGGATAAAGAGTACCTCACCCCCTATCGGGGCCCCCGGGTATGTACACAACCTGGCACAGGACTCACTGCATCAGGCCCTGTGTGTTCAACAAATTAGACTTTATTACAGTCTCCCTGGAATTCTACGGCAGAATAGATCTAGTGGTGACCGACAGGTGTAAAATTACAGTAGGAAATGGACACAGAATAATATTGTGGATGTTATTTATTTCTGCCTGTTAAATTTGTGTTATTAGGAGACACGCCTGGTCCTATGTAAGATAGAAACGGATGTCAGATTCCACATTCCCAGCAGCACAACCCTCCTCTGAGCTATTTTAAGGAGAAAAACGAAATAAATGCCTCAACTATTATCTAGAGTCCCAGAGCAACTCAGGGGTGAGGGACCTAGAATTCAATGCCTACACTACAGTGTAAGAGACTGTAACGGATGTCCTGTAGTAAGAGATGAATACTAGTACTAGATCTAATACAGACGTGTACTAGACTACAAGATAGATATTAGATAGATAAATATTAGATAGATAGATAGATAGATAGATAGATAGATAGATAGATAGATAGATAGATAGATAGATAGATAGACAGATAGATAGATATGAGATCGATATGAGATAGATATTAGATAGATAAATATTAGATAGATAGATATGAGATAGAAAGATAGATATTAGATAGATAGATAGATAGATAGATAGATATGAGATAGATAGATAGAAATTAGATAGATAGATAGATAGATAGATATTAGACAGATAAATATTAGATAGATATGAGATAGACAGATAGATAGATAGATAGATAGATAGATAGATAGATAATAGATAGAAAGATAGATAGATATGAGATAGATAGATAGATAGATATTAGATAGATAGATAGATATGAGATAGATAAATATTAGATAGATAGATAGCTAGATAGATAGATACAAGATAGATAGATATAGGATAGATTGATAGATAGATAGATAGATAGATAGATAGATAGATAGATAGATAGATATTAGATAGATAGATATCAGATAGATAGATAGATAGATAGATAGATAGATAGATATGAGATAGATAGATATGAGATATATAGATATGAGATAGATTTTAGATAGATAAATATTAGATAGATAGATAGATAGATATTAGATAGATACATAGATAGATAGATATGAGATAGATAGATAGATATGAGATAGATAGATATTAGATAGATAAATATTAGATAGATAGATTTGAGATAGATAGATATATATTAGATAGATAGATATGAGATATATAGATGAGATAGATAGATAGATATTAGATAGATAAATATTAGATAGATAGATATGAGATAGATTGATATTAGATAGACAGATAGATAGATAGATAGATAGATAGATATGAGATAGACAGAAGGGTAGATAGATAGATAGATAGATATGAGATAGATAGATAGATAATGAGATAGATATTAGATAGACAGACAGACAGATAGATAGATAGATAGATAGATAGATAGATAGATATTAGATAGATATATATGAGATAGATAGAAAGGTAGATGATAGATAGATAGATAGATAGATAGATAGATAGATAGATAGATAGATATGAGATAGATAGTTAGATATGAGATAGATATATATGAGAGAGATAGATATTAGATAGATAAATATTAGATAGATATGAGAGAGATAGATAGATATTAGATAGATAGATAGATAGACAGATAGATATGAGATATATAGATATGAGATAGATAGATAGATATTAGATAGATAAATATTAGATAGATAGATATGAGATAGATAGATAGATATTAGATAGACAGATAGATAGATAGATAGATATTAGATAGATACATATGAGATAGATAGAAAGGTAGATGATAGATAGATAGATAGATAGATAGATATGAGATAGATAGAAGGGTAGATAGATAGATATGAGATAGATAGATAGATAGATAGATAGATAGATAGATATGAGATAGATATATATGAGAGAGATAGATATTAGATATATAAATATTAGATAGATATGAGAGATAGATAGATATTAGATAGATAGATAGATAATGAGATAGATATTAGATAGATAGATAGATATGAGATAGATAAATATTATATAGATAGATTTGAGATAGATAGATAGATAGATAGATAGATAGATAGATAGATAGATAGATATGAGATAGATAGATATGAGATAGATAGATATTAGATAGATAAATATTAGATAGATAGATTTGAGATAGATAGATATATATTAGATAGATAGATATGAGATATATAGATGAGATAGATAGATAGATATTAGATAGATAAATATTAGATAGATAGATATGAGATAGATTGATATTAGATAGACAGATAGATAGATAGATATGAGATAGACAGAAGGGTAGATAGATAGATAGATAGATAGATAGATAGATAGATAGATATGAGATAGATAGATAGATAATGAGATAGATATTAGATAGACAGACAGACAGATAGATAGATAGATAGATAGATAGATAGATATTAGATAGATATATATGAGATAGATAGAAAGGTAGATGATAGATAGATAGATAGATAGATAGATAGATAGATAGATAGATATGAGATAGATAGATAGATATGAGATAGATAGTTAGATATGAGATAGATATATATGAGAGAGATAGATATTAGATAGATAAATATTAGATAGATATGAGAGAGATAGATAGATATTAGATAGATAGATAGATAGATAGATAGATAGACAGATAGATATGAGATATATAGATATGAGATAGATAGATATTAGATAGATAAATATTAGATAGATAGATATGAGATAGATAGATAGATATTAGATAGACAGATAGATAGATAGATAGATAGATAGATAGATATTAGATAGATACATATGAGATAGATAGAAAGGTAGATGATAGATAGATAGATATGAGATAGATAGAAGGGTAGATAGATAGATATGAGATAGATAGATAGATAGATAGATAGATATGAGATAGATATATATGAGAGAGATAGATATTAGATATATAAATATTAGATAGATATGAGAGATAGATAGATATTAGATAGATAGATAGATAGATAATGAGATAGATATTAGATAGATAGATATGAGATAGATAAATATTAGATAGATAGATTTGAGATAGATAGATAGATAGATAGATAGATATGAGATAGATAGATATTAGATAGATAAATATTAGATAGATAGATAGATAGATAGATAGAGATAGATAGATAGATATGAGATAGATAGATATTAGATAGATAGACAGACAGACAGACAGATAGATAGATAGATAGATATGAGATAGATAGAAGGATAGATAGATAGATAGATATGAGATAGATATTAGATAGATAAAAATTAGATAGATAGATAGATAGATAGATAGATATGAGAGAGATAGATATTAGATAGATAGATAAATAGATAGGTAGATATGAGATAGATATTAGATAGATAGATAGATAGATAGATAGATAGATAGATATGAGATAGATAGATATTAGATAGATAGATAGATATGAGATAGATATATAGATATTAGATAGATAGATAGATAGATAGATAGATATGAGATAGATAGATATTAGATAGATAGATTTGAGATAGATAGATATATAGATAGAGATATATAGATAGATATTAGATAGATAAATATTAGATAGATAGATATGAGATAGATAGATATTAGATAGATAGACAGACAGACAGATAGATATTAGATAGATAGATATGAGACAGATAAATATTAGATAGATTTGAGATAGATATATATTAGATAGATAGATATGAGATATATAGATATGAGATAGATAGATATTAGATAGATAAATATTAGATAGATAGATATGAGATAGATATATATTAGATAGATAGATATGAGATAGATAGAAAGGTAGATGATAGATAGATAGATATGAGATAGATATTAGATAGATAGATAGATAGATATTAGATAGATAGATATGAGATAGATAGATGATAGATAGATAGATATATATTAGATAGATAGATATGAGATAGATAGATAGATAGATAGATATGAGATAGATATTAGATTGATAGATATGAGATATATAGATATTAGATAGATAAATATTAGATAGATAAATATGAGATAGACAGATAGATAGATAGATAGATAGATAGATGGATAGATATGAGATAGATAGAAGGGTAGATAGATAGATATTTAGATAGATAGATATTAGGTAGATAGATAGATAGTTACATAAATAGATAGATAGATATCAAAGGGTAGAGAATGACAGGCGTCTACTAGTTATTATAAATATGTGTGCGAGTATAAAGGTGCGAACACACACAACGATTTTTTCAACGATTCAACTATGACGTCGTTATCGTTCAATCGTTTAAATTTTTTTTATTTTTTTAGCCTAAATGATGAACGATTATCGTTCATGCGCATCCCCGTTTGTAGTTTGTAGTTCATCGTCGATTCTGACTGGACAACTTAACGATTTTCATGAAGGCAAAGTGCAAAAATCGTTTGTAGTTCAAAAAAATCGTTCATTACATTTAGTAAATGAACGATATTAGTAAACGATTTTCATTCATTTTTCCCTTGAAAAAATTAACGAAAATCGTTTACTAAAATCGTTCATTTACTAAATCGTTGTGTGTGTACGCTACTTAAGTAATGTGAAAGGTTACATTTATAGCAACTAACTGGGTGTAGTTTCCTGTAGCAACAAAGCAGACATTCTTAAGTGGACACAGAAGTGCCCACAGCTGCGTCTATTGGCGGTCACCCGTCTGCGACCTTATGTAAGCGCCAATACAAAGCCCTTCTCTGGTGTACACTCGTGCGTCCGAATATGCATGGACTGAAACGCCCACTGTCATGGCCTTACACGCAGTATTACAGATTGGTGGCTGATGCAGCTTCTCCATCCGAGTATGCAATGGTGTATCTATAATGGGTGCAAGGTGCACCCGTATATAGTCATATTTACCTCTCACAGGGAAAGTGGCGGTAGCCATATTCCCTGTGACTTGTGAATGCGCAGTAGACACGTCCCCGGTTCAGGCGCCATTTGCCCAGAGACCTACACATGCGCAGTAGATTATGGCACCAAGCCAGATTCTACTGCTCTGCCAGAGAAGAGGGGCCCCGCACTGAGTCTGCACACGGGCCCTCTCCCCTCTTAAAACGCCCCTGCGAGTATGGTCTCCTATGTGAGCAATTGTATGCAACTATTTTCACAGACACGTCCGCACACTCCCATAATACACCAAAAAGGCGGACCACCTCCATGCGTGCGGTAAGACACCTCCCTGTCACTTCTCCGTGAGCGCGTATGAAATCGCAACTGTGACTCTGGGCCTGATTCCGGGATGGACGCCATGACGGTACTTACGCAAATGAGTGATTATTGGCGGTGTGAGCATGCGTCTGAGTCGCATTGCGCTGCATCAAGTCTCAGTAGCGATGTCGCATGTAGTGAGGATTTATTCGCAAAGTGATTGACAGGAGGGGACCGTTTGTGGGAGCGGCAACGTCGGGTAACGATCAAAAACGCAGTCTTTTCGGGTAGTGTCTCGGCCTGCGACAGCGATCCCGTACGTAGAAAAAACTGTCTCCGGGGTCCCGGTGCTGGCGGCCATTCTGCGTGACCACGGGGTTACTCAGAAGTCCGATAATCAACTGATCTGCGAGCGATGCTCCGTCTTTGTACGCAGTCACTTGGAACTGACAAGCTGCAGGTGGGCGTCTCAATACAAATCCCAGAGGCTGCGACATTTGCATATTTTCGCACAGTCGCTGCATACAAAACCGCAGCTATCATCCATCCCTGTATCAGGACCTCTGTACGGATACAATCGGGACACGAGCGCAGTAGCGAAAAATCACTCCATTATGTCCCACATTGGCAGTGTGTACACCTCTGTACCAGTTCCACAGTGTGACACAGATCATCCTGGTTGGTTGCTAGGAGTTACTATGCACTATCACCATGACCACCAATGACAGAATCGTCACTGTTGTCTTGGTTAACAGGGAAAGTCCTGGTGAAAATAGAAAAAGTTTCCTCTATGACAGATCAGCTTTGTAGGGTTGGGTATATTTGACTATCTGAATTATGACTGCATCCCGCTTTGTATACAGTATATATCCCTGCTTGAAAGCATTCACCCATCTGTGTATAAGCAGGATTTCCTCTCCGCAGAGGTCACTGTAACGCTGACACTTGTTGCAGATGCCTGGTAGTAACTATGTAGAAGGGACTCTGTATAAATGTCAAAATATGTCACAAGCATCTTCTGATTGTGACATATATTTGCTGCTGGAAGACTGTGAAATACCAGTTACTATTATGATAAACACCAAATGAGTAATTACCCTCCTGGTAAATTTCCTAGGCTGTATATATACTCAGTGCAGGGCTGCTAGGCACAGAACTGGATCAGTAGGTAAATACCTCAGTGCAGTCTGTACATGGTAATGATAATGTCACTTTCTCCTACCTTGTCCTATAGGTGCAGGGATTATGTCCAGCTCTGGGTTTAGCACAGATCCCGTCCTCCTGCCCCAGTTCCTCCACTCTCCCTGGCTGGTATTTGCAGCCTCCTCCCTCCCTCCTCTCCCTGGGCTGTGTCTCTTCCTCTCTCCCATCCACACCTCCCTCAGCCAAACCCTCTCTCATTCCTCCCTGGTGCTGGTAATAGAGCCTCAGAGCTCCCCGCTGTGAGGCGCCCCCTGTCTGCAGGATAAGCTGCTACCTTGAATTCTGTGCTGTCCCCCTCTCCAGGGAGGGAAGATATTGAAGCTAAAGGAGGGGTGACAGGGAGGTGGCAGTTGTGTCAGGTTGCTAAACCTCTGCATCTGTTTACTCAACAAGGAGATAATCATTAACCTAATAGGGACAAGGCCCATGTCTGCTAAGCAGCCCTCAATGGGGCTTTATAACCAGACACATATTAAATAGGCAGAATTCCTGGCGAGTTGATAAGTAGTAGTAGTAATAATATATAGTAGCATCAGAAGTTTGTTTTTGCCTCACTCCCTTATAACACATCAATCAATAAAAAAACGTAACTACGAATTAGTTTAATAAATATGCCCCATAATAACCAAATAAGAAAGATCTGTGTATTAGCATCTATAACATACCCTCCAACTATACCGTTTTAGCCGGTACAGTACCGTTTTTTAATGGTCTGTACCGGCAACAGGGGCTGTACCGTTTTCTACCGGGTTGGTACAATCACCTGATTTCTTAAGCAGCGCTGCTGGGACACAGGACTCCCGCAGCGCTGCTGAGTGACAGCCGGCTATTCTCAGTCCTCCTTCCTCCTCTAAAGTTTGCCCTGACCGTCGCTAGCGCCTGTATATAGAACTTGCAGTATAACATACTGCAAGTTTTAAACCAGCCAGCGCCGATGCCTCCAGCCCCGTGGACACACCCCTTTATCTGTGGCCATGCCCCCATGTACCGGGTTCATACGCTAAAATGTTGGAGGGTATGCTATAATACTGCTTTATAATATCAGGCCAATCTACCCATTGGCCAGGATGGCACTCGCCAGGGGCGCCGACCAAAGGGGGGGCGCCGTCCGGCAGTTCTACCACTAGCCAAGGAGTGGACTACCCCCACTAGTCCTCCGGCCCCACAAGTGTAGGGCAGACCGCAGTGAGAGCGGTCTGCCCTACACAGTTTACAAACACACAGCAGCCGCCAGCGGTGGCTGTGTGTTTCTTATAGCAACCAGCCAATGAGAGTCAGACAGACTCTCACTGGCTGCTGTGTCGTCCACGGAGGGAGCCGGCTGGAGCTCACTCATGAGCTCCGTCTTCCGACTCCCCCCGCAGCGGGTGATGGTCATGACGTCTCTCCCATAGTGCAAGAGAAGAGCCGCGTCTCGGAGCAGACAGCGGTGGTCGTGCCAGGAGCGGGGATCAGGTAAGTTTTTTTTTTTTCTTCTGTGTGTGTGTGTGTAAGCCTGGCACAGCAGGGGGGGGGCACTGTATAGGGGGTGACCGCTGCTGGGGGGACTTTATGGGGGGGTGCCCGCTACTGGGGCCACTATATAGGGGGGACTACTACTGGGGGCACTGTATAGGTGAGACTACTACTGGGGGCACTGTATAGGGGGGACTACTACTGGGGGCACTGTATAGGTGAGACTACTACAGGGGGCACTGTATAGGGGGGACTACTACTGGGGGCACTGTATAGGTGAGACTACTACTGGGGGCACTGTATAGGTGGGACTACTACTGGGGGCACTGTATAGGGAGACTACTACTGGGGGCACTGTATAGGGGGGACTACTACTGGGGGCACTGTATAGGGGGACTACTACTGGGACTACTACTGGGAGCACTGTATAGGGGGGCTACTACTGGGGGCAATGCAGCAAAGGGGGGGATTACTACTGTGGGCACTGTATAGGGGGGAGGGGGGCGCCAGTCCATTACATTGCCATGGGCGCTTGGATCCCTAGATACACCCCTGTATAATATCTAAAATAAACATGAGGTTAGAAATGTCATGTTGGCATGTCTGCTGCTAGCGTGGTCAGTATACACAGCCTGCAAAAGCCATCTTTCTAAAATCTCCATCATCTGTCTGATGGGGATGGTGGATAATTTTATAACTTCCCTGGAAATTAAAGAGTTAATATAATCTAACCAGGAATACGCCCTGAGCGGCTGCATCTGAAGGATTATTACTGACAGGTTAATTTTTACCACTATCATTTCCAGCACTGGTTTGTGGCCCCACGTGATAAAATACTGGATAAAGTGCTGGATATGGCAGCAGATATGGCAGCGTGTATGACCAGTATTGGTTTATTTCATCAGTAAATGATAATAAAAGGGGGCAGGGTGGAAATAAGGCGATACTGGTAGAATGCATAACTGCAGTATAACCTTTCCCTCTGGTAACCAGTGCACATTTCATCACTCTGTTCTTCCCACTCCCTGCTCTGGGTGTGTGGTGATATCACCGGTGGTTGCTGGAAGAATGTTGACCTGCGAGTTTTGTGTCAGTTACCTGACCGGAGTAACCAGCCCTCCCTGTACACACTCAGGCTTCATTCCTACCCGAAGGCTGCCATAAGAATCTAGCGCACAGTGCATCACAATGCACCTTTATTTGAGCTTGAAAAAGAATCACACTGAATAAAACGTTGCTGTTTGCACAATAAACACATTGGTTTATTGCATCTAATCCTAAGTGCCGTTTTTGCATTCCTTACTAACAATACTGGACTCGGGCACCTGGACACCATATATACATACCATGTATATAATTCATACTTACCTACTCTCCCGGAACCTTCCGGGGGCTCCCGATTTTTCGGGTAGCTCCCCACACCCCTGGAAGAGTAGGTACTCCTCCCGCATCCCGCCCAATTCCTAGTGAAGTACCGGGAATACGCAGTCTGTGAGGACGGGGATGGGTCTAGTAGTAATCATGTTATTTGGCCCCACCCCTATTCATATATGCGCAATTTGCTGCAGTTCGCATCGAGGAGGCAGGGCCTAATAACGTAAATAGTCCGGCCTTGCCCCTATCACTCTGTGAGGACGGGGATGGGTCTAGTAGTAATCATGTTATTTGGCCCCACCCCTATTCATATATGCGCAATTTGCTGCAGTTCGCATCGAGGAGGCAGGGCCTAATAACGTAAATAGTCCGGCCTTGCCCCTATCACCGTCCAGCTGCATCTCTGTGGGCAGCACAGATGGTGTAATGGTTAGCATTACTGCCTCACAGCACTGAGGTCGTGGGTTTGATTCCCACCACGGTCCTAACTGTGTGGAGTTTGTATATTCTCCCTGTGCTTGCGTGGGTTTCCTCCGGGTGCTCCGGCTTCCTCCCACACTCCAAAAATATACTGGTAAGTTAATTGGGTCCCAACAAAAATTAACCCTAGTGTGTGTATGTGTGTGAGCATGTGATAGGGAATATAGAGTGTAAGCTCCACTGGGGCAGGGACTGATGTGAATGGCCAAATATCCTCTGTAAAGCGCTGCAGAATGTGTGCGCTATATAAATAACTGCTAATAAATAATATATAATAAATCTCCTCTCCTGGAGAGGAAATTACAAAAGTAGGCAAGTATGATATATATATTTATCATCAGAGGTAGATTATGAGAGGAAGGGGCCTGTGGGCAGTCTCTGTGTGGACCCCTCCTGGCACGGCTACGCATGGCCCCCTCCTCTCTTAAACCACCCCTCCGTAATCCATGTGCGCTCCAAACCCTGCAATGTTCTGCGGTATCCCCGGTGGCATACTGCATAAGCACGGTCATCAGACTGCGCATGTGAGAGCGCCCATTACCAGGGAGCGATCCTACAGATCCTTCTCCGCGTAAAATGTGCAATCTGTATCCTATAGGCCACAATGGCTATGCCATCTAAAGATGGCTTTGGCTACCCTTCCAGAGCTTGGTAAACCTCATAATATAACAGCCCCTTATGAGGGTTGCTATTGCAATAGGCATTTAAGTGGGGTATTCAATTAGCCATGGGGTTTACCCCGCTGCTAATTGCCGTGCCGGACCTATTCAATTAGCGGGGACTACCCCACGTGAGTCCCTGCAGTCGCACTAAAACCTTGCGATATAAAGTCTGCATAAAAAACACAAAATTGGGTTCGTGTGCAGGAAAAAAAAAACATTGATTCTGCAGTTAACACGGAATTGGTGGGTTTCCGCGCCCAAATCCCGATTTTTCTGTGCAGGAAAAGGCTATTTAATTGAATTAGCCTTCCCCAGCACTTCAGGGATTTTTGCCGGCAATCAGGGCCTGCGCTACCACTAGGCAAACTTAGGCATTTGCTGGGGGGCACTGCTGGGGGGAGGCTACTACTGGGGACACCGCACGACTACTACTGGGGGCACTGCTGGGGGGGGAGATCACTACTGCACTGCTGGGGGCAGGCTGCTACTGGGGACACCACACGACTACTACTGGGGGCACTGCCGGGGGGGGGAGTTCACTACTGGGGCACTGCTGGGGGGGGAGATCACTGCTGGGGGGAGGCTACTACTGGGGGCACTGCTGCAGGGGGAGATCACTACTGAGGGCACTGCTGGGGGGAGGCTGCTACTGGGGACACCGCACAACTACTACTGGGGGCACTGCTGGGGGGGGGAGATCACTACTGAGGGCACTGCTGGGGGGAGGCTGCTATTGGGGACACCGCACGACTACTACTGGGGGCACTGCTGGGGGGGGAGTTCACTACTGGGGGCACTGCTGGGGGGGGAGATCACTGCTGGGGGGAGGCTACTACTGGGGGAATGATTACTATGGGGGCATTGCTGGGGGGAGGCTACTATTGTGGGCACGACTACTGCTGGGAGGAGGCTACTACTGGGGGCACTGCTGGGGGGAGGCTACTATTGGGGGCACTATTACTACTGGGGGCATTGCTGGGGGGGAGGCTACTACTGGGGGCACGACTACTACTGGGGGCACTGCTGGGGGGGCTACTACTGGGGGCACGACTACTACTAGAGGCACTGCTGGGGGGGCTACTACTGGGGGCACTGCACTAGTACTGGGGGCACTGAACAGGGGGGACTAGTACTGGGGTCACTATATAAGGGGCACTGCACAGGAGGGGACTACTACTGGGGGTATTATATAAGGGACACTGCATAGGGGGACCACTACCTGGGGCAATGCGTAGGTGGAACTACTACTGGGGGCACTGTATAAGGGCTTGTGTAGCTATCCGAGGGTGGGGGGGTGCAAGGCTGAAGAAATGCCTAGGGTGCCAAGAAACCTTGCACCGGCCCTGCCGGCAATTAGTTGCGGGGTAACCCCACGGGTAATTGAATACCCCCTTAAGTATCCCCAGGATCTGAGAAGGGGTGCCGCACCATATATAGAAGATATCTGCTGCGGAACCCCTGTCATACATCCTGCGGATACGGAAATTTAGCAGTTATTCCCTGAAAACGGATTTAATAAATATGCCAGTGGCGGACTACACCGCACGACTACTACTGGGGGCACTGCTGGGGGGGGGGGATCACTACTGCACTGCTGGGGGCAGGCTGCTACTGGGGACACCACACGACTACTACTGGGGGCACTGCCGGGGGGGGAGTTCACTACTGGGGCACTGCTGGGGGGGGAGATCACTGCTGGGGGGAGGCTACTACTGGGGGCACTGCTGCAGGGGGAGATCACTACTGAGGGCACTGCTGGGAGGAGGCTGCTACTGGGGACACCGCACAACTACTACTGGGGGCACTGCTGGGGGGGGGAGATCACTACTGAGGGCACTGCTGGGGGGAGGCTGCTACTGGGGACACCGCACGACTACTACTGGGGGCACTGCTGGGGGGGAGATCATTGCTGGGTGGAGGCTACTACTGGGGGAATGATTACTATGGGGGCATTGCTGGGGGGAGGCTACTATTGTGGGCACGACTACTGCTGGGAGGAGGCTACTACTGGGGGCACTGCTGGGGGGAGGCTACTATTTGGGGCACTATTACTACTGGGGGCATTGCTGGGGGGGAGGCTACTACTGGGGGCATGACTACTACTGGGGGCACTGCTGGGGGGGCTACTACTGGGGGCAAGACTACTACTAGAGGCACTGCTGGGGGGGCTACTACTGGGGGCACTGCACTAGTACTGGGGGCACTGAACAGGGGGGACTAGTACTGGGGTCACTATATAAGGGGCACTGCACAGGAGGGGACTACTACTGGGGGTATTATATAAGGGACACTGCATAGGGGGACCACTACCTGGGGCAATGCGTAGGTGGAACTACTACTGGGGGCACTGTATAAGGGCTTGTGTAGCTATCCGAGGGTGGGGGGGGTGCAAGGCTGAAGAAATGCCTAGGGTGCCAAGAAACCTTGCACCGGCCCTGCCGGAAATTAGTTGCGGGGTAACCCCACGGGTAATTGAATACCCCCTTAAGTATCCCCAGGATCTGAGAAGGGGTGCCGCACCATATATAGAAGATATCTGCTGCGGAACCCCTGTCATACATCCTGCGGATACGGAAATTTAGCAGTTATTCCCTGAAAACGGATTTAATAAATATGCCAGTGGCGGAACTAGCGGCGGTGCAGCTGGTGCCTTGCACCAGGGCCCGCTGTGGTACAGGGGCCCATAGCCGCCTGCATCCAACAGCGCCGTTGCACCCTTCGCCAGTGTCCCCTGGACCCAGTGATATCTTAACAGCAGTGTGGGCCCTGGGCAAAGCAATGCACTGGGGCCCCTACCCACCCATTGTGCCCCCAGTAGTAAGCCCCTTATATAGTGCCCCCAGTAGTAGTCCCCCCAATGCAGTTTCCCCAGTAGTGGTACCCCCTATGCAATGCCCCATGCAGTATATAGTGCCCCCAGCAGTAGACCCCCCATGCAGTGTCCGCAATAGTGGTACCCCTTATGCAGTGCCCTTTAAATTGTGGCCCCAGTTG
Source organism: Taudactylus pleione (assembly GCA_031769625.1). Taxonomy (NCBI): domain Eukaryota; kingdom Metazoa; phylum Chordata; class Amphibia; order Anura; family Myobatrachidae; genus Taudactylus; species Taudactylus pleione. The sequence continues at coordinate 186,164 of JAUIMM010000661.1, forward strand.
TAGTCCCCCCTATACAGTACCCCCAGTATTGCCCTTTATATAGAGCCCCCAGTAGTGGTCCCCTGATGTAGTGCCCCCTAGTAGAGTACCCCCCCTGTACTGCCCCTAGTAGTTGCCCCCCCTTGTACTGCCCCTAGTAGTTGTCCCCCCCTTGTACTGCCCCTAGTAGTTGTCCACCCCTTGTAGTGCCCCCAGTAGTAGGCCCCCCCTTGTAGTTCCCCCAGTAGTAGTTCCCCCCCTTGTATTGTCCCCAGTAGTAGACCCCCTTGTAGTGCCCCCAGTAGTAGACCCCCCCTTGTAGTGCCCCCAGTAGTAGTGCCCCCAGTAGTAGTCCTCCCTTGTCTTGCCCCCAGTAGTAGTCCCCCCCTTGTATTGCCCCCAGTAGTAGTCCCCCCCTTGTATTGTCCCAAGTAGTAGTTCCCCTTTGTATTGCCCCCAGTAGTAGTTCCCCCCTTGTATTGCCCCCAGTAGTAGTCCCCCCCTTGTATTGCCCCCAGTAGTAGTCCCCCCTTGTATTGCCCCCAGTAGTAGTTCCCCCCTTGTATTGCCCCCAGTAGTAGTGCCCCCCCTTGTATTGCCCCCAGTAGTAGTTCCCCCCTTGTATTGCCCCCAGTAGACATACACACACATAATACAAATAAAAAATAAACACTTACCTGAATCCCCGCCGCCGCCATCTGCTCCTCCGTCCGTCCTCCCGGGCCGGGCCGCTCTGCATTATGGGAGAGATGCCCGGCTCCGGCAGTGGGAGCAGCAGCCGATGAGAGTCTGTGCGACGCCTGAAGATGGCGCTTGTTCTTAGCAGCTGAATACCGGGGGGGTCCTATCAGACCCCTAATGATGAATGGCCCGGTAACTTAAAAATGCGGAAGACTCTCACAGCTGCCGGCGCCGGCGACTGTGTGTTTGTCACTGTGTAGCGCTGACCGAACTCCGGGCCTGATTCAGAGCCGAACGCTATTTGCGGACGGTCGTTCTGAAAAAGGGGCCGGATATTTAAATTGAGCGCTCGCTCTTTGCGGTCTGTTGACGCCTCTATGTCTGAACGAGCTAACAAAACATGCGGTTGCTATTTTGAATAAAACTCCCCTTGGCCACTTGCATCATACATCATCTCCGCTATTTATTTGATTAATCGAGTACATCGAAAGGCGTATGAACTGCTCGCTATTCTTGTGGTAGCATTTTCCTACCGCAATCATGCGAGCAGTTCAGGCTAAAAGACAACCAAGTGACGTGGTCGATGACGCTGCTTTGTTAATTATGCACACCCTTAAAACGCCTGTTTTGACCGTTTGGCACGCCTGCGTTCGGATCTCCACTCCCCGTTTTCAAGCACCTTCCCCTGTTACCACCCACAAACGCCTCATCCTGTCACTGAAATTAGCAGGCATTCGCCTTTTTGCGAGCACACGATTTCTGACCGCACTGACTGGTTCGCGCATGCGTACTAAAACCCATACGCATGCGCAGATGTGCGAACATCGCTCGGAATGAACGAGCAGCCGCTTACGAGCGGCTCTGAATCAGGCCCTCCGTCCGGTCAGCGCTACACACGCGGTGCAGCCATGTCATAGAGACACAGACTGCCCGCGGCTGCGTACCGGGGGAGGGGGGGGTTGCTCGTCACGGGGGGGATGGGGGGAGGAAAGGTGACAAACTAGTGCTTAGAAAAAATAAAAAACATTTACTAACAGGCAGCGGCTGCAGGGGGCTGGAGGGCCCCTTGAAGCTTTGGGCCCTTGGGCAACTGCCCTAGAAGCCCAATGGAATAGACGGCCCTGCCCGGACCCCACAGTATTTAAGTGTAGTGCGTACCGCAGTAAGAGTGGTCCGCACTACACAGTAGTAAACACACTGCCGCCAGCAGCAGCAGTGTTTTTATTATAGCAGCCAAGTCAGACAGACTCTCATTGGCTGCTGCGTCCACGGTTGGGCTGGAGCTCACTCAGGCTCCCACAGTGGGTGATGGGAGAGACGTCATGATGTCTCTCCCATCGTGCAGAGCGGGAGGACAGAGGAGCAGACTGCGGCGGGTGCAGGAGCTGGGATTCAGGTAAGTGTGTTTTTGGCTTTTTTTGTGTGTTGTCTTATATATGTAGGGGGAACATTACTGGGAGCACTGTATAAGGGGCACTACTGGGAGCACTGTATAAGGGGGACCACTACTGGGGGCACTGTATAAGGGGCACTGCATAGGGGGGACCAGGGGCATTTCTAGAGAGGAGGGGGCCCGTGTGCAGTCTCCGACACGGGCCCTCCCCTCTCAGCTCGGCGGCCGGCAGCGCACTGAGCTGTGTGCGGCCAGCGCCGGAGTTATAGACTCTGGGCACTAGAGTGTGCCCAGAGTCTATAGTGTATGCACAGGTAACCGGGAAAATGCCCGCAGCGGCCATTTTCCCTGTACTGCGCATGCGCGAACGATGGGAAAATGTCCGCCGCGGCCATTTTCCAGTCGTTTTACAGCGCCGGACGCCCGCGCCGATGTGGGACTCCGGAGAGGTAAGTAATATTATGGGTGCAGGGTGTGCAGTGCACCAAATATAGATACGCCACTGGGGGGGACCACTACTGGGGGCACTGCATAGGGGGGACTACTACTGGGGGCACTGCCTAGGGGGGACTACTACTGGGGGCACTCCCTAGGGGGGACCACTTCTGGGCGCATTGTGTAAGGGGAACTACTGGGAGCACTGCATAAAGGGACCACTACTGTGGGCACTGCATAGGGGGACCACTACTGGGGGCACTGCATAGGGGGACCACTACTGGGGGCACTGCATAGGGGGACCACTACTGGGGGCACTGCATAGGGGGACCACTACTGGGGGCACTGCATAGAGGGGCCCAAAGCATATTCTTGCACCTGGGCCCACCACTCTCTAGTTCGCCACTGAAATATGCCCCATAATAACAAAATAAGAAATGCCCATCATCTGTCTGATGGGGATGGTGGATCATTTTATAAATTCCCTGGAAATTAAAGAGTTAATATAATGTAACCAGGAATACGCCCTGAGCGGCTGCATCTGAAGGATTATTACTGACAGGTTCATTTTTACCACTATCATTTCTAGCACTGTTTTGTGGCCCCACATGATAAAATACTGGATAAAGTGCTGGATTTGCAAACCGTGCATGATGACATATTTGTTTGTAATGGTTAGCATTACTGCCTCACAGCACCGAGGTCCTGGGTTCGATTCCCACTACGGCCCTAACTGTGGAGTTTGCATGTCCTCCCTGTGCTTGCGTGGGTTTCCTCCGGGTGCTCCAGTTTCCTCTCCAAATATATACTGGTAGGTTAATTGACCCCTGACAAAAATAAAATTAACCCGAGTGTGTATTTGTACATGTGGAAGGGAATATAAATTATAAGCCCCATTGAGGCAGGGACTGATGTGAATGACTGAAATAGTCTCTGTAATGTGCTGCAGACAGGGCCGTAACTAGGGTAGTGCGATCAGTGCCGTGGCACAGGGCACCGTAGGGCAGGGGGTAGAACAGTGGGACAGTGCCCGAAAAGTGGGACTGTCCTGCTGAAATCAAGATTTTGGGAGCAGTGCGCACTCTATGGGGTGGCGCCCCTGTGCGAGCCGGCCCTGACCCACATGCATACATACAGGCACCTTTCCTCTCCTTTTACTGCACAGGGTTAATTTACATCAGTCACACGTCTCCACTAACATATAGCTTGCTATGGACGTACACTGTCAATGAGGTGAATGTACAAACATTTTATTGCATTTTACTGCTTATTAACTTGTTTATTGTGTTTTAAAGGGACAAACCCTGACATTGTGATCTACCTTTGTGGAGTTAATGAGGCCGATCCCTGAGATCCTTCACATTACCTGGGGTTAAAAACTATTATGAGTCATTAGTTTATTATCCAGCGATCATTTTTTTCTTTGATTTTCTGTTATCGGGATCCTGAGAGGACAATGACAAGCGTTGCGTGCCACTGCAGTGCTTGCTGACTTGCCGCCACTTTTATTTTAACAGGGAAGCTTATCACCATAGAAAGCAGGTGACACTTACTGGCAGTAGCCCCGTCAGTGAGCAGTACTATCATTGTTAATGACACGTTAGTATAGGCTTATCCCTATCACCGTCATAAACACCATGGGACAGAGGTTCCCAAACGCGGTCATCAAGGCACCCCAACAGTTCAGGTTTTAGAGATATCCATGATTGGGCACAAGTGGTTAACTCAAATTGACTGAGGTACTGATTAAGTCACCTGTGCACAACCATGGATATCTCTAAAACCGGCACTGTTGGGGAGCCTTGTGGACCGCGTTTGGGAACCTCTGCCATAGGATTTTTTCTTAAATAAACTGCCCTTCTGCTCTGTTTACCACTGAGCCATATTGTGAACTAGAGAGACAATGCACCTTGTTATATAGGGCCATATTCATTTTTTTAATTATCAGGGTCCGGGCGGATCCCGATAACTAACATTGTAACTCATCATTGCTCCAACGTGGAGACAGCTGATCTGAAAAACAACTGTCTCCCCGAATGTGTTCAAGTGTATGGGGACAGCCGGCCACATTGGGAGAGGAAGGTAAGCAGGAGATATCTGTGATAATAGTGTATGGGGCCAGCAGGCCATTCCGAGAGAGAAAGGTAAGCAGGAGATATCTGTGATACTAGTGTATGGGGACAGCGGGCTACATCGGGAGAGAAAGGTAAGCAGGAGATATCTGCGATACTATTGTATGGGGACAGTGGGCCACAGTGGGAGAAAAAGGTAAGCAGGAGATATCTGTGATACTAGTATATGGGGACAGCGGGCCATTCCATGAGAGAAAGGTAAGCAGGAGATATCTGTGATACTAGTGTATGGGGACAGCGGGCCATTCCGGGAGAGAAAGGTAAGCAGGAGATATCTGTGATACTAGTGTATGGGGACAGCGGGCCAATCCGGGAGAGAAAGGTAAGCAGGAGATATCTGTAATACCAGTGTATGGGGACAGCGGGCCATTCCGGGAGAGAAAGGTAAGCAGGAGATATCTGTGATACTAGTGTATGGGGACAGCAGGCCACATCGAGAGTGAAAGGTAAGCAGGAGATATCTGTGATACTAGTGTAGAGGGACAACGGGCCATTCCGGGAGAGAAAGGTAAGCAGGAGATATCTGTGATATTAGTGTATGGGGACAGCGGGCCATTCCGGGAGAGGAAGGTAAGCAGGAGATATCTGTGATACTAGTGTATGGGGACAGCGGGCCATTCCGGGAGAGAAAGGTAAGCAGGAGATATCTGTGATACTAGTGCAAAGGGACAGCAGACCATTCCGTGAGAGAAAGGTAAGCAGGAGATATCTGTGATACAAGTGTATGGGGACAGCGGGCCACATCGAGAGTGAAAGGTAAGCAGGAGATATCTGTGATACTAGTGTAGAAGGACAGCGGGCCATTCCGGGAGAGAAAGGTAAGCAGGAGATATCTGTGATACTAGTGTATGGGGACAGCGGGCCATTCCGGGAGAGAAAGGTAAGCAGGAGATATCTGTGATACTAGTGTATGGGGACAGCGGGCCATTCCGGGAGAGAAAGGTAAGCAGGAGATATCTGTGATACTAGTGTATGGGGACAGCGGGCCATTCCGGGAGAGAAAGGTAAGCAGGAGATATCTGTGATACTAGTGTATGGGGACAGCTGGCCACATCGAGAGTGAAAGGTAAGCAGGAGATATCTGTAATACTAGTGTAGAGGGACAGTGGGCCATTCCGGGAGAGAAAGGTAAGCAGGAGATATCTGTGATACTAGTGTAGAGGGACAGTAGGGCCATTCCGGGAGAGGAAGGTAAGTAGGAGATATCTGTGATACTAGTGTATGGGGACAGCGAGCCATTCCGGGAGAGAAAGGTAAGCAGGAGATATCTGTGATACTAGTGTAAAGGGACAGTAGACCATTCCGTGAGACAAAAGGTAAGCAGGAGATATCTGTGATACTAGTGTATGGGGACAGCGGACCATTCCGTGAGAGAAAGGTAAGAAGGAGATATCTGTGATACTAGTGTATGGGGACAGCGGGCCATTCCGGGAAAGGAAGGTAAGCAGGAGATATCTGTGATACTAGTGTATGGGGACAGCGGGCCATTCCGGGAGAGAAAGGTAAGCAGGAGATATCTGTGATACTAGTGTAAAGGGAGAGCAGACCATTCCGTGAGAGAAAGGTAAGCAGGAGATATCTGTGATACTAGGGTATGGGGACAGCGGGCCATTCCGGGAGAGATAGGTAATCAGGAGATATCTGTGATACTAGTGTATGGGGACAGCGGGCCATTCCATCAGAGGAAGGAAAGCAGGAGATATCTGTGATACTAGTGTATGGGGACAGCGGGCCACATCGAGATTGAAAGGTAAGCAGGAGATATCTGTGATACTAGTGTATGGGGTCAGCGGGCCATTCCGGGAGAGAAAGGTAATCAGGAGATATCTGTGATACTAGTGTATGGGGACAGCAGGCCACATCGAGAGTGAAAGGTAAGCAGGAGATATCTGTGATACTAGTGTAGAGGGACAGTGGGCCATTCCGGGAGAGGAAGGTAAGTAGGAGATATCTGTGATACTAGTGTATGGGGACAGCGAGCTATTCCGGGAGAGAAAGGTAAGCAGGAGATATCTGTGATACTAGTGTAAAGGGAGAGCAGACCATTCCGTGAGAGAAAGGTAAGCAGGAGATATCTGTGATACTAATGTATCGGGACAGCGGGCCTTTCCGGGAGAGAAAGGTAAGCAGGAGATATCTGTGATACTAGTGTATGGGGACAGCGGGCCATTCCGGGAAAGTAAGGTAAGCAGGAGATATCTGTGATACTAGTGTATGGGGACAGCGGGCCACATCGACAGTGAAAGGTAAGCAGGAGAAATCTGTGATACTAGTGTAGAGGGACAGCGGGCCATTCCCGTAGAGAAAGGTAAGCAGGAGATATCTGTGATACTAGTGTATGGGGACAGCGGGCCACATCGAGAGAGAAAGGTAAGCAGGAGATATCTGTGATACTAGTGTATGGGGACAGCGGGCCATTCCGTGAGAGAAAGGTAAGCAGGAGATATCTGTGATACTAGTGTAAAGGGACAGCGGGCCATTCCTGGAGAGGAAGGTACGCAGGAGATATCTGTGATACTAGTGTATGGGGACAGCGGGCCATTCCATCAGAGGAAGGTAAGCAGGAGATATCTGTGATACTGGTGTATGGGGACAGCGGGCCACATCGAGAGTGAAAGGTAAGCAGGAGATATCTGTGATACTAGTGTATGGGGACAGCGGGCCACATCGAGAGTGAAAGGTAAGCAGGAGATATCTGTGATACTAGTGTACAGGGACAGCGGGCCAATCCGGGAGAGGAAGGTAAGCAGGAGATATCTGTGATACTAGTGTATGGGGACAGCGGGCCATTCCGGGAGAGAAAGGTAAGCAGGAGATATCTGTGATACTAGTGTATGGGGACAGCGGGCCACATCGAGAGTGAAAGGTAAGCAGGAGATATCTGTGATACTAGTGTATGGGGACAGCGGGCCATTCCGTGAGAGAAAGGTAAGCAGGAGATATCTGTGACATTAGTGTATGGGGACAGCGTGCCATTCCGGGAGAGAAAGGTAAGCAGGAGATATCTGTGATACTAGTGTATGGGAGCAGCGGGCCATTCCGGGAGAGAAAGGTAAGCAGGAGATATCTGTGATACTAGTGTAGAGGGACAGCGGGCCATTCCGGGAGAGGAATGTAAGCAGGAGATATCTGTGATACTAGGGTATGGGGACAGCGGGCCATTCCATGAGAGAAAGGTAAGCAGGAGATATCTGTGATACTAGTGTATGGGGTCAGCGGGCCATTCCGGGAGAGAAAGGTAAGCAGGAGATATCTGTGATACTAGTGTATGGGTATAGCGGGCCATTCCGGGAGAGAAAGGTAAGTAGGAGATATCTGTGATACTAGTGTAAAGGGACAGCAGACCATTCCGTGAGAGAAAGGTAAGCAGGAGATATCTGTGACACTAGTGTATGGGGACAGCGAGCCATTCCGGGAGAGAAAGGTAAGCAGGAGATATCTGTGATACTAGTGTAGAGGGACAGCGGGCCATTCTGGGAGAAAAAGGTAAGCAGGAGATATCTGTGATACTAGTGTATGGGTATAGCGGGCCATTCCGGGAGAGAAAGGTAAGTAGGAGATATCTGTGATACTAGTGTAAAGGGACAGCAGACCATTCCGTGAGAGAAAGGTAAGCAGGAGATATCTGTGACACTAGTGTATGGGGACAGCGAGCCATTCCGGGAGAGAAAGGTAAGCAGGAGATATCTGTGATACTAGTGTATGGGGACAGCGGGCCATTCCGGGAGAGAAAGGTAAGCAGGAGATATCTGTGATACTAGTGTATGGGGACAGCGGGCCATTCCGGGAGAGAAAGGTAAGCAGGAGATATCTGTGATACTAGTGTATGGGGACAGCGGGCCACATCGAGAGTGAAAGGTAAGCAGGAGATATCTGTCATACTAGTGTAGAGGGAAAGCGGGCCATTCAGGTAGAGAAAGGTAAGCAGGAGATATCTGAGATACTAGTGTATGGGGACAGCGGGCCACATCGAGAATGAAAGGTAAGCAGGAGATATCTGTGATACTAGTGTATGGGGACAGCGGTCCATTCCGTGAGAGAAAGGTAAGCAGGAGATATCTGTGATACTAGTGTATGGGGACATCGGGCCTTTCCGGGAGAGAAAGGTAAGTAGGAGATATCTGTGATACTAGTGTATGGGGACAGCGGGCCACATCGAGAGTGAAAGGTAAGCAGGAGATATCTGTGATACTAGTGTATGGGACAGCGGGCCACATCGAGAGTGAAAGGTAAGCAGCAGATATCTGTGATACTAGTGTATGGGGACAGCGGGCCACATTGAGAGTGAAAGGTAAGCAGGAGATATCTGTGATACTAGTGTATGGGGACAGCGGGCCATTCCGTGAGAGAAAGGTAAGCAGGAGATATCTGTGATACTAGTGCAAAGGGACAACGGGCCATTCCTGGAGAGGAAGGTAAGCAGGAGATATCTGTGATACTAGTGTATGGGAACAGCCGGCCATTCCGGGAGAGAAAGGTAAGCAGGAGATATCTGTGATACTAGTGTATGGGGACAGCGGGCCATTCCATCAGAGGAAGGTAAGCAGGAGATATCTGTGATACTAGTGTATGGGGACAGCGGGCCACATCGAGAGTGAAAGGTAAGCAGGAGATATCTGTGATACTAGTAAATGGGGACAGCGGGCCACATCAAGAGTGAAAAGTAAGCAGGAGATATCTGTGATACTAGTGTAGAGGGACAGCGGGCCATTCCGGGAGAGGAAGGTAAGCAGGAGATATCTGTGATACTAGTGTATGGGGACAGCGGGCCATTCCGGGAGAGAAAGGTAAGCAGGAGATATCTGTGATACTAGTGTATGGGGACAGCGGGCCATTCCATCAGAGGAAGGTAAGCAGGAGATATCTGTGATACTAGTTTATGAGGACAGCGGGCCACATCGAGAGTGAAAGGTAAGCAGGAGATATCTGTGATACTAGTGTATGGGGACAGTGGGCCACATCGAGAGTGAAAGGTAAGCAGGAGATATCTGTGATACTAGTGTAGAGGGACAGCGGGCCATTCCGGGAGAGGAAGGTAAGCAGGAGATATCTGTGATACTAGTGTATGGGGACAGCGGGCCATTCCGGGAGAGAAAGGTAAGCAGGAGATATCTGTGATACTAGTGTATGGGGACAGCGGGCCATTCTGGGAGAGAAAGGTAAGCAGGAGATATCTGTGGTACTAGTGTATGGGGACAGCGGGCCACATCGAGAGTGAAAGGTAAGCTGGAGATATCTGTGATACTAGTGTATGGGGACAGCGGGCCATTTCGTGAGACAAAGGTAAGCAGGAGATATCTGTTATACTAGTGTATGGGGACAGCGGGCCATTCTGGGAGAGAAAGGTAAGCAGGAGATATCTGTGATACTAGTGTATGGGGACAGCGGGCCACATCAAGAGTGAAAGGTAAGCAGGAGATATCTGTGATACTAGTGTAGAGGGACAACGGGCCATTCCGGGAGAGGAAGGTAAGCAGGAGATATCTGTGATACTAGGGTATGGGGACAGCGGGCCATTCTGGGAGAGAAAGGTAAGCAGGAGATATCTGTCATACTAGTGTATCTGGACAGCAGACCATTCCGTGAGAGAAAGGTAAGCAGGAGATATCTGTGATACTAGTGTATGGGGACAGCGGGCCATTCCGGGAGAGAAAGGTAAGCAGGAGATATCTGTGATACTAGTGTATGGGGACAGCGTGCCATTCCGGGAGAGAAAGGTAAGCAGGAGATATCTGTGATACTAGTGTATGGGGACAGCGGGTCATTCCAGGAGAGAAAGGTAAGCAGGAGATATCTGTGATACTAGTGTATGGGGACAGCGGGCCACATCGAGAGTGAAAGGTAAGCAGGAGATATCTGTGATACTAGTGTAGAGGGACAGCGGGCCATTCCGGGAGAGGAAGGTAAGCAGGAGATATCTGTGATACTAGGGTATGGGGACAGCGGGCCATTCCGGGAGAGAAAGTTAAGCAGGAGATATCTGTGATACTAGTGTATGGGGACAGCAGGCCACATCGAGAGTGAAAAGTAAGCAGGAGATATCTGTGATACTAGTGTAGAGTGACAGAGGGCCATTTCGTGAGACAAAGGTAAGCAGGAGATATCTGTGATACTAGTGTAAAGGGACAGCAGACCATTCCGTGAGAGAAAGGTAAGCAGGAGATATCTGTGATACTAGTGTATGGGGACAGCGGGCCATTCCCGGAGAGAAAGGTAAGCAGGAGATATCTGTGATACTAGTGTATGGGGACAGCGGGCCACATCGAGAGTGAAAGGTAAGCAGGAGATATCTGTGATACTAGTGTGGGGACAGCAGGCCATTCCGTGAGAGAAAGGTAAGCAGGAGATATCTGTGATACTAGTGTATGGGGACATTGGGCCATTCCGGGAGAGAAAGGTAAGTAGGAGATATCTGTGATACTAGTGTAAAGGGACAGCGGGCCATTCCTGGAGAGGAAGGTAAGCAGGAGATATCTGTGATACTAGTTTATGGGAACAGCCGGCCATTCCGGGAGAGAAAGGTAAGCAGGAGATATCTGTGATACTAGTGTATGGGGACAGCGGGCCACATCGAGAGTGAAAGGTAAGCAGGAGATATCTGTGATACTAGTGTAGAGGGACAGCGAGCCATTCCGTGAGAGAAAGGTAAGCAGGAGATATCTGTGATACTAGTGTATGGGGACAGCGGGCCATAGCGAGAGTGAAAGGGAAGCAGGAGATATCTGTGATACTAGTGTATGGGGACAGCGGGCCATTCCTTGAGAGAAAGGTAAGCAGGAGATATCTGTGATACTAGTGTATGGGGACATCGGGCCATTCCGGGAGAGAAAGGAAAGTAGGAGATATCTGTGATACTAGTGTAAAGGTACAGCGGGCCATTCCTGGAGATGAAGGTACGCAGGAGATATTTGTGATACTAGTGTATGGGAACAGCCGGCCATTCCGGGAGAGAAAGGTAAGCAGGAGATATCTGTGATACTATTGTATGGGGACAGCGGGCCATTCCATCAGAGGAAGGTAAGCAGGAGATATCTGTGATACTAGTGTATGGGGACAGCGGGCCACATCGAGAGTGAAAGGTAAGCAGGAGATATCTGTGATACCAGTGTATGGGGACAGCGGGCCACATCGAGAGTGAAAGGTAAGCAGGAGATATCTGTGATACTAGTGTAGAGGGACAGCGGTCCATTCCGGGAGAGGAAGGTAAGCAGGAGATATCTGTGTTACTAGTGTATGGGGACAGCGGGCCATTCCGGGAGAGAAAAGTAAGCAGGAGATATCTGTGATACTAGTTTATGGGGACAGCGGACCACATCGAGAGTGAAAGGTAAGCAGGAGATATCTGTGATACTAGTGTATGGGGACAGCGGGCCACATCGAGAGTGAAAGGTAAGCAGGAGATATCTGTGATACTAGTGTAGAGGGACAGCGGGCCATTCCGGGAGAGGAAGGTAAGCAGGAGATATCTGTGATACTAGTGTATGGGGACAGCGGGCCATTCCGGGAGAGAAAGGTAAGCAGGAGATATCTGTGATACTAGTGTATGGGGACAGCGGGCCATTCTGGGAGAGAAAGGTAAGCAGGAGATATCTGTGATACTAGTGTATGGGGACAGCGGGCCACATCGAGAGTGAAAGGTAAGCAGGAGATATCTGTGATACTAGTGTAGAGGGACAACGGGCCATTACGGGAGAGGAAGGTAAGCAGGAGATATCTGTGATACTAGGGTATGGGGACAGCGGGCCATTCTGGGAGAGAAAGGTAAGCAGGAGATATCTGTCATACTAGTGTATCTGGACAGCAGACCATTCCGTGAGAGAAAGGTAAGCAGGAGATATCTGTGATACTAGTGTATGGGGACAGCGGGCCATTCCGGGAGAGAAAGGTAAGCAGGAGATATCTGTGATACTAGTGTATGGGGACAGCGTGCCATTCCGGGAGAGAAAGGTAAGCAGGAGATATCTGTGATACTAGTGTATGGGGACAGCGGGTCATTCCAGGAGAGAAAGGTAAGCAGGAGATATCTGTGATACTAGTGTATGGGGACAGCGGGCCACATCGAGAGTGAAAGGTAAGCAGGAGATATCTGTGATACTAGTGTAGAGGGACAGCGGGCCATTCCGGGAGAGGAAGGTAAGCAGGAGATATCTGTGATACTAGGGTATGGGGACAGCGGGCCATTCCGGGAGAGAAAGTTAAGCAGGAGATATCTGTGATACTAGTGTATGGGGACAGCAGGCCACATCGAGAGTGAAAAGTAAGCAGGAGATATCTGTGATACTAGTGTAGAGTGACAGAGGGCCATTTCGTGAGACAAAGGTAAGCAGGAGATATCTGTGATACTAGTGTAAAGGGACAGCAGACCATTCCGTGAGAGAAAGGTAAGCAGGAGATATCTGTGATACTAGTGTATGGGGACAGCGGGCCATTCCCGGAGAGAAAGGTAAGCAGGAGATATCTGTGATACTAGTGTATGGGGACAGCGGGCCACATCGAGAGTGAAAGGTAAGCAGGAGATATCTGTGATACTAGTGTGGGGACAGCAGGCCATTCCGTGAGAGAAAGGTAAGCAGGAGATATCTGTGATACTAGTGTATGGGGACATTGGGCCATTCCGGGAGAGAAAGGTAAGTAGGAGATATCTGTGATACTAGTGTAAAGGGACAGCGGGCCATTCCTGGAGAGGAAGGTAAGCAGGAGATATCTGTGATACTAGTTTATGGGAACAGCCGGCCATTCCGGGAGAGAAAGGTAAGCAGGAGATATCTGGGATACTAGTGTATGGGGACAGCGGGCCACATCGAGAGTGAAAGGTAAGCAGGAGATATCTGTGATACTAGTGTAGAGGGACAGCGAGCCATTCCGTGAGAGAAAGGTAAGCAGGAGATATCTGTGATACTAGTGTATGGGGACAGCGGGCCATAGCGAGAGTGAAAGGGAAGCAGGAGATATCTGTGATACTAGTGTATGGGGACAGCGGGCCATTCCTTGAGAGAAAGGTAAGCAGGAGATATCTGTGATACTAGTGTATGGGGACATCGGGCCATTCCGGGAGAGAAAGGAAAGTAGGAGATATCTGTGATACTAGTGTAAAGGTACAGCGGGCCATTCCTGGAGATGAAGGTACGCAGGAGATATCTGTGATACTAGTGTATGGGAACAGCCGGCCATTCCGGGAGAGAAAGGTAAGCAGGAGATATCTGTGATACTATTGTATGGGGACAGCGGGCCATTCCATCAGAGGAAGGTAAGCAGGAGATATCTGTGATACTAGTGTATGGGGACAGCGGGCCACATCGAGAGTGAAAGGTAAGCAGGAGATATCTGTGATACCAGTGTATGGGGACAGCGGGCCACATCGAGAGTGAAAGGTAAGCAGGAGATATCTGTGATACTAGTGTAGAGGGACAGCGGTCCATTCCGGGAGAGGAAGGTAAGCAGGAGATATCTGTGTTACTAGTGTATGGGGACAGCGGGCCATTCCGGGAGAGAAAGGTAAGCAGGAGATATCTGTGATACTAGTTTATGGGGACAGCGGACCACATCGAGAGTGAAAGGTAAGCAAGAGATATCTGTGATACTAGTGTATGGGGACAGCGGGCCACATCGAGAGTGAAAGGTAAGCAGGAGATATCTGTGATACTAGTGTAGAGGGACAGCGGGCCATTCCGGGAGAGGAAGGTAAGCAGGAGATATCTGTGATACTAGTGTATGGGGACAGCGGGCCATTCCGGGAGAGAAAGGTAAGCAGGAGATATCTGTGATACTAGTGTATGGGGACAGCGGGCCATTCTGGGAGAGAAAGGTAAGCAGGAGATATCTGTGATACTAGTGTATGGGGACAGCGGGCCACATCGAGAGTGAAAGGTAAGCAGGAGATATCTGTGATACTAGTGTATGGGGACAGCGGGCCATTTCGTGAGACAAAGGTAAGCAGGAGATATCTGTTATACTAGTGTATGGGGACAGCGGGCCATTCTGGGAGAGAAAGGTAAGCAGGAGATATCTGTGATACTAGTGTATGGGGACAGCGGGCCACATCGAGAGTGAAAGGTAAGCAGGAGATATCTGTGATACTAGTGTAGAGGGACAGCGGGCCATTCCGGGAGAGGAAGGTAAGCAGGAGATATCTGTGATACTAGGGTATGGGGACAGCGGGCCATTCTGGGAGAGAAAGGTAAGCAGGAGATATCTGTCATACTAGTGTATCTGGACAGCAGACCATTCCGTGAGAGAAAGGTAAGCAGGAGATATCTGTGATACTAGTGTATGGGGACAGCGGGCCATTCCGGGAGAGAAAGGTAAGCAGGAGATATCTGTGATACTAGTGTATGGGGACAGCGTGCCATTCCGGGAGAGAAAGGTAAGCAGGAGATATCTGTGATACTAGTGTATGGGGACAGCGGGTCATTCCAGGAGAGAAAGGTAAGCAGGAGATATCTGTGATACTAGTGTATGGGGACAGCGGGCCACATCGAGAGTGAAAGGTAAGCAGGAGATATCTGTGATACTAGTGTAGAGGGACAGCGGGCCATTCCGGGATAGGAAGGTAAGCAGGAGATATCTGTGATACTAGGGTATGGGGACAGCGGGCCATTCCGGGAGAGAAAGTTAAGCAGGAGATATCTGTGATACTAGTGTATGGGGACAGCAGGCCACATCGAGAGTGAAAAGTAAGCAGGAGATATCTGTGATACTAGTGTAGAGTGACAGAGGGCCATTTCGTGAGACAAAGGTAAGCAGGAGATATCTGTGATACTAGTGTAAAGGGACAGCAGACCATTCCGTGAGAGAAAGGTAAGCAGGAGATATCTGTGATACTAGTGTATGGGGACAGCGGGCCATTCCCGGAGAGAAAGGTAAGCAGGAGATATCTGTGATACTAGTGTATGGGGACAGCGGGCCACATCGAGAGTGAAAGGTAAGCAGGAGATATCTGTGATACTAGTGTGGGGACAGCAGGCCATTCCGTGAGAGAAAGGTAAGCAGGAGATATCTGTGATACTAGTGTATGGGGACATTGGGCCATTCCGGGAGAGAAAGGTAAGTAGGAGATATCTGTGATACTAGTGTAAAGGGACAGCGGGCCATTCCTGGAGAGGAAGGTAAGCAGGAGATATCTGTGATACTAGTTTATGGGAACAGCCGGCCATTCCGGGAGAGAAAGGTAAGCAGGAGATATCTGTGATACTAGTGTATGGGGACAGCGGGCCACATCGAGAGTGAAAGGTAAGCAGGAGATATCTGTGATACTAGTGTAGAGGGACAGCGAGCCATTCCGTGAGAGAAAGGTAAGCAGGAGATATCTGTGATACTAGTGTATGGGGACAGCGGGCCATTCCTTGAGAGAAAGGTAAGCAGGAGATATCTGTGATACTAGTGTATGGGGACATCGGGCCATTCCGGGAGAGAAAGGAAAGTAGGAGATATCTGTGATACTAGTGTAAAGGTACAGCGGGCCATTCCTGGAGATGAAGGTACGCAGGAGATATCTGTGATACTAGTGTATGGGAACAGCCGGCCATTCCGGGAGAGAAAGGTAAGCAGGAGATATCTGTGATACTATTGTATGGGGACAGCGGGCCATTCCATCAGAGGAAGGTAAGCAGGAGATATCTGTGATACTAGTGTATGGGGACAGCGGGCCACATCGAGAGTGAAAGGTAAGCAGGAGATATCTGTGATACCAGTGTATGGGGACAGCGGGCCACATCGAGAGTGAAAGGTAAGCAGGAGATATCTGTGATACTAGTGTAGAGGGACAGCGGTCCATTCCGGGAGAGGAAGGTAAGCAGGAGATATCTGTGTTACTAGTGTATGGGGACAGCGGGCCATTCCGGGAGAGAAAGGTAAGCAGGAGATATCTGTGATACTAGTTTATGGGGACAGCGGACCACATCGAGAGTGAAAGGTAAGCAGGAGATATCTGTGATACTAGTGTATGGGGACAGCGGGCCACATCGAGAGTGAAAGGTAAGCAGGAGATATCTGTGATACTAGTGTAGAGGGACAGCGGGCCATTCCGGGAGAGGAAGGTAAGCAGGAGATATCTGTGATACTAGTGTATGGGGACAGCGGGCCATTCCGGGAGAGAAAGGTAAGCAGGAGATATCTGTGATACTAGTGTATGGGGACAGCGGGCCATTCTGGGAGAGAAAGGTAAGCAGGAGATATCTGTGATACTAGTGTATGGGGACAGCGGGCCACATCGAGAGTGAAAGGTAAGCAGGAGATATCTGTGATACTAGTGTATGGGGACAGCGGGCCATTTCGTGAGACAAAGGTAAGCAGGAGATATCTGTTATACTAGTGTATGGGGACAGCGGGCCATTCTGGGAGAGAAAGGTAAGCAGGAGATATCTGTGATACTAGTGTATGGGGACAGCGGGCCACATCGAGAGTGAAAGGTAAGCAGGAGATATCTGTGATACTAGTGTAGAGGGACAGCGGGCCATTCCGGGAGAGGAAGGTAAGCAGGAGATATCTGTGATACTAGGGTATGGGGACAGCGGGCCATTCTGGGAGAGAAAGGTAAGCAGGAGATATCTGTCATACTAGTGTATCAGGACAGCAGACCATTCCGTGAGAGAAAGGTAAGCAGGAGATATCTGTGATACTAGTGTATGGGGACAGCGGGCCATTCCGGGAGAGAAAGGTAAGCAGGAGATATCTGTGATACTAGTGTATGGGGACAGCGTGCCATTCCGGGAGAGAAAGGTAAGCAGGAGATATCTGTGATACTAGTGTATGGGGACAGCGGGCCATTCCAGGAGAGAAAGGTAAGCAGGAGATATCTGTGATACTAGTGTATGGGGACAGCGGGCCACATCGAGAGTGAAAGGTAAGCAGGAGATATCTGTGATACTAGAGTAGAGAGACAGCGGGCCATTCCGGGAGAGGAAGGTAAGCAGGAGATATCTGTGATACTAGGGTATGGGGACAGCGGGCCATTACGGGAGAGAAAGTTAAGCAGGAGATATCTGTGATACTAGTGTATGGGGACAGCAGGCCACATCGAGAGTGAAAAGTAAGCAGGAGATATCTGTGATACTAGTGTAGAGAGACAGAGGGCCATTCCGGGAGAGAAAGGTAAGCAGGAGATATCTGTGATACTAGTGTATGGGGACAGCGGGCCATTCCGGGAGAGAAAGGTAAGTAGGAGATATCTGTGATACTAGTGTAAAGGGACAGCAGACCATTCCGTGAGAGAAAGGTAAGCAGGAGATATCTGTGATACTAGTGTATGGGGACAGCGGGCCATTCCCGGAGAGAAAGGTAAGCAGGAGATATCTGTGATACTAGTGTATGGGGACAGCGGGCCATTCCGGGAGAGAAAGGTAAGCAGGAGGTATCTGTGAAACTAGTGTATGGGGACAGCGGGCCACATCGAGAGTGAAAGGTAAGCTGGAGATATCTGTGATACTAGTGTAGAGGGACAGCGGGCCATTCCGGTAGAGAAAGGAAAGCAGGAGATATCTGTGATACTAGTGTATGGGGACAGCGGGCCACATCGAGAGTGAAAGGTAAGCAGGAAATATCTGTGATACTAGTGTGGGGACAGCAGGCCATTCCGTGAGAGAAAGGTAAGCAGGAGATATCTGTGATACTAGTGTATGGGGACAGCGGGCCATTCCGGGAGACAAAGGTAAGTAGGAGATATCTGTGATACTAGTGTAAAGGGACAGCGGGCCTTTCCTGGAGAGGAAGGTAAGCAGGAGATATCTGTGATACTAGTTTATGGGAACAGCCGGCCATTCCGGGAGAGAAAGGTAAGCAGGAGATATCTGTGATACTAGTGTATGGGGACAGCGGGCCATTCCGGGAGAGAAAGGTAAGCAGGAGATATCTGTGATACTAGTGTATGGGGACAGCGGGCCACATCGAGAGAGAAAGGTAAGCAGGAGATATCTGTGATACTAGTGTAGAGGGACAGCGAGCCATTCCGTGAGAGAAAGGTAAGCAGGAGATATCTGTGATACTAGTGTATGGGGACAGCGGGCCACATCAAGAGTGAAAGGAAGCAGGAGATATCTGTGATACTAGTGTATGGGGACAGCGGGCCATTCCGTGAGAGAAAGGTAAGCAGGAGATATCTGTGTTACTGGTGTATGGGGACATCGGGCCATTCCGGGAGAGAAAGGTAAGTAGGAGATATCTGTGATACTAGAGTAAAGGGACAGCGGGCCATTACTGGAGAGGAAGGTACGCAGGAGATATCTGTGATACTAGTGTATGGGAACAGCCGGCCATTCCGGGAGAGAAAGGTAAGCAGGAGATATCTGTGATACTAGTGTATGGGGACAGCGGGCCATTCCATCAGTGGAAGGTAAGCAGGAGATATCTGTGATACTAGTGTATGGGGACAGCGGGCCACATCGAGAGTGAAAGGTAAGCAGGAGATATCTGTGATACTAGTGTAGAGGGACAGCGGGCCATTCCGGGAGAGGAAGGTAAGCAGGAGATATCTGTGATACTAGTGTATGGGGACAGCGGGCCATTCCGGGAGAGAAAGGTAAGCAGGAGATATCTGTGATACTAGTGTATGGGGACAGCGGGCCATTCCGGGAGAGAAAGGTAAGCAGGAGATATCTGTGATACTAGTGTAAAGGGACAACGGGCCATTCCTGGAAAGGAAGGTAAGCAGGAGATATCTGTGATACTAGTGTATGGGAACAGCCGGCCATTCCTGGAGAGAAAGGTAAGCAGGAGATATCTGTGATACTAGTGTATGGGGACAGCGGGCCATTCCATCAGAGGAAGGTAAGCAGGAGATATCTGTGATACTAGTGTATGGGGACAGCGGGCCACATCGAGATTGAAAGGTAAGCAGGAGATATCTGTGATACTAGTGTATGGGGACAGCGGGCCACATCAAGAGTGAAAAGTAAGCAGGAGATATCTGTGATACTAGTGTAGAGGGACAGCGGGCCATTCCGGGAGAGGAAGGTAAGCAGGAGATATCTGTGATACTAGTGTATGGGGACAGCGGGCCATTCCGGGAGAGAAAGGTAAGTAGGAGATATCTGTGATACTAGTGTATGGGGACAGCGGGCCATTCTGGGAGAGAAAGGTAAGCAGGAGATATCTGTGATACTAGTGTATGGGGACAGCGGGCCACATCGAGAGTGAAAGGTAAGCAGGAGATATCTGTGATACTAGTGTATGGGGACAGCGGGCCATTCCTTGAGACAAAGGTAAGCAGGAGATATCTGTGATACTAGTGTATGGGGACAGCGGGCCATTCCGGGAGAGAAAGGTAAGCAGGAGATATCTGTGATACTAGTGTATGGGGACAGCGGGCCATTCCAGGAGAGAAAGGTAAGCAGGAGATATCTGTGATACTAGTGTATGGGGACAGCGGGCCACATCGAGAGTGAAAGGTAAGCAGGAGATATCTGTGATACTAGTGTATGGGGACAGCGGGCCATTCCGTGAGAGAAAGGTAAGCAGGAGATATCTGTGATACTAGTGTAGAGGGACAGCGGGCCATTCCGGGAGAGGAAGGTAAGCAGGAGATATCTGTGATACTAGGGTATGGGGACAGCGGGCCATTCCGGGAGAGAAAGGTAAGCAGGAGATATCTGTGATACTAGTGTAAAGGGACAGCAGACCATTCCATGAGAGAAAGGTAAGCAGGAGATATCTGTGATACTAGTGTATGGGGACAGCGGGCCATTCCATCAGAGGAAGGTAAGCAGGAGATATCTGTGATACTAGTTTATGGGGACAGCGGGCCACATCGAGAGTGAAAGGTAAGCAGGAGATATCTGTGATACTAGTGTATGGGGACAGCGGGCCACATCGAGAGTGAAAGGTAAGCAGGAGATATCTGTGATACTAGTGTAGAGGGACAGCGGGCCATTCCGGGAGAGGAAGGTAAGCAGGAGATATCTGTGATACTAGTGTATGGGGACAACGGGCCATTCCGGGTGAGAAAGGTAAGCAGGAGATATCTGTGATACTAGTGTATGGGGACAGCGGGCCATTCTGGGAGAGAAAGGTAAGCAGGAGATATCTGTGATACTAGTGTATGGGGACAGCGGGCCACATCGAGAGTGAAAGGTAAGCAGGAGATATCTGTGATACTAGTGTAAGGGGACAGCGGGCCATTTCGTGAGACAAAGGTAAGCAGGAGATATCTGTTATACTAGTGTATGGGGACAGCGGGCCATTCTGGGAGAGAAAGGTAAGCAGGAGATATCTGTGATACTAGTGTATGGGGACAGCGGACCACATCGAGAGTGAAAGGTAAGCAGGAGATATCTGTGATACTAGTGTAGAGGGACAGCGGGCCATTCCGGGAGAGGAAGGTAAGCAGGAGATATCTGTGATACTAGGGTATGGGGACAGCGGGCCATTCTGGGAGAGAAAGGTAAGCAGGAGATATCTGTCATACTAGTGTATCGGGACAGCAGACCATTCCGTGAGAGAAAGGTAAGCAGGAGATATCTGTGATACTAGTGTATGGGGACAGCGGGCCATTCCGGGAGAGAAAGGTAAGCAGGAGATATCTGTGATACTAGTGTATGGGGACAGCGTGCCATTCCGGGAGAGAAAGGTAAGCAGGAGATATCTGTGATACTAGTGTATGGGGACAGCGGGCCATTCCAGGAGAGAAAGGTAAGCAGGAGATATCTGTGATACTAGTGTATGGGGACAGCGGGCCACATCGAGAGTGAAAGGTAAGCAGGAGATATCTGTGATACTAGTGTAGAGGGACAGCGGGCCATTCCGGGAGAGGAAGGTAAGCAGGAGATATCTGTGATACTAGGGTATGGGGACAGCAGGCCATTCCGGGAGAGAAAGTTAAGCAGGAGATATCTGTGATACTAGTGTATGGGGACAGCAGGCCACATCGAGAGTGAAAAGTAAGCAGGAGATATCTGTGATACTAGTGTAGAGTGACAGAGGGCCATTCCGGGAGAGAAAGGTAAGCAGGAGATATCTGTGATACTAGTGTATCGGGACAGCAGACCATTCCGGGAGAGAAAGGTAAGCAGGAGATATCTGTGATACTAGTGTATGGGGACAGCGGGCCATTCCGGGAGAGAAAGGTAAGTAGGAGATATCTGTGATACTAGTGTAAAGGGACAGCAGACCATTCCGTGAGAGAAAGGTAAGCAGGAGGTATCTGTGAAACTAGTGTATGGGGACAGCGGGCCACATCGAGAGTGAAAGGTAAGCTGGAGATATCTGTGATACTAGGGTATGGGGACAGCGGGCCATTCCGGGAGAGAAAGTTAAGCAGGAGATATCTGTGATACTAGTGTATGGGGACAGCAGGCCACATCGAGAGTGAAAAGTAAGCAGGAGAATATCTGTGATACTAGTGTAGAGTGACAGAGGGCCATTCCGGGAGAGAAAGGTAAGAAGGAGATATCTGTGATACTAGTGTTTGGGGACAGCAGACCATTCCGTGAGAGAAAGGTAAGCAGGAGATATCTGTGATACTAGTGTATGGAGACAGCGGGCCATTCCGGGAGAGAAAGGTAAGTAGGAGATATCTGTGATACTAGTGTATGGGGACAGCGGGCCGTTCCCGGAGAGAAAGGTAAGCAGGAGATATCTGTGATACTAGTGTATGGGGAGAGCGGACCATTCCGGGAGTGAAAGGTAAGCAGGAGGTATCTGTGAAACTAGTGTATGGGGACAGCGGGCCACATCGAGAGTGAAAGGTAAGCTGGAGATATCTGTGATACTAGTGTAGAGGGACAGCGGGCCATTCCGGTAGAGAGAGGTAAGCAGGAGATATCTGTGATACTAGTGTATGGGGACAGCGGGCCACATCGAAAGTGAAAGGTAAGCAGGAGATATCTGTGATACTAGTGTGGGGACAGCAGGCCATTCCGTGAGAGAAAGGTAAGCAGGAGATATCTGTGATACTAGTGTATGGGGACATCGGGCCATTCCGGGAGAGAAAGGTAAGTAGGAGATATCTGTGATACTAGTGTAAAGGGACTGCGGGCCATTCCTGGAGAGGAAGGTAAGCAGGAGATATCTGTGATACTAGTTTATGGGAACAGCCGGCCATTCCGGGAGAGAAAGGTAAGCAGGAGATATCTGTGATACTAGTGTATGGGGACAGCGGGCCATTCCGGGAGAGAAAGGTAAGCAGGAGATATCTGTGATACTAGTGTATGGGGACAGCGGGCCACATCGAGAGTGAAAGGTAAGCAGGAGATATCTGTGATACTAGTGTAGAGGGACAGCGAGCCATTCCGTGAGAGAAAGGTAAGCAGGAGATATCTGTGATACTAGTGTATGGGGACAGCGGGCCACATCGAGAGTGAAAGGGAAGCAGGAGCTATCTGTGATACTAGTGTATGGGGACAGCGGGCCATTCTGTGAGAGAAAGGTAAGCAGGAGATATCTGTGATACTAGTGTATGGGGACATCGGGCCATTCCGGGAGCGAAAGGTAAGTAGGAGATATCTGTGATACTAGTGTAAAGGGACAGCGGGCCATTCCTGGAGAGGAAGGTACGCAGGAGATATCTGTGATACTAGTGTATGGGAACAGCCGGCCATTCCGGGAGAGAAAGGTAAGCAGGAGATATCTGTGATACTAGTGTATGGGGACAGCGGGCCATTCCATCAGAGGAAGGTAAGCAGGAGATATCTGTGATACTAGTGTATGGGGACAGCGGGCCACATCGAGAGTGAAAGGTAAGCAGGAGATATCTGTGATACTAGTGTATGGGGACAGCGGGCCACATCGAGAGTGAAAGGTAAGCAGAAGATATCTGTGATACTAGTGTAGAGGGACAGCGGGCCATTCCGGGAGAGGAAGGTAAGCAGGAGATAGCTGTGATACTAGTGTATGGGGACAGCGGGCCATTCCGGGAGAGAAAGGTAAGCAGGAGATATCTGTGATACTAGTGTATGGGGACAGCGGGCCACATCGAGAGTGAAAGGTAAGAAGGAGATATCTGTGATACTAGTGTATGGGGACAGCGGGCCATTCCGGGAGAGAAAGGTAAGCAGGAGATATCTGTGATACTAGTGTATGGGGACAGCGGGCCATTCCGGGAGAGAAAGGTAAGCAGGAGATATCTGTGATACTAGTGTATGGGGACAGCGTGCCATTCCGGGAGAGAAAGGTAAGCAGGAGATATCTGTGATAGTAGTGTATGGGGGAAGCGGGCCATTCCGGGAGAGAAAGGTAAGCAGGAGATATCTGTGATACTAGTGTATGGGGACAGCGGGCCACATCGAGAGTGAAAGGTAAGCAGGAGATATCTGTGATACTAGTGTAGAGGAATAGCGGGCCATTCCGGGAGAGGAAGGTAAGCAGGAGATATCTGTGATACTAGGGTATGGGGACAGCGGGCCTTTCCGGGAGAGAAAGGTAAGCAGGAGATATCTGTGATACTAGTGTAAAGGGACAGCAGACCATTCCATGAGAGAAAGGTAAGCAGGAGATATCTGTGATACTAGTGTATGGGGACAGCGGGCCATTCCGGGAGAGAAAGGTAAGCAGGAGATATCTGTGATACTAGTGTATGGGGACAGCAGGCCACATCAAGACTGAAAAGTAAGCAGGAGATATCTGTGATACTAGTGTAGAGGGACAGCCGGCCATTCCGGGAGAGAAAGGTAAGCAGGAGATATCTGTCATACTAGTGTATCGGGACAGCAGACCATTCCGTGAGAGAAAGGTAAGCAGGAGATATCTGTGATACTAGTGTATGGGGACAGCGTGCCATTCCAGGAGAGAAAGGTAAGCAGGAGATATCTGTGATACTAGTGTATGGGGACAGCGAGCCACATCGAGAGTGAGAGGTAAGCAGGAGATATCTGTGATACTAGTGTATCGGGACAGCAGACCATTCCGTGAGAGAAAGGTAAGCAGGAGATATCTGTGATACTAGTGTACGGGGACAGCGGGCCATTCCGGGAGAGAAAGGTAAGTAGGAGATATCTGTGATACTAGTGTAAAGGGACAGCAGACCATTCCGTGAGAGAAAGGTAAGCAGGAGATATCTGTGATACTAGTGTATGGGGACAGCGGGCCATTCCGGGAGAGAAAGGTAAGCAGGAGATATCTGTGATACTAGTGTATGGGCACAGCGGGCCATTCCGGGAGAGAAAGGTAAGCAGGAGATATCTGTGAAACTAGTGTATGGGGACAGCGGGCCACATCGAGAGTGAAAGGTAAGCAGGAGATATCTGTGACACTAGTGTAGAGCGACAGCGGGCCATTCCGGTAGAGAAAGGTAAGCAGGAGATATCTGTGATACTAGTGTATGGGGACATCGGGCCATTCCGGGAGAGAAAGGTAAGTAGGAGATATCTGTGATACTAGTGTAAAGGGACAGCGGGCCATTCCTGGAGAGGAAGGTAAGCAGGAGATATCTGTGATACTAGTTTATGGGAACAGCCGGCCATTCCGGGAGAGAAAGGTAAGCAGGAGATATCTGTGATACTAGTGTATGGGGACAGCGGGCCATTCTGGGAGAGAAAGGTAAGCAGGAGATATCTGTGATACTAGTGTAGAGGGACAGCGGGCCATTCCGGTAGAGAAAGGTAAGTAGGAGATATCTGTGATACTAGTGTATGGGGACAGCGGGCCACATCGAGAGTGAAAGGTAAGCAGGAGATATCTGTGATACTAGTGTATGGGGACAGCGGGCCATTCTGTGAGAGAAAGGTAAGCAGGAGATATCTGTGATACTAGTGTATGGGGACATCGGGCCATTCCTGGAGAGAAAGGTAAGTAGGAGATATCTGTGATACTAGTGTAAAGGGACAGCGGGCCATTCCTGGAGAGGAAGGTACGCAGGAGATATCAGGGATACTAGTGTATGGGGACAGCGGGCCATTCCATCAGAGGAAGGTAAGCAGGAGATATCTGTGATACTAGTGTATGGGGACAGCGGGCCACATCGAGAGTGAAAGGGAAGCAGGAGATATCTGTGATACTAGTGTATGGGGACAGCGGGCCATTCCGGGAGAGAAAGGTAAGCAGGAGATATCTGTGATACTAGTGTTTGGGGACAGCGGGCCATTCCGGGAGAGAAAGGTAAGTAGGAGATATCTGTGATACTAGTGTAAAGGGACAGCGGGCCATTCCTGGAGAGGAAGGTACGCAGGAGATATCAGGGTTACTAGTGTATGGGAACAGCCGGCCATTCCGGGAGAGAAAGGTAAGCAGGAGATATCTGTGATACTAGTGTATGGGGACAGCGGGCCATTCCATCAGAGGAAGGTAAGCAGGAGATATCTGTGATACTAGTGTATGGGGACAGCGGGCCACATCGAGAGTGAAAGGGAAGCAGGAGATATCTGTGATACTAGTGTATGGGGACAGCGGGCCACATCGAGAGTGAAAGGTAAGCAGGAGATATCTGTGATACTAGTGTTTGGGGACAGCGGGCCATTCCGGGAGAGAAAGGTAATCAGGAGATATCTGTGATACTAGTGTATGGGACAGCGGGCCACATCGAGAGTGAAAGGTAAGCAGGAGATATCTGTGATACTAATGTAGAGGGACAGTGGGCCATTCCGGGAGAGGAAGGTAAGTAGGAGATATCTGTGATACTAGTGTATGGGGACAGCGAGCCATTCCGGGAGAGAAAGGTAAGCAGGAGATATCTGTGATACTAGTGTAAAGGGACAGCAGACCATTCCGTGAGAGAAAGGTAAGCAGGAGATATCTGTGATACTAGTGTATGGGGACAGCGGACCATTCCGTGAGAGAAAGGTAAGCAGGAGATATCTGTGATACTAGTGTATGGGGACAGCGGGCCATTCCGGGAGAGGAAGGTAAGCAGGAGATATCTGTGATACTAGTGTATGGGGACAGCGGGCCATTCCGGGAGAGAAAGGTAAGCAGGAGATATCTGTGATACTAGTGTAAAGGGACAGCAGACCATTCCGTGAGAGAATGGTAAGCAGGAGATATCTGTGATACTAGTGTATGGGGACAGCGGGCCATTCCGGGAGAGAAAGGTAAGTAGGAGATATCTGTGATACTAGTGTAAAGGGAGAGCAGACCATTCCGTGAGAGAAAGGTAAGCAGGAGATATCTGTGATACTAGTGTATGGGGACAGCGGGCCATTCCGGGAGAGAAAGGTAAGCAGGAGATATCTGTGATACTAGTGTATGGGGACAGCGGGCCATTCCGGGAGAGAAAGGTAAGCAGGAGATATCTGTGATACTAGTGTATGGGGACAGCGGGCCACATCGAGAGTGAAAGGTAAGCAGGAGATATCTGTGATACTAGTGTATGGGGACAGCGGGCCATTCCGTGAGAGAAAGGTAAGCAGGAGATATCTGTGATACTAGTGTATGGGGACATCGGGCCATTCCGGGAGAGAAAGGTAAGTAGGAGATATCTGTGATACTAGTGTATGGGGACAGCGGGCCACATCGAGAGTGAAAGGTAAGCAGGAGATATCTGTGATGAATGGCCCTAAAACTTAATTTTGCAAAAGTAGGTGAAAATTTTCATTTTCATCTCCTTGTAAGAAATGAAGTGATGACTTTATTACACGTGGAAGTAAATCCTTAGCTGCCTTCTGCAGATAATAAATGTGGAGAATAAATGCACAGGAGTGTAGAGCGGAGGAGTAACACTACCTGGTACAGAGGCTCTATCTACAAACCTGTCACTTAGACAATAACCTGACTCAGAGCAGAAATGGCGGGAGATTACATCTCATCCTCTACATTCCTGTAACAGGATAATGATGGGAATTGCATTTACAAGGTGAAAGCACAACGCAATGGCTGCAAAAGCCCACTGCAGGCACTGCCGCCACACAAATGATTGAAATGTCCTTCTTATGGAATACAGGGTATGTAGTCAGGAAGCCGGCGGTCGAAATTCCGACCGCCGGCTTCACGTCAGTGAAAGCCCGGCATGGGACTAATGATAGGTGTCTAAGTACTGACGCTTATCATTAGCCCCACGACGAAATCCTTATGCTCGATCGTAGGTAAGCCGGGCGGCAGGAGTGGATAGCCGCAGGGGGGGGAGGGTTAGGTTTAAGGTCTCCCAGGGAGACTTAGGGCTAGGCACCCTTCCGGGAGGGTTAGGATTAGGCTAGAGAGAAGGGGGGGTTAGGATCAGGCACCCCCGGGGGGGGGTTAGGGTCAGGCACCCCCGGGGGGAGGTTAGGGTTAGGCACCTCCCCCGGGAGGGTTAGGTGTAGGGTGCGGGGAGGGGGGGTTAGGTTTAGGCACTATAGGGGGAGGTTAGGGTTAGGCACCCCTAAGGGAGGGTTAGGGTTAGGGGGAAGAGGGTTAGGGATAGCCTTTATACTTACCTTGTCGGGATCTCCATATGCCAGCCCTCTGACGTCGGTATTTCATCCGCCGGGCTGACGTCCGGCGGTATAACATACCGATTAAAATACAGGATGGGTTAATCAATGCAGACTTTAACAAAATGCCGGCAAAATAACTTGCAAGAGAGCAGTTACCACAACTGCTGTCTCTGCAAGTTTCCTTTTGTACATAGCAGGGATATTTTCATTAAAAATGAAAATACCCCCCGCGATATGGATACTTCAAAATAGCGGCAGTTCCGCGATTATTAATACATATGCCCCAAAATCACATAAACTACAAGGACACTGAAATTCCTGCAGTATATTGAATATACTGTAAGTCGCTGTTCCTGCAGTATATAGGAGAAAGCTGTTCCTGCAGCATGTAAGAGAATGCAGTTCCTGCAGAATATAAAACTCTGTTCCTGCAGTAAGAGCATGCTGTTCCTGCAGTACGTAGAACACTGGGCTCGATTCAGACTTGCTCGCTAGATGCGTTCGCACGCAGCGAAAGTATGCAAATCTGCAATCGTTCGGCAAAGCATCAGCACGCCCACTATGTCTTGACGTGCGATCACGGTGTGTATGCAGACGCCCACCAACGTGTCTTAAGACGCCCACTAATGCACGTCGGTAACATCGAGTACCATCGGATGCATACGCAGCACTTGTGGTTGACCATACCCTATCGCAAACACTGCGAGAGCTTCAGTGTAAAATTCAGCCAAGTGACGTGTACTATGACGCTGCATCTTAATTATGAATTATGCACGCCTCTGAAACGGCGTTAAGATGCTCAGGCACGCCTGCGTTCGCACCTCCACTCCCCCGCTTCTAGTGGCCTGCCCCTGTTACCACCCACGAACGACTTGTCCTGTCACTCATTCAGCCGGGCTGTCTATGCTCGGCGAGCGCACGCTTCCCGATTGCTTGGACTAGTTTGCGCATGCGCACTGCGATACGTATGCATGCGCAGAATGCAAATATCGGCCGGCTACGAGTGAACGCATCCTAGCGAGTGGGTCTGAATCAGGTCCTCTGTTCCTGCAGTATGTAAGAGCATGCTGTTCCTGCAGTATATAGGAGAATAGTGGGCCTGACTCAGACCCGCTCGCGAACGCTTGAGCGCTCGCGAGCGGGTCGATGGTGTGCTCTGCACACGCGCGGCGGGCGCACTGCGCGTGCGCAAGCCCCTGAGCGAGAGAGAAAATCTCTCGGTCCGTGGCTCACTACAAAAGGGGCGGCTGTTGATGTTGATCAACAGCTCGCCCCGTTTTGTAGGCCTGGCCGGGGGGTGGCTTCCCAAGCGAACGCCTGCCGTTTGTGGGCGGTCCAGTGAGAGAGCTTCCGGCTCTATTAGAGCCAGAAGCTCTCTGGGGCTTGTGGCCACGAGACCCTACCACAAGGGTCTCGTTGCAAGCCGATGGTCGCGATGGTTTTGATCATCGCGACCATCATCCTGGCCGCTCGCTCGCTATGCGAGCGGCCAGGAGGCCGCACAAAAGAAAAACGCCCAGATTCAGAGCGAGCGCTCTTTCAGAGAGTCTGTCTCTGAATCAGGCCCACTGTTCCTGCAGCATTTATGAGAATGCCGTTCCTATAGTATATAGAACACTGTTCTTGTAATATGTAAGAGAATGCTGTTCCTGCAGTAATAGAAGAATGCCATTCCTGCGGCATGTAAGAGAACGCCATTCCTGCAGTATATATAACGCTGTTCCTGCAGTATATAGAATGCTGTTCCTGCAGTATATAGGGGAATGTCATTCATACAGCATGTAAGAGAATGCTGTTCCTGCAATATATAGAACACTGGGCCTGATTTAGACCCGGTCGCAAGCGCTGAGCGCTCGCAACCAGGTCGATTGTAGCCCACTGGGCATGCGCACGACGGAGCCGTCTCCGTCGTGCGCATGCGCGAGACCCGGATAGCGACGGGCACTCCGTCGCTCTGGGTCTCGCAAACAAAGGGGGCGAGGTGTCGATGGTGATTGACAGCTCGCCCCCTTTGGTAGGCGGGCCAGGGGCGTGGCCGGCCAAATGGAGGCGTTCCCGAAGGAACGCCTACCGTTTGGGGGCGGCCCCACTGACATCACAAGTGATGTCAGTGGGAGAGCTTCCGGCTCAATTTGAGCCAAAAGCTCTCTGGGGCTTGCGGCCACGAGACCCTACCACATCATGGCCGCTCGCTATAGCTGTGGGTGGTCACTCACAGCTATGCGAGTGGCCAGGAGGCCGCTCCAAATAAAATTAAAAAACGCCCTGATTCAGAGCGAGCGCTCTGTCAGAGCGTCCGGCTCTGAATCAGGGCCACTGTTCCTGCAATATCTAAGAGACTGTTGTTCCTGCAGTATATAGAACACTGTTTCTGTAATATATAAGAGAATGCTGTTCCTGCAGTAATAGAGGAATGCCATTCCTGCGGCATGTAAGAGAATGCTGTTCCTGCAGTATATAGAACGCTGTTCCTGCAATATGTAAGAGAATGATGTCCCTGCAGTAATAGAAGAATGCCATTACTGTGGCTTGTAAGAGAATGCTGTTCCTGCAGCACCTAAGATAATGCTTTTCCTGTACTATGTAAGATAAAGGTGTTCCTGTAGTACAGTATGTAAGAGAAAACTTCCTGCACTATGGGCCATATTCAATTAGACGCGAAAAAAATGTTTTCTGCTAAAAAGTATCGCGGGTGACATCATTTCGCAAGGCGGAAACATTTTGCCGTATTCAATTCCAAATAGTTTTCGCGTACGCAAAAATGCAATGCAATGTAAATAGGCGAAAAAGATTTGTCTATGAATAGGTGGTAAAAAAAAAGTGCAGAATTGCGGTTTTGGGGTGCAAATGTCGGGAAACCACTCAGCACCCTTGGGACAGCCCCCCAAAGCATAACTGCATCAAAAAAATCCTAAAAAAAAAAAAATGAAGAACATCCCAACAAATGACTTTGAAAAAGGGTGCGAAAAAGACCAAAGTTGGGAGTACAAACTTAAAAACTAGCTAAATAAGCTTTTAGGGGGTCTGCAAGAATGGGGGAGGTGTTTTTTTGATTGCAGGTGTTTGCTGAAGCTGCGTTTTTACGAATTTTAACACTTCACTTTTGCAAATTTTAAATATGCATGCACCCATTTTCATGTACCACAAATTTGCTGGGACTAGTTGCTAAATGCTATTCTTCACCACTTGTACAAAGACGCTAATTAGCAGCTATTGAGAGCATTTAAGTACCCAAAATACCTTCAGCAGGGCTATTCGGGGATATCCAGAGAGTCTTGATATAGGGAAAATATTTATGGAAATCAGACAGTCTGTGCAAAAACATATATGTTTTTTGTATGTTTCCTTCCAGCTTTTAATAAACAATCTCTGTAGATTAAATCATGATGTGATGTCGGCTCCTATTAACATATTCAGAAGCATGTATTTCAAACTGCGCCTGTTAGCACTTCCACCGCTAATCCGAAAATTGAATAAAAATAAAAATAGTTCTCTTTGCAATAAATACAGCCTTTCAAGGCAAAGTGGTAGGTGCTTTGTAGGCAATTTGAAATTAGATACAGCTCGTGCAGCTGATTAAATAAAGTCTCCAGCCAAGACTTGTGAGTAAAAACTTAGACACGGATCGTCCATAGATGGAGGAACTCACGGTATGTAGAGAATGGGGGCCCCCTTTATTCTCCTCACCTCCTCCGTCTTCTGTGTTCCTCCTCACCTCCTCCGTATACTGGTGGTTTTACATCTTTTGGGTGATGGCAGGCTGAATTCCCTAAATCTGACAGCACTTTTCACCTGTTTGCGTTTCGCCGGGTCCCGTTTTCGCGTCCTTTGGAATTGAATAGGGTGAATAGCGGGGTCACGCCCAATAAGTTTCCACGTCCAAAACACTGCTCTTCCTGCAGCATGTAATAGAACGCTCTTCCTGCAGTATGTAATAGAACACTCTTCCTGCAGTATGTAATAGAACGCTGTTCCTGCAGTATGTAATAGAACGCTCTTCCTGCAGTATATAAGAGAAAGCTGTTCCTGCACTATGTAAGAGAACGCTGTTCCTGCAGTATGTAATAGAACGCTGTCCCTGCAGTATGTAAGAGAACGCTGTTCCTGCAGTATGTAATAGAACGCTCTTCCTGCAGTATGTAATAGAATGCTCTTCCTGCAGTATATAAGAAAAAGCTGTTCCTGCAGTATGTAATAGAACGCTGTTCCTGCAGTATGTAAGAGAACGCTGTTCCTGCAGCATGTAATAGAACGCTCTTCCTGCAGTATGTAATAGAACGCTGTTCCTGCAGTATGTAATAGAACGCTCTTCCTGCAGTATATAAGAGAAAGCTGTTCCTGCAGTATGTAAGAGAACGCTGTTCCTGCAGTATGTAATAGAACGCTCTTCCTGCAGTGTGTAATAGAACGCTCTTCCTGCAGTATATAAGAAAAAGCTGTTCCTGCAGTATGTAATAGAAGTAGAACGCTGTTCCTGCAGTATGTAATAGAACGCTGTTCCTGCAGTATGTAATAGAACGCTCTTCCTGCAGTATGTAATAGAACGCTGTTCCTGCAGTATGTAATAGAACGCTCTTCCTGCAGTATATAAGAGAAAGCTGTTCCTGCAGTATGTAAGAGAACGCTATTCCTGCAGCATGTAATAGAACGCTCTTCCTGCAGTATATAAGAGAAAGCTGTTCCTGCAGTATGTAATAGAACGCTCTTCCTGCAGTATATAAGAGAAAGCTGTTCCTGCAGTATATAAGAGAAAGCTGTTCCTGCAGTATGTAATAGAACGCTGTTCCTGCAGTATGTAATAGAACGCTCTTCCTGCAGCATGTAAAAGAACGCTCTTCCTGCAGTATATAAGAGAAAGCTGTTCCTGCAGTATAATAGAGAAAGCTGTTCCTGCAGTATGTAATAGAACGCTCTTCCTGCAGTATGTAATAGAACGCTCTTCCTGCAGTATATAAGAGAAAACTGTTCCTGCAGTATAATAGAGAAAGCTGTTCCTGCAGTATGTAATAGAACGCTGTTCCTGCAGTATGTAATAGAACGCTCTTCCTGCAGTATATAAGAGAAAGCTGTTCCTGCAGTATGTAAGAGAACGTTGTTCCTGCAGCATGTAATAGAATGCTCTTCCTGCAGTATATAAGAGAAAGCTGTTCCTGCAGTAGGTAATAGAACGCTGTTCCTGCAGTATGTAATAGAACGCTCTTCCTGCAGTATGTAATAGAAAGCTGTTCCTGCAGTATGTAATAGAACGCTCTTCTTGCAGTATATAAGAAAAAGCTGTTCCTGCAGTATGTAAGAGAACGCTCTTCCTGCAGTATGTAATAGAACGCTCTTCCTGCAGTATGTAATATAACGCTCTTCCAGCAGTATGTAATAGAACACTCTTCCTGCAGTATGTAATAGAACGCTCTTCCTGCAGTATGTAATAGAACGCTCTTCCTGCAGTATGTAATAGAACGCTCTTCCTGCACTATGTAATAGAACGCTCTTCCTGCAGTATGTAATAGAACGCTCTTCCTGCAGTATGTAATAGAACTAGTGATGAGCGGTTCGGATTCTGAGGAATCCGAACCTCTCCGAACAGGTGGAATCCGAGTCCACCCGAACGCAAGTTCGGGTGTTCCCGCCTGACTCGGATTCCACCTCGAGGCCGAACGTCACCCGTCCGGCGTCGGATTCTCGCGAGAGCCGAGTGACGTTCGGCCTCAATAAAAAGGCGCGGCGCCCGGCAGTCGGCGCCATTTCTCGCGTGACGCGTAGTTAGGTAGTTAGCTAGTGCGCTGTCTGTTCTAGTGTTAGATAGATTAGAGTAGGCAGTGCTCTGTGACTTTACTGGGCATAAGCCCTTGTGTGTGCTCCGTGACTGGGCATAATAAGCCCACTGTGTGTATGTGTACTCTACTACTCACTGTATTATACAAGCTCCATGACAACTGACAGGGCATAGCCCACTGAGTGTATTATACAAGCTCCGTGACAGGGCATAGCCCACTGAGTATTATACAAGCTCCTTGACAGGGCATAGCCCACTGTGTCTATTATACAAGCTCTGTGACAGGGCATAGCCCACTGTGTCTATTATACAAGCTCCGTGATAGGGCATAAGCCCACTGAGTGTATTATACAAGCTCCGTGACAGGGCATAAGCCCACTGAGTATTATACAAGCTCCGTGACAGGGCATAGCCCACTCAGTGTATTATACAAGCTCCGTGACAGGGCATAGCCCACTGAGTATTATACAAGCTTCTTGACAGGGCATAGCCCACTGTGTCTATTATACAAGCTCTGTGACAGGGCATAGCCCACTGTGTCTATTATACAAGCTCCGTGACAGGGCATAGCCCACTGAGTGTATTATACAAGCTCCGTGACAGGGCATATGCCCACTGAGTATTATACAAGCTCCGTGACAGGGCATAGCCCACTGAGTGTATTATACAAGCTCCGTGACAGGGCATAGCCCACTGTGTCTATTATACAAGCTCCGTGACAGGGCATAGCCCACTGTGTCTATTATACAAGCTCCGTGACAGGGCATAGCCCACTGGGTCTATTATACAAGCTCCGTGACAGGGCATAGCCCACTGAGTGTATTATACAAGCTCCGTGACAGGGCATAGCCCACTGTGTCTATTATACAAGCTCCGTGACAGGGCATAGCCCACTGAGTGTATTATACAAGCTCCGTGACAGGGCATAGCCCACTGTGTCTATTATACAAGCTCCGTGACAGGGCATAAACCCACTGAGTATTATACAAGCTCCGTGACAGGGCATAGCCTACTGTGTCTATTATACAAGCTCCGTGACAGGGCATAGCCCACTGAGTGTATTATACAAGCTCCGTGACAGGGCATAGCCCACTGTGTCTTTATACAAGCTCCGTGACAGGGCATAAGCCCACTGAGTATTATACAAGCTCCGTGACAGGGCATAGCCCACTGTGTCTATTATACAAGCTCCGTGACAGGGCATAGCCCACTGGGTCTATTATACAAGCTCCGTGACAGGGCATAGCCCACTGAGTGTATTATACAAGCTCCGTGACAGGGCATAGCCCACTGGGTCTATTATACAAGCTCCGTGACAGGGCATAGCCCACTGTGTCTATTATACAAGCTCCGTGACAGGGCATAGCCCACTGAGTGTATTATACAAGCTCCGTGACAGGGCATAGCCCACTGTGTCTATTATACAAGCTCCGTGACAGGGCATAAACCCACTGAGTATTATACAAGCTCCGTGACAGGGCATAGCCTACTGTGTCTATTATACAAGCTCCGTGACAGGGCATAGCCCACTGAGTGTATTATACAAGCTCCGTGACAGGGCATAAGCCCACTGAGTATTATACAAGCTCCGTGACAGGGCATAAGCCCACTGAGTATTATACAAGCTCCGTGACAGGGCATAGCCCACTGTGTCTATTATACAAGCTCCGTGACAGGGCATAGCCCACTGAGTGTATTATACAAGCTCCGTGACAGGGCATAAGCCCACTGAGTATTATACAAGCTCCGTGACAGGGCATAAGCCCACTGTGTCTATTATACAAGCTCTGTGACAGGGCATAAGCCCACTGTGTCTATTATACAAGCTTCGTGACAGGGCATAGCCCACTGAGTCTATTATACAAGCTCCGTGACAGGGCATAAGCCCACTGAGTGTATTATACAAGCTCCGTGACAGGGCATAGCCCACTGTGTCTATTATACAAGCTCCGTGACAGGGCATAGCCCACTGAGTGTATTATACAAGCTCCGTGACAGGGCATAGCCCACTGAGTGTATTATACAAGCTCCGTGACAGGGCATAGCCCACTGTGTCTATTATACAAGCTCCGTGACAGGGCATAGCCCACTGAGTGTATTATACAAGCTCCGTGACAGGGCATAGCCCACTGTGTCTATTATACAAGCTCCGTGAAAGGGCATAGCCCACTGTGTGTATACAAGCTCTGTGACTCCAGTTCATAGTGATAAAGTAATATGGATCACGAGAATGAACTGAGAGGAGAGCAGAAACAACATGTAAATGCTAGCATTGCAGCGGCTGGAAGTCCATCACTTTTATCTAAAGCTGATGCTCAAGGGCGTAGAGGCTTTAAAACCTTAGGGAACCTGAAATCAAAAAATTTAGATTTTACAGGGGTAAAGACAAAAAAAAAACCTCTAAAGACTACTACTTTTGCAGAGAAACAGAAAATTGGCAACATACCATTCACCACACGTAGCGGCAAGGAAAGACTCAGGCTTTGCCCTTTATTTCTGAGTGGTGGTTCTGCAGCTGTCAGTGAGGCATCTTGTGCCTCTCGTGATGATAAAAGACCTTTTCAATCAGACTATAGAAGTGTGAAAAAATTTAAAACCAATAAGGCAGTCGAACAAACTGTGTTTTTTGAAACACAAATGTCAGAAATCCCTGAGGAGAGTCTAAGTGGGTCCACAAGTGGCATTTCTATGTGTAAGCCTGACCTTTCAGAGAAGCCGCCCTCCACAGTTTCTTTTCCATCTGTAGTTGTGGGGATGAGCAGTATTGCCGAGGACATAGAAATTGAGGATGCCACCGTGGAATTGCAAGAGGATGAGAGGAATATATGTGCAGCTGATGCTGGCACTAATGAGGATGTTGAGGATGAGGATATTATTTGTATAAGTCAGGCACCAGTGGAAGCAGCTCTTGGCCAAGATAAGAAGGCCATTGCCATGCCTGGGCATAGAACCAAGAAATCCACATCTTTTGTGTGGAATTACTTTTACCCAAACCCTGACAACGTTTGTCAAGCCATTTGTAGCCTCTGTGAGACCACAGTTAGTAGAGGTAGGGACGTTAAACATCTAGGAACCTCTACGCTATTACGTCATCTGCAGCGAGCTCATGACAGGTGTTTGATAACAGAAACTACTGCAAAAAAAATAACAACAAGCAGTCCAGCATTAGCTAGATGCCTTCTCTCTACTAAATCCCAGCACCTGCAATCTCCACCGACAACACCTTCCTCCTCAATATCCTCAGGAATGATCAGTGGTAGTACAACATCAAATTTATTAGTGCTAAGTCACGGTGACTCCTCCAATTTCCAGGACACCTCAGAAGAAACTGAATCTTTGAGCGCTAGGCCTGCTGCTGCTGCTGCTGCTGCTGGTGGATCTTCATCCCAGAAGTGGACAAAGAAGACTACTAGTAGTATACCAAAAAAACAATTGACTGTTAAAGAATCTCTTGCAAGGGGAAGCAAGTATGACAGCTCTCACCCTGTCGCACAGCGGATCACTGACGCCATGACAGCTATGCTAATATTAGATCTGCGTCCAATATCCTCAATTAATGCAGTGGGATTTACACAGCTAGTTGAGGTCATGTGTCCCCGGTACCAAATTCCATCTCGGTTTCATTTTACCCGAAAAGCCATTCCTCGGCTGTACCAGGACGTTAAACAGAACCTAATTATTGGTCTGCAAAATGCTATTGTACCCACTGTCCACTTAACCACAGATATGTGGACAAGCGGTAGTGGACAAACTAAAGATTACATGACTGTGACAGCCCACTGGGTGGGTGAATCGCCTTCAGCAGCAGCAGTATCTAACAAACAACACCAGCTCATTCAGAGGCAGGCAACTCTGTGCATCACCGGATTCAATAAGAGGCATACCGCTGACAACCTCTTAGAAAAACTAAGAGATGTCATAGAAACATGGCTTACCCCACTTGGACTCTCCTCAGGATTTGTGATTTCTGACAATGCTACAAATATAGTGAAAGCATTACAGCTGGGTGAATTCCAACACATCCCCTGTTTTGCTCACACAATAAACTTAGTGGTGCAGGGTTTTTTAAAAAACGACAGGGGCGTTCAGGAGATGCTGTCTGTGGCCCGAAAAATTTCGGGACATTTTCGGCATTCAGCAACAGCGTGCAGGAGATTGCAGCACCTGCAAGAGCAGTTTAATTTGCCCTGCCATCAACTGAAGCAAGAAGTGGTAACGAGGTGGAACTCAACCCTGTATATGCTTCAGCGGATGGAGGAGCAGCAAAAAGCCATCCATAGCTATACGACAAGCCATGACATTGGGAGAGGAGGGGGAATGTACCTTACCCCAGCACAGTGGAGAGTACTTTCTGTCTTGTGCAAGGTGCTCAAACCATTTGAAGTTGCCACTTGTGAAGTGAGTGCTGACACTGCTAGCTTGAGTAAGGTGATTCCCCTGATTTCGCTTTTGGAAAAGCAGCTGGAGAAATTGAAGGATGATATTAAACAAAGTGATTCCGCAAAGTATGCTGGACTGATAGATCAAGTCCTTTGTTCGCTTCGCCAGGATCCACGGGTGGCCAAGATCTTGAAATCTGATCATTATATTTTAGCAACCATTCTTGATCCTAGGTTCAAGTCATATGCTGTGTCTTTCTTTACAACTGACCCAGATCTTAAAAGAACCAAAGCGCTCCTGGTGAGCAAGTTGGCAGCTGAAGTGACACATGGCACTACGATGACGTCTCCTCCTTCGGTTTCTGCAGCAGCAGCCAGAAAAAAATGCACCTTTTCCAAAAGACCCAGTGGTGATGCAGATAAGTCAAGTCAACATTTTGACATCTGGTCGGGTCTAAAAGATTTGCCCAACACCAGTGACACCTCTACCGCAACTCCATCTAATACGATTACCATCCAAAGAATGGTGGAGGATTATTTTCAGGACACCATACACGTAGACATGTCACAGAGTCCCTTCGAATATTGGAAGAAAAAAAAGGCAATTTGGAGACCCTTGTATAAACTGGCTTTGCATTATTTAAGCTGCCCACCCTCCAGTGTGTACTCGGAGAGAGTTTTCAGTACAGCCGGGAACCTTGTGAGTGAACGACGAAGGAGGCTACTTCCACAAAATGTAGAAAAAATGATGTTCATTAAAATGAACTGGAAATTTCACGAGGAAAACCTTTCC
This sequence comes from Taudactylus pleione, assembly GCA_031769625.1. Lineage (NCBI taxonomy): Eukaryota > Metazoa > Chordata > Amphibia > Anura > Myobatrachidae > Taudactylus > Taudactylus pleione. Next base: position 224,996 of record JAUIMM010000661.1, read on the forward strand.
CACCAATCACGTCACAGTACAGATACTTCTGTAATGGTAGATTCCAGCGGGGATGAACTGATATTGTGTGAGGAATCGGATGATGTACACACTGATGAGGGTGAGGATGGCAATGATGGTGACATCATGCCACTGTAGACCTGTTGCCTTTAGTAGATTGGAAGATTTTTTTGTGGGGGCCCAAACAAACCAAGCACTTCAGCCACAAAGTGGCAGTACCTGTCGCTGAAATGCTTTGTTTGTTAAAGTGTGCATGTCCTTTTTAAGATCCAACATAAAGGGTGGGTGGGAGGGCCCAAGGACAATTCCATCTAGCTCTACCTTTCATTTCTGCCACTGCTGTGTGGCATAGTTTCATAGATGTGCTTTAAACTGTGGTGTCTGTGCCACTGCGCCGCTGCTCTGACGCTTGGTCACCAGTCAGCTCACTGCAACCTTTGGCCAATAATGGTGAAACGAATAATTTAAGCTGTGAGGTGGTCTAAATTGACTGTAAATGACTGGAAATTAATGTTATTGAGGTAAATAACACTCTAGGAAGAAAAAAAAGCCCAATTTATGTAATTTTAGCTTTTTTTGCCAATTTTGGCAAAAAATCCAAATCCAAATCCAAATCCAAAGCCAGTCACCGCAGTTTGGCAAATCCAAATCCAAATCCAAAGCCGGATGACGAATTAGAACCAAATCCAAATCCAAATCCGCCAAAAATGGTCCGGCGCACATCCCTAAATAGAACGCTCTTCCTGCAGTATGTAATAGAATGCTCTTCCTGCAGTATGTAATAGAACGCTCTTCCTGCAGTATGTAAGAGAACGCTGTTCCTGCAGTATGTAATAGAACGCTCTTCCTGCACTATGTAATAGAACGCTCTTCCTGCACTATGTAATAGAACGCTCTTCCTGCAGTATGTAATAGAACGCTCTTCCTGCAGTATGTAATAGAAAGCTGTTCCTGCAGTATGTAATAGAACGCTGTTCCTGCAGTATGTAATAGAACGCTCTTCCTGCAGTATGTAATAGAACGCTCTTCCTGCAGTATGTAATAGAACGCTGTTCCTGCAGTATGTAATAGAACGCTCTTCCTGCAGTATATAAGAGAAAGCTGTTCCTGCAGTATGTAAGAGAACGCTGTTCCTGCAGTATGTAATAGAACGCTGTTCCTGCAGTATGTAAGAGAACGCTGTTCCTGCAGTATGTAATAGAACGCTCTTCCTGCAGTATATAAGAAAAAGCTGTTCCTGCAGTATGTAATAGAACGCTGTTCCTGCAGTATGTAATAGAACGCTGTTCCTGTAGTACGAAATAGAACGCTCTTCCTGCAGTATATAAGAGAAAGCTGTTCCTCCAGTATGTAAGAGAACGCTGTTCCTGCAGTATGTAATAGAACGCTCTTCCTGCAGTATATAAGAAAAAGCTGTTCCTGCAGTATGTAATAGAACGCTGTTCCTGCAGTATGTAATAGAACGCTGTTCCTGCAGTATGTAATAGAACGCTGTTCCTGCAGTATGTAATAGAACGCTCTTCCTGCAGTATGTAATAGAACGCTGTTCCTGCAGTATGTAATAGAACGCTCTTCCTGCAGTATATAAGAGAAAGCTGTTCCTGCAGTATGTAATAGAACGCTGTTCCTGCAGTATGTAATAGAACGCTCTTCCTGCAGTATATAAGAGAAAGCTGTTCCTGCAGTATGTAAGAGAACGCTGTTCCTGCAGCATGTAATAGAACGCTCTTCCTGCAGTATGTAATAGAATGCTCTTCCTGCAGTATATCAGAGAAAGCTGTTCCTGCAGTATATAAGAGAAAGCTGTTCCTGCAGTATGTAATAGAACGCTGTTCCTGCAGTATGTAATAGAACGCTCTTCCTGCAGCATGTAATAGAACGCTCTTCCTGCAGTATGTAATAGAACGCTCTTCCTGCAGTATATAAGAGAAAGCTGTTCCTGCAGTATATAAGAGAAAGCTGTTCCTGCAGTATGTAATAGAACGCTGTTCCTGCAGTATGTAATAGAACGCTCTTCCTGCAGCATGTAATAGAACGCTCTTCCTGCAGTATGTAATAGAACGCTGTTCCTGCAGTATATAAGAGAAAGCTGTTCCTGCAGTATATAAGAGAAAGCTGTTCCTGCAGTATGTAATAGAACGCTGTTCCTGCAGTATGTAATAGAACGCTCTTCCTGCAGTATGTAAGAGAAAGCTGTTCCTGCAGTATGTAAGAGAACGCTGTTCCTGCAGCATGTAATAGAATGCTCTTCCTGCAGTATATAAGAGAAAGCTGTTCCTGCAGTATGTCATAGAACGCTGTTCCTGCAGTATGTAATAGAACGCTCTTCCTGCAGTATTTAATAGAAAGCTGTTCCTGCAGTATGTAATAGAACGCTCTTCTTGCAGTATATAAGTAAAATCTGTTTCTGCAGTATGTAAGAGAAAGAGAATGCTGTTCCTGCAGTATGTAATAGAACGCTCTTCCTGCAGTATGTAATAGAACGCTCTTCCTGCAGTATGTAATAGAACGCTCTTCCTGCAGTATGTAATAGAACGCTCTTCCTGCAGTATATAAGAGAAAGCTGTTCCTGCAGTATGTAAGAGAATGCTGTTCCTGCAGTATGTAATAGAACGCTGTTCCTGCAGTATGTAATAGAAAGCTGTTACTGCAGTATGTAATAGAACGCCCTTCTTGCAGTATATAAGAAAAAGCTGTTTCTGCAGTATGTAAGAGAACGCTGTTCCTGCAGTATGTAATAGAACGCTCTTCCTGCAGTATGTAATAGAACGCTCTTCCTGCAGTATGTAATAGAAAGCTCTTCCTGCAGTATGTAATAGAACACTCTTCCTGCAGTATATAAGAGAAAGCTGTTCCTGCAGTATGTAAGAAAACACTCCTCCTGCAGTATGTAATAGAACACTCTTCCTGCAGTATGTAATAGAACGCTCTTCCTGCAGTATGTAATAGAACGCTCTTCCTGCAGTATGTAATAGAACGCTCTTCCTGCACTATGTAATAGAACGCTCTTCCTGCAGTATGTAATAGAACGCTCTTCCTGCAGTATGTAATAGAACGCTCTTCCTGCAGTATGTAATAGAACGCTGTTCCTGCAGTATGTAAGAGAACGCTGTTCCTGCAGTATGTAATAGAACGCTCTTCCTGCAGTATGTAATAGAACGCTCTTCCTGCACTATGTAATAGAACGCTCTTCCTGCAGTATGTAATAGAACGCTCTTCCTGCAGTATGTAATAGAACGCTGTTCCTGCAGTATGTAATAGAACGCTGTTCCTGCAGTATGTAATGGAACGCTGTTCCTGCAGTATGTAATGGAACGCTCTTCCTGCAGTATGTAATAGAACGCTCTTCCTGCAGTATGTAATAGAACGCTGTTCCTGCAGTATGTAATAGAACGCTCTTCCTGCAGTATGTAAGAGAAAGCTGTTCCTGCAGTATGTAAGAGAACGCTGTTCCTGCAGTATGTAATAGAACGCTCTTCCTGCAGTATGTAAGAGAACGCTGTTCCTGCAGTATGTAATAGAACGCTCTTCCTGCAGTATGTAATAGAACGCTCTTCCTGCAGTATGTAAGAAAAAGCTGTTCCTGCAGTATGTAATAGAACGCTGTTCCTGCAGTATGTAATAGAACGCTGTTCCTGCAGTATGTAATAGAACGCTGTTCCTGCAGTATGTAATAGAACGCTCTTCCTGCAGTATGTAATAGAACACTGTTCCTGCAGTATGTAATAGAACGCTCTTCCTGCAGTATGTAAGAGAAAGCTGTTCCTGCAGTATATAAGAGAAAGCTGTTCCTGCAGTATATAAGAGAAAGCTGTTCCTGCAGTATGTAAGAGAACGCTGTTCCTGCAGCATGTAATAGAACGCTCTTCCTGCAGTATGTAATAGAACGCTCTTCCTGCAGTATATAAGAGAAAGCTGTTCCTGCAGTATATAAGAGAAAGCTGTTCCTGCAGTATGTAATAAAATGCTGTTCCTGCAGTATGTAATAGAACGCTCTTCCTGCAGCATGTAATAGAACGCTCTTCCTGCAGTATGTAATAGAACGCTCTTCCTGCAGTATATAAGAGAAAGCTGTTCCTGCAGTATATAAGAGAAAGCTGTTCCTGCAGTATGTAATAGAACGCTGTTCCTGCAGTATGTAATAGAACGCTCTTCCTGCAGCATGTAATAGAACGCTCTTCCTGCAGTATGTAATAGAACGCTCTTCCTGCAGTATGTAAGAGAAAGCTGTTCCTGCAGTATATAAGAGAAAGCTGTTCCTGCAGTATGTAATAGAACGCTGTTCCTGCAGTATGTAATAGAACGCTCTTCCTGCAGTATGTAAGAGAAAGTTGTTCCTGCAGTATGTAAGAGAACGCTGTTCCTGCAGCATGTAATAGAATGCTCTTCCTGCAGTATATAAGAGAAAGCTGTTCCTGCAGTATGTAATAGAACGCTGCTCCTGCAGTATGTAATAGAACGCTCTTCCTGCAGTATGTAATAGAAAGCTGTTCGTGCAGTATGCAATAGAACGCTCTTCTTGCAGTATATAAGAAAAAGCTGTTCCTGCAGTATGTAAGAGAACGCTGTTCCTGCAGTATGTAATAGAACGCTCTTCCTTCAGTATGTAATAGAACGCTCTTCCTGCAGTATGTAATAGAACGCTCTTCCTGCAGTATGTAATAGAACGCTCTTCCTGCAGTATATAAGAGAAAGCTGTTCCTGCAGTATGTAAGAGAACGCTGTTCCTGCAGCATGTAATAGAATGCTCTTCCTGCAGTATGTAAGAGAAAGCTGTTCCTGCAGTATGTAATAGAACGCTGTTCCTGCAGTATGTAATAGAACGCTCTTCCTGCAGTATGTAATAGAAAGCTGTTCCTGCAGTATGTAATAGAACGCTCTTCTTGCAGTATATAAGAAAAAGCTGTTCCTGCAGTATGTAAGAGAACGCTGTTCCTGCAGTATGTAATAGAACGCTCTTCCTGCAGTAAGTAATAGAACGCTCTTCCTGCAGTATGTAATAGAACGCTCTTCCTGCAGTATATAAGAGAAAGCTGTTCCTGCAGTATGTAAGAAAACGCTCTTCCTGCAGTATGTAATAGAACACTCTTCCTGCAGTATGTAATAGAACGCTCTTCCTGCAGTATGTAATAGAACGCTCTTCCTGCAGTATGTAATAGAAGAACGCTCTTCCTGCACTATGTAATAGAACGCTCTTCCTGCACTATGTAATAGAACGCTCTTCCTGCACTATGTAATAGAACGCTCTTCTTCCACTATGTAATAGAACGCTCTTTCTGCAGTATGTAATAGAACGCTCTTCCAGCAGTATGTAAGAGAACGCTGTTCCTGCAGTATGTAATAGAACGCTCTTCCTGCAGTATGTAATAGAACGCTCTTCCTGCAGTATGTAATAGAACGCTCTTCCTGCACTATGTAATAGAACGCTCTTCCTGCAGTACGTAATAGAACGCTCTTCCTGCAGTACGTAATAGAAAGCTGTTCCTGCAGTATGTAATAGAACGCTGTTCCTGCAGTATGTAATAGAACGCTCTTCCTGCAGTATGTAATACAACGCTCTTCCTGCAGTATGTAATAGAACGCTGTTCCTGCAGTATGTAATAGAACGCTCTTCCTGCAGTATGTAAGAGAAAGCTGTTCCTGCAGTATGTAAGAGAACGCTGTTCCTGCAGTATGTAATAGAACGCTGTTCCTGCAGTATGTAAGAGAACGCTGTTCCTGCAGTATGTAATAGAACGCTCTTCCTGCAGTATGTAATAGAACGCTCTTCCTGCAGTATATAAGAAAAAGCTGTTCCTGCATTATGTAATAGAACGCTGTTCCTGCAGTATGTAATAGAACGCTGTTCCTGCAGTATGTAATAGAACGCTGTTCCTGCAGTATGTAATAGAACGCTCTTCCTGCAGTATGTAATAGAACGCTCTTCCTGCAGTATGTAATAGAACGCTCTTCCTGCAGTATATAAGAGAAAGCTGTTCCTGCAGTATGTAAGAGAACGCTGTTCCTGCAGTATGTAATAGAACGCTCTTCCTGCAGTATGTAATAGAACGCTCTTCCTGCAGTATATAAGAAAAAGCTGTTCCTGCAGTATGTAATAGAACGCTGTTCCTGCAGTATGTAATAGAACGCTGTTCCTGCAGTATGTAATAGAACGCTGTTCCTGCAGTATGTAATAGAACGCTCTTCCTGCAGTATATAAGAGAAAGCTGTTCCTGCAGTATGTAAGAGAACGCTGTTCCTGCAGCATGTAATAGAACGCTCTTCCTGCAGTATGTAATAGAACGCTCTTCCTGCAGTATATAAGAGAAAGCTGTTCCTGCAGTATATAATAGAAAGCTGTTCCTGCAGTATGTAATAGAACGCTGTTCCTGCAGTAAGTAATAGAACGCTCTTCCTGCAGCATGTAATAGAACGCTCTTCCTGCAGTATGTAATAGAACGCTCTTCCTGCAGTATATAAGAGAAAGCTGTTCCTGCAGTATATAAGAGAAAGCTGTTCCTGCAGTATGTAATAGAACGCTGTTCCTGCAGCATGTAATAGAACGCTCTTCCTGCAGCATGTAATAGAACGTTCTTCCTGCTGTATGTAATAGAACGCTCTTCCTGCAGTATATAAGAGAAAGCTGTTCCTGCAGTTTATAAGAGAAAGCTGTTCCTGCAGTATGTAAGAGAACGCTGTTCCTGCAGCATGTAATAGAATGATCTTCCTGCAGTATATAAGAGAAAGCTGTTCCTGCAGTATGTAATAGAACGCTGTTCCTGCAGTATGTAATAGAACGCTCTTCCTGCAGTATGTAATAGAAAGCTGTTCCTGCAGTATGTAATAGAACGCTCTTCTTGCAGTATATAAGAAAAAGCTGTTCCTGCAGTATGTAAGAGAACGCTGTTCCTGCAGTATGTAATAGAACGCTCTTCCTGCAGTATGTAATAGAACGCTCTTCCTGCAGTATGTAATAGAACGCTCTTCCTGCAGTATGTAATAGAACGCTCTTCCTGCAGTATATAAGAAAAAGCTGTTCCTGCAGTATGTAAGAGAACGCTGTTCCTGCAGTATGTAAGAAAACGCTCTTCCTGCAGTATGTAATAGAACACTCTTCCTGCAGTATGTAATAGAACGCTCTTCCTGCAGTATGTAATAGAACGCTCTTCCTGCACTATGTAATAGAACGCTCTTCCTGCACTATGTAATAGAACGCTCTTCCTGCAGTATGTAATAGAACGCTCTTCCTGCAGTATGTAATAGAACGCTCTTCCTGCAGCATGTAATAGAACGCTCTTCCTGCAGCATGTAAGAGAACGCTGTTCCTGCAGCATGTAATAGAACGCTCTTCCTTCAGTATGTAATGGAACGCTCTTCCTGCAGTATGTAATAGAACGCTCTTCCTGCACTATGTAATAGAACGCTCTTCCTGCAGTATGTAATAGAACGCTCTTCCTGCAGTATGTAATAGAACGCTGTTCCTGCAGTATGTAATAGAAAGCTGTTCCTGCAGTATGTAATAGAACGCTCTTCCTGCAGTATGTAATAGAACGCTCTTCCTGCAGTATGTAATAGAACGCTCTTCCTGCAGTATGTAGTAGAACGCTCTTCCTGCCGTATGTAATAGAACGCTCTTCCTGCAGTATGTAATAGAACGCTCTTCCTGCAGTATGTAATAGAATGCTTTTCCTGCAGTATGTAATAGAAAGCTCTTCCTGCAGTATGTAATAGAACGCTCTTCCTGCAGTATGTAATAGAACGCTCCTCCTGCACTATGTAATAGAACGCTCTTCCTGCACTATGTAATAGAACGCTCTTCCTGCACTGTGTAATAGAACGCTCTTCCTGCAGTATGTAATAGAACGCTCTTCCTGCAGTATGTAATAGAACGCTCTTCCTGCAGTATGTAATAGAACGCTCTTCCTGCAGTATGTAAGAGAATGCTGTTCCTGCAGCATGTAATAGAACGCTCTTCCTGCAGTATGTAATAGAACGCTCTTCCTGCAGTATGTAATAGAACGCTCTTCCTGCAGTATGTAATAGAAAGCTGTTCCTGCAGTATGTAATAGAACGCTCTTCCTGCAGTATGTAATAGAACGCTCTTCCTGCAGTATGTAATAGAACGCTCTTCCTGCAGTATGTAATAGAACGCTCTTCCTGCCGTATGTAATAGAACGCTCTTCCTGCAGTATGTAATAGAACGCTCTTCCTGCAGTATGTAATAGAATGCTTTTCCTGCAGTATGTAATAGAAAGCTCTTCCTGCAGTATGTAATAGAACGCTCTTCCTGCAGTATGTAATAGAACGCTGTTCCTGCAGTATGTAATAGAACGCTCTTCCTGCACTATGTAATAGAACGCTGTTCCTGCAGTATGTAATAGAACGCTGTTCCTGCAGTATGTAATAGAATGCTCTTCCTGCACTGTGTAATAGAACGCTGTTCCTGCAGTGTGTAATAGAACGCTCTTCCTGCAGTGTGTAACAGAACGCTGTTCCTGCAGTATGTAATAGAACGCTCTTCCTGCACTATGTAATAGAACGCTCTTCCTGCAGTATGTAATAGAACGCTCTTCCTGCAGTATGTAATAGAACGCTCTTCCTGCAGTATGTAATAGAACGCTCTTCCTGCAGTATGTAATAGAACGCTCTTCCTGCAGCATGTAAGAGAACGCTGTTCCTGCAGCATGTAATAGAACGCTCTTCCTGCAGTATGTAATAGAACGCTCTTCCTGCAGTATGTAATAGAACGCTCTTCCTGCACTATGTAATAGAACGCTCTTCCTGCAGTATGTAATAGAACGCTCTTCCTGCAGTATGTAATAGAACGCTGTTCCTGCAGTATGTAGTAGAACGCTCTTCCTGCCGTATGTAATAGAACGCTCTTCCTGCCGTATGTAATAGAACGCTCTTCCTGCAGTATGTAATAGAATGCTTTTCCTGCAGTATGTAATAGAAAGCTCTTCCTGCAGTATGTAATAGAACGCTCTTCCTGCAGTATGTAATAGAACGCTCTTCCTGCAGTATGTAATAGAACGCTCTTCCTGCACTATGTAATAGAACGCTGTTCCTGCAGTATGTAATAGAACGCTGTTCCTGCAGTATGTAATAGAACGCTCTTCCTGCACTATGTAATAGAACGCTGTTCCTGCAGTGTGTAATAGAACGCTCTTCCTGCAGTATGTAATAGAACGCTGTTCCTGCAGTATGTAATAGAACGCTCTTCCTGCAGTATGTAATAGAACGCTCTTCCTGCAGTATGTAATAGAACGCTCTTCCTTCAGTATGTAATAGAACGCTCTTCCTGCAGTATGTAATAGAACGCTGTTCCTGCAGTATGTAATAGAACGCTCTTCCTGCACTATGTAATAGAACGCTATTCCTGCAGTATGTAATAGAACGCTCTTCCTGCACTATGTAATAGAACGCTGTTCCTTCAGTGTGTAATAGAACGTTCTTCCTGCAGTATGTAATAGAACGCTGTTGCTGCAGTATGTAATAGAACGCTCTTCCTGCAGTATGTAATAGAACGCTCTTCCTGCAGTATATAATAAAAAGCTGTTCCTGCAGTATGTAATAGAACGCTGTTCCTGCAGTATGTAATAGAACGCTGTTCCTGCAGTATGTAATAGAACGCTCTTCCTGCAGTATGTAATAGAACGCTCTTCCTGCAGTATGTAATAGAACGCTCTTCCTGCAGTATATAAGAGAAAGCTGTTCCTGCAGTATGTAAGAGAACGCTGTTCCTGCAGTATGTAATAGAACGCTCTTCCTGCAGTATGTAATAGAACGCTCTTCCTGCAGTATATAAGAAAAAGCTGTTCCTGCAGTATGTAATAGAACGCTGTTCCTGCAGTATGTAATAGAACGCTGTTCCTGCAGTATGTAATAGAACGCTGTTCCTGCAGTATGTAATAGAACGCTCTTCCTGCAGTATATAAGAGAAAGCTGTTCCTGCAGTATGTAAGAGAACGCTGTTCCTGCAGCATGTAATAGAACGCTCTTCCTGCAGTATGTAATAGAACGCTCTTCCTGCAGTATATAAGAGAAAGCTGTTCCTGCAGTATATAATAGAAAGCTGTTCCTGCAGTATGTAATAGAACGCTGTTCCTGCAGTAAGTAATAGAACGCTCTTCCTGCAGCATGTAATAGAACGCTCTTCCTGCAGTATGTAATAGAACGCTCTTCCTGCAGTATATAAGAGAAAGCTGTTCCTGCAGTATATAAGAGAAAGCTGTTCCTGCAGTATGTAATAGAACGCTGTTCCTGCAGCATGTAATAGAACGCTCTTCCTGCAGCATGTAATAGAACGTTCTTCCTGCTGTATGTAATAGAACGCTCTTCCTGCAGTATATAAGAGAAAGCTGTTCCTGCAGTTTATAAGAGAAAGCTGTTCCTGCAGTATGTAAGAGAACGCTGTTCCTGCAGCATGTAATAGAATGATCTTCCTGCAGTATATAAGAGAAAGCTGTTCCTGCAGTATGTAATAGAACGCTGTTCCTGCAGTATGTAATAGAACGCTCTTCCTGCAGTATGTAATAGAAAGCTGTTCCTGCAGTATGTAATAGAACGCTCTTCTTGCAGTATATAAGAAAAAGCTGTTCCTGCAGTATGTAAGAGAACGCTGTTCCTGCAGTATGTAATAGAACGCTCTTCCTGCAGTATGTAATAGAACGCTCTTCCTGCAGTATGTAATAGAACGCTCTTCCTGCAGTATGTAATAGAACGCTCTTCCTGCAGTATATAAGAAAAAGCTGTTCCTGCAGTATGTAAGAGAACGCTGTTCCTGCAGTATGTAAGAAAACGCTCTTCCTGCAGTATGTAATAGAACACTCTTCCTGCAGTATGTAATAGAACGCTCTTCCTGCAGTATGTAATAGAACGCTCTTCCTGCACTATGTAATAGAACGCTCTTCCTGCACTATGTAATAGAACGCTCTTCCTGCAGTATGTAATAGAACGCTCTTCCTGCAGTATGTAATAGAACGCTCTTCCTGCAGCATGTAATAGAACGCTCTTCCTGCAGCATGTAAGAGAACGCTGTTCCTGCAGCATGTAATAGAACGCTCTTCCTTCAGTATGTAATGGAACGCTCTTCCTGCAGTATGTAATAGAACGCTCTTCCTGCACTATGTAATAGAACGCTCTTCCTGCAGTATGTAATAGAACGCTCTTCCTGCAGTATGTAATAGAACGCTGTTCCTGCAGTATGTAATAGAAAGCTGTTCCTGCAGTATGTAATAGAACGCTCTTCCTGCAGTATGTAATAGAACGCTCTTCCTGCAGTATGTAATAGAACGCTCTTCCTGCAGTATGTAGTAGAACGCTCTTCCTGCCGTATGTAATAGAACGCTCTTCCTGCAGTATGTAATAGAACGCTCTTCCTGCAGTATGTAATAGAATGCTTTTCCTGCAGTATGTAATAGAAAGCTCTTCCTGCAGTATGTAATAGAACGCTCTTCCTGCAGTATGTAATAGAACGCTCCTCCTGCACTATGTAATAGAACGCTCTTCCTGCACTATGTAATAGAACGCTCTTCCTGCACTGTGTAATAGAACGCTCTTCCTGCAGTATGTAATAGAACGCTCTTCCTGCAGTATGTAATAGAACGCTCTTCCTGCAGTATGTAATAGAACGCTCTTCCTGCAGTATGTAAGAGAACGCTGTTCCTGCAGCATGTAATAGAACGCTCTTCCTGCAGTATGTAATAGAACGCTCTTCCTGCAGTATGTAATAGAACGCTCTTCCTGCACTATGTAATAGAACGCTCTTCCTGCAGTATGTAATAGAACGCTCTTCCTGCAGTATGTAATAGAAAGCTGTTCCTGCAGTATGTAATAGAACGCTCTTCCTGCAGTATGTAATAGAACGCTCTTCCTGCAGTATGTAATAGAACGCTCTTCCTGCAGTATGTAATAGAACGCTCTTCCTGCCGTATGTAATAGAACGCTCTTCCTGCAGTATGTAATAGAACGCTCTTCCTGCAGTATGTAATAGAATGCTTTTCCTGCAGTATGTAATAGAAAGCTCTTCCTGCAGTATGTAATAGAACGCTCTTCCTGCAGTATGTAATAGAACGCTGTTCCTGCAGTATGTAATAGAACGCTCTTCCTGCACTATGTAATAGAACGCTGTTCCTGCAGTATGTAATAGAACGCTGTTCCTGCAGTATGTAATAGAACGCTCTTCCTGCACTGTGTAATAGAACGCTGTTCCTGCAGTGTGTAATAGAACGCTCTTCCTGCAGTGTGTAACAGAACGCTGTTCCTGCAGTATGTAATAGAACGCTCTTCCTGCACTATGTAATAGAACGCTCTTCCTGCAGTATGTAATAGAACGCTCTTCCTGCAGTATGTAATAGAACGCTCTTCCTGCAGTATGTAATAGAACGCTCTTCCTGCAGTATGTAATAGAACGCTCTTCCTGCAGCATGTAAGAGAACGCTGTTCCTGCAGCATGTAATAGAACGCTCTTCCTGCAGTATGTAATAGAACGCTCTTCCTGCAGTATGTAATAGAACGCTCTTCCTGCACTATGTAATAGAACGCTCTTCCTGCAGTATGTAATAGAACGCTCTTCCTGCAGTATGTAATAGAACGCTGTTCCTGCAGTATGTAGTAGAACGCTCTTCCTGCCGTATGTAATAGAACGCTCTTCCTGCCGTATGTAATAGAACGCTCTTCCTGCAGTATGTAATAGAATGCTTTTCCTGCAGTATGTAATAGAAAGCTCTTCCTGCAGTATGTAATAGAACGCTCTTCCTGCAGTATGTAATAGAACGCTCTTCCTGCAGTATGTAATAGAACGCTCTTCCTGCACTATGTAATAGAACGCTGTTCCTGCAGTATGTAATAGAACGCTGTTCCTGCAGTATGTAATAGAACGCTCTTCCTGCACTATGTAATAGAACGCTGTTCCTGCAGTGTGTAATAGAACGCTCTTCCTGCAGTATGTAATAGAACGCTGTTCCTGCAGTATGTAATAGAACGCTCTTCCTGCAGTATGTAATAGAACGCTCTTCCTGCAGTATGTAATAGAACGCTCTTCCTTCAGTATGTAATAGAACGCTCTTCCTGCAGTATGTAATAGAACGCTGTTCCTGCAGTATGTAATAGAACGCTCTTCCTGCACTATGTAATAGAACGCTATTCCTGCAGTATGTAATAGAACGCTCTTCCTGCACTATGTAATAGAACGCTGTTCCTTCAGTGTGTAATAGAACGTTCTTCCTGCAGTATGTAATAGAACGCTGTTCCTGCAGTATGTAATAGAACGCTCTTCCTGCAGTATGTAATAGAACGCTCTTCCTGCAGTATATAATAAAAAGCTGTTCCTGCAGTATGTAATAGAACGCTGTTCCTGCAGTATGTAATAGAACGCTGTTCCTGCAGTATGTAATAGAACGCTCTTCCTGCAGTATGTAATAGAACGCTCTTCCTGCAGTATGTAATAGAACGCTCTTCCTGCAGTATATAAGAGAAAGCTGTTCCTGCAGTATGTAAGAGAACGCTGTTCCTGCAGCATGTAATAGAACGCTCTTCCTGCAGTATGTAATAGAACGCTCTTCCTGCAGTATATAAGAGAAAGCGGTTCCTGCAGTATATAAGAGAAAGCTGTTCCTGCAGTATGTAATAGAACGCTGTTCCTGCAGTATGTAATAGAACGCTCTTCCTGCAGCATGTAATAGAACGCTCTTCCTGCAGTATGTAATAGAACGCTCCTCCTGCAGTATATAAGAGAAAGCTGTTCCTGCAGTATATAAGAGAAAGCTGTTCCTGCAGTATGTAATAGAACGCTGTTCCTGCAGCATGTAATAGAATGCTCTTCCTGCAGTATATAAGAGAAAGCTGTTCCTGCAGTATGTAATAGAACGCTGTTCCTGCAGTATGTAATTGAACGCTCTTCCTGCAGTATGTAATAGAAAGCTGTTCCTGCAGTATGTAATAGAACGCTCTTCTTGCAGTATATAAGAAAAAGCTGTTCCTGCAGTATGTAAGAGAATGCTGTTCCTGCAGTATGTAATAGAAAGCTCTTCCTGCAGTATGTAATAGAACGCTCTTCCTGCAGTATGTAATAGAACGCTCTTCCTGCAGTATGTAATAGAACGCTCTTCCTGCAGTATATAAGAGAAAGCTGTTCCTGCAGTATGTAAGAAAACGCTCTTCCTGCAGTATGTAATAGAACACTCTTCCTGCAGTATGTAATAGAACGCTCTTCCTGCAGTATGTAATAGAACGCTCTTCCTGCAGTATGTAATAGAACGCTCTTCCTGCAGTATGTAATAGAACGCTCTTCCTGCAGTATGTAAGAGAGGCTGTTCCTGCAGTATGTAATAGAACGCTCTTCCTGCAGTATGTAATAGAACGCTCTTCTTGCAGTATGTAATAGAAAGCTCTTCCTGCACTATGTAATAGAACGCTCTTCCTGCAGTATGTAATAGAAGGCTCTTCCTGCAGTATGTAATAGAAAGCTGTTCCTGCAGTATGTAATAGAACGCTGTTCCTGCAGTATGTAATAGAACACTCTTCCTGCAGTATGTAATAGAACGCTCTTCCTCCACTATGTAATAGAACGCTGTTCCTGCAGTATGTAATAGAACGCTCTTCCTGCAGTATGTAATAGAACGCTCTTCCTGCACTATGTAAGAGAAAGCTGTTCCTGCAGTATGTAAGAGAATGCTGTTCCTGCACTAAGTAACAGAACACTGTTCCTGCAGTATGTAATAGAACGCTGTTCCTGCAGTATGTAATAGAGAACGCTCTTCCTGCAGTATGTAATAGAATGCTCTTCCTGCAGTATGTAATAGAACGCTCTTCCTGCAGTATGTAAGAGAAAGCTGTTCCTGCAGTATGTAAGAGAATGATGTTCCTGCACTAAGTAACAGAACACTGTTCCTGCAGTATGTAATAGAACGCTCTTCCTGCAGTATGTAATAGAACGCTGTTCCTGCAGTATGTAATAGAACGCTCTTCCTGCAGTATGTAATAGAATGCTCTTCCTGCAGTATGTAATAGAACGCTCTTCCTGCAGTATGTAATAGAACGCTCTTCCTGCAGTATGTAATAGAATGCTCTTCCTGCACTAAGTAACAGAACACTGTTCCTGCAGTATGTAACAGAATGCTCTTCCTGCACTATGTAAGAGAAAGCTGTTCCTGCAGTATGTAAGAGAAAGCTGTTCCTGCACTATGTAAGAGAAAGCTGTTCCTGCAGTATATAATTGAACGCGGTTCCTGCAGTATGTAAGATAATACTGTTCCTGCACTATGTAATAGAACGCTTTTCCTGCAGTATGTAATAGACCTCCCTTCCTGCAGTATGTAATAGAACGCTCTTCCTGCAGTATGTAATAGAACGCTCTTCTTGCAGTATGTAATAGAACGCTCTTCCTGCAGTATGTAATAGAACGCTCTTCCTGCACTATGTAGTAGAACGCTCTTCCTGCAGTATATAAGAGAAAGCTGTTCCTGCAGTATGTAATAGAACGCTCTTCCTGCACTATGTAATAGAACGCTCTTCCTGCACAATGTAATAGAACGCTCTTCCTGCAGTATGTAATAGAACGCTCTTCCTGCACTATGTAATAGAACGCTCTTCCTGCAGTATGTAATAGAACACTGTTCCTGCAGTATGTAATAGAACACTGTTCCTGCAGTATGTAATAGAACGCTCTTCCTGCAGTATGTAATAGAACGCTCTTCCTGCCGTATGTAATAGAACGCTCTTCCTGCAGTATGTAATAGAACGCTCTTCCTGCAGTATGTAATAGAACGCTCTTCCTGCAGTATGTAATAGTACGCTCTTCCTGCAGTATGTAATAGAGTGCTGTTCCTGCAGTATGAGACAGAGATCAGATAGGTGACAGAAATTAAAAGGTCTCCACTCTGTTTGTCCCATCAGCACAGTATTGGCACAATGTAAGCTGATATTCTGCTTTATATTCCAACATACTGAAGATAAGTTGTAAATGCCGCCTATTCAATAATCACCGACTGATAATAAGAATATTTGTATTTACACTTATCTGCTTTTTCAAAGGTGTAATTTAATCCGAACTTATAAATGAGTCCAGGTTTACAGCCCACCTCCCCTCAACTGTAACTGATATATTACAGCAAACCTTGCTAGCATCCCTCAGAGCTGTCCGATTACTGCCCACTGTGGAATAGAGGTAACAGTGACTGCCACAGATTGCATAAAAGGTTTATAAAACTTTCATAAGTACTGTAATTCATACAATTAGTAACTAAATCCAATTGGATATACTCAGGGCTATTTTTCTGGAAAAAAAAGGTTCAGGAACTGTGCGTTGAGCTACTGGTGGTGGAGCTATATAAAACACACACACATAAGTATATATATATATATATATATATATATATATTATATATATATATATATAACATCTGCAAAAAAGGTTTAATCACATAACAGTCAGCAACGTTACAGTGCCACCTAGACTTAGACCTATGTGTAGGTGGCACTGAAAAGTTGCTGACTGTTATGTGATTAAACTTTTTTGCAAGAACCGTGAGTGCCGCATCCAGGTGTTAAGTATATACTTTTTTTTACTTATGAGGGCACCCGGTCACTTACTACTTATATACCTGGGAGAGCCGGACCTGGAGTGATTATATATATATATATATATATATATATATATATATATATATATATATATATATATATATATGGAAAATTAGTGGATAAAGCGCCAGTGAATATTATACCCCTAATCTTATATACCCTAGATAAGATGACTCAACTGCAAACAAGCCCCAGGTGCGGGCGTCAGCTCTTTATCAATTAATAATTAGTAATGGTAAATTACTAGCCATAAATATTTGTACATAAATGTTGACCTTAGAGCGACTAGCTAGTTGGTTAAAAGTTAAACTAATAATTTGTGAAAATCAATCTGTGTAAAAATACATGTACATAATATGTATAATGTACTGAACCAAAAAGTGCAAGTGCTATGAGTGCAATATTAGTGCAAAAATGTGCAATACAATGTTCAATGTATGAGCATATACAAAAGTGCTAGAATTCTCCTGTAGTATAAATAATACACTTATTTAATAAATGTGTAAAATGTGTAAATTTCAATAAAATAGAGTGCAATCAAATAAATATTTAAAATGTAAAAAGATTTAAATGTTGCAGCTTAAAAAATAAACATCACGTGCATAATAAAAGCAAGATACAGAAAAGATTAATTCCAAAAAAATATAAAAATAATTTAAAACACCAAAAAAAGGGAAAGTAGGTAGAGCAGCTTATCTGAGGTAGAAAGTTAGTAGTTCATGTGGCAGGCAATACACAACAGGCTTGTTGTGTATTGCTAGGTAGTCTGGAAAGACAAAATGGTGGCCGCATGAAACTACATGCTGCAGTCTGTGGACCAGTTTCGGACACAGATACGCTTTTAGGAGAGGCAGGACCAGTTTCAGACACAAACACGGAGGCAGATCTTCAACAGTTCCTCTCCACTCGTGGTGACCTGCATACAGCCTTGATAAAGAGCATCCAGCTCGAAACGCGTCGGCGGTAATCTGCAGGATCACATCCATTAAGCTTGTGAGTGTCTGGACCAGGGTGCTATCCGGATCCCCTGTCTCCTCACCTTTATAGACACTCACCTACGTTTTATGGTATGCATTGTTTTTTGTTATGGAACTGATGCTTTATTAACTACCTTGTTCCAGTGACTCAGTGCACATTGCATCAGCCTATACAGTTACATTGATTTTTGCTGCTATACCTTCATTCATTTCTGCTGCTATATCTTCATGTACTGTATACCTTGTTTTTGCTGCTATTTGTTTTTAATTCGTTTTGTGTTAAATCTTGATTTTGTTTTGTTTTTTCATTAAATATTTTACCTAAGCGCTAGTGTCACTTTAAATATTTTATATTGTGTTTTTTACCTTTGGGGAAAGGGATTACCCCATTTTTAAAGTGTCTAAGCTGCTGAAGGTTTTGTTTGCGCTAAGAGATCCACCTTCTTATTTCACTATCAGATAATTCCATATGTGTTCTTTCATAGTTTTGATGTATTCAGTATTAATCTGCTATGTTGAAAATACTTTAAATAAGCAAAAACCATTGAGTGAGAAGGTGTGTCCAAACTTTTGACTGGTACTATATATATAACTGTTAGTAAAAAACAGCTGCCCAGGTATATGTGTCGTAGGTGTAGATGCTTGCGAAGCCGTCCTACACCATACTGCACTCCGGGACTTGGTATAAGAAATTTATTACTACAACATTTCGGAGCGACTAGCGCCCTGTCTTCAGGTATACATAAACAGTAAAAGTGAAAAAAATCTTACCTTATAACCCCACCAATAGTTAGTGAATGGTGCACAGACGCTACATCTGCATTCACGCTGCCGGAGGGTGAGCGGCGCATCTGGATGGCGTCACCGCTGCACACCTTAGGGTGTTGCCATGCCAACCCAAAGCACTTGTACAGACACAGCTCCCAAATAGACCGTGGAATGTGTTACAAATGATAGAAGAATAAATACTAGAAAGAGATGAAGAAACATAAAAACAGACCATAGGTCCGTGTGTACAAAAAGGGAAAAATAGAATTACAAATATATAACTAAATAGCAAACTAGTGTAATCAAAGACATAAAATTAATAGTTATTAGATCAAGTATATGTACCACAAAACACTGTGGGAACAGGGCTCAGAAACTTAAATAGGAAAATTACTGAAGAAAGAGTTGAAATAGCTAAGGAACCCGGCATCAGTAGCTGCTATATTGAGAAGCCCTTAGTCAAAAACAAAATGCAGGGAAGCAGAACACAGTCACTGCATGTTGAAGCTCTATAAGAAGGCATTCCATGTAATTCGTTCGTTAAGACCCTTCGGTTGTACTGTATTAAGGCGTAAAATCCAATGCGCCTCCAATTTTAATAATGCTGCTCCTCTATCATCTCCTCTTCTCAATGGTGGCATGTGGTCGATGATTTTATATCGGAGGGACGCTAGTTGGTGCCCCATCTGTTTAAAGTGCCGGGCTACCGGCTGATCTATATCCTTTCTGGCAAGGGCTGCACGTATAGATGATCTGTGAAGTGCCATCCTTTCTTTAAACATGCGGGTGGTCATCCCCACATAGTAGAGACCGCACGGGCAGTAAATGATATAGACCACATATTGTGAGTTACAGCTGAGTACTTGTCGTATGTTGTACATTTTGCCTGTGTGTGGATGTTTGAATGAATCGCCTGTTTGCAGATAACTGCAGGTGACACAAGACGGGCATTTGTAACACCCTGTTTTTTTTGTAATTTAAAACAAGGGTGGTTTAGGGTCATAATATGCAATGTCCGTACAAACCAGAAAATCGCATAAGTTCTTGCCTCTACGGTAACATGCCATCAGCCGTTTGTTATGGAAAACTGGGAGTTCGGAGTCACTAGCCACAATTGGCCATAGGGCTTTAGTGGCACAGGGGATCCCCGGTACTGGAAGTAGTAAAGGACGTGGTCCATGGGAAGCACTGTAAGTCCATAGAACGATATTTGAATTCCAGCAGATTGTTTCTGCCCAAAGATAATACTTTTTCTTTAGTAGTTAAAAAGTAATTTTAATTTGTAACCTCTGTTTCTGAATTTAGCAACAATTTCATCCAATTTAGCAGGTAGCTCTTCTTTGTTACTTGTGATACGCGCTATCCGTACCATCTGAGAGAAGGCTAATCCCTTTTTTAAGGAAGGTGGACGGATGGTGGCTGCTTGATTGCTGGAGAGTATTCCTGTCTGTTGGCTTTTGAAAAACAGAAGTAGAAATGTTGCCATTATTTACATGTACCATCACATCCAAGAAATCTATGCTCTCTTTGCTCCATCTGTATGTGAATTTGATGGAGGATGAGGAGTTTTTAATCTGTTGCATTATAGTTTCAAAGCGGTCACTGCCACCGGACTACAAAAGGAATAAATCGTCTATATATCGGGAATATAAGATGATATGTTGTTTGATGTCATCCGATGAAAAAAAGAGATCGTGTTCCTGCTGAAACATAAAGACATTGGCATACTATGGGGCCACATTGGACCCTATCACACACCCGGAGAGCTGTAGATAATATGCCCCATCGAAAGTAAAGTAATTTCGAGTTAAGGTCAGTTGTAGAAGGGACAGATACAAATCTGCATCTAGATCTAAGGGAATGGTTAGATGTTGTATGAAATGTTTCATAGCTGATAAACCTGCCTCGTGGGGTATAGATGTACATCCATAACACACAGGATGACATGATCCTGCACCTGACCAGTGTCTCTTAAAAGTTTCAAAAAAGACGTGGTGTCTTTTAAGCAGGCTGTTTCATCACGTGAGGCTGGATAAGTACATCCAAGAACTGTAACTATGGGTTGATACATGGACCCACGGGCTAAAATAATGGGCCTGCCCGGTGGATGATGTTGGTCTGTATGGATTTTAGGAACTGTGTATATGACTGGGGTAATGGGGTGCTGTTGATTTAACGTATCAACGTTTTTTTGAGAAATAAATTTGCGGTCCAGGGTGTCGGTTAACACACTCTTGAGTTCTTGATGAAACATCAGCATGGGATTTGCGGCAAGTTTGGCATAAGTGTTGGAATCAGATAGTTGTCTGATGATCTCTGTTTTATACGGCTGAATATCCTGGATCACAATACCCCCGCCCCTTGTTTGCCGGCCTAATGATAATGCTTTTATCCATGCTTAAGTTTTTTAATGCTGACCTTTCTGCCTTAGACAGATTACAGTGTTTATTGGAGCCTGCTGCATTGAATTTATGTACTGAATCGTCGAGTAAACGTATACATGCTTTAATGGATGCATTGGTCGAGACTCGATACAGGATCATAGTTTGATTTATGGTAGATCTCATGGCATAAAAAGGGTCTAAGGGACCAATTAAATTACTCTGGGGTTGATTTTAGAAATGTTCCACTAATCTCAATTTGCGACTTTTCTTATGGAGATCCACTTGTCAATTTAATTAATTGTGACCTTGTGTGGGTAAAAGGATAAACCTTTGTTTAAGACTCGTTCCTTTGTAGTTGTTAAAGATCGCGAGGATAAATTATATACTAATTCTTCTTTCTGGTGGGTGGCTTTGTAGATCCTCTTGTTTTTCCCGCTGCATCTTGTTTTAATCCTCTTCCTCGTGTTTTTGCCCCTAAAGGGACCACAGAGGTGGCTGCTGGTTCATCGGAGTCAGGGATGGTGAAATCACTATCGTTTCGCGTCGACTGATGGTCTGTATCAGAGTTGTCTTTCCGATTGCGCCAATGCATTTGTCAATATGGGCGGTTAACTCCTTTTGTGTTATCAGATCCAGTAAGCCATCTGTATACTCCTCTATCCTCATAGTCTTGTTGAACTGTATGTAATTTGTTATTTTTAAATTTGAGGAGGTCCCTTTTATAGATGTCGCATTGGGAAATTAATTTAGACCACCAGGCTGAATATGAGGAGTCCGCTAAGATTGAAGCATGTGATGTTTAAACAAAGTCAAGTTTTTTTCGGACATTTGTTAACTCCTTCCCAGTTTCCTCAATGACTAACAGCATAAGATCCAGGCTGCATTTATTTAATACAGCCACCCAACGTCTGCAGAATTCAGGGTTAGTCCTTCCAATGGTTGGAGTGTTTCTAACCCTGATCCTGGGTATCAGTTTTTGTCGAAAGTAATCTGATAAGTATGTTCCATGTAGTAAAAAGTAGGGATGTGCAGGCTCAGATTTACTCGGATCTCAAAACGGCATTTTAGTGGCTATCGCCTATCATGTGTTTTGGATAGCCAATATAATAAATCCGAACTTGCGGTAAAGTGGCGATAAGAACCAAGTAATTCCGAGTAAAACCGAGCCTGCACATCCCTAGTAAAAAGTCGATTTAAGGCTTCTGTGCTTTCAATAACAGATGACAAAGATCTTCAGTACGGTTGTCCGAGTCCTCTTGGCAAGCTCCTTCCGTGAATATGCTACTTGCTTGAGCTTCCGTATAACTTAAAGTCTCTCCAATAGGCAAATCCAGGCCCACAAATTCTGTATTGGTGGGCATATAGGTGCTGGATTACGTACCTTCCATCTTACTACTAGTATGAGTAGTGAGCTAAAGCACAACTCGCTTAACCAGTGGAATGCTGGAAGAGTAAGATGTAATAACTGAATAGTCAGTGCCTTGGCCCGATGGTTCCTCTGAAGGTTCCAAAAGTATATATATGGCAAAGGTCCGGCACTCTAACTGTTAGTAAAAAAATAGCTGCCCTGGTGCCAGTGTCAAAGCAGGTATGTGTGACTTAGGTGTGAAGCCGTCCTACACCACACTGCTCTCCGGGACTTGATATAAGAAATGTATTACTACAACGTTTCGGAGCGACTAGCGCCCTGTCTTCAGGTATACATAAACAGTAAAAGTGAAAAAAAATTCTGCTTCCCTGCATATTATTTTTGACTAAGGGCTTTTCTATATAGCAGCTGCTAATCCCGGGCTGCTTAGCTATTTCAACTCTCTCTTCAGTAATTTTCCTATTTCGGTTTCTGAGCCCTGTTCCCACAGTGTTTTGTGGTACATATACTTGATCTATTAACTATTCATTTTATGTCTTTGATTACACTAGTTTGCTATTTCATACCTCCCAACATGACCCTCTCCAGGAGGAACACAATGCTCTGGTCCTGGACTTCCCTGGTAAGAGGTGGGGCTGCAGGGCAGTTCAAAAGTCAAATAGGGGAGTCACACCAACTGTCATTATACACGCTGCCCAACATCACTGGCTGGGACTCACTGGCAGTTGGTGTGACTCCCCTATTTGAAGCCTCTACCAATCATAAATAACCAGGGAAGTCCAGGACCAGAGCATTGTGTCCCTCCTGGAGAGGGTCATGTTGGGAGGTATGCTATTTAGTTATATATATATTTGTTATTCTATTGTTCCCTTTTTGTACACACGGACCTATGGTCTGTTTTTATGTTTCTTCATCTCTTTCTGGTATTTATTTTTCTATCATTTGTAACACATTCCACGGTCTCTTTGGGAGCTGTGTGCGTACAAGCGCTTTGGGTTGGCATGGCAACCCCCAAAGGTGAGCAGTGGTGATGTCATCCAGTGGTGCCGCTCACCCTCCGGCAGCGTGAATCCGGATGTAGTGTCTGTGCACCATTCACTAACTATCGGTGGGGTTATAAGGTAAGATATTTTTCACTTTTACTAGTTGCTCTGAAACGTTGTAGTAATAAATTCTTATATCAAGTACCAGAGTGCAGTGTGGTGTAGGACAGCTTCGCAAGCATCTACACCTACGACAGATATATATATTTCTACAGATTTAAAAGAGACACAGGGTGCGCCCCATAGTGCATCAAACAACACATTTAATAGGCAACTATAAAAAAAACAGGTTATAGACCAAGTACAAACGGTGGCGTTCAGACCACCGCGAGTGTAAAAGCTTGATTAAAATATACATTGGCATATACAGCATCAACAGCTCGGTACCTCCACCACGGTATGCTCCACAGGATACACCTGCGACTCAATGTCCATACACTAGGCCACGCCCCTATGCGTTTCATCACTGGGACTTCATCAGAGGGCCTCGACCTCTGACAAAGTTCCAGTGATGAAATGCGTAGGTACGTGGCCTAGCGTATGGTCATGGAGTTGCAGGTGTATCCTGTAAAGCATACCGTGGTGGATGTACCGAGCTGTTGATGCTGTATATGCATAAGTGTATGTTTTAATCAAGCTGTTATCATAGGGGCGTGGCCTAGCGTATGGACATCGGTCTGACCGCCACCGTTGGTACGTGATCTATAACCTGTATTTTTTATAGTTGCCTATTAAATGAGTTGTTTGATGCACTATGGGGCGCAACCTGTGTCTCTTTTAAATCTGTAAAAATTTGTTACACCTGATGTGGATTCGAGAAAAATCTTTGAAGGGAAGACGTCGACCTAAGAGAAAAAGGTCTGAGTGCAATCACACCGGCTGTGAGACTTATTATATGAACTGGTGTGAACGAGAGCAACTTGCTATTTTAAACTTTGATTTCATGAAGGAGGACAAATCAGTGTAAGCTGACATTTGCGCACCTATTGTGATACCTATATATAAATTTATATATATATATATATATATATATATAAAAAAAATAATATATATATATATATATATAGCAAATAGAGAAGTCCGGCACTCTCCAATATGTATCCAACATGCCTGGGTGCCAAACCAAATGAGTAGTTTGTGTATATAGAAATTATGGAAGGCACTCAACAGGACTACGCAGCGTGAAGCAACAAACCAGATGTAGCCAGTATCACTGTCAACGTTTCAGCAAACAAGTGCTTTTATCAAGACATACAGATTGGCAAAAATATGCAATTTAAATAACAGGTTACTCACCCATGTGTCCGCCACCTCCACAATCTCCCCAGCCGCAGCGCCTGCTGATGACGTCACCACCTGGGACACACCAGCGTTCGTGCTGGCTTGGGGTGCATGGTCCAATCACCCATGCCATCACCATAACAACCAGATGACAACAGTACAGGACGTCTACACAAAGGATATACAATAAGAGATAATTAGATATCTGAATGTGCGGGGCAGCACAAATGCCAATAAAACTTTACTGTATAAAACTTCAGGAAATCCGAGCGAATATACACAATAATATGAACTCTAAATAGCAAACAATGTGATAGTCAAAGTAATCTGCAGTGTTATCCGGATGGCCACTAACCTAATGGGTCTAGTGTGTGTTAAGACTATGAATAAGTAGGTATACAACCGCACTAATTACAGATAGCAAGTTAGAGATAGATTCCCGTTAAGAGAAGACCCATTGGCTGTACAGTCTGTAATGTATAGATCTATTTGGCCTCTTTCTCTATCTCCTCCTCTGATACTTGGGGGCACCCAATCTATCATTTTGTATCTTATGCTAGATAGATTGTGTTGGTGCTCCAGAAAATGGCGTGCGACCGGCTGATCACAGCCCTTACCCTCCAAAGCAGCACTAATGCTAGAGCGATGCATCGCCATTCGCTCCTTTAGTTGTTGTGTAGTTTTGCCGATGTACATACAACATACTACAGGGGCATCTAATGTAGTACACTACATATTTACTGGAGCAAGTCAGTGCGTATTTGATCCTGAATTTTTTACCCAATGTGGGGTGTGTGAACATGTCACCTATTTCCAGGAAGCTACAGGTAGTGCATCCAATGCACTGATAATTATCTGGCTTCCGAGTCAAGAAATGGCTCGACTTACTTACTGACAGATGACCAATGTCGTTGTGCACTACAATGTCCCTGATACATTTCTCCCCCGTTTAAATGATGGTAGAATGGAAGATCCTAACAATGCTGGAATCTGTTTATCAGTTGATACTATGGGCGTTATTTCCTTAGCTGTTTGCATCACGATATTACTACCTGCAGTGTACATTTGTGTCCAAACATCACGGTTATCTGGCTCCTTTAATGGAGCCGGCAATAATGCATCTTTACGGCTAACCGCTAGTGCACGCTCTCTAGCTTTTATGAGAGCTTTATGATGATATCCTCGTTTAAGAAACTTAATCATCATACTTTGGATTTGTATCCTAGTATCATTAGGGTCACTGCAAATCCTTACCACTCTCAAAAATTTAGAGAATGGTAGGCCAAGACTTGGGATGTTGGCTGTCGGATGATAGGAGAGTATTCCTATCAGTGTTTTTATAGTACATGGAGGTTTTAATACCGCCATCAAGTTGGAGGTGAATGGAAAAATCCAAGAAATGGTCTGAGGTATAGCTGCTTTCCGAGGTGAGCTTAATGGGACAATCACGCTTGTTGATGTCCTCAATCAATTTGTCGAAATCCTCCTTGGTAATAGGAAAATGTTGTCATGTACCGACAGTATCCACAAATCTGTTGTGCAGTGATAGAATCTGAAAAGAAAAAATCCTCCTTGATAGCCAACATGTATATATTAGCAAAGCTCGGCGCTACGCATGATCCCATGGTGCACCCCGAGCGTTGCAGATACTTTTTTTTATCAAAGATAAAATAGTTCCTGGTGAGAGTCCATGTAAGCAATTGAATAAAGAAATCTATTTGTGGACCTTTGCACTCTGATTTCCGTAAGATGTATCTCTGAACTGCTTCTATCCCTTGTGCCTCGGGAATTGCGTTTATAGAGACTAGAGACATCTATAGTACTGTACACATTGTGATTCCTGTAGAGGTGACAACGCCTGGAATTTTAGGATAAATGATGTAGTATCCTTAAGGAAGGTTTTTTCTTTTTGAATGAGAGGCTGTAGGAAATGATCCAGGTATTGTGAAATACTATAAAATAGTGAATCACGGGCAGCTATAATGGGCCTCCCGGGTGGGGAGGTGGCATTTTTATGCAATTTGGGGATGGTATATAGAACCGGAATCTTGGGGTGAGGTTGGACCAGAGCATCCCTCGTATATTGATTGATAATGTTGTCAAGTACCACCTGAGCCAGCAGTGTATCTAGCTCTTCTTGAATAATTTCGTGGGATCCTCAAATAATGCCTCATAGACTGCAGTGTTGTTCAATTGACTGTATACTTCAGTTTTATAGAGTACTAGGTCTTGCACTACAATGCCACCACCTTTATCCGCTGGGCGAATGACGATGTCCTCATATGAGCCCAGATTTCTTAATGCCTGCCTTTCCAAAGAGGTGAGGTTCGGTCTTTTGACAGGACCTGGTCTGTAATTCTCAATGGTGTTGTCCATATAGTTGGTAAAACATTTGATGTTAGCATTAGATGAATGGGGAACAAAAGAAGACTTCTTCTGTATTGGACATTGTTCTCTTGTTGTAGATGTCGAAGCTCGATAATTGGCTGAGACACAATCTGTTTAAAATTAAATCTACACGACACCATTTTACGAATGGCAACAAAACGCCATTTTGCAACTGGCCGCCCAGCGCCATTTTAGCGAATCTAACTCATTATAAGTACATACGGTGATGCTATTATTTAGTGTCGTGCGATTCCCACGCAATAGAAAGATGTTAAAAGTCCGCATTATATAAATACAGACAGTTACTAAAACATATAATATGATCAACCCTGCAAAACACGTACCACGGTGTACTCCACAAAACACATAGTCGCACAACACTAACTAGCATCTTTTCTTAATACCCCAATACACACTGCACATTTACATAAAAAGGTTCCCTGGCATTAAGGTTAATATTTAAGGTTTTATTCATTATCAGTAATGTTGTGAAATACATGTTATTTGATATCTAAGGTTTAGTACATGATAAGCAGACCGTGTTTGGTGTCATTCTAAACCACTATGTCTTTGCAGATTTCCGGTTCCATCGGGGAAGAAATTGCAAGATGTGTCTGCAAGTTATGGATCATAGAGAGTTAGGCATTGAAATGTATCCTGTAATGTAGCCTGTCTAATTTGTTATGCAGCGGGAAAATGGACACAAAGAGCTGTTGGAGGCTGGAATGTGACCATACGAATTGTCCTATGAACTGTACTGTAACAGAAGAACCAGGAAGAAGAACCAATGGAATCATGCCAAACTGTTCTATTGTATTGCCTATCTCTGTAAGAGTATATATGCAGGCTCTCTGAAACTAGATGCTAGTCTTCTTGCTTTGCTGTTGATGGAGGTTTCATCTTTGATGCCGGGATCTGGGTCCAGAGCGCGTGCGTATGTAACGACTGTACCTTGTGTGTATGTATAATTTGTTTGCACTAATTGTATTTAGATCACAGCGTGTATTTATCTATTTTTATGGTGAATAATAACTTTTGTGCTTTGGAACCACAATCAAAGTCTGAAAGCAATTATTTTTTGTGCGACTCATAACGCTAAACAGCGACAATTTTAGAAGGTATAGATAGGTAGGAATCCATATAGATGACAGGCCAAAGTGTTCTTTTAATTTGATGTGACATTCAAATTTAAATAAATCTATCTTATTTTGAAAGACATGCAGTTCTTGGGTGGGGACTAAAGACAGTCCTTTATTGAGTACTTTGAGCTCCATGTCCATCAGTACTCTTGAGGATAGATTGAAAACTACCGTCTCTGATTGTACACTTTCCTTCGCCTACCTCGCCCACTGACCAGAGTGCCTGGTGCAGATTCTCTGGTGAGGTCCAGGGTGGCTCTCATGGCTACCCCTAAAGGGGGCCTGCTGCTGGAGGGGGCTTTGGCTTGGTCTGCACATTCTGCCTCACTGGATGAAGCTACAGCACCTGACTGGTCCGTCTCAAGAGGGAATCTCCTGGATTTTCGAAATTTGGGTCTTCTGTCACGGTTAGATCCACTATTGTATACCCAGCTGTACACTTTCAACTCTGCGTAGTCCCTAAGGACTGTTTGATATTTACATATTTTGAATTGTACAAGATCCACTCTGTATTTATCGATCTGATCCTGTAATTTCTTGCACCAATCCTGTGTGGTGGCAGTTTTGATGTTGGTGAGATGTACAGATTCAAAACCATCAATTTGACCAGACATAGTTCTCTCTGTGATTCC
Organism: Taudactylus pleione; assembly: GCA_031769625.1. Classification (NCBI taxonomy): domain Eukaryota; kingdom Metazoa; phylum Chordata; class Amphibia; order Anura; family Myobatrachidae; genus Taudactylus; species Taudactylus pleione. The sequence goes on from JAUIMM010000661.1 coordinate 253,540, forward strand.
TCTATGACTAATAAAATTAGATCATAGGAACATTTATTTAGGACTGCCGCCCATCGGCAACAGAAATCAGGATTGTGTCGACCAATGGTCGGTATATTCTGTACCCGGAATCCACCGGGAATTTTCTTATCTCTATAATAGTCCGACAGAGATACACCATGAAGGTAGAAATCCACTTCTCTTTACTTCAATCGGACAAGTTGTGCCACCAATTGTTCCACTGTGTCTATACCTGATGAATCTTGCAGTTTGGCTTGAAACAATGGGTCTCATTCAGACCCGGTCGCAAGCACCAATGTGCTCGCAACCAGGTCGATGGGTAGCCCTGCGCACCCGCAGCGGCCCCACTGCGCGTGCGCAAGCCCCGGAGCGAGAGAGAAACTCTCTCGCTCCGGAGCTCGCTACAAAAGGGGCGGCTGTCGATGTTGATCGTCAGCTCACCCCTTTTTGTAGGCGGGCCGGGGGGGAGGTTAATAATAGCATAGGAACAGAAAAACCCACAAATTCTGTGATTTTAGCTGGTTTTATGCTTTTTTCCCAAAAAATACAAATCTAAAACACAAAACCCAGAACCCAAAACACGGAAGGGTGGTTTTGGCAAAACCAATCCAGATCCAAAACACGAAGAAAGATCCAGATCCAAAACCAAAACACAAAAAGTGGCTGGTGCACACCCCTAGATTGTGCATATAGAAATGATGGAAGGCACTCATCAGGACTACGCAGCGTGAAGCAACAAACCAGATGGAGCCGGTATACCTGTCAACGTTTCAGCAAACAAATGCTTTTATCAAGACATGCAGATTGTCAAAAATATGCAGTTTAAATAACAGGTTACTCACCCATGTGTTCACCACCTCCACGATCTCCCCAGCCGCAGCGCCTGCTGATGACGTCACCACCTGGGACACACCAGCGCTCGTGCTGGCTTGAGGTTGGGTACATGCTCTCGCTGCATGCTACATGCTGCAGCGCAGTTCAAAATTCAAATAGGGGAGCAACACCAACTGTCATTTCACACACTGCCAAACATCACTGGCTGGGACTCACTGGCAGTTGGTGTGACTCCCCTGTTTGGATTTTGGACTGTGCTGCAGCCCCACCTCTGGAGCCTCCACCAATCATAAATCACCAGGGAAGTCCAGGACCAGAGCATTGTGTCCCTCCTGGAGAGGGTCATGTTGGGAGGTATGCACCTCATTTATCATGGCTCATTCATCATGGCTCCCTAACAAAAATATCACTTCCAAAAAGCTGCTCTCTTTGCGGAGTCAGCTTTTCGGAAAAGTTATACCTTTCCCCCCTACACCTGCCATGTCCTATGGATTTCCCCACAGCCGGTGCCATCGCCCACCCGCCCGACCAACCATCGCTGCTGTCTCCCCCCCAGTGTCCTCTCTCCTCAGAGCCGGCCCTAGGCGTAGGCATTCTAAGCAAATGCCTAGGGCATCTGGAATGCCTAGGGGCATTCCACGGCCCTGCAGCACACACCCCTCCGCTGCCCGTATCGGAGCTCAGCTCTGATCGGCAGCGCTGCAGTCAGTCAGGTGTATGTCAGAATGAGCTTCTGCAGAGAAGCTCATTCTGACTACACAGGAGACGGGGAAGATGACCGCGGCCGTGGGAGTGCAACTCACGGCTCCACCTCCATAGTAGCTACCGTCCAGTGCCCGCCACCCATCGGACCAGTCCACTCCAGGGCCAGGCAATAAAAGAGAAGACAGACACCAGTCCACTGGCCCAAGAGTCAAAACACGTCCCGGCGACTCCCACTCCAGCCTGGCTGACCTGAGACCACCAGGTAAGAGCAAAGTCTCGGGGTGAGTTAGCTCAGGCTGAGAGACGGCCGGAGCACTCACTGGACAGTGTGTGTATATGTGTAATATATATATATATATATAAAATGTGTGTGTATATATTATATACAGTATATGTGTATATATAATATATGTATGTATATATATATATATATATATATATATACACATACAGTATATATGAATATACATGTTTGTGTATGTAGAGAGAGAGAGAGGACATCGGGGACAGGCTGCAGGAACGGAGCAGGGGGACAGTAGACATCGAGGATAGAGGCTGCGGGCGCAGGGAGAGGAGACACAGGGGACAGAGGCAGAGGGCATGGATAGGAGACACCGGGGACAGAGTATGCGAGCACGGAGAGGAGACACCAGGGACACAGGCTGCGGGCACAGAGAAGAGACACCGGGGACACAGGCTGTGGGAACGGAGAGAAGACACGGGACAGAGACTGTGGGCGCAGGGAGAGGAGACACGGGACAGAGGCTGTGGGCACAGAGAGGAGACACCGGGGACAGAGGCTGTAGGCGCAGGGAGAAGAGACACGGGACAGAGGCTGTGGGCGCAGGGAGGGGAGACACCGGGGACAGAGACTGGAGACACAGGGAGAGGAGACACCGGGGACACAGGCTGTGGGAACGGAGAAGAGACACCGGGGACAGAGGCTGTGGGCCCAGGGAGAGGAGACGCGGGACAGAGGCTATGGGCACAGGGAGAGGAGACACCGGGGACAGAGACTGGGGACACAGGGAGAGGAGATACCGGGGGCAGAGGCTGCAGACGCAGTGAGAGGAGACACTGGGGGTAGACGCTGCGGACGCAGGGAGAGGAGACCGGGGTCAGAGGCTGCAGGCGCAGGGAGAGGATACGTAGGGAGCAGAGGCTGCTTCCAGGGAAAGAAGGCACTGGGCAGAGGATTTAACAACTATGGCAATATAGAATCTTATGCGAGAATGGCCCATATATATATATATATATATATATATATATATATATATATAAAATATCTTTTGGTGTCCACGTATAAACACTAAGATTGGTGGTGAGATTAAATGTTAGGGGGCACCAGCCAAAATCCTGCATAGGGCACCAAAATGGTTAGGGCCGGCTCTGTCTCTCCTCCCCCTGCTGCTGTCTCACTTACCCCTCACTCCTCCCACCGCATCCTCTTCCCCCCAGCTCCCTCTCACCTGCCGCTGCCACCGGGGACCTGGTGGGAGCAATCTAATCCACCGGCTCCCTCTCACCTGCCACCGCCAGGAACCTGGACAGAGCAATCTCTCCCCCAGCTCCCTCTCACCTGCCATCGCCGGGAACCAGAACAGAGCAATCTCTCCCCCAGCACGGGAGCAGATCCCCCTCCCTCTCGCCTACTGCCGCTGCTGGGAGCCTGCATCTCCCGAGCATTCTTTCCCCCCGCTTCCTCTCACCTGCCACCGCCGTCGCCAGGAGCCTGGACTAGAGCCTTCTGTCTTCTGCCAGTGAGTCGGAGCAGAAGCCAGTGTGGGCTGCACAGTCACAGGTCTGCGGTGCCCCGGAGCTCCCAGCAGTGCAGTTACAGCAGGGAGGGATCTGAGTAGATCCCTTTGCTGGCTGCAGTGTCTGCCATATAAATCTTCACAGGCTGCCGTGAGAACAGCAGCATGTGAAGATTATCGGGGGGGGGCTGTACATCATCTGAGGATGGCGAACATTAACACCAAATCGTGCAATATTGGCTCCGTCTCCTCCGACTGTCCCGCTAATCGCTGCATTTTGCCAATGAGGGGGATGGGGCATAGTAGTCCAAAATTAAAATAGGGGAGCCACACCAAATGCCAGCGAGTCCTGGCCAGTGATGTTTGGCAGCGTTTGGGGTGGCAGTTGGTGTTTCTCCCCTATTTGAATTTTGGACTGTGCTGCAGCCCCAGCTCTGGAGCCACCACTGAATCCAACTAAACATGGACTCTGAGGCTGAGGATTAACATCAGCATTCCCAGTGACGCTCCCATAATACGCCCATGAAACTGACCCTTTTTTGCATTCAATTTAGGACACCTCCCGTTCTACACCCTGATACGGCCAGGGATTGTAAACCCCTTCGGACACTTGGGTTTGCACGTGCGCAGTAAGTGTTTCCAGAACTTTTTGCACATGTGCAGTAGCAAAAAAAAAATCGCTGAACTGCAGGGAACATCGATGCCGCGTCCATCTCTGAATCAGGCCCTCAGGCCGGTGCATTCCTGGGTGTGCAGTTATCATATAGAGTTGTACACTAATGCCGTCACATCTGCAAAATTTGTACACAGCTGCAAGGCAGAAATAGACCAATGTCGCAGTCGCCGGGAGAAACCCAACTGCAGCTTTGCAAATCCGAGCATCTACTTAAAATGTTGCAGCATCTGCGTACAAAGATGCAGCATCAGTTGCACATCATTCGAGAGCCCTGAGTAAGCTTACGGTCCCGCAGAATGGCGATGGAAACTGAGACTCTGGAGTCATTCCTTGCGTACGGGATGGCAATCGCACCGTGTGACACGCCCCTGAAACTGTGGTGACACGCCTGCTTTCTTTGCCACCACTTCCCGTTACCTCCCCCAATCTGTCAATCACACTGCGAGTAAATAGTAAATAGTTGCTGTGAGAGACTACAGTAATGGTTCTTGACAGTGGCGTAACTTCATCCCAGGTGCCCGGAGGCAAGATAAATGTTGGTGCCCCCCCCCAAATTAAAATGTACCACCCCCCCAGCACCTATGCCAGCCCCAGCTGTCGCCCCCCTATGCAGATCCCCCAGTAGTGGTCCCACTGTGCAGTACCCTCTGTAGAGGTCCCCCTATGCAGTGCCGCCTATGTAGTGCCCCCCAGTAATGGTGCCCCTATGCAGTACCTCCAGTAGTGGTCCCCCTTTGCAGTGCCCCAGTAGTAAGGGCACCTGTAGTGCCCCCAGTAGTAAGTCCCCTGTAGTGCTCCCAGTAGTAAGCCCCCTGTAGTAAGCCCCCAGTAGTAAACTCCCTGTAGTGCCCCCAGTAGTAAGCCCCCAGTAATGCCCCCTGTAGAAAGCCCCCAGTAATGCCCCCTGTAATGCCCCTGTAGTAAACCCCCCAGTAATGCCCCCAGTAATGCCCCCTGTAGTAAGCCCCCTGTAGAAAGCCCCCTGTAGAAAGCCCCCTGTAGAAAGCCCCCTGTAATGCCCCCGTAATGCCCCCTGTAGTAAGCCCCCATAATGCCCCTGTAGTGCTCTCAGTAATGCCCCCTGTAGTAAGCCCCCAGTAATGCCCCCGTAATGCCCCCTGTAGTGCTACCAGTAATGCCCCCAGTAGTGAGCCCCCAATAATGCCCCCTGTAGTGAGCCCCCAATAATGCCCCCTGTAGTGAGCCACCCAGTGGCGGAACTCCCGGAGACAATGGAGTCATTTGCCGCCGGGCTCCAGCCCTTAAGGGGGCACCTGGCTCCATTGTCCCACGGGACGTTCCGGGCACTGCTATGGAGATGGAGTGCTGCTGATCGGCGCTCCACCTCCAGCGGCGTCATTACAGGGGGTGCGGTCGCACCCCCTATTTGCCGGGCGCCCTCTGAGTGTGTTACCAGCGGGCGCCCGGCTCCTTCTTTCCTCCCCGGCGGTAGCCGGAGGAACGGAGCTCACTCCTGAGCTCCGCTTCTGGGTCCCGCAATGCACTATGGGAGTGACGTCACTCCCATAGTTCTGAGGAGCGGGCGCCGGGGACGGAAGGCAGTAGCACTGGAGCGGGGTTTCAGGTAAGTATTGGTTTTTTTTTGTATGTGTGTGCGCTCGCGGGGGGGGGGCTCACTACAGGGGGCATTATTGGTGGCTCACTACAGGGGGCATTACTGGGGGCTCACTACAGGGGGCAATATTGGGGGCTCACTACAGGGGGCATTATTGGGGGCTCACTACAGGGGGCATTATTGGGGGCTCACCACAGCAGCATTACTGGGAGCACTACAGGGGGCATTACGGGGGCTTACTACAGGGAGCATTACGGGGGCATTACAGGGGGCTTACTACAGGGGGCATTATGGGGGCTTACTACAGGGGGCATTATGGGGGCTTACTACAGGGAGCACTACAGGGGCCCTTACTACTGGGGCACTGCAAAGGGGGACCACTACTGGAGGTACTGCATAGGGGGACCATTACTGGGGGGCACTACATATGCGACACTGCATAGGGAGACCTCTACAGAGGGCACTGCACAGGGGGACCACTACTGGGGGAACTGCATAGGGGGGCGGCAGCTGGGGCTGGCATAGGTGCTGGGTGGGTGGTAGATTTTAATTTGGGGGGCATCAACATTTATCTTGCCTCCGGGCACCTGGGATGAAGTTACGCCACTGGAGCCACCAATAATGCCCCCTGTAGTGAGCCACCAATAATGCCCCCTGTAGTGAGCCACTAATAATGCCCCCTGTAGTGAGCCACCAATAATGCCCCCTGTAGTCAGCCACCAATAATGCCCCCTGTAGCGAGCGCACACACATACAAAAAAAAAAATACTTACCTGAAACCCCGATCCAGTGCTACTGTCATGACATCACTCCCATAGTGCATTGCGGGACCCGGAAGTGGAGCTCAAGAGTGAGGTTCGTTCCTCCGAGACCGCACCCCCTGTATTGACGCCGCTGGAGGTGGAGTGCCGGTCAGCAGTGCTCCATCTCTATAGCAGTGCCCGGAACAGCCCGGGGGATAATGGAGTCAGGTGCCCCCTTAAGGGCTGGAGCCCGGCGGCAAATGACTCCATTGTCTCCGGGAGTTCCGCCACTGGTTCTTGACTCACCCACATTGTGACTTAGATGCATGTGCAGTTTACTGTTAATCACTCACTCCGTAAACATCGGAATAGCGTAGAACTGTGAATGAAGGCCCTAATATGACAATAGGAGAGGCCAATGTTTTCTCTAATACACTGGTGAAGATACATATCAGGATGTTATAAGTCTGGCATTCTCGGGGGAGGGGGTTAATATCCTGAAAGCATTTTTGCAGCTTCTTCACATTAAAATTTATATTTTCTGCGTGCTATAGCAATTTATGCTTTTATTATATTGGCCATGAATACATATAGGCCACTGGTCAGCTATTAATGAGATAGAGAATAGTTATGTATTAGCCCCCTAGGGATCCAGAAGATAAAGTCACGGAAGCGTTGAACAAGCCATGTATTGTTGGTAGAGTTCTGTCTAATGCTATAGAATATGCACTTTGAATCTCTGGCTAAGGAAGGATAACAACCAAACTTCCTGTATAGTGCGGAACCAGAACTATTTCCTGCTGAGTGTCTATGCTTTTTTTTTATGGTACATACATAGTAAAATTTTATTTATCTTTTATATCATCTACAAAGTAATTATAGTTGCTATTATGCTAACTAAAGATTATTATCATTTAGGGTCTAGCTAATGTTCATATAAAACATTCCTTGAAGTTTATCTCCCTCTAGTGGATAATAAGCAGAAGACAAGGACAAGTCAAAAAAGATAATTGAGTTCTGTGTGAAGGTTCCTGGGTCCTGAATAAATAATCGGAAGGAAGGCAGTACTCCAGAATTCTCCAACCTTTAGGGGTATGTTTACTAAAGGTCGATTTTGGCTTTTTGTTGTTATAGGTGTTTATCAAAATTGACTATAAAATCAACTATAAAACCAAAATCGACCATCGACCAAACATTGATACTTTCATATAGGGCCTGATTGTGCAGAGGACGCAGAATGGGGTAATCTTGTAGATTGCCGATTATTGTTAATCTGCGCATGTACAGAATGGGTCCTGTGTGATCGCATGCAGGCCCCCCACGCCTCTGCCTGATTGACAGGCAGAGGAGATTGCGGGGTGGTGCGGGAACGGCATGCGTTCCCGGAAACGGCGGTTTAATTCCTTTGACCCGTTCCTCATACTCATTATAATCCGCCCCCACAGGTGACCCTCCTCCAGTGCTCTGTGTAGAGCGCCTTTCCAGGGTCATCTTGGATTTGACACGGCGTCGGATGTCTGAAAAACGCTTCACACACTGGCGCTTGTCGCATTTTGAAATGTTCAATAGAATTCACCATATGAATTGCTGCCTGCCACATGGCTCGCTTTCTTCTCGCAGATGTACATAGGGCACGGAGACAAAAATAACTGCAAAGTTAGACAACAATTAGTTTACCAACGCACAATTCTCCTCACAGTTAAACCTGACGTTGCGGCCAGATTTAGTTTTGCCAGGTTGAGGCTCTTCTGCTGAATAGGAGTCCTGGCCCTCTGCTTCCTCCATCACACTGTACTGACCAACTGGATCCCTCTCCTCACCTTCCTATCCTCTCTTGCCCTATTCCTGGCAGCCTCCATAACAAATAGGAAAATAAATACAAAACCTACACTTAAAAACTAACACAAAACTACTAAGCCTTGGATGGAGATAATAGTGAACAGAGATAAGGTACCAGCCAATCAGCTCCTACCTGCCATGTCACAGGCTGTGTTTCAAAAATGGCAGTTAGGAGCTGATTGGCTGGTACCTTATCACCGTTCACTTTATCTCCTACCACAGCTTAGTAAATAGACCCCTTAAACACACACAGAAACACTAACAGACTATATAGGTGGAGATGCACTAAGCCTTGTGGAGTGGAGAGTGATAAACTGCCAACCAATCAGCTCCTAACTGTCACTTTGCAGGCTGTGTTTGAAAAATGGCAGTTAGGAGCTGATTGGTTGGTACTTTATCACTTTTCAAGGCTTAGTACATCTGAAGCCTTGGAGAGTGATAAAGTGGATGGAAATAAAGTACCAACCAATCAGCTCCTAACAGTTATTTTTCAAACACAGCCTATAAAGTGACAGGAGCTGATTGGTTTGTACTTTATCTCTCTTCACGTTATCTATCTCCAAGGTTTAGTGAATAGATAAAAATATTTATACAAACTTCAAAATGACAATAACAATACAGAAATTGACAGGAAAATTGCTCAGAAATCACTTTTTAAGCAGCTATATGATATCACCACACTCCTGCTAAACACTCCCTCCTCTCTCTCCTTGAGTGTGCACCAGCCTTCTTATAATGACTTTCTGCGGCTTACAGTGCATGCCGTATGTTTTGGCCATATAATACATAAGGAAATCTAGAAACCCATGCCCTGTCTAACCATTTTAAAACCTGTCATACCTGTAATAGTAATGTGTCAGCCATTAAAAGATTCATAGGACTACAAAATGTAAAGGGTCATTGGCGAAGGAGGGATCTGGCCAATCAATTAGCTCAAGCAGAAATGAAGGATATCTTTAGATGTGGGACGTTGATACCGGGAGGGTTAAACCTAGATTTTGAAGTAAAATGGTTCATTTAACGTGGCACTGCTCTAATTTAGCTTATTTCACTTTTTCATTGCACGCGATTTGGGTTTAAATATTTTAACATTGAAGTATTTTTTTAATTTATTGTATTAATTGATTTTATCTCTATTTATTAAAGATATGTAAGATATGACACCAAGGGCGGACTCCATGTGCAATCCACAAATACTAATGAGTTATTGAAAGAAATACAATAAGCACGGAGGAGTTCTCTGTTTATCATTTCCATGACAACGAAAACGAAAGTGAGACAATAAGGATCTGCCCTTGGGAAGTTAAATACATCGTGATTACTAAGGATACCGGATATACTGGGACCTTTGGACATCTCATTGGCCGGACACAGCAAAGGATCATGGGACATGTAGTTCAGCCTCTGTCTAGGGATCAGCTGTGCCCGCGTCCATATGATTAGATAGAGTATTTAAGGGAGATGAGAAAGTATGAAGGCATCCGCTACCACCTTGAAAAAGACCCCAGCACGGGGTAGAAACGCGTCGGTGTACGAGGAGACGGAGTTACCGCTCAGAGGCAGGCAGCACGTGATCCGGCAGTGGAGAGTGAAGCAGACAACCAGTGAGATATTCCGGACATCACACGTGGTTGTTTTTACTACGAACTCTGAAAAAGACACTTAGCCGGTAATTGCAGCCTTTCCAGCCATTTGGGGATACTCTGTTTTCTCTTTATCTTTTGGATGCCCATTTTTTATGTCTAATTTTATATCTATGTTTGTTTCTATGTATTAAATTGTACTTCACTGTATGTACTTCACTATATGTACCATTTCCCCTTATTTTTGGGTATCAACCCGGGGATTTACACTGAAAACAACCTCACATTTCCTGTGGGGACTTACCTGGGAGAAACCCCAGAGGGAATCTGCAATTGTAATGTATTGTCAGCGCTAGAAAGGAGGTTTCAATATTTTCTGTTGTGCATGTATATCTTGGTGAAGGTGTGGGGACACTTTCGTTTTTGATACCACCTACCAGCAGCTGAATAGCGCACACGTCCACATATCTATCCTTGTTGTTTCTATTATATTGTTACTCTTGATATAGTGGTGGTGCAGCATGTTTGATTATCGTGATCACAGAAAATGTTTTTAGGGAAGAGGGTGAATTGAATCTTATTGATGACAATCTAGAAGGGATTATGAAGAAACTTGAATCTGTCCTACTTAAGGAAAATCGGATCTGGTGGGAAACTGTTACACTGGAGAAATATATTGCCCACCAGATTATCCCTAAAGGTTTAGTTATACATAAAGCAGCCTCCTTTTCATCAGCAAGTGAAAATTTTAAATTAAAATGGGAGAGTATTTTACGAACTTGCTCTTTTTCCCTTATAAATTTAATTATTAATGATAGACGGGAAGATCTAAAGAAATTAGAAGAAGAGATCTCCTCATATAGAGAATTGATCACTCCATTTGCAGATACAATGGAATATAAGGATCTTGATAAGAGAATAGAAAATAGTCTGAGGAAAAATGAGATAGAGGAACTTCTACTCCGACTATCAATATAGATTCGGCTAATAAAAAAGAAACACTTAGGTTTACAACAAATAATACCAAACCCAAGACCAACAGGCCCTATATCCATAGGTACAGATCAGTAAGAGGAATTAGGGGTGAGGAAGAAGATATGATTAAAGGGAGTAGGAATGAAGAGTCTGTCCATCTAGATAAATGGAAAAAGGAAAATTCCAGGAAACAAATGGGGTAATAAACCTTATTTAAGAAAGACAGACAGAAATGAGCAATCCACTCCCATCTGGAGAAATAGGGGTAAGAACTTAAGATGGGAACCAACCCAATATCCACAAAAATTTAGATCAAATTATAATGTTGAAAATTATTTTCCAACAAGAAATAGATATCAATAGCTTGCTGAGGAGTACGAGTCTCCTTCTTCCCCCACTTTTTTATCTCGAGAGAGAGGGAAATACTCCCAAAGATAAACCCCCCCAACCTTTCTCAAATACATGAGAAAACGAGGAAGTAGAGGGGGGAAAAAGAAGAAAAAAATGGATTGTAGGAAGAGAAAAAGAACTGTGAAAAAGCAAAAAGAAACCCCTGTTATAACATATCCAAATGATCCAAATGGGGGGAAAGTTAAGATTTTTAATCTAAGCACCCACATCCTTTCTCTAGAGGAAACGAGGGTTTTGGAAAAAGGTTTAAAATATGCCCCCTCAGTTCCACTAAATAAATTCACAACATTTGTGGATTTAAATAAATTTATAAGAAAATTGACCATTAAAAGGTTCTTTTTAGCTAAAGATGGGAACTTGGATCTGGAAGAAAATAATAGTAGGACCCCTTTCAAACCTAAGTCCATCTTTAATCCTACACATATGAAAGGAAATTTTGTGGATATGTTTTATAATATGGTATATGACGATATCACTAAGATGGAAACAAAATAAATTAAGCACAATTTAACATATAAGGAACGACAGGCATTGAAATCCTTAAAATTAAATACAGATATAGTGATAAAACCCACCGACAAAGGCGGCAGGGTTGTAATTTTAAATAGAGAAATGTATGAAAGAGAGGTCTTAAAGCAGCTGGAAGATAGAGGCATATATCACAAATTGAGAACAGACCCCACAACTGGAATCCTAGAAAAACTTAGGGTGATGCTAGATAAATATAATAAAAATAGTGCTACAACGGAAAAAGAACTAATGTTCTTATTTAACCCTCAACCAGTGATTCCGGTTATCTATGTATTACCTAAAATACATAAAAACCCGATACATCCACCGTGGAGACCCATTGTCTCTTGAATCGACTCAGTGACAGCCAATCTGTCAGAATACATTGACTATTACCTGCAACCAATAGTTTTAAAAAATAAATCCCACTTAAAGGATACAAAGGATTTTTTAAACTTACTAACAACATTGATATGGGAAGAAGGTCTGATCATGGTGACAGCTGATGTCCGGTCATTATACACCATCATTGACCATCAAAATGGAATTAATGCCATTACTAAGAGTCTAGAAAATAGTGATATGGATCAGACCTTACAACATTTTATTGTAGATGGAGTTCGTTTTATTTTAACTAATAATTACTTTGTTTTTAAAGACGTCTTTTATCTGCAGAAGGTCGGGACTGCGATGGGCACCAGGTTCGCTCCGAGTTATGCGAACATTTTTATGGGACAGTGGGAGAATTATTTTATCTGGGACCACAACCCATACGGAGCGAACCTGGTGTCCTGGTCTAGATATATAGACAACGTCTTTTTTATTTGGAAAGGGGGCAGTACTCTTTTAAACAAATTTTTTAATTATTTAAACACTAATCTATTAAATATAGAGTTCACTTTTTCCAGCAGTGAAACAACAGTAAATTTTTGGGATATTACTGTTTTTATTCTCAACAATACTATACAAACTAAAAACTTCACCAAGCCTACGGATTCCCATGTTTACATCCGAGCAGACAGTTGCCATCACTCCATTTGGCTTAATTCAATCCCAGGAGGCCAATTGAGGAGGTTGAAACGCAACTGTATACAGGCGGATGTATATGATATTCAGGCTAAGGAGATGCATGATAAGTTTGTGGCATCTGGATATTCAGAAAAGGGAGTGGGCAAGGCACTAAAAGAAATAAAAGACGTTCCAAGAGAGAATTTGTTGAGGAATGATAACAAAGAAAGAAACAAATCCATTAATTTTGAATGGGCAGAGAAGTCTCTACATAAACATTGGGAGATTTTGCAAAAAGATCCGATAATTGGTACCCATTTACCACATAAACCTAGATGTATATATAGGAGAGCACCTAATATAGGCAACAGCCTAGTTAGAAGTGCTCTTCCACGGGTAGACACCTCAGTAAATAAAAGCAAAGGTTTTTTTAGATGTGGATCGTGTATAGGATGTAGAGAAATAAAAGGAGATTGACAAAATAAAACCATTGAAGCAGTAATAAATAAATCCAATTATAAAATAACAGACTTCATTACATGCAACACTAAAAGCGTTGTATATGCAATAGAATGTAGTTGCAATTTGTATTATATTGGGAGAACCTCCAGACCTTTGAAGACACGTATCGCTGAGCATCTCAGAAATATTAAAAAGGGTCTAGAAACCCATGCCCTGTCTAACCATTTTAAAACCTGTCATAATAGTAATGTGTCAGCCATTAAAAGATTCATAGGACTACAAAATGTAAAGGGTCATTGGCGAAGGAGGGATCTGGCCAATCAATTAGCTCAAGCAGAAATGAAGGATATCTTTAGATGTGGGACGTTGATACCGGGAGGGTTAAACCTAGATTTTGAAGTAAAATGGTTCATTTAACGTGGCACTGCTCTAATTTAGCTTATTGCACTTTTTCATTGCACGCGATTTGGGTTTAAATATTTTAACATTGAAGTATTTTTTTAATTTATTGTATTAATTGATTTTATCTCTATTTATTAAAGATATGTAAGATATGACACCAAGGGCGGACTCCATGTGCAATCCACAAATACTAATGAGTTATTGAAAGAAATACAATAAGCACGGAGGAGTTCTCTGTTTATCATTTCCATGACAACGAAAACGAAAGTGAGACAATAAGGAGCTGCCCTTGGGAAGTTAAATACATCGTGATTACTAAGGATACCGGATATACTGGGACCTTTGGACATCTCATTGGCCGGACACAGCAAAGGATCATGGGACATGTAGTTCGGCCTCTGTCTAGGGATCAGCTGTGCCCGCGTCCATATGATTAGATAGAGTATTTAAGGGAGATGAGAAAGTATGAAGGCATCCGCTACCACCTTGAAAAAGACCCCAGCACGGGGTAGAAACGCGTCGGTGTACGAGGAGACGGAGTTACCGCTCAGAGGCAGGCAGCACGTGATCCGGTAGTGGAGAGTGAAGCAGACAACCAGTGAGATATTCCGGACATCACACGTGGTTGTTTTTACTACGAACTCTGAAAAAGACACTTAGCCGGTAATTGCAGCCTTTCCAGCCATTTGGGGATACTCTGTTTTCTCTTTTATCTTTTGGATGCCCATTTTTTATGTCTATGTATGTTCTATGTATTAAATTGTACTTCACTATATGTACCATTTCCCCTTATTTTTGGGTATCAACCCGGGGATTTACACTGAAAACAACCTCACATTTCCTGTGGGGACTTACCTGGGAGAAACCCCAGAGGGAATCTGCAATTGTAATGTATTGTCAGCGCTAGAAAGGAGGTTTCAATATTTCTGTTGTGCAAATACATAAGGAAGTGTTTGTCGATTTTGTAGGTGATTTTGGAATAGGTGATCTTGGGGGATGTAGTCACCATTCCGGGCGGTCGGGATGCCAGCGCTCAGAATACCGGCGCCAGAATCTCAACAGCAGTCAGAATCCCGTCTCCAAAATCCAGACGGTACGTGTTAGGGGGAGGGTTAGGTTCAGGGTTAGGGTTATGCACTAGGGGGGGGTTAGCCGGCAGCTGTGTTTGTTTTAGCAGCCGATGAGCGTCAGACAGACTCATTAGCTGCTGCGCCCACTGCGGAGCCAGGCTGGAGCTCACTCATGAGCTCCATTTTCCAGCTCCCGCAGTGGGTGATGGGAGAGACGTCATGATGTCTCTCCCATCATGCACAGCGGGCCGGCACGGGTGGACGCCGGACAGAGGAGCAGATGCCGGTGCGGGGATTAAGGTAAGTGGAGTTTTCTTCTTTTTTTTTTTTCTGTGTGTGTGTGTCTGTCTGTCTGGCCGGGGGGGGGGACTACTACTACTACTACTACTGCTACTACTACGGGCACTGCTGGGGGGACTACTGCGGGCACTGCACACTGGTGGGACCACTACTGGGGGCACTGTCTAGAGGGGGATTACTACTAGGGGTACTGCTGGGGGGATTACTACTGGGGGCACGGCTGGGGGGGGACTGCTACTGGGGGCATTGCTGGGGGGACTACTACTGGGGGCACTGCTGGGGGGACTAATACTGGGGGCACTGCTGGGGGGACTGCTACTGGGGGCACTGCTGGGGGGGACTGCTACTGGGGCACTGCAGGGAGGACTACTGCTGGGGGGACTACTACTGGGGGCACAGCTGGGGGGGACTGCTACTGGGGGCACTGCTGGGGGGGACTGCTACTGGGGGCGACTTCTACTGGGGGCACTACATAGGGGGGGGACTACTACTAGGGGCACTGCTGGAGGGAGGAGTACTACTAGGGGCACTGCTGGGGGGGGACTGCTACTGGGGGCACTGCTGGGGGGGGACTGCTACTGGGGGCACTGCTGGGAGGACTACTACTGGGGGCACTGCACTGGTGGGACCACTACTGGGGGCACTGCATAGGGAGGGATTGCTGCTGGGCACTACTATTACTAAGGGCACTGCTGGGGGAGGGCTGCTACTGGGGAGATTACTACTGGGGGCACTTCTGGGGGGGGAGACTACTACTGGGATCACTGCATCTGGGGGACCACTACAGGGGGCACTGCATAGGGAGGGTTACTACTGGGGGCACTATATAAGGGCACTGCATAGGTGGGGGACTACTACTGGGGGCACTGCATAGGGGGCCACTACTGTGGGCACTGTATAAGGGTCACTATATTTGGGGCACTGCAAGGGGGGACAACTACTGGGGGCACTGTATAAGGTACACTATATTGGGGGCACTGCATGGGGGGACCACTACTGGGGGCATTGTATAAGGGGCACTGTATAAGGGCTTGTGTAGCTATCGAGGGTGAGGGGGGCGTAAGGCTGAAGAAATGCCTAGGGTGCCAAGAAACCTTGCACCGACCCTGTATACATATATTGTATATAGGTATATACATGTTACTGTATATAATATACTGTATATAATATAATAATTTAATAGGCATATTATATTTATAAAGAAAATATAAATTAGAGATTCATTAGCAGGCTGTCAGCAGCACAGTTTGTGTCACTCACAGACAGTCACTCCTTTAAACACTGGCCCCACTCCGAAGCTGCTGCCTGCTGTGCCACACGTCCCTCCCACTACCAGTCCCTGCCTGCAGCCCAAAGAAGAGAGAGACTCGTGAGATGACCAGTAGCTCTGCGCATCTGGTGGAAGCCGGACAGTGTCAGTGAGTGACACACAGGTCCTCTCTGTCTAGCGTTTGCCTGCAATCAGCGGAGTTTAAATAAACACCGCGATTTTAAATTGATTTCAGTCGATAAAAATCGTCTCATAAATGGACCTTTAGTAAATATACCCTCAAGTCTCAAGATGTGTGGGTTATTTTACAAAACAAAAAAAGAGGAAAACAAATATAGTGTACACTGTGTGAGGCCAAAAACATTCACTTAATATGATATATGCTCCCCAATTCTTGAATGTAATCAAGCTTTGGGTCATATTGCACCGTTACCCACTGGTGATTGCATTCGTGGCAATTGGGCGCAAGGTTTAGCGAGGAATAAGCCTCTCGCCCAATTTTGGATTACCGCTGGTATGCGCGCTCCCGATACCCACGGTATCCAATTTTTAAAAAGTGGTCACGGGGTTTTCAGCTCTGAAAACCCCGCACCACGTAAAAAAATAAATTAAAAAACTCTGCACTTACCTGCCTGAGGGTATCTCTGGTGGTCTCCGTGGCTACCAGTGACCTCCCCTCTATCTTCTCACTGGAGAGGAGGGGGCTGCTGTGAGTCCCGGGGGCTGCTGGGAGACTCCAGGGGCTGGTGGGAGGGGCAAGGGCTGCAGGGAGATGTAGTTCTCCCAGCGCCTATTCCGGGGGGGCACACTGAACTTGGGGGGGTACACATACACAGGGGGTCACACACATACACACTACATACTCACCACTGCTGCAGGAGACTGGGTCCCAACACTGGATGCAGAAGTCAGCACTTCGGAAGGTGAGTAATTACTGACCAATTATGCAAATTGGAAAATTCCAATTGCTTAATTAGTCATTAGGAGGGGTGCCGCCGAGGTCCAAGAGCAGTTATCGACCCTTTTTCCTAAAATTGGGGATTTTAGGATAAATTGGTCGTGCTCTGGAGGTGCACATAAAAAAGCCTCCTGGCGCGCAACAATCCAAAACCCCCGCTCCTGATTGAATAGCAAAAATCCCGGACCTGCAGGCAACACCCCCCAGGTGTGGGATTTTTGCTATTCTCGCACCTCATTGAATATGCCCCATAGTGTCTGCTGTTGCATATGGTGAATAGGACAAAATAAATCTTTCAGGATCATATTCACCCTTTATAAATGTGTTATTAGCCTTGGACATTCATTTATAATCCCAATGTCTGTCTGTTTAATAGCTGTGGAATAAAGTTCTGTTATCTCATTACCGAGAAACATAAGGACTTAAATAATCTTGAGTGCCACCACGGGCGTTTCCAGAAATAAAACAATTCCCAATTAGGGATGGTCCTACCAATTTAAGAAGAGACAACCAATATATAAATATTTACTATTTATTCAAAGGTGAAGAGACTTCAACCCCAAGTATAAAATAATTGCAATTAACATATTAAGCTGCATACACACACAACGATTGTTTTAATGATTATCGTTAAACGATATCGTTTAACGATAATCGTTTGAAAAAATCGTTCACTTTCTGACTCAAATGATGAACAATTATCGTTCATACGCGTTCACGTTTGTAGTTTGTAGTTTGTAGTTCAGTCAGACTTGTCAACTGAACGATTTTCATTAAGGGAATATGCAAAAATCCTTTGTAGTTCATAAAAATCGTTCATTACACTTTAAAAAATCTGAAAGATAATCTGACAGATAATCTGACAGAAAATCGTTCATAAAATCGTTCATTAAATCGTTGGTAACAAAATCGGTGTGTGTATGCAGCTTTTAAGTATTTAAATAAGGACAAAATATACTGAAAGCAAATAAAAATAATTATTATGAATTAGAAGATGCAGGGGTGAATGGAAATATAGGGGGTCATTCAGACCCACTCGCGAGCGGCAGTACGCTCGCAAGTGGCTCGATGGTCCCCACTGCGCATGCGCACGACGGAGGGAGCTCCGTCGTGCACATGCGCGAGACCCGGCGAGCGAAGGACTTTCCATCGCTCCGGGTCTCGCACCAAAGTGAGGCGTGCTGTCGATGTTGATTGACAGCACGCCCCCTTTGGTGGGCGTGCCGGGGGCATGCCTGCCAGACGGAGGCGTTCCCATGGGAACGCCTACCGTCTGAAGCCGGACCCACTGACATCACTAGTGATGTCAGTGGGAGTGATTTTGGCTCTGATAGAGCCAAAATCACTCCTGGCCTTGCGGCTGGGAAACCCAACCGCAGGGTTTCCCTCGCAAGTCCGATGGTCGCGATGGTCAAGACCATCGCGACCATCTTTTTGCACGATCGTATATGCTGTGGGTGGTGACCCACAGCTATACGAGAGTCAAGGAGGACGCTCCATATTAATGGAGGAGGGCCCTGATTCAGAGCGAGCGCTCTGGTCAGAGCGTCCGGCTCTGAATCAGGGCCATAGTAAACTCAAAATAGCTGCAACACATTTTGCAGATCTCTGCTTTCTTGCCTGAGGAATCTCTCCCCAATCTGGTACCATACATGAAATTAGGAACTAATCCCAGCGTGACTACAGTGGGACCATACTGTATTTCTTCATTACCACAGTAACTTAATAATGAGTATCACCGTGTACAGGTTACACCAACATTTTTCCCTGACGTTTGGAGGGGTTCACCAATTTGGCTTTTACAAAAGTAACCAGGCTACCAAAATCTAACATAGGGCCTGTTTCAGACCCGGTCGCTATGAGCGTACGCTCGCTCGATGCGTATGCAAATATTTGAAAGTGACGCGGCGGGGAGCGATCGCTCGCCAAGGCATAAGCACGCCCATCTTACCTGTACGAGAGTTCGCTTTGTGTATGCAGACTCCCCTTTGCGAATGCAGAGGCGCCCACTGCCCCACGTCATCTCTTGGAAGTTTGCGAAAACATTGGTACATCGACCACTATCGGATGTGAACGCAGTGCTTGTGGTAGCTTTTTTCTACCGCAAGCATTGCGAGGAAAACAGTACAAAAATGGCTGCTGACGTGTACTATGACGCTGCCTGTTAATTATGCACGCCTCTAAAACGGCGTTTAAACAATCAGGCACGCCTGCATTCACACCTCCACTCCCCCGTTTTTACTGGACTGCCCCTGTTACCACCCACAAACGGCCTCTCCTGTCACTCACTCTGCTGGGCTGTCTTTGATCGTCCGGGTCTGAATCAGGCCCAGAGTCTCTGGGCCTCATTCAGAGGCGGTCGGAGGATGCAAGCGGTCGCTCAGAAACTTGGCGGCCGCTTGCATCCTGACCGCCCGCCTCTGTTGCGGTCGTTAGGCTGTGGGTTGACACCCACAGCTCTAACGACCGCTCCGGTGATGTGACCATCGGGGCTTACGACGAGACCCTAGGGTAGGGTCTCCCTTGTCATAAGCCCCGGAGAGCTTCTGGCTTTGTCTGATGGGAACGCCTCCGTTTGGGCTGCCACCCCCCCGGCCCGCCTTCCAAATGGGGCGAGCTGTCAATCAACATCAACATCGACAGCTCGCCCCCTTTGGATCGAGACCCGCTACGACCGGCGCTGCCGGTCGTAGCGAGTATCACGCATGCGCACGACGGCGCCTTCGCCATCGTGCGCATGCTCTGTGGGAGGCCATCGACCCGGTCCGAGCGCATCGGCACTAACGACCGGGTCTGAATGAGCCCCTCTATCCTTTAGCCTTCTACAGTGATCAGGACCGAGCAGTCAGGGTAGGCGGAGCCTCCCCTTTCAGACTCCTGAGATTTGATATAAAAATGATTAGGATAATACAAAGAAGATATTTATAACTTATAAACATCTTCTATGTTTATTGTAATGAGAGCACATGCACGTGTATATCAGTTTTACACTATTCGTGTTGTTTTATTTTCCTTCTATGTTTCCACATTGCGAGAATTATACTATGAAGATCCCCTGAAATCACCAACAGGGAGGCATTGGAATCTCAAGGAACAAAGTGGAACTTTTGTTTTACAGTCAAAGGCCCTGATTCAGACCCACTCGCAATTGGGCGTACGTACGTTCGGCGTACGTAAAAAAATATT
Organism: Taudactylus pleione; assembly: GCA_031769625.1. NCBI lineage: Eukaryota > Metazoa > Chordata > Amphibia > Anura > Myobatrachidae > Taudactylus > Taudactylus pleione. Next base: position 273,805 of record JAUIMM010000661.1, read on the forward strand.
TAAATTCAAGCACTCGCTCGTATTATCGTACGCAGCTAAAAATCCGCCCCAAACTCAGCCGACCCCTCCTCTAACTAACGAGCGTGCCAAATAGCAAGCGTACATCCCCGAAATGGCTTGAAGGGAACGCACGCACAAGTACAAACCGGAAGTGGGCCTGTCAGATTCCGATTACCTGCTCATTTTTTCTGCCTACCTCCCTCAATCGTATCATGCCAATCAATGTATCAATTAGCTTAATAGTTGTTTTTTTTTCAACACAATGCAATAAACTTTCATCTTGTCCGTGTTTGTGTTTACTCGCAGAATACGTACGGCTGAAACCTTCGCTTTTATTGTTCAAAAGACATGTTAGCCCCAATTAAACAATTGTTCTATTTGTTTGTATCCCCACAAATTTTCTGTGGTTCATTTCTTTATTTAAATTTGCCTACGCATGTCACTGCATCAAGCCTATCATAACTCTCAAGAGATTTGTGGCCCTGTCGAACACATGACTCATACACTAACCAATAGAATTTGTCCTGTTAATTTCCCAAATACATTAGCCAATCAAATTTTTTTTGGGTGCTTTATTAAAAATAATTTTCTAAAAAAACACCATTGCCATCATGAGATCCGCCGCATTCACCAGGCGCGAACTGCTGGTGCTGACGGAGGTGATGGACAGGCGGATCACCAGTCAGCCTCCACCCATCTCAAATAGCCGAAAGCGTTCCGCATATGCGGAGGTACGTCGCCGCCTGCGCTCCTTCGGCTCACGCCGACATATTGGCCAGCTGGAGCGCAGGTGGTCGGACCTGCACCGGCGTACGCCCTGCTTGCTGGCATGCTTTCGCATGCAGATCGAGGAAAGTAAGTTTTATGGACTGTGGTTTTCAAGTTTATCTTGTGGGCCCTAACTGCGTGTGCATGTTTTCATGTCTGTCCTATTTAGTCATTGTAGTCATATCTGCATGTGCATGTTTTCATGTCTGTCCTATTTAGTCATTGTAGTCATATCTGCATGTGCATGTTTTCATGTCTGTCCTATTTAGTCATTGTAGTCATATCTGCATGTGCATGTTTTCATGTCTGTCCTATTTAGTCATTGTAGTCATATCTGCATGTGCATGTTTTCATGTCTGTCCTATTTAGTCATTGTACATTTTTATTTTTTTATTTTTTTTATTTTGGATTCCTGTTGAAACTAACCACAATATTTTTTTCATCTTTTAGGGGCACAGCAAAGACTACGGCGTCATCGCCAGACAAGACGCCGGTCCCGGCCCCTCTCTCCAACCCCCAATTCCTCAATTACCCCCTCCTCCCCAGACCCTGTGGCCGAGATTTCTGGTCTACTTCCCCTCCAGACCAATTCCCCCTCTCCTCCATCCGCCCCTCCTCCAAATACCCCCTCCCAGGATTCTTCAAACACCCTGCCCCTAGGTTTGGGGAATGTAGCCACCTCCGAGGTGGTCCAGGGAGTGGCTTCTCGCTCTGGCGTTTTGCCGAACGGTATGTTTTTTTATTTTATTTTGGGCACCACAAACTGTTTGTATGTAATCATGTGTCGTCCCCATTTTTGTTGGCTTTCTGTCGCCTTAGGGTATTTTTGGGGGTTGTCTTTACCTGTTCCTGCTGATTTCACCATACACATATCACACCTGTGTGCATTTTTTTAGGGCCCTTGTATTTTTGGCCTAGGACATTTTGGGGTGCTGGGTTTTATCCGTGTAATGTTTTTTTTGGCCACAAGCTTTTAAGTTTTGGTTTGCTTGTTTTGTGTTTTTTTAGAATGTTGCTTCATTATAGATTTATTAATCCCCAATCTTTTGTCACCCACAGAGGAACAGAGGCGTCGGGCAGAAATCTGTCAGTGTGTGGCACGTATGCGGGAGCAAGTCACCGGGCTTCTGCAGGGCCTTGACCATCTGGCGGTCCTCCTTAGGAATTAGTTTTTTTTTTGTTTTTTTTTCTAATTGTTTCCTAATAAATCAGTTTTAATTCAAGCTCTGTCTCATGCGTTTTTAGTAAATCCAAGATTCTTTACACTGACATAAGTAGACTCTTCAAGCAAGGATTGCCACAGAATCTCACTACAGATTGTGTGTTGTATTTTGAAGGCAAACAGGCACAAGAAACCCCTCCCAGTACCAATGTCATTTTCCTTTTTTGGGGTGGACAACATGATAGTTTACAACATTTTTCAGGTTCCTATTTGGTGGCCAATCTGCTTAGGACAATCTTACGAAGGCAACTGATTGTACAGGATTCCTTGGTGTGTTGGTTAGTACCCCGAAAACATATTACATTTTAGCTCCACTTGCTTCATTACTGGGTTACCCCTTAGGTAAAATTAACGTTTGGGAGTTTGTTTACACTTGCTTCTAACGTGCCCAAAAAGGAAACAAATTACACTCTCCAAATATTTATTCACAACAGAAATCAAAATACAAAGTGGTCACTCACAAACAAAACACACAGTGATAATCAGAAATACACCACATACCAAAAACAGGAAACAAACACACAACAAATCAAGAACTGGTTGACGAAGGTCCATGCCCACATGATTTAAAAAATATGGCGTTGCAATATGGGTGTCATAATATATTCCAGAAGTTTCCACATAAAGGTTTTTGAAGGGTAGCAGGAAGTAGTCATCGTGGGAGTGCCAAAGATTATGCAAACAAACAGAAGATGGTGCAAGAATTAATATAAAAAAAGATGAACGCCAAAAAACCGTAACACATTGGGTATACACACTGTTGTTTGGTCAATAATTACCTAAAATATCGGGCCACCACATCATCGCGTAAGGCCCCCCCACATACTGACCTCCGACCAACCTCGGGGGGGCCATCCTCAGGTAAGGCATCCTCTGGCTGCATTGGAACACCACTCCTTATGGTGATGTTGTGAAAGATCCCACACAGGACCACAATTTTCGAAACCATATCTGGCAAATACATGAGCTCGCCACCAGAGTGGTGGAGGCATCTGAATCGGCCTTTTAAAAGGCCGATACAGTGCTCCACCACTTGCCTGGTGGCTGTAAGTGCGGTATTAAACTCACTTTGTGGACCTGGTGTGGGAGCCAAATAAGGAGTGAGCAGCCAGGGCATGCAAGGGTATCCACTGTCTCCTGTGAAAAAGAATAGACAACATCAGGATCACTGTGTATCAAGCTTAACATTGTTATGTACTAAAGGTCTCCACTTACCCAGAAGCCACGCATCACCAGCTTGTAGGTTGTTTAATTTGTGCCATATCCCTGATTGCCGGATGACGAAGGAGACATGTGCACTTCCTGCTAATTTTGCATTCAGGGACAGGATCTGGAGGGAGGCATCACATACCACCATTACATTCAGGGAATGATAGTGTTTACGGTTGCGAAATATTGCCTCCAGCCATGCTGGAGGCTGAAGTGGTATGTGAGTACCATCCACAACCCCTATGATGTGTGGGAAGCCAGCTATTTGGTAAAAATTGGCCTTGGCCACACTAAGGGCACCCATATCCAAAGGCATTTTAATAAAATGATGGAGGTGCTTGAAAAGTGCCTCCATCACTGTCCTCAGGATCCTTGAAAAGGAGGATTGTGAGATGCCCGCCACTATTCCCACCGTTGTTTGAAACGATCCTGAGGCACAGAAATGTAACACCGCCATAAATTGCGTAAGTGGTGGTATTGCTGTAGGACTGTCAATTTGCCACTCAAGATCACTCTCTATTAATGAGAGAGTGTCTATGATGATTTTGGGAGGAAGACGGTAGCGTCTTAAAACCTCATCATCGGGCATTCCAAAAAGGGTGACACGTGTTCGAAATATCTGGGGCCTTGCACGCCTACGATGCCTACGCCTGGGACGAGATTGAGGTTGGTCGGCTTCCGGGAGCATGGCCAGAACAATCCGCCCAAGATCAACCTGAAATGGCAAGATTTGAATGTAAGGCTTTGGACCCACCCCAAAAGAAAATTAAGAACAACTTAGCTTGATGATACCATCCATTGCTGCTTACATGCCGGGGTATTGTCATGATACGTCCAAACTGAAAATAATCCCAATATTAATTTGTAAAAGTTTAGTCTGTGCATTTATGTTTCTAAATTTTGTGCTAGACAAAACATAAAATAGGCGAAACACACATTTGGGCAAAGAGCAAAACGACATTGCACACAGTACATCAAAATGGGTTGAAATGTAAGCCAAAAATGCGAAAGGGCAACCACAAACAATTTTACAGGATTAATAAGCATTTAAAAATGCGCTAATTAGTTTGCCAATACAAGTTAAAAAACAAACAGAGAAAAATGCGCTAATTAGTTCGCAAATACAAGTCACTATACAAACAGAGAAAAATGCGCTAATTAGTTCGCAAATACAAGCTAATAAACAAACAGAGAAAAATGCGCTAATTAGTTCGCAAATACAAGTTAAAAAATGGACTTACCAAGAGCAAATATATAAGATTCCAAATCAAAAGGTCTTTGGGTCCGAAATAAAAAAAAACCTAAAAGAGATGAAATTATGGATCAAAAAATTAAAAACAAGAAGAAACACAATGAGACACCAATTGAACCAAAGTTAGACTTCACAAAACTTACCAAATCAAGAAACGAGGCAAAAAAAAAAAAAGCGAACGGAAAATAAAAACGCAAATCTAGCAAACAAAATAAACTCCAAACGCCAACTCCTTAATCCGCAAACAAGAAACTCCAACCAAGGTAACCTCCAACAATCCAAAAACGCCACCTCGACTCGAGACACACCAAGCCATAAATAGTGTTTCGTTTCCCGCACAAATTAAGGAGGGATCATAGGAACGCACAATCAATGATGCGGCCGCAAAATAAGGACGCATGTATAAATACGTCACGAAAACACATTTAAATTCTGGTGTATTTCTTGTTTGGACCTCAGACATGGCTACAGACCAGGGAAACAATGGACAAGAGTCAGGCGGTAAGTCTTTCATGCATTTTGTCTCAATGATTAATTTGAAACATAAGATTGGGAAAGTTGTGAACAAGAGAAATCTGCATATTTACAGAAATAGGTGAGGAGGATGACATGGAAGAGGCTGCTGGGCCCAGTATTCCGGCCAAAGCTGCAAAAAAAAAAAGGCAGCCACATTTCACAAGAAAGGAGATGGAGGTTTTGATTCAGAAGTGTGTGGACATCCTGCCACAGGCAGACAGGAATATGAGTACAAGCCAGAAGTGGAGAATGTGGGAAGTGGTAGCCGTTGCTGTCAATAGGGTGGGTGATTATGTCCGTCTAGCCCGGGATGTCAAACGGCGGTAAGTAAACACTTGCCCCCCCTAAAAACAAACCCCATTTTAAACAAAAGGATAATGGTTTCCATTTTATCCCACAGATGGGGCGACTTCAAATATCGCCTAAAGCAAAAACTCGCGGACAGGGCTAGGCATGCAAGGGGGACAGGTGGGGGTCCCACCCCTGTGTCATTGGAGTTGACGGATTTAGAAGAGCTGGCACAGGGGTGTGTGCAGCCTGTGGAGGTGTTTGGCGTGTCCAACATGGATACGGACATGCCAGACTTTGCGGCTCCTCATGTTGTCCCAGGTAAATCTTGTGATGTCACCAACTCTGAAATGTTAGTGGGCCAATATGTAGATTCTAATGTGAGTCTTTTCTCATTTTTCCTAACAGAGACACAGGCGGATGAGTCTGCTCCAGAGGGGAGCCTTGGCCGCCGAATTTCTGCTGGCTCTGCAGGGGAGGAACCAGTACATCCGGCTGAGGACCCTGCAGAAGCCAGTCCAGGGCAATCCCCCTCGCAGGCAGTGGCCCTCCTCACAGAACTCAATTTCAAATCGGATTTCCATACGGAGATTCTGCAGAGGATGGACGCCAGTCTGCTACGGGTGGCTGAGGCCCTGGAGCAAAATGCTGCGGCCAATGTGACCATTGGTCAGGCCCTGGCGGAAAATACCAGGGCCAACATCCGCATCGCCAATGCCCTGGAGCAGGTCGTTCGCCAGCACATGGTGGAGCCGACCTCCCTTCCTGCCGGAACATCAGGATCCTCCACCTCTGGCACAACATCAGCCAATCCTCCAAATGTGCCTAGCCCTGTGCCTAGTCCAGAGGCCACAACATCTGCCTCTGGACAGGCAAGCCCGATGACATCCCGGACCCGGTCTGGCGCCCTCCCTCCCCCAGCCAAACGGGTGAAAAAACGGTGAAAACAATGGCGACTTTTCCCACACTCCTTCTGTGCTTGGCTCATATTCCTTTCTGGTCAAAACTTCCCTCTCCTTTCTTGTGAATTGTTTTTAAATTTGTGTTCTACATTTCATAAATCTTTTATGTTTGCCCAATTATTGTAACTTTGGGAATGAACCCTGCAAAAAAACTGCCAAAAATTGTTTTTTTTTTTATTTTTTGTTTGAGCAATAAAAAAATAATAAAAAACTGACATTGTATTCTCACATTATTGTCAAAATGGATTACATTTAATCCTGGGCCAAAAGGCACAAACTGGCAAGAACCACATTTTACATGCCCCCCCAAAAAAGGGCTCTTTAAGGAACGTTTCAAATTTAACATAACGATGCAAATTCAACAGGCCAAAAGAAAAAGGTAAAAACCAAAAAAACATGATGACATTATTGTTACAATAGGCCCTAACCAACAAATTGAGCCCAAAAGAAACTACCACAAATGTACGTAAATTGATTGTGTAATCATCACATTAGCAGCTATGATTTCCACCTGCGTACGCTTTTGTGCTAACACAAAAAACTACTTTCAAAACACATACCAAGCCGGTTTTCAATCCACCACTAATTGCTGTTCAGACCACCCGCGATTAATCGCAGCAACATCGAGGAGTGCCGGGATGGAGGAGAAGGCCATCGCCAATGTGGTCGAGTAATCCAGACCCTAAGCTGTGCGAGCATTTTGAAGGGAAAGAGGACCATCCAGTGACGTATGAGTCGGTCCGTACACATTTTACGCTCGCATCTGCTAATGTATGTACGCCCCAAAAACGCCTCGCCTGCGTTTTTCCATCTCCACCCCCGTCAACACCCAAAAACGCCCTGTTCTGTCAATCACATTTGACATGTCACTTCCTGTACGCTATTTGACGAACGAGACCAAAAAAACTCGCAATCTGCCGTACACACATGCGCAGTATTACACCGACGCAGGCGCGGTTAGTCAACATCGGAACGCAACGAGCGTACTGCTGTTTGCGAGTGGCTCTGAATGAGGGCCAAAGTTTTTTAAGAATTGAAGTTTTTTTGATAATTGGACATTTGCACTACAGGAGCTATTTCTCCACTATTGTTTAACTATTCTACCAATGATTTTCTGAATATATCATTACTTGGAAGTACATAGCAGCCACCTCAAGCATATAGAGGGTGTGCATTTATACTTATAAAGGTGCATACACACACAACGATTTTTTGAACGATTATCGATAACAATATCGTTTATCGTTCAATCATTGAAAAAAATTATTCACTTTCTGAGTTAAAACGATGAACGATTATCGTTCATGCGCGTTCACGTTTGTAGTTTGTAGTTTGTAGTTCAGTCAGACTGACCAACTGAACGATTTTCAGTAAGGGAATATGCAAAAATCGTTTGTAGTTAAAAAAAATCGTTCATTGCATTTAGTAATTGAACGATTTTAGTAAACGATTATCGTTAATTTTTCCCTTGAAAAAATGAACGAAAATCATTTACTAAAATTGTTCATTTACTAAATCGTTGTGTGTGTATGCAGCTATATTCTTAAGTTACACAGTAGTCATGTTTTATTTCCAATTCTTATATATATATATAATGTTTTCCTAGTTGCGCAGTTTTTATAGCTATTTGCGCCACTTACACTATTTAATACCTATATAAATAAATAAATATATATATTGGATAGATATCTAGTATACATGGTAATAATGTGAATCCCTGGCTAACACATATAAGAATATGAATATGTAAAGTTTAATTTACATGGTGGATTAATATGTCTCCATTTTCCAGCCGACTGGGGCCTCAGCAGCCGGATATCCCCCCATTCATTAATGTGAAGCTCTGCATTCAGCTGCTGTCCCCGTGGGTCAGGATGTGGCTGCATACAGGATTTTCCTCGCCTCTTACTGGGAATCTGTAGCTATAATAAATCGCAGAGTGACTCCTTCGGGGCCCCAGATAAAATGGGTTTAGTTCAAATCAGGGACCCTGCTGTGAGTCCTCCAGCAGCCCACCAGCCAGAACAAGGGGGGAACACGCGAAGCTTACAGAGTCCTGTGAAATTATTCCGGCAAATCCTAAATATCTAAATATCCTGCATAAAATGTATGTAATCTCTGGTTCATGACGGCCACACTTACATGGGTGGTCGCTGCGATTGATGTAAAGAGATTGAAAGAAATAAGCAACAGGCGAGATTTAATGGTGCAACATTATAGTCAGACATTTTGGAGCAGCACAATGCAGGAGACCGGACAACACAATAATCTACTATGCTGTGCAATCACCCGCTCCTAGACAAAAGCCTGAAACAGTCACTTGTCTGCAGCAATAAACCCTATTGAGAAAGCATGAAACTCGCCTACAATGGCCGTAATCTCTGGCAGAGGAGACGCTTTCGCTCTTTGTTCCTTGGTCTGAATTTATCTCTATCACTTGTGGTTACAGGGCCTGATTCACTAGAGATCGCTATTCAGCTTATATGCACGCAACGCAGTTGCTAATATCAGCGTGGATATGTAAACGTTAGCATTCGCATTGCGATCGCAGCCTAACATTAAGATGCCCACTTCCCCTTACTCACATCCATATACTTTGCCAACATAGTGAAACAATCGGTAACATCGAGTAACATCGGATCCATACACACAGTTAAGGCAGGTCAGGCCTCACTCAGGAATTGCTTACATCAGCGCACGCTATGAGGCCTCAGGCTACGTATGGTATCACAGTGGCTAATTTATGCACGCCCCTGCAACGCCGTTAAATCTCACTGGCAGGCCTGCATTCGCCCGACTACCCCCCGTCACCACCCACAAACGGCACTTCCTGTCAATCACTCTGCCATGGGTCTGCATATCCTCTGTGATCGCTGTCCTGGTCGCAGTGGCTAGTTTGCGCACGCACACTGCGATGCATGCACAGTACGAAACAACCGGCCAATTGCGTGCGTATAAGCAACTGCGTTCCTTGCTGAATCAGGCCCATAATCCCTATCTGTGTTTATTACAGTATTCGCTGTGCTTACAGGAGACAAATATTACAATGTGACAAAAAGCAATACAGAAAGTTTAATGTTCAACATAACAGATGTATATTCCTTTATATGCTGCACTACTCTTAACAAAACATTAAGGGGTCTATGTACCAATAATCACGGACCAGCTGCGATTATTATCTATCCACCTCGCTGGGGAAATTGTCATTTTTAATAAAAATACCCCCGCTATGTGCAATGGGGAGCTCGGGGGACAGCGGTTTCGGTAACCGCTATCCCTGTGAGTTATATCCCCGGCAAATTGTAGAAGTCTTTCACAGAAGTGAAAGATTTCTCCTGTGGAAACTGACACTGCACATGCGCACAGTGTCAGCTACCGGAGCCGGCCGGGACCTGCGAGTCTAGTACATAGGGGTCAGATCATAATCCCCATTGATAATAATGGGGACTGCGATCTGAAGTGTTAATTAGCAGTTTGCCGGAGATTTCTGTGATATCTCCTGCACTGTCCCATTAGTACATAGGAACAATACATAAAATTATGTAGAAACTGCAGAGCTCTTGTTGGAAAGAGTTCAGAGCACATGTGAGGACAGAGCAAGACTAACAAATATAAAACACCAATTGTTTGCAATGTGATTTCTATATTTTAGACCACCTAAAGATGAATTGGAGGGCACAGCTTAAGCCACCACAGAATTAATACCTACAGTATCACCAAAGCCAGGAAATCAGGAGATTTATTAACAGACAGATACTGGATAAATATACCCCTAAAAAAGTCATTTATATTTACGAAACGCGTTGGTTTTTACTGTAACAGCCTCAAATTGGAGGATTCCCTGCTGCCATAAAAGAGGTACCTACCCAGAACTGGGCTGTGGTAGCAGTTGGAATTTTAACCATCCATGAGATTGCATAAGCTCTGTTGTAAGTGTGATGTAAGAAAAACATTTTATTTTTTAATAAATACATAAAATTAATTTTTAAAATGATAAAGATTGCATCTATTCTCACGTGTTTGGTAAAGGGGGTTTGTTTTCAGAGGAAGATAAGTTGGATTTGTCTCCCACAGTCCATCACCAGAAAAAGGAAAGAGTGAATTTTACAAACTATTGGTTCCTCAAAGTGGAGTTTATCAGTGAATACTGATTATTAAGCCTAAATATTGAAGGGCACCCGAGACATTAATTGTATTTTACCTCTTGGGTCTTTAACCAACAAAATACCACTTGCAGGGTAGCAGCTGAATTATCTATTTACTATCTACTGTTTAAATCTGTTTTCATACAATTAGTGCATACATAATAGGGTTGCTTTAATAAATATATATATGAAATTTCAATAGTTAATAGCTACATTATATATATATATATATATATATATATATATATATTTATAATTATATATATATAATGTAGCTATTAACTATTGAAATTTTTTAATCAAAAAGCATTTTAAAAAAAATTTCAGGAATTTTCTCTTGCTGAAATACGCTCTGGAAAGTTATCGTTGGCGGCAGTAACCTTCTCCTAGATAAGATGAAGCCCCATTTCACTGGAGATAGGGCTTATCTCCAATTAATAAATAGCCCCGCTAATGACAGAACTAGGCATTTGTGTATATTTTATAGCTTTAAGGGGCCAGCACAGATGATGTAATGGTTAGCATTACTGCCTCACATCACTGAGGTTGTGGGTTCAATTCCCACTACGACTCTGTGTGGAGTTTGTATATTCTCCCTGCGCTTGCGTGGGTTTCTTCTGGGTGCTCCGGTTTCCTCCCAAAAATATACTGGAACGTTAATTGGTTCCCAACAAAAATTAATCCTAGTGTGTATGCGGTAGGGAATATAGCTTGTAAGCAGGGGCGCATCTATAATAGGTGCGGGGAACACGGGCCCCTGCGTCCAGCACTGTAAAACGACTGGAAAATGGCCGTGGTGGCCATTTTCCCCTCGTTTGCGCATGCGCAGTACAGGGAAAATGGCCGCCACGGCCATTTTCCCGGTGACCTGTGCATACACTATAGACTGTGCATATACTATAGACTCTGGGCACACTCTAGTGCCCAGAGTCTATAACTCCGGCGCTGGCCGCGCACAGCTCAGTGCGCTGCCGGGCGGAGAGGAGGGGGTCCGTGTCGGAGATTGCACACGGGCCCTCTCCTCTCTAGAAACGCCCCTGCTTGTAAGCTGGGGCAGGACTGATGTGTATGGCCAAATATTCTCTGTAAAGCGCTGCGGAATATTTGTGTGCTATATAAATAACTGGTAATAATTTCCCAGTAACTTCTAAAGTGCAAATTCAGATCATGCGCTAATGTTATTCTAACATCTGTCCAGCACATATAGATTTATTAAACTGTGGAATTAAATCCAAGCCCTTTGCAACACATTCAAGCTCTTTTTGTGAATACATTTTAGATATAAAATGTAGGCCCTGCCCTGATGTGATTGACCAACTATTCTCTGTAAAGCGCTGCGGAATATGTGTGCACTATATAAATAACTGGTAATAAATAATAAATAAATAAATATAATTTTAATTGCATTTCTTCTAGAGTAGTTACAGTCAGTCGTAAAGGATTTTGATGGAAGAACTGGAATTACAGGGACGTTATAATGTCTATTAATGCTCTGTGGAATCGTTCCGCAGAGCAGAGGTTATGCAGCTGTCACCAGGGCAGCGATTCATTCAGTTCACAATGAACTGCTTCCATCATTTATATATGAGGCTCTCTGTGTCACTGTAGGCTGCCATCTTGCGTGAAAGATTAGGGTGTGCTCTAAAATAAAGGCATTAGAGGGCGCTGTTCCATTAATGTTTATGGCTGGTGTTTCACTATGTGTCGGCAATGCTTCTGCTATTCCTGTCCTTTTTCTGTACAGCCATTCACAGCACATGACAGGTTGGGTATTCCCTCATTTCCTTTTTAAAAAAAAACATATTTCATACATAAGGCAGAGCATCTCTGTGCGTCGGCTAAACCGCCTCCCAGGAACGCACAATACATTTTCAAAACATCTCTGATGCTGCGTGTCTCCGTGCTCCTCAACTGCAACTGCCACTCTGCGCACACAAACTCTGGAAACGTGCGCAGAAGAAAAGTATCGCTCCACAGCGTCCGACTCAGAATTAGGCCCCATTTCTCCTGCAAAGTTTTTAGTTTTGTGTTGAATTATGTTTAAACTTTGAGCACTATGAAAATAATTTGCGAGCGGATTAATTGCATCTGAAAAGCGCCATGTGTGACCAGTCCTGTTAGGACAAAATGGCCTCCTATGGCGCAGGATATCACCCCAGTGCTTTTATATCTAGCAGTTAAAAATCTTTGAGCGATTATCAGTAAATTGCGAGTCGCATGCGCTAAGGTACCTTACCATAGTTGCTCTCGTACTGTGATTAACAGTCATGGAGTGTTTGGAGGAGGTTACGGGGAGTGGCAACAATGAACACAGGCGTGTTGTGGCCATTTTGTGGGACGTGTAACATCCTGCGACTGCGATCCCATACACAAGGAATATGGCTTTGCGTCTCAGTTCCCGCGGCCATTCTGCGGTACCATGGGCTCACTCATGACTGCGACAATCGAATGATCTGTGACCGATGCTGCGTCTTTGTACATGGATGCTGCAACACTTTACGCAGATGCTTGAAATTGCGAAGCTGCAGGTGGGCATCTCAATACATCTCCCGGCGGCTGTGACATTGGAATTTTTTCGCATAGTATCTGCATACACAGACGCAGCAGAGGCAGCATTAGTGTACATCTCCGAATCATGCCCTTTGATCCAGAAAATAATATGCCAATATGCCGACTTGTGCGCATCTCACGTGTCTGCGCTCATCTGGTTGACCACAAGTCGTATACAGCAGTGTTCCATTCCTATGCTAGGCATAAGCTAAATGCCTCCAGGTGTATTTTCTCTTTCGTCCACCTCTGCGTTGCCCATATTTGCGCCATCGCGCCCTCACTGAGCTATTCCTACGGCCCATAACAAACTTAGGGCCTGATTCAGACCCGCTCGCTAGCGCTGTGTGCTCGCAAGCGGCCCGATGGTTTGTGAACGCCCATGCACATGCTTCATACTGTGCGTGCGAGAACTACTCTGTGCGATCGCAGCCCGCTCGCTCACCCAGAAAAGACAGCCCAGTGAAATGAGTGACAGGAGAGGCCGTTTGTGGGTGGTAACAGGGGCAGGACACTAATAACTGGGGTGTGGAGGTGCGAACGCAGGCGTGCCTGGGTGTTTCAACGCCGTTTTTAAGGCGTGCATAATTAACAGGCAGCGTCATAGTACACGTCACATGCCTGTTTGTTACACTGAAGTCCTCGCAGTGCTTGCGGCAGGGTAAGTCAACCACAAGCGCTGCGTAGCTTCCGATGGTGCTCGATGTACCAATGTTTTAATACACTTCCTGGAAATGACGTGCGCTAGTGGGCGTCTCAACATACGCTAATGGGTGTCTGCATACACAGAGCGATCACTCGCACAGCCAAAGTAAGTGTTCTTATGCCTTGGCGAGCGATCGCTTCCCATGTCGTCACTTTGAAAAATTTGCATACGCTGGATGCGAGCAATCGCATCTAGCGAGCGGCTCTGAATCAGGCCCTTATTCCGTAGTCTCTTTACCCATTAGTATAGTTGTCATTGAAATACTTCAAACTCTGTATGTGTGTGTGTATGTATATATGTGTGTGAGTCTATATATGTGTGTCTCTATGTGTGTGTGCCTGTATATGTGTGTGTGTCTGTATATGTGTGTGTCTGTATGTGTGTCAGTGTGTGTGTGTATATGTGTGTGTGTCTGTATATGTGTGTATATGTGTGTGTTTGTGTGTGTGAGTCTGTATATGTGTGTGTGCAGGGTTGTATCTAGGGATCCGAGCGCCCCTGGCAAGGTAATGGACTGGTGCCCCCTACCCCCATAATTTCAGGAAATGTCCCCAGTAGTAGTCCCCCCTATGCAGTGCCCCCAGTAGTAGTTCCCCCCAATGCAGTGCCCCCAGTAGTAGTTCCTCCTATGCAGTGCCCCCAGTAGTAGTCCCCTCTATGCAGTGCCCCCAGTAGTAGTCCCCTCTATGCAGTGCCCCCAGTAGTAGTCCCCTCTATGCAGTGCCCCCAGTAGTAGTCCCCCTATACAGTGCATCCAGTAGTAGTCGCCCTATACAGTGCCCCCAGTAGTAGTCCCCCCTATACAGTGCCCCCAGTAATAGTCCCCCCTATACAGTGCCCCCAGTAGCGGCCACTCCCCCCATAACATGCCCCCAGTGGCCCTAACAATACAGTGCCCCCAGTAGCGGCCATCCACCCCCCATAACGTGCCCCCAGTAGCAGTCCCCACAATACAGTGCCCCCAGTAGCGGCCACCCCCCCAGCATGCCCCCAGTAGCAGCTCCTACAATACAGTGCCCCCAGTAACGTCCATCCCCCCCACAAAGTGCCCCAGTAGCCACACAGTGTTCCTATACAATTCCCCCTAGTAGCCACACTCCCCCCTCCGCTGTGCCAGAAAAAAAATACACACAGGAAAAAAAAAAGCAACTTACCTGATCCCCGCTCCTACCGACGACTGACCGCTGTCCACTCCTCAGGGCCCGCTCTCGCTCTGCACTATGGGATGGGAGAGACGTCTCTCCCATCACCCGCTGCAGAGGGAGCCGGAAGGCGGAGCTCATGAGTGAGATCCAGCCGGCTCCCTCCGTGGACGATGCTGCAGCCAATGAGAGTCTGTCTGACTCTCATTGGCTGGCTGCTATAACAAACAGACAGTCGCCGCTGGCAGCTGTGTGTTTGTAACTGTGTAGGGCAGACCGCTCTCACTGCGGTCTGCCCTATACTTGGGGCCCAGGGGACTAGCGGGGCTAGTTCAAGCCCTTGAGGTAGTCCACCCATTGGCTGCTGGTGGCACTGCCGGACGGCGCCCCCCCCCCTTTGGCCGGCGCCCCTGGCGAGTGCCATCCTGGCCAATGGGTAGATACGCCCCTGTGTGTGTGTCTGTATATGGGTGTGTGTGTATATGTGTGTGTGAGTCTGTATATGTGTGACTGTGTGTGTCAGTGTGTGTGTATATGTGTGTGTGTCTGTATATATGTGTGTGTCTGTATATGTGTGTGTTGTGTGTGTGAGTCTGCATATATGTGTGTGTGTCTGTATATGTGTGTGTGTGTGTATATGTGTGTGTGAGTCTGTATATGTGTGTGTGTATCTGTATATGTGTGACTGTGTGTGTCAGTGTGTGTGTATATGTGTGTGTGTGTCTGTATATATGTGTGTGTCTGTATATGTGTGTGTGTGTGTGTGTGTGTGTGTGTGTGTGTGTGTGTGTGTGTGTGTGTGTGTGTGTGTGTGTATATGTGTGTGTGAGTCTGTATATGTGTGTGTGTATATGTGTGTGTGTGCCTGTTGTCTTTCTGTTTTTGTGTGTGTTTGTGTGCCTTCCAGACATGACTGGGAAGCCCCGCAGATTTCAGTAACTAATGACTAATATGATTTATAGGTAATTTTTTTTCTTCATGTGTAATAAAAAGCAAAAAAATGTGACAAATTCATATTCTGTAATGGGACCTGCAATGTAATGAATGTATCACTTATTGATAATGGAATCAATCACTCAGTTTAGATTAATACACACGGAACGAGCATGGAAACTAATGGTGCTTTCAGGCCTTACGGAACAATCTGCATTATTTCTAGACGTTATTTGTAGACTGTATGAAACTCTGGTACATGTAAAGTTAGTGGTTGGTAAAGAAAAAGTACCAGATAAAAAGATGAAAGAGAAAAGAACACATTGAAGATAAAGCCATTTCCTGCCACCTTATATGGTAAATATACAGTATATACTGCTTAATCTGGGGTTCTAAGTACTGGTTGAGTCTCCCATATCCAAATATTCCGAAATACGGAATATTCGGAAATACGGAATATTTTTAGCATGACTGAGATAGGGAAACCTTTACTCTTTAATGATTCAATGTACACAAACTTTGTTTAAGGCACAAAATTATTCAAAATAAAGTATAAAATGACCTATAGGCTGTGTGTATAAGCTGTATATGAAACATAGATGAATTCATGTATGTACACAAACATTGTTTGAGCCACAAAATTATTGACAATATTGTATAAATTGACCTTCAGGCTGTGTGTATAAGGTGTATATAATACATAAATACATTCTGTGTTTAGATTTGGGCCCTGTTCCTAAGACATTTCAATATGTTATGCAAATATTCCAAAATACGAAATAATCCGATATCCAAAATACCCTTGGTCCCAAGCATTTTGGATATGGGAGACTCAACCTGTACAACACACAGTCCCGTCTCTGGCGATAACATGTTCTTATTATTGACAAGCATTGTGGTCTAATGTTAGATACAGTAGTTCTATTCAGATAAGGATTAGAGTAGATTCCCTTCCAGATAATCCAATGTACACTGGGCCTCATTCGCATCTGCACGCAATGCCGATATATACATAGATTGAGCGACTGTTAGCCATGAACGTCGCACTGCACATGAGCAGTGATTGTATTGCGATTATGCTCACACAGACAGTGTCGGACTGGAGCATGTAGGGCCCACCGGGGGAATGCAGTCCTAGGGGCCCATACTTAGGGGTGTGGCCAGCCTCCAGAGAGGGTGTGGCCAGTCTCAACAGAGGCTTGGCTAAGCATTAGAGAGTGCATGATCTGGGTCCCTTTAAAAATACATTTAGTAAAAATACTACTACCAGATTAATAACAGCAATGCATTGTTGAAAATAGTCCTGTGCAGTATAATTGAACATAAGTATAATGTCATTTCAAATGCACAGTCTGGAACCTGATCCTTAGAGTAGAGGGTGAGGCCAGTCCAACCCTGCACTCAGAGGATTCACTCGCAAAGTGAGTGACAGGTAGTCAGTGTTTGGTGGAAGCAACGGCGGTGGTTAGGAAAACACCTGACCATTTAAACACTGTTTTCAGGGCGTGCATAAATTAGCCACTGCGTCCTTGCTCGCACCAGGAGAGCCCTCTGTGTGTCTGGAGACCCACTATGTCTGCGGCCCCTTAGATTTACTCAGAAGGCTGACGGCCGCCGGATTTGCACTTCATGTTTCCGGTTTTGTGCGTGAGCAGCGGGTGTGAGATGCTTTCAGTGGGCGTCTCTAAGCACTGGACGGCAGGTGAGTCACTAGCATATTTTCGCAATTGCGATTCGTGAGATATCGCAGCTGAGATGGTATTTGCGTGCAGATCTAAATTCCTTCTCTTAATGTGCACGATGTAAGTGCAGGTGGATACATTTACTAATATATGATGGGTGTTATGGGGCAGCCGGGCTGAAATGTACACTGAGCTTTACTATTTGGGGATAAAATGGATTTCTACTACAGTAGTGCCTCATATACTGTGGCCCCAGTAGTGCCCCTTATGCAGTGCCCCCAGTAGTGCCCCATATACAGTGCCTCCCTATGTAGTGCCCCCAGTAGTGGTCCCCCTATGCAGTGCCCCCAGTAGTGCCCCTTATAGTGTGCCCTCAGCAGTGCCTCTAATACAGTGCCCCCAGTAGTGCCCCATATACAGTGCCTCCCTATGTAGTGCCCCCAGTAGTGGTCCCCCTATGCAGTGCCCCCAGTAGTGCCCCTTATACAGTGCCCTCAGCAGTGCCTCTAATACAGTGCCCCCAGTAGTGCCCCATATACTGTGCCCCCCTATGTAGTGCCACCAGTAGTGGTCCCCTTTATACATTTCCCCCAGTAGTGCCTCTTATACAGTGCCCCCAGTAGTGCCAGTGGGGTAGTGCCCCTTATACAGTGCCCTCAGTAGATCCCCTTATACACTGCCACCAGTAGAGGTCCCTCCTATGTAGTGCCCTCAGTAGTGGTCCCCCTATGCAGTGTCCCCAGTAGTGCCCTATGCAGTGCCCCTTATACAATGGCCCCAGTAGTGGTCCGCCCTATGCAGTACCCCTTACATATATATAAGACACACACAATATACTTACCTGAATCCCCCGCTCCTGCGCCTGCCACCATCCCCTCCTCTGTCCCTCCGCTCGGCACTATGGGAGAGACGTCATGACATCTCTCCCATCACCCACTGCGGGAGCTGGAGCTCATGAGTGAGCTCCAGCCCCTTAAGCCCCTGTATGATATTACCATTCATAATTTGATGTGGGTGAAGCAGTTATATGAGTTTATTCTGTAAGTTTCATGTCTGGTTTCTGGGCAGGAGATAATATCAGAGCTGGAGACACAGCAGAGATTTCATTGTTCAGAGTTCACTGGGTTTCGGGCAGTTTCTAAACTCAATCACAGGACATTCTCCCATAGGAGATTATCAGAAACTTTGGTTTCTTAAATTAGATTCTGTTTTTTTTTTTTTTTTAAATGGCAAATAACATTACAGATCGTTAACTTTCTTTTTTTAGATGATTTTTTCCATGTAAACCAGGGATAAAATTATAGCAGATTGCTTGAGAAAAAGTAGAACAGTCTGCCCAGTATTGTAAATGTGAGATCATCTGTCTGCTCTTCTACCCTCCAGCAAAGAGAGAAGATGACCGTGTTGTGATCATTTGTATTGTGCCGTGTGCTTATCATTGTGTTATAATAAGTGTTACAAGCCCCTTCATATCACTATATATATTAATAATGTCCCCTAAATGTATTTGTACATTCAGGGCCTGGTTCAGCAAGGATCGCAAGTAAGAATTTGCTCGCAGTTGGCCGATGTTGCGTCTCTGCGCATGCGAGTGCGTTTCAATACAAATGCGCAAGCCAGTCATTGCGATCAAGTAAGGGATCGCATGGCATATGCAGTTAGCACGGAGAGACCTCCGATGCTGATTGACAGGAAGTTCCGTTTGTGGTTGGTGACGGGGAGAGGTCGGGCGGACGCAGGCGTGCCTGTGCATTTGAATAGTGTTACATGGGCGTGCTTAATTAAGCTCGTGCGGCAGCATACGCAGCTGTACGTCTCGATGTACACAGGAAGCTGCCACAATCCTGCGGCAGGTCAGGGGTACCATAGCTGTGCGTATGGGTTCGATGGTTCTCGATGTTACCAATGTTATCACAAGCCTGTGTACTGATCTAACATAGAGTAAAGGGAGGTGGGCTGGCTTTATGTAGTGCTGGGCGTCTGCATCTCGTGTTGCGATTGCCGTGCGTATGCAATCATTAGCATATTCTCGCAGCGGCCAGGTACGTGCAATCTCTTACTTGCCATCCTTGCTGAATCAGGCCCTCAGTTTGTGCCCACAAAATAAATAGTAACAAATTTGTTCCCCATAAAATTAATATGTAATCAGTAATGACTGGCCTCATTATTAATTTGTCTATTGTCTAATTTGCCACCTCTGATATTGTGCATGAAGATTCTTAGCAGGATAGCGGGCAGTCATTTGGAATATACTCTTTGCATGTTGTCAATTTCTGTTTAGAGCCATAGGGGTAAATTTACTAAGCGGTGGGTTTTAAATCACAACTGGATTGCGGCAATTTCTGGCAGTTTTTTGCATCCTGTCACTTTACTCAAAACTATCGCAAAACGGCTTCTAAAACACACTTTAAAACCTAAACCGCTGTCCCAATTTTTGACGGCTGTTCCCTGCTCTGACCAATCGGAGTGCACTATCAGTCTAGGCTTAAAGGGCTTGTGCTGATTACTAATTTGCAGGGAGACCACACCTTATTACTATTATTATTATTATTATTATTACTATTATTATTATTATTCACAAAAATATATATACAGGGCTTTATGGATCCCAAGCATCCATGCAACACTACAAAACCGCCACGGCAGGATTGAAGCGCATTTGTGGCAGGATGGGAGTTTAGAAACCAATGGTGAATGATGCTGGATTCAGATCAGAGGGTCAAAATTACCTTTATTAAATACAGTGGTTTTGAGCATCGATCTGTGGTGGACCCCACTGTTTGTAGACCCCTGCACAACCAATCGGAAGTAAATTTAGCACCCCACAAAAATCATGCAGAGAGGTTAGACCAGGGATTCCCAACCACGGTCCTCAAGGCACACAAACAGTCCAGGTTTTAAGGATAGCCATACTTGAGCACAGGTGACTTAATTAGTACCTCAGTTACTTTGATTGAACCATCTGTGCTTAAGTATGGATATCACTAATTCCATTACTGTTGGTGTGCCTTGAGGACCGAGGTTGGGAATCACTGGGTTAGACAGTGTCTGCTTCCAAAACCAAATTGAGGCACGCTCTTATGAACACAGTGGGCGACAAGCTAGCACATATGAGCATGTGGATATTACGGACATTACCACCACTACCACCACTATAATGCTGGTCAGCTAACCCCCATTACCCTCCCTCCCCCCAAGCGAGCAACTGGGGGCCAGCACATGAACAGTGAAGTCCCACACAAGTTCTACACCAGTGCAAAAACTTGGGTTTTTGCTGGGTGTCCCAGGTCACAGCTCAGTGTAAAAGGGTCCCTAAAAAGTGACCCAGCAATAAAAACCAGGTAGCAACCAGGGATGGACCTGGGTAATCGTGCAGTGTAAACTGTGCGAACCGGGTTATCTGACCTGGGTCATGCCTAAAATGAGCTGATTGGTGGTTGTGGTGCATGCACCTCCCACTTTTTATGATCTCACAGTTTTAGCAGGGCAGACCTGGGTTCAGTGCGAACAGGGCTGACCTGGGAGTAACCCAGGTTGAAGGTGAGTATTATACCCCTTTTACACCTAAATTCCGGGTCTGACCCGGAGTTGGAACAAAGTTCCTATCCGGATCAGACCCGGAATTTTGAATATCCCGAGTCAGCGCCGCTCACACCGCAGTCGGGTCTGCATAGACCCGGCTTTTGCGGAGTGAAAGTGGACGCTTGGAGATGACGTCATCTCCAAGCGCCACTGAAGCCGGACCAATCGGCCGGCTAGCAGCGCACTCCAGGTCTTCGTGACCCAGAGTGCGCTGTTCCCATAGCAGGGTTTCACGGGCTAAGCCCGTGTTAAACCCTGCTAGTTACCTGGGTTGGATTGCCGGGTCACTCGACCCGGCAATCCAACCCTCTGCCCTTTTACACCAGGGAGCTGCCCGGGTTAACCCTTCAAAAACCCGGGTTTTAGCTCCGGTGTAAAAGGGGTATAATTGGGGTCTGACCTGGGTTGGAACCATGTCCAAAAACCGAGGCCGGACCCGGGTTTTGGTGGAAAAGAGGTATTAGAGAGCAGAGAGGGGCTGACAATGCCATATTCAGACCTGACTGGAGATACAAACTAACAGCTGAGACCTAAGGATGGTTTATGGGAGTTGTGCAGTTCATTACAATGGGGCCCATTTATCAATAATTGCATACTCAATGCTATCTGGGCACGATATTAGTACCCATGATCATATTGCAGTATGTGATCATACTGGCCTGATGTACTAAATAGCACCTGCAGGGACAGGGACTCCGATGTGCTGGGAGTGAAGTGACTGCGTCAGCGGTGTCTTCACTGTTGTGCCGGGGCTCCTGCACATGCACTGTCTGCAGACCACGCATGCACTGTGGGTATGATTCAGACCCAGTCGCTATGAGCGTACGCTCGCTCGATGTGTATGCAAATATGCACGCGGCGGGGAGCAATCGCTCGCCAAGGCATAAGCACGCCCATCTTACCTGTACGAGCGTTTGCTTTGTGTATGCAGACTCCCCTTAGCGAATGCAGAGACGCCCACTGCCCCACGTCATCTCCTGGAAGTCTGTGAAAACATTGGTACATCGACCACTATCGGATGTGAACGCAGTGCTTGTGGTAGCTTTTTTCTACCGCAAACATTGCGAGGAAAACAGAGTAAAAAAATGGCTGGTGACGTGTACTATGACGCTGCCTGTTAATTATGCACGCCTCTAAAATGGCGTTGAAACACTCAGGTACGTCTGCGTTTGAACCTCCACTTTCCCGTTTTTACTGGACTGCCCCTGTCACCACCCACACACGGCCTCTCCTGTCACTCACTCTGCTGGGCTGTCTTTGCTGTGCGAGCGAGGGATCTGCGAGCGCACTGTGTAGTTCGCACACGCACTGCGATTCATATGCATGCGCAGATTAGCAACCATAGGCAATAGCGAGCGCACTGCGGATAGCGTCTGGGTCTGAATCAGGCATAGTGGCCATTGCCTAGAAGGGCTCCTCTGGACCCCTCTCCCGGGTAGTTTTGCAATGTATAGCCCATAGGCTACAGCAGCACAACGCCATCTTCTGATGGCGTCAACTGTGGGGGCCAAGCTCCGGAATGCAAAGTATTACGGAGCTTAGTAAATATGACTGCATCGAATCCCCCAAAACCCTGCTGTTGGAAATGGAAGGACCAATATCTTCTACAGTCCCTACGCAAGGGTGCCGAGAGGGGTGGGGGAGCGGGTACATATTACCCGGGCCCGGGCTTCCTGAGGGGCCTGACGCCGCTCCCCCTCCCTCACAGCAGCCCAGCACACAGCGTGTGCTGAGCTGCAGTGGAGACTGCTCGTGGCTGCTAAGCAGCAGCCACAGCAGTCTCCTATGCCTGTGCAGGGGAGCGATCACACTGATCGCGCCCCCCCTGGCTTTGCCCCGGGCTGAGAGGGCTCAGAGCGCCCCCTCTCCCCAGCGCGCTGCATATCTTTGTTTTTTTCCCGGGAATGGGGTGTGGCCACACCTCCTGTGATTAGGCCACGCCCCCTATTACCCGGGCCCACCGCAGCTCTCAGCGGGCCTGTCCCTACGTAATACATCTGGGGGATACTTAATATTTGTGGCTATCCCCCGAAAACAGGTGTTTTTGAGGAATATGCCTCAAATAGTTAATGATAAATGGGCCCTAAAGACACATAAAGAAATCTATGTGATTAGCTGTAACCATAACTGCTCTGCGTTCTACCTCTCTACACTTAGCTCAATTGTAAGCTCTTGGGACGGGACACCCTTTCCCACCTATATACTTGTTGCTCTTTCGCAAATACTTTTATACTTGCACTGTAAACCCACATACGGTATATACAGCGATACACACCAGACTTGCCTACTCTCCCATAACGTCCGGCAGACACCCGAATCCCTGGTGGCCCTCCCAGACGAACCGGAAACGTGGACAAGTATCCTGGAGACCACCTGCGGCCACCAACTTCCCAAATGAAGTGGGCAGCCCGGAGACTTGATGATGCGATTTGCGTTAAATTGCATCACTGTGGGCCCCCCCACACACACACACTTTACAATGCCGATAATCACATAAACATATCGGAAGAGGGGGGGCACAGGGTGTCAGAACGATTTTATGTTGTCCCCCAACATAAAACTGATGCCCCTTCCCCCATATACTGTACACAGAACCTATATACACACATATTCACCTATATAACATATATACACCTTCACACATATAAACACAAATGCTATATTTGTATACTATATATCAAGAGCGTCTTAATAGAGGAGGGGGCCCGTGTGCATTCCCTGTCCGGGGCCCCCTCCTTCCTCCCCGGCGGCCTGCAGCTGACTGACGCGGCTGGCCGGCCACCACAGCATCTGTAGACTCTGGGCACTAGAGTGTGCCCAGAGTCTACTGTCCATGGGCAGTTCGCCGGGGCACTGCCACCATTTTCCCTGCGATTTCATTACTGTGCATGCGCAAAATGCCGGAAAAATGCCCGCGGCTGCCATTTTCTGGTGCTTTGAGCAGCGCTGAGACACCCGATGTGGGACCACGGAGAGGTAAGTTTTAGATAATATGGCTACAGGGTGTGCGCACACCCGGCGCCCATTATAGATATGCCCCTCATATATATATATATATATATATATATATACTTACACATGCATGCATATATACTACTACCTTATAAATACCTATGTATACACTCATATAAACAGCAATATATACACCTAAAAAAATGTCCGTGGAAGACATCATTAGGGAGGAGCTGGTGTTTATGTCTGGAGTAGGATGGAAGAGTCTGATTGGCGATAACGAGGAAATAATTAGACATTTATAAAAGGACAATGCACTAGATGTGGATGTAACATTGCTGTGATGATTGGGTTCTATTGTCATACAGGAAAATGGGTTTCAGCCATGTCCCTTCATTATGTGTTAGTCCAGCAAACACCGGTCCTGTGTGACAGTCACTCTATAGGCCAGGATGTTATTACACCTGCCAGCATTACAATATGAAAACTTCCTGTGTATTGCAGTCACGCATAGACCTCACTGTGTTGTAACCCCTCCAGTGCCACAGACACTCTCCTGACTTTTAATGTTAGGTGTGACTGGGAAATGCAAATCCGCTCTGCACATTACCCTCTATGCCAGTTATCTTTCAGTTGCCCTATCAGTTTAATAATTTTTATTCCAAATAGCTTGTTACGTCCCTTTTCCTTAGACAGAGTTTTCATGGTTAAAACTAATTTTTAAACTGGACAATTTGCTTTCAGCCTAGTGTTAGTTACCCCCCAAATCATGGAAGAAACTGAGGTGGGGTCCCATTGATATCAGGATAACAACTATGCTGGTGAAACTATAAAGGAGGTACCCGTAGTGGTGGGGTTCCCCTACTATGGTTCCAAACCAGCCACAGGTCAGTTGGCACCATGGCTAGTTCCCCAAGGGGTGTCCAGCCTGCAAAACGCGTGTGGCTCTCCCTCCCGGGTATAACTAGCTCTGGTGCCAATAGCATGTAACCTACTTATTTATAATTAGAGTGGGTTTATTTTAACCTTCTTTTTTCCTGAATATATGCAGTTGTTCATAAGCTATATTTACTGTCCTCTCTCTTTATATTAAAACCACTATTTTTCCTTTTCTATTTTTTATATATTTTTATAAGAACGTACATGTCAAAAATAGACACAAATATGTCAAACATACACAATAAATATTTGACACAAACACATCCAATTTTCCTAAATAATATTATAAAACAATCAATACAAACATGGGGCCTGATTCAGACACGTTCGCGAGCGCACAGTCGATGGTCCCCCACTGCGCATGCGCACGTCAGAGCCGGCTCCGGCATGCACATGCGCGAGACCCGGCCAGCGATGGGCGCTCCGTTGCTACGGGTCTCGCACCAAAGCGGGGCAGCTGTCGATTGTAATTGACAGCTTGCCCCGTTTTGGAGGCGAGCGGGGGGGTGGCTGGAAAAATGGAGGCGTTCCCTGCCGTTTGGGGGCGGCCCCACTGACTTCATGAGTGATGTCAGTGGGTGAGCTTCTGGCTCTATTAGAGCTGAAAGCTCACTGGGGCTTGCGGGAACGAGACCCTATCACAAGGGTCTCGTCGCAAGCCCCGATGGTCATGACCATCGCGACCATCACCTGGCCGCTCGCCAAAGCTGTGGGTGGTCACCCACAGCTTAGCTAGCGGCCAGGAGGCCGTCTTTAAAAAAAATCAGGGACGCCCTAATTCAGAGCGAGCACTCTCAAAGAGTGTCCGGCTCTGAATCAGGCCCATAGTTCAAAAACAGAATAACAACAAAGAGAAAAATAAAGGAATAGAC
Organism: Taudactylus pleione; assembly: GCA_031769625.1. Classification (NCBI taxonomy): domain Eukaryota; kingdom Metazoa; phylum Chordata; class Amphibia; order Anura; family Myobatrachidae; genus Taudactylus; species Taudactylus pleione. Next base: position 299,522 of record JAUIMM010000661.1, read on the forward strand.
GGGAGGGGATGAGGGTGGGATTCCTAGGTCTCCAACAGATATAACAGTCAATTGGTAGAACAACTTCAGCAAATAATATTTTTCCTTCTCTTGTATAATTTTATGGAATGATTATTTCATAGATTTTGTAATTCAGGTAGTGCTTTCAAAAATGGAACTTCTGCCATGTGTTATAAATGATATACTGTATGTGATGTCTAATCCTCTTTTCCATTACATATAATGAGAAAAGAACCGTGGCATCGTTGCCATTTTAAACGGACAAAGTCAGAGCCTTTGCCCAAAGCTTAGGCGGCATTTGCAGGCTCATTCTATTATGTGAACTCCTCTGTCCATCAAAATATATGGAAAAGTTGTGACTGACGTTATGGAGTAGAAATCAAATATACAGGATCACTCAAAGCACTAAAACTACTTTATTCCCCACTAGATTATATAAAATGTTTCCTACTATTTCCCCTCGGTGTTGGAGAGGTTGCGGTGCCCTAGGTTCTTTTATTTATATCTGGTGGACTTGCCCCCAAATAGCGTGCTATTGGGACATGATAGCAAACTTATTATGTAAGGTAGTTAATATTCCCATAATTAAAGTCCCTTGCTCTTTTCTCCTGGGCTTGCCAATGGCGATGTTAGACACAATCTCCAGTAAGTTGGTGGTTCAAATATTGAACGCGGCCAGATGCCTCGTTGTGTATATTGGAAACGTTTAGACATCGCTCCTCTCCGCCTAGTTACTGATAGAATTTGGTACTTGGCAAGTATGGAAAAGATCACTGCGTATCTTACTAATAGGTCATCTAATTTTGTACAGATTTGGGGCCTCATTCAGAGGCGGTCGGGGGATGCAAGCGGTCGCTCAGAAACTGGGCGGCCGCTTGCATCCTGACCGGCCGCCTCTGTTTCGGTCGTTAGGCTGTGGGTTAACACCCACAGCTCTAACGACCGCTAGGGTGATGGTCGCGATGGTCATTGACCATCGCGACCATCGGGGCGTACGACGAGACCCTAGGGTAGGGTCTCACTTGTCGTAAGCTCCGGAGAGCTTCTGGCTCTGTCAGAGCCGGAAGCTCTCCACTGACATCACTAGTGGTGTCAGTGGGGCCTCCCCCAAACGGCAGGCGTTCCCATGGGAACGCCTCCATTTGGGCTGCCACCCCCCCGGCCCGCCTTCCAAACGGGGCGAGCTATCAATCAACATCGACAGCTCGCCCCCTTTGGAAAGAGACCCGCTACGACCAGCGCTGTCGGTCGTAGCGGGTCTCCCGCATGCGCACGAAGGAGCTGGCTCCCTCGTGCGCATGCGCACTAGACAAACATCGAGGCGGCCGTGCGGTCGTAGACCATACGGCCTGCCTCTGAATACAGCCCTTGGAACCCTTAGTATAATTATCAAAACCCCTCAGATAGCTCCCATTTGCTGGGTGGTCTTTCGGCCCTTCTGTTCTGATCAGTTGCTTTTATATATTCACCTATCTTGTCTCTTTTTACTTTATAGGTGTTTCTTACAGACTCTTTTGATTTTACTACAGTTATAGTTGCTCACATGACAATCGTGTATGCGATGTACCAGCGAGGCCTCCTACCCCACCCCCCACCCCTTCTCCCTCTCTTTTTTCTCTCCCCCCCTCATTCTCTACTTTTCTTTTCTCTTTTCTTCCCCTTTCTCTTGTGTCTTTTTTCTTCTCCTACCTTTGTTTTTGCAGCTATTGTTGTACAATCGTCTACAATTTCTTGTTGTACCACATACGATTTTCTGTGTTTAATATATCCTTCGGAGGTCTATTTTGACTCACAATGTTCTCCCTTTTTTCTGCGGAAGGGTTATGTTCTGTATGTCTTATATATTTTAATTAAAAATAAACTAAAAAAACTTTATTCACAAATGTTTATACAATAAACTCTGCAATATTACTATATACTGTACATTGATATCGGGAACAAACTAGAACCAGAACTGGTCTGAATAACTTGGAATCCTCAGGAAAGCATTGTGCCATATGGTGGCAAAATATAAATACATTATTATAGATGAGAGACTCTTATGGGGAAATTCAATAACTATTGATGTGCCGACATCAAGATCGCAATGTCCACACTTTACATTTTTGTGCAGTATGAATCTTATTATTCCTGTGCACCTCCAAGGGGCTCAGTTCGAGAGGCACTCTGAGGCACATCGCTAGTAATTGAATTACTCCGTTAAGGTGGGTACACATTAGGATGACCGGCCTTTGTGCGGATGGTCGTGCGATTTCCCCTCGCCCCGGACCATCATAGATTGCCGGTACACACTAGACGATTTAATGAATGACGAAACAATACCTTGTTCTGTCCTTCATTGAAATGCACTGCCACACACGATATCATTTGATTGACCGCGCAGCACGGTCAATCAAACGATCTTGCATGTCATCCGCGCAATTGTGCGTACACACTAGCCGATGTAGATGATTCCAATACGGCAAATCATCCCGATATCGTTCTAGCATGTACCCACCTTTATGCGTCAAATTATGACTACCCATCTACCATGATAAGATGACCTCTCTCTCTTGTAGTACATAGGCCACACAGGAACCTTCCCGGGGGCAGAATTTGCATATGAACCAAACTTTCATTGTGTGGGATAAATTCTGAGGTTACTCACTTTGATAAACAAGCCTAAACGAGATTAGTCCTTTAACCCCCACGCCCCATGCTTTGAAAGCAGGGATAAGGCTCTGTGGCAGTATTACACTCCTTATACTCAGCTAAGTGTGTAACAACAAGCACCTGGCTGTGTAATAACAGAGCCAGTCACTCCTACCTGTTCCACACTCACACTAATGCAAATTACAGCTTTTGTTTCCGGTTCTAATTAATTCTCACTGAATTGAGGATTGAGCTATTGTCTGACCACAACAAACCGACCAATCGTTACAGTGATGTGCACCTCCATGTACCCACATTTGGTGCGCCTCAAGAAACTCCGGTTAGGATTTTGGTTTAAAGAGCTGTAATAACATCTGTCCTCCATTCCTGACAGCTGAAAGGAGAAGCACCAAAGGTCACTTGCTCATTGGTTTATGGAGAGACTGTGGTAATATACACACAACTATCTTATCAAGGATGGAACAAGAATGGGGTCTGACTTTACCCTCTCTCTGATCCATCACCCTCTATGATAAATCCACTGTGTGCATTGTAGTTTCTCAAGGTTCTGTCAGAAACAGAATGAGGAAAAGATGGAATTAATACAACTAACGCCCATGTGTATGGAACCTTCATTGTAGTTATATTATGTATTGTGATTGTTCAAGATCTTTACTTATCGGAAAACAACACTGGAAGTTTACTAATTAACTAACCACTAAATGCAACAATATTTCATCTTTTTGTACCTATTGGAATAAGCAATTAAATATATATTCAATTACAGCACAAACATTGCAATCATTGTTTTTGCTAAATGATCAGATTAAGAACAAACAAATTAATGCTTTTATAATATTGTTAGAGCACGGTCAGTGTAATGGTTAGCATTACCGCCTCACAACATTGACATATTCGGGGTTAAATACCACCAATGCCCTAACCTTGTGGAGTTTGAATATTCTCCCTGTGCTTGTGTGGGTTTCCTCCGGGTATTCCGGGCTCTTCCCACAATCCAAAATAATACTGGTAGACTAATTGGCTCCTGACAAAAATGAACCCTAGTGTGTGTAGATGCAGTGGCATCATGAGGGTAGTGCGGTCCACACCCAGGAGTCAATCTTGGAGGAGGTAATACACCAAAATGCCGGCTCCCCTGCAGTGACAGGAACCGAAAGAACACAGTGCTCTGATGAAATGTCGACATGATTGGAATGTCAGCAAAACATTCTGTGTGTGACATTCTCCTGCAGCACCCGGCTCTTGTCATAGAAAAGGAGCCAACAGTGCAGACTGCCCAGTCTCCAGGGGCAGCCCAGCATCACCGGAGTGATGTTATTGGGATCCCCCATGAGACTGCACCCCCTTCATTTAGGCGACTCCCCCCTTTTCGACCGGGCACGCCTCCGGCACACAGGGGGTATCCAGAGTGCGCACCAGGTGTCACCAGACCCGATGTCACCTCTGAGTACATGCGGTAGGCCAAATATTCTCTGTAAAGTGCTGTAGAACATGTATGTGCTATATAAGTAACTGTTAGTAAATAATAAAAATGCTTCGGAGAACTACGATTCAGCCACTTTTGATTAAATGTTTCCAATATTCCCGATCATCCTATCCACTGATAAGTATACTTACACACCTCATCATGGGGGTGATTCTGTGTCAGGTGCAGGGAAAGCTTGCGTCTGATGTTTTCCCTCTGCGCTTATGTCCTGATAGTTACTGCCGGGGGACACAGATCGAAATTGCACTGAAAGTCATGCAATATTGATGGGCATTTCTAGGTGGTAACTAGAGGGGAGTGGGTGGCTAACAAGCAGGGGCATGACGGTGACAGCAACTGTGTTTAAAGATGCAGTTCCATAAGCAGGTGCAAAGTCCGATGGGGGAAGTAGTCAAAAAGTCTACATTTATATGACATTTTAACTATGTTTATATCATAACTGTCATCATAACTGTCGACATCACAATGTCGACAGTTATGATGTCAACTTTGTTAAAATGTCGACATTGAAATACAGTTTGGGGCTAGGCATACTCATCGCCTCTGGATCCATCAGAAGTCTTCATTAGATGACCGCCGGACCCAGGAGACATCACTGGAGCAACCGTACCAGGTAAGTCAGCTCTAGAAGTTTTCCCGACATTCCAATCATGTCAACATTTCACCAGAGCACTGTGTTCACCAGATATTGTAGCTGACCATGAAATAATGATCTCTCAACCACTACGGGGTCAGTGTATTCACTGCACATTTTCCAAACATCGGACGGAACCAGAACACAGGAGTAACACCGAGACTACAGCTACCCAACCGCTGAAGAGCCCCAAATTATTTATCTAGGATTTAAGGGTTCACAATTACTATTTTAGGGTAGATTTATTTATTACAGTTTATGCAGCACCAGAATATTATGCAACACAGTACAGAGAATATTGAATCAGTCAGTCCCTGCACCACTGGAGCTTACTGTCTAAATTCAAAGGGCCTCAAATAGCACAAACAAAGTTTACACTTACAGCATTGTGCATACACTAAGACACAAGCCTCTGGGTTCCCCAGATGTGTCAGAAAATAATGTCTGTATGTTTCACTTCTCTTTCCTTTTGTTAAAAACAAACAAAAGTAGACTCGGGACCAGCTGAAAACCCCCATCTGAAATCAAATGATAATTTGTTTCCAAAGGTCATTCTAGTAAATCTGGAATTTTATCTGAAACTGATTAATTTGCAGCTTCTACAATTATTCATTGCTACAACCAAAATTAATTGTATCACAGACACATTGGCACTTCTTACTCGCAAAATATGAACAAATCAATTATAGTGTTGTCTTTCTTTCTTTCTTTCTTTCTTTCTTTCCCATATCTATCTATCTATCCAAAATCTATCTATCTATCTATCTATCTATCTATCTATCTATCTATCTATCTATCTATCTATCCCATATCTATCTATCCCAAATCTATCTATCCCAAATCTATCTATCCCAAATCTATCTATCTATCTATCTATCTATCTTTCACATATCTATATATCCATCCCATATCTATCTATCTATCTATCTATCCCATATCTATCTATCTATCTATCTATCCAAAATCTATCTTTCGCATATCTATATATCCATCCCATATCTATCTATCTATCTATCTATCTATCTATTTATTCCATATCTATCTATTTATCTATCTGTCTATCTATCTATCTATCTATCTATCTATCTATCTATCTATCCAAAATCTATCTAACTATCTATCTATCCAAAATCTATCTATCTATCTATCATCTATCTATCTATCTATCCCATATCTATCTATCTATCCAAAATCTATCTATCTATCTATCTATCTATCTATCTATCTATCTATCTTTCACATATCTATATATCCATCCCATATCTATCTATCTATCTATTTATTCCATATTTATCTATCTATCTATCTATTTATCTTCTGTCTATCTATCTATCTATCTATCTATCTATCTATCTATCCCATATCTATCTATCTATCCAAAATCTATCTAACTATCTATCTATCTATCTATCTATCTATCTATCTATCTATCTATCTATCTATCGAGTGGCGTAACTTCATCCCAGGTGCCTGGAGGCAAGATAAATGTTGGTGCCCCCCCCCAAATTAAAATGTACCACCCCCCCCAGCACCTATGCCAGCCCCAGCTGCCGCCCCCTTATGCAGTTCCCCCAATAGTGATCCCCCTGTGCAGTGCCCTCTGTAGAGGTCCCCTTATGCAGTGCCGCCTATGTAGTGCCCCCCAGTAATGGTCCCCCTATGCAGTACCTCCAGTAGTGGTCCCCCTTTGCAGTGCCTCCAGTAGTGGTCCCCCTTTGCAGTGCCCCAGTAGTAAGCCCCCTGTAGTGCCCCCAGTAGTAAGCCCCCTGTAGTGCCCCCAGTAGTAAGCCCCCTATAGTGCTCCCAGTAGTAAGCCCCCTGTAGTAAGCCCCCAGTAGTAAACTACTACTAGCACCCAATAATGCCCCCTGTAGTGAGCCCCCAATAATGCCCCCTGTAGTGAACCATCAATAATGCCCCCTGTAGTGAGCCCCCAATAATGCCCCCTGTAGTGAGCCACCAATAATGCCCCCTGTAGTAAGCCCCCAGTAATGCCCCCTGTAGTGAGCCACCAATAATGCCCCCTGTAGTAAGCCCCCAGTAATACCCATTATAGTAAGCCCCCAGTAATGCCCCCTGTAGTAAGCCCCCAGTAATGCCCCCTATAGTGAGCCCCCCCCCCACGAGGGCACACACATCCCAAAAAAAACAAAAAAACAATACTTACCTGAAACCCCGCTCCAGTGCTGCTGCCTTCCGTCCCCGGCGCCCGCTCCTCGGAACTATGTAAGTGATGTCATGACGTCACTCCCATAGTGCATTGCGGGACCCGGAAGCGGAGCTCAGGAGTGGGCTCCGTTCCTCCGGCTACCACCGGGGGGAAAGAAGGAGCCGGGCGTCCGCTGGTAACACACTCAGCGGTTGCCCGGCAAATAGGGGGTGCGCACGCACCCCCCGTATTGACGCCGCTGGAGGTGGAGCGCCGATCAGCGGCGCTTCATCTCCATAGCAATGGAGTCAGGTGCCCCCTTAAGGGCTGGAGCCCGGCGGCAAATTACTCCATTGTCTCCGGGAGTCCCGCCACTGTATCTATCTATCTATCTATCTATCTATCTACCTTTGTTTATTCTATCATGGTCTGTAATGCTGTGTAGGCACTAACACGCCGACAATGTTTGCAGACATACTGGGTGTACACAGCCGGCGATGCACTAGCACTATATCGCTTGTTGATAAAGAGCAGGAATATATATCACAAGTGTGTACCCAGCATATCACAACCACACTTTGCTCTCGCTTGTTTTCCCTGTGTTTGGTAAACCACAGTTTAATAAACTTAACATTTTGTAAACGTAACATACAAAAAAAAATCGGAACAGCCATGTCTAGAGCGGGGAGTTGAAACTCCTTTAGGAGATGTGATAGTATATGGGCCTGATTCAGAAATGGACGCAGTTAGCACATGCACTGTATCCTTGTACTCAGCAACTGTGCTAAAATATGCAGGAGCCGCAGGAGGCGAATTGAGTTAAAAGATCCACTGCCGGCTACAGTGATCCGCTGCTGTGTCCGAGCACTCAGCATCGGATCAACTGCGTGACCATTGGACATCTCAGCATATTTGACTACTCTCCTGGAAAGGCCGGCAGGCTCCCAAAAATCGGATGGCGCTCCTGGTCGCCCGGAAAAGTGGGAAAGTGTCCCAGACAGCCGTATTCTCCCCCCCCCCCACACACATCCTCATGGCCCCGTCCCCTGCTTCACAATTAAGACAATCTTGGCACTGTGTAGCGAGGGGTGGCACCACAATGATGCAATGGCATGGTCACGCCCCCGCTCTGCCCAAATTCTGCATCATGTCCTACACCCCCCAATGCCACACCACGCCCCCCCCCCTTCCCACGCGCTGTGCTGACCTGGCTGCCCCCCTTAGGTTACTCAGTATGTCCGGTTAAATAACGCAGCCAGGGCCAGTGAAGCTGTGTCCAAGTAAGCGTCCACTTCGGCCTGCACAGAAAACGGGGACGACACCCTCCCCATTTTCCGTAACGCTTCCTGTCGCCACTGGGTCGCGAATTCCGGGGGGGCACGCATGTATTATTATTATTACATTTTATTTATAGGGTGCCACAAGTGGTCCGCAGCGCCGTACATACAGTAAAGGGTACACAGAACATTACATTACAATACAGTAACCAAAATATAAACAGAACACAAGTAACAATTAGCAACACAATTCTCCATACACAGTACAGCTCTGAGGGTGAAGGCTGTCATAGAAGTGCTAGAGAAGAAGGCTGTGAGACAGTGGGGAGGAGGACCCTGCTCCTAGGAGCTTACAATCTAGGGGAAAGGGGAGACAGACAGATGACATGAGTGTGTAGAGGGGGACCTGAGTGCAGGAAGTAAGCAAGGTAGAGATGGCTGAGGCGGGAGGGACAGAGACCTGGTAACATGGTTATGTGGTGGAAGGGTATGCTATGGTGAACAGGTGGGTTTTCAGTGTATGTTTCAAACATGCTGCAGGGTTTAGGGCACTGTAAGCAACATTGCAGCCCCAGACATGCACATGCGCAGTGCGGCTTCTGCACATGCACAGATATGAAAACATCAGGGATGTGCAGAAACATCGGGTTTACGTACATCTCTGAATTAGGCCCTAAAAACGGTCAGTGAGGTTTTCCACAAACTATTATTTGTGTACCAGTAGGGGGAGCTAATGAGTTGAATTTCAAATCAATGTTTAACCTAAATGTCTTCTTGTAGAGAATGGGCTCAGCAGTGGCTTAACTATAATTTATTTATTTATTTATTTATTAACAGTTTTTTTTATATAGCGCAGCATATTCCATTGCGCTTTACAATTGTAAGCATTAATAGAACAAAACTGGGTAATAACAGACAGATATATAGGTAGGAAGGCCCTGCTCGCAAGCTTACAATCTATAGGGAAATAGGCATTGATACACAAGGATAGGTGCTATATATTGCATTTTGGTCCAGCCAGAATGCACAGTTTCTTGGTTGGCTGCATGATCCAGTCACACAGGAATGTCGACCAAATGTCGTGAGGATGTGAGACAAAGACGATCTGTGAGATTGTGTGTGGACTGTAAAAGGGGATGTAATTAGATATGGAAGCTATGAAGGTTATGTGGGAGGTTCTGGAATCTGATAAGCTTGCCTGAAGAGGTGAGTTTTCAGGGAACATTTGAAGGATTGGAGACTAGAGGAAAGTCTTATTGTGCGAGGTAGTTCATTCCAAAGAGTGGGTGCAGCGCGAAGAAAGTCCTGTAACCATGAATGGGAGCAAGTAATGCATGGGGATGAGAGACGCAGATCTTGTGCTGAGCGGAGAGGTCGGGTTGGGAGATATTTTGAGATGAGTGAAGAGATGTATGTTGGTGTGGTTTGGTTAATAGCCTTATGTGTAAGTGAAAGTATTTTGTATTGAATACAGTAGAAAACCGGCAACCAATGGAGGGACTGACAGAACGGGGCAGCAGAAGAACGTTTCGCAAGGAAGATAAGCCTTGCAGCTGCATTCATAATGGATTGTAATGGTGATAGCCTGTTTTTGGGAAGACCAGTAAGGAGGCTATTGCAATAGTCAATGCGGGAAATAATAAGTGCATGGATTAGAGTTTTTGCAGTGTCTTGTGAGAGATATGGTCGAATTTTGAATATGTTTTTTAAATGTATGTAACATGATTTTGAGACAGATTGAATGTGGGGAACAAAGGACAGTTCAGAGTCAAGGATGACACCAAGGCAGCGAGCTTGTGGGGCGGGGTGGATGGTCGAGGTATCAACAGTGATAGAGAGATCAGGTTGGTAACTGTTATTGGCCGGTGGAAATATAATTAATTCTGTTTTAGAAATATTAAGTTTCAGGTGGCGAGATGACATCCAAGATGAAGTGGCAGAAAGACATTCAGTGACACAGACCAATACAGATGGAGATAAATCTGGAGAGGATAGGTAGATTTGAGTATCATCCGCATACAGATGGTACTGAAATCCAAAAGAGCTGATTAGTTTGCCAAGAGAGGTGGTATAGATTGAGAATAGCTGAGGACCTAAGACAGAACCTTGCAGTACTCCAACTGATAGAGGTAGCGAAAGGGAGGCAGAATCAGAAAAATGAACAGTAAAAGAGCGATCAGATAGGTAGGAAGAAAACCAAGAAAGAGCTGTGTCCTTAATACCTAGGGATTGCAGTGTTTGTATGAGAAGAGAGTGGTCAACAGTGTCAAAAGCAGCAGAGAGAGCTAGAAGAATTAGGAGTGAGTAATGGCCTTTAGCCTTGGCAGTGACAAGATCATTTACTACCTTAGTCAGTGCTGTCTCTGTGGAGTGTTGGGAACGAAAGCCGGACTGAAGTGGGTCCAATAAGTTGTGTGAGTTAAGAAAGTGTGTGAGGCTGGTGTAGACAAGTCTCTCAAGTAGCTTGGAGGGACATGGGAGCTGGGAGATAGGTCGGTAATTTGAGAGAGTATTAGGGTCAGAATTTAGTTTTTTCAGAATGGAAGTAATCACTGCGTGCTTGAACAGTGATGGAAAGTTGCCAGTAGAGAGAGAGAGATTACAGATTTTAGTTAGGGTTGGGATAAGCACAGGAGACAGAGCTTTACTGATTTGTGAGGGCATAGGATCTAGAGGAGAAGTAATAGAGTAGGAGGATGAGAAGAGGGAAGATACTTCATCTTCGTTTGTGAGATCAAATGAAGAGAATGTGCCAGAGGGTTCAGGTAGGGAATTGAGCAGGTCACTAGCTGAGGAAGAGCCTACCATTTCATTTTGGATCTTATCAATCTTGTCCCTAAAATAGGAAGCAAGATCTTGTGCACAGATAGTAGCAGGTGGTTTGGGTGTTGGAGGGGTAAGAAGCAGTTTAAATGTATTAAAAAGTCACTTGGGGTTAGAAGCTTGAGCAGAGATTAGAGATTGGAAATATGTTTGTTTGGCAGTGTCCAGAGCAGTACGATAAGAGTTGTAGATAGTCTTATATGTGAGGAAGTCACTTGGAGTATGAGACTTTCGCCACTGACGTTCAACTTTAAGCGAGAGTTTTTGTAGATGCCTTGTTAAGCTAGAATGCCATGGTTGATGTCTAACTCTACATGGTGTGTGATGGGTAGCTGGAGCTACTTCATCGAGGGATTTTTCTAGAATCTGGTTTAGGTGTGATGCAGCAGTCTCAGCAGAAGTGAATGTAGAAATTGGTGAAAGTTGTTGTAGAGAGGTAGATAGTTGTTGAAGGTTAATGGCATTAATATTTCTACGGGTTTTAGGTTTAGGTTTGGTTGATTTCAATGATGTTGATGTAATGGAGGAGAGTGTGCAGGTGATGAGGTTGTGATCTGAGAGAGGGAAAGGAGCATTAGTGAAATCAGAAACTGAGCATAGTCTGGTGAATACAAGATCAAGACAGTGGCCCTCCTGATGAGTAGAGGAGTCAGTCCATTGGGAGAGGCTAAGAGAGGATGTTAAAGAGAGTAGTTTGGAGGCATGAGGAGATTGTGGACTGTCAATGGGGATATTGAAATCACCCATAATGATGGTGGAGATGTCTGAGGATAGAAAGTGAGGGAGCCAGGCAGAAAAGTGTTCCAGAAATTGTTGAGGTGGCCCAGGTGGGCGATAGATAACAGCAACTCACAGAGAGAAAGGGGTGAAAGTCCTGATAGAATGTACTTCAAATGATGTAAATGTGAGTGAAGGTACCTGTGGGAGAACTGTGTATGTGAAAGATTGGGAGAGTAATATTCCTACCGCACCTCCTTTACAATTACCAGGCCTGGAGGTGTGTGAGAAGTGTAGGTTACCATGTGAAAGTGCAGCAAGGGAGACAGTGTCTGATTGTGTAAGCCATGTTTCTGTTATTGCCAGAAGGTTGAGGTTGGTTGAAATAAAGAGGTTGTGGATGGATGTTAGCTTATTGCAGACAGAGCGTGCATTCCATAAGGCACATTTTAGTGACTTGGATGGTGAAGGGAGGCACGCAATGTTTATGAGGTTAGCTGGATTTATAGTTCGTTGTAGGTGTGGAATGTGGGTTGGGCCTGGATTTGGTGATATGTCACCAGCTAATAGAAGCAGTAGGAGAGAGATATAAATATAATTGTTGGATTTGTCCGAAAGAGTTTTATGGCGACAGATTGTAAATGTTATTGTCAGTGTATATAGATAAGTTAAAAGCTCATGTGTGTTCATAAGTGGAGAGTAGATAAATGAGGTAGCAATATGTACAGAAGGGTGAGCTGCAGGAAGAGATAAGGATGTAGTAGCCTTAGAGATGATTCCATGGAGTGAGATTATAAAGAGAAGTTTTTGATACATTATCTTTTTTGTATTTGGAAAAAATAAAGTTGTGTGCCATAGCAGGGTTTGTGGTGCATCATTATAGATAAGCCCATTGTTAGGGTAACGCAAGGGCAAGTAAGTTTTAAGACAGAAGGGGTTCCTTGTGCTGATGTTAGTGGATCCGATGCGCTGGTTGTGGATACACCTGGTGCAACACCTCCAGACCTGTTGTGCGCCTTTGGTGCACATGGGAATGGGGGTGTGGCCTCGTGCCCGCAAGACCATGCCCCCTGGTATGTCCCGTTACTATACACACCCAGCACCCATTGCATTTACCCACCTGCCTGCACTGCCACCCGCCTACACCATTATTCCTGCCATTTTTTCCCTTTAAATATGGCGTCAGGTCTTAAGATATTACTTGAAATGGAAAATGTTCATGAATGTCCTGCGCAATATGACAAAAGTTCAGCAATGCTCATATCCGTCTATATTACTGGAAATATTTAAACATCTTGCATGGATGCAGGGGCATCACTATGGGGTTGCAGGTAACACCATCCTAGAGGGTGACACCAAAGTAGCAGAGCTGCTCTGCTATTTTGGTGTCATCCCCCCCCCGAATGCGCATGTGCACATCATCCACTCCACATTCCTCTTTGTCTGGAGAGGCTAGGGGCTTCACAGCAGCTCCCGGAGTGCTGGGCAAGCCCCCACCTTGACGTCAATAGGGGGACATGACACACAGTCACGTACCCATAATGGGACATACCAGGGGGCATGGTCTTGCGGGCACGAGGCCACACCCACATTCCCAAGTGCACCAAAGGCGCACAACAGCTCTGGAGGTGTTGCACCAGGTGTAACCACAACCAGTGCATCTGGATCCACTAACATCAGCACAAGGAACCCCTTCTGTCTTAAAACTTACTTGCCCTTACGTTACCCTAACAATGGGCTTATCTATAATGGTGCACCACAAACCCTGCTATGGCACACTTTGGAAGGAGTCATGTAAAGTAGACAAACCCATTGGGAGAAGTCATGCTAAAATTTTGTGGACCCCATATCAACATTTTGAAGGGGTTCCGGCCAAATGCTTCAAGAGAGACACATCTCTCCATATTGGTTGTTCGTTTTATGCCCTATAGTAGTGACCTGGTTAATTTTATGTTCCATAGTAGTCATAGGCAAACGCAGAGGGGGGGTTCTGGTTGCCTGGAAATCCCCCTCCCCAGCCCACCCATGACCACAATAGAAATATTAATATAATATAATTTTACTAGTGCTGCATGTTCTTCTCAGTATCACACATTTAATAATTAGCACACCTGTGGATCTTTTAACCTGTGTCGGCCTGTAATAAATACACCTATGCACTAACTAGGAGATCTGAAAGACAAGCACTGTTAGGGGTGCACTACTATAGACCATCAAGAGTGTTAATTATTAATACTGTATAATAATACACTATCCAGTGCATATAGAGACCTATAAGTACATATAAGTCCAGGACAGTGCTAGGTTCTTCTGCTGCTCCCCCAGACTCCCAGACTTGCTCCCATGCTCTGGAATGGTGCCTACATCTGAAATAAAAACTTCAGCTCAGGCAGGATGTCCCTACTGTCCCATTTAATGGATTACTGTGATTGCTGCTCCTGCTGGAATTATGACACACAATACACTTTCGGCCTGATTCAGACCTGGGCGCTAATCTACGATTGTTCGCTATGGGCGATTTTTACTCATCTGCTCATGCGTGTGCATCACAGTGTGCGTGCCAGCCACTGCGATTGCCAAACGATCGCTCTGTGCAAATTACCAGTGCGCTATTTTGAGTGACAGAAAGGGACGTCTGTGGGTGGTGACCAGGGCAGTTCTGTGTAAACAGGGTGTGCTTACACTAGCACGGGCGTGGCTGGGCATTTTTACACCAACATACGAGAGTACATAATTAAATTGCATCGTCACTGCACACTTCACCTGTGTTTTTCTTTGCAGCACTCACAGTGCCTGCGATAGCCTAGGGCCTACCACAAGCACTGCGTTGCAGTCGATGGTTCTCTTCGCTGCTGATGTTTGCGGGCACAAATAATAGAGCAGCAGGTGCAACTCATTGCATTGTATAATTGCTATGTAGATGCATTCTTAAGCCTATTTCAATTACTTTTCAGGTTACTCTTTTTATGAATGTGATGTGTTTACACATACCAAATACATTTCACTGCCCTGACAATTGTCCCCATATTTTATCATATTAAAATACAATCAAAATTGTGGTTTTTTTTGTATTTAAAGGGTAATATGGGAAACTGTGGGGGGAGGGGTTTATACTTCCTTCAAGCTGGTGTGGAACATCCCAGCATGCCATTCCAGAGTATATGCAGTACATGCCTAAATAGCAATACTGTGCCAGGCCAGGCTTGGATTTGTAGTTCCATAGCACCTATAGAGGTTTTGTTGTAATTTTTAGAAAGTAAAAATGCATATAAAAAAGACAATTCACTGATTTTGTATGAATTTTAAACAGTAAGTTTTTATTTGTTCATACAAACAAATATTTTTTACAATTATGGCTTTTTGAATAAAAAAATAAAAAAATCCAGAATAAAATTAAATTAATAGATACACGATTTTCTGGAGGAATTTGGAATGGATACACACTTGCAAATGTGGGTTGTGACTTTTGTGCCATCACCAAATGTCCCTCCTTCACCTCCTACAAATCATAATTCACCTCCAAATATGTATGGCACATATGATGGCAAGATACAAGCTCAAATTATTATTTGTATGGTTTCCAGGGGCACTAACCAGATCTAATTTTTGGCCATAAACTTCCATAAAGTTGGTGGAGAAATCTGGGTGGTAAAAATCCAAGATCATCAATTTTTGCGCTTCCGCTTTGCAGCCGACTCCGGAGACTTCAATTTACGGATCCGGGTGGACCGTCGTGTACCCTGCATGGAGCTCGTTCCAGCCACAGCAGGGCACTGGTCCACCTCACCTTCTCTTGGGCCACTGAGTTGTTTCATCTCCCTGACATCTTGGCTAATTGTCCTTAGAATGGAGGTTTGCTCCACCATGCTGGCCTGGACTGCCTCAATGGCTGCAGATTGGCGTTCCACTGCCACCCTAAGGCCATTGATGACTTTGGCAAGGGTGGCAGTTGTGGATGAGGGAGGCACAGTTTATGGAGGTTGTGCCCTCACCCCATCTGACTGCAGGCTTTTATCCATGGCAAGTCCTTCAAAATGAAGAAGTAAACATTAGTATTTATACTTTACACATAAATAGACAGCTACAGAGACAGGTGTATGCAAATAATTACCAGACACATTATGTTGGCCATCTTGTTGAGGCACCAGATGGCGTAATTGGGCCTCTGATAATATCCTCCATTCTATGGACCCCAACATATGTTGTTCTCTTTGGGTCAAAGCCAATCTGTCAGGGAGGGGTCCCCCTGGCCCATTAAGGTGTTTGATCCGCAAATTGATTTTTGTCTATAGAGTCAGCTGCAAAGTTCACTCCATCTAATAAGATATTTATTGTTATTTTTTAGTTTACAAAAACATCTTGCTATGTCACAAATCATATCTTGAACATTGGGCTTACAACATTGGGACAACAAAATATACTTTGATTTTTATATTTTTTAAAGAAAAAAACAACTAAAAACAAGATGCATTTTTAAATTTGTATATAATTTCAAAATATACACACCTAAGGTAATACACAGTATAATGAGTGGAGTGCTTCAGATTGATGATCTTGCTTATTTCCACCCAGATTGCTAAATGATCTTCTACTGGAATGTCATGGCCATAATAGAATCTGGTTAGTGCCTCATGGATGAGGGTATCCGTAACCATACAAGGAATAACTTGACATTGTATCCTGCCATCTGTTGGGGCAGACACATTTGGAGGTGATGTGTGTTGTAGGAGGTGGAGGAGGAACATCTGGTGTTGGCACAGGCACACTTTCCACACCCACATCTACATTTTCAACTGCTAGTCCCAATCCAAATTCGTCCAGAAAATCGTGTATCTTCTTCATGCAGTCAGACATACAGCAATCCTGATTATCCATTACGGCAAAAACCTAAAAGCCAGGCGTTGCCATTTATACGCATGTGTGTACGCAGATGTGGTTGTGCGCCACTCCCATGCAGTGCCCTACGCAGTACACATGCGACCAACCGACACACACGCCTATAAAACCGCACCTCCAAGTTACACTCAGTTTCACAAGGAACTGCGGAGTGTTGGGAGTGTACAAAATGCCGCACAGGCATATGTCAGCTGTGGGATTAGGTAAGACACATGCTGTATGGAAGGTGTTATGTTGATATAGATGTAGTAAATTAAAAACTCTCCTGTGCCCATCTGCCATTTTTGAGGGGCCCACCAATCCTGTCAATTTTCTGTTTATTATCATTCTCACTTATAGCTTCCTCTTCTTTTATCCCCAGCATCTTCTGGCCTCCCCTATCTCTTCCCTGGCCCTTCCCCATGAGGCCATGGCCCTTTTTTGGGTGCGTGTCTTGTGTCCCTATTTGAAAAATAATGGGTGGACACCAATGCACTTTTTGGCACAGGGCACCAAAAAGTCTAATTACGGCTCTGCCGTCGAGTTCCCATTTTCAACCAGGCAACAGGCTAATTGCTTAGTGGCCACTTCCGGGAACTTGGTAGACAACTATTTGACCTGGGTCCAGGTCCCTTAAGCCTCTGGGCCCCATAGCAATGGAATCCCCTGCATCTCCTATAGCTACGCCCATGTGTGGGACCCTAACCAGTCTTCCCATCCTAAATATAGTACACCACACCATATACTGAAAACTCGCTACACCAGTGGTTCCCAAGCCTTCATGAATCATGACACCCTAGAGTATCAGCATTTTTTTCAACCCTAGGCGTTAAGTTTCTTATTGAGAAATTCAGAAAAAAATAATAAATGAAGTACATTGTGCTTACCTGCCATCATTAGGATTACTTATGCATTGGTGGGCAGGGTTGTGCTTCTGTTTGTCCACATATTTTATGATTGGCAGCCACCTGCTCTGGTGTTATCTATGTCGAAGCCGGATAATTGGCTGAGACAGGATCAGTTTAAAATTAAATCTGCGCAATGCCATTTTGCAAATGGCAATGAGACGCCATTTTGCGACTGGCCGCCCAGCGCCATTTTAGTGAATCTCGCCCATTATAAGTACCTACGGCGATGCTATTATTTAGCGTCGTGTGATTCCCACGCAATAGAAAGAAGTTAAAAGTCCTCACCATATAAATACAGTCACTAAAACATGTAAAATGATTAACCCTGCAAAACACATACCATGGTGTACTCCACAAACACGTAGTCGCACAACGCTAACTAGCGTCTTTTCCCAAAAACCCCAATACTTACACACTGCACTTACATAAAAGGTTCCCTAGTATTAAAGTGTAATATTCAAGGTTTATTCAGTATTATTGTTGTGAAATAAATGTAATTTGATATATAAGGTTTAGTACATGGTAAGCAGACCGTGTTTGGTGTTGTACTGATCCACTGTGTATTTGCAGATTTCCGGTACCATTGGTGAGAAGATCGCAACATGTGTCTGCAAACTATGGACTATAGAGAGTTAAAAATTAAAATGTACTCTGTAATGTAACCAGCTTAAATTTAGTATGCAGCAGGAAAAAAGGACACAAAGGGCTGTTGGAGGCTGGTTTGTGTCCATTCGAATTGACCTATGAACTATACAGTAACAGAGGAACCAGGAAGAACCAATGGAATCATGCCAAACTGTTCTATTGTATTGCCTATCCCTGTAAGAGTATATATGTGGGCTCTCTAAACTTGGATGCCAGTCTTCTTGCCTTGCTGTTGACGGAGGTTTCTATATTGATTCTGGTATCTGTGTCCAGAGCACGTGCGTATGTATCAACTGTACCTTGGGTCTGTATGATTTATTTGCACTAATTGTATTTAGATCACAGCGTGTAACCATCTGTTGTTATATTGAATAATAACTTTTTGTGCTTTGGAACCACACTCAAAGTCTGAAAGCATTTATTTCTTGTGCAACTCATTACGCTAAATAGCGACAATTTTAGAAGGTATAGATAGGAATCCATATCTATCACATTGTACATAAATAATTTGATTTGTTCCTAAACCACTAACAACGTGGCACCCCTGCAAGTGCCCCGCCAGGGTGCGAGGCTCCTAGTTTGGGAACTACTGCACTACACAATAACAAGGTGTCCTGACACTAGAACCATGGCAGTAACTAGATATATCCAGCAGGTATTACATCCTTCAGAAGAAAATGTTTGATATATTTACAAGGTGGAATGTGACCCTAAGTCCACAGTCATCTTATCTCAGCTGTCCTAAGTTTTGCTGGTTTTTCAGGCCTGTTACAGTTCTGACATTCCAGTCTGCGCCAAGCTCCAGTCCGACTGGAATTACACTACAGTGACCTTGATAAAGTCACCTTAATTATGTCAGTTTTCATGCAGAAGATTCCCTTTCATTTATTTCGAAAATCACCAGAATTTTAAGTGGAGTAAATTATATTAGATAAAGAGAAAAACTACGATCTACTAGCACGGGATGCAGTCAGGATGCCGAAGGTGGAAATGCCGACTGCCGGCTTCCTGACTGTCAAATCCTGGCAAGGTACTAATGACAGGCGTCGAAATCCCGATGCCTGTCATTAGACCTACGCCAGGAGCCCGATGCCCGGCATACCAAACGAAGGTAAGCCGGGTGCCGGGCGTGTACAGCCGTGGGGGGGTTAAGTTTTAGGGCTCCTGGGGGGACTTAGGGTTAGGCACCCCCCCCGAGAGGGTTACATTTAGGCTAGGGGAAGGGGGGGTTTGGGTTAGGCCCCCCCCGGGGGTAGGTTAGGGCTAGGCACCACCCTCTGGGGAGACTTAGGTTTAGGCTGCGGAGAAGGGGGGTTAGATTTAGGCACTTAGAGGGGGGTTAGGCACTAGGGAGGGAGGTTAGGGTTAGGCACCCCTAAAGGAGGGTTGGGGGGGTAAGGTTAGTTATACTTACCTTTGGAGCTGTCGGGATCTTCACTGGTGCCGGTCTTCGGTGCCGGGATTTGAACCGCCAGACATAGCACAGTATATTCCACTTTTCCAGAATATGAAATGCAGAAATCTCAGGGTTTATTTCAGATTAAGTTTTGTATCATCAGTACAACAACTGGAAAAAAACATATATAACAACTGCATTTTTCAGTGACAAATTGGGGCCGATGCAGAGCTGTAAAATGGGAGTGTTACTCAAAAGACATGTAAAAATGCATATTTCCACACACATGTAGAGCTGCATGCATCTGGAGGTGGTCTGCTACTTCCTCTATGTCAGGTGCAAGTCAGCGTATATACACTTACATGCTGATCTGTATGGGCAACATTTTCATGAATGCGCTCTTACTAAACTGTGCCTAAAAGAGAATACCCCAAAACACCCGTTCCGCCTCTGCAGTTGTAAGGTTTGATATGTGTAAAATATATGCATGCCTGCCTACAGGGCCGGCTCCAGGCACGTTCTGATAGTGCGGCTGCACAAGGGCGCCAGGTCCGCAACCTGGCCGGCTCTGGAATAAGAACTCCATCCTCCCCTTATAAGCTGGAGTTATTGGTATGAGCTTAGGGGGAGGGCAGTGGCGATAGTGTAGCACAGGACGGCGCTAGGTGCCGAGAAACCCCGGACCAGCCCTGCCTGCATAGCCCCCAATATGTGCGTGCGCTATGCTAATTCACGGTACACTGTGCAAACAGGTATATGTTTCATACCGCATCTTCCCCATTATTTATAAAATATAACAAAATTACATAATCAGAGTCAAATTGTCTGAGAGTGTGAAAACAAAGGGTTAATAATACTAATTGGCCCCAATCACTGACAGAGAGTGTATTGTAGTTAATGCTGGGCATACATTGCCAGATAAAATGCCTGTCAGACCGACAAACATGTTATCTGGCAGCCTGTCACCCTGCAGATATCGTGGGCATACACTTTGAGATTTCTCACATTGTATTGGTCCCGATATCTGCGATCCTCCCCGGGGAGGAGACATTTCCCCGTTCCTTCCATGGAAAGGCGCAGCACGGGGGGGTTGAGATTACTGTCATTGACCAGCGGAGGGCATGGCTACAATGACGCAATTGAGTGCGAATCGCGTCATCTGCCGTCCGGACCGTCCACTTCACTCAAGCAAGAGGCCGAGGGTGAGAGGTGGCTTGCTCCGGGAGACTTGCCCACTTTTCCGGGCGGCCGGGAGTGCCATCCGCTTTTCGGGAGCCTCCCGGCCATTCCGGGAGGGTAGGCAAGTACACTCCTCGTCTGGTACCGGACCATGTAATGTGAAAACACGTAATATACGCTCCGCAAATGAGCATACTCTCCACTCTGCAACAGCTTCTGTGACTCTATTTAAACACACATTAAAAAAAAAAATTTGTGGTGTGACCCTATTTTTTTCTTATGGGCATAAGTCTCACTGCGCCCGCGCCCAGGTTCTGTACGCACAGCGTCAGAGTTGCGAATAAAGTGCACCGGAGACGAGCGTTCTCAGAAATGTGTTGCAAATGCATCGGCCGTTCCTGGGAAGTGACAGGGAGGTGGCTATGCGGAGGCAGGCAGATGGTCTGTCTTATGGGTGTGTTACGTGCCGCTGTGGGCGTCTCAGTCCAGGAACATTTGGAAGCATGGCTGTACACCAGGGCAGGGCTTTGTAGAGGAATTTGCATACAGTTGCAGACGTGCGATCAGAAAAAGACAAAGGGACGGACGCAGCTGCATCCAACTCCAAATCAGGCCCCGAGTGAGGAGTTTCTGATCCGCAATTTTCCGTGAGACCATCCCAGCCCCTTAGAGACAGTTTCTGACTAAAAGAATGAAATATAACAGGTTTGAAAACTAGCTCTGTAACAACGACCCAGTGACCAGCTAAAAGGGCCAGCTACTGAGAGGTCACAAAGTAATAGTCATACTAAAAATAATAACATAATAACACACCACTTTTGCTGGGGGGAAATTCTCTCCACCCCTCACTGACTCCTATTCAAAGCCACAGACAGCAACTTTTACTGAATGATGTCTGATAAACCAAATTCTAATACACAAACTGAGACTGACGAAGCTAATCCACATATAAAAGACACTATTGTGGGGTGAGGATTCGGTCATTGTGTTGGTTCTTCTCACATGTACAGACAGCTCCGTAACAAGCTGGCCGGACGCCCTGTGCCAGCCGTGCCCCCTGAGCACATGATGTAATGACGTTGCTCAGAGGGGGACCCACTGGGAACTATAGCACTGCCTGGAGTGTCGAGTGGCTGCACAGTCCTGAGGAGGCTCCGAGCGGCTGCACAGTCAGGGCCGGAACGGGACTAAAAATAGGTCCTGGCATTTAAAACACAGGCCCACCTCGCGTCAGCATCTGGTTCCTGGCACAGATGCCTCCCCTTAATATTCCTGACTCCTCCCACTTCCTAGTCTACCTCTTACACACATAATTAATATTAGAGCGACATACAAGTATAAATTATTCTCTGTATTAAAATATACACACTACAGAGCTCATCCTGCAGGGGATTCATACATGTGCCATAGTCAGACCTTTGGTATTTGGTTGGTTCTGTTAGGTAAAGCTGGCCCTTCAAAAATGGAAGGCATTTTCCCAATTGGTAAAGCCCTATATTAAGTTGTAGAAGATTAGATAGCGTTCATTGTTGGAAATTGTTTAGAGCAGGGGTGCTGAGTGCAGAGGATGATACATCTGTGCACACCAAAGCAGAGCCATAATTATAAATTTTGGTGCCCTGTTTACATAAAGAGCATTGGTGCCACCATCCACAAGTGAAGCAGGCAAAGTGCGCACCGAAAAAAACATGTGTTCTCTGGGAAGAGGCGTGAACACACAATAGTACCCCCAATACAAATTATGCTACACAGCAGTGCCCCTTTGTCACATTACACTGCACAGTAGTGTTCCTTAGTCACATTACACCGTACATTAATGACCCTTATTCACATTACGTCACACAGAGGGTTCCCTTAGTCATGTTACATTACATAGTAGTGCCCATTCACATTACACTACAGTGAACCCATTCACATTACGTCACACAGAGGGTTCCCTTATTCATGTTACATTACATAGTAGTGCCCATCCACATTACACTACAGTGAACCCATTCACATTACGTCACACAGAGCCCATTCACGTAATGCCACACAGTAGTAGTGTCCCTTATAACACATTATGCCACACAGTAGTAGTGCCCCATATGCATTATGCCCCTTATAACACATTATGCCACACAGTAATGCTCCTAACACATTATGTCATGCACAGTTATGCCCCTTATAGTACATTATGCCACACACAGTAATGCCCCTTATACATTATGCCACACACAGTAATGCCCCTTATAGTACATTATGCCTCAGAGTAATGGCCCTTACACATTATGCCTCACACAGTAATGCCCCTTATAACACATTATGCTACACACAGTAATGCCCCTTATAGTACATTATGCCACACACAGTGATGCCCCTTATAGTACTTTTATGCCACACACAGTAATGCCCCTTACACATTATGCCTCACACAGTAATGCCCCTCATTACCCCTCCCCACTTCACCCCCTCACCTTGTCCTTTTGTGTCTCCAGTAGCCAATAGGACCCGGCCTGTGTCACGGAGGGGGGCCCGGGCGGCAGCAGCTTTGAACTTGTTGCAGAATGCCCAGTCGTCCACAGCAGCCCTTGAGAATGACAGCGTCGTGCCACCCTCATTCTAATCTGGCCTCCCCGGGGACCCGTCCCAGCCGCCCTGCAGAGTGAGACAGGTGATCCTGTCATTCATATAGGTGCCGGACACCAAGCCAATCGGAGCTCGCAGACCGGCTTCCAATCATCAGCGGCTGCCAGTTCACAAGCTCCCATTGGCTCGTGACCAGCACTAGATTTGAATGAGAGCAGAGCTGTCATTTTTAAGGGCTGTTGCAGACGCCTCGGCAGCCGTGAGGCAACAAGTTCAAAGCTCCTGCCACCCGGGCCCCCCTCTCAAAATTGGCAGGGCTGGACCAGCCCATCTAGCCATCGGCCCTTCTGGCATTTGCCAAAACTGCCAGATGTGCAGTCCAGCCATGTGCTCAGTCCTGAAGACACTCTGAGCGGCTGCACAGTCCTTAGGCTGCTCCAAGTGGCTGCACAGTCCTGAGGACCCTCCGAGTGGCTGCACAGACTGCACAGTCCTGAGGATGCTCCAAGCGCTGCACAGACTGCAGTCCCGAGGACGCCCCAAACAGCTGCACAGACTGCACAGTCCTGAGGATGCTCCAAGCAACTGCAGAGTACTGAGGTCGCTCCGAGCAGCTTCACAGTCCGGAGGACACCCTGTGCGGCACTGCAGTAGCGATACTGGCTGCAGGATGCTGTTCCTGGCACCCTGCTAGCCAGTAGCAGGGGCTGTGGGGCAGCGACTGTGCCGCCCCCAGGGCCCTCCACTCAGTGTGATGGCATATCGCACACCCCTAGTTACAGCTCTGTGTACAGACCATCAACCATGGGTGTAAATACTGTACCATAGTAGTGGTGCAGATACAATGGGGCCTAGAGCTGAGGGAGGCCCATCTTCCTTGGCAAAGTTACATGTGTTATATATACATACATAGGGGCCCTTACAAACTTTTGCTATGGGGCCTTTAAATACCTAGTTACGCCCCTGCCATCACCACTGACAAACAGCACAATTTCCATTATGCTTATTAGTGATCTGGGCATTAGCCATTCCAGTGGCCCATCAAAAGCATGAGGTTAATGGTCTGACACCTCTGAGCAATCTAAAGAGCACGGTCATCGAGAGCGGGGATGGGCTGGGTACTGGGGGGACGTGACAAAATCTGGGAGCCTAGGCCATATCCCAACACCCTCCAAAAAAAAGCAAAACAATTGTATGTGCATTGCTAAGTGGGGCATCGCACGCAGCAAAGGGGTCATTTGTCCCCCTCAGTAGAGTCGCTCAGCAACTGACCTGGGGCCACACGCTGCAAAGCGAGACATTTCCCACCCTCGGCAGCACTGCATTAAGGGGACAAAGGGCCTGATTCAGAGCCGGACGCTCTGACCAGAGCGCTCGCTCTGAATCAGGGCCCTCCTCCCTCCACTTGGAGCAGCCTCATGGACGCTCGCATAGCTGTGGGTTACCACCCACAGCTATAGCGAGCGTCCATGATGATGGTCGCGATGGTCAAGAGTCAAGACCATCGCGACCATCTGGCTTGCGACGAGACCCTGCAGTAGGGTCTCGGTGACCGCAAGCCCAGGACTGATTTTGGCTCTATCAGAGACAAAATCACTCCCACTGACATCACTACTGATGTCAGTGGGGCCGGACTCAGACGGTAGGCGTTCCCATGGGAACGCCTCCGTCTGGCAGCCACGCCCACCAAAGGGGGCATGCTGTCAATCAACATCGATAGCACGCCCCCTTTGGTGCGAGACCCATAACGACGGCTTGGCCGTCGTTATTCGGGTCTCGCGCATGCGCACGACGGAGCTCCATCCATCGTGCGCATGTGCAATTCGGCACCATCGACCCGCTTGCGAGCGTCCTGCGCTCGCGAGCGGGTCTGAATGACTCCCAAAATCCCCCTCAGCAACTGACCCGCCGGGCCCCCACAAACAAACCTGGGCCCAGGTAAACACTACCCATTCCTCCCCTCCCTGCCAAGGAGAAGTTAGGCAGGGCCACAACCTCACGCTCAGAGGAAGTGTGTTTACGTCCAGTCTGAGAAGCATAGGAGCCGTACCATAGCACCCTGCAGAGCAGCACATCAGCAAGAGACTGTTCCATAGTAAAAAGCAAAGCGCAAGGACAATGAGGGGCTAAGACAGAGATATGAATTGGGCTATGAAAGATGTGAGGGGATATTGAGACATGGAGGGAAAGAGCAATGAGAGACCTATGGAGGGGCAAGCACAACACAGCATAGTCCCTGGCTCTCGGTTCAGACAGCCAGGAATTGGGTACACAAAAAAAAAATGTTTTTTCTTTTTCAAACTGCTGGTGCCACTGGAAATGTATGAACGGCACATGCGCAGATTCAACACAAACGCAGGTCAGATGCCGATAGAGGGAGAGCGCAATTCGCCGGACAGGTGAGTTAGCGCTCTCCCTCTTCTGCAAACCCAGTAATAATAAATGCAGTTGGTGTCAGGACCTGCTTCACCGTGATAATGGGCAAAGCAGGTCCGGACATTTAACGCCCGTTAGCTGGCTTGTCATACATGTCCCCCAATATGTAGAATGTAAGGCACTTTAACGCTGAATCCGTTTTCAGGAGGGTGTGAGGCTACTTTGTAACAGGATGTTTATATAATGACGT
Source organism: Taudactylus pleione (assembly GCA_031769625.1). Classification (NCBI taxonomy): domain Eukaryota; kingdom Metazoa; phylum Chordata; class Amphibia; order Anura; family Myobatrachidae; genus Taudactylus; species Taudactylus pleione. Next base: position 325,457 of record JAUIMM010000661.1, read on the forward strand.
TATGGGATTGTGGACCTCATTCAGAGTCGGTCGTAATCGGCCGCTCGGTCGCATTCGATGTTTCCAAACCACGCATGCGTACGGTTAGTTGTGCGCACAAGACCTTGCGATTCAAAATGCTGTCGATCGTACGGCTTACGAGCAGGAAGTGGCTTCCGAGAGTTGATTGACATGAAAGGCCGTTTGTGGGTGATGACGGGGGTGGTGGTCTGAAAACGCAGGCGTTCCGCACCATTTTCAGGGTGTTTTAGGGGCGTACAAAAATTATCTGCTACAACCGACATAGAAGGCCGGAAGTAGTAAAACGTCACTCTGCGAGCAGGTTAGAGGCCTGGCTGATCGTACAGCTTAAGGTTGGGTACGTGCTCTCTCAAGCCCCAGAGTACAATCGATACTATCGAATGTTACTGATGTTCGGAGTGATGTTTCAATTTTGAGCCACACAATGTAAGCAGCTAATAATCGTTTGTTGTAGCTAATAACACTGCTAATTGGCATGTAATTGATTCAGCTGCATTTGCATTAGCGAATAATAAGAATAAATAATTTCATGGGGATGGCTTATTCTATGCTATTTTTTGGTAATTTTTGGAGTAATTTGCACACAACACAAGCTGCCGCAACCATCAGAAGAAAATTAACATATAGCGACTGACAACGATTGACAGCGATTGACTCGATCGTTAGCTGCTATCACTCGTTAGCTAGAGGAGGTGCATTGTTCACGTATGGGCGTCACTTTGGTTACGACCGACCGGCCGTGCGATTGCTTCCTTTTTCAGTTTTGCGGTCGTTAGGCGTACGACCGAGCGGCCGCTTACAACCAACTCTGAATGAGGTCCTGTGTCTCCTCAGTCATCTTATTTCACAAATTCCTCTTCTGATTCCGCCCCTTTGCCAATGTCGAATCAGTAACAATAAGGGGATCGGTATGAAATACTGCCGGATGCCCCAATGCTGGAAGACCGTCAGTGAAGAACCCGACAGGCAAGTATTTTATGTATTAACTAACCTAACCCCCCGCCAATCCTAACCTCCCTTAGGGGTGCCTAACCCTAACCTTCCCCCGAAACCTAAATCTCCCGGGGGGGATGCCTAACCCTAACCTCCCCCCACCGAGTGCCTAACCCTAACCCCCCCTGTAAGTGCCTAAACCTAACCCCCACTTCTCCGCAGCCTAAACCTAAGTCTCCCAGGGGGGCGCCTAACCCTAACCTCCCCCAGGGGGTGCCTAACACTAACCCCCCCTTCTCCTAGCCTAACCCCAGGGAGGGTGCCTAACCCTAAGTCCCCCCGGGACCCCATAGCCTAACCCTCCCCCCCGCGCGGCTGTCCGCGCCCGCCGCCCGGCTTACCTTCAATCGGTATGCCTGGCGTCGGGCTCCCAGTGTAGGTGAAATGACAGGCATCAGGATTTCGATTTTCGATTTCGAAAATTAGTACCTTGCTGGGATTAGACCGTTGGGAAGACAACGGTCGGCATTTCGACCGTCGGCTTCCTGACTGCATCTCACAATAAGGGGAATAAATAATTCAGGGGTCTAGTTACTAAGCAGTGTTAGGAGACAGAGTGAAAACTGATAAGAAAATGATAAGGTGCCAGCCAATCAGCTCCCAACTGTCATCTCACAGGCTGTGTTTGAAAAATGACAGTTGGGAGCTGATTGGCTGGCACCTTATCACTTTTCACTCTGTCTCCTAACACTGCTTAGTAAATAGACCCCTAAAGCAGTTAACGTTCCCCTTCACAGCCCTTGTTTTTTGAAATAAGCTAATATTTAGTCTATTAATTCACAAGGAATTAGCAAATATACTGTAATGTTGGTACGAGGCACAAAGTGAAGGCATTACTCACTAATGAATAGGCTGCATTCTCATGAATAATAGTGTGTGTAAGTGATAATAATAATGTTATTTATATAGCGCTCCTTCTCCAATTGGACTCAAGACGCTTGATGGAATCATGAGAAAAGATTCTACTGACCCAAAGAGCTTACAATCTAATTACGAGACATACATTGATTTCTAACTCCACAATGGATCTTATTCAGAAACGTACGCTAATGCAATCGCAGTTGCTGTGCGCAAATAAGCTAATGCTGTAGCCGGCTGGAGACGACCACAAGCAGCTACGCTGATCCAAGCGTACAAATACGCAGCCGCCCCATGGTAACTTGTCACGTGCGCAATGTGACCATGAGGAATGTGCAGTTGACCGACAATTGCTCATCTGCGTGAATATCGGAGTAACGCGCATCTGTGAATCAGGCCCAGTGTACGCTGTAGCGCTATATAGTAAAACAAAGCATCGTGCATTAAGACTGAATGATATATAATAAACATGATACAAAAATGATATTACATAATAAACTATTATCAGGATTGCATTATCCAAGGACTGTTTTTTTTAATCTCTATATATAATAACCCTAAAATGATAGCCATTTTGTTTATGGAAAGTGGTGTGGTATAATAGATCGACAGTCAACAGGTCGACAGCAGATGGTCAAAATGTCGACTGACAAATGGTCGACAGGGCAGGTTGACAGTGTTAAAAGGTTCAAATGGTCAACTAAAAAAAAAGTCTACGTTTTTGTTAATTTAACCCTAACCCTCCCCCAAGTGCCTAAACCTAACCCTCCCCCTAGTGCCTAACCCTTAAAAGTGCCTAAACCTAACCCTTCCCCTAGTGCCTAACCCTCCAAGTGCCTAAACCTAACCCTTCCCCTAGTGCCTAACCCTAACTTAAGTGTCTAAACCTAACCCTTCCCCTAGTGCCTAAACCTAACTTAAGTGCCTAAACCTAACCCTTCCCCTAGTGCCTAACCCTCCAAGTGCCTAAACCTAACCCTTCCCCTAGTGCCTAACCCTCCAAGTGCCTAAACCTAACCCTTCCCCTAGTGCCTAAACCTAACCTTTCCACTAGTGCCTAACCCTAACTTAAGTGCCTAAACCTAACCCTTCCCCTAGTGCCTAACCCTCCAAGTGCCTAAACCTAACCCTTCTCCTAGTGCCTAACCCTAACTTAAGTGTCTAAACCTAACCCTTCTCCTAGTGCCTAACCCTAACTTAAGTGTCTACACCTAACCCTTCCCCTAGTGCCTTACCCTCCCCCAAGTGCCTAAACCTAACACTTCCCCTAGTGCCTTACCTTCCCCCAAGTGCCTAAACCTAACCCTTCCCCTAGTACCTAACCCTCCAAGTGCCTAAACCTAACTCTTCTCCTAGTGCCTAACCCTAACTTAAGTGTCTAAACCTAACCCTTCTCCTAGTGCCTAACCCTAACTTAAGTGTCTAAACCTAACCCTTCCCCTAGTGCCTAAACCTAACCCTTCCCCTAGTGCCTAAACCTAACCCTTCCCCTAGTGCCTTCCCCTCCCCCAAGTGCCTATCCCTTCCCCTAGTGCCTAACTCTAACGTCCTCTTCGGTAGCCTAACCCTCCCCCAAGTGCCTAACCCTCACCCCTAAAAATGTTGAAAAAACAAGTTGACCATTTTTTTGTGTCGACCATTTGAACCTGCCGACCTTCTGCACTGTCGACCTTTTGTCTCTGTCGACCTATTGCTTGTCAACCATCTGGTGTTGACTTATTGACTGTCGATCTAAACAATGTCGTTCTTCCATCCAGATACCTTTATAAAGTATAAAGTTTAAATACTCCCAGCATCATCAGTGTTAAACTCGCTGTAGTGCCCCCAGTTATTATACTTTATTTATATGGCGCCACAAGGGTTCCACAGCGCCTCACAAAGTATAATAACAAATGAGAAAACACGTAAAACAGCGACTTACAGTACAAGACAATACAGAATAAGTTTATAAACATTGCTGCAGCGATCACAACACTCAAAAAAGCAGCAGGGCATCAGCTACCAAGTGTAAAGTGCCCTTGTGGAGAGTTTTGAGTAGATGATCGTATGAGTGAGGGAAGGAAAAACACATAAGGGAAGAAGGCCCTGCTCGTGAGAGCTTACATTCTATAGGGGGGGGGGGAGACAGACAGGGGTGACATAGTTAGGGTAGACAGTGAGGAAGAAGCATGTAAGCAGCAGGTTAGGATGACAGGCGTCAAAATCCCGATGCCTGATATTAGACCTACACCGGGAGCCCGACACCCGGCTTACCGATCGAAGGTAAGCCAGGCGCGGACAGCCGCGCGGGGGGGGGGGTTAGGGGCTCCTGGGGGGGACTTAGGGTTAGGCACCCCCCCGGGAGGTTAGGGATAGGCTAGGGGAAGGGGGGGTTAGGTTTAGGCACTTAGAGGGGGGTTACTGTTAGGCACTTGGGCGGGGAGGTTAGGGTTAGGGGGGGGAATTAGGTTAGCTATACTTACCTTAATGGACGATCAGGGTTTCCACCTCTGCCGGGCTGCCGCTTTTGGGATTAGAACCGCCGGCCGCATAAATGATTCCTCATAAATGACTGCACCTTGCTGAATTTATTTCTAAAATAATTACTGCAATAATGAATCACTCAGCTCAGGAAAATATATTTTTCATGTACACAAAGAGTTATCGTAAAGTCTGTTGGCTGATATTGTGCTTTTTATAATCTCAGCCACCTCCCAAACTCCAGTCTGCTCCATGATCTTTTGTTCCACACACAATGTGAGCATTAGAACTAAAAATGAGTCTGAAAGGTCTATTTACTTAGGAATGTATTGTGAGTGCACAGCCCCCAGGCCAATCATATTACACAGCACCCGTGTCCGTCCTGGATAGCCCTGCCACCCTGCCTGGTAACCAGATGATTAATGCTCGGCCAGTATGGAGATACAGAAACAAACAAAAGTTGACATAAAATCCACAATTGCTACTACATTGGTATCTTCCTGCCCCCATCCCACTTAACGCTCCATCAGCTCCACACTGAGGACCTCATTCAGAGTCGGTCGTTGCGGCCGCACAGTCGTAAGGGAAAAGGGGCCGGATATGCAAATGATGCACTCGCAAGTTGCGTCCTTAAGATCGGATCGGTAGCTGGACGACCAAGGGGAGGATGCGGCCGTAAGAAAAAAAAATACGCCCCCTTCTCGTACACATTACACGTCATCTCCGGGCATATAAGGATTAATCGAGACCATCGGAACTGGTCGTAGAGCTTAAGGTTGACCATACCCTCTCTTAAGCACTACGATCATGTCAGTGCAAAAACCTCCCATGTCACGTGTGCTATGACACTACTTTGTTAATTATGCACTCCCATTAAACGCCGTTTGCATAATTAGGCACGCCTGCGTTCGGATCTCCACTCCCCCGTTTTCAAGCACCTTCCCCTGTTACCACCCACAAACGCCTCATCCTGTCACTCAAACTACCGACCTGGCTGTGTTCAAGGAGAGAGAAATTTCTGATCGCAGCAGCTAGCTTGCGCACGCGCATTGCGAACTTTACGCATGCGCAGTTTAGCGAACATCGGTGGCGTACGACCGCAACGACCGACTCTGAATGAGGTCCTGAGTGAAATGAGCCTGGGGGCCTTATTCTCAGTCGGACGGATCTTTGTGCATAGGCGCAAGTGACTGATTTTTGCAAACAGTGGGATGAGACTTTGGGCTTGATTCACTATGGATCACAATATAGCGCACGCACACAGGAGCTCATTCAGACCCTCTCGCTAGATGCGTTCACTCGCTCCCTCCCAACGTGTGCAAATCCAGCGCACGCCCAGCAAGGCAGGCGATTGCACGTCAAGGCATTAGCACGCCCACTACGTCTTGGCGTGCGATCACTTTGTGTATGCAGACGCCCACCAGCCATTCATAAGACGCCCACTTGCGCACGTCATCTCCTAGAAGTGCTTGAAACCATTGGTACATCGAGCACCACCGGATGCGATCACAGCGCTTAAGGTTGACCATACCCTGCCGCAAGCACTGCGATCACTTCAGTGTGTATTTCAACCAGCATACGCACGGAGACCGCAGCACAAGATGCAGCCGCCCATCTCCCTTTACTCACAGCCTGATCAGCACGCAAGATAGCGTAAACATTGGTAACATTAGCTTAATAGTGGTTGACCTGACCTGCCACAGGATTCTGGCCGCTTCCTGTGTACAGCTTACGGTATGGCTGCGTATGCCGCAGCATTGCCTTAATTATGCACGCCCCTATAACGGCGTAATAGTGCCTGCATTCGTCTGACCACCCCGTCACCACCCACAAACGGCACTACCTGTCAATCAATATCGGAGAGGTCTGCATACACACTGTAGGCTTGATTCAGACCCGGTCACTGAGCGCTCGCAACCGGGTCGATGGTGGCCCAGAGTGCATGCGCACGACGGAGCCGGCTCCGTCTTGCACATGCGCGAGACCCGGATAGCGACGGGCAAGCCGTCGCTCCGGGTCTCGCACCAAAGGGGGCGTGCTGTCGATGTTGAGTGACAGCACGCCCCATTTGGTGGCCGGGCCAGAGGGTGGCTGCCCAGACGGAGGCGTTCCCATTAGAACGCCTACCGTCTGGGGGCGGCCCCACTGACATCACAAGTGATGTCAGTGGAGAGATTCCGGCTCTGTTTGAGCCGAAAGCTCTCTGGGGCTTGCGGCAACAAGACCCTACCACAAGGGTGTCGTCGCAAGCCCGATGGTCACGATGGTCTTGACCATCGCGACCATCTTCCTGGACGCTCGCTATAGCTGTGGGTGGTCACCCACAGCTATGCGAGTGGCCAGGAGGCCGTTCTAAAAAAATTAAAAGACCGGCCTTGATTCAGAGCGAGCGCTCTGTCAGAGCGTCCGGCTCTGACTCAGGGCCAGTTTGTAGTCTGCATACCCTAACCCGATCGCACTGGCTAGTTCGCGCACACGCAGTGCGATGCATACGTATGCGCTTTGGAAATTGATGGTCAAAAATACAACACAGCCATAATATTCAGTGTAGCCACGTTTCGCCATAGCCGTCTATCTGTCTGAAGGTATCATGGTTGCCCACATTTCCTGTACTCTTGTGAACGCTGCATTTGCCTAAACATTATATTTAACGTGATTGGCTTTCTCTAATACTGACAACCGTCACCTTCTGTGTCATGTTATTTGTATGGTATACAATCGGGAAGCCGACTGCTTTAATACCGGTAGCCGGCTTCCCGACTGTCATATCCCGGCGAGGGTGAAATGCCGGGCGTCTAGATGTAGACGCGCGGCATTTCCCCGACGCCGGGAGACCGGCGCCCGGCATCCCGATCGTAGTGATGCCGGGCGCCGCAAGCGGACAGCCGCGGGGGGGAGGGTTAGGTTTAGGCCACCTGGGGGAGACTTAGGTTTAGGCAGCGGGGAAGTGGGTGGTTAGGGTTAGGCACTTAGAGGGGGGATTAGAGTTAGGCACTTGGGGGGGAGATTAGGGTTAGGCACCCCTAAGGAGGGTTAGGGGGGTTAGGTTAGTATATACTTACCTATCCACGATCGGGCCGGCGGTATTTCATACTGATTCCATTTGTATGTACCTTGTTTTTGACAAGGTCCAAAACTTTGAAATATGTCCATGCTTTATAAATGATGATAATACTGTAATATGGACTATTTCATATCATCCATCTACAGTAGTAACTGGAGAAAACTTCTACAGCAACAGCTTCAGTATAGAGAATAATGTAGCAATGTCCCATTACCAGATCATATGTAAAGGGGCCACACACTGTGATTTGGATAGTCAATTAAGCAGGTTTAAACAAGAGACATGGGGCCAAATGTAATAAGGTGAGAGTTTTGAAAATGCGACATTAAACTCTCACATTTTTAAACTCGGCCAATGTAACGGGGCTACGGGAACATGCAAACTCACGTTTTTCAGGGGATGTAGTTATCAAACCGGTGGACAGCATGCCGCCAATCTGAATCCCGACGTTGAAAGTCAGACACGGGAATTAAGATAGGCTACGCCGGGATCCAGGACGCCAGCCCGAACAAGGTAAGTCCGGGGCGCTCTTAGCCGCGCGGGGGTGGGAGGTACCATATGGTTTAGGTGCCATAGCGGGGTTGTTTTTTTTTCTTTGGGGGGGGTTAAGGTTATACACCCCTAGGGGGGGATTAGGCCCCACTGGCGGGGGGGGGGGTTGGGCACTAAGGAGGGAGGATTAGGTTTAGGCACGATGGGGGGAGACTTAGGCACTAACGGGGAGGGCTAGGTGCAGGGTCGGGAGAGTTAGGCTACAAGAAGGGAGGGTTACGGGGGGAAGGGTAAATATACTCAGCTGCTGTCCGTATTTTGACAGGAGGCGACAGCCGGCATTACATACCGATTCCGTTTTTCAGACACTGTCATGATTTAAACTCTCATTCATATGTTTTACCATTTTAAAAATACAACTCCAACAATGTAATAGTGTGAGAGGTTACTACATTTTTTTAAACTCTCACCCTATTACATTTGGCCCATATAGTTCCATCATTGTGCCATTTATTGCTCTAAAGCAGGGTACACACTAGAGGATATGCCGTCCACATCGAGCAGTGTGTACCCGCTATGTCACCGACGATGCACACTCCCGAGCATCCTCAGCGACATCGCCCGTCGAACCTGCATGCCACTTACCGATACTGGCAACCCCCCGGGACCTGGCGTTAACGAGGTCGGTACATACTAGACATCATGGCACACGGGCCGATAGGGGATACCGGTGACACTGTCCAACCACATTTTACGCCGGGTCCAATAATGATAACAGGATGCTGCCGCATCTATGGACCTTTAATGCAGTGCCATATCTGGGCATCTGGGAGACCCTGGCAAAATTAACTACTTCATCTTGGAGGCTTCATGACAGAGTCCAAGCAAGGAGCTCAAGGGCCTGATGTAGAGCCACTCACTAATTGCGAGCGCACACTCTGAATCAGGGCGGGGAGTTTTTTTTTTTTTTCTCTGTCCGCTCGATAAGCTGTGGGTGCCCACCCACAGCTAGTGCGAGCGGGCAGGAGATGGTCGCAATTATCGCGACCATCGGCATTGCGAGGAGACCCTAAGGTAGGGTCTCAGCACTCGCAATGCCGAGTGGACTTCCAGCTCTAACAGAGCCGGAAGTCCACTACTGACATCACAAGTGATGTCGGTAGGGACGCCCACAAACATCGACAGCCGCCCCATTTTGCTGCGAGCTCCGGAGCGAGTGAAAGTCTCACTCACTGCGGGGCGCGTGCGCACTGGGCCACCATCGACGCGCTTGCGAGCGGGTCTGAGTCAGGCACTCAGAACAAAAGCCCCCATCCCCCTTAACTGATGCCCCTAACGTGCCATCCTGGCCAACCGGTAGTTAGGGCCCTGCTTTTAGACATAATTGGCTGGAAAACGCCTCATGTATGAGCACAAAAAAACCCAGCTGATCCTGTATGTGGGAAGTAACAACATAGACATGAATCTATGCACCTGCCCTGCAGTGAGGCTGGGTGTAGGAAGCAGTTAGGCCTGGTGTGGGGAGCACTGAGGGTGGGTGTAGAGAGCGGTTAGGGTGGGTGTAGGAAGCAGTGAGAATGGGTGTACAGAGTGGTGAGAATCGGTGTTGGGAGCAGTGAGGGAAGGTGGTGTAGTGAGAAGCACTGAGGATTGGTATACTAGTGAGGGATGGTGGTGTAGTGAGAAGCACTGAGGATTGGTATACTAGTGAGGGAGGGAGGTGTAGTGAGAAGCACTGAGGATTGGTATACTAGTGAGGGAAGGTGGTGTAGTGAGAAGCACTGAGGATTGGTATACTAGTGAGGGAGGGAGGTGTAGTGAGAAGCACTGAGGATTGGTATAGCAGTGAGGGAGGGTGGTGTAGTGAAAAGCACTGAGGATTGGTATAGTAGTGAGGGAGAGTGGTGTAGTGAGAAGCACTGAGGATTGGTATAGCAGTGAGGGAGGGTTGTGTAGTGAGAAGTACTGAGGATTGGTATAGTAGTGAGGGAGGGTGGTGTAGTGAAAAGTACTGAGGATTGGTATACAGTGAGAGAGGGTGGTGTAGAGACAAGCACTGAGGATTGGTATAGCAGTGAGGGAGGGTGGTGTAGAGAGAAGTGAGGGTGGATGTAGGGAGCACTGAGGATCTGAATAGCAGTAAGGGTGGCTGGGCGTGTAAAGTAGTGAGAGAAGGTGGGTGTATAGCGCAGTAAGGACAGGTGGAAGTAGGGAGGACAGATATAGAGAGCACTAAGGATCGGTGTAGGGAGTACTAAGGATCAGTATAGAGAGCACTGGGGATCGGTGTAGGGAGCAGTGAGGGAGGCTAGGTGTAGAAAGAAGGAAGGGTGGGTGTAGGGAGCACTAAGGATCGATATTGCAGTGACGAGAGGGTGGGTGTAAAGAGAAGGTGGGTGTAGGGAGCACTGAGGATCGGTGTAGGGATCAGTGGGGAGGGTGGGTGTAGACAGAAGTGAGGGTGGGTATAGGGAGCAGTAAAGATCGGTGTAAGGTACACTGAGGATTGGTGTAGGGAGCAATGAGGCTGTGTGCAGGAAGCAGTGATTGTGGGTGTAGGAAGCAGTTAGGATGGGTGTAGACTAGCACTAAGGATCGGTATAGCAGCAACGGGGGGGGGGGGTTGTAGAGCCGAGTAAGGGTACTGGGGAGCAGAGAGGAGGGGAATAGGGAGCAGCTGACTCTGAGTCCAGTGTGTGCTGAGTAGTACTACTAGACTAGACTAGTGGTGATGAAGATGAATAGAAGACACGTGGCTTGGTCCTCTCTCCGTTCTCTGCTGCTGCTGCTGCTGCTGCTCTGCCAGACCACGCCTCCTCGGGGGGCACTGCGCATGCGTGTGACGTCAGCCGCCCGCCCATTGATAAAAGCTCCGGGCAGTGCGGCTTCGGGGACAGTCAGCCGGTGAGTGAGTGGATCTGAACTTTGGCCAGAGACTGGATGGTTGGAACCGGTCATGGAGTCTGCGTGTTATGTCCAGTCACATCCCTATCAGACCAGCCTCCTGGCTGCCCCCAAGCCCGAACCCCCACGAGCTGGGCACCAGAGCCCCTGCAAGATCATCACAGACCCTCTGGGCGGCCGGAGCTACAGGAAGGGACGGCTGCTGGGAAAGGTGAGACCTCCAGACCCATATTGCCTGTATATACAAGAGGGGGCTCCCGGGCAAGATGAGACCCCGGGCCCCACACCCGTTATTATTTTAGCTGTGTATATACAGGAGGTGGCTGCTGGGCAAGGTGAGAGTCCCAGACTCTTGATTGTTACCTGTATATACAGGTGGGAGCTCCAGGGCAAGGTGAGACCCCCAGACTCTTTATTATATTACCTGTGTATACAAGAGCGGGTTGCTGGGCTAGGTGTGAGTCCCAGACCCTTTATTATGTTACCTGTATATACAGGAGGGGGCCTGATGTGTACGTGGAGGCCCCCAGACCCATTGTATTGCTCGTGTGTAGGTGTGTATCCTATTGAATCTACCTACTATGTTGGGCATAGGGATACCCCCAGTCATGTTACCTGCATGTGCATTCTAAATGGGGAAGGGGTGGGGGGGGGGGGGGGGCTGCTGTTGGACTAAAGGTTCACACCCCTGTGTGAATATTATGTTATCTATATAATGTATGTACAGTTTGGTGTGAGCTTAGTGCACCTGGGTAAAATGACAGCTATGGGTATTTTTACTATTTATCTATAAATCTATGGGGAGTTGGGCTGCCACATGCGATAGAGATATATATATATCTCATGACATTGGGGGCTGTTGTGTAAAGGAACACTGCCATAATGTATATCTAATGGTAGGGGCACTGCTGCTGCAGACCCTTGTGCATGGCACTGCTGTAAGTCATTGTAAAGTGTTCATAATCTGCCGCTGCAGAGCCCTTTCTTCTGTATGTCTTGATTGACAGCTGGATTCCTGTGTATTCTCTGCAGAGCCTGGGCTCTTGTTTGGCTCATCTCCTGGCTGTGGATTATTCTGGCAATTACTGATATTGTGCAGAGCTGTACAGCGTGATGGATAGTGTCAGAGCTTTATTAATGCTGTTGGTAGTCTGCCTCCTGTAGCAGTGAGTGTCCTGGGAACGAGCCAGGAATATCAATGTCTGCACTAATCCTCTGAACCCACCAGGCTTGTCCTTGGTCTCTGCAGTGTTTCCTATTGGCTGTACGTGGTTCTCCTTAGCCAGTGGCTTGTCTGTATAAGGGTAGTTACTTGGCAAGTGTGTGGATTTTAGTCTGTAGCTTTGTGGATGCCTTACACTAGTGATTTTAATTGCTTTGTTAATATTACATTAATGGCTGTACAGTTTGCATGCACAGGGCACAGATTCATCTAGTGTGTGTGTGTGTGTGTGTATAATTTTTTTTCACCCTCCATGCAGCCAGTATTTGTATACTGCAGAGCGACTTGCCCGCTTATTATTCTGCATCCATAGCTGGCATTTTTGGGGCCTGGTGGAAATTATGCAGCTGGTCAACAGGTGTTGCACTAGGTTACCAGCTATCTAACACCTCAGTGTCTGAGCTCAGCAGCGCATTTATTCTGCAGTAGGATACTTGGCTGAGAATGAGCTCACTGTGACTGGGTTGGAGTATCTGAGGGATTTGCGTGTATTTGTTAGTATGCAGCTGCCAGGCTCAGACACTGTTGGCATCCTCCACGTTACCCTGCTCTCAGCCTGCAGACACCTTCCCTGAGTCATGTCCTTTCCCTTTGTACCTGAACTTGGCCCTGCTTGTCGATGAGAGGTGAGCTACATTCCTGGATTCCTTATCATGCTCTAAAGTGAAACCTGCGAAATACCATATAAGTGCGGTGTTAAGATGGCTTTATGGTTATTCCATGATGTACGTACTCTGCTGGTAATTTCTGAGCAGGACCTAGCCTGCTGTCGGAGGAATCTGTGCTGCGATTATGGCCAGGGCCCTAAAAATTCCCCCATTTTCTGTCCCTTTGTTAGTCTGCGGTGTGCAGCCTCCTCTTCTGCAATGTCTGTGACGAATGCTGGATTGGGATCATTGAGGGAGACAGTCTCCTGTACTCTGCAGCTGTTTATGGTACTGGATGGCTGTTAATCTGTTGCCTTGGACAGCCAGCGGTCACACTGCAGATCTTGCGATATGAGGAAATGATTCAGTGTTTGTGTGGCTAGGGAATAGGCATTGTCTCCTATTACTACCAATAGTGACGGTGAGAGCTTTTCTATAAATAGTCTGTACAGTGGAAGCTCTCACTGCCTAAGTTATATTGGGATCAGCATTGATTATCAGCCACGGCAGGAAGGATCTGTATGGGGTGTTCTGGATGAGTCTGTTACATCCAAGGGTGTCCATCACACCGCCTGAGTCATCCTGTACCCCCCTGTCTGACTAATATGCCATTGTGGATTGCTCTATTAAACTTGACTATGCATTATGGGCAAATGGACTCTGCTAACTCTATGTATATTCCTTTTCAATGTATAATCATTTTTAAATGTTTGCATATTGACTAAAATTGCTCCTCATACAGCTTATATTGTTCCCCCAGCTGACAGGCACCCATCTGTCTGTGATGTATCACTCTGTATGGATATTGCTCCCTATAGAATATGGTGCCAACTTAACCCTTACATTCAGGGTTCAGTGTTTTTTGTTAAATAATAAGTGTACACATTTTGTCGATCACACATTGTTTTTCAGGGTGGATTTGCTCGATGCTATGAAATGACTGAAGTTTCCACGAATAAAAGCTATGCCGTGAAAGTTATCCCCCACAGCCGTGTCTCCAAACCTCACCAGCGGGAAAAGGTGGGTGACTCACCAGGGCTCCCAGGGTTTACAATAATGTGACCCCTGAACTCTAATCTGGCATTAGACCAACCAAGTTCATAGAACCAGTGACCGTCCTAAACCCAGCCCTGCTTGGCCATTCTAGGGTTAACATGTGCTTTTACAGTCTGCTGAATGACTGGAGACCTGTAACACTTAGTGTTTACATGGTAATAAAACTATACCAGATTTTGTGTTCAAAGTAATACGGTCACCTTTAAAGTAAACATCCGCTTCTCATGAAAGCTGTGCGATAGACGCCTGTGGTTAATAGGGCATACGTGTAGAAGTTATATTGTGTTCCATTATTTTTTTTCCACAGTAGGGCTGTTTGCATGATCCCACCACTGATGACAGGAAAACTGTCCCTGTAAATATCCTATAGGAGTTTGACCCCCCCCCCAAATAATAGATTGCTCGATCAGCCTATGACCTGGTGTGAATACTACCCAGGAAACAGCAGACTGGACTCAGTACAGGGTGGTCTGTAAACGGAAAATCTGTGTTAACGTTCCCTGCTTTCCTCTACAGATTGTAAATGAAATCGATCTTCACAGAGAGCTTCATCACAAGCATGTCGTAAAGTTCTCTCACCATTTCGAGGACTCTGAAAACATCTATATTTTTCTTGAACTATGCAGCCGCAAGGTGAGTCTCTGTTATGGTAATACCTCTTTCAGGTGTATTGTTGGAACCTGTAGAATAAGAGCTTCAGCACAAGAGGCTCTGCTATCACGCCACTGCCTGACTCTGATGCTAGAGAGCCCACCTTCCAGTACAAAGCAGCAGGCTTCCTGAGCGTAGTAAATCTGCCTCAGCATCTAGCTGCCTACTCTCACAATGACTGTACTTGGCGGCTTCACAAGATGCTGGGAATATTACCACCTCCAAGTTGATGCTTACAATGTGTGTAAACCGGCCGTGGGATGCTTTGGTGTAAGAGTAGTGCTGCAGGGAAAACTGCTGCACTTATTCCAATGCATCCTTATAGATAATACGGTTCACCAAGTGGTGGCAGCTTGTTCCCATATACCCCTTTGTAAAGTTCACAGCACCACACGACCTGCCCCCACTCCTGCAGAGAATATGTAATCTAACCTGTGTTCCGGGCAAATGACAACCAGCTGTGCAGTCTGTGAGGGCTCTTTGTAATATTTTTGTGTCTGAAAATAAGTTCCATCCCTTTCTGTAACACTGAATCTCTCCAGACTTCACATACAGACGTGTAGTGCACAAAGGCGCTCACTGTACAGCTTAGTTCATTGACATTCCCCTTCCCTGGTCCTGGCGGTCTCACAGATAAGGCCTCTATAAACTAGTATCTCAGTATAGGTTGAGTCTCCCATATCCAAAACGCTTGGGACCAGGGGTATTTTGGATAACTGAATATTCCGTATTTTGGAATATTTGCATACCATAATGAATTATCTTGGGAATGAGACCCCGAATATACACACAGAATGAATTTGTTATATAAACCTTATACACACAGCCTGCAGGTCATTTTATACAATATTTTCAATAATTTGTCGCTCAAGCAAAGTTTGTGTACAGAAATGAAATTAATTTGTTTCATATACACCTTATACACAGAGCCTGCAGGTAATTTTATACAATATTTTTAATAATTTGCGCCTTAGACAAAGTTTGTGTACATTGAACCCTCAAAAATCAAAGGTTTCATTATCTCATTCAGGCCAAAATTATTCCGTATTTCGGAATATTCTGTTTTTCGGAATATTTGGATATGGGAGACTCAACCTGTATATACAATTTTGGTTACATTGTGGGCTCTACTTGCTCTGTAACAGTTTCCAGTCTGTAACACTGTTATACTTTGATTGCACTGCAGTAGGCAGCCATGTTGGGAGGGAGGGGCTTCTCTAACACAGCAGACAGTGACAATTTCTCAGACTTGCTGTGCAAAAAAAGTCCTATATTGGATAAGTCTATAATTTGACCCATAAACTCATATCTACACTTTTTGGGGGCAGTTTGTTGGGTCTGTAAGCAAAATAACCAATTTTTGAGAAGTAGCTTTTTAAATATATTGTAATGTAATTCAGTAGTGACCTGTGACTGAACAGTAGATATATGGAATCTTACATTTACTGCAGCTTACCATGATTTTGACTATAATTAGCACAGATTGTTTGACTTTGGGGCTTGACATTAAGGGTGTGTTTCCCGTTTGCAGTCTCTCGCTCACATCTGGAAGGCGCGGCACACTCTCCTGGAACCTGAAGTCCGGTATTACCTGAAGCATATCATTTCTGGCCTCAAGTACTTGCACGTGCGAGGCATTCTTCACCGCGACCTCAAGCTAGGTATGTAAAGACTATCAGCCTTTGGGCCATACATGCTTATAAAGATACAAATCCTTAAATGCTTAATTTCATATCTTTATATCTGTAGGTAACTTTTTCATCAATGAAAACATGGAGTTGAAAGTTGGTGACTTTGGATTGGCAGCCAGACTAGAACCACTAGATCAAAGGAAGAAGTGAGTGGTGTGACCTTTCTTTGTGCATGTTATAAGAAATCTGTCTCTGGACCATGTACTTTACGGCTCTTGCAAGTCTGACCTGTCCTCTCTGAAGACTGAACCTACTTGTTCTGCCATCTAACTGGTCATTTTCTCTCATTATCCAGAACAATCTGCGGAACTCCGAATTATTTGGCCCCTGAGGTGCTCTACAGACACGGCCATGGTCCGGAATCTGACATCTGGTCCCTGGGATGTGTTATGTGAGTTTTGCTGCCTGTTTATCATATAACGCACTTCAAGCTGTTCATTTTAAAAGAAAGTTTTTGATCTGGAAAAAATAAATGTGGGTTCTGTGGCCAGGCCTGGGTGGAAATTAATCACCGCCTGCATCTTTTGTTTTTAATGTCACACAGGAAACCAATGACATTACTGTGCTAGTTATGCAACTCAGCCCTAGTTCCTGCATTAAGCCGTTTATTTTTATTTTGCATATATTGTCAACTGTTTGGGACCCATATTGCACCTGGAAAAATCCAGATCTTTGTCCCTGTGGCCCTTGGTGTAAAGATCCTTTAATGTCTGCACTTCATTCCAGTTAGTGAAGATGGCAAATCTCTCTGTAATAAATGGTCCTGTTGTCACAATCTCTTGTGGTTTCCTGACCTATTTCTTTGCATAGGTGTTAAGTGGATCATGTAACCTTATCTCAATCTATGTATACTGCTATACATCATCCATCTATGCCCCACTTCCCACCATCTGGTTTCCAAACTCTTCTAACTAAACAAAAATAGCATTGGTTTACCATGACCTCTTACAAGTGGTGACATGTTAAATTTCCCCATAATGTTCTGGTGCCAATGCATTAAATCCAGGGGCACTTTAAGAGGAGCGGCCCTGTGTGTGGTCTTCATCCGGGGTTCGTTCTCTCTCCCCTGACTCTGGCCACTAGTCTATGCATGCCCAGGTCACCGGGAAAATGGGGCGGCAGCCATTTTCCAGGCTACTTTATAGTGCAAACGTGAGACGCCCAAGAGGTAAGTATTAAAAAAATATGGGTGCAGGATGCATGGGGCGGGCCCCCTGGACGCAGGGGCCTGTGTCCCACAAACCCTGCACCCATTATAGATACTCCCACTGGTTTAGATCTACTTATAAATCCGGCCATACACTGCGAGTAGATGTTGGTAAGATGTGGTTAGATTGCCTTTGAAATTCTTCCCTTGAAATTTTCCATACGATGTGGTTAAATAGTGTATGATTGTTATGATCATACGATAAGATGCATAAGTGTATCATATTGTACAAATTAGATGGTAATCTTACGTTTTGCAGTAAGATCTGTGATCCAGCTAATAGACTGCGCGGACGCGCATCATAAACATACACATGATGTGCAAGATTAATCGTTACGATTGATCGAAATCGTACCATGTAAGGGCCGATTTATGCTTGGACTTTGTGCTGTTGCCTGTCATATGAATTAGTTTTTGGATGTGTCTTATGTATTTGCACATGGAAAATAAAGTGCGCTCTTTCTCCCGCAGGTACACGTTGCTGTGTGGCACCCCGCCGTTTGAGACTTCTGACTTAAAAGAAACCTACCGCTGTATTAAGCAGGTGAAATACACTCTGCCAGCCTGTCTCTCTTCTGCTGCTAAACAGCTCATAATGGGGATCCTGAAGCGCTGCCCCAGTGAGCGTCTAACATTGGACCAAATCTTGGAGCATGAGTTCTTCACCAAGGTGCATATACCCCTCCTGGGCTTCTGTTGGGTTAATTAATGCAGGGAAAGAATTTGGCTAACGCTCTCTATATTCTCTTTCAGAGTTACACTCCGGACAAGCTGCCCCCTAGTAGCTGTGTGATGGTCCCAGAGCTGCATCCACCAAATCCCGCCAAGAGCCTCTTCACCAAAGTTGCTAAGACTTTGTTTGGGAAAAGCAAATCCAAAGGTAGGTTGTCTTCACTTCCCCATGGGGTTATAAGTAGGTGCAGGGGGAGTCTTAAAAGTAGGAGGTCTGTGTGCAGCCACCGTCTGGGTCCCCCTCTCATCCTGACGGCGCGGTAGACTCTGAGCACAAGAAACGTAGTAGACTCTAGCACTGTGCCAGTCTACAGCGCAGATCTCTGGGGAAAATGGTGCAGCAGCCATTTTCCTGGTGACGTGCAGTGCTGCTGCCGCCGATGTGGTAAGTCTTGAAGAAATAGGTGTGGGCACTGCACACCCTGCAGCCATTATAGATACCCACTGTGTAGGTGACTGGTCAGTACAGTAAGTTTTGACTTCTGCCCTCCTGAGCTGTTAATCGAGTGGCCAGACTGATGCTAGAGATTTGGGGAAATGGTAAATATGGCTTAATTACTAGTGACCTTTCTGGTGCCTCACTGGAACACTTATGCAAGATCTTGTATGTTTGCATACAAGTCTGATTAAACCTGAGGCCATCTTGCATCCTGGGCTCCCAACATCCTGTTTTATCTCTAGTGAATTCCAGAAAATCCTTTTTTCTTTTGTATCTGAAACATCTGGTTCTCTTCCTTCAGCTAAGAAAGGACCCTCAGAGGAGAAGGAAGAAATCTCTAAGCTGGTGACTGGTCTGATGAAAACGTCAATCTGCCGACAGCTGAGCTATAAAACTGTGGATGGCAACGAGGTTGGTACCCTGGCATGTCTAAAATGAAACTGTCAACCGTGTTAAAGGGTCACTGCTGTTCGCTCTTGTCCTGGTCTTGTAGACTATGATAATCTAAAATGTCTTATGAATCCTTGTAGCATATTAGGGCCTAAAAACCTGAGACTGTTGACCAGTGATAATGTAGCTATCTGGCATCTTGGTTTTTGTTCTACACTTTTCAGTGTTTTTGGTTCTAGATTTTCCTAATGTGCCATTTTTACTATATATTCACAGGTGACCAATGAATTGACTTTTTCTTTTGTGCCTACAGGTTGCCCCAGTCGCTGGCCATGTCCTAAGTGGCACTTACAGCCCTGTAGAAACCCTGACGGAAGATGCTTCTGGGAAGTCTGTTTCTCAGTCAATCCGTGGGAGCCTGGTTAGCAGCGATGGTAAGAGACCTTGGCACTATTATATACAGCGTGTACACTGGCCGTTTAGAATATATGTAATAGCTGCTAATGCTGTTCCTGTCTCTGCAGCCTTTGAAGACTGCATTACTGCATCAGGCGTTATGGAAACTGCGCTCGAAGTCATCAAAGACTGCCTGTCCTCCATGCCGACAGGTAAAAGCTCCTACTGTTCCCTGCAGTGTGCACCACAACCCCCCTTGAGTCAATGGAGTTTACTGCCCAATACATTCCCGAACCAAATTTGCTGTGCTCCATAGCTAGGCAACCTGTGACTCTCCTGCTATTCTGGGATTTGTAGTTCTACAACAGCTGGTGAAGCAAACTGCCATAACAGAAATATGAACTGTGAATTTATGATTTTTTTTTTTTTGTTTCCTTTTCCCCAAGCTGAGGGGAAGCCGACCCCTCTCTCCAGACACGAGAACTTCGTATGGGTGAGCAAATGGGTGGATTACTCAAACAAGTATGGGTTTGGATACCAGCTGTCCAACCGCTGCATTGGAGTCCTCTTCAACAATGGCACACACATGGTGCTACCGGCAAGCCACAGGTCAGTAGAATAATCTGAAATCATAGTGAACTCACAATAGCCAAAAAAAGGACTAGCTACAGCTATTGATGCTCTTTATATATGTATAACAGATTATTCACTTTGTTCTTCCTTTCTCAGGAACGTCCATTACAATCTGACAAACAGCCGCCACTTTGTGTTCCCCGTTACAGCGGTGCCAGAGCAGCTCCAGGGCCAAATGAGCGTCCTGCAGTACTTCGCTACCTACATGGAGAAAAACCTCATGAAGGTGAGTAGAGCCGCCTCTGTGCACTTTGCGGAGCTGATGCCCTGTCAGGGACTGTTACCCCCAGCTAGCTGGCTCTTGTGTTTCTGATGACTGGCTGAGCACTGGCAGCAACATTTGACTGCTGCACACTTGCATTGCAAATATAGTAATGATTTTACATAGCTGTCACAGTAAGGCCGCATAGATGCAAATCTGTTCATGTGACCTCTTCCAGCTGCTCTGTGTAATATCCAGTAACTTCTGCAAATGTTAATCTAGTATACTGGGAGTGACACTGACTGATCTCAACATCAGGAGTCAGGTTGCTGCTGCCAGTTGCATCACTCCAATTTTGCATACATTCTGTAATGTCTGGGTGAGACTGCCATAAGCCGTACATACTCCCTAATTCTGATGAAGCACAAGGAAGGGTATCGGGAGAGTCCTGACATGCTGCATGGAGTCTCTGGGTGTGGTGAGAGCAGTTGCTTGTATTCCTGCTACTTGGTGACCAGTTTCTAGTGCTCATTGTCAGGAATGCTGCACAACCAGGGCATGAGACTTCGGAAGTTGGTGGAAAGAAATTGTGGCTACTTGGGAAAGTGTACTAAACTCTTCCCCTGTAATACAACACTCTGCATAGTGGCTGAACTCTGCGCTGGTGACTAAAACCTATTCTTGTGCCCACAGGGAGGGGATCTTCCATGTCATGATGAGGGGAGCCAGCCCCTTCTGCTGCTCCTGCAGTGGGTGAAAACAGAACATGCCCTGCTGATGCTCTTCAATAATGGAACCCTCCAGGTAAGATGCTTCTGTTTTGGTTATAATGGCTAATTTATTATTAATAATCATAATAATAATATTTATTTTATTATGTTGATTTTATTATGTTTATTTATTTTTATTTATTATTTTTCTTCTTCTCCAGGTGAATTTTTACAATGATCACACTAAGCTCATTCTCAGCAAACCTCAGGATGTCTACCTGGTCACTTACATTAACCGGGACCGTAACTCCCAGACGTTCCTGCTCGATTCCTTGCGGCAAAGCGGCTGCAGCTCTGATATGTTCCACCGCTTGAAATATACTCTGAAACTCCTCCAGCAGAAGGCAGAGTCTTAAACCTCATCCCTGCAATGCATCCTATATGTTTGAGCTGCTGGTGACTGACAAGGGGGCACTTTACCACCTATGGGGTTCCTCAGCTGACTACACATTTCTTCTGCTGATACAGTATGGCAGTGATCTGCGTTCTTGTCGGTTTATCTGGATAATTATAATGGAATTATTCTCTAAGGAGAGGCCTAAGCCTTGCTAAGGGTCCTTCACTCCTATAATACAATCCAATGGCTCATCTGAGTTTTTTGGTGCTTGAAAACCTGAAGCTACAAATTGTAGCAGAACACTTTAGCCTACCATCACCTACTAGTTAACTGTATCTTCACGTGTCACACGTAAGGTGCTTCTTACCACTATCTGGGTTATGGGATGTGCACCCTGGGACAGCTGCCCAGCTCGTCCTTCAAGCTTTGACTGTTCTGTGCCTGGCACGTTCCAAAAAGGAATCTCAATCCACTGAAGTTGATAAAGACTCATTAATAGGTTTAAGCCGATCATTGGTATGAGGCAGCTCGGTGGCAGGATTAATCCCATCGTCCTAAACTTCAGTTGAGCTATTAAAGTGCTGCCTCTAACTTCTATGTAGGTCTTATGGTCACTGCGACTGTTTAACGTGAGCCCCCCTCCCCCCATTCATCAGAGCCAGTGTCAGTTACACAATAGAACCAGCTGCCGGGGGTTGCCCCTTTGAAACATTCCAAAGTTTATTAGGTGAAACCTTCCCAGCAGCTGCTCCTGTGTGATCGGTAGGAAACTCCCCTCTGGCTTTGTGCAATGTTTTGCTGTACGTGTCTTCAATAAGGACGTTGCCCGTGAAATTCACATCCGCAAAACAAATAACTGCTCTTGGAGCTTATTCATGAGATTATATGTGAACATCATATACAGTAGTAGGCTTGTCTGGTTCTCCATCTGAAGTTAATGTCCTGCACTGTGGAGGTAGTTTAACAATGACTAGTCATGATTAGTCGGGTACGTCTCCTTATGGCTTTCCACCTGCGCTGGTACACAGAATCGGGACATGAGGCTTTAACTAGACTTCATTCTCCTCAAACACCTGTATCCGTCCTATATTAGTTTCCCCACCCACTGTCGCACTGTTACTACCAAAGGTATACTTTATTTTGGTGGTTGCTGTTCTAGGCAATCTCCATATTTTTGTTGCGTGTTCTCACCAAAAATTTAACACAAGCTTTGATTTAATGTATCTGACATTCTTTACCAAAGACCATTCAGAGATGAAGGTTGGACTTCGCATCATTGTATACCATTATAAATGGTGCTGGAATCCTAATGGCACTTTAAGTTGTTACACCCCACAATCACCCCCCCCCCCCTCCCCCCATATGTTTTTCTAAACGCTACATATTGAGGGGTCTGACTCCTCTCTAGCTGCCAATGTTGGCAGATGTCTCGCTCTCCAACTTGCGCTGAAATGTCTGCAGGTTTCAGGTGGTCCATTTTCATGGTACTGGCCCCACTAGGTTTCTGTGGGGGCCAATAATAAAGCTGTTGTGTTTAATTTCATTGTCTAATTGGAACATTTATTTATGTTTTATTTATAAAGTTGTATTTATTTTAAAAATTATTTTTTTTTTTTTCCTTAAATCACATTGAACAGGGAAAGTGAAGAAACTTGTTTTATACAAAAACAACAAATAAATAATTTTGGTTTGACAAATGCATTTTCTGCGTGTTCATTATTATTTATATAGTGCACACATTCCGCAACGCTTCACAGTGAATATTTGCCCATTCACATCAGTCCCTGCCCCAGTGGAACTTACAATCTATGTTCCCTATCACACACTAGGGTTAATTTTTTTGTTGGGAGCCAGTTGGCCTACCAGTATATTTTTGGAGTGTGGGAGGAAACCCACGCAAGCACAGGGAGAATATACAAACTCTGCACAGTTAAGACGTGGTGGGAATTGAACCCACAACTTCAGTGCTGTGAGGCAGTAATGCTAACCATTACACCGTCTGTTCTTTAAATATCAGTAACACTTTACATTGAAAACCATGAATGTGCTTGTACCAAACACCTGACTCTCTAAACTTGTATTTAACCACTTACCTGGCTAATATATTTAATAAAAATATAATATATATATATTTTTTTTTTTATTGAATTGGTCAAGAACAACACCATTTTATTAAATATATAAAAAAAAATATTTTTGTTTTTATGTTCTTGACACCTAGCACAATATATTAGATATTGATGTTCTCGATCAGGATATTGTGACTTTGCATTTTCTTGGCGGCTGTTCAGAGAAGCCGGGTATACACTGAAGGGCTGCTATATTTAAATTTCCCCAGTGACTGCTCCTCTCTGCAGACGCCAGTTAGGGGGTCCTGTTGTGCTGCCCGATCAGCAGTGTGGCAGACACTGGCGGAGGGTTTACTGATGTAGCGGGACCAGCATGTTACTCTGCCATTGGTGGCGGCTGGAAGATTATCTTCCGGCAGCCGCCCAGGGTGCGTTTCTGACTGGCTGCATTGTTTGACAATGTCGGGTAACTTGCAGCCTGGTGTTTGCAAATGACGCAGCCATGCCAGGCAACTGGCTAAGGACACTGCAGCAAGGATAAGGTGGACCCCTTTTCCTTAAACCAGTGTTTGTCAAACATGAATGGTGCATATTATCCAGATCCTCTAGCTGGAGCACAGGTGTGCATTTGACTATCACAATAGATTGGTACTAATTATTCCTGAGGATACCTTTAAACACTCAAGGCACACATCCACTAGACAGGCAAGACTGCACAATTACAACATTGTAATCGTGCAGTTGTTTTCTCGTTCAGTGAAGGCACATCAATCATCTGCAAACATGTTGAACATGACTATCGTCAGGTTGTACAACATATTTGTACGATGATTGATGTCTAAACGACCATGGAAACCAAGTTTGAGAAATACTCCCATTAAACTATCAGGATTTTTTGGCTGGTAATCTCTCCAATGGGGTTTGCCTAGAAATCAATCCTTGTACAGCTAGGTACTTTTTTTTTTTTTTTTTTTTAACAGTCCTACTTTGAGATGCAATATTTCTTCCAATTACACTTTGTATTAACATGCGAGCGTGCAGATTCCTATGTACCCACTATTGCCCTCTACCTTGCAATCTCAACTCAAATACAACTGTTAAGAAGATTGTGACCCAGAAGAGCAGTAGTGTTGGAAAGAATGGTTGGTTGTGTGTACACACTTCCTGGTTGGCCGGACATTGGGCCTGATTCAGAGCCTCTCGTAAGCGGCCGCTCGTTCGCTCCGAGCGATGTTTGCCCAACTGCGCATGCGTACGGATCGTTATACGCATGCGCGAACCAGTCAGTGCGGCCAAAATTCATGTGCTCGCAAAATAGCGAATGCCTGAAAATTTGAGTGACAGAATGAGGCGTATGTGGGTGGTAACAGGGGAAGGTGCTTGAAAATGGGGAGTGGAGATCCGAACGCAGGCGTGCTTAAAGGTCAAAACGGGCATTTTATGGGTGTGCATAATTAAAACAGCAGCGTCATTGACCACGTCACTGGGTTTATTTAATAGCCAGAACTGCTCGCAAAATTGTGGTAGCAAAAACCAACCACAAGAATAGCGAGCAGTTCATACCCTGGTCGATGTACTCGATTAATCTAATAGCGGACATGACGTAGGATGCGAGCGGCCAGGGGGCGTAGTTTCCCAAAAAACGACCGCAAGTTTTGTTCGCTCGTTCAGACCTAGAGGCGTGAACAGACAGTGAACGGTTCATTTGAATAGCCACCCCTATTTTCAGGACGAGTGAGCGCTAATTGCGTCTGGCTCTGAATCAGGCCCATTGTTCCATCTTGTCTCCAATCTTAGGAATCCCATTAAAAGCAGATGAGAGCAGTTTTCTTGAGAGAACCGAATAGTGGGTGCATACACACTCTGTATATATCTTGGTGAGATATTGTAAATATTCTTGCTGCTCAAAAGGTTGACAAAGTGGGTGCACACCTGTGCAATCACACTATTGATGCGATTTGACTTTCTTTCGGAAATCGCGATCACAGTGCTGATAAGTGTGTACACCCCTATACTGTACAACGTAACTGTTGGTAATGCTGCTGGAGGGGTATGGGCAGAAGCATCAGACACCGGACTAAAAGCCGTGGTGCCCAAACTTTCTCGTTTTGAGGCATCCTTAGGGTCATGTTTTTAAGTTGTCAGGTCAAAATAACGTAATATCAATTTAATTTTCCCCCTCCATATCTCTCTATTGCCCTCCCCCCTTTACTTTTAGTTGTGACAGTCAGCGCTGTTCTGCAGCATTGCTCCTCGGATCAGACACTTCCTGCATTGTAGGACTGCATTCTGCAACAGTCAGCCACATGATTCACTGCCTGTTGATTTACAGTGACTGCTTTCTCCCTGCTCTATCAACCCTTCTCCCATCCACTGGCCGGGCTCTTTAGGCCAGCAGTCGCTGAGGCACCCCAGTGACAGCGACGCACAGTTTGGGGAACACTGGTCTAAAGTGTGAACACTTCACTTTAGTTATTTTTACCAGCAAATTTTATGAAAATTAATCACATACACTGGTTGCAACAAAAAAGTCTTTTGAAAACCTGAGTGAAGGTTTGTACTAGGGATGTGCAGGCTTGGTCCTACTCGGTTCCGTTCGGTTTTTTAAAGATCTCCTACAGGTGTGTATTTAGGCAACCTTTTTATATTTATTTCCCCCCCCTCCTTAACTGGGCGGCACAGACGGTATAATGGTTAGCATTACTGCCTCATAGCACTAAGGTTGTGGGTTTGGTTCCAACTATAGCCCTAACTGTGGAGTTTGTATATTCTCCCTGTGCTTGCGTGGGTTTCCTCCCACACTCCAAAAATATACTGTTAGGTTCATTGGCTCCCCTAGTAATATAGATCGTAAGCTCCACTGGGGCAGGGACTGATGTGAATGGCCAAATAGTCTCTGTACAGCGCTGTGGAATGTGTGCGCTATATAAATAACTGGTAATAAATAACTCATGCAATACAAATATGGAATGGAAGTGTAACCTAAGAGTACTAGACATGGATTGTGAATACAAGCCACCTACTAGTTGTTACAGCTCCAGAATTGATTCAGTTCTGAATTTTAACACATTGTACATGTAACCGGTATGTTCTCTTCAGATATCAGGTTTAATGTGAATTTTGTTCCATTTTAAACTTCAAAATATTGACACAGGGTTCCATTAGCCATGGGTGGAAGATTAAGCAACAATTGCAGGCATTTGTACTTGTTCAATTCTGTTAGGTTGTGGAAATAGTTACATAAACATTTGACTAATGCAGGCCATACACCAACAATCACAATGAACGGCTCACTGATCCCATGATTTACAGATTCTCATAGACACAATTTTTTGGCAAAATCCAATATGTTGGAAATTCTAACTTGCAGATTCCAATCATTTTATAGTCTGAATCGGTGATCAGTGAATCCCATGCATTGCAGATGCATTTTTTTCCTTTGCAAAATCATCGGCAAAAGGCAGATTTGGCCTGATTAATCGATGTATCAGCCCCATAACCGTTATTCTAAATCAGAGGGGCCCATTTATCATGGTTTGCTTTTGCAATCCAGTCTTGGTGCCCAATATTAGCCCCCAAACTGTATTGCAGGATGCAATCATATCTGCTGTATTAATCACTGAGCACCAATAGGGGCTTTGAAAGGAACCCATCCCTGCGATGTGCCAGGAGTGAAGTGACCGCGTCAGCCGTCTTTTCACTCCTGTGCTGGGACTCTAGTGTATACATGCACCGTGGCCATTGCTGGGGGCTGGTTCCTATGGAACCCTCTCCCAGATAATTTTGCGATGTGTAGCCTGTAGGTTGAGAGGGGCCAATCTCCGGAATGCGTCACATTCTGGAGGTTGGTAAATATGGCAGCATTGCATCCTCCATAGAAACCTATGGGGTGTGCAGCTGCCGGTGGGAATGTAGGGATTGCAGTAGGTATCGGAGATATCTGCTGCAGTCCCTCTGTCATACAGTTGGGGAGATACTAAATATTTGCATTACTACAAATATTTATTGATAAATGGGCCCCTGAGTCAATCTCATTTCAGGAATCCACCCAACACCCTTTCTATCAAGGTGAGCATAGTTTGTTCATGGAAACTGCTATACCCAACACAGTACTGTAATCATTGAGGGTAACAAAGTAAAATAACTTTAGAATATTCACAATGCTTTACACATCCTACATCTAGTCTATATGTAATGAACTGGAAATATACATTTTACACTGTAGCCCATTGATTCCCCTCCCCCCCCTAATTCCCCCAGTCCACTGTGAATCTATCAAAATTATTCATAATATGACCCATGCACCAAGGCTACAGCGAATAAAGTTGCATTGGAATATGTAGCAGAGGTGAAGTTATCATTCTGGGGGTCCCACAGGGAGCGACTGGCCACCTTTATCCCTTGATGGCCCATCTGCCCCAAGAAGACGCTGCAGACCACTTTGTAGCGGATAGGGGACAGTTCTTTTAGCTTGCAGCGTATGAGATCAGACAAGTTCTGGGTCAGTTGACTGCTGGTAAGTGGGTTGTATTTGGTGTCCACCAAGTAGTTTCTCAGAATGGTCTCCAGAGCTTTTTGGGCCCTGCATGGGTTGAACCGACTGCCTTGGTCTGGGCCAGTCCTGTATGTGTTCTCGTACTGCACTTCCTTGATGGGTTGGTATAGGGGTAGTCCAGAAAAACTCACCCGCCCGTAGTGAGCCCATGGTCCCAGGGACAAACGTTTGTTTGGACCCACTGCACACAAGGAGTTCTTGCGGGAGAAAGGGGCATTCATGTTGCTGACAATGGAACTCCTGCGGGAATACATAAGGGGGTGCTCCTCTATGCTTCTCAGTCGCATTAGAGGTCGAGGGGTCACTTCCATGGAGTGGGAGCTCTGGCGCATAGAAAGGGGGCCTGACTTTGATCCTGCCTGGTCCAATCCTTCTGCACCAGCTGCCTGGGATAACTGTGCCAGGACCTCATCAGAAAGAGATGGGGGAATAGTCGCCATTGATCTGATCTGTTCAGAAAGCAAAAGAACAATGCAACGAATACAAGTCTCATTATAAAAATGATCTCAATAGATATCATATATATATATATATATATATATATATATATATATATATATATGGGGCACTCCTAATTGTGCAAACAGAAGTTTCGGTTCAGTTCTTTTATTAAGAATGTGTTTTTCACAAGGTCTTCTTCATCCACTCAACCTCAAAATGTAAACAAACTCATAGTGTAAAGCTGGCCACACACTAGACCAACTTACATCCAACCATCCATCTAGATGATTGGTTGGAATGAAAATCTGGGGTAAGGGATGAAAGCAAATGACAATCAGCAATTTGCTCCCAAATGCCGGAAAATGGACAAAAACTGTTTGAACAAATGTTTTGATCAAACATTTAACAAATTTGTCTGAACGGCCATTTTCATCTGTTTTCTGGCATTTAGGAGCAAATTGCTGATCATCAGTTACTCCCATACCTTACCAGATTTTCATTCCAACCAATCAACTAGTTGGCTGGTTGGATGAAAGTTGGTCTAGTGTGTGGCCAGCTTTACACAGTAATGACATTAAGCCAAAAGGTAAAACTCAGATCAAACTTAATTACCAAGAATAATGGTCTACCATACGGAGTAGACAATCAGGTATTTTAGACAATAGACAATGGCAGATGGTCTCTTACCAAGCAGAATGGTCTACCAGTGTGAAACAAGGTAGACAAATATCGTTTAGCGATACAGGCGAAAAGCCAGGCGTCTCCAGGGTCCACCAACCATCTGCCAGGTAAGGTCCAGTAATGTCTAAATCACCTCTGCCCCAACGCGTTTCGATACATGATGTGTATCTTCCTCAAGGTGAGTTTGTTGTTTACATTTTGAGGTTCACACTTTGAAATTGAGTAGATGAAGAAGACCTCGTGGAAAACACATTCTTAATAAAAGAACTGACCTGAAATTTCTGTTTGCACAATTAGGAGCGCCTCCTGGATATACTTGGTGATATTTGGACTTTTTTATATGTTTTAAGTGTTGGGTGACACTTTCACTACTAAGGAATCTAAGGGGCTGCTATTAGTGCGCACGTATGATTTTCACATTTGTTTTATTATATATATATATATATATATATACACACACATATATATGCAAGGATTATATAAACATCCCTTGTGTATTATAATTATAGAACTGACTCAAACCCCAAGAGAGGAAACATTTAAAGATAGATATCATGATGGGAAGACAAATAAAAGCGTACCATGAGATTGACTTCCTACAAAGTAGACAAAAGAAATATCAACAAATGATTTATGGAAAGAGGCAACATAAGATCTCATCAATTAACATCTCATTAGATACTTATAGTAACAATAAACCACTGTACCTGGAGTTGTGTAATTACCCGGCACAGTCGTTGTTTGTTCAGATGTGCAGAAAGAAAATATTTATTGTATCATATAAGTATCACCTTTGATAAATCAGGCCACAGCTTTCCCTCACAGTGCAATATGGTATTATATAATGAGAAAGAGATCTCTCTCTCTCTCTCTCTCTATATATATATTATATATATATATTATATATAGACATGATTCTACACACTGACCTAGAAATAAACACAAGATCAGGGACCTCTGTGGCTTCTCCGGTTTAGGCTGGAGATACCAGAGCGTTGCAACAAGTTCAAACATGTTTAATATTTGCAGAGATGACTTTGATACTTAGAGGATTAAATATACAAAGTAAGAAGCTAGTCTACCTAGCAACAGACCCCCCCCCCTTGTCAATGTCATCACAAGGGCAAAACAGTGTGTCCCTGAAATATATGTTCTCCAATATGTTACAAAATTCACCTCACACATTGGTCATTTAATATGAATATTTTCATTTATATTTAATTTTTGAAGATACTTAAACTCATTTATGTCAGTAAAAACATAGGTATCCTGGAATTTATGGATATATTAATCCTATGGGTGACTTTCTGTGTAATGATATGAATGATATAAAGAAGGGTAAAATATATATATAAATATATATATATATATATATATATAAATGTATGAGAAGTTGCCCATAGCAACCAATCAGCTGCTGGCTGTCATTTTATAGGATGAACTTGATAAATTATAGTAGCTGATTGGTTGCTATGGACAATTTCTCAACTTGTCTATATTATTACAAAAATTAGTGAAACCACTGACCTCCATTCCCCATACATAGAGGTCAACTAGCTCTTTTGTATGTCTTTGCACTATAAATTTCCAGTATTTGTGGATCAGCCCCAATATGACCCATGCACCGAATCTACTATGGACATCATGCACAATGAGCAGAACTGGTTCACTCATTACGCAACCTAGACTTCCGTCTCATAGGCAAAACCAGGGGGGATTTCCGGTTGCCTGGAAACCCCCCTCCCCAGCCCAAACCATGACCACAATAGGTAAAGTAAATTTTATAGAATTTTACTAGTGCTGCATGTTCTTCTCAGTATCACAAATTAAATAATTAGCACCAACTGTGGGTCTTTTGACATTTGTCAGCCAGTAATAAATACATCTGTGCACCAACTAGGAGATCTGGAAAACATGCACTGTTAGGGGTACACTGCCATCAATAGGGTTAATTATTAATACTGTATAATAATACACTATCCAGTGCATAATGAGACCAATATGTACATATATGTCCAGGGCAGTGCTAGGTTCTTCTGCTGCTCCCCTAGACTCCTGGACTTGCTCCAATGCTCTGGAATGTTGCCCACATGTGAAATATGCTGGAATTATGACACACAATACACTTTGTATGACGCATATTAAAGCTGGATAAGTGTTAATTATGGGCCTGATTCAACAAGGAATGCACGCTAGCAGACGCACGCACCCAGCCACTGCGAGGATATTTTTATTTATTTATTAACAGTTTCTTATATAGCGCAGCAAATTCCGTCGCGCTTTACAATTTGAATCAACATTAACATTATACTTGGTTGTAAAAGACATACATACATACATACATACATACATAAAAGATATACATAAGGGTAAGAGGGCCCTGCTCACAAGCTTACAATCTATAGGGAAATAGGTGTTGATACACAAGGATAGGTGCTACATATTGCAAATTGGTCCAGCCCGTTTGCAGATGTTCTTGGTGGGCTGTATAATCCAATCACACTGGAAAGTTGGCCTAGGGTTAGGAGGTTGTTAAATTGAAGAAAGAGAAGATGTGACAGGTGTTTACTATAAAAAGATAATTAGATAGGGAGCTATAAAAGGTTAGGTGGGCGGTCCTGGAATCTGATAAGCTTGTCTGAAGAGGTGTTTTCAGAGAACGCTTGAATGTTTGGAAACTAGTGGAAAGTCTTATTGTGCGTGGGAGGGCACTCCATAGGGTGGGTGCAGCCCGAAAAAAGTCCTGTAACCGTGCATGGGAACAAGTAATGCGCGGGGATGAGAGACGCAGATCTTGTGCAGAGCGGAGATGTCGGGTTGGAAGATATTTTGAGATAAGTGAAGAGATGTATATTGGTGTGGTTTGGTTAATAGCTTTATGTGTGAATGTAAGTATTTTAAATTGAATACGGTAGAAGACCGGCAGCCAATGGAGGGACTGACAGAGTGGATCAGCAGACACTGAACGTTTGGTGAGAAAGATCACAGACAGCACAAATGGTGTAAATGTTAGCATTACTGCCTCAGAGCACTGAGGTCGTGGGTTCGATTCCCACCACGGCCCTAACTGTGTTGAGTTTGTATATTCTCCCTGTGCTTGCATGGGTTTCCTCTGGGTACTGCGGTTTCCTCCCAGACTCCAAAAACATACTGGTAAGTTAATTGGCTCCAAAACATAACAAATTAACCCTAGTGTGTATGTGTGTGAGCATGTGATAGGGAACATAGATTGCAAGCTCCACTGGGGCAGGGACTGATGTAAATGGCCAATTATTCTATGTAAAGCGCTGCGGAATATGTGTGCGCTATATAAATAACTGGTAATAATAATAATAAAGATCAACCTCGCAGCTGCATTCAAAATGGATTGTACTGGGGAGAGCCTGTTTTTGGGAAGACCAATAAGGAGACTATTGCAATAGTCAATGCGGGAAATTATGAGTGCGTGTATTAGAGTTTTTGCAGTGTCTTTCGTAAGATATGGTCGAGTTTTGGCTATGTTTTTTAGATGTGCGTAACAGGATTTAGAGACAGATTGAATGTGGGGAACAAAAGATAGTATATGCTAATCAATGCATACGCACGGAGACCGCAGCATCAGAAGCAGACACCCAGCAAAACATAAAGCCGCCGTGATTGACAGAGTGCCATCTAAGCTGCGTGTAACCTAAGGGTAGACCTGACCCTGCCACAGGACTTGAGAGATTCCTGTACGCAGAGAGGCGCCCAGCTGCGTGCGGCGCTGCTGAGGTTAATTTAAGCACGCCCCTGTAACGGCATGCGAATGCACAGGCATGCCTGCGTTCGGCCGTCTACCCCCATCACCACCCACAAACAGCACTTCCTGTCAATCAACATCGAAGGTCTCTGCAGGCTCCCTGCATACTCTGAGAAAGCCCTTACCGTACTCAGCAACCTGTTCACGCACGCGCAATGCATACTTATGCGCAGATCGCAAACATCGGCTTGCACCGTGCGCTCTCTCACTTGCGTTGCTTGTTGAATCAGGCCCTATGTCCTCTGCATAGACTGCCCACACTCACTATAAAATCAAGCATTTGGAAAGCCCCTTTAGAAATCCGGCGTTTGCCACTGTGTCTAGGACCCAGTGGGCAATGAAGAGCCCGGATTACTATGCCACATTTTTATGAGTGTTTGTTGGCAAACAGGTGGGAGGAAAAAGGAGCCTCATGGGGTCTTAATCAGACTCTGTCAATGTATTTCCTTTCTTTACCATCTAGTAACAATTGAACAAAACATGTTTCAGTCACTTGAATATATTCCATATCAATAAGTAATTGTTCAGTATCATGTCTCTCCCACTATTGTAAGCCTCTGCTCACAAGCCAGCTCTTGCTGTACATACACTGGACATTTCCATCAATAATTGTGCTAAACAGCCAAGTAATGCGCAGGCCATTAATCTCATCATCCGTCTGTTGCACAGTCAGGCGCCAGCTAAGGATCCCAAAACAATTATTTATCTGTTACTATTTCTAAAGCAATATGTAAGACTGTAAAAATCAATGGAGGTGCCAGGTATATTGCTTCTGATTTGGTACATGATGAGGAATGATGCTATTCCTGTGTTGATCGTTTAATTACATTTTGAACCAGGGATATATTTTTGAACTTAAAAATTATTATTATCGTTTATTTATAGAGCACCACCAATTTGTGCAGCACTGGACAGAGAATATAGAGTGGTGCAGCCAGTGCCGCTGAAGAGAGAGCAGGATGCCCTGAGGGCGGAACTGGCCGCCGGTGCAATCTCCTCTTGCCAGGCGCCCACGGCGATGTTGTTACTAGTGGTGCGTCCAGCTCCTTTCCTGGTTCCCCCCATCCCCACCGGGCCGATTCCTGCTTCTGGGATTTGCGTTCTACTGTGGAACGTAAACCGTAAGCTGTCATCTGCTCCGGCTAGCGGGCACTTCCGGGTGCTGTTAGCCGGGAGATGGACCACCCAGGAGCCCTGCAGTTACCCTTGACATTGGCTTGAAGGCCAGATGGGGCCCGCAAGGCATTTGGGTCTGGCCTGATTCATCCTGACAGGTCTGTCTTCTTGCGGGGATTGGGGCATACAATGTGGAGAGGACAATGGCCCTCATTCAGAGGCGGTCGCAAGAAGCGATCGCTCTCTCTGAATGAGGGCGGCCGCTTGATTTTTTAAGATCAGAGGCCACAGCTGGTCGGTAGCTATGCTGTGACCTCTGATCGAGCAGGAAGCTCCCCACTGACATCACTGCTGATGTCAGGGTGGCTGCCCACAAAACGGCAGGCGTTCCTTAAGGAACGCCTCCGTTTGTGAAACCACCCCCCGCCCCGCCTACAAAACGGGCCGAGCTGTCGATCAACATCTATAGCCGGCCCTTTTGTAGTGAGCTCCGGAGCGAGAGAGTTTCTCTCTCACTCCGGGGCTTGCACACGCACAGTGTGGCCGCTGCGCGTGCGCAGGGCCTTAACATCGACCCGGTTGCGAGCGCTCAGTGCTTGCGACCGGATCTGAATGAGACCCAATGTGTTTGTGTGTGTGTGTTTTTTTTATACTGTGGGGGCCAATATGCTTTTATATTTTTCATGTGGAGGCCAATGTGTTTTCTTTTTTTCCTGTGAGGGCAAATGTGTTTTTATGTTTTTGTCCTGTGGAGGTCTATGTGTTTGGATTTTTTTTTTTTCTCTGTGGGGGTCAATGTATTTTATTTTTTTTTCCAGTGGGGCCCAATGGTTTGTTTTTTTTCTCCTGTAGGGGCCAATGTGTTTTATTTTTTTCCTGTAGGGGCCAATGTGTTTATTTTTTGCTTGTGCAAAGTCTTCTGCCTGCGCATACATCTGAGTTGCACCGTGCATACATCCTAAATGGTGTTTGTACAGAGTCGCAGTACAGATTTAGATGCAAACACAAAGAACTTTTTTAGAAGTGTGTTAGGCGCTCCTGGACGGACTGGCTAATCAGACACAGATGTAACATAGTATGGTCGTGTTATGTATGTATTAGCGTGCTAGTATGGGAGCGGAGGCCCTAGGTACTGCAACCCACCCACAGCCAGGCTGCGCCAGCACTTGTGGGTACACGACAGACCAGCTGCCCCCATTAGCTGTTACTGCACTGTCAGCATCTCCTGTAGTGCTGGACACACCCACAGAATGATGAACATGGAGGTGTGCCATGAGGCCATTTTTTGGGGGCGCATGCCTAATACCCCTCTTTGGGTGATGGGAGGCACCGATTGCTGGCACAGAGCACCAAATTGTCTACTTATGGCTTTGATACATATATATTGCATACATTACATATATATGTGTCACAAGCATCCTGGTTATTGCTAAGCAAACGTGACACCGCGTCTTCCAGCCGCATGGTCTGATGGTTCCCCTGGTTGACGGGCAACAGGGACGCTGTGGTTGCCAGACGACGAGGAAGCCGGCCGGCCGCAGGGACTTCTTCTCACTGACAGGGGTATGCTGTAGACCAGGGATGGGGAACCTCAGGCCCAGGAGCCGTATAATGCCCGCGAAATCATTTGGTCTTGCCCTCTGAGCTTTTTTCTGCTAGCCTCATCTGGCTAGCAGGGTGCCTAGAATGGCATCCTGCAGCCAGAATTTATGCAGCAGTGCCACCTGGAGCGTCCTTAGGACGCTTCAGACGGTCACACCGCTGCCTTTACAGCTCCCCGGAGCATCCTCAAGATGCTCTGGGCATTGCTGTAATCACCGGCGATTGTGACCCCGCCCCGTGTGACATCACACTTGGGGGGCGTGGTCTGCACCAGGCCTGCGAATAAGGTTACATATATCAAATGGCCTTCGGCAGAAAAAAGGTTCCCCACCCCTGCTGTAGACGATGGAGGCTCTCCTTCTCAGGCTGCAGTTGATTCGTGGATCTTCCTGCTTTAAGTAGGGATGAGCGGGTTCGGTTCTCAGAGAACCGAGCCCACCCAAATTTTGCAGATCCGAGTCAGATCCAAGCAGGCTCGGAGTTTCCCGCCTGACTTGGATCTCAAAGCCGAGGCAAAACCATAGAGTCGGAAATCTTGCGGTTCACGAGCTTACATCTCTATGATGAATGCAATATATAGGGACCACGCGGTGGACGCCATTTCACTCCGGCTGTGGAGCCTGAACAGGGAGGGTGGGTAGTGTAGGGCTGGGAGAGTGGTGCTGTCTGCTTAGTCCTGTGTCCTGGGCTGGTGCACTGCTAATCCATTCTGGGCTGGTGCTGCTGAGTGCTGATCCATTCTGGGCTGGTACTCTGCTGTCTGCTGTGTCCTGGGGTGCTGCAGTGATGATCCATTCTGGGCTGGTGCTCTGCTGTCTGCTGTGTCCATCTGGGCTGGTGCAGAATACATCTGGGCTGGTGCTGCGTCCATCTGTGCCCAAGTTCTGGACTCCAAAAATATATATATTGTAAAAAAATAAAGGTTCTTTTAGTGTAATATTTTTCTGTGTGTGAGTGTTAGGCTTAACCGCACAAGATCCAGCCAGCAACGCAAGTTGCAACCTAGTGCTGCCCGACTCCAGTTGTGATCAATCGCTGCTCTGAGCCCAAGTTCTGGAGCATAAAAAAAAACAAATTGTCTTTTTTTTTATCTTTAACTTTAACTGTGTGTGTGCGTGTATCCAGCCAGCAACGCAAGTTGCAACCTAGTGCTGCCCGACTCCAGTTGTGATCAGTTGCTGCTCTGGGCCCAAGTTTTGGAGCATAAATTTTTTTTAAATCAAATGTCTTTTTTTTTTATCTTTTACTGTCTGTGTGTGTGTGTGTATCCAGCTGCAATGCAAGTTGCAACCTAGTGCTGCCCCACTCCAGTCGTGATCAATCTCTGCTCTGGGCCCAAGTTCTTGAGCATAAAAAATTTTAAATCAATTATCTTTTTTTTTATCTTTTACTGTCTGTGTGTGTGAGAGTGAGTGTATCCAGCCAGCAATGCAAGTTGCAACCTAGTGCTGCCCCACTCCAGTCATGATCAATTGCTGCTCTGGGGCCAAATTCTTCAGCATACATTTTTTTTCAAATCAATTGTCTTTTTTTTGATCTTTTACTGTTTGTGTGTGTGAGTGTATCCAGCCAGCAACGCAAGTTGTAACCTAATGCTGCCCCACTCCAGTCGTGATCAATCACTGCTCTGGGCCCAAGTTCTTGAACATAAAAAAGATTAAAATCAATAGTCTTTTTTTGATCTTTTACTGTCTGTGTGTGTGCGTGTATCCAGCCAGCAACGCAAGTTGCAAACTAGTGCTGCCCGACTCCAGTCGTGATCAATCGCTGCTCTGGGCCCAAGTTCTTGAGCATAAAAAAAATTTAAATCAATAGTCTTTTTTTTGTCTAATATTTTTGTGTGTGCGCACGACTGCACGTGTGTGAATTTTGTAACCGCACCTTGGCTACACTATTGGTGCTTGTGACACTGCTTCAAGACCACAGAAAATATGGAGGGCTGTCACATGACAGGAGAGCAAGGCCAAGAACCACATGTTGTAGCTGCTGCCAGCAGTGCAAGGCCGTCAACTTCCTCATCCTCTATGAAGGCCCATGCCCCAGGGCTTAAGTGACGCCATCGATATAGTAAAGCAAGTTTTACTGAAGTTAAGAAAAAAAATTGACAGGATATTTGCCTTTAGATAAACAAAAAATTGGCAATATGCCATTCAGTACACAAAGTGGCAAGGAAAGGAAAAGGCCTTGGCCTTTCTTTATGAAGACTGCTGATTCTGATAGCTCTTCTGCTTGTAGTAGTAGTGGTGGTGGTCCAATTAAAAATGTAAAAGTTGTTAAGACAGCTCCGGAAAAACCAACTGTGTGCCCTGAGAAATGGAAATCACAAATCCCCGAGAAGAGTGCAAGTGTGTCCACGGTTGCCATGTGTGAGTCAGACCTAAATACTAGTGTACTGGAGGAGTTCCAACATTTTGTGTGCCCTCTGTAAATGTGGGGAAGGGCAGTCAACATCTTGCAGACGTAGTCATTGAGGATGCTTCTGTGGAATTGCACATGGAGGATATTTTGGCAGTTGAAGGCGCTAAGGATGATGAGGATTTTGATGATGAAGATGTTGGTGATGAGGATGTTGATGCCGAGGATGTCCTTTGTGTAAGTAAGGCAACAGCTGTTGCCCATGGATTGAAAAAGCCAAAGCCCATTGTTATGCCGGGGCAAAAGACAAAAAAAATCTACTTCTCACGTGTGGAATTATTTCCACCCTGATCCAGACAACAGTTGTCAAGCCATATCTGCCCGTTGCCATGCAAGAGTGAGTAGAGGCAGGGACCTAAACCACCTAGGAACCTCCTCCTTGTTACGTCACTTGGAGCGCATTCATCAAATATCAAAGTGTATGTCGCCAAGTTCCAAAACTCAAAACATAACAAGCCCAGTGTCACCTACCTGCTCCCTCTCTGTGGGATCCAAGCACCTTCGATCTCCAACACCTGCATCATCATCATCAACATCCTCATTCGTGATCGGAAGTAATTTAAAAAAACAATTGACTCCTCCTCCACGTCATTTGCAGCGAGTTCATGCAATTTGTTTAACAAAATGATAATTTGTAAATTAATAACAAGCAGTCCAGTATCCGCTACCAGCAGTTAGGACCAGCACATGCAATCTCCACCACCAACACCCTCATCATCAACCTCCTCCTTAATAATTGAATGTAGTCCTTCCAAAAAATGTTTTGTGGGGGCCCAAACAAACCAAGGAGTTCAGCCACGAATGTGTCAGTCCTACTGGCTAAAGTGCTTGGTTTGCATGTCCTTTTTAATATCCCACATAAGAGTGGGTGGGAGGGACAATTCCATCCAGGGGCGGAACTAGCGGCGGTGCAGCCGGTGCATTGCACCGGGGACCGCTGTGGTGCAGGGGCCCATAGCCACTCCTGCACCGCCGCCAGTCCCCCGGGCCCCACAAGTGTAGGGCAGACCTCAGTGAGAGCGGTCTGCCCTACAGAGTTTACAAACACACAGCTGCATAGCTGTTTATATCATTTTTTGAAAAAAATACAGATCCAAAACCAAAACCTATGAACAAAACACCAAGGAAAAAAAATCCAAAACCAGATTCAGATTCTAATCCAGGGGAGATCCAGATCCAAAACCGAAACACGGGGTTCGGTGCACATCTCTAGTTTTAAGGCAGCCAGGCCAGTTCCTCCCTGCCGGTTATAACTTATGCATACTGTGTAAGTCGCTGGTCCTTATCAAGTCCCTGTGAACACTCTATGTTGATCCAGTGTATACGCTGCTCGATTTCTCTGAACATTTTGCTCGGATTGTCCGTGCCATTCTGCCTTGTCTGTAACCTGAGTCTTGTCTAGTACCTGTATTGTTTACCCCGTGTCTGCTCCTGCTCCGTGCAGAGCTGTCTTAACAGCAGTGTGGGCCCTGGGCAACGCAATGCACTGGGGCCCCTACCCACCTATTCTATTCTAGCCTGGTGGTATTTATTGCACTTTTTTTTTTTTTAGTGGGAGTGGAGAATGTAACATCCATTCCCCCTTAGGAAAAAATAAAACACATTGGCCCCGACAAAAAAAAAGATTGGCCCCCATGTGGAAAAAAACAAAACCACACAACAGCCCCCAAACCACACACATTGTCGTACACAGCAATAAATCATCATATCACAAACATTGATTCCCCCCAGGCACTGAGCACCGCCCTAAGCCCTTGTAAACTCACAACCATCCTCTGCTCCTCAGCCCCTGACCACCATCCTCTCCCCCTGACCACCATCCTCTCCCCCCTCAGCACCTTCCGCAGCCCCGTGTCTCTTAGCCTCTCCATTCCCCATCCTCACCATTCCCCAGATTTTCCTAGCCCCTTGTGTATCCAACACCCCCCCTCTCTCCCCCCCTTTGACACTAGTCGGACAGGCAGATTTGTTAAAGTTTACTTACTGGCCGGCGCTGGCTCCTGCTCCTCCTTCTGTGTACACCGTGGGCTGCCGGCTACCGCTGCTGTGCGTGCAGGGAACGGCTGGGCTGCACTGCAGATGAAGAGGGTGATGGAGGCGGGCCGCGGATGGACTGGAGGCGGAGCCGTCAGTGGTGACTGACGGCTCCGCAAAGGCTTATGGGAGGAGCTGCTGCAGGTGGGCATGCGCAGCAGCTGCCCTGTCGGCCATTTTTCTTTAACTACAGTACGCTGCTCGATCGGAGCTAAACTCTGATCGCAGCAGCGGCCAGCCAGGCCGGCGGAGAAGAGCAGTGGGGAATGAAGGGCGGCCACACAGGGAGCCCAATCCTGCCCTGGTGGTGAGTACTCATCAACCGCGGGGCGGGGGGGGGGTTGTGGTGTCACTCGTCACGGAGGGAGGGTTGGGGGGAGCTGGCGGATCGGGACACAGTGCTAAAAAAATAACATTTACCAAGTGGCCGTGGCAGCAGGGGGGCTGGCGGGCCCTTTGAAGTTTAGGGCCCTTGGGCAACTGCCCATTAAGCCCAATGGAAGAGACGGCCCTGGCTCCGTGTCTCTCCTCAGCTCTGCATGCAAGTTATTCATCTGCTGCACTGCGTTCATATCCCACCTCGCAGTGACACTTCTGCCTACGCTGAAGATCAGACCCCTACCTGCCCTTACCCCCTGTGTTCCAGTCTAGTTTTGTCCGTTATACATACAGTAAAATGCCCATCCAGTTGTGATGTCTGACCAGACATATTGAGCAACTGATTGGTAAGTGTCTACAGGGTATGCAATCGGGAAGCCGGCTGACATTATACAGACAGTCGGCTTCCCGACTGTAATATTCCGGCGAGGGTGAAATGACCAGCATCTAGATGTAGACGGCGGTCATTTTACCGACGCCAGGAGAGCGGCGCCCGGCATCCCGATCGAAGTAATGCCGGGCGCTGCTGCGGACAGCCGCGGGGGGGGGGTAGGTTTAGGGCTCCCCGGGGGGACTTAGGTTTAGGCGGCAGGGAAGGGGGGGCTAGGTTTAGGCACTGGGGGGAAGGTTAGGGTTAGGCACCCCTAAGGAGGGTTAGGTTAGGTTAGTTCATACTTACCTGGGAGCGATCGGTATTTCCAGCAGTGTCAGCCTGCCACTGTCGGGATTTGAATCGCCG
The DNA here is from genome assembly GCA_031769625.1 of Taudactylus pleione. Classification (NCBI taxonomy): domain Eukaryota; kingdom Metazoa; phylum Chordata; class Amphibia; order Anura; family Myobatrachidae; genus Taudactylus; species Taudactylus pleione. The sequence goes on from JAUIMM010000661.1 coordinate 366,430, forward strand.
GACACAAGTTCGTAATTCGTATGTATTCCGTCTACAGCTTACCAAATCAGCCGCTCAAGTCAAGTGTGTATCCAGCAGTACTGTACTCACTACCCACTACCTCACATTCAGTCTCTACAGCCGTTCAAGTCAAGTGTGTATCCAGCAGTACTGTACTCTCACTACCCACTACCTCACATTCAGTCTCTACAGCCGCTCAGGTCAAGTGTGTATCCAGTAGTACTGTACTCACTACCCACTACCTCACATTCAGTCTCTACAGCCGCTCAGGTCAAGTGTGTATCCAGCAGTACTGTACTCACTACCCACTACCTCACATTCAGTCTCTACAGCCGCTCAGGTCAAGTGTGTATCCAGCAGTGCTGTACTCACTACCCACTACCTCACATTCAGTCTCTACAGCCGCTCAAGTCAAGTGTGTATCCAGCAGTACTGTACTCACTACCCACTACCTCACATTCAGTCTCTACAGCCGCTCAAGTCAAGTGTGTATCCAGCAGTACTGTACTCACTACCCACTACCTCACATTCAGTCTCTACAGCCGCTCAGGTCAAGTGTGTATCCAGCAGTACTGTACTCACTACCCACTACCTCACATTCAGTCTCTACAGCCGCTCAGGTCAAGTGTGTATCCAGCAGTGCTGTACTCACTACCCACTACCTCACATTCAGTCTCTACAGCCGCTCAGGTCAAGTGTGTATCCAGCAGTACTGTACTCTCACTACCCACTACCTCACATTCAGTCTCTACAGCCGCTCAGGTCAAGTGTGTATCCAGCAGTGCTGTACTCACTACCCACTACCTCACATTCAGTCTCTACAGCCGCTCAAGTCAAGTGTGTATCCAGCAGTGCTGTACTCACTACCCACTACCTCACATTCAGTCTCTACAGCCGCTCAGGTCAAGTGTGTATCCAGCAGTGCTGTACTCACTACCCACTACCTCACATTCAGTCTCTACAGCCGCTCAGGTCAAGTGTGTATCCAGCAGTGCTGTACTCACTACCCACTACCTCACATTCAGTCTCTACAGCCGCTCAAGTCAAGTGTGTATCCAGCAGTGCTGTACTCACTACCCACTACCTCACATTCAGTCTCTACAGCCGCTCAGGTCAAGTGTGTATCCAGCAGTACTGTACTCACTACCCACTACCTACCATTCAGTCTCTACAGCCGCTCAGGTCAAGTGTGTATCCAGCAGTGCTGTACTCACTACCCACTACCTCACATTCAGTCTCTACAGCCGCTCAAGTCAAGTGTGTATCCAGCAGTACTGTACTCACTACCCACTACCTCACATTCAGTCTCTACAGCCGCTCAGGTCAAGTGTGTATCCAGCAGTGCTGTACTCACTACCCACTACCTCACATTCAGTCTCTACAGCCGCTCAGGTCAAGTGTGTATCCAGCAGTACTGTACTCACTACCCACTACCTCACATTCAGTCTCTACAGCCGCTCAAGTCAAGTGTGTATCCAGCAGTACTGTACTCACTACCCACTACCTCACATTCAGTCTCTACAGCCGCTCAGGTCAAGTGTGTATCCAGCAGTACTGTACTCACTACCCACTACCTACCATTCAGTCTCTACAGCCGCTCAGGTCAAGTGTGTATCCAGCAGTGCTGTACTCACTACCCACTACCTCACATTCAGTCTCTACAGCCGCTCAGGTCAAGTGTGTATCCAGCAGTGCTGTACTCACTACCCACTACCTCACATTCAGTCTCTACAGCCGCTCAGGTCAAGTGTGTATCCAGCAGTACTGTACTCACTACCCACTACCTCACATTCAGTCTCTACAGCCGCTCAGGTCAAGTGTGTATCCAGCAGTGCTGTACTCACTACCCACTACCTCACATTCAGTCTCTACAGCCGCTCAAGTCAAGTGTGTATCCAGCAGTACTGTACTCACTACCCACTACCTCACATTCAGTCTCTACAGCCGCTCAGGTCAAGTGTGTATCCAGCAGTGCTGTACTCACTACCCACTACCTCACATTCAGTCTCTACAGCCGCTCAGGTCAAGTGTGTATCCAGCAGTACTGTACTCACTACCCACTACCTCACATTCAGTCTCTACAGCCGCTCAGGTCAAGTGTGTATCCAGCAGTACTGTACTCACTACCCACTACCTCACATTCAGTCTCTACAGGCATAGGGAGACAAGAGTGTGAGTTACGAATTAAACTTGACATGGACATAAGCATTTACATTTGTATGAAAATACAGCTGGAAACAGTTTACATATCATATTAACAAAATAAACATTTTAATGTCCCATTGATCACTTTGGATTTAATGAATATGGCTCATTACATTACAATAGATATATACAGTATATATAATTTTTTTTTGGTCATCTTATGTCATTTGATCAGCTTTGAAACAAGATAAATTGGCCCATTTATCATTAACTATTTGCATCATATCCCTGGAAAGGCTGCGGTCTCTTCACTCTGAGCACCTCGCAGGGATGGGAACCCTGCAGGGGCTATTTAATATGTGCCTGCGCTATGATTGCATCCTGCATTGCAAATGCGTTTGTTGATAAATGAGCCCTATAGTGACAAATAGCTGTAGCTGAACTGTAGATCTTAATGAAGGTGCACATTATCTCTAAAATAACTGGTATCCTTTTAAAAAAACACAATTCAATAATGTGCATTTAAAAGGATATTATAACTGGTTTATTAATAATAAATGCAGAGCTCACTAGGGCCAATTTACTTTTTTGGGGATGATATAAGATGAAAAATTAAATGACATGAGAAAAAGACAGTAAAACGGGTAGGGTGAGCCTATGTTTGGATGCTCCATTAAATCCCCTCTTCCTTGCACTGACAGGTGAGCTCATGCAGATTTACATTTCCTGACATCTAAACAAAGAGATATTTTAAAATAGATCCAGTAGCCAGGGAGATGGCGTAATGTCCTTTTTATGTATATTCAACATTGGAACATCTACTGGCAGTTTATAAATATATCAGATCCACCTGCATCTCCTAGAAGGGTGCTAACACAGAACCTCTGTCAGAACTTTTGTTGCAGTGACCAGGTCTATGATAGGTCATTAGTGGAGAATCAAAGCTCCTTAAGAACACAGGAATCAGAGATTGCATTGTAGAGACACTGATGAAACTGTGGGCCTGATTCAGAGACTGAGGCTAATGCGATCGCAGCTGCGATTTCGCCATACATGCCTACCCTCCCAGAATTCGCCGGAGGCTCACGTTTTTCCGGGTAACCCCCCGCATCCTGGAAAGCACTTCTCCCGCATTCTACCCACTTCCTAGTGAAGTAGGAAGAATGGGAAGCATTTTAGCAGGGATTGGTGGGTCCGTGCGCTGGGGGTAGGGCCTAATGAGGCGATTATGTGAGAATCGCGTCGTTTAGCCCCACCCCCTTTTTAAAATATGTGTTGTCACAGGCAAATTCCTGTTAGGTGGTGGGGTTTAATGGCACTATTTCTGTTGACCCCGCCCCCAACTCTGCCCACATGCTGCTCCTCCCCGGGCTAATGTCTAAGTCGGAAAGTATGGATTCCGCACAGGATGCAGCTGCAAAAATATACAGTTCCAAAGCTTAACCGAGCATAAGGGCGCCCACTGCTGCCTTCTCAACAGCGTCCGTCACGTACCAGGGCAAAATATCGGTAACATGGACCAGCAATGCAGACCTTGCGGCATGTCTGACCTGTCTCCATACAGTGACTCTCCTGACACGCTGAGAGCTCTGATCGCAGTGGCTAATTTATGCAGGCCCATGTAACAGCGTTTAAACAGTAAGACACAACTGCGTTTTTCTGACCACCCCCCGTTACCTCCCCCGAACGCTAACTTTCTGTTGATTACTTCTCTGTGTGTGCGGAATCGTAAGACACATGCGCTGTGCGGGTTATTCGTATGTGCAATGGAAAACAATTGCTTGATTTGCGTAAAAAAAAAAATCGCCATTGCGTACATATCTAAATCAGGTCCTTTATACACTTTACTGAATACATAGTAACCAGAGAGGCATTTGCTTTAATTCTCTAAAGCCTACTAATCCATAAGACAGAATGTGATGGCTAGAGTTTACAGTTTCCCTAGATATCAGCTATATATTGCAGGCTATACTATACAGTGTGTGCACCAGGCACTATAATATAGAAATGGTTAATAAAGACTCGTACCTCCTCACCTGGATGGGACAGGCGTCTGTGGGCCTCTGCTATCCAGATTGGATATTATAAGGCCCGTGGAGCAGCATGCCCAGGCTCGCCCTCCAGATCCAAGTTTAATCATCTCTGGACATTGTAAATTATTGCCAGGAAGGAGACAGCTTGATGCCAGCTGACTGAGCAGAGCGCCTGGGCACAGGGCCAGTGTATATACCGGGTCACCCTGGAAACTTACTGAGCGGTTGTCGTTCTTTTGTTTTCAGTCTTTATCTATTATTGAGCTGTTAATCGAAAAACTGTTGACATTTCATTAACATCCCTTTGCGAGGGATAAAGTTTACACTGACCGGCTTGTGTTTTATTAAGAGTAACAATAGGTTTCAGATACAGTAAATCAATATGGTACTCTCAGGACTTATAGTGGCAGCATGTATGTGTGTGCATGTAAGATTTTTTATATATATATATATATACATACATACACAGTATATATACAGTATATATATCTATATATAGTATATACATAGCATACTTGCCTACCCTCCCGATATGGCCGGGAGCTCCCGGCCCCCGGAAAGGCAGGCAAGTTTCCGGGCCCAGGCAACGTGTCCGCACCCCCCCTGTGGTTGTAAGTATAAATGCCAGCAGCGGGGGGCCGGTGACGAGATTTGTGCTGAAACGCGTCTTCGTGGCTCCGCCACCGGCTGCACAATGCCATTAATCACGGCATTGTGAATAGGGGGCGGAGCCATGATGACGATATCACGCTGTTACACCCCATGCTCCACCCTCAATGACACGTTACCTGCCGGGCCCTGCCCCCTTTCACTGCGTCACACCCCCAGCAGTGTAAGCCTGACAGCTCCCTCCCAGAAGGAGGGAGCTAAATGTCGGCAAGCCTGATACATCGTTCAGTGTTATACAGGTAAGCATATGAGGGTTATATCCATTCTGGGCATGTTTGCCTACTCTCCCGGTTTGGCTGGGAACCTCCCGAAAATCGGGTGCCGCACCCGGCCCCCGTAAGGGTAGGCATTTCCCTCGCATTTATGCCCACTTCCTAGTGCCTGCTAGCCGTGAGCCGATGACAATGTCCGGTTTGCGCTCCACAATGTGGAACACAAATCCCGTAAGTGCTGCATCTGGCCGGGCAGACGAATGAATTAGCCCGGGTCAGTATGCAGGGTGAGCTGGCCTGTCAATCTGGGTAAGCCGGCCCGGCAGAGGGGGGATGGGACCGACCCAGCGGGAATTACCCGCTGTCCTAGTGGCCCAATTCGCCCCTGGTGTCTTCATGATAAATATCGACATGGTCAATGTCGATAGTATGACCATATTATGACTGTCGACAGATCATACTTATCCCGTGCTCAAGTGTATTTAGACTGTAAGCTCCAATGTGGCAGGGACTGACATAATGCCACCTCCTTATGGGATCATAGGCTGTTTTGTGCTATGTAACTGAGCCTAAGCAAGGGATATACATTAACACTGTTTAGAAGAGAAAGCGCATTGTGGCTAAACACCTTTACTTCATCCTAACTCACCCACTGCATGTTCAAGTCGTAGTGCTGTACCCTCCTGAAATGTAACCCCTATACCAGTAACAGAGCTTCCACCTTAGCAGATGGTGCAGCACAGACGGTGTAATGGTTAGCACTGAGGTCGCAAGTTTGCTTGCTACTACGGCCCTGTGTGGAGTTTGTATATTCTCCCTGTGCTTGCGTGGGTCTCCTCCGGGTACTCCGGTTTCCTCCCACACTCCAAAAATATACTGGTAGGTTAATTGTCCCTCAACATAAATGAACCCTAGTGTATAGGTGTGTGCATGTGGTAGGGAATATAGAGTGTAAGCTCCACTGGGGCAGGACCTGATGTAAAAGGACTAGATATTCTCTGTAAAGTGCTGCGGAATATGTGTGCACTATATGAATGATTGTTAAGAAATAATAAATAAATTGTGCAGCGCCTACGGAGTCCACAGATGAGGAGGAGCCTGTAGCTGCCGCACGCCTATCAACGGTGTTCGTTCTACCACTATCCTCACCCACAGCCATCTGCACTGTAAAGTCCAAACCAAGGGCCTGATTCAGAGCCGCTCGTTAGCGGCCGCTCGTTCGTTCTGACCGATGTTCGCACATCTGCGCATGCGTACGGATTTTAATACGCATGCGCGAACCAGTCAGTGCGGCCGAAAATCGTTTGTTCGCTATATAGCGAATGGTTGCTATTTTGAGTGACAGGAGGAGGTGCATGTGGGTGGTAACAGGGGAAGGTGCTTGAAAACGGGGGTGTGGAATTAGATCGCAGGCGCGCTTAAAGGTCAAAACGGGCGTTTTAAGGGAGTGCATAATTAATACAGCAGCGTCATTGACCACGTCACTTGTTTTTTTTTTACACCGAACTGCTCGCAAAATAGCGGTTGAAAAAACCAGCCACAAGAATAGCGAGCAGTTCATACGCTGTTCGATGTGCTCGATTAATCTAATAAATAGCGGACATGACGTAGGATGCGAGCGGCCAGGGGGCGTATTTTACAAAATTACAACCTCAAGTTTTACTCGCTCGTTCAGACTTAGAGGCGTGAACAGACCGCAATTAGCGAACGGTTCATTTGAATAGCCACCCCCTTGTTTTAGAACGACCGCAAATAGCGAGCGGCTCTGAATCAGGCCCCAAGTACCAATGCACATGTGCAGGCCCCAAGAGGGGAGCCCATGGGAGGATTGAACACAGCAAATATATTGCTATGGGGCCAGGTGAGGTGATGTAGTGTTCCCCACCTGCTGCCCAAAACAATGAGTGCTCCTTCCCTCAGCTACAAGCTTTAGCCTGATACTGCTGCATTATTTATAACATGCATCACTTTGAAAGGGTGGCCTGAGGCCTACGTCGGATATAATCACACCAAATGGGTTAGGGTCTGCTTTACATTCTAATTCCCAACTAGTATAATCACAAACCATGTAAGAACAGCACACGTGTTGGATAACCTATTGGGTTGACCACAAACACTGTGATATTGGTCAACTGGCTCAACTCTAGCTGATAAAAACATATGCGACAATCGCTGGCCATAGAGACCCACAATTACTGCTTTATTTGTCTATTTCTTACATTTGCACTTTCACCGAAAATGATCTTAATCCCTACATTATATTTCAGACTAAAGCGAACAGTGGTATATTAATATCACTCTGATGTTTATAGCTTACAAGGGGGGAAAACTTCAATTATGATACAATCCCCTGAAAACACTGGTCTAGCAGTACTAGTAGGAATAATCCCAGCAAGCTGGCTGCATAACCCGCTAAGCAGATTTCACCATACGCTGCACACTGACTTGTCACTGACAGCTAACCGACTATCGCATTTCAGTGTAACAGAGACATATCTATCATGAGGAGCAGGCGGGTCTGTCTCAGACATGAATCACTGGGCTACACCTGCTTGTATGGGACAGTCATATCTGTAATATTTATTCTGTCATTGTGGCCTCAGCTATTCTCCTAGCAACAGTAAGTGAAAACTATTCATGTCCTGTTAGCCACCTCACTCATACCAATGGCATGTAGTCTATGGAAGAAAGCAGATTTCCACCCATTGGTCTAAATTTATATCTGTTATTAACATAATATAATTTGCTTTGCTGCATTTTTATGATGCATATCGGCTTTCATTACACTGACAAATGCTCATATCTGATTCCTTATTGCTGGTAAAACTACATCATTGTTCAAATAGTATCATATTATTAAACTAGAGTAGAGGTTCCCAAGCTCTGCCTCTACAGTCCAGATTTTAAGGATATCCATGCTTGAGTCCGGAAGGTTAAATCAAATTGACCAAGGTACTAATTAAGTCACCTATGCTCAAACAGGGATATCCTTAAAAGGTGGACAGTAATGGTGGAGTTTCAGAACTAGAGTATTGGATCCACCAGGTCGAGGGGTCTCTCCTCTTCTCCCCTACTCTTACCTCGGCTGCGAATCTCACGGGAAATCCTGGCACGTGGCCCCGCCACGCATCAATCCTTACTCTGCTTGGGCAACACCTTCACTCCGTCCCCTGGATTGGGAGCTGTAGCTGCACCACCCTCGTCGTTGGTGGCATCTTCTGATCTGCTGTGCATGCACGCCAGATCAAAAGATCCGGCGGCCGATAACATACCTCTGGATGAGGAGGGGGAATGATATATCGGGGTCATACACCAGATTGTGCAGTGTGTACGGGCCGCCCGATATATCGTGCCATCATATCTACCGTCCCTGGGTGCACACATCGTCTAGTGTGTACCCAGCATTAGAGTCTAAAACATGATACATAAGATTTTCAGCATAGAAAAACGATTTTGCTATTGTGATTGTTAAATCTGCCCACGCATTATACAGGTTTTCCAGTAATAGGTGATCAACATGATCATACAGGTTGAGTCTCCCATATCCAAATATTCCAAAATATGGATTTTTTTTTTTGAATGACTGAGATAGTGAATGAATCTTTGCCTTTTGATAATTCAACGTATACAAACTTTGTTTAAGACACAAAAATATTGAAAATATTGTATAAAAGGTTTATATAAAACATAAATGTATCCTGTGTTTAGATTTCGGTCCAATTGCCGATATTTCATTATGGCGTGCAATTATTCCAATATACGGAATATTCCGAAATCCAAAATACCCCTGGTCCCAAGCATTTTGGATATGGGAGACTCAACCTGTACCTGGTTAACATTACAGAATTATCCTATAGATAGAGGCTTAATTTTAGATTGTTTGGGTGCTGCACACATCATAGCAATAATTGTAATATCAATTAGATCACAAGTAAAAATTGTGTTGGTAACGTAAGTCTATATTTACATTAGTAATGTTAAATATTATTTACACAGTGAAATGTACATTCAGGCACCAAATGACTTTAGTCAACAACACAGAAAAACCCACAAACTCAAAATTAGAGCACTTTTATATTATTTTGTGCTGGCAAGCCAGATACTACTACTAAGAAACATGTCATACAGTGGAGCCTGGAAGTTGTCAGGGACAGCGTGGGTACAACTGACCCATGGGCTGTCAGTTGGAAAATATATATATATAAAATATCAAGTAAAATTAACTCTTATATTTGGAGAGTAGTGACATCAGCTCATTGTGAGAATGAACACACCAATCACCTCCTTTAAGTAATACAGGTTGACTCTTCCATATCCAAAATGCTTGGGACAAGGGTTATTTTGGATTTCGGAATATGCCGTATTTTGGAATATTACGAATAATGGCGAGGGGGCCATTGAATAGGAACGGCATTGCCACCATCACAACATTCCTTGCAATGGCAGGGACGGACTGGGGCTGTATATCAGCAATGGCAGTCCGCCCTCCACTCCCGCGTGAAGTGGGGCGTGGTTAATGCAAGGGGGCGCGCCGCGAGTCACAGGGGCTGGCCCCATCTCTTCCCGGCCCAGCACAGCTGCCGCCGGCCCATACACGCCTCCTCCCCTTCCGTCTCTGTGATATCTTAATGATTCCGAAGATGTTGGGTGGAGGGCAGGGGACTCTTCCGTCCCCCCTCCTCGAGTCGGCCCTAAGGCCATCGGCCCTTCTGGCATATGCCAGAAGTGCCCGATGGCCAGTCCGGCCCTGCATGTAGCCATAGCATATTAACCATTTAATGGTTTATTAGTGTGCATGCACAAAGGAGCTCTGCTATGGACTCTCCATCCTGGTGTCCGCAGCAGAATGGGGCAATGAGCGTCAGCAGCCATCGAAAACAAGCATGCTATGGTGCCAACTATCGCAATCTTGGAATTGAATGGAAAAAGCATCTCCATTGCATCGGAAACATCGATGATTGCCAATCTTTGGTTACTAATGGCTTTCCTTACTTAAGTTCACATTGGGGAAAGTGCGTCGCAGGGACGGACTCTTTTCTGATACGCTGTCTTGGTAAACACTGCTAAATAAATCGGTGCTAAACAAAGTGAAATGGATTGTTATTTATAGGAGATAATCATAAATAGGCCCTTGAGTGAGAGGCTGCTGCTGGAAATGGAGTGAACACTAGGCCAGCTCTATGCAGCAGCAGCACAGCTATGGGAGTAGTGACTATAGGTCTCATCCAGCCCCCACACCTGGAATTCCCTGACAATGATGTCACTAGTGTGGGGTCTCAGCGCCGGATCAGTTACTCACATGACGGCATATAAGGGTTGAGTGGCCGGGGGTGCTGTACTGTTTGGGTGGCGGTGGTATAGGATAGCGGTGTGCTTTGTCTAAAGGCAGTCTGACTCTGTGGGGTCCGGGAGTGAGCCTGGTGGGATGGGGAGGAAGCCGGTCCAGGGGATCCCGGCTGTGGGGGGTTGGGAGCCGGTCCGGGGGTGGGAAAGTTCAGGCCTGTGTGTGGATAGGGCGATTGCCGGCCTGTAGGAGTGCTGGTGCAGCGTTCGGCCTCGAGTCTGTGCGGTACAGCTCAGCAGCTGCAGTAACTCTGTATCACTCATCTCCAGGGCCCTGAGTCCCCTGGCAGCTGCACTCCCGCCATGGCCAAATCCCCCCTACCGTCCGGAGCATCAGCCCCACTGCCCGGGAACAGCTCGGCGCTGGCCGCTGCTCTGAGAGGTCTGATAAACAATTCACAGTTCAGGTGAGCGGCTGTGTGACCTGAGGGGACAGTTCAGGTGAGCGGCTGTGTGGCCTGTAGGGGACAGTTCAGGTGAGCGGCTGTGTGACCTGAGGGGGCAGTTCAGGTGAGCGGCTGTGTGACCTGTAGGGGACAGTTCAGGTGAGCGGCTGTGTGACCTGGAGGGGACAGTTCAGGTGAGCGGCTGTGTGACCTGTAGGGGACAGTTCAGGTGAGCGGCTGTGTGGCCTGTAGGGGACAGTTCAGGTGAGCGGCTGTGTGACCTGAGGGGGCAGTTCAGGTGAGCGGCTGTGTGGCCTGTAGGGGACAGTTCAGGTGAGCGGCTGTGTGACCTGGAGGGGACAGTTCAGGTGAGCGGCTGTGTGGCCTGTAGGGGACAGTTCAGGTGAGCGGCTGTGTGACCTGAGGGGGCAGTTCAGGTGAGCGGCTGTGTGGCCTGTAGGGGACAGTTCAGGTGAGCGGCTGTGTGACCTGGAGGGGACAGTTCAGGTGAGCGGCTGTGTGGCCTGTAGGGGACAGTTCAGGTGAGCGGCTGTGTGACCTGAGGGGGCAGTTCAGGTGAGCGGCTGTGTGACCTGAGGGGGCAGTTCAGGTGAGCGGCTGTGTGGCCTGTAGGGGACAGTTCAGGTGAGCGGCTGTGTGACCTGAGGGGGCAGTTCAGGTGAGCGGCTGTGTGACCTGGAGGGGACAGTTCAGGTGAGCGGCTGTGTGACCTGAGGGGGACAGTTCAGGTGAGCGGCTGTGTGACCTGTAGGGGACAGTTCAGGTGAGTGGCTGTGTGGCCTGAGGGGGACAGTTCATGCGAACGGCTGTGTGGCCTAGAGGGGACAGTTCATGTGATTGGCTATGTGGACTGGGGATGTGGCATGGTTCAGATGAGCCGCTGTGTGGCCTGGGAGGGGCACAGTTCAGGTGATGGTTTTATGGCATGTGACACAGTTCAGTTGAGCAGCTATGTGAACTGAGGTAAAGAAATAGGAATAACATCAATTATACTGCAAACTTTATATAAAAAAAAATGATATTTTTCTATAGAACATAATTTTAAAATCCCTGCATCAACATTTGGAGTCCTTATACTTGTACAAAAAGACTGAGGTGTCTGTCATATGTCATATTGGGGCCCATTTATCATTCTATATTTGCAGCTATGTCCCCGAAAACAGCCGTTTTGGGGGGTTAACCGCAAATATTAAGTTTCCCCCAGATGTATGAAGGTGGGACCGCAGCAGTTATCTCTGATGCCTGCTGCGATCCCTCCATTCCCGATGGCAGCCGTAGGTTTCTATGGGGGATGCGATGCTGCCAAATTTACCAACATTCAAAGATGGCGTTAGCAGCAGGGTTGTCTTAACAGCAGTGTGGGCCCTGGGCAAAGCAATGCACCTTGGCCCCTACCAACCCATTCACGGGAAAATCAGACCTCCCACACATGCAGAGAGACTCTGGGCCTGATTCAGACCTGGTCGCTAAGCTGCGAACGCTCTCTAGGGGGTGATTATCGGACATCTATGCATGCGTATGCATCAAAGAACGCATGCGTGAACCAGTCACTGCGGCCGGGAGTCGTGTGCTCGTAGCACACAGACTGGACGCTACTTTGAGTGACAACACCATTTGTGGGTGGTGACAGGGGAAGGTGCTTGTGAACGGGGGAGTGGATGTGCGAATGTAGGCGTGTCTGAGCATCAAAACGGAGTTTAATGGGTATGCATAATTAGCAAAGTAGTGTCATTGAACACGTCACTTGGTTGTATTTTAGCCTGAACTTTTTGCAGTGCTTGCGGTGGGGTAGGGGTCTCGATCTTCCCGATTAATCACACACTTCCTGGAGATGAGGTGGGTGGCTTTATACTCCTGCGTACGCTCACTGCCATCGCCCTCTAAGACATAGTCCTTAAGCCAGACAGTGCGATTGCGGGATTTGCATACCCGGCCCCTTTTGGCAGCAACCGGGTCTGAATCAGGCCCTTTGACTGACTGGTCTGAAGCCGGTGGATGAAGTGATACTGGGACTGAGGTGAGTACTCGTCATGGGGGGGGATGTGGTGGGGGAGGGCAAATTGGAATACAGTGCATCGGAGGCCATCTTATAAAAATATCACAAATTTACCAACTGGCCATGGGTGCAGGGGGGCGGATCGGTGGGCCCCTACAAGCTTCGGGTCCTTGGGCAACTGCCCAACAAGCCCAATGGAAGAGATGGCCCTGGTTAGCAGCTGTAGCCGATGGGCTACACTATGCGGAATTAGTCGGCAGGAGGTTCCTCCGGAACCCTCCCCGGCAATGACGGCCGCTCATGTGCAGTCAGCAAGACTTCGCATGCGCAGAAGCCCTTGCAGCTTTCCGTGCACATCGCAGTGACGGGCCGAATGATGGTCAAATCTGTGTGTCCCGCATTGTCCTGGAAGATGCCACATACATGATTTTCTGGCATTAGGAGCTGACGTGTATTACACTGTTTCTTCTGTGCACCAAGGCATCTTTGTACTTCATGTGTCCCTATTAAATGGCTATAAGTTGTAGCGGAAGTTTCAAGCCATTTTATTGTCCTGGGACATTGTATTAGGACTCTAGGGCCCATTTATCATTAAATACTTGCAGCATATTCCCTTTAAAACACCCATTTCGGGGGGGTACCATGCAAATATTCATTATCCCCTGAATGTATTGTGGAGGGATCACAGCAAATATTTCTGATATCTGCTGCTGGCCCTCCATTTCTACCAGCTGCTGCAAACCCCATAGGTTTCTATAGGGAATGAGATGCTTTCAGATTTACTAAGTTCCGGTGTGCTTCGCATTCCAGAACTTGGGGCCTGATTCAGAGCGGACGCTCTGACCAGAGCGCTCGCTCTGAATCAGGGCCCTCCTACATGAAAATGGAGCGTCCTCCTGGACGCTAGCATAGCTGTGGGTGACCACCCACAGCTTATGCGAGCGTCCATGATGATGGTCACGATGGTCAAGACCATCGCGACCATCGGGCTTGCGACGGAGACCCTGCGGTAGGGTCTCGCTGCCGCAAGCCCTGGAGTGATTTTGGCTCTATCAGAGCCAAAATCACTCCCACTGACATCACTACTGATGTCAGTGGGGCCGGCTTCAGACGGTAGGCGTTCCTATGGGAACGCCTCCGTCTGGCAGCTACGCCCCCGGCATGCCCACCAAAGGGGGCGTGCTGTCAATCACGCTCCCTCCGTCGTGCGCATGCGCAGTGGGGTAACATCGACCCGCTTGTGAGCGTCCTGCGCTCGCGAGCGGGTCTGAATGACCCCCTTGGTCCCCACAATTTACGTCATCTGAATATGGCGTAAGCTGCTGTAGCCTACACATCGCATTACTGTTATTATCATTTTTATAGCGCCAAGAGTGTCCTTACAAAGTACTTAAACAAATAAGTGTACAAGAAACCAGTGATTTACATTAGAAAAAAATGCAAGACAAGGACATGGTTTTTACACATTGCTGCATAAGCAATCATAACATTCAAAATAAGCAGTTGGGCATAAGTAACAAAGTGTTACGCACCTTGTGGGGAGTAAAGGTGCATTCAGACGTAACGATTTTGTTACCAACGATTTTCTGTCAGATTATCTGTCAGATTTTTTAAAGTGTAATGAACGATTTTTTGAACTACAAACTATTTTTGGAATTTCGCTTAATGAAAATCATTCAATTGCTCAGTCAGAATGAACTACAAACAGGAACGCGCTTGAACGATAATCGTTCATCGTTATAACTCAGAAACTGAACGATTTTTTCAACGATTGAATGATAACGACATCGTTATAGTTGAATCGTTAAAAAAATTGTTACGTGTGTATGCACCTAAAGGAGTAGATGAAATGAGAAGCACATGAGGGAAGAGGGCCCTGCTCGTGAGTGCTTACATTCTAAAGGGGAGGGGCAGACAAACAGGCGTGACACAGACTGGGTAGACAGGGAGGAAGGAGCAAGTAGCAGCAGGTTAGGATGAGAACTGGAAGGCTTTGATGAAGTAGTGGGTCTTGAGAACCCGTTTGAAGATTTGTAGAGGTGGAGAGTCTGATGGGCAGGGAGAGAGGCCCTGATTCAGAGCCGGACACTCTGACAGAGCGCTCGCTCTGAATCAGGGCCGTCCCTGCTCCTTTTTGGAGCGGCCTCCTGGCCGCTCGCATAGCCTTACCACCGCAAAGGAGGACGTCTTGAAAATTCAAGAGGTCGTCCCCTCATTCAGACCGACCGCACGCTCTGTGCGACCGGCTCTGAATGAGGTCCTGAATGTGTGGTTTGAAGGAGAGGGAGGAGTCCAGGATCACTACAAGACTGCGCATTTTGGGGCTAGAGGAGATTGTTGTGCCATCAATCTCCTCTAGAACACTCCTTTTTGATAATGAAAATGTGGGAAGTAAGGTTATGCGGGAGGGTGGGAAGACAATCAGCTCAGTCCTAGATGTGTTAAGTTTAAGAAAGCGTCGGGATATCCAGGAAATTATAGCAGAGAGGTAGTTATACGAGTGAGGAGAGAGGTCAGGGGAGGAAAGTTAGATCTGTGTATCATCCGCATAGAGATGATATTGGAGGTCAAAGATCTATAGAGTTCACCTAAAGTGGACGTATAGAAGGATAATAGGAGAGGTCCAAGAACAGAACCTTGTGGACCACCTACAGTTAGTGGAAGTGGGGGGTGGGATGCGTAATGAGAGGAGACAGAGAAGGAACGTCCAGAGAGGTAGGAGGACAGCCAGGAGAGGGCAGTATCACGTAGACGGGAGTGAAGGATTTGCAGGAGGAGAGGGTGGTCCACAGTGTCAAAAGCAGCAGAGAGATCAAGGAGAATGAGCAGAGAGTAGTGGCCCTTGGATTTGGCAGCAAGGAGGTCATTGCTGACTTTCTTGAGGGCAGTTTCAGTGGAGTGGAGAGAACGGAGGCCATACTGAAATGGGTCAAGGTGTGAGTGGGAGGAAAGAAAGGCGGTAAAGCGATTGTAAACAATATGCTGAAGGAGTTTGGTTGCAAAAGGGAAGAGAAAGCTGTGTCTGGAGTTGGAGACAGTGTAAGGATCATGGGTAGGCTTTTTAAGAATAGGGGAGACAAAAGCATGTTTGAATGCACAAGGGACAGTGCCAGATAAAAGGGAGAGATTGAGGAGGTGGGCAAGATGGGAACAGGCAGAGGGAAAGAGGTAGCGGAGGAGACAGGAGGGTCGTGATTTTCTCTCCAGATACAGGGGAGAAGGATGTCAGAGTTGGTAAGATAGATGTGGAGGGGAGATTCCGGGAAAGGAATGAGTGGAGTGCTGAGGGTCTGGTGGGATATGATGTCCTGTTGGTCTGGTGGGATATGATGTCCTGACATATGTAGTCAATTTTACATGTAAAGTAGGTGGCAAAGTCAAGGGCAGAGAGCATAGAGGGGAGACAAGGAGGAGGTGGGCAGAGGAAGGAGTTGAAAGTGGCGTAGACATGCTGGGGGATTTAAGGACTCTAAGGAGATGAGGTTCCTTAAATATGATTGTTTGGAGAGGGAAAGGGCAGCTCTGTATGATGAGAGCATAAATTTTAAATGGAGGAAGTCTGCCTTAGATCATGATTTCCTCCACTGTCGCTTGGCGGTTCGTGAACAGTTTTGCAGGTATGTAGTGCATTTGGAATGCCAGGGTTGAGGTGTGGATCTGCGAGGGTGAGTACTGATAGCCGGACAACAGAGTCAAGAGCAGAAGTAAGGGAGGCATTATATAGGGAAGTGGCTTGTTCAGGGCAGGAAAGAGAGGATGGGGAGAGAAGTGAGTCAAGCAGGGAGGAGAAATAAACTGTTGATAGCCTCAATGTTACGCTTAGTGATGGTGGCCTTAGGAGGCAGAGGAGGGGAAGTAAAGAGGGATAAATTAAGATAGAATGGGAGCGTGATGAGGTTCATTGGAAGAGACCAAATGAAGGTGTGAGGGTAAGGAGTTTAGAGGCAGAGGATTCTGTGGGGATACCAATTGGAATATTGAAGTCACCTAGGATAATGGATGGTAGATCTGAAGAGAGAAAGTGAGGGAGCCAGAAAGCGTTGTCAAGGAATTTGGAGGGAGGGCCAGAGGGACGGTAAATGACAGCTACTCGTAGGTGTACTGGTTGGAAAAGGCGTATAACATGAACCTCAAATGTGGAGAATGTAAGGGATGGCTCTCAGGGTTTGAGTTGGTAGGATTAACTGGGGGGATAGAAGGACCCCAACACCACCCCCATGGCGACTCCTAGGGGTGTGTGAGAGAGGGTTAGGCCCCAGAGGAAAGAGCTGCAGGAGAAGTTTTGTCAGAGGGCAAAATCCAGGTTTCAGTAATGGCTAGGAGATACAGGGAGTTGGAAGGTCACGGGTATGGGTAGGGTCCAGTTTATTACAGGCCTGTCTGGCATTCCAGAGGGCACAGGATAGAGGGACAGAGTTTGTGGGAGAGATGTGAATGAGATTATCAGGGTTGCCGTAGCGTGGAGGTGAGATTAATCTGGGGGACCGAGATGAATAGAGTGTAGCGATGGTGCAGGTCTGAAACCCTCCCCCGGCAATGGCCGCCACGCATGTGTGGTCTGTAGAGCAGGAGTCCCAGCACAGGAGTGAAGAGACTGTTGTCGCGGTCACTTCACTCCCAGCACATCGCAGGGATGGGCTCTTTTCGGACCCCCCCCCTGTCCCTGCAGGAGCAATTTGTTACATTTGGGCGCTATGATCACATATCACTAATATATAATTAATAAAATATAAAGCTAATATCATGCCCAGATCGCATTGCAAATGTTAAATTCAGTCCAGACTACTTATTACAGAGAGTAAATGGAAAATGACGACAGTTTTAAAATTATTGACGTTACATGTGGATGATAAAAATAAAAACCTTTTCCAGTGGGCCAACTAGACACAGGTGCTATCCAAAAACCTGTTCCTGTCAGTGTGGGTAGGAGTTCATTCTGATGGTCCCACAAACTCTTCCTCTTCCCTGCCCTATCTTATTTGCATTCATGACAGTCTTTGTGGTATGAGTTCTGTGAAGTTTACAGCCGGCTTCACATCATAAGATTTGCATTGCAGAGGGAAATGGATCAGGCCAATACTTCTCATCCATCTGTGAAAGGGCACTACGTCATCAGTCCTCTGCAATTAGCAGCGTTCAGCCATGGAGATCGAAGGGTCACACAGCTGTTCTATAAGGAGAGGGACAATTTATTCTTGTTTTACCCAACCAGAGTGCAGGCGGGAGGGGGGTTGTGGTCACCTATCTCCAAGGGAGTCTCAAAGCAGCGGTTTCTTTTTCTACATTGAAGGCATATGTGTCGGTGTGCGTTCGGCATCCCGGGAGTCTGGATGCCGATGCTTACATTACTGGCGCCAGAATACCGACGCCGGTCAGAATCCCGGCGCCGGCATCTTGACCGCAGGGATGATGAAGGTACGTAACGGGGTTGGGGAGGGTTAGGGTAGGGAGAGGGGGAGGGTTAGCATACAGACCAACAAGTGTCGGTTGGTTAACCCTGTCGGGATCACGGCGCCGGAATCTGACCGGCCGGAATAGCGAGCGCCGACATCCCATGCCCAACCCATTTTTTAGAGGTCAGCGTGACTAAACTAATGTCCGCACAGGTGCTGTAATCCTGGCACATTTCATCTCAACATGGTCAGTGAGAGATCGGTGAGCAAAACACCAGTGACTGGAGCTGGGGAACTGAGCGGCTCTGCGCACTACCCTAACCTTGCACTGTGGGAAGAGAAACCATCTCTCAGCTGGATTAGGTAATATGAAGGTCAAATAGCTCAGCCTGGGAATATATGTCGGTATTTTACTGATAACTATGTGTCATATGTCTGTTTTACTGAAGCAGAAAACTCAGGCACCTGTATATGATGCTGTTTTGTCAGTCCATAAAGGCTTTTACAGGTGAATATTTAGTCACAAAATAACACAGCATAACAACCACTTTGAATGTTGTGCAGGTCTTGGGATCCTGGTACCTCCGGTCTCTGCTGCACGGACGAGCAGCAGCGGGTCATCCCCAAACCCTGGAGAATTGTGTATGCTGTCTTTATATTCTGACTCAAGTCACATCTATCACTGTCTGCGTAGTCTGTAAAGCCGCCAGGGCATAGAGATCAGTCTATGCTGCGCTATTTCTCCATTTTTTTGGCCTAAAGGATACCGTTTGGCCACTTTTGGGTGCATAATCCATAGTATAAATTAATGCATATCCAGCAAGTGTTTAAGTCTTAGTACATACAGTACTACTAGAAAACTTGTGAACCCTTTAGATTTTTCTGAATTTTGGCATAAATGTGTCCAAATCTAAGTCACAAAAATAGAGAATTCAATGGGGTTATTCCTATCGACTGCAAGTTCCCTCGCGGCACAAGGGTTCCTCCAGACTCTCGGATCTTTGTTCGCAGTCCCACCTCCACTAGTTCTCTTTAGAAGGTCTGATAAATCTCCCTTAAAGTGTGTGAAAGTTTAAACAGCAAGTTAGAGCTAAATTTATATGTGAAGCTGAAAAATATACATGAAATAACTAGAGTTTATACTTATCCTATAACTTTTTTCTACAGTTAATGTATGAACTCTGCTGTCAGTTGATCATTAACATCTCGGGTGGAGACCAACAGCCATTCTGGCCTTTTTATCGTCCATCTGAGTGCAAGGAGTGAAATTCTGCTGCTGTTTGTTAAAATGTTGCTGCTGAGACCACAAGAAGTTGTCAGGTGAATAGGGCTGAAACTTAGAACAAAGCGTGGGCGTTCAGAGAAACACCAGAAAGTGACTGTTTGTGCAACTCTCCGTGACATGACGCAGTTCTTGTGTCAATGTTTGTCACGGCTGCAGTGTGCTCTAAAAATAATTTGGTTCCATATGTGACTTTGTGTGTGTAAGTGCCTATAGAGACAGACAGACATCCTATGCTGGGTAACAGCGAAAAAAAAACAAAGCTTGCAGCCATCTTTTAGAGGCCTTGTTTTTTTATTGTGTTCATTCTAGCACCCTGCAGATAATCAGTAAGGAGGGCATAGTTTAGTTTTGAAGGGCAAAATTTTATACGTGACGCATCGCTACAGTAGATATAGTGATACCACTAAAATGTTGCCCTTTAAAATTAAAATATGCCCTCCTTACTGATTACATGCAGGGTGCTAGAATGAACACTACTGCTGATGTACTTACATACTTGTCTACCCTCCCGATTTGGTCGGGAGCCTCCCGAAAATCGGGTGCCACTCCCGACCTCTCGGGAAGGAAGGCAATCCTCCCGGCTGCCACCCACCCCTCCTATCCCCCCCGCAATTACCTCTGAATCCCCCGCAGCGTGGGGGGGGGGGGGGTGTGATGACGCGATTCACGCTGGATCGCGTCATTTTGGCCCTGCCCCCTGCTGCACAATGCCTGTAATATCGGCATTGTATAGCGGGGGCTATGACGCAATCTCGTGGCTCAGCCCCCGCTTCACTCACAAATACTCACAGCCTGGCCGGCCCCGCCTACATGAGCTGACCACGCCCCCCTGTCATGCCGATCTGACTGCTCCTTCCCGGAAGGGGCAGCCAGAAAGTCGGCTAGCCTGTGTACTTACCTTCTGGCCGCTAGTTATTGTTGTTATTATTATTTATACAGGGCCACCAGTTTTATGCAGTGATGCATAGAGAATATTTGTCATTTATATCTTTATGGTCAGATTAGGAGCCACAAGAACCTGGAGCTGACAAGGGCCAATTGTGGGGAGTGGTGGGGGCGTGACTGGTGCTGTGTGGGCGTGACTGGTGCTGTGTGGGCATGGCCAGTTCCATAGACTATATAGCTAGATCTTTTCTCCATCTGTCACACATGGTGAGACAGGGAGATTAACTGGCATAAACAGGAATGGGAGAGCGTTGCAAAGACATGAGAGACTGGCAAAATAAAGGGAGCATAAAAGAGGCTGGCACAGACAGAAGGGCAGAGACTAGTGTAGACAGAGAAGAGCTGCACAGACAGGACAGGGAGACTTCTAGGAAGATGTGTCCTTCTTTGTGCTATCAGTCCCTCTGTGGTCCAATGGCTCAGGCGCTGCAGTCCAATAGAGGAGGGGTCAGGTGGCTTGCAGCCAAATCTCTGGCACTCACTGACTGAGTGTGCAGGACTATGATACTGGTGGTGACCTTGGCAAAGCCAGAAATTCAATTTTAAGCTAACAAAAAAAGGTGACCAAGCAGGCTAACAGAAGTACAGGCGCCTCTGAACCATAGCACCCCCTGGTGTGCTTACCATGCGCCATGGATGCGACCTAGTTGATGATGGTGAGTATGCATGCTGACGAATGGGTGTTGTGTATTGGAATTCTTTGATGGGAGATAGTGGGTGCTGTAGCCTAGTTGATGGGTAACAGTAGGTGCTGTGTCCTGGCTGATGATGGATAAGAGTGTACCATATGCTGGGTGCCATGACCTGCCTGTTGGTGACAGTGGGTGCTTCTTCCTTGATGCTGGATGTGTCCTTGACATGAATGGCACTAATTGTGATGCAGATCAGGCTGTTGTATAAGTGATCCTTACTGTGTTATAGATTTGGGACTCTCTGCCAATAAAATGTCCTTTATAGTCAGACGGAAGTTGGGTGTTCACATTTCAGCCGGGTGCTGTGTCAATTATTAGCTATATGGCCAGAAAATGCAGAGGAGTGCTGACAGGTGGCACTAAGCGGGTGCTGCGTCCTCAACTTGAGAATGACATTCACCAAGTGCTATTTAGTAGAAAGAGATGGACACGTGGCGGTGCAGGGCTTCGGGTTGTATATGATGTCACTGCCCAGCCCACATGTCTCTGACATACCAGGTGCAGGACGGACTTCCCAGGCTGAGCTATTTAACCTTCATTATTACCTAATCCGGCTGACAGACAGTTTCTCTTCCCACAATGCAAGGTTGGGATAGTGTGCAATGCCGCTCAGATCTCCAACTCTAGTCACTTTGTTTTACTCACTGAATCCTGACTTACCATATTGAGATGAAATGTGCCAGGATTACGGCGCCTGCGCGGACATTAGTACAGTCACGCTGTCCCCTGCATGGACATTAGTACAGTCACGCTGTCCCCTGCATGGACATTAGTACAGTCACGCTGTCCCCTGCATGGACATTAGTACAGTCACGCTGTCCTCTAGAAAATAAATGTAATCTTAAAAAAAAAACAGGTGAAAGAGCGAGTGGTCAGATGAGCGAGTGCCTTCAAAACATGGCCCCCCTGCCATGCTTCTCATGGTCTGCAGGCCCTGTAACTGATGGGCCTGTATCTGTATGCCGGCCTGGGGCTGTAGTCCCATTAGCCCCATTATTAATCTGGCCCTGCGTATCAGTCCCTGCCCTATTCACTAACATACAAGCTCACATACAATTTGTGCAAGGGCCAATATTCAGGCACCGGGGAGGGAAGGTCAGGATAGGGAGAGGAGGAGGGTTAGAATACCGACCAACAGGTGTCTGTAAGATTCCTAACCCTGTCGGGATGCCGGCGTCGGGATTCTTACCGCCGGCATCCCGTACCCAACCCCTTTGAAGGCATTAGTTTGGATCTGTACAGGCAGAAAGCAGTTGTCAAATTGGTATGAACATTTTTCCGGTTGATTCTAAAACTTCCTGGCGACCGTCGTCATTAGCCAGTGACCTTTCTCCAAGATAAGAGTTCATGGTAGTCTGAAAAGTCTTGATGCCTCAGATCCACTACTGTAATTCTTACATTTACTTCAATGGATTAAAAAAAAAAAAGTTTTGTTTTGTTTGTTTTAAGAAAATGCCACGTACCAGAGTTCTCACGGTGGATTGCTTTATTTTCCAAATTTCTGGACAAAACCTGTATTCTGTGTAAAAAGGGTGTGTGCTGCACTCCGTTCACTGAATAAAGAGCTACAGGAGATTGTAACATATTTTCCAATAGACATAGGGATTGGTGATCCTTAGTGCATTCTCAGTAGGGCTCCATGTAAGGTATGCTATGACGTAAGCAGAGTACGATAGAGTACTCTCACATGTTACCCAAACCTGTATAAAGCCCTATGTTATCTGTAATATCTGAGAGGGGTTGGGTACGGGATCCTGGCGGTCAGAATACCGATAGTGGCGTCCCGACAGTCAGAATCCTGACTAGGTAAGTTTGCTAACCCCTAACCCTCCCCTCTCACAGCCTAGCCCTAACCAGCCCCCCCTGCAGCCTAACCCTAACCCCCCTTTCCAAAGCCTAACCCTTCATCTAGTGCTTACCCTAACCCCTAAAGCTAACCCCCTTCCTAACCCTAATACTTATCATTGGCATGCCAGCGGTCGGGATTCTGGCGCCGGGATTCCGACTGCTGTCAGGATTCTGGCGCCAGAATTCTGACCGCCGGGACGGTAACTACATGCCTCTGAGAGCATGACCGGGCATTCCCTATTCCAGAAAAACATACAGAATACTTTCCACTGGCGCTGTCATAAAAGTCATTCAATTCCTTGGAATAATGATCTCCTGTATCCTCTTCCAGTCTTTCCAACTCAAATCCTTCACAAATTGAGGTCAGTCCGCACGGTATGCAGTCGGGAAGCCGGCGGTCCTAATCCCGACAGCCGGCTTTCCGACTGTCATATCCCGGCAAGGGTCTAAAGACAGGGGGGGAGGGGGGGGGTGTTAGGATTAGGCACCCCCCGGGGGGAGGTTAAGGTTAGGCACCGCCCGGGGTGGGGAAGGGGGGTTAGGTTTAGGCACTTGGGGTGGAGGTTAGGGTTAGGCACCCCTAAGGGAGGGTTAGGGTTAAGGGGTAGAATTAGGTTAGCAGTACTTACCTGAGGACGATCGGGATTTCCACGATCATACCGATTCCGTCCCCACAAACGGAGAATCACTGTTTCTTCTGTAAGTTTGTAAGTCCCAAACAATCCTCCTTAAGTACCTCTAACTACACATTTTTCCTCCAAAGTTCCATCCCCAATTGCCACCAATCCATACAGAGAACCCATCCATGTGACCTTGCTGTGTTGTGGTCACCATGGTTTCTGCGGCATTGCACGTGCTCTCTCCAGGATAGAGATCAATGATCAAATAATTTACCCTGCTTCTGCTTTATTTTCTGCTGCATGAGCGGAACACAGCTTGATTAACGCCTGGAATAGTCTTGTGTACATAGCTTCAGTAATTGGTCATTGATGACTTTGGTTTTGCCCTTGATAAGTCCTGTTAATGTTTACCATATTTGTACCTTTGTACCATATTTGAAGTAGTAGCTATAACTCCCCTTCTGAGAGATTGTAATATTAGCTTGCACACTTACAATGCTCAGATACCCCCTGGCCCTGGTTAGTTTCATTGAATCTTTAATGGAGGCTATAGAGCTGAAATTGTTTACTTTACGTTACTCTCTCTAGGCCTGATTCAGGGTAGTGGGCAAAGTGACTGCATCTGCAAATTGTGCTTTGCTTCATGCAGGCTAACTAGGCCAAATGAGGCGTACTATCGCACCTCTGTGAATCTGCGGCACTATTCAGAGTAGCAGGGAAGACAGACGCTGGCGTAATGCCATGCTGACGCCTACTCTTACAAGCGAATGTATAGGGGCGGTGTAACAGCGTAAGTACAGCTGACTCTGAATACTGGCGGAAATCTGCAGCTATTTTCAAGCATGCAATGCAGCTGCTTTTCTGTATGCTCTCATAACCATGCCCTGCATCTCTAATTCTTTGTATGGCACAATTGTAATGTGTGGCACCATATTTTAGCAGCTGCCAGGACATGTGGACAGTGTTTCAATTTCCCGGCATTGAGGGAAAACTTGCTGTCGGCACTACTGTAATTGCGATATACAAGCAGCCAGGCATCATGCCGAATTTTAATTCCCTCCATTCAGTAACAGTTGGCAATGTTACGGGTTGCACAAGGCTGGTTTTCTAAACAGCATTGGTCGCAGAAGGTTTAGGTGTGTGAATCATTCATCTGTGACAATAGGGAGCTGAGCAGTGACAATTTTACTGACGCAAGTCACAGAAATAACTGGGGTGCTGTGTAAGTGGCTGCTGTTGCTGCAGGGGTGAGGGCTGTGCTCTGATTGGCTCTTTGAGACAGTGAGAGCCAATCAGAGATAGCAATGTGCGCTGTTGCTTAGCAGCAGCCCAGAGAGGGGAGGGAGCCAGGGACTGAGAAGGGTCATGTTTGAGGCAGACAGAGAGTAAGAGAGAGCCTCCAAAGATCCCATGAAGATGCCCTGATCCAGTGACAGTATCCAGGAAGGAGCCAGCGGAAGCATAGCTATCAGGAATTTAAAAAAAACAAACAGTCATCGGGACACCATCGAATGATTTCCATTCAATTATGGAAAACATCGGAATTAAAACATCGATTGTTAGTATCCATCGGATTCCGATGTCCATCCCTAAGCTGAACCTGCAGGAGGACCGTGAAGTGCTCCCTCTGTAGCTTTATCTTTCTGCTCAGCCATACCCCCCGGTGAACAGGAGGCACATCCCATGGAAGTCAGCTCTGTTTTCGGACAGGTGCACCACGATGAGGAAGCTCAACAGGAACACCGGTAAATACATGGTACATTGTGCAAAGAGGACATTGCTCATCATGTTTGGCAACCTGGGAGGGGTGTGCATGGATGCTGCAGAAATATGGACAGATGCCCCAGCCCAGGGACATACTGCTGATAATGCTTATGGGAGCTGCAATACAAATCTCACATCCATGATACACCTGCCCTTCCCAGTACAACCCAGTCGCCAAGGCCCCAGCCAGCTGCAGGGCAGCAGCAGGGGGGGTTATGGTGACAGGGGTGAGATGCAGGTTGGCAGGAGTGAGAAGCAGGGGGGTTTGGTAAGAAGCAGGAGTGAGAAGCAGGGGCCTGTGGTGAAATGTAGGATGCTTTGGTGAAATGCAGGGGGTAGGTGTAAGAAGCAGGAGGCTGTTGTGAGATGCAGGGGGCTGTGGTGAGATGAAATGGATGCTTCCAAAGATACACTCTGCTATATTGGACTTTGCACTTCGGGGCCTTCCTTCTAGTTCAGGGGTGGGGAACCCTTTTTTTGCTGAGGGCCATTTTGATAGACAGTATATAACTTTATTCGTGGACCCAGTGCAGGCCACGCCCCCTCCGTGTGATGTCACACAGGAGGGAAGGGGCCACAATCGCCAGTGATTACAGCAAAGCCCGGAGCATCCTGATGAGGCTCTGGGGAGCTGTAAGGGCAGCGTTGTGATCTTCTAAAGCATCCAAGGGACACTCCAGGTGGCACTGCTGCATAGATTCTGGCTGCAGGATGCCATTCTAGGCACCCTGCTAGCCAGATGAGGCTAGCAGAAAAAAGCTGATTCTGCGGGCCTTATACGGCCCCCGGGCCTGAGGTTCCCCATAACTGTTCTAGTTGCTCATTTCTAGGTTCCTGTTGTACAGCATGAGAGGGGCCAATGGGGGAACCTAAAACTATTCAGGGAGCGAATTATTAATAAAAAATATTACTACTACTAAAGTGGAAATGAGGTTTCAGACCAAAACATTTTGATGAAGTGAAGATTGTGAAGGTACCTCTGACCAATGGACATGTTCTATTGATAATACTAATAGGTTACAATGTATAAAAATAGAATTATCCCTACAATTTAACAAATGCTTAACTGACACAGAATACTGCAGTCCCCATTATTCGCAATTGAGCGTATTGTCTGCAACCGTCTAACCGCCTTTCTTTCCCACACTCCCTCCTTGACCCATTTCAGTCTGGCTTTCGTCCTCTCCACTGAAACTGCCCTCATAAAAGGGTATCTGGACCAAAGATCTAACTGTACAATATAAAGGTAGAAAATGTCTTGATAGACACCAGATGTTAGACAGGCAAAAGGATGACATGAAAATGGTCGACACATGATTTTGAAACTTTTTTTAGAGTTACCGGAGGGTTAGGGTTAGGCATCAGGAGGGAGGGTTAGGGTTAGGCACCAGGAGGGTTAGGCACTAGAAGGGACGGTTAGGATCAGGCACCGGGAGGGTTAGGGTTAGGCATAAAGGGGAGGGTTAGGGTAAAAAAATTAAAAACATAGGTCGACCATATGTATGTCGGCCTTTTGACCCTGTCGACCATTTGTACCTGTTGACCTTTAGTGTGTCAACCTGTTGTCTCTTTCGACCTATTGCCTGTCTAACATCTGGTGTCTATCTAGACCAGGGGTCTTCAACCTTTTACACAGTGTGGACCACATTAAAAAATTCAACGAATCCCGAGAGCCACTAAGCTATACGCCACACAGTAGCACAATCTTGATTCACCCAATTCACATTACACCACATAGTCGTGTCCCTTATTCATATGACACACAGCAGCACCCCTTTTACACAATGCCCACATTTGTACCCCTTATACACAATGCCCACAGCAGTAGTGCCCCTAATGCAATGCCCCCTGTGGTGCCCCTTATGCAATGCCCCCAGTAGTGGTAGTGCACCATGTGCAGTGCCCCATATGACATGCCTGCAATAGTGGTACTGCAGCGACCCTTATGCAGTGTCCACAGTGGTAATGCCTCTTATGTAGTGCCCCCAGTAGTGGTAGTGCCCCCAGTAGTGCTTCCCCTTATGTAGAGCCCACAGTGGTAATGCCCCTTATGCAGTGTCCCCAGCAGTGGTAGTGCCCCTTATGTAGTGCCCCCTATGCAATGCCCCCATTAGTGGTGCCCCAGTAGTAATGTCCCCAGTACCAGTGCCCCTAATAGAAATGCCCCCTAGTATAAGTGCCCCTTATAGTAATGCCCCCAATAGTAATACCCCTAGTAATAGTGCTCCCTAATAGAAATGCCCCCTAGTATTAGTGCCCCTAATAGTAGAACCCCTAATAGTAATACCCCTAGTAAGCGTGCCCCTAATAGAAATGCCCCCTAATAGTAGTGCCCCTAATAGTAATGCCCACTAGTAGTAGTAAAGCCGCTTACAAAAAAAAAAATACTACTATTTACTTTAAACCCTGCTCCCGCATGCGTCTGCTGCCTCCGGTCCGCCTGGCTGCTCTTCTGTCTGAACTATGGGAGAGACGTCAGACGTCATTACGTCTCTCCCATAATGCACTGTACACACTGCAGGAGCCGGAAGTCGGAGCTCAGGAGTGAGCTCCAGCCTAAGGCTGGCGGTGCAGGTAGGGAGCCGGGCTCCTGCTGGTAACAAAATCTCAACGGGCGCCCGGCAAATGGAGCCTGTTGGTTGGCCGTGGGCCACCCGGCAGAGCTCCGCAGGCCACGGGTTGAGGACCCCTGATCTAGACATTGTCTACCTTTTTACTGAAGATCTTTCAATCCATAACAGTCATCAAATTCTTCACTCCCTCGGTCTGCGTGATACAGCCCTCTCCTGTCTGTCGTCCTTCCTCTCTGACCATTCTTTCTCTATCTCCTAACATGACTCCACTCCCCCCGCCCTCCACACACTTCCACTAACGGTAGGTGTCCCCCAAGGTTCTGTTCTTGGACGTCTCCTATGGTCACCTCTCCTGCCAACTGATTACTTCCTCCCACTCCCAAGATTTTGCTTGTGCTGCTCCCTACCTCTGGATCTCTCTTCCTCTTCATATCAGATTCTCCTCTCTACAGAACTTCAAATGTGCTCACATGACCTACTTAGTCTAAACCTTCCAGCTGTCATCGTACCCCACTGCTCCTTGCTTACTGTCTCCCCCATCTGTCACCCCTGTATGTCTTCCTACATTCTCATAAGTAGGACCCTCTTTTCTAATGTGCTTGTTCTTCCCTTACTTTTACTATCATCTTCTCCATATTGCATTTAATGGCAGCTTACCCTTGGTTCGTGCTGCATATTTCAGTGTTATGACCACTAATGCAGCAATGTTTATAAACTATTTCCTTGTACTGCAATGTTATGTACTGTAAATCACTTTTTTCTACTTCAGGGTCCATAGGGTATCCACAGGATACCTTGGGGTATAGGTGTGACGTCAGTCGCAGGGCACCAAAGAGTTAAGCTTTCAGCCTCCCAGGATGCACTAGGTCCCCCTCCTATACCCCGCCCCCGGGCCAAGGCACCTCAGTTTAGTTTGGCCGGATCCAAGGGGGACAAAGGTAAGCAGCGGGGTCCCGCGGTGGGTCCCCGCTGGTCACATGGTCCTGAGTCCCCAGGCAGGGGGCTCCCTGGGGACTGGCTGCAGCGTGGAGCCAGGTACTGAACCTGCGCTTTCCACTACCCCCTGGGACAGCGGACCGCAGCAGAGCGGTAGCGCTGCGGCGTCCCAGGGGTTAAATGCATGCCAGGGGAGCGCGCCTTCCCTGTCTCACAGCCGGCGCCTCCCTCGCTGCACACAGCCCTCTCTGCACTGTGCTGACTGGTCCTGTGTCAGCGCTCCTCCCCCAGGCCACCTTCTCTCTGCTCCTCGGCGGCCATCTTCTCTGCAACGCATGGTGAACGCTGCTGGAAGTCTGGAAGGAAGCATCGTGGTCTGGGTCCCCCCGCATACCTCTCCTCCGCTGTGGCTCAGGTCTGTGTATGCAGCGCTGTGTCCTACCAGGCCCTGTGTCTGTGTAGTTGAGTGATAAGCGCTGTTAGTGCAGGAAATGTTATTTCTCTGCATTGTATGTGACTGTGCTAGCGCTGCCTGTAACTTTTCTTCTCTAAACTGTCAGCTTTATTACTGTCCCTGTTCTTTCTGCTAAAGTCCTTGCGGTGCGGTGCTGCAGGGTGGTCTCTCGCCTATTTAATACTTAATTGGTGAGAGAGGTCACATACGTGGTGCCATCATTGTCTGAAAGTGATTTTCCCCTCCGGCTACAGTGTACCACGTGCAAAGTACCGTTAGCGGAGGGGGAGGGTAGCGCGGAGGGCCTTTGCCGGCAGTGTTTGTCCATGGCGCGGCCTATTACGGTTACAGCACCGGTACAGAAGCCGCCCTGGGCTTGTTTCGCTCAGGCATTAACAGCTTTAGTGGGCCAGTTAGCTCCGCAGCTCGCGTTTACTCCGATGGGTTTGTCCCAGCAGTCTGTTTTGTCGTCACCCATGCAGGGGTTCCCACGACAATTGGTGGTACCCCACAGTCTCCCTATTTCCCCGCTCCCGGGTTCTCAGGAGCCAGCGTGGGTTAACTCCCTGACGAGTTCTGTACAGCACTTGTCGGATGTGTTGCAAGGGGAGTCTGTGATGCGGCCTCATAAAAGGCCGGTGGCGTCTCTGTCCGCTCCTTATGAGGATGACGAAGGGACGTCTGATGATGGGGAGATTCTGGATCCTTACGATCAGGAACCTCTCCATACTAAGGACGCTGATGCTAAGTCCAAAGTATATATTCCTGGACTTATTCGGGCGGTCCGCACAGCTTTGGTGATTGAGGACGAAGTTCCCCCAGCGGCTAAATCTAAGTATGCCTTTTTCAAAGATGTGAAGGGCGATGCCACAGTCTTTCCTCTTTCGGGTCAGTTGGTGGACCATTTAGAGAAGGCGTGGAAACAACCTGGCAAAAGATACCAGCCGCAGAGACGCCTGGCGGTGGCTTATCCGTTCGCGGATAATTATTTTGCTAAGTGGGAATCCCCTCCACAGGTGGATTCTCACGTGACCCGTCTTGTCCGTAGTGCCACATTGCCGATGCCATCCATGTCCTCCCTTAAGGATGCTACGGACCGCAAGGTAGAAATCTGCCTGAAGTCCGCTTATTCCCTTGCAGGGGGGGCAGCACGGCCGGCTATGGCCATTTGCTGGGTTGCCAGAGCGATGGAGCGCTGGGCGGATTCATTAGAGGCTTCTTTTGAATCCGACTGTCCGGCCGAACAGGCGGAGTTGATTAGCAATCTCCGTGATTCGGCCACCTACATCAACGAGGCGGCTCTAGACATTAGTACTCTGGTGTCTAGAATTTCTTCAGCACCTTGTGGCTGCGATCCTGGAAGGCGGACGCAGATTCCAAGAAAGGTCTGGAAGCGTTGCCGTTTACCGGAGAAGTTCTCTTCGGTCCGGATCTGGATAAGATTGTGGCCACGCTGGCGGCAGCCAAATCTGCTTGTCTCCCGTCGGCCGCTGCTCCTTCTGGTTCTGGACCATCGTCCTTTCGGTCATCTAGGGCCCAGGGCAGGCCCAAACCACAGTCGTTTCCTCGACAGGCTGGCCCTAAGAAATCGGTCAAGCCCCGGAAACAGGCATGGAGTACCAGACGTCCGGCCCCCAAGCCAGATGACAAGCCTGCGGCCTGACGGTCCGGGTCTCCCCTTGGGGGATCCCAGGGTGGGAGACCGCCTGCTGCAGTTCTCCCGGTGTTGGTCGTTCACTACGACAGACACTTGGGTTCTGGAGGTGGTCTCCCACGGGTACGCCCTCTCCTTCCGGCACAGACCCCCGGCTCGATTCTTCACCACGGGTCTACCATCAGACCGGAACAAGGCTACGGAGCTGCGGAAGGTATTGCACACTATGCTCCAGGCTGGAGTTATAGTGCCTGTTCCATTCTCCCAGAGGGGCCAGGGTTTCTATTCAAATCTATTTTTGGTACAGAAACCCAATGGGTCATATCGTCCGATTCTCAACCTCAAAGCACTCAACAAGTCTTTGCGGGTCCCGAAGTTTCGGATGGAGACCCTACGGTCCATCATTCTGGCGCTGGAACCTGGGGACTACATGGTGTCATTGGACATACAGGACGCTTACCTGCATGTCCCTATTCTTTTGCGCCATCAAGAGTTCCTTCGGTTTGCAATCCGCAGCGACCACTTCCAGTTTCGGGCGTTACCTTTTGGCCTGGCGACAGCACCACGTGTTTTCACCAAGGTGATGGCGGTCATGGCGGCTTCTCTGCGGCTGCAAGGAGTCCGCATGTTGCCGTACTTGGACGACCTGTTATTGGTGGCAGGATCTCCAGAGCTCCTGTTACACCACTTGGACCTGACCATTGCACTGCTGCAACGGCACGGCTGGCTAATCAACTGGCAGAAGTCCACTCTAATCCCGTCTCGGAGGATTCTGCATCTTGGAGCCTTATTGGACTCGGGACAGCAAAGGATCTTCGTGACGGAGGACAAGATCTCTGCTTTACAGTCAAGGGTGCGCAGTTGTCTGCACAGCCGCCGGGTGTCCTTACACTCGGCGATGAGGTTACTGGGCTCCATGGTGTCGGTGTTCGACAGGGTGGAATACGCCCAGTTTCACTCCAGACCTCTGCAGCACCTGATCCTGTCCAAGTGGAACGGGCTGCCTCAGTCTCTGAAGTTCCAGACGATTGTGCTCACCCCGGAGGTTCGCCTGTCCCTTGCGTGGTGGTTACAGACGACCCACCTCAACAAGGGACGTCCGTTCTGGGTTCCAAATTGGGTCCTGTTGACAACGGACGCCAGTCTTCGGGGCTGGGGAGCAGTTTTGGGTCCACACTTGTTCCAGGGCAGGTGGACGCCGACAGAAGCGGAGCTTCCAATAAATATCTTGGAACTCCGTGCGGTCTTCAATGCTCTCCTGCAGGCACAGCGGTTTCTCCAGGGTCACCCGGTGCAGGTCCAGTCGGACAATGCTACCACCGTGGCCTACATAAACAGGCAAGGAGGAACTCTCAGTCGGGCGGCTCTCGTAGAGGTCTCTCGGATCCTGGTTTGGGCGGAGCGCAATCTTCCGGCCATATCAGCGGTCTTCATCCCGGGAGTGCTAAATTGGGAGGCGGACTTTCTAAGTCGCCAGGACGTTCATCCAGGGGAATGGTCCCTGCACCCGGACGTTTTTCAACTACTGGTGGACAGGTGGGGTCTTCCAGAAATTGACCTCATGGCGTCCCGGCACAACAACAAGTTGCCGGTGTACGGGTCTCGCACAAGAGACGAAGGGGCGTCTCTGGTGGATGCTCTGTCCGTCCGGTGGACGTTCAGGTTCGCATACCTGTTCCCTCCGGTCTCCCTTCTTCCACGGGTAATCCGGAAATTCAAACAGGAAGGAGGGACGCTCCTGTTGATAGCTCCCGCGTGGCCCAGACGGCACTGGTTCTCAGACCTTCAGGGTCTGTCCGTGGACAGTCCTCTGCGGTTGCCGCTACGACCGGACCTTCTGTCTCAGGGTCCTTGTCTTCACCCGGACCTGACTCGGCTGTCTTTGGCGGCATGGCTGTTGAGACGGCCATGCTGAGGTCCCGGGGGTTTTCCAGCTCTGTGGTGCGTACCATGTTACGAGCTCGGAAACCGTCTTCTGCGAGGATATACCATCGCGTGTGGCATACGTTCTTCCAGTGGTGTCGACCGAGAGGTTATGCACCGCGGGAGTTTCGTCTGTCTCGGATTCTCGCCTTCCTGCAAGCGGGACTAGATCATGGGCTTCGCCTTGCTTCTTTGAAGGTACAGGTTTCGGCCCTATCTGTCTGGTTTCACCGTAGGATTGCTACAATCCCGGATGTGCGCACCTTTATGCAAGGTGTTCTCTGTATTCAGCCGCCCTTTGTTCCACCTGTGGCGCCTTGGGATTTGGCTGTGGTCCTGAGGGCTCTCCAAGGACCGCCGTTTGAACCACTGGGCTCAGTGGATATTAAATGGCTAACAGCTAAGACTGTTTTCCTTCTGGCCGTTGCTTCGGCCAGACGTGTTTCTGAGTTAGGGGCTCTTTCTTGTAGACCCCCTTTCTTGGTTTTTTCATGGGAACAGGGCAGTGCTCCGCACTCGGCCCGAGTTTCTTCCCAAAGTTGTTGCCCAGTTTCATGTTAACGAGGAAATAGTTGTTCCGGCCTTTAACTCACCGACTCTTTCCGTGGGTGAGGCCTCTTTGGATGTTGTGCGGGCCTTAAGGACTTATGTTGACCGCACTTCTTCGTTTAGGAAGTCGGACGCTTTGTTGTCCTCTATGGCTTCTGTAAAAAGGGTTGGCCTGCTTCAAAGCAAACTTTGGCAGCCTGGATCCGTATGGCTATTTCTGAAGCTTATCTTCATGAAGGCCTACCGGTCCCTCCTTCTCTGAAGGCTCATTCCACTAGGTCTGTGGGTCCTTCGTGGACAGCTCGACGTGGTGCCTCGGCAGTTCAGATCTGCAAGGCTGCTACGTGGTCTTCTGTCCATACCTTCGTGAGGTATTACAGGTTTGACACCTTCGCCTCTCAGGATGCTTCCTTCGGGCGGCGGATTCTCCTTTCTGCACAGGAGCGTCCCCACCCTTAAAGGATACTGCTTTGGGACATCCCCAAGGTATCCTGTGGATACCCTATGGACCCTGAAGTAGAAAATATGAGATATGGTAAGAACTTACCCTTGTTATCTCTATTTCTACGAAGTCCATAGGGTTCCACAGGACTCCCGCCCTGTCGCACCTGTGCTGCAGATGGGCTTTGCTCTGGTCACCGGTTTTCCGTCTCCCTCTGGTGAGAATGTGATTCTTGTATGTGTCCAGATCTTTGTTCTCTCTCTTCCTTCTCCTCCTCCGGCCTAGGGCTTGGTAACTAACTGAGGTGCCTTGGCCCGGGGGCGGGGTATAGGAGGGGGACCTAGTGCATCCTGGGAGGCTGAAAGCTTAACTCTTTGGTGCCCTGCGACTGACGTCACACCTATACCCCAAGGTATCCTGTGGAACCCTATGGACTTCGTAGAAATAGAGATAACAAGGGTAAGTTCTTACCATATCTCATATTTTTTTCTGGCTCATTTTATTTATGTACTTTCATAGGCAAACGCAGGGGGGTTTACGGTTGCCTGGAAGCCCCCCTCCCCCAGCCCACACCATGACTGCAATATAAATAGTAATATAATAGAATTTTACTAGTGCTGCATGTTCTTCTCAGTATCACAAATTAAATAATTAGTACCACCTGTGGATCTTAACATTTATCAGCCAATGCACCAACTAGGAGATCTGGAAAACTTGCACTGTTAGGAATAATACACTATCCAGTGCATAACGAGACCAATTTGTACATATATGTCCAGGGCAGTGCTAGGTTCTTCTGCTGCTACCCCAGACTCGCGGATGTGCTCCCATGCTCTGGAATGGTGCCCACATCTGAAATAAAAGCATTCAACTCAGGCAGGATGGACCTACTGCCACATTTGATGGCTTCATGTGATTGCGGGTGCTGTATATGCTGGATTATGACACATAATACACTTTGTATGATGCAAAGATGGTTAAGTCCCAATTATGTCCTCTTCATGGACTGGCCACACTCACTCTAAAATCAAGCATTTGGAAACCCCTCTCAAGAAATCCTGCGTTTGCCACTCACTTTGTATGGTGGTGCAGACCACTTTGTGGCGCCATGTAAATAAAGGATAATAATAAATGGAGGCTGCGGTCTGGAGTAAT
The DNA here is from genome assembly GCA_031769625.1 of Taudactylus pleione. Taxonomy (NCBI): domain Eukaryota; kingdom Metazoa; phylum Chordata; class Amphibia; order Anura; family Myobatrachidae; genus Taudactylus; species Taudactylus pleione. The sequence goes on from JAUIMM010000661.1 coordinate 401,468, forward strand.
GTAACAAGCTCCTAAAGCTTAGCTCTTTGGTGAATGACCCTGTTAGCTGGTACCATCTTCAGATGTCATTATGTGCTTTGTCCCTATGGAGGCATTATCTCTGGCAAGGGAGCTTTGGGTCCCTCCCCAACCGTATCTAGTGTTCTTTCTAGGTGTAGGGTGCTGATTTGTGTTCATTCTAGGTGTAGGGTGCTGATTTGTGTTCATTCTAGGTGTAGGGTGCTGATTTGTGAGACAGGCATATTTTAATTTTAATGGGCCTAATTGAAGATGTGATGTGTTGCTACAGCTAACGTAGCTTTACATGTGCTATTTTGTGCTAGAAAATTAAAATATGTCCTCCTCACTGATCAGCACCTTTTACATAAACCGAACACCATAATGCTGCCCATCCACCACTAGATTCAGGGACGACGGCACGCTTATGACGCCGTCGTCTCCCGCGGGGTGAAGTGCATACACTGAACGTTCAGCCGTTCAGTGTGTGCAGATCAATCATCCCCGAACATGGTAACCTGATGGCGGTCGTCAGGTTGACGTCATGTTCGGGCGATGATTGATGTTAAAAACAACCAGCGGGCGCGTGCATTGCTGGTCGTGTTTAACATTTTACTGACCGATTTGCGGTCGATTACCAAGCGATTGAGCATTATTGCTCAATCGCAAGGTTTAACCGCCTAGTGGATGGGCAGCATAAGGGGTGTATTTACTAAAGTGCGGGTTTTTAGAAGTAGAGATATTGCCCACAGCAACCAATCAGATTCTAGCTATTATCTTCTAGAAGGTCCTAGATAAATAATAAGTAGAATATGATTAGTTGCTATGGGCAACATCTCCACTTCTAAAAACCCGCACTTAAGTAAATATACCCCTAAGTATTTGTACTCCCCCACCCCCCTCCGACTCTGATACTACGTATTCTCAGTGTCAGAAGAGGCAGTAAAGTGATTTTCTTCATAAATAGTCCCGATACTTCTTCACATTTTAATAGGTAGGGTCCCTAAGTTGTTACCATTTTATGATGGTGAAACATCTCTAACTTCTATAAATGTGGAATATTGCAGGAGATGCATAGCTGGTTAGATGCAGACACAGAGACGCCGTAGCAGGCGTACAGATTTTTGTCCTACATCAACTTAATGAATAAATTGTTTTTTTGCCCTACTACATAAATACTGTGGGATGTCTGACGGTTATGGGGAGTGGGGCAATTTGTCCAGAGAGCTTTCTGAGACATTTTGGTGGAATGGAAATAAAACTTCTTATATTTATTATTTTACAGCGATGTTTCGTTTGTGGTTGGGAAGGAACGGAGGGTGATCCACGCTCACCGGTGTGTCCTCGCTTGCCGCTGCAAAGTATTCCACATAATGTTCAGCCATCAGCTGCAGGCAGCACAGTCCCTCCACGAGTTGCAAGTCCCCTTCGTCTTGGCGGACATCCAGCCTGACGTCTTCCTGGCAGTCATAGAATTTGTCTACACCAATACCGTGACGCTCAGCAGTGCGATCGTGAGTAGAAGTCCACAACTTTAACAGAGTGGGTCGCACAAGGCTTTCATCAGTATCTGTGTGCCCCTCAGGTCTCCAATACATCTTCATAGGCTTTATGGCAAGTTTTCTCAGGATTTTCCAAAAATAGTTGTCCGTATTCTTGCCGTACCCGCACCAGTGTTTCACAGACATGGTGATGGCAAATTTCTTGTCTATCCACACCTCAGCACAGCTTTCCAACAAAATAGCTTAAGTAGTGAGGTGCAACACTATGGGCGGATATCCTGTTGGGTGCGAAAATCTGTAGTTTGTTTGGCTTTTACCCAATGGTTTTTTTTGGGGGGGCTATCCAATTATTCTCAGTTTTTCTTGGCCAAAAAAATTAACATTCTCGACCTGAACACCAATAGAATCTATGATAAGTTGACGGACCTATGTGCTTTCGCTATCGAGGCAGCGAAAAGAGGGCACTTATCAGGGATTGTTTTTCAGGACCTTAGTGGTCCCAAAAAAAAATCCACGATAACTGCCGGCGTCGCAAGGCTAATTGGATAGCCTCGGGGTATCCTTTAGCGCCCAAATAATTTTCGGGGCTAGTAGGATACCGCCCATTAATAGAGGCCATTCTGTTAGAAAATAGTTATCTGGACCACTGCACTCTATAGTGTGAACTAGTTGTAGACAGAAAAATTGCATTGATAAATAGAAGTGCAGCCTAAATCAGTGTAGGCCCAAACAGCCACTTGGCCCAAGCGCAATGATCTGCGTCCAATTTGCCTATACTATTTTATGCCATACTTGCCGACATTCTAAATCCCCTCCCCGGGAGAAGCAACGGAGAGGAGATTCTGTGACTTTTTGTCTGGGAAAGGCCGCGATTTCGGGGCCTCGAGCAAGGGGCGTGGCTAAATGACATGATTTGTGCCCCCTACTCGCGGACCCGAAAATTCCCTGTAAAATCTCCCCATCCTGCCCACTTCACTAGGAAGTGGGCGGGATGCGGGAGATATGCCTACTCTTCCAGGGGAGCGGGGGGTTTCCCAAAAAATCGGGAGCCTCCCGTGACTTCCGGGAGAGTAGGCATGTATGTTTTATGTTAGTTGACGTTTTTAGTATGCACGCTGTCATATCTGGTACTATTATATATGTCATTTCTAACTTTTTTAAGTGTTTGGACACATCCTTGCTGAGTGTCACTACTTTCTGTAGACCTGAAGTTCTATTGAGCTATACAATTGATATTGTAGTGTTTGGCCTGCAAACGACAACTACATAGGAAGAAACGTAACAGGGATAATAGATTACTTCCTGTGCATGATAAACTTGGTATTAAAAATTGGATGGATGAGCAAATATTATAATTAACAGAGAAAACTACAGGTTGAGTCTCCCATATCCAAATATTCCGAAATACGGAATATTCCGAATTACGGAATATTTTTGGTATGACTGAGAATGTGAAACCTTTGCTTTCTGATGGTTCAATGTACACAAACTTGTTTTAAAGCACAATTTCATTAAAATACAGTATACAATAACCTTCAGGCTGTGTGTATAAGGTGTATATGAAACATAAATGAATTTCATGTATGTACACAAACTTTTTTTGATGCTCAAAATTATAAAAAATATTGTATAAAATGAGCTGCAGGCTGTGTGTATAAGGTTTATATAGAACATAAATGCATTCTGTGTTTAGTTTTGGGTCCTATACCCAAGATATTTCATTATAGTATGCAAATATTCCAAAATACGGAATCCGATATCCAAAATACCCCTGGTCCCGAGCATTTTGGATATGGGAGACTCAACCTGTATTTGATTATTAGGCTCACATTCAATGTAATGCACAATCTAATGTAGACAGAGAGACGCTGCATTAGTTGTTGGACTTCATCACCAAAGGCACTTAAATACAGGCTGCATTATCATGCCCGCAATGTCTTCCTCTGCTGTGAGTAGAAGACAGTTATTTATTATTTATTACATTTAGTTATGCGGCACTAACATATTCCTTTTGCGCTTCTCAGTTGTGAACAAAAAAGTGAAAAATTAGACTGACAGTAGATGGGTAGGTCTCCTGTCTGAAGCTGGTCATATACCCTACAATGAAGCATTTGGCACCAACACAATTAGGACCTCATTCAGAGCCGCTCGCTCTGAATGAGGGCGGCCACATCTAAAAAAAGATCCGTCCTCCTGGCCGCCCGCTCGGCCAGGGTGATGGTCGCGATGGTCAAGACCATCGGGGCTTGCGACGAGACCCTTGAGGTAGGGTCTCGTCTGCCGCAAGCCCCAAAGAGCTTTCGGCTATAATAGAGCCAGAAGCTCTCCCACTGACATCACCGGTGATGTCAGTGGGGCCGCCCACAAACGGCAAGCGTTCGCTTGGGAACGCCTGCGTTTGTGAAGCCACCCCCCCGCCACGCCTACAAAACTGGGCAAGCTGTCGATCAACATCGACAGCCGCCCCTTTTGTAGTGAGCCACTGAGCGAGAGAATTTCTCTCTCGCTCCGGGGCTTGCGCACGCGCAGTATGGCCGCTGCACGTGCGCACAGCCAAACATCGACCCGCTTGCGAGCGCTCAAGCGCTTGCGAGCGGGTCTGAATAAAGTCCTTAGCCCAATTGTCACCAATGTGTTTCCTTGGTTGCTTGTTTCATCCCCGCCAGTGATTTCATATGCAGTGTGGCACAGTCATAGGGCAATCACATTACCCACCTGATTGCTTTACATCACCATATCTAGTTTAGCAACCGATGGGGAACCAGCTTCATTGAAATTGTCATGTTAGAAAAAAGAGGGGAAACCTGCTGGCAGGCGGTGTAAATTACGTTGTAACGTCAAGCGTCTGTCTTTGTGCAAAGGTGTCCGTGCCGAAAGGTAGCAGCTGAGGTTGTGCAAAATGTATGTTCTGTGCAGATGGGGGCGTTCATAACTAAGCACGATCGTGCAGATCATTATTAGCCCACATGCAAAAATAAGACTTTGGGCCTGATTCTGAGATGCATCACGGGCAGAATACACATCTGTGCAAACGTGTGCAGAATTCAGCCATCGTACACAACTCAGCCATTTCTCTGCAGACGCTAAATGCGTGTTTCTGGGTGGTAACTGGGTGGCCACAATGCAAACCCTGATAAGAGAACTGGGCATGAAGCCAGAGTTACTCACTGTTTTGAGTTCTGCATACGCATTCTGGACGCCAAATATTGGACAGATCTACTGCACTTAGCATGGAATAGGTTTGAGTGCTGGCATACGGAAAAGTGAGGTATCGAGGTCGCATAGATGTGTACACAGTGGGACGTGCGTATAGTCAAATCAGCATTCTGTTTGCATTTCATTTGCAGCAGACATCATTAAGTTGCGTTGGTATTGCATGTGAATCAGCCAGGAGAATATATCCAAATGTGTCCCATGTGGAGGAGTGGGTAACACCGATTTACTAACAGCCGTTGTGAAATTACCTGTTTTTAACACCTCAGTAGTTTTGGCCTGAACTTTCAAAGAGAAGTTCACTGCATTATCCAGGAGTGCTTCATATGGAAAATATTCTCTGCACAATTCTACCTATGTAATAAAAAACATTTACTTATACGGTCACGGTACAGATTATAAAGGCAGTCCTTATTACTCTCATAATTACTGTCAAAGATATACGAGATAAAACAGAGCAGCTTTTGAAGAAAGAACAAGGAAACGTGTGTGTGTGTGTGTGTGTGTGTATATATATATATATATATATATATATATATATATGTATAACTGTACTTCAACTTAGGGTGCTGGATGCGCTAGTGCAGGTGTTCCCAAACTTTTTTGAATCACAGCACTTTGTAGTATCAGCATTGTTTTCACTGCACCCCTATGTTTAAGTTAGTTATTGAGAAATTCAGAAAAAAATGTAGTAAAGTGAAATAAATTGTGCTTACCGGTCATCCTTAGGCTAAGTTATGTGATGGTGGACAGATTTGCGCTTCTGTTTTATCCACATATTTACATTACATTGACCATAAATAATATGATTTGGTGCTGGAACACCAACCCGAGGCACCCCTGCAAATGTCCTGAGGCACCCCAGGGTGCCATGGTGCACAGTTTGGGAACCACTGCGCTAATGTGTACGTATAAGATAGATGTGCCACGCTCGGGGGTGCGTTCACACTCTCGTATACTCTCTCTCTCTCTCATCTACACAATGGCCGGGATTCAACTCATTGGGATGTTGAATAGCCCCGGGAGGGAGCTCCCGAAGCTATTCAATCCAACGCAATGTTTGGTCGGACTAAAGGTTTTCTTCTCGCACCCCCCAGGGGATGCGAGGAGAAATCCGACAAAAGTGCCGGCCGTGCGGCTGTTTGCCAGTGGCTGGCAGTTTAGTCGGAGAATGCCGGTTCTCGCGACTAAACACCCAGGTTAAGTCGCGAGAACCGCCATTCTCCAACTGAACAGCGCGCTGAATTGAATAGCTCCCAGGGTTATTCAACATGGCATTGAATTGAATCGCTGCCAAAGGGTGTAGATGACTCTACATCCATTGCAGTAAAATGGCGTACACAAGACCTTTTTTTCTCTTTCCCTTGCTGTGGTGCTTGCTCCCTTTCTAGTGTGCCCTGCCCCCTCGCCCTTTTGGTAATACACAGTAGGGAATGTTGAAAGCCACATTTTGTACACTTTGTTTTTTTGTTTTGTTTTTAAAACAATCTGTGTGTTAAGTAGTGGTGAAGTTGCAATATACAAGGATTTCATGTACTGTTGGTAAATCGTACATCCTCTATTACATTATTAGTACTGTTAGTAAATCATACATCCTCGGTTAGGTTATTAGTACTGTTAGTAAATCATACATCCTCTATTAGATTATTGCTTCATACTAAATTCATAAATACTTGTAGTTAAATTTAGTAACCTTTCTGGGAAACTGTTAGTGTACAAAGTATTAGGCTACATTTCCAATGAAATTGCTATGAAAGTGATGTTACAAAATGGATTGTTCTAGTTTATGTGGGAAACCAATGGTACTGGTACAAATGTATGGAAGGAGAAGGAGGCACATCCAAGTTTTAATCCTTAATGCACATATAGCTTATTTTCACATCTATTGTTTTTCTACAAAGTTATTATATATAATATATATATAGTGATGGACAAAATTGCGGACACTTTTTGAAATTTTAATGTTTTTCATCTTCGATTGCTTATAAAAACTGTTACACGTCACGCAGTGCAATGATTCATATATCAAATTAAAGGACATGTAATGCTGAGTTCAACACAATAAACAAAGGTCAAATATTTGCATTACAAGGGAAGTTATGCAGTGAAAACTACACTTAGGGTGAAAATCCCTGTGTACTTATGATGTTACTGTCCTATCAGTATTTCGTTGGGTATCCTTTATTTTTCAAGACAGCAGCACAGCGATGTGGCATTGGGCCAACCAATGTTTGGAGCTCTTCCTTCTTTATTATGTGGTGCCCTGAGACAATTGTTGCCTCAATTAATTGTCCTTTATTGGATGGACGCCTCAGATGTACAAGTTTTTTCAAATGGAACCACAAATGTTCTATGGGGTTCAGGTCTGGGCTGTTTCCTGGCCATCCCATCACCTGTATGTCATTCTCCATGAACCACTGTTTGCATGTCCGTGCAGTGTGGCAGGGAGCTGAATCCTGATGGGAAAAAATGGGGCATTATCTGGAAAAAGATCCCTGATAGAAGGTAGAAGTTTTGGTTGTAGGATGGTGTCAATGTACTTTCTGACGTTCAGTGTGCCATCTATGACATAAAGGTGGCCTACAGCATCTGCTGTCATACATGCCCAGATCATAACACTTGTAGGATTCTTTGTTGTTGCTTGAAAGCAATCTGGATGTACCTCTTCCCCGATGTGACGTCTCACATATTTTCTCCCATAACTACCAAATATCGATATCTTAGTTTCGTCACTCCATATCACTTGTTTCCACTGACCTTCTGTCCATGCAATGTGTTCTTTTGCCCTCTGTATTCGTTTCTGCCGCTGCTTTTTATTCAGCAATGGCTTTTTCCAGGAAATCCTACCTTTTAGGCCAACCTCCGTTAGTCTTCTCTGTACCGTCCTTGCACTGACAAAAACACTAGTTGCACTCAGGTCACTGCTAATGGCCGCAGATGACATCCATCTGTCCCTGACGCAAATTAATTTTATTCTCCTATCATCAACAGCTGTTGTGCACTTTTTCCGGCCTTTTCCTTCTTTGTTTTGTATAGATTGTGTTACCTGATAGCGTAAACAAAACTTTCATACTCCTGATGTTGTCACATTCCCACCAACTTCTCTCACAATTGCTGCATACGAAAGACCATTTTCACTTGACACCACAATCCTGGATCTCTTCCTGGGTGACCAGTCACCACTTTGCCTGGATGACATTGTTATATTTATTTTTTACACCGTCAATAGCACTAAACAATACACACAAACATCCAACAGTAATTGCACATCAGTAACCAACTTTATTCTGCAAAATGAAACAGCCAAACTGACCTTCCCCAGCTCTGAACATGACCTTGCACCTGCTCATAAACGACAGCTGATTGGTCCTCAGAATGACGATTCCGATTGGCTGGTAGTAGCTGTTACTACAATTCGGTTCTTGAATCTCACGCATCTGTGCTTCTTTGTCTGACTGAAAGTAGCATAACTTCGTTTATAATGCAAATATTTGACCTCTGTTTATTGTGTTGAATTCAGCATTTAATTTCCTTTCATTTGATATATGAATCATTGTACTGTGTGAAGTGAAACAGTTTTTATAAGCAAAGTTGAAAAACATAAAAATTTAAAAATGTTTCCGCAATTTTGGCCATGTGTGTGTGTGTGTCTATATATATATATATATATATATATATATATACACACACACACACACACATATACACACTGTAATTATATTATATTATAAAAAAAAAAATTTTTTTTTTTTTTTTTTTTTTTTTTACACTGTAAAATGTTTTCTCTCCGTGGATCTGGAAGTGCCTCATAGTGAGAATGCATTAAAAGTGTTCCTGTTTTTTAGGCAAATGTGTTTATCAGAGAAAAATCATTACAGTGACTTTATAAAGTGACATTTCAAAATGTACTGTCATTATACATGGGTACACGAGCGCATTGCTCCATGCTAGTGAGGAAGAAAATATTGCGCAGAAGTCTGTGAAACATTAGATGGGGAGGGGGGGGGGTGGTTAGGGTGTTATGGGGTTGTACAGAGAACACTTCATATGACTTAATACTGCAGGTTGTTCAATAATTGTGTTAATCTCTCCTGATTAATCTCTAAGGGCTAGATATGCTAAGTGGCGGATTTTGTGTTTGACCTCGAAATTTAAAGCAAAGCTTATATTAAGCAGGGTGTGCTGATTTTAAATCACGATATTAATCATGATTTAAATCACATGATTTAAAAAAAAATAATTGATTTAAATTACATGATTTATTTTATTTTTTTTATCAAAAATCTAAGGTGTTTAATGAATTGTTAAAATTGGTGGAAAATGCACATTGGTTCAGAAACTGTAGCTGTTAATGAAAATATCATGGTGGCAGTAGAGCAATTGCTAATCAGCTTCAGTAGAAAGAATATTTTCAACATGTGGTTTGGTGCAGTCAAAACTGAGAAACCGCTTGGGTACTGACAAAGCTGCGAAACTTGTGTTTCTTTTTAAGGCGTTCAATAAACCTAATGTGTAGGCTTATTCAGATCAGTGGCGTAACTAGGGTATTTGGAGCACAGGGCAAGTTAAAAAAATGGAACACCCCCTCCCCCCCACACACACACAAATAGGTGTGTGTCTGTAAAGTGGGCGTGGTTACATTCATCAAGGGCGTGGCCACTGGAAAATGGGGAGTGGCAACATGACTCACCACCATTTGTCGTCACTCTGGGAACATTCCTTTCCATTCCATATGCACCTTAATGCTCCAAGTAGTAGTGCCCCTCTTGCAATTGCCACTGGATTAGTGCTCCTTATGCAGTGTCCCCAGTAATGCACCTTTATACAGTGCCCTCAGTAGTACCACTTATACAGTGCACCCAGTAATTCTCCTTATACAGTGCCGCAAGTAATGGTCCCCCTATGCAGTGCTCCCAGTAGTGCACCTTATACAGTACCACCAGTAGTGGTCCCCCCTATGCAGTGCCCCTTATACAGTGCTCCCAATAGTGCCCCTCATACAGTGCCCCTAGTATTGGTCCCCCCTATGCAGTGCCCCTTATACAGTGCTCCCAATAGTGCCCCTCATACAGTGCCCCCAGTAGTGGTCCCCCCTATGCAGTACTCCCAGTAGAGCCCCTTATACAGTGTCCTCAGTAGTGTTCGCCCTTATACAGTGCTCCCAGTAGAGCCCCTTATACAGTGCCCCCAGTAGTGGTCCCCCCTATGCAGTACCCCTTATATAGTGCCCGCAGTAGTAGTCACCCCTATGCAGTGCCCCCAGTAGTGGTCCCACCTATGCAGTACCCCTTATATAGTGCCCGCAGTAGTAGTCACCCCTATGCAGTGCCCCCAGTAGTGGTCCCCCCTATGCAGTACCCCTTATATAGTGCCCGCAGTAGTAGTCACCCCTATGCAGTGCCCCCAGTAGTGGTCCCCCCTATGCCCCCAGTAGTGCTCCTTATATAGTGCCCCCAATAGTAGCCCCCCCAGCAGTGCCAGACAAAAACAAACACGTAAAAAATACAAACACCGGAGTCCCCGCTCCTGCTTCTGCGCCCGACGCCGCCGTCCGCTCCTCCGTCCTCCCGGGCTGGCCCGCTCTGCATTATGGGAGTGACGTCATGACGTCTCTCCCATCACCCATTGCGGGAGCCGGTAGATGGAGCTTATGAATGAGCTCCAGCCCGGCTCTGGCAGTGGGTGCAGCAGTCATGGAGAGTCTATGTGACTCTCGTTGGCTGTCTGCGAAATCAAACACACTGTTGCCAGGTAGTACAAGTGTACTAGCCGGCAGCCGTGTTTGTCACTGTGTAGTGCGGACTGCACTCTGATCGGTCCCCATTACACTGACCACCCCCCCCTCGCCACTGGTCTGATTGCACCCAGGGCATGAGCCCAACTCTACACCCCCAACCCCCACCCCTACTTACGCCACTGTTCAGATTTACAAATCAGGCAAGGCAATTGCCAACTATTGTAACTTTTAACAACAGTCCTGTTTCTTTACTTTTGCAGTTTGTGTGATTTGTGTGTAGTTTGCTGTGCCATTGCATGATTCAAGTGACACTGTCAAGTCATTTAAATTAAATATATTAAACTTACAGTATTTTAAAAGAACTTTGTATTATTGTATTTACTTGGTTTATTTGTTTACCTGATCAGTTTTATAAAAATCTAATTTTAAATAAAAAAACTATTCAAATTAAAAAAAAATCTGATTTAAAAAAAAAAAAATTCAGATTATTATTTTATTTTATTTTTTTAAATCGTGATTTTTTTACACCCTGATATTAAGTGTACGGAGCAGCATGTTTTGTATTTAATATTAGCACTGCTATAAATTTCGAGGTCAAACCCACGACCACTTCCTAAATCTAACACTAAATATTTGACCTAAATCTGTCAGATATGAGAGAGGTTTAAGAAGCGAATGGTGTCTCTAGATGCACATGAGGGAAGGAACCCTTGTTTTATTTTGCTGATGTACTTTATTTATTTTGTTTTTTAACTTAAATATTCATTGTAGCTACAGATTTACTAACAGCTATAATCGGGATGCGGTCAATATCCTGACCACTGGGATTCCGGCGGTCAGAATGCCGAAGGCGAAATTCCGACACTAGTCAGAATACCGGCGCCGGCATCCCGAAGGTAAGGTGGAGGGTTAGGGTGCGGGGAGGGGGACGTTAGGTTTAGGCACTAGGGGAGGAGGGTTAGGATCAGGCATGGGGGAGGGAGGGTTAGGGTAGGGACAGGGGGAGGGTTAGGATACCAGCCGACAGTGTCGGTATTCTAACCCTTGCGGGATGCCGGTGTCGGGATTCTGACCGCCAGGATTCTGAACGCCGGCATCCCGTATGTATTCTCTATAATCAGTACTAAAATACTGTATGTATGTATGTCCAGATTTTCAAGTGATATTAAGAATTAACTATATTTGCAAGTAGGGGAGCTTATTATTGAGAGCCCTATTACAGCGGTAAGTTTATGTTTGTATGTTGTTGTTGTTGTTGTAGTGATTAAAATAAATCAATTAATGCCACAATTTATGAAAAAGTGTTTCAACTGCAGCGGTGATAATACGCTCAACAGATGTGTTCATAAGGCACAACAAAACAGAGGGCCTGATTCAGATTTAGGAATAGAGTAAGAAAGAGCAATTAACTGAGTATTGTGGTAAAACCATGTATGGGGGGTGGGCGGACCGTACCCCTAGATGATGTGTGCAGAGAGCATAGTCTACAATTACCAATCCTGTCCTCCCCTTGCCTGTTGGGACAGGCTCTGTCTGTCTGTGTGCTGTGAACTCTTTACCGGCCGTGGTAGAGGTGGGGGTTCGTGTGCTATAAACTCTCTGCTGGTCGAGGTGTGGGGGCCGTGTGACGGCCGGGGTTGAGGTGGAGGGGACCGTGTGCTGTGAACTGTCTGCCGGCCAGGGTTAAGGGGGAGGGAGGCAGTGTCGTGTCAACTATCTGCCGGACGAGGTGGGGAGCCCGTGTGCTGTGAACTCTCTGCCAGCCGCTGGCAAGGTGTAGGGGGCAGCTGGGATCCTCTTTCCGGCGGGGGTGACTCCATGCAGTACTCTGTAAGTCCGTCTGGTCCTGGGTACCGGGAAGTGTAAGAAAAAAAGGGAAAATTGACATACATTGTTTATTGGCGAGTATCACAAGATATATTTTTGTAATGTGTGTACTTTAATGTTAGGTTCTTTGTTAAGGTTTCTTTATGTATCCATAATAGAGTTCTTGTTCTCCGTAGGCACTGGAAGTTCTCACGTCGGCGGTGGAGTACGGGCTGGATGACCTGAGGAAGGTACAGCTGTGGATTGTGGGCCTGGCGATATTTAATGCGTTATAGGGGGTTGTGTAATAGTTGTGGTGTCACATAAATAATAATAATGAGTTTGATACAGAGCTTGTAGCAAGGTGGGCCGAAATGACAGAAAATTTGCGCAATCCGGCACATATGCAGAGCTGTATGCAGCTGGAGATGTGCTCGCCTCTTCATAGGCAGTACATGTATGTACATATATACTAGGTGAAAAATATGCACCGCCTAACCTATATATGATTGGACACACTAAATCACATGACCGTGTGTTATTTCCCAATGACCGCGCAACTCCCAGTGTAACCACACGCCTGAACTACTTCTTATCACTCCACAACTGTAAACAATAGCATCGCTTAGAGAGAAAATACTCAGAGAAAAGTAGTGCCTCACTGACAGCAGCACCTCACTGACAGAAATACACATTTCTGACAGAAAAATGTCACCTGTTTTATTCACTTACACTGTTATCCAGTTACATTTTTATTCATTAAAAATAAATCAAATAAAACAAAACAGCCTATTCTGAACTATTTTGTCCTCCTTTTCTATATCCATTTCACCCTACATCCTCTCCACATAGAACTATTTAGTCACAACAGGGGCCATTTCCCTCCTGCCTCAGCCATCTCTACCTTGCTTACTTCCTGCACTCAGGTTCCCCTCTACACACTCATGTCTCATGTCATCTGTCTGTCTCCCCTCTCCCCTAGATTGTAAGCTCCTAGGAGCAGGGTCCTCCTCCCCACTGTCTCACAGCCTTCTTCTCTAGCACTTCTATGACCGCCTTCACCTTCAGAGCTGTACTGTGTATGGAGAATTGTGTTCTAGTTATATTTTGGATACTGTATTGTAATGTAATGTTCTGTGTACCCTTTACTGTATGTACGGCGCTGCGGACCACTATAAATAAAATTTAATAATAATAATAGATGTGCCACTCTTGGGTGTGCGGGCATGCTTTGATATATGCACGCCATGAGAGGTTAAACGCCTTTGGCCTTGTGCCACCAAGGCGTGTTTATATCAGAGCACAACCGCACACCCAAAACCGATTATATATGATCAGGAAAACCGATTACAATCCTAAAACTTAAGGAGTTTTAAACTATAAACTGAACTTTTATAGTTATATATGATAAGGTAATAGATAGTAGGTAGCGCTTAATGCTGGGCATACATTGTCAGACCGACAGACGTTTTATCTGACTGGCAGAAATCGGCAGATATTGTCCCCATTCTTCCCCTATGAAGGAACAGGGGGAAATGTCGGTCTTTCGGTCACAGCCGTGCATAATACTGCCAGATGCGGCCGACCAATGATCGGATCAGTTGGGCATGTTGGAAGTTTCCAATTACCAAATCTGGCCGCCAGGACTTGGAAACAATTCTTATACGTTGTACGGGTGCCCAAAGAACAGTCAGTGTCTCTCAGCTGACAGATGCATTTCCCCCAAATATCCTGTGGAGAAGCAGCCTCCTGTCTAATAAAAGGAATTCTTTAAATGCCACTGGTTAGATGCCTGAATTCCTGTATGTCACATTGTGTTTATAAGATGCACTCCAGAAGTGTGGTTATTTTCACAGAACACCTAAAGACAATAAGGGAATTTTTCAGCTTAGAAAGAGTTGGGGAAAACATAAAACAATTTTATCTTATGGCATTAAAGGGTAGAAACCCCTCCTTTTATCTTAATTGTGGCAGGCAGATAAACCCACTGTAAAGGTGCCCATCCACTAGACTATTAAATTGAACGGTAACGAGATCGTGTGAAAACCGTTTGCAGATTGTTTAAAAAATATCTAAACCGACCAGCGGTGATCGTAGAAATATGTTGTGCGACCTGACGATATCGTCAAGTTCAACATGTTTGGAGATGATTCATGTGCCTTCACTGAACGACTGCTCGTTCAGTGTAGGCTCATCACAGACAGACAAACGACTGCACGATTACAATGTCGTAATCGTGCAGTCTTTTGCCTGTCGTCTAGTGGATGGGCACCTTTAGATTATAAAAAAAATTAAAGTGAATTTAAAACTGGGTTTTGCAGCCCAGCTTCCTGGGGATGTCTGATATAAAGAGGGACCATGAACTATTGCACACAGTACAGTGTAATTATGTTCATGGGCTGATGCAAGTCCCAACGTGGTAACTATTATATACAGAGAATATACAAACTCCACACAGTTGGGGCATGGTGCAAATCAAACTCAAGACCTCAGTGCTGTGAGGAAGTAGTGCTAACCATTACACCAACCGTGCTGCCCCAATGTCCTCCATATGCAGTTATTTTGTACACTAGTCACATTAACTGAATCATTTTTATAGTTGCCAGTTGTCCCTACTTTCCATGGACAGTCCCGGGTTTTAAAGCCTTTTCAATGGCAATGGGCCTGATCCAGCAGCGTATGCAATTGCTACTACGTACGTAGACTGGCCTATTGTTCAGCACTGCGTAGTCACCGTACCGCGCGTGCACTGCAATTGCACTGCGATTACGCACGCACATAGGAATCCATCACAGAGTGAGTGGCAGGGCGTGAGCGTTTGGGGGTGGTGACGGGGGAGTGGTTGCTTGCAGAAACTTAGGCGTGTCAGTCCGTTTGAACGCCGCTGCAAGGGCGTGCATAAATTAGCCACTGCGATTGAGTACTCACAGCGTGTGACAAAACTTACAGTTTCTGCGACAGGTCAGAGCTGCTGTAATTGTATTACGGATGTGAGAAAGCAGTAGGGGTCGTCTCTACGCTGGCTGAGCGGCGGCAGACGGTTGCATATTTTCGCAGCTGCATTTGTGTGCGATCTCGCAGCTGCCATCGCAATTGCCATCCATACAGTACAATTCCTTTTATGCTGTAATGACCGTAACCTCTGAGCTACTTCAGAAGATGATAATCAGTTCAGTCCTCCCTATCCGTGACAGCTTGTGACACAATTGTGACACAATGTGTATATAATCTGTTATGTGCTTCGCCTATAACCCTTATCTGTGTTCTGTAACGATATGACTTGGGAGAATTCTTGTGTACTTTGCCCCTTATAACAGTAGACAAGTTACCTACAATAAACCTTGTTATATGGTGGATTTGAACTTCATGCCCTTATTTAGTGAAAAGAGAGACAGGGCAATTTTTTTGCAAAATGCTTACATGTGTTATACAGGTTGAGTCTCCCATATCCGAAATGCTTGGGACCACGAGCATTTCGGATTTTGGATTATTCCGGTTTTCGGAATACCTGGGGGGGTGCCCGGCGGGTGTCACGGGAGGCCCCGGCGTGTGCTGCGGGTGGGTCCGTAATGTGTTGCTGTGGTGCGGCTGGTGATACAGTTGTCCGGCGGGTGTGTCGCGCTGGTGTTGTGGTGGTCCGGCGGGTGCTACAGGGATCCGTCGGGTGTCGTGAGGGGTCCGGCGACTGAGGCGGAAGGGTCCGGCAGGTAAGGCGGAAGGATCCGGTGGGTGCTGCGGCTTTTACGAGGGGTCAGGCGGGTGCTGCGGCTGTCACGGGTGGTCCGGCAGCTGCCGCTAGCATTCCGGCGGGTGATGCGGGCGGTGGCCTGGCGTGTGGACCACGCCCACGCCGCTAGTCATTGGCCGCTGATACTAGTGATGTCATGACGTCACATATGCACCGAAATATTCCGGTTTTTGGAATATTTCGGTTTTTGGAATAACGGATATGGGAGACTCAACCTGTAATGGCAAATAATGCTTATCTGCATATATTTATATCTCCCATGCAGCAGAGAAACTAATGAATGAGGATGGAAATCTCCCTGTGATCTGGGTGTAGACTATATTTATACTGTGTGTTCTGCTGTCAGCTCTGAGGATCCTATTAATATTCAGGCAGGAAATGACAACAGTCTGGGATGTGAGTGGTGAGCCAGACTGTACACAGCTGCTGTTACATTGCGCTGTTTCCTCCCCACGGAATGGGACACTTCCTCAATACTTGAAATTTTAGAGCACCCGCTGAAGCGTCTGCTTCTCCATTCGTGTATTTTGCAGGAAAATGAACAACTGAGCTTGGCCGCTCCTCACCATTCTTACACGCACAGAAGTAAATGTTTTTCCATGATCATCACAACTTTCTTTTATATATCTCTTTACTGCTGCTAAATGCCTTCAAATATTTCTAAGTATTTATGAACTGGCAGCAGAAATCTGAAATAGGTGTGGGAAATGCCTGCGAGGAGAGGGGAACCTTTATTACCAGCCAGATCTGATGCAATGGTGACAAAGTTCCCTGACCTTTCCTACAGGCTGCCGCCCAGTCATTAACGTTGCCTATTCATGAAAACTCATGAAGTTCTAAAACATAACTTCTATAATGCCTCTGTCATCTTATTCCTATCATTCCCAGCTCTGCGGACCTCCGTCATCCAAAGTGCCACTCACAATACATACGTGTGCACTACACTGCGCTTTTATGACCAACCTGCTCCCTGAGTACTGCTTGCAGGTCCCCCAGGGAAATAAGGGGGCAAATGGATTTTGTTTTGCCCATTTGCTGTGTTTAATCTTTTAAGTTCAATACTTAATTTGCAAACTGCACGCCAAGCGAATGGTCTGCAGTAAGACTTGTGCCTGTCCCCAGAAGAGAACTAACTATGTACAGTATATTTTAATATCTTTGGGGCCCTTTCTTTTATTTTATTGTTATTTATAAGCACTCCAGGGTGAGAAGGTCATACACGGGTTACACGCGACAGTCATACATTGTGTAAGGGTGTCTATATATCCCTCTCCGCTCTGTTTCTGTTTTTGTGTAGAAATTAAGTGAAAGTAAGGTGTGTGGCTTCCCACGTTTTAGGAAGTTCGGATCCACCCCTCTATTTCATAATCTTTCCGGCATCTTAAGTGTTATGTTCAGTGAAATGACATCCGATCACCTCTTCCTCTTGCAGTCACTGTAACCGACTCACGTCATACGAGCTGGCTACACCATACGTTACAGGTCACACTGGGGTCTCATGAACATTCTACGTCAGTAATAGCTGGAGAGGTGTCATTGCAGGATACAGGTGACCTCTTTCAGTCTATCTGATATGTGAGGGGGGGGGGAATTACTGTTTATCTGAGATCTGAGGGGAATAACGTCTTCTGTGAGGGTTGGGTGGTAATTTGTATACTGTGGTTTGCAGAGAGGAAGAATTGTGTGAAACCATCTGCATTGCAGCTCGTATATTTTCTCCCCATGTCCCCCCCCCCCAGGTGTTCTGATTACCTCCCATATGCCAAAGACATACCAGAAAGTTAATTGGCCTTAATTCGTGAGTGTAGAAAGTGAAATCAGATTGCATGCTCTTGGGGACAGGAAGGGACTCTCTGTACAGCGCTGCATGATACTTTAATGCTACGCAGGGATGGACTGGGGACAGCAATAGGCTCCGGCAGTTGCACAGGGAAAATGGGGGTGGTCATGCAGCAAAAGGGCTATGCCGTGAGTTACCGTAGCGTGGCCTCCTAGCACATCCCCCGTCTCAGCATGCCAGCCGAGCAGAGCACCTGGAGGCGGATCCTCTTGGCCAGTTTATCAGGCGGTCGGACCGGCCCATCAGGCCTACAGCCCTTCTGGCATTTGCCAGATGGCCTAGTCCGTCCCTGGTTCTACATAAATAAGGGGTGAGCATAACATAGGGCATCCTGACTGTGTTATTCAAGAGGCTCCTCTGTAACCTGGGTGAGGAGAATAATTCCTTTCTCCATCCATATTATTGGTGGGCGTGTAGACTACTTCTTCTTCAAGCGAGGGTAAGGAGTTCCCCTGCGTGGTTTGAGGGCAGGGAATTCTATACCATTGTGCGAGTTTAGGCTTATTACTGAAAACTGTTGAGTTTTCGACAAAACACCATAGTGTTCCCTGGATGTGCCGCTGATACATAGGACAAGAGCATGATGCCTAAAATAACACATTTCACTGTGGGAACTGTACCATATGGTTAGTAAGAATCTACCTTCTCAGGTTACATCAATGTGTATTTTATCTTGATATCGGCTGCACATTGTCGTGGTTGTATGAAGAGGAATAGTTCACGCATCGCCCGAAATAGGAAACTTTCAGATGTTACCGCTTACATTTTGTCAAATTAAAGCGATTCCTTTCCCTCGCTCTCCCTGTATCCTCGCTGACTAAGTGACACCTGGGATATCTTCAGCTGAGAGAGCGGGAAAGCCGCTTTGTAGAAAGGGTGGAGGGGACTTGTCAGGAATATCTGTGTCACACCCGTATCCCACTGTGCGCAGTTTCTGTGGCAGATCATACAGTGATGTTAGGGTGTCGGTTACAGATGAAAGTGGAGAGGTGCAGTGTATGCCTGTAAACGGCCCACACCTATTATCGTCTATAATTCTGTCAGGATAAAATATTCTTCTACATTTTATTCTAGAATGGAAAATAAACTAGTTAAGGGCCCTTTCAGCCACAGTTCAGTTACAAATGATCCAGTTGTTTATGTCAATGCCAAAGACATGAATTACAGTTGGTGAACCACAAATCACAGAATGTCTTGTGGGTTGATTGACATTGACTTGCAATGATCCAGTCAATGTTATTGTAACTAGAGCCATTAATATGTACCGATTGCCTACTCACAATGGTGGCATAGATTTTGTGACCCTCAGTAGTGCCTCACGCCTCAATGTTATTACTAGTTCCTAGCGATTTTATGAGCTGCATTTGTGTGTATATAGGCGCATTGCTGACATTGGGGCTGATTCTAAGTCAGATGTGGCAGCGATGTTTTCATCTGCACACACGCCTATGCGCACCGTGCATACGGCCCAATTTTGTGCGTACATAGTCGCAGTGCAGACTTGGACACACGATAGCAGGAATGTGAGACGGGTTCCGGGACAGTGACCGGGAGGTAACAGAGTTGGCAAAAAATACACACAGATGTTGCGGGCGTGTCACTGAAAGCAGTTGCCTGCGAAGATGTCGAACCGTTCGCACATTACGCCACACTCAGACAAAGTGCACCTGTGATGGGGCTGGTGCAAGTTTTGATGGTGCGACCAATAGTGAGTCTACAGACGCACCAAGTGTTATTTCTACAGATACTGACAGTGGGTATCTCAGTCCTTGCACATTCGGACGCATGGATTTCCACTAGGGAAGGGCTTTGTAGCAGCATTAGCATAAAGGCGCACAGGCGACTGCTGCAATAGCCGCGGCGGCGTCCAACTCAGAATCTGTCTAAATGGCTTCCTGCACTCCATGTAGGTAACAGATATTTGTACTTTGATTATGTAGGTAGAGCCCCACATCGCACGTGTCAGGACCAAGAGTACGCAAGTTGCACAAAATCAAATATGGGCTCTAATGGGCAAATCTCATGGTTTTACTCTTGTGCACAAAACAATTACAGCAAAATCTGTTCTAACAGAAAAACACTTGATGACAAAATCGTCAGATATGAGGTTTTTATGGGTCTAGTGCTCCCCTCCTACAAGAAGAGTACCAAGCTCTGCTAGATACAGGAACGTGAAGCTTTACATCGAGGATATCTTGGTGACACCACGTACACCATAAGATAAATCCAAAATACACATGCACTAGCTTTAAACACTGTGTCTTGGTGATCTGTGGGGTAAGAAGTGAAGAGATTTAAATGTGATTATTATATATATATATATATATATATATATATATATAATTTTGTGTACAAAACACCTCCACAGTCTGCTTGTCGTATGTTTTATTGAACTTGTCGTCTGTGCTTTTAGCATGCACAGTTTTAGCTGGGTCCGGCATTCTCTCCGCGCGCTGTAACATTACTTTCATCGCTATCCTCACCACCTGTTTCAGCAGGAAGCCTTTTATACCTTCCTCAGTTTTGACCTGTTCTTCAGACTCTCTGTACACAGGAACCACTGTGGCCTCCGCTTCACAAGGAATGGCTCATTAATCTCAGGAGCACCGCTAGGAATTCATTCACCACAAATTCCACCTGACTGTTTTTTGCTTCAAAGTAGACCAGGTCCTGTCACAATACATGAATCGCGGACGCCTGGATCAGAAACCTTTGAGGAAAATAAATGTTTTGATCAGGGCGTTAAATTGAAAGGCTTTCTCTCGTTGTTTTATGTGTTTCTCTGGTGCAAGTTGCTCTCTTAAGGAACATTTTACAGGGACAAATGTCTGAGTGATAACTTTGTGTAAAATTTAACATTTTATAAAGGCAACTTTACTATTTTTCATGAAAGTCTGACCACTGGGGGCACTGTTCCATTGAAGTCCAATAGGTAATATTTAATTTTACTAACCAACATGGCGACTCAATTTCCATAAACAAAATAATGCAGAGACGTCTAGTTTTTCTTGTCTTGCAAATTCTTCTGATGTCAATACCTTTTTTTTTGTTTACACCAGTACCATGTGTTCTGCTTAACCTGAATGATATAGGGTAGATAAAGCAGCAGGGGGGGATGTCACTTACTGTAGCCAGGGACTGACTGATAACGTGTCATGGGACCGCATCAGGCGTGAATCATCGCTTCGTGGGAACTATTTGATGTTCTGTTGATGAGAAACAGAAAGTTTCAAAAACATCAACGAACAAAGCAGCGCATGTAACATTTCCTGTCCTGTCGGATGCCAAATGAGTGCTTAGAGCTTCACTCTTTACCGGCCTAATGTTAATAGTAGTCTGTAAGACAGCAGCAGGCTGCATCTTGTAATCACTGAGGGTTTTTGGAAAATGAGAGGGGGTCCCGGATTCGTTGATGACATAATTTTTTTTTTCTTTTCTGCTTCTCTGACTTATTCCCAGCTCCGGATGTCTTCTAGGAGGTCAGTCTGAGAGCAGGGAGGCTTTGAAGTAATTATACATGTAGAAGAGGAGTGTGGGGGGGGGGTTGCTCTCCTCTGAGATCATTCCTTCCGTTTCCTCCCATCTGCTTGTCATTAGACTGGTTCCATTGTCCCACTATAACCCTGAGTATAACTTCCTAACTGGAAAAGATTGAGGAACAGTCATTGCTAGAGTGCCTGATGCCAGGAGCTAAACCCTTCTCCAGTGTACATAATCCCGAAAATACAGAGTCATTAATGATTGGTAACTACCACACCTGAGCAATACTGTGTTCAGAAGTTAGTGATCAAGTCCGATATTCCATTAGTTATTTGGGCAGAGTTATCGATATTGGCACCGGTTCTTGCTGTAAGGAGACTGACAGAATAAAACCAGCCACACGTGGGGGTGACCTGCTAACCTGCCCTCTACTCTGGCTGGCAGGGCATTCTGGATGTTATAGTTCCACGACAGGTGGTAAGCCACTGGTTGTCTAAGCCTGATTTTAGCCCTAAATCCAAATGTTTCTTCTGCATTTTTGGAATTCTCCCCTTGTCTGCTGGTGAACGAGGGGTTCAGTACGTGACTACTGGAAAACAATAGGTGCCTTTATTCTTGGGAGAAAACACTTTACCAACAGTCATACAGTCGATACACTGCATCACAGGATAATTAGTTCAGATTCTGGCCCTTTTCAAAACAGCAGAAACAAATGTGGGTGAAAGTGATTATAGTGATTAAACGATGCTCACGGTGACTAATCGCTTTTTAGATGACAGGGGCTGCAGCGATGACCATGCCCGTCAGACTCTGCAGCCCTGGTGCCTCATGATGCCTGGTCACTGGGTGCTTGTGACTCTCAGTAACCCAACGCATACAGCCTTCTCCCCCTTGGCATGACTCACATTACTCCTGCATGACTCTGCTAATATTAACAGCACAACTGTTACTTCTGCCCAGGATAACTGCAGGGAACTCCTGTTGACAAATTCCCTGCACAGCAGAAACCACATCACTTTACTGCCAATAACACATCTCCCCAATGAGTGTGTAATTCCTAGAGAGTAAGTGCTGGCGATCATCCTAACTGCCTCCTGTATAATATATAATCTGTATTTTGGTTTCTATACAGGGAACAGTAGTTACTCTGGGCCTGATTCAGAGCCGGACTCTCTGACCAGAGCGCTCCCTCTGAATCAGGGCCCTCCTACCTAAACTTGGAGCGGCCTCCTGGCCGCTCGCATAGCTGTGGGTGACCACCCACAGCATATGCGAGCTCCCAAGAAGATGGTCGCGATGGTCAAGACCATCGCGACCATCGGGCTTGCGACTAGACCCTGCGGTAGGGTCTCGGTGACCGCAAGCCCTGGAGTGATTTTGGCTCTATCAGAGCCAAAATCACTCCCACTGACATCACTAGTGATGTCAGTGGGGCCGGACCCAGACGGTAGGCGTTCCCATGGGAACGCCTCCGTCTGGCAGCCACGCCCCCGGCACGCCCACCAAAGGGGGCGTGCTGTCAATCAACATCGACAGCACGCCCCCTTTGGTGCGAGACCCGGAGCGACGGCTTCCCTGTCGCTAGCCGGGTCTCGCTTATGCGCATGACAGAGCAGCCTCCGTCATGCGCATGCGCACTAGGGCACCCACAGCATACGCGAGCTCCCAAGAAGATGGTCGCGATGGTCAAGACCATCGCGACCATCGGGCTTGCGACGAGACCCTGCGGTAGGGTCTCGGTGACCGCAAGCCCTGGAGTGATTTTGGCTCTATCAGAGCCAAAATCACTCCCACTGACATCACTAGTGATGTCAGTGGGGCCGGACCCAGACGGTAGGCGTTCCCATGGGAACGCCTCCGTCTGGCAGCCACGCCCCCGGCACGTCCACCAAAGGGGGCGTGCTGTCAATCAACATCGACAGCACGCCCCCTTTGGTGTGAGACCCGGAGCGACGGCTTCCCTGTCGCTAGCCGGGTCTCGCTTATGCGCACAACAGAGCAGCCTCCGTCGTGCGCATGCGCACTAGGGCACCATCGACCCGCTTGCGAGCGCTCAGCGCTCGCAAGCGGGTCTGAATCAGGCCCTCTGTCCTCTTAAAGTGCTATTTTCTTGTTTTCCATTTGCCCATCACCATATAGAAGTCATCAGTGCTAGTTCTGGCATATTTTGGTTTCCAGTTTAGTTTTCAGTGGTTTCCCAGATTGCTGCCAAAGTTTGACTTGTCCAGATCACAGCAAGAGGATTGTCAAATTAACACCAACAGCCAGCAGTAACAGATATATAGCTAGCACAATGAAAGGCTAAGGAATTGGTTCATATATTGATCAAAACATTTAAGCCTGCAGGCTGATCCAGGAGTTCTCAGATTTCTCTAAGTCCTACACTGAGTGTGTCTTCTATAACAATTAAATGCCGGTAACATCGGTTGCAATGGCCCAAATCGTGGTGGCTGGCATGCTAGCTTGTAAACCACACCCAAAAGGGCCTCATGTAGGTTTGATGGACAGCGGCCAAGACAACATTAGGCCGTATCTCGAGCTAAATAAGCCCACAATTAATAAATCCCGTATTTATTTTCTGTGTTTGACTAACCTTATCACACTGCGCATTGAGAAAGCAGCGTTGCGTTTCCCGCCTAATGATGTACAACAGCAATTCCGCCTAGCCTGGGTTAGCAGGCCTATTTTGTAAGACCCCTGTTCCTGAAGAAGCTGCCGCTTGGTAGAATAAGTGTGAGCTCTATGGGCCTGAGTCAGACCCGCTCGCGAGTGCACAGGTCGATGTTCCCCCACTGCGCATGCGCGAGCCCCAGCGAGCGACGGCAGCTCCATCGCTCCAGGGCTCACTACAGGACGAGACGGCTGTCGATGTTGATTGACAGCTCGCCCCGTTTTGTAGGCGGGGAGGGTGGGTGGCTGCACAGGAACGCCTGCCGTTTGTGGGCGGCCCTACTGACATCACTCGTGATGTCTATTAGAGCAGGAAGTCCACTTCAGCAGGGCTTGCGGGAGCCGAGACCCTCCCGCAGGGTCTCGATGCAAGCCCAATGGTAGCGATAATCGCGACCATGGTGAGGCCGCTCGCACTAGCTGTGAGTGGTCACCCACAGCTTTGCGAACGGCCTGGAGGCCGAAACAACAAAAAAAACGCCCTGACTCAGGCCCTGTGTCCATAGTACTGTTAGTGATGTTTCATACTACTGTCACTGTTGTGTGGTGATTCTAGTACAAAATATCATGGAAATAGTGCAACCCCCCTTCCCCCTGCGTTAGGAGCCACTGAGGAGTTTTATCACCACATAAAAACTCACTTCACTTGTTTTACATTCACTACAAGTGTCAGGGTAAACCTGTTAAAGGTTTCAGACTTTTACCTAACAGGTTTACTGACTAATTAGAGGCAGCTGGTGATTGGGACTGTGCTGCTGCGGTCAAGTTTGGAAAGCTTGTACAGTGGGTGGGAACTTTACTAGCCTGACAGGCTCGGCATTGTGTGAAAATACATGTCCCATCATGCCAAAGGCTGGCAGGGCATGTTTGGCACTAGTAGTTCCACAACGGCTGGAGATGAGCGTTAGATGTTGCTTATTACACCCACATTGTGCTCTGACCACTCATTACTGTCGCTTTGTTCATATTGCAGATCTGCGTGGGGTTCATCAGCAAGAAGCTGACTGTGGACATGGCGTGTGAAGCATTGCAGGTATAGGAGCCGGCGGAGCGCACACAATATGTGTCCATTACCTGGGAGGTTTATTGGTTAAATCTACGTGGGCGTACTTCCTACTGGGGTGTTGATGGCAGCCTGCCAGTAGGGCCAGTACTAGAGGACTATTGATGAGTTTATATTGGTTCATTCTATATATACAGCTTGTGCTCCATAAAGAAATGTACGTTTTTTTATGTAGAAAATTTAACTAGAACAAACTATGGTTTTTCATCTTTATTTCTCATACCAAATGTTCATTCCGGGCCCCCAGATCTATGGGGCCACCACAGTGTCATCCTGTTGTAGTTCAGAATACAAAGCAGTTTTGTTCAGCCCTTGAATTTAGTGGCCCCAATATTTGTTTCTTTTTAACTTAACAGACATCATAAGCCCAAATCAGGTAGAGATGGCAGCTTTTATCTTCATGGTCTGACCCCCTACTAACTGAACTGGGCCTCTAAGGTCTGGGTGCTAATAAAAGTACCCGATATTAGCACACGTGGTGCCAAGCCTGTGAATGTTCTATAACAAAAATAGATCACATCATTTTTTTCGACTAGTCAGTAAATCATGTCCCTAGTTGACTCCAAACCGGCTATGTGCGTGGCCATCATAGACTGAAATTGGACCTCTAATTAAGGCCCTGATTCAGAGCTGAACGCTCTGAGCAGAACGCTCACTCTGAATCAGGGCCGTCGTATTTAAATGTGGAGCGGCCTTATGGACGCTCGCATAGCTGTGGGTTACCACCCACAGCTTATGCGAGCGTCCATGATGATGGTCGCGATGGTCAAGACAATCGCGACCATCGGGCTTACGACGAGACCCTTGCGGTAGGGTCTCGCTGCCGCAAGCCCAGGAGTGATTTTGGCTCTATCAGAGCCAAAGTCACTCCCACTGACATCATTACTGATGTGAGTGGGGCCGGACTCAGACGGTAGGCGTTCCCATGGGAACGCCTCCGTCTGGCCGGCACGCCCACCAAAGGGGGCGTGCTGTCAGTCACCATCGACAGCACGCCCCCTTTGGTGCGAGACCCCGAGCGACGTATTTCTCGTCGCTCGCCGGGTCTCGCGCATGCGCACGACGGAGCTCCCTCCGTCGTGCGCATGTGCATTCTCACAACATCGACCCGCTTGCGAGCGAACTTTGCTCGCGAGCGGGTCTGAATGACCCCCTAAGTCCACAGTGATTGTCAAGATCATTGTAAATGATCTGAGACATAAGGAGTTGGGTTTTCCTGACCCATGGAGCTTACATTCTATATGGTTATATAAAGTCATTGCTTATAAAGCTGCAGGTGGTGTAGATTCTAGATAGACAAACAGCGCTACCTGGAATAAGTGTCAGACTGCGTTGTGCTGCCTCTTCCATCACACTGTAACAAGTGTAGATGCCATGCTGACACGTATAGGCTATATAGACGAAGCTACATCCACGTATAACTGAGCTATTTATATTGCATTCCTCTTATTTACAGTTAGCAGTTTAAGTGATACGTAAATTGGTAACAAAGAATTCCTTAAAGGACAAATAAATCTGTTGACACAAATAGATATAAGCCCTTGAATAATATAAATACCCGTAGTATATACTTATATAAAAGCATCGATGATGCTCTCTCGCCCTTGTTGTTCCCACGCCCGTGTAGCTGCACTCGGATCATACATGCAATAAACTGTCATTAATGGAAGACCTCTGCATAGAGAGAGAGAGATATATTTTGGAAGACTAATGGAAATGTTGAACTTAATGAAGTAGGTCGTACTTTGATGTGACATCAATGTTTTCACATCTCAACCTGCAAAATAGGGCTTATTGCTTTAATGGGGTGTTTCCGCGAAGTAGGCATACGCCGTGGATCGCGCTTGGATCGCAAGCATTCTGGGCCCTTAGATTTTTATTTGTAAATTATTTTTGATTTTTTTTATATATATATATAATCCTTTTCCTTTATCCCTCGTGCTGTGTGTGACCTCCGAGTTGTGCTGTTTTCAGGCCGCAGTCACTTATGGACAGACTGACTTGAAGCAGAGATGTCTGGCGTTCATTGAGCACCACACTCGGGTGAGTAGTCTCAATTCGTCAGTCCATCCATCCTCCATGTTGTCTGCATGAAAGCCTTCCAGCTTTCATCTTAACTCGCTGCTACATTCTCCTTCCTCCCCGTCTGTGTCACACCTGTGCGTCTGCCCCTCCCTTTTGGAATGTAAGCTCACACGAGCAGGGCCCTCATCCCTCATGTGCTTCTCCTTACTTTACTTTAATCTACTTCTTACTCCCTACTAGGGCACCTAACACTTAGTTGCTTATGCTCTGTTACTTACTTATCTGGATGTTATGGTCGCTAATGTAGCAATGTATATTATCCTTGTCCTGTACTGTATTGTACTTGAAGTCACTAGTCAACCTATTTGTTTATGTACTCTGTAAGGCGCTGCGGAACACTTGTGGCGCCATATAAATAAATGATAATAATAATTAACTGTATATCAATATGACCCATTGTCATTTGGTCCCCTGAGTCATTGTTCATTTTAAAGTCACATTTAATAGATGATGTTTGTACAGGTCTGCCCTGTGTCTGTCTGACTTGTGTAGTTTTGCGATTGATGAGATGTTTATCTCTTTGTATGTTTGGAAATGTAATCTACACTTATGTCAGACAACGTAGCCTGTGTGATTAGTGGAATATTTATTTACTGGCATAAACTATAAGTCACTGATTGAGCCCCACCATTCCCTGCCGGAACTCTGTGGCCTGATCTACATGACAGATTAGATAAATAGAGGTCAGGGGTCTTCACATCCCTACTTGCTGCACCTAATACTGTGCTGTATCTGTTGGGTTGAGCTGCCCCCGGGGTCTTTTGTCTGTGCTGCTCAATGCTATTGTCTCTCAGGGTCTGACACAGGCCCCTCACATCTGCCGCCTAAATTGCTTTAATGTAGTTTAAACCCCTGTACACTGGTATTGAGTGTGAGGGAGGGATGCAGAGAGGAGAATGGAAATGTATTGTGGAGACGTCTGCTGTCATGTCACTGTGGTCACAATCCTCCCTCAATAAGCAAAATAACCTATGTCTTGCAGCAGATGGAGTCATTTTATTTTGACGCAGACCCCACGTGCTGACTCCTTATTTGTAAAGTGAACAATGCCCGTCTGCTCCACGGGAGGTTTCTGTCCTCCCTGAGCTCGCCTTAGGACACCTGCGTTACGGTTTGACAGGTGTACCGCCCCAGTCAAACTCCCCTGATCAATGAACATGGCAGTAATCTTAAATTAGTTAAAATCAGAATTGTCTTATACACTGCAATTAAGTATAGAATTTGTCACATTGGTGAATTATTTAAAAAAAAATTATTTTGGGTTCCAACATTTACTACAAAGTGGGTGATAGAGCAGGTTTTCTATTGCTGCTTATTGCAAAAACTCCTATCACCATGATTTACATATTACAAAAATATCACCAGAGCAACTGGGCGACCTATTGAGGTCTATGTACTAAGTCTTGGAGAGAGATAAAGTGGATGAAGATAAACTACCAGCCAGTCAGCACCTAACTATTATTATTATTATTATTATTATGCTTTATTTATATGGCGCCACAAGTGTTCCGCAGCGCCTTACATAGAACTAATAAGTGAACAAGAAACAAGTAACTTACAGTACATTACAGTGCAGGACAAGGACACGTTTTCTATACATTGCTGCAATAGCGATTAAAGCACTCACAATAAGCAGCAGGGAGTTGGCAGTCATGTGTCAGGTGCCCTATGGGGAGTAAAGAGTAGAAGAAAGTGTAAGGAGAAGCACATGAGGGAAGAGGTCCCTGCTCGTGAGAGCTTACATTCTAAAGGGGAGGGGCAGACAGACAGGCGTGACACAGAAGGGGAAGATAGGGAGGAAAGAGCATGAGGTGGGTTAGGATGAGTGCTGGAAGGCCTTGATGAAGTAGTGGGTCTTGTGAGCCCGTTTGAAGATTTGTAGAGAGGTGGAGAGTCTGATAGGGAGAGGGAGAGAGTTCCAAAGGTAGGGAGCAGCACGGGCAAAATCTTGGATGCGGGAGTGGGAGGAAATAATCAATTGGCAAGAGAGGCGGAATGCATTTGTTGAGCGAAGTGGATGGGCGGGAGTGTGAAGGGAGAGAAGGTCAGAAATGTATCTGGATAGAGGATTTGGTGAGGGCTTTGTAGGTGAGTGTAAGAACCTTCAATTGGCATCTGAAGGAGAAGGGGAGCCAGTGTAGGGCTTGAAGGATAGGGGAAGCAGATGTAGAACGTCTGATGAGCCGAGCAGCAGCATTGAGAACCGATTGTAGTGGAGAGAGGTGAGAGACTGGGAGGCCAGCTAGGAGAAGGTTACAGTAGTCCAATCTGGAGATGACCAGTGAGTGGATGAGGGTTTATAGGCTGTGCCGCAGATACCGCTACCCCTGGTGTATGATGGCCGCGATGCGTGTTGAATGCCTGGGGTGCTATGCGCCCCAGTCTTTATCGGCGCTTATATCTTTTAGATCGATAGCCGATATTTTTTGCAATGTGTGAATGGTCTTTGAGTAAGACCGTTTTGTTATTTACTTGTTATGATATTGCCATGTTGGTCTCTGGCCTTGTCAGTGTTTTTTTTTTAAATTTTGTTACTTTTCAATAAACCTTATTGTTTAATAAACACATAAATGCAGGGGCTGCTGGGAGAACAACAAGCAGTGCACTCGCTGTCCAATCTCCAATGCCAAAGAGGAGAGCCAAGCATGGAAGGGCGCAGATCACTGGACAGGTGATTTAGCGCATTCCCACTTCAAAAACTGAAATCTTCATACATATGGCCATTATGAGGACACTATGTGCACATTAATACATCTCCCCCTGTATTTGAAAAATGACCGTTAGGAGCTGATTGGTTGGTACTTTTTCTCCATTCACTTTATCTCTCTTCTGCGTTGAACTTTGGTTGCTCTGTGCACGCATGACCGGGTTTGCCCTGAAATGGAGTTTCACTACCACTTGCTTAATGAAAAAAAAAAAAAAACTTTTTGAAATATTTAAAAATAAATAAAATTATTATTTTGCAGGTTTTCCACGTTGATAAAAATGCTTTAAGTAAATCAAGAATTTTTCAATTACTATTGCCTGCTTTGACCATCTTGAAATGATGGCTGTGGTACATGTACCTCCACAATCATTTTACATGGCTTTCACCAGAGATAACAAGCACATCTCTTTGCCAGCAGGAGCTACCACCAGCGATGGCCTTTGTTAGATAGGTAGTAGCCATTTTCGCTAGAGATAGGGAGTTTCTCTCTTTAGCAAATAGATCCTGAATCGAGAAAACCAGTGGGTTTGGACCCCAAACACGGCAACTTGAACGCCACCTGGAAGCAGCACAAGCACCAGGACCTATTTTCTTCACCCCCGCTGTTAGTGTTTGTAGATCATTTTCAATTACTCTCGCAAACAGTACACTTTTCTGATGAAGCGGGCAGCCAACCCATGAAACGCATCAACATCTTTCTGTCATCTCCTATACCTGGGAAATATCCGATTTACTCAAGTTTATTGGGGGGTTTTAACTCTGCATTTAATAAAAATTATATTTTTGGAATATAATCCTTTGGAAAGATTAATACTTCACTCAAGACGTTTTGTCAGGAAAGCAAACCCTTTTTTATTATATTTCCCTTTTTGAAGTGACCCTGGGCTGCCCTGTTACATAAACCCAGTCTTTATTAGTGGCGTGGCGTGTATCATACCCTCTGACATCACAGAAACTTATTCAAAATATATAAGATTCATCCCGTGTACACTGGCTTCATGTATGCACAGAATGTGTCTCCGTACATACAAGAGAGCAGTGAATTTAGAAGCACCATTCGGAAATCTCCCGTATGCATGAGATTTCCATGTTCTCATACACATTGATCCATCTCGGTTAATTCAAACAGGATGCGGCGTGTGAGCAGTGGGATTCAGCATCCAGCCCCGAGATATTTGATAACCCGTCTTTCCTCATTCTCACAGGAAATCATTAAGACACAAAGTTTCCGGGAACTGTCAGACCTGGGAGTCGTGAGCATCCTGCAGAGCGATCGGCTGAATATTGATGAGGTTCCGCTTATCCAGGCCGTGCGGGAATGGGCCCACGTCAGCTCAGTGAGTGTCCCCGACGGGCGCTGTCATATCCCGACCAGTGACTGATAAAATGACGGAATCATGGAAATAGTCTGTGTAATATAAATGAACCTCTTCCACTCCACCTGTCAGCATTGAAGTACTTAGCAATCCATAAACACAAGTGTAGTTTTTCATTTCAATTTATTTTAGAGTAGTAATAATTTGATAATAAGTATCACCGAAATTCATCATCTTTAGGGGTTTAAAAAATCATTCTAACTCAAATATCATTTATATCATTCTGTAACTACAGTAAATCAAGATGTTCCATTCGAGTTTTATCATCATTTCATAAATATTAATATTAATTTACTCTCCCAGTATGAAGGCTGTGAACCTTAAAAAGGCAACTCTTATTCATTTTCTGTAAACTTTAAACCTTGTGAACAATAGCCAGTTTAAAAAGCAGTTTTCTGCATCTCTGCTGCATATCATCTTTTATCTCTTTTCATTTATTGTATCCACTAATATTCTGTACTCTTCCCCCCCCCCCCCCCCAACCTCTATCCCTCTGTCATTCCTTCCCTCTCCCCCTTGTATTACATAAGCAATTAGAGGCGAATGCAATATTCTGTGCAGTATAGTCATGTGATCGTTGCTTTTCAAACAGGATCTCTGAGCTGTGATATATTGCTGACAAATACGATCTTTATTTATTTACTGAGTTACATATACAGTATCCCTGATGCACAATTTTATAACAACAATATGCCATATCAGGCTATCTCATATTCTACTTAATACAGTGGTATAAAGACTCTTCTTAGGGTTGCACATACTTGTCACTTTTCTGCATATCTTTAGCACCAGGTTTTTATAGTGTCGCCAACTATTTTGTGAGCTGTAGCAATAGTCATGAGAATGCAGAATTCCTGGGAGTGCTGCTTTAAGTTGATGTGCATTGTATTTTCTCCTGTTCCTGTCCCAGGCGGTTCTTGGTGTGTCGGTGTCTGTGGTCGCACAGGATGTAGTGCGAGATCTGCGCCTCTGCCTACTGTCCCCAGATGAGCTTACGACTCTTGAGAGAGAGAACACCAAGGATGAGCTCATCCCGGTGAGACCCACCACAGATACATCGATGATATCTAGTGACTTCCTGGCTTTTCCTCATCCTCACTTTCCTGTTTTGTCCATTTATTAGGAGATCCAGATTGCTCAAACATGGAAATTCCATGCCTTGAAGAAAATCAGCAACTCCCAGCCTCATCTGTTCCGTCGTAGGAAGGGAACGCTGGTCAGAGACCATCACAGTTACCTGGACTGTTCATCTAAGTGAGGTAGAGAGAGTCACCTCTGTTCACCAAGTGAGTTAGGGAATGACGGCTCTGATGTTTAAGCTCTTGTGAGGTCCTTGGATACAACATGAAGAAACCATGTGCCACATTGTAAATTATTCCACAAATGTCTATTTTGTGTTTTTTACTTTATTATGGCTAAAGAAATTTATTCCTAAAAATCTTGTCCTTGTCATTTTGTTGTTGTACACTACAAATAGCGTGAGTTCTGCTCAGATAGGGTCCGATTCTCAGTTGGGAGATTAAAGCAATAAAAAAAAGCAAGTAACTTTGCACCTGGACAAACCATGCTGCAATGCAAGGAGTGCAAACACATTTATTATTTTTGTATGTGAGGTAAATACTGGCTACCCACAAATGCTGCACAGCTTTATTTTTACCCTGCAATTTATATTAGAGTTTGGACATGCCCCCTCCTAAAGCTAAACCTCTCTGCACATTTTAAATCTGCCCCACGTGCAGTGCAGCCTGGTTTTGCCAAGGTGCAAAGGTACGTGTTCTTTTTTGCTTTACTACCAACTCGGAATCAGGCCTATAATAAGTGTTTACTCCTGAGACCTGTAATATGGTGAGTATAGGGAATGGATGGACCTCTAAGTTTGGGCTCTAGAATGCACTCAGTATATATGACTGCCCAAAAGGAAGCACCAAAATTCATGTGTAAAATATACTGCTAACTCCATACGCAGTTTCTCTAATTAAAGACTTTAAGGGGTTTTACATTCTTTTTTTTTTTTTACAAAAAGTGAATTTAAAGGAGCAATGGCAAAATTTTATATTTTCACATTCCAGAACGATGATGGTAAAATACATTGTCCAGTGTCATCCCGAGGTTCAGTTGCAGTATTTTTAAAGAGTAAAATATTTGGTTCTCCCTCCAGTAGAGAGCTGAAGCCCTTCCTATATCTTAGAGCATTGTCCTAATGGGATCAAGCGCAGGTCAAAAATCTGAAACTGAGTTAATATCAGCACTGGCCCTCCTCATTGTGTGAATCAACCAATTCACACAATGCATGTCGGCAAATCAAGTATGCCAAGCTGTCACTCAAACTCTACCTTAAGGTGGATTCACATCTATACAATCCTCGTCCTGTTCTCTCGATATTTGTAGAACCGGCCGTCCATTGTATAAGTGTGTACAATTGGCCGACTCCCTGCCTTCGGTCGACCAACGGCTTAAAATGCTGTGCAACAGTCGGCCTCTGCTGGTCGCATCTCATGTTCTGTTTATTTTTCAGGCAATTTTGGTTAGAGAAGCTCCTC
This sequence comes from Taudactylus pleione, assembly GCA_031769625.1. Taxonomy (NCBI): domain Eukaryota; kingdom Metazoa; phylum Chordata; class Amphibia; order Anura; family Myobatrachidae; genus Taudactylus; species Taudactylus pleione. The sequence goes on from JAUIMM010000661.1 coordinate 435,232, forward strand.
CCCTTTAACATGGGAACCTGCAGCGCTGTTATAGATACCGGCGCATAGTTGAGTGTAAGCACACCATCAATTTCATGAGTATTATTATATTAAACCTTTGCATATGTTAATGTAAATGCTGACTTTACTTTCTGACTTTTAAGAATCTTAGAAAAGCATAGGAGATACAAGACTCGTTTATTTTTTGTTTTGTTTTTATTTGAGTTATTTTATTAATTTTCAGAAACAGAGAAAAGAGAAAAAAAAAAAAAAGAACATAACAAAGTCACAATATAAAGGCCCAGCGGATAAGTATAAACTTATGACAGATAGCATAGACAGAAAATATGTAAAACCTGTTACAACTTTAGCATATACTATGTAGACATAGAGAGAATCAACTTGCGCCACAATTAACATTTGAACAATGAAGAAAAATAAAAATATGAATATGAAAGCCACCCAGGGAAATATTATCTGAAAAATAACATTTTCAGAGTGAGTGTCATGAATAATTAGTCAGCGTATGGCACTATTAGTCTCAGCATGGTAGCGCCTTTTATTATTTTTAAAATTGGGGTGTCTAGCCCCCCCTTCCCATCTCTTCAGTCTGTCGCCATGGGGCTCTCTGGGCAGGTCACACAGAGTAGCCATATATTCTGGATGAGAAAGAGGGTCCGTTCAGATGTGGCTATGCCTGTGATGAAGAAGCTCAGATGAGCTCTGTCTGCCCACTTGAAAGTACATCTTTTGCCAGAGAAACAGAAGAGGCCCACTTTGTCCGTGGTGGAAGTGGAGACCTGAAACTGTAAGAGTGGGGTCCCAACTTTCCCTGTGGTTGCAGGGGCAACTGCAGCTGACACATAAGTGATGGGAGTAACAGTTTGTTCAAGGGTCTGGCCCTGGGTCAGGATGGGCACACCAGATGGTCCCAGGGGTAAACTGGTGGGTGGTGCAGTTGATGTAGGCTTGTTTTAGGATGAGACGGTGGTTGGTGGAGGTCCAGGTAAAGCAACTCCTTCCACCACAGCACCAGTAGCTTCTTTTGGTGTGAGGCCATGAGGAGCCCCCACGCTGCCATGCTCACTGAACAGCAACCTTAGCTTCTCCGGAAGAGTCTTGATAATCCCAGGCTTAGTTAAACTGTCTGCATTGCCCTCAACAGAGTGGACATGAGGCAAAATGGGAATTGGGTTGGGTTGTTTTTGTGCAAGAGGCAACATGTGCTGTACATTATGCAACATGGGCAGGATGAACACATTCTTCACCATTATAGAGGCAATTTCCTCAGGATTGTCTCCATCCAGGTCAAATTTGAAGGAGACCATCTAGTGGTTGTGGGTCTACAGCTGGCATCTCACTACCCGATCCCCTTTGTTTGATACATTAAGAAGTCTATGTTTAGGGCAGGTAGCTTTTATCATGCTGCGACCAGCTGTGCACAGACTTCCAGTAGTGCTGCTTGGTGGTGCGTCCTCCATGTCTCCTCTTCTCCTGCTCCTCCAGCCGTAGCTCTCGTTTGCGCTTCATCAGCGACACTCTCTTTGATCGCCTTGGCCACTGTTTTGTGATTGCCTTGACAGATGTAGCCAAATGACACCATTTCCTGCTCTATGTCATTAGGAACATCCCTCTCTAGGTCAAAGGAGAACGCTATGGTCTTGTTATCCTTGTATTTGCCCATTATTTTCTTGATGTCTTCAATGCGCATCCACAACTGGATGGCTATCTTGTTACCGTCATTCTCCTCTGCCAACTCTAGTCTCCTCTTGAAAGAAAACGTGATTTAGGGGGTCTTTGATGGCGTGCCTTTCATCTTTATTCTGCTGGATGCATCCCTCTATGATCTCCCTCACCTCTGGAATGGTGACCTTATTGAAGCTGGCCAGCTTCACACCCTTACTCAGGGATGCAGCTGGGTTAACTGATGGAAAACCCTATGCAGAGCAGCCAGAAAAACATTCCAGCTCCCAGGTCCAATCACACCTCCTCAACTACCAACCTACTGTGACAGTCACAATGGTAGACATGCATCCATAACCCCACACTATACACCCCACACTGTAAACATCACAACACACACCTAGGTACAGCACTGCTGATATGCACCTTCAGCCCTCCACCCCATCCACATATTCTCCCTCACTTACCCCACTATCACTTCATCACACCCACCTACACAGGGAAATGCTTTGAACATCATGCAACCAGATACATGCACACCATTCACTTACCACACACTGCACATCCCACATTAACACCCATTAACCCCCACCCCTGCACCTACACCACAGGGCAAGCGCTCTTTCCCATCCCTTTATTATATGTGTCTAGTAGGGGTGGGCACCCCTACAGTACTGAGCTGCACACCCCATCTGCCCTCCCTGCAAGACACCTCTATCACACCAATATCTGGGTAGCACAATTCACCACCTCTTTCCTCCAATAGAACACGCATTAAGTAGGGAAGGCTCTTGTTCTCATTCTAAAGTTGAAATAAACTGCGAGCCTAACAGATATAGGGGGTCATTCAGACCCACTCGCGAGGAGTTCCGTCGTGCGCATGCGTGAGACCCGACGAGCGAAGGACTTTCCTTCGTCGGAGTGTCTCATCAAAGGGGGCGTGCTGTCGATGGTGACTGAAGCCGGCCCCACTAGTGATGTCAGTGGGAGTGATTTTGGCTCTGATAGAGCCAAAATCACTCCTGGCCTTGCGGTTGAAAAACCCAACCGCAGGCTTTTACTCGCAGTTATGATGGTCGCGATGGTCAAGACCAACGCGACCATCATTCTGCACGCTCGTATATGCTGTGGGTGGTGACCCACAGCTATACGAGCGTCCAGGAGGACGCTCCATATTAATGGAGGTGGGCCCTGATTCAGAGCGAGCGCTCTGGTCAGAGCGTCAGGCTCTGAATCAGGGCCATAATCCCACTGGACAATCTCTACTGCTCTATTCACAAACAATCACTAGCAGATAACTGACAGCCACTGACACTACTGTAACGTAGCATTTCACATGTAGATACAACCGCAGTCGCACACAGAATATAGGCATGCCGCCTATCATTTTAATCAGCAGAAACTGCTTGTGCATCCTATTCGCATTTGCAAATAAGATGCAGTTGAAGGTAAAAAGTGGCACGAAAAGACGCTCAACGCTACAGAGTTGCACAGCGCTCACGCGTCATGTTTAATGCGACTTGTAGCGCACGGAGGAAAGATGTATGTGGACACATCTGTATGTACCAGACTCCAAAAAGCAAAGCCCCTCTTAGTTTGGCCCCTTTGGGCCATCCTCAGATGGAGTAAACTGCTTTGTGCCTATGGAGGCGTATTCGCACACTCTGACTGGCTCCGGCTCCCAAAATGTACTATATTTAATGAACATCACATTATTATTACGTAGCCTTAAATGGATGAAGATTTTTTACATTTTCATGTACCTGTTATTGAAGTTTTTGTACAACAAACCTAAACACACAAATCTTTTTATACAGAGATACTTGTAGCATTAACAAATAGACGTATATGGGAACATTTTCGGGGGTTATCTGAATAGACTATTATCAAATGGGGCTGATTCTTATTGTCCTGAAACGTATAAAAGAAACTTTGTAAAGTTAATTTCATAGATGTTCAGAAAGCATCGTCCTCCTGTTCAGGTCAATAAGTTTGAACAATAAACCTTTGTGTCTTTGAAGCTTGTAATATTGATATAACTTACCATTAAAAGTACTATATCATTTATAAATCATGTTAGTTGTCCTCTTGTTACGAAATAAAAACATGGTCACGTGAGGTTTGTGTGACCTGTGGGGAGATGTACGAAGATAGAAATGACAGAACTCCTAATTGGTAGATGTACTAAGCTCTGGAAAGTGATAAATTGGAGAGCGATAAACTAACTGCCATGTCACAAGGAGTGTTTGAAAAATGACATTTAGGAGCTGATTGTTTGGTAGTTTATTACTCTCCAATTTATCACTTTCCAGAGCTTAGTAAATTACCGTCTGGCATATTCCCCTCCGTCCCCTACATATATGGAAATTAGGTTATTATTATTAACAGTGCTTAAAGTGGTCCTAGAGAGGTGACGTCTCTCCCTTCAATCACTGTGGGAGCCTGAAGGTGGAGCTCGGGATTGAACTTCAGCCTCCGGCTGCCGCTGTAGGGAACGAGCCCGACGCCCGCTGGTAACAAAATCTCTGCCGGCGCCCGGCAAATGGAGTAGGCAGCGGCGGCGCCTCTCCAGACCGGAGCTTCCCTGGGGTGCAGGGCTGGCTGAGCGACTGGCCGGGTAAGGTAGCTCGTTCCGCCTCCAAATAGAACTGATGGAACACTGGGCTCGATTCAGATCCACTCGCTAGATGCGTTTGCACACAGCGAAAGTATGCAAATCCGCGATCGCTCGGCAAGGCATTAGCATGTCCACTATGTCTTGGCGTGTGATCGCGCTGTGTATGCAGACGCCCACCAGCCTGCCTTAAGACGCCCACTTATACACGTCATCTCCAGGATGTGTATGCAACCATCGGTAACATCGAGTACCATCTGAAGCGAATGCAGCACTTATGTTGAACATACCCTACCGCAAGCACTGCGAGTGCTTCAGTGTAAAATTCTGCCAGGTGACGTGTACCATGACGCTGCGTCTTAATTATGCACGCCTCTGAGGAGGTGTTAAGATGCTCAGGCATGCCTGCATTCGCACCACCACTCCCCCGTTTCCTTCAAACAACCCCTGTCACCACCCACAAACGCCTCGTCCTGTCACTCAATCTAGCTAGGTGTCTATGCACAAGGGGCGATCGCACGGACTGGTTCGTGCACTGTGATGCGTACCCATGCTCACATTGCAAACATTGGCAGGCTGCGTGCGAACGCATCCTAGCGAGCGGGTCTGAATCGGGCCAACAGTTCAGCCCCGTACCGGGCCATACTTTAACCCCTGATTATTAAGGTTCTTTTTATAAGCAACAGTTACAAAACTCTGTCTCGGGTAGATTTGCTAAAGCTTCTAAGACAGACAGGTAGTGGAGTTGCCCATAGCAACCAATCAGAGATTCTTTCTATCGTTTTCTAAAGTGCAATAGAGAAATGATGGCTACAATCTGATTTGTTGCTATGGACAACACCACCACTTATCTGTTTTAGAAGCTGTAGTAGATCTACCCGTCCTTTTCCTTTAAATGACAAATTGTAGGATGTGTCCGATTTCCTCAGAAATACCTTATTTAGCGCTCATTATGTTACTGTAGCCGGGATATGATATAAAGACTAACGAGAATAATGTATTCCCAGTCCTGAGAATTGTTTTGCTCTACTTTCCAGAACACGTTCCTTATTGTCCCATAGCCTGAGTCCTGTTTTATCTGCTGAATGTCACTTCTACTAATGTAGGACAATCCCTGAGTTCCTCTTGGACAGGATGTATGTGGGGAGCTGAGCAGAGGAAATGGATCATGCTAATAATGTGCTCAGCCAGCCGCTTGGACGTGGTATAAATAGTCCGCTACCTCCTGACCTTGGTGGCTGTATGCGGCCAATCTACAAGGCTGCAATGGAATGCTGGGGTATATTTACTAACCGTAACCAGTCAGGTGCTTAGTATCCTTGCCGGTCCTCGCTGAATGGTTGCTATGAGTTACCGCACAATAGTAATATGTTGGCAAATAACGGCTACGTGTTACTATTCATCTATAAACCTTTTAACTGCACATTAATGTTTTAGAATACAGAAGATGCTAAAACCCTTAGAACCAATATGCACTTGCTTTTTGCTATCTAAACTACACTAAAAATAACAGATTTTGAGGGAATATTTGTAAATATATATATATGCACAAATAAGCAGTGGATGCAAGTTATATATATATTACGAGTGTCTGGGGTTTATCGTCCTCGTGCATTTGGAAACTGCGGAAAATTCGGTATCCTGTGGGTCATCGCGTTTATTAGCAATGGACTTCTAATATATAGCCATGTTCATTTTTAATAAGTATTTTGCTATATACAAAAGCGGGGGTTTCTGTATCAGTCATATGCTAGATGGTAGAATGAGACCTACTTTCCAACTCAATAAAGGTTCCACAGCCCATGGGATGCACCTACGTAATGAATGGGAGTACCGCCATTTGGTCACACATGTATTTGGTGGTGGAGTAAAGCCTTCTGCAGCCCTACAGTTAACCCATCATATAGGAGGCTGGAGTGTACCAGACAACAGGCTGGGACTAACATCCCTAATACTGACACATTATATAAATCTATCCAGGCCTTACCTATAATAGTGTCCATTCTAATGTGTAGACTGCAATGCAAGGACTTATACTGATTAAAATCAAGTAGGGGCAGATTGGAGGGGTGGTAGTCCAGGAGAAGGAGTGTCACCTTCAAGTGTACATTATATACAGACATACAGAGGAAAACAGTAGGGGGGGGGGGGGCTTGACTGCACCACTGTGCACTTATATATGAAATCACTGAGGAGTCACTAGATATCGCGCCTCACTTGGCGCTCGCACAAATTTGCATAACTGAGTGAAACAATGGTATCACCAGGTTCAGAAGGCAGAAGCCCAGAGGGGTGGCCCGTTGTGTTGATAATAAAATTACTTTACCCCCCTGTTTCAGCAACACACACACACACACACACACGTCGTTGTGTACATTTATTAATGTCATTAGGGACCATTCACTGGCAGTCAGACAGGCAGCTGATATGTGTAGTAACCACTGACCTGTGACCTCTAGACAGCTGGCTAAGGGAAGGGGTGGGGGTGCCATCTGCATCTTTCCCTTGTTTTAAACCCCATGCTCTGCTTTGTTAGGACAAGTGCCCCTAACATTACAAGATTTCATAAATATTCAAGGAGTCACGTTGAAAGGGCTGATTCCATGCAGAACATTAATACATTTGTATATAACACTGGGGAGGAGGGGGGTCTTCAGAGGGACAAGTTTACAAAGATGCTGTAAAAACCATTCAAAGAACTCGCACGTTACTGCTTCTGTTTTATATCGAAAATTCATCATTTATATATAATCATTTTACCTGCCATATCTTGAAACTAGAGGCACAAGGCACTGTGGGCCTGATACAGACCCGCTCGCTAGGAAGCGTTCGCACGCAGACTGCTGATGTTTGCATTGTGCGCATGCGTTCCCATAGCAGTGCGCGAACTTGTCCGAGCGATCGGGAAGCGTTTGCTCGTTGCGCATAGACATCCCAGCTGATTGAGTGACAGGAGAAGCCGTTTGTGGGTGGTGACGGGTTGGTCGATGAAAATGGGGGAGTGGTGATATGAACGCAGGCGTGCACGAGCGTCTTAACGCCGTTTCAGAGGCGTGCATAATTAAGATGCAGCGTCATAGTACACATCACTTGGCTGATTTTTACACTGAAGTGCTCGTAGTGCTTGCGGTAGGGTATGGTCAGCCACAAGTGCTGCATATGCATCCGATGGTACTCGATGTTACCGATGGTTGCATACACATCCTGGAGATGACGTGCGCAAGTGGGCGTCTTAAGACAGGCTGGGGAGCATCTGCATACACAGCACGATCACACGCCAAGACATAGTGGGCGTGCTAATGCCTTGCCGAGCGATCGCCTGCCTTTCTGTGGGCTGGCCGGATTTGCATTCACTCACTGCGTCGAACGCATCTAGTGAGCGGGTCTGAATCGAGCCCTGTATGTCTGTAAGCTGAATACGGTGATCCACACTTGCCTACTTTTAAAAAAGCATTTCAGGGAGATTGTGAAAGCAGCACCTATGAGTGCACGGTAAAGTGGAGGTGTACTGCTACATCTGGGGGGAGTGTCATAATACTGACTTACATCCAACTGTAAATGAGCCCCAGAGCAGTTGGTAAGATCTACATGTTGATGAAAACACACTGATACTTCTCAGAAAATGCATGTAGCCATAGGGATCATTGTGCCTTATACTAATGATCCCATTTGAATGTATATATCTCTGTTTTTTAATAATAAAACAGCTATATAATGGGCTTAAGGTGCAATCAGGGAGATTGCTAGACTCTTCAGGGAGACAGGGAGATTGCTACTATTTCAGTGAGTCTCCCTGACAATGAGGGAGAGTTAGCAAGTATGCTGTGATTCAGTCCTCAAAAGGGATTTAATGACTCTCCCCAGTGACCCGTTGTTTCCACCTCACTACTGGATGCTAAAATTGTAACTATAATCAGTGTGATTTTTAAATATGTTACTTGTTTCTTGTATGTTGGGGCCAGTCCAGTAGTCTGGACAGTTCCTTACTACAATTCATTATAAATAGGAGATACCAGCCCCTCCTGCTGCCTGTCGTACAGAACTGCACCACCAGTAAAATAAACTAAAATGCTTTAATGATTTTCACTGACTTTTTAATTATACCGCTTCCCCTCCGTGTGATTGACAATATGCAATGTATTCATCAAGGGACTACAAAAAATGAATCAGTCCGTCAATCAATATTTGCATTTTCTTTCAGTCATCCTCTGCCCTTAGGCTTAGAGAGTGCATCCTAACTGGTTAAGAGCTTGATTCAGCAAGGAACGCAGTCGCTAATACGCACGCAATCGGCAGGAGGTGCTTTTTGTAGGTGTTAACGGGGGTTGTTAAGGAAACGCAGGCGTGCCAGGGCATTTGAACACCATTGCAGGGGTGTGCATAAATTATTCACTGCGATGCCCTACACGGCATGAGGCCTCATAGAGTGCGATGAAGTCTGCAATTTCTGAGTAAGGTCAGAGCTTGTGCATGAGGCTATGATGGTACTCTATTGTACCGATGTTTTCGCAGTCTTGCTAAACATTACAGATGTGTGTAAGGTACAGTGGGCGTCCTGTTGTACTGCTGCTGCGGCATAGCAAACCGCAATGGATTAGCATACTATCGCAGTTGAACTGCGTGCGTAATCGCTATTGCATTCGCAGTTGCGTTCTGTAATGAATCAGGCCCTAAGTCAGACACACGGGACAATGTTTTTCGTCTGAGTCACATCACGCATGCCTACCGATTCTGTGCGTAGGGTCCCAGTACCCCATTATATAATCCCCCCTCCCTCGCTGTTTATAGAAAAAATGGAGCCTTGCAAAGACCAAGTAGATAAAATGAATACTAAAAGCAAAATATCTGCAGTGCCCCAGACCCGGGTGTAGTTTTCCTATATGGTAAATACAACTCTGATGCAAGAAAAGCATTGTGACTGGTTACGACACAAAAGGGGTTAATTATTATAGTGTTATCCTGGAGCTGAGACCATCTGGTGTTCAGTATAAGACTGTTACTGACACGTCTGCCCCAGGATCCAGAGTCCAAAGGTCTGTGGGTGAGGGGGGAAGCCGGCTGCCTGTTTGCTTCTATTATAAGTGTCGTCAGGCGTTGGAATGTTATGGAGTGAGGAAGGGGAATCCCAGACTCCCCCCTCATGTGTGGAATGCAGTGACTCAGCCCCAACTGTCTGAGTGCCAAGGAGTGGAAGGGAGGGGGGTATGTGCCCACTGAGTGTGACACTGCTCTGTGTGTGTAGTGACACCTACTGGTCACAGCTGCAAAGTGCACCACTACAACATTGCCCAGAGAGAAAAAAAATGTTACATAGGGTGAAATATAATATACAGCGGCTATGAAATCAATCCCTCAGCCCATACTCCCCCTCCTTTAGCATTTTCATCTGGAGATGCAGTCCTGAATGTTTGTATTGGATGAAACGCATTGAGGTTGGACTTCTGTCGGACTGTTTCCATTTATTCCTGATGTCCAGATAAGCTCTACATGGGTCATTCCATGCCAAATCATCACAGTTTTCAACCCGGCCATCTCAAATTTTCAAGAAATTAAGTAGGATGATAGACAGCATAAAGGGCCTCATTCAGAGGCGGTCGGAGGATGCAAGCGGTCGCTCAGAAACTGGGCGGCCGCTTGCATCCTGACCGCCCGCCTCTGTTGCAGTCGTTAGGCTGTGGGTTAACACCCACAGCTCTAACGACCGCTCCGGTGATGGTCGCGATGGTCAGAGACCATCGCGACCATTGGGGCTTACGACGAGACCCTAGGGTAGGGTCTCCCTTGTCGTAAGCCCCGGAGAGCTTCTGGCTCTGTCTGAGCCGGAAGCTCTCCACTGACATCACTAGTGATGTCAGTGGGGCCTCCCCCAAACGGTAGGCGTTCCCATGGGAACGCCTCAGTTTGGGCTGCCACCCCCCCGGCCCGCCTTCCAAGCGGGGCGAGCTATCAATCAAAATCGACAGCTCGCCCCCTTTGGATCGAGACCCGCTACGACCGGCGCTGTCGGTCGTAGCGGGTCTCACGCATGTGCACGCTGGCGCCGTCGTGCGCATGCTCTGTGGGGGGCCATCGACCCGGTCCGAGCGCATCGGCGCTAATGACCGGGTCTGAATGACCCCCAAAGTAACTTTCATATGTAAAATTTTAGCCCTCAGTGATACACGGTGTTCATGCTACAGGGTTGCAAACATGACAAAAAATGTAAAATTTATGCTTGCAAGGTCAACTAAAACAAATCATTACTTTGCTTCTAATTTTGGTAGAACATTCATGTTGGTCTTGTTTTGATGCTAAGGGACCAGAGTTTTCATAAAAAATTGTTTTATATTTAAATGTTGACTTTCACATTTCAAGGTCACATGATGTGACCTTTGACCATGAATATCTTTAAAAATCTTTCCCTTTTTCAATTGATTGTGGCAAATCTGCAATCGATTGTGTATAAATATCTTTTCCTTTTTCAATCGATTGCAGCAATTCTGCAATTTGCAATCGAGTGTGTATAAAAATCTTTCCCATTTTCAATCGATTGTGGCAAATCTGCAATCAATTGCTAATGTATGGGGGCCTTAACACATACATGCAGGTAGGGTAATAGACATAACCTTAATGTGAACCCTGCAGCTTCTTCCTTGGCTACATGCTTCTGTAGCCCCGCCCTCTGCTGGGGTCAGATGAACATGTGCTGAGCTCCACAAATCAGGGCTCAGCACAAGCTCCTCTGACCACGGAGTCTCTCCTAGAGCAGCAGGAAGGCAGGAATCGACGCTGCTGCTCCGTATCACAGCACCTGGCAGACTGGACACGGACCCGGCAGGCTGTCAGCTACTTGACAGCTGCTTCCGGAGTCCGACTTCAGGACGCCCTCTGGCAACTAAGGCGCCTGGAGCTCACACTACGGTGGAACTGCCCTCCCTACGCCCCTGGTTCTAGGGATGGCCATCGGTGGTTTTCCATCGATGGCACCATCAGTGATAACCATCGTTGGTACAATAACAATCTATAGTGAACCATTGCTTGTTTGCACGACCACTCAGTCTGGCTGCATCTTCTGCATTGAGAACTAGTGATACAAGACATGCTTGCCGCCGGGAGGGGGCAGCCAGGTCAGCATACGTGGCTAGGGAAATTACTCGGCATTAGAAGCGGAGCGGGGGCGTGACCAGTGGCGGACTGGGCCGGGGGGCAGGGTGCCATGTGCCCCCCGGGCCGCAGTGCCATCTACTGTCCCGGGCCGCCTCCTCTGCAGTAATGGCCAGAGGCTCAGCTGTCCAAGAACACCCAGTAACAGCGGCTGTGGGCCTGCAGCTAAAAGAAGGAGATAAGAGAAACCAGCAGGCAGATGAGCAGTGACCAGCGAACTGAAACTAAGGAGGAGCCAGCGGGCATGAGTAGCAGGTATGAGTAGGGAACAGGGTTGGTTTGGAATCGGAGTCAGCGGATGCGGAGGAACGGGAGGGGGTGTGTCTAGGTGCAGACCCCTTAGGTCGCCCTTTCCTTACCCACTCCGTTACTTTGCTGGCCCTGCTGCCGCGATCGTGCAGCATTACAGCTACTGTAATAAAGAAAAATGGCAGCCGGGGGAGCTGCTGCGCATGCCCAGCCACAGCAGCTCCTCCCATAAGCCTTTGCGGAGCCTGTCAGTCATTACTGATGGCTCCGCCTCCAGGACCTTCCACAACAAGCAGCCGGCCTGTGCACAGATGGCTGGAAACAGCACCAGCCTGCAAATTCTGACTTATGACAGTCAGTCAGTAAGTAAACGGTTTTGTCATGTTTAAAATATGTCTGCCTGCCAAATATATTATATACATTTTATATATATATATATACACACACATCTACTGTGCTACAAATCCACTTGCTATATATATATATATACACACACACATAAAACTTATATACTATACATACATACATATATATATGTATGTATGTATAGTATATAAGTTTTATGTTTGTGTATATATATCTACATAAATATATATATATTCATCTACAGTGCTACCCATCCACTTGCTATATATATATATATATATATATATATGTGTGAAAAAAAGAGCCAGCACATCCTTTTAGAATGAATCAAATATTTTATCCAGCAATAGTGCATCCATAATAAGGTGCATATCCATATTCTGATATTCCGAGGCAGAGTGCTCTGTATTTGATGGGGACTTGTGATTTTGCTGCTCTGGATGACTACTCTGCATGGCTATATTGCTGAAGTGTATTGTCACAATAATTAGTTCCCTCATACCTCGACATATTGATATGCACTTTATGGATGCAATGATGCTAATTTGCACTAATGCTGGATAAAATATAATGTGCTGTCTCTTTTTTGCATATTGGTAACATTTTATGTGCCTTGCACTCCTTCACTGTATATTTGAAGTGTGTGCTGCTGGTTTCAAATGGAACTATACACAGATGTAGTCACGTTCATCGTTGCGGTGATGCTTCCGCACGCATCACTGCGTAGCACAGCATACGCTAGGCTGCAAATACTCACAGCTGGTGTTTGCCGCATTGAAGTCCATGGAGTGGCGCAGGCACACTAGTCATGCCATCCATGCTGGAATGCACTCGCATTGCGGGATAGATGAGCGTGGCTATATCTGTGTGTGTGTATATATATACATATATATATATATATATATATATCACTGCTATGCTCTTTGCATTTTATGCTGGTTGCTGCGTTGTCCTCTGTATTATGTGGTAGTCACTCAGCAGACCCCACCCTCTCAACAGAGCCTGCCCACATGAGAGCTGCTTCCAAAAATTACCTGGGCTGGTTTTCCATCCCATCCGCCCCGGGTGTCTGTGACAGCTGCCCCCGGGGAGAAGGGGAGGGAGAGATTAGAGCCTCCCCATAAAAAGTTGCTGCAGCTCCTGGATTTAGAGGAGACTGTCAGCCCTGCATGCAGTCAGCTCTGCAGGTCACCACTAGCTACTGCACACAAAGGAGCAATTAGATAAAATGCTGAGGGGATATATATATACTATCTATCTACATGAGTCCGTGACAGCAGCGCAGAGCATTAGAGGCCTTTCCCACACTCACAGAGCAGCACTGAGTGTGAGCGGTTTAAGGATTACATAAATGTATGTTTTTATGTGAAGTCCATAATATTCTTATTTGTTTTTAAACATGGAGAGTGACTTTACTAACTGCATTTACTGTTCATCATTTTTATGATTTGATGATTTGTCTTACTTTGCGTCCGGTGCCAGCGCTCACCTTTGTATGTTTGTAAGAAGACAGTGCCTCCCTCCCAGTGATGCTGAGTTGGACAGCATTCAGGAGCTTGTACTCTTGCGCCTATGTGGCGCCCCTGCTCCCTATCTGTATGTTTAGATTGCTACTAATCTTCAGTGTGCTTCAACCTACACTTGTTGCAATAGGTGTGCATATTTATACTTGCAAACAACTCTGTGGCCTCAGGGCCTGATTCAGAGCCGGACGCTCTGAACGAGCGCCCGCTCTGATTCAGGGCATGTATTTTTTGTTTGTTTAACGAAGCGGCCTTTTGGACGCCCGCATAGCTGTGGGTTACCATCCACAGCTTATGCGAGCGTCCATGATGATGGTCGCGATGGTCAAGACCATCGCGACCATCGGGCTTGCGACGAGACCCTTGTGGTAGGGTCTCGTCTGCCGCAAGCCCGGAGTGCTTTTGGCTCTATCAGAGCCAAAAACACTCCCACTGACATCACTAGTGATGTCAGTGGGACCGGACCCAGACGGTAGGCGTTCCCATGGGAACGCCTCCGTCTGGGCAGCCACGCCCACCAAAGGGGGCGTGCTGTCACTCACCATCGACAGCACGCCCCCTTTGGTGCGAGACCCTTAACGACGGCTACCCCGTCGTTATTCGGGTCTCGTGCATGCGTACAACGGAGGCACCTCCGTCGTGCGCATTTGGGTACCATCGACCTGCTTGCGAGCGTACAGCGCTCGCGAGCGGGTCTGAATGAGACCCTCAGTCCCCTCAACCCATTCATAGTTTTAAGCAATACCGATGTTTATGAAGTGGAGTGATTATCGGTAAATCAGGGCCACTGTCTTTTACTTGCCCCCCAGGCTAAAAGTTGCCAGCCAGCCCCTGGGCGTGACCATGCAATCATGTTATTTTGGCCCCACTACCGATACACACTGCCGAGATTACCGACATTGTGAAGCAGGGGGTGGAGCCATGATGAAGCCATTCAGCATGTGCAGGGGTGTTTTGTGGGAGCTGCAAGTGGGTCCGGGGGGGGCAAAAGTATGATGCAAGGGACTAAGGGCCTGATTCAGACCCGCCCGCTAAGATGCATACTCTCGCTGCTGCCGATGGTATGCAGTGTGTATGCATTGGGTGCATGCGTATGCATCGCAGTGTGCGTGCGCATACCTTAGCGAAAGTTCACAATGCATTTGCTCGCTGCGCATAGACAGCCCAGCAGAGTGAGTGACAGGGGAAGCCATTTGTAGTTGGCAACGGGGGGCTTGCCATTAAAAACGGGGGAGTGGAGGTGCAAACGCAGGCGTGCCTGAGCATCTCAACGGCGTTTTAGAGGTGTGTATAACTATAGGACAGCATCATAGTACACGTCACCTGGCTGGTTTTTACACTGAAGTGCTCGCAGTGCTTGCGGCAGGGTATGGTCAACCTCAAGCGCTGCGATCGCATCCGATGTACCGATAGTTGCATACACTTCCTGGACATGACATGCATAAGTGGGCGTCTTAAGACAGGCTGGTGGGTGTCTGCATACACTATGTGATCGCTCTCTAAGAAATACTGGGCGTGCTAATACATTGCTGTGCGATCGTACTGCCTACGCAATTTGCATACACGTTGTGCGAGCGATCGCATCTAGTGAGCGGCTCTGAATCAGGCCCTAAGACAGTTATCTCAGAGGTTCACAAACTCAGTCCTCAGGGTTTCCTAACAGTACAGGTTTTAAGGATATCCATGCTTGACCACATGTGACTTCCAGTAATTAGTACCTCAGTCAGTTTGATTTAACCACCTGTGCTCAACCATGGATATCTCTAAAACCTGAACTGTTGGGGTGCCTTGAGGACCCCCATTTGGGAACCTTTGGTTTATCTAACACAGTTTATCAGTGAATAGTGGTAGTTTGATCAAGAGCATGGCAAATGGAAGTACATTAGGACTCAGGACCTCATTCGGAGTTGGTCGTTGCGGCCGCACGGTCGTAAGGTAAAAGGGGCCGGATATGCAAATGAAGCGCTCGCAAGTTGCGTCGTTAAGATGGGATCGTTAGTTGGACGAGCGAGGGGAGGATGCGGCCGTAAGACTAAAAATACGCCCCCTTCTCGTTCCCATTACACGTCATCTCCGGGCGTATAAGGATTAATCGAGACCATCGGGAACCATCGGAGCTGGTCGTAGACCTTAAGGTTGACCATACCCTCTCTTAAGCACTACGATCAAGTCAGTGTAAAAACCTCCCATGTCACATGTGCCATGACACTACTTAGTTAATTATGCACTCCCATAAAACGCCGTTTGCATAGTCAGGCACAACTGCGTTCGGATCTCCACTCCCCCGTTCACAAGCACCTTCCCCTGTTACCACCCACAAACGCCTCATCCTGTCACTCAAACTAACGACCTGGTCAAGTCAAAGGAGAGAGCAATTTCCGATCGTAATAGCTAGTTTGCGCACGCGCACTGCGAATTTTACGCATGCGCAGTTTAGCGAACATCGGTGGCGTACGACTGTGCGGCCGCAACGACCGACTCTGAATGAGGTCCTCAGTGCTGCAACCCATTTGATATTAAAGGACATAGCAGCAGTAGAAAAGAATTAAGGAAGATGCTACCATTGATGATTAAAATACAGCTATGTGTCAAAGTGATCAGATTATTTCTGATAACTGTAGGAAACAAATTAAAAGGGATTCTTTAACTGCTGAGGAAGAACCAAGCCCATCAATTGATGAGGACAGTGACACAGAAGTGGCCACCTGAAGTTCGGGGAGTGTATCATGCTTAGGGGCCCATTTATCAAAGTATATTTGAGGTATAATTCCAGAAAACACCCGTTTTCGGGGGTTTATGTCAAATATTAAGTATCCCCCATATATATTAAGGAGGGACCACAGCAGGTATCTCCGGTATCTGCTGTGATCCCTCCATTACCGCCGGCAGCTGCCTCCCCCATAGGTTTCTATGGGGTATGCGAATCTGCCAAATTTATCAATATCCGGAATGCGATGCATTCCAGATATTGGCTTCCGCAGCTAACGCCATCTGAAGAATGCGTTAGCCGCTGTAGCCTATGGGCTACACCACGCACAGTTAACCGGCGGAGGGATCTGCCGGAACACCCTCCCCGGCTATAGCGGCTGTGCATGTGAAGTCCGCTGAACTGCGCTTACGCAGCAGCCCCAGCACTGTTACGATTGCATTTTGCAATGCGATCATGGGCGGTACAGACATGCCCTGATCACATTGCAAAAGCAATCATTAATAAATAGGGGACTGGAGGGAGTCACCTCTGGTTTCAGAGACAGTTATGTTGTTTGTTTGGAACGTAATATCTGATTATCTATATTAGTGCCACTGCTATCACAATTTTTGTGTGTTTTAAGCCTGGTACACACAGGGCCTGATTCAGAGCCGGACGCTATTTGCGCTCGCTCGTTCAGAAAAAGGGGCCGGATATTTAAATAGAGCGCTCGCTCTTTGCGGTCTGTTGACGCCTCTATGTCTGAACGAGCGAACGAAACATGTGCTCGCTTTTTTTAAAAGAAAGTCCCCTGGCCGCTCGCATCCGACGTCATCTCCGCTATTTATTTGATTAATCGAGTACATCGAAAGGCGTATGAACTGCTCGCAGTGCTTGTGGTAGCATTTTCCTACCGCAATCATGCAAACAGTTCAGGCTAAAAGACAACCGAGTGACGTGGCCGATGACGCTGCTTTGTTAATTATGCACACCCTTAAAACGCCCGTTTTGACAGTTTGCCACGCCTGCGTTCGGATCTCCACTCCCCGTTTTCAAGCACCTTCCCCTGTTACCACCCACAAACGCCTCATTCTGTCACTCATATTAGCAGGCATTCGCTATTTTGCGAGCACACAATTTCCGACCGCAATGACTGGTTCGCGCATGCGTATTACGACCCATACGCATGCGCAGTTGTGCGAACATCGCTCGGAGCGAACGAGCGGCCGCTTACGAGCGGCTCTGAGGGCCTAATTCAGAGCCGGGCGCTATTTGCGCTCGCTCATTCAGAAAAAGGGGCCGGATATTTAAATAGAGCTCTCGCTCTTTGCGGTCTGTTGACGCCTCTATGTCTGAACGAGCGAAGGAAACATGTGCTCGCTTTTTTTTAAAAAACGCCCCCTGGCCGCTCGCATCCTACGTCATCTCCGCTATTTATTTGATTAATCGAGTACATCGAAAGGCGTCTGAACTGCTCGCAGTGCTTGTGGTAGCATTTTCCTATCGCAATCATGCGAGCAGTTCAGGCTAAAAGACAACCAAGTGACGTGGTCGATGACGCTGCTTTGTTAATTATGCACACCCTTAAAACGCCCGTTTTGACCGTTTGGCACGCCTGCGTTCGGATCTCCACTCCCCGTTTTCAAGCACCTTCCCCTTTTACCACCCACAAACGCCTCATTCTGTCACTCAATTTAGCAGGCATTCGCTATTTTGCGAGCACACAATTTCCGACCGCAATGACAGGTTCGCGCATGCGTATTATTACGACCCATATGAATGCGCAGTTGTGCGAACATCGCTCGGAGCGAACGAGCGGCCACTTACGAGCGGCTCTGAATCAGGCCCACAGAACGATGTGCTGCATCAACAATATCGCTGAACGATTTCCCTTGAACTTCCTGTAGTGCAGATATCTTTCAGTGAAGTCATCCTGCCACTTCTCTGAACAGGCAATTCTTGACATTTTCGTCCAAATTGGCCTGCATGTACGGACGACCAAAGATATCGTTATCGTCCAGCGGGAGCACGCATCGTTGGTCGTTCATTGCATACACACGGAAAGATATGAACGATATATCGTTGAACGATATTGTTATCATTCAAAGATATTGTCTCGTATCTATGCCCCTTTACACATCTAAGGTAAGATCTTTACTGTATATGTTATGTCTTGATAAAAGAGAGTGGCTTTCTGAAACATTGGCATGAGACACCTGAGTCGTCAGTGGTTTATTTTTCTTTAAGTCTCCAGTATATATATATATATATTATATATATATATATATAATAAGAATGTTGTGTCCATCTGTTTGTTCAAAGTTGACACAAAAACAACTGAAGTGATTTTCATGAAAGCTGCATCAAGTCGAAAATCCTAGAACTAACCTGCACTTTGTTTCATCTCGATCCATCAGGTTAAAGCTGAGCAATAACATAAACAAAATGTATTGACATTATTAAGAGATAGGTGCGGCACCATGAGCGCAGCCGGTAAGGGATGGGGGGAAAGGTGCTTTGGGCCCCTCGGTCACTTGAATAGGATAGGTTACATAGCAGTCTGTGCACAGGGCACACAGTGACATTGGTGTGAGTGGTGGGTGAATAGGAGAGACTACATAGCAGTCTGTGCACAGGGCACACAGTGACATTGGTGTGAGTGGTGGGTGAATAGGATAGGCCACATAGCAGTCTGTGCACAGGGCACACAGTGACATTGGTGTGAGAGGTGGGTGAATAGGATAGGCTACATAGCAGCCTGAGCACAGGGCACACAGTGACATTGGTGTGAGTGGTGGGTGAATAGGATAGGTTACATAGCAGTCTGTGCACAGGGCACACAGTGACATTGGTGTGAGTGGTGGGTGAATAGGATAGGCTACATAGCAGGCTGTGCACAGGGCACACAGTGACATTGGTGTGAGAGGTGGGTGAATAGGATAGGCTATGCAGCAGGCTGTGCACAGGGCACACAGTGACATTGGTGTGAGTGGTGGGTGAATAGGAGAGGCTACATAGCAGTCTGTGCACAGGGCACACAGTGACATTGGTGTGAGAGGTGGGTGAATAGGATAGGCTATACAGCAGGCTGTGCACTGGGCACACAGTGACATTGGTGTGAGTGGTGGGTGAATTGGATAGGCTATACAGCAGGCTGTGCACAGGGCACACAGTGACATTGGTGTGAGTGGTGGATGAATAGGATAGCTACATAGCAGTCTGTGCACAGGGCACACAGTGACATTGGTGTGAGAGGTGGGTGAATAGGATAGGCTATACAGCAGGCTGTGCACAGGGCACACAGTGACATTGGTGTGAGTGGTGGGTGAATTGGATAGGCTACATAGCAGTCTGTGCACAGGGCACACCATGAAATTGGTGTGAGTGGTGGGTGAATAGGATAGGCTACATAGCAGGCTGTGCACATGGCAGACAGTGACATTGGTGTGAGTGGTGGGTGAATAGGATAGGCTACATAGCAAGCTGTGCACAGGGCACACAGTGACATTGGTGTGAGTGGTGGGTGAATAGGACCACTCCAATTCATCCTCCTATTCATCCACCACTCACACCAATGTCACTGGTGGATGAATAGGATAGGCTACATAGCAGTCTGTGCACAGGGCACACAGTGACATTGGTGTGAGTGGTGTATCAATAGGATAGGCTATGAGTGGTGTGAGTGGTGGGTGAATAGGATAGGTTACATAGCAGTCTGTGCACAGGGCACACAGTGACATTGGTGTGAGTGGTGGTGTGTTGGTGTGAGTGGTGGTGTGAGTGGTGGGTGAATAGGATAGGTTACATAGCAGTCTGTGCACAGGGCACACAGTGACATTGGTGTGAGTGGTGGGTGAATAGGATAGGCTACATAGCAGGCTGGTGGTGGTGGTGTGGTGGTGTTGGTGTGAGTGGTGGGTGAATAGGATAGGTTACATAGCAGTCTGTGCACAGGGCACACAGTGACATTGGTGTGAGTGGTGGGTGAATAGGATAGGCTACATAGCAGGCTGTGCACAGGGCACACAGTGACATTGGTGTGAGAGGTGGGAGAATAGGATAGGCTATACAGCAGGCTGTGCACAGGGCACACAGTGACATTGGTGTGAGTGGTGGGTGAATAGGAGAGGCTACATAGCAGTCTGTGCACAGGGCACACAGTGACATTGGTGTGAGTGGTGGGTGAATAGGATAGGCTACATAGCGGGCTGTGCACAGGGCACACAGTGACATTGGTGTGAGAGGTGGGTGAATAGGATAGGCTATACAGCAGGCTGTGCACAGGGCACACAGTGACATTGGTGTGAGTGGTGGGTGAATAGGAGAAGCTACATAGCAGTCTGTGCACAGGGCACACAGTGACATTGGTGTGAGTGGTGGGTGAATAGGATAGGCCACATAGCAGCCTGAGCACAGGGCACACAGTGACATTGGTGTGAGTGGTGGATGAATAGGATAGGCTATACAGCAGGCTGTGCACAGGGCACACAGTGACATTGGTGTGAGTGGTGGTGTGGTGGTGTTGGTGTGAGTGGTGGGTGAATAGGATAGGTTACATAGCAGGTCTGTGCACAGGGCACACAGTGACATTGGTGTGAGTGGTGGGTGAATAGGATAGGCTACATAGCAGGCTGGTGGTGGTGGTGGTGTGGTGGTGTTGGTGTGAGTGGTGGTGTGAGTGTTGGGTGAATAGGATAGGTTACATAGCAGTCTGTGCACAGGGCACACAGTGACATTGGTGTGAGTGGTGGGTGAATAGGATAGGCTACATAGCAGTCTGTGCACAGGGCACACCATGACATTGGTGTGAGTGGTGGGTGAATAGGATAGGCTACATAGCAGGCTGTGCACAGGGCACACAGTGACATTGGTGTGAGAGGTGGGTGAATAGGATAGGCTATACAGCAGGCTGTGCACAGGGCACACAGTGACATTGGTGTGAGTGGTGGGTGAATAGGAGAGGCTACATAGCAGTCTGTGCACAGGGCACACAGTGACATTGGTGTGAGTGGTGGGTGAATAGGAGAGGTTACATAGCAGTCTGTGCACAGGGCACACAGTGACATTGGTGTGAGTGGTGGATGAATAGGATAGGCTACATAGCAGTCTGTGCACAGGGCACACAGTGACATTGGTGTGAGTGGTGGGTGAATAGGATAGGCTACATAGCAGGCTGGTGGTGGTGGTGGTGTGGTGGTGTTGGTGTGAGTGGTGGTGTGAGTGGTGGGTGAATAGGATAGGTTACATAGCAGTCTGTGCACAGGGCACACAGTGACATTGGTGTGAGTGGTGGGTGAATAGGATAGGCTACATAGCAGGCTGTGCACAGGGCACACAGTGACATTGGTGTGAGAGGTGGGTGAATAGGATAGGCTATACAGCAGGCTGTGCACAGGGCACACAGTGACATTGGTGTGAGTGGTGGGTGAATAGGAGAGGCTACATAGCAGTCTGTGCACAGGGCACACAGTGACATTGGTGTGAGTGGTGGGTGAATAGGATAGGCTACATAGCAGCCTGAGCACAGGGCACACAGTGACATTGGTGTGAGTGATGGGTGAATAGGATAGGCTACATAGCAGGCTGTGCACAGGGCACACAGTGACATTGGTGTGAGTGGTGGGTGAATAGGATAGGCTACATAGCAAGCTGTGCACAGGGCACACAATGACATTGGTGTGAGTGGTGGGTGAATAGGACCACTCCTATTCATCCTCCTATTCATCCACCACTCACACCAATGTCACTGGTGGATGAATAGGATAGGTTACATAGCAGTCTGTGCACAGGGCACACAGTGACATAGGTGTGAGTGGTGGATGAATAGGATAGGCTATACAGCAGGCTGTGCACAGGGCACACTGTAACATTGGTGTGAGTGGTGGGTGAAGGCGCTGCTGCCACCAGTCTGTATAGTGCTGCTGGTCATGTGGGCCGCTCCCACCACAGGGCCCCTATGCAAAGTAACTAGAAATAAGAAAAATAATGTCAGAAGCGATTTCATCGTGGGTGAAGCCGCGGGCAACAGCCATTCCATCATGGGTGAAGCCGCGGGCAACAACCATAGGCGTCTTTATAATGTGACCCATGTGCGGTGCACATGGGTCCAGGGGGGGCTACACCTCACACCTGCACCCATTGTTAAAATACTTAGCTCTCTGCAGATTCCGATGTGCTGCTCCGCACTCATTTTTAGAAATTAGGCATAAGCACTTTCATTCCTTATAAGGACATATATTTTTTTACATTTTATTTCTGCCCTTCATGAAACTAATTATTTAAAGCTGTATTCATTAAAGTAACAAAAATATGTTTTCCAGTTTAGAAGAAATATTTTCTCTCCAAAAAAATAAGATTCTGGATCCTGGTAATGGACAGAGGGCCTGATTCAGAGCCGGACGCTCTCACAAGAGCGCTCGCTCTGAATCGGCCCTCCTACCTGAAAATGGAGCGGCCTCTTGGACGCTCGCATAGCTGTGGGTGACCACCCACAGCTTATGCGAGCGTCCATGATGATGGTCGCGATGGTCAAGACCATCGTGACCATCGGGCTTGCGATGAGACCCTGCAGTAGGGTCTCGCTGCCTCAAGCCCAGGAGTGATTTTGACTCTATCAGAGCCAAAATACAGGATTTTGAACCTGAGTGCCGCAGACAATGTAGTGTGTGTGTCTCTCTCTCATTATCTTTCTAACTACTGCCCCCGCAGCCCCCGCGGTGGCTTGCAGGTGCCGGGTAGCTTGGGGGCGATGGGGCAGTGGTTACGCCACTGCAACTGTGAGCGCTGGCCTCTGAAGTGATCGGAGGCTAAGGAAGCCTCCGATCACTTCAGAGGCCAGCGTTCCCAGTAATGCAGTGCGCGGGTTCCCAGTAATGCAGGTGCCGGGTAGCTTGGGGGCGATGGGGCAGTGGTTACGCCACTGCAACTGTGAGCGCTGGCCTCTGAAGTGATCGGAGGCTAAGGAAGCCTCCGATCACTTCAGAGGCCAGCGTTCCCAGTAATGCAGTGCGCGGGTGACGTCATGATCAGCCCGGATGACAGCGCGTGGAGTCAGGTAAGTACGGGGGGGAGGTTTGAAGAAGCCACAACTACAGGGGGCACCACTTGAGGGGCACTACTAAAAGGGGCACAACTACAGAGGGCACTACTACAAGGGGCACAACTACAGGGGGCACTACTAAAAGGGGCACAATTACAGGGGGCACTACTAGGAGGGGCACAACTACAGAGGGCACTACTAAAAAGGGGCACAACTACAGAGGGCACTACTAAAAGGGGCACAATTACAGGGGGCACAACTACAGGGGACACTACTAAAAGGGGCACAACTACAGGGGGCACTATTAGAAGGGGCACAACTACAGGGGGCACTACTTTAATGGGCACAATTACAGGAGGCCCTGCATAATGGGCACTACTACAGGGGGCATTGCATAAGGGGGCACTATTACAGGGGGCATTGCTTATGGGGCACTACTACTGGGGGCCCTGCATAATGGGCACTACAGGGGCATTGCTTAAGGGGCACTATTACAGGGGGCATTGCATAAGGGGCACTAGTATAGGGGGCATTGCATTTTGGGGCACAACTACAGGGGGCACTGTATAAGGGGCACTAACTTGATACACGCAGTTTACAGGTTATAAACTATGTTCCCAATAATCTGGTTCTACACGGACATAAAAACTGTGCAACCTGTCTTGAGCTGAGGTGACAGACTGACAGGAGCAGAGAGGAGGGTTGGTGAAGTATATCTGTCAGGGTGGGTTGTAATGGGCATTACTGTTTGCCATAATGTGTATTTGGCATTACTGTGTGCACAATTTGCTATTAGGGGCATTACTGTGTGGCAAAATGTGATGTATGTGGCATTACAGTGTGGCATAATGTGAAATAGGGGCATTGCAGCGTGGCATAAATTTGCTATAAGGGCATTACTGTATGTCATTATGTGTTATACGTGGCATTATTGTGTGGCATGTGTAATGGGCATTGCTGTGTGGCATAATGTGTTGTAAGGGGCATTCCGCTTTGGCACACTGTGTTATAAGTTGCATTACTTAGTGTGTCATAATGTGTAAGGCACGTTACTGTATCATGTAACCACACACCTTAAATGTCATCTTTGGGTGTGTTTGATCTTTGTGGGGGTGGGGGGGCGCCTGAAACTTTTTTGGCATGGGGGAGCTAAATTTATAGTTATGCCACTGTTCTCTCTCATTGTCTTTCTCTCTCATTGTCTTTCTCTTTCATTGTCTTCTCTCTCTATCTCTCATTCTCTCTCTCTCTCTCTCTCTCTCATATATATATATATATATATATATATATATCACCTACTCTTCTACCACTGAGGTTTGGAGAAGGAAGGTTTAGCTGCTGATCCAGAGACGGGAGCCAAGCAGCATCCGGTCCTTTCAGTTCGCACAGCAGTCATACGTAGTGAGCAGCGTGATGTATAATAATAGCCGTATTATAAATAGCTATTACCAGTGTAATGGAGGCATGTGACTGTTGTCTTTTGATTTAAATGAGGCCTTTGAGACTATAATCAGAATTGTCCTGTTAAATGGTCCCCTGTGTACAATAGATTGTGTAGTCTTTTTCTAGACTTCCTGACTGTGTTGTTCCAGTTAGAACCCAGTGATAGGAGCCCTGGGATGTGTATTTTTTGAAAATTAGTAGCTGTCAATCACATGAGAAGGAACCAGCTTATCTCAGATTCACTGCTCGTGCAACTGGTCAGTATCATAGCTGTGAGGCTTCCAACCCAGTTCCTGATTGTTCTGATTTTCTGATTTTTGTAAGTTATATAAATTTTGAGAGAAGGGGGGTACCGAAGGCTAAAAGGAAGGTGTGTGCGTGGGGGGAGGGGGTGACAACACAATAGAATGCATTATTCTAGAGAATCATACATTGTTGACAGTGGCGTACATGGGAAAACACCAGGACATTGACAAGAAAGAGGGGTCCAACCTCCAGGCCAAGAGAATTTAAAGTAGAACGGAGGTGAAGCTCTATGACAGGGGTGGCCAACCAGTCAGAAGCAAAGAACCCAAAAATATCTGTAGCTATGTCAAAGAGCCGAGGTTATGCGAATGCTAAAGGTGCATGTGCAAAAAGAGAGGTCACAGACGCCGGAGCCTACCTACGTGATGCAGACCGTTGCAACAGGGTAAGAGCTGTGGGTCTTTTTATTTGTTTTTCTTTTTAATGTAATTTGTGACATGGGGGGCTGGAGTGGCCCTTGCAGTGGGAGGGTGTGGGGTAAAGTGGCTGGACTGGGGTGGCCCGGGGAGAAAGGGGTTTGCTGTTGTGACACATGAGGGGCTGCTGGAGTGACAAATGGGGGGCTGCTAGAGTGACACATGAAAGGCTGCTGAAGTGACATGAGGGGAACTGGAGTGACACATGGAGGGCTGAAGTGACACATGGAGGGGCTGGAGTAACACCAGGAGGGGGTTGGATTGTATTATGTGAATCTGTTTTTTTTTTTCCAATGTATTTTTGGTGGATGTGGCTTTTTCAGTGTATTTTATGTGGACGTGGCTTATTCAGTGTATGATGTTTGTAGGGGAATGTAAAAGCGCATGCACACAATCTCCGAGGAGGTAACTATTAAAGGAAAAGAAAAAGCCAGAACAATATTAAAAAACATTGAAAAAAACAGACCCACATAAAATACACTGAAACAAGCCAGATCCACATAAAATACACTGAAAAAGCCACATACACAAATAATACACCGAAAAAGCCACATCCACATAAAATACACTACAAAAGCCACATCCACAAAATATACATAAAAAAACAGATTCACATAATACAATACAACCCCTCCATGTGTCACTCCAGTCTCTCCATGTATCACTCCAGTCCCCCTCTCTCATGTGTCACTCCAGCAACCCCCCATGTGTCACTTCAACAGACCCTCATGTGCCACTCCAGCCCCCCTGTCTCTCCCCGGGCCACTTCAGGCCAGCCACATTCCCCCACACTCCATAGGCCCCTCCAGCCCCCCCCCACATGTCACAAATAAAATGAAAAAAAAAGAATAAAAAAACCCACAGCTCTTACCCTGATGCGGCTGTGTCATGTAGGTAGGCATCGGGATGTGCGACCGCGTCCTCCTTGTGGCTGCAGGTTCAGTCACAAGTTGAGCTCCACCTCCTGTTTGTGGTGTGACATCAATACAACGCCCATACATGCCTCCAGGGCGGAGCAAACTGCTCCACCAAAGGATGACCTTCATCTGAACAGCTTTGCGCCTATCAGAGGAGGCAGTCCGTGTTCGTCAGGGGAGCCGCATCAGAACAATGGAAGAGCCATATGTGGCTCAAGAGCCACAGGTTGGCCACCGCTGCTCTATGATAAACTATCCAATAGTCCAAATGGCCAAAAATGGGGGGGGGGGAATCTCTTCTAGTGTGGGGTATTAGTGCACCTTATTGCATGCCAAATATGTCCACTCAACTGCTGCAAATCTTTCGGGGGTTTTCGGGATTGAGAGTTACTGAAGAGGAAAAGAATGAGGCTGTGGGATGTGTACGTTTGTAATCTTGTATATTAAATTGGTGAACCTCTTCTAATAGGACAACAATAAACAAGACCAGAAGTCATTAGAAAGGTAATAGGGATTTTAGAATGAGGCGAACATTAGTGAAGTTGCAGTGTTATTAGGCCACACGTTTATCACTGTGGTGTCCTGGTGCGCTGTATACCACCCCATTCCAGACTCTGCCGTGTGGTGTCCTGGGGAGCTGTATACCACCCCATTCCAGGCAGGCTCTGCCGTGTGGTGTCCTGGTGCGCTGTATAAAAGCCCATTCCAGGCTCTGCCATTTGGTGTCCTGTTGCGCTGTATACCACCCCATATTCCAGCCTCTGCTGTGTGGTGACCTAGTGCGCTGTACACATGCCATATTCCAGGCTCTGCAGTGTGGTGTCTTGGTGCATTATATACCAACCCATTCCAGGCTCTGTCATGTGGTGTCCTGGTGCGCTGTATACCACCCCATTGCAGGCTCTGCCATGTGGTGTCCTGGTGTGCTGTATACCACCCCTTATTCCAGCCTCTGCTGTGTGGTGTCCTAGTCCGCTGTACACATGCCATATTCCAGGCTCTGCCGTGTGGTGTCCTGGTGCGCTATATACCACCTTCATATTCCAGGCTCTACTGTGTGGTGCCCTTGTGCGCTATAGACCACCCCATTTTCCAGACTCTGCCGTGTGGTGTCCTGTTGCACTGTATCTCATGCCATATTCCAGGCTCTGCCGCGTGGTGTCCTGGTGTGCAGTGGCGTAAGTTCATCCCAGACGCCCGGAGGCAAGTTATAATGGTGCCCCCCCCATCACACCCGCTGACACTGTAATGTAGCACAGACGGTGTAATGGTTAGCGTTACTGCCTCACAGCACTGAGGTCCTGGGTTCGATTCCCACCACGGCCCTACCTGTGTGGAGTTTGTATATTCTCCCTGTGCTTGCGTGGGTTTCCTCCGGGTGCTCCGGTTTCCTCCCACACTCCCAAAATATACTGGTAGGTTAATTGGCTCCCAACACAAATTAACCCTAGTGTGTATGTGTGTGCGCATGTGATAGGGAATATAGATTGTAAGCTCCACTGGGGCAGGGACTGATGTGAATGGCCAATATATTCTCTATAAAGCGCTGCGGAATATGTGTGCGCTATATAAATAACTGGTAATAAATAAATAAAAAATAATGTAGCAATTTGCATGCAGACAGGCTATAGATAGACAAAGGCAGCAGCTGATTGTGTGACATGGAAGCTCTCCACTAGTGTATGGTGGATTCTCAGGTGCCGGGAAGGGGGTGGATTCTCAGGTGCCGTATTGGGCGGCTGTGACAGTACACTCCGGGTACATAGGTACAGCCCTAAGTGGGGTGAACATGTTGTGGACAATGGAGGAGGTGCCCCCTTCAGAGCTGGAGCCCGGCGGCAGGTAGTTCTGCCCCTGCTGGTGTGCTATATACCACCCCATATTCCAGGCTCTGCCGTGTGGTGTCCTGGTGTGCTATATACCACCCCATATTCCAGGCTCTGCCGAGTGGTGTCCTGGTGCGCTGTATACCACCCAATATTCCAGGCTCTGCCGTGTGGTGTCCTGGTGCGCTATATACCACCCAATATTCCAGGCTCTGCCGTGTGGTGTTCTGTGCTATATACCACCCCATATTCCAGGCTCTGCTGTGTGGGGTTCTGGTTTGTTATATACCACCCCATAGTCCAGGCTCTGCCGTGTGGTGTCCTAGTGCGTTGTATACCATGCCATATTCCAGGCTCTGCCGTGTGGTGTCCTGGTGCGCTGTATTCCAGGCTCTGCCGTGTGGTGTCCTAGTGCGCTGTATAACACCACATGATTGCCGTGTGGTGTCCTGGTGCGCTGTATAACACCACATGATTGCCGTGTGGTGTCCTGGTGCACTGTATAACACCACATGATTGCCGTGTGGTGTCATGGTGCGCTGTATAACACCACATGATTGCCGTGTGGTGTCCTGGTGCGCTGTATAACACCACATGATTGCCGTGTGGTGTCCTGGTGCACTGTATAACACCACATGATTGCCGTGTGGTGTCCTGGTGCACTGTATAACACCACATGATTGCCGTGTGGTGTCCTGGTGCACTGTATAACACCACATGATTGCCGTGTGGTGTCCTGGTGCACTGTATAACACCACATTATTCCAGGCTCTGCTGCATTTTGTCCCGGTATTCTGTTTACTATCCCATGATTAAATGCACTACCGCGCGCTGCCCTGGTGCCTGTATACCACCCCATGACTCAGTGCACTGCTCCATGCTGTCCTGATATCTGTATACCACCACATATTTTAGTGCATTGCTGCATGCTGTCCTGGTGCACTTTATACCACCCTGTGATTCCAGGCTCTGCCATATGCTGTCCTGTTGCTCTGTATACCACCCCATGATTCCAGGCACTGTTGCTTGGTGCGCTATTTGCCATCCTATGATTCTATGCTCTGTTATGTGGGGTTCTGCATGCCATACTGGTGCACTGTGTATCACCCCATGATTTCATGCCCCTGCTGCGTGTCATCCTGGTGCGCTGTGTATCACCCCATGATTTCATGCCCTGCTGCGTGTCATCCTGGTGCGCTGTGTATCACCCCATGATTTCATGCCCTGCTGCGTGCCATACTGGTGCACTGTGTATCACCCCATGATTTCATGCCCTGCTGCGTGTCATCCCGGTGCGCTGTGTATCACCCCATGATTTCATGCCCTGCTGCGTGTCATCCTGGTGCACTGTGTATCACCCCATGATTTCATGCCCTGCTGCGTGTCATCCTGGTGCGCTGTGTATCACCCCATGATTTCATGCCCTGCTGTGTGTCATCCTGGCGCGCTGTGTATCACCCCATGATTTCATGCCCTGCTGCGTGTCATCCTGGCGCGCTGTGTATCACCCCATGATTTCATGCCCTGCTGCGTGCCATGCTGGTGTTTTGCATGGGGTCCTAGTGCACTGTACATCACTCAATGATTCATGCTCTGTCGTTTAGGGCCCTGGTACACTGAAAACCACCACAAGATTCTATGCTCTGTCTTGTGATGTCCTTGTGCTCTGTATAACACTCCATAATGACATGCCCTGCGGTGTGTTGTCCTGTTTAATAATTGCTCTATACGGTGATTGACTGTGATGTGTGCCCTGCGATATTTAAGATTTTCGGTGCTGGCAGTGAATTCACAAATTGCAATCCAGTCTCATCTCAGCCAGATACGGAAAGAGGAGGGAGCTGCAGCCAAGGGGAGAGGGTCACAGCTAGGGATTTGCAGATGCGTCTGACTCCGATATCTGCTGTGGTCCCTGCATTTCCGACAACAGCCCCCAAAGGTCTTTATAGATTTACCAAGCTCCGTAATGAAAAGCATTTTGGAGTTTGGCCTCCGCAACTAACGCCATCTTGGCGTTAGCCCGGTTGTAGCCTATGGGCTACATTTTGCAAAAAGTACTGGAAGAAGGTTCCACCAGAACCATCCCGGCAATGGCTGCCGCCGCCGCACATGCATGGTCAGCAGGCCGTGCATGCACAAGAGTCCCGATAGAGGAGTAAAGAGGCCGCTGATGCGGTCACCTAGCAGGGATGGGTTCCTTTCAGAGCCCCTGTCTCTGCATGTGAATGTTAATGCATTTGGGCGGTATGTGATTGCTTATTGCCATGAAGAGACAATAAGAAATTACAATTTGGATATTCCAGTGTCCTTATAGAAAAGTATTTGTTATAGCATATCAACAATGCAGCGAGGGCGTTTTTTTCTGTCCACTGGCGTTCACGACATCCTCCGTCCATTAGCGAATAGTGCTAGAGGATGGAATTTTACATGTCCATGGACGATATTATGCTCTCCCTCATGGATAAGCAGTTGATGTCCATCTGGTTCAGTTGACTTGACATCAAAGACTCCAGTGCATATGCTTTCCATATTACCCCAATATTCTCTTTATACCCTGGATTTTAATGTTGGTGTCATTCGTTCCCTGACTCTTTGCTGTGGTCTGGATTCATGCTCTCCCGGCTTGCCATATATATGACTCGTTATATCATACTGGGATCCCCATACCCCACTCCCCGGGCTTTCCCACCTCTCTTTCCTCAACTTTTCTGTTTCTCTTTATTTTTTCTTATCTTTACTCTTAGCTCATAAGCTCAATAATATGAGTTGATTACTGACACCACATTCTCTTTTGCAGGCATTGTTTAGACCTTTAATCACTTAAATGACGACATCGCATTTGATACGACCAGAGCCAGAAGTGTTTTATCAGATGGTCGCATCACAAGTGCAGAACAGATCTCTGACTCCCCGGAGTACCCTGCAGTGATGCGGAGGTCTATGACCACTGACATCACTGCAGGAATCGCGCCTCAGAATACCGTGTGAACGGAAATCTGGGGCGCATGCATCCAAAGTATGTCACGACCAGGGTTTCTCGGCATGGTAGTCGACGGGTAATACCTGTGAGGACGCTATGGCGAGGGGCGTCTGGTGGTGGCGCTGGTGCCTGGCGGGGAGCATTGGCTGTGCGTGGTTCCGTGTGGGCATACTGTCACTCTGGTCTGGTTAGGCCTGGTGGTGCTTCCGTTCCTTTCTGGCATGGGCGCCACCATCTTGTCTCCGGTCAGGTGACCTAGTTGCTTTTTGCGAGCGGCTCTGAATCAGGGCCTTTATCTCCATCAGCTTTCTCTCTTTCTCCAAAGCTTAGTACATAGACCCTTTGATTTTATAACTATAACTAGGAACCCGCCCCTGCTTCGCACTGTAGCAATTCATCTCACAACAGCCCCCTACATCTCATAACAACCTACGCCATGTCACCACAGCCCCCTACATCTCATAACAACCTACACCATGTCACCACAGCCCCCTACATCTCATAACAACATACGCCATGTCACCACAGACCCCTACATCTCATAACAACCTACGCCATGTCACCACAGCCCCCTATATCATAACAACCTACGCCATGTCACCACAGACCCCTACATCTCATAACAACCTACGCCATGTCACCACAGCCCCCTGCTTCTCACTCCTGGCTACATGCATTTTCAGAGAAGTATCAGTGTGTTTTCATGGACAAATAGCTCTTACTAACTGCTTTTGGGCTTGTTTACTTTTTAATGTAAGACAAATTTATGACACGTCCCTCAGATGTAGCAGTACACGCCCACTTTACCGCTGCACTTATAGGTGTTGCTTTCACAATCTCCCTGAAATTATTTTTCAAAAGTAGGCAAGTATGGTATTTGTCTATGTGTGACCGTCCCTGACTGTATGTATGTGTCTTTGGGGTCTATTCATTATGTTAATTATTGGACCCCGATAATTAAAATATTAACTCGACGTGAGGACCGTAGCAATTCATCATTGCTGCCGCCTGGAGACAGCTGATCTGAAAATCCTTTCGGAGCAGTGAGACAAGTGCACATATATGACTCTCAGGTTACGCATGAGCACAAAGCCCCGGAGTCCGGCTAAAGGAGCCAGACAGGGGCGGAGGGATCCGAAAGGGAAGGAGCAATTTGCGAGCCGCAAGCAGGAGCAAACGCCATCTGAAGATGGCGAATGCTCCCGCAGTCAAGCTCCGAAAATATTGTATTTTCGGAGCTTGATGAATTCTGTCCCCATACTTGTGTATGGGGACAGCGGGCCATTCTGGGAGAGGAAGGTAAGCAGGAGATATGTGTGATACTAGTGTATGGGGACAGCGGGTCATTCCGGGAGAGGAAGGTAAGCAGGAGATATCTGTGATACTAGTGTATGGGGACAGCAGGCCATTCCGGGAGAGGAAGGTAAGTAGGAGATATCTGTGATACTAGTGTATGGGGACAGCGGGCCATTCGCCAGAGGAAAGTAAGCAGGAGATATCTGTGATACTAGTGTATGGGGACAGCGGGTCATTCCGGGAGAGGAAGGTAAGCAGGAGATATCTGTGATACTAGTGTATGGGGACAGCGGGTCATTCCGGGAGAGGAAGGTAAGCAGGAGATATCTGTGATACTAGTGTATGGGGACAGCGGGCCATTCTGGGAGAGGAAGGTAAGCAGGAGATATCTGTGATACTAGTGTATGGGGACAGCAGGACATTCCAGGAGAGAAAGGTAAGTAGGAGATATCTGTGATACTAGTGTATGGGGACAGCGGCCATTCCGGGAGAGGAAGGTAAGCAGGAGATATCTGTGATACTAGTGTATGGGGACAGCGGGTCATTCCGGGAGAGGAAGGTAAGCAGGAGATATCTGTGATACTAGTGTATGGGGACAGCGGGTCATTCCGGGAGAGGAAGGTAAGCAGGAGATATCTGTGATACTAGCGTATGGGGACAGCGGGTCATTCCGGGAGAGGAAGGTAAAAAGGAGATATCTGTAATACTAGTGTATGGGGACAGCGGGTCATTCCGGGAGAGGAAGGTAAGCAGGAGATATCTGTGATACTAGTGTATGGGGACAGCGGGTCATTCCGGGAGAGGAAGGTAAGCAGGAGATATCTGTGATACTAGTGTATGGGGACAGCGGGTCATTCCGGGAGAGGAAGGTAAGCAGGAGATATCTGTGATACTAGTGTATGGGGACAGTGGGCCATTCTGGGAGAGGAAGGTAAAAAGGAGATATCTGTGATACTAGTGTATGGGGACACCGGACCATTCTGGGAGAGGAAGGTAAAAAGGAGATATCTGTGATACTAGTGTATGGGGACAGCGGGTCATTCCGGGAGAGAAAGGTAAGCAGGAGATATCTGTGATACTAGTGTATGGGGACAGCGGGTCATTCCGGGAGAGAAAGGTAAGCAGGAGATATCTGTGATACTAGTGTATGGGGACAGTGGGCCACATTAGGAGAGGAAGGTAAGCAGGAGATATCTGTGATACTAGTGTATGGGGACAGCGGGCCATTCCGGGAGAGGAAGGTAAGCAGGAGATATCTGTGATACTAGTGTATGGGGACAGCGGGCCATTCCGGGAGAGGAAGGTAAGCAGGAGATATCTGTGATACTAGTGTATGGGGACAGCGGGTCATTCCGGAGAGAAAGGTAAGCAGGAGATATCTGTGATACTAGTGTATGGGGACAGCGGGCCATTGCGGGAGAGGAAGGTAAGTAGGAGATATCTGTGATACTAGCTTTTGGGGACAGCGGGCCATTCTGGGAGAGGAAGGTAAAAAGGAGATATCTGTGATACTAGTGTATGGGGACAGCGGGTCATTCCGGGAGAGAAAGGTAAGCAGGAGATATCTGTGATACTAGTGTATGGGGACAGTGGTCCACATTAGGAGAGGAAGGTAAGCAGGAGATATCTGTGATACTAGTGTATGGGGACAGTGGGCCATTCTGGGAGAGGAAGGTAAAAAGGAGATATCTGTGATACTAGTGTATGGGGACACCGGACCATTCTGGGAGAGGAAGGTAAAAAGGAGATATCTGTGATACTAGTGTATGGGGACAGCGGGTCATTCCGGGAGAGAAAGGTAAGCAGGAGATATCTGTGATACTAGTGTATGGGGACAGCGGGTCATTCCGGGAGAGAAAGGTAAGCAGGAGATATCTGTGATACTAGTGTATGGGGACAGTGGGCCACATTAGGAGAGGAAGGTAAGCAGGAGATATCTGTGATACTAGTGTATGGGGACAGCGGGCCATTCCGGGAGAGGAAGGTAAGCAGGAGATATCTGTGATACTAGTGTATGGGGACAGCGGGTCATTCCGGGAGAGGAAGGTAAGCAGGAGATATCTGTGATACTAGTGTATGGGGACAGCGGGCCATTCTGGGAGAGGAAGGTAAGCAGGAGATATCTGTGATACTAGTGTATGGGGACAGCAGGACATTCCAGGAGAGAAAGGTAAGTAGGAGATATCTGTGATACTAGTGTATGGGGACAGCGGGTCATTCCGGGAGAGGAAGGTAAGCAGGAGATATCTGTGATACTAGTGTATGGGGACAGCGGGCCATTCTGGGAGAGGAAGGTAAGCAGGAGATATCTGTGATACTAGTGTATGGGGACAGCAGGACATTCCAGGAGAGAAAGGTAAGTAGGAGATATCTGTGATACTAGTGTATGGGGACAGCGGCCATTCCGGGAGAGGAAGGTAAGCAGGAGATATCTGTGATACTAGTGTATGGGGACAGCAGGTCATTCCGGGAGAGGAAGGTAAGCAGGAGATATCTGTGATACTAGCGTATGGGGACAGCGGGTCATTCCGGGAGAGGAAGGTAAAAAGGAGATATCTGTAATACTAGTGTATGGGGACAGCGGGTCATTCCGGGAGAGGAAGGTAAGCAGGAGATATCTGTGATACTAGTGTATGGGGACAGCGGGTCATTCCGGGAGAGGAAGGTAAGCAGGAGATATCTGTGATACTAGTGTATGGGGACAGCGGGTCATTCCGGGAGAGGAAGGTAAGCAGGAGATATCTGTGATACTAGTGTATGGGGACAGTGGGCCATTCTGGGAGAGGAAGGTAAAAAGGAGATATCTGTGATACTAGTGTATGGGGACACCGGACCATTCTGGGAGAGGAAGGTAAAAAGGAGATATCTGTGATACTAGTGTATGGGGACAGCGGGTCATTCCGGGAGAGAAAGGTAAGCAGGAGATATCTGTGATACTAGTGTATGGGGACAGCGGGTCATTCCGGGAGAGAAAGGTAAGCAGGAGATATCTGTGATACTAGTGTATGGGGACAGTGGGCCACATTAGGAGAGGAAGGTAAGCAGGAGATATCTGTGATACTAGTGTATGGGGACAGCGGGCCATTCCGGGAGAGGAAGGTAAGCAGGAGATATCTGTGATACTAGTGTATGGGGACAGCGGGCCATTCCGGGAGAGGAAGGTAAGCAGGAGATATCTGTGATACTAGTGTATGGGGACAGCGGGTCATTCCGGAGAGAAAGGTAAGCAGGAGATATCTGTGATACTAGTGTATGGGGACAGCGGGCCATTGCGGGAGAGGAAGGTAAGTAGGAGATATCTGTGATACTAGCTTTTGGGGACAGCGGGCCATTCTGGGAGAGGAAGGTAAAAAGGAGATATCTGTGATACTAGTGTATGGGGACAGCGGGTCATTCCGGGAGAGAAAGGTAAGCAGGAGATATCTGTGATACTAGTGTATGGGGACAGTGGTCCACATTAGGAGAGGAAGGTAAGCAGGAGATATCTGTGATACTAGTGTATGGGGACAGTGGGCCATTCTGGGAGAGGAAGGTAAAAAGGAGATATCTGTGATACTAGTGTATGGGGACACCGGACCATTCTGGGAGAGGAAGGTAAAAAGGAGATATCTGTGATACTAGTGTATGGGGACAGCGGGTCATTCCGGGAGAGAAAGGTAAGCAGGAGATATCTGTGATACTAGTGTATGGGGACAGCGGGTCATTCCGGGAGAGAAAGGTAAGCAGGAGATATCTGTGATACTAGTGTATGGGGACAGTGGGCCACATTAGGAGAGGAAGGTAAGCAGGAGATATCTGTGATACTAGTGTATGGGGACAGCGGGCCATTCCGGGAGAGGAAGGTAAGCAGGAGATATCTGTGATACTAGTGTATGGGGACAGCGGGCCATTCCGGGAGAGGAAGGTAAGCAGGAGATATCTGTGATACTAGTGTATGGGGACAGCGGGTCATTCCGGAGAGAAAGGTAAGCAGGAGATATCTGTGATACTAGTGTATGGGGACAGCGGGCCATTGCGGGAGAGGAAGGTAAGTAGGAGATATCTGTGATACTAGCTTTTGGGGACAGCGGGCCATTCTGGGAGAGGAAGGTAAAAAGGAGATATCTGTGATACTAGTGTATGGGGACAGCGGGTCATTCCGGGAGAGAAAGGTAAGCAGGAGATATCTGTGATACTAGTGTATGGGGACAGTGGTCCACATTAGGAGAGGAAGGTAAGCAGGAGATATCTGTGATACTAGTGTATGGGGACAGCGGGTCATCCGGGAGAGGAAGGTAAGCAGGAGATATCTGTGATACAAGT
Organism: Taudactylus pleione; assembly: GCA_031769625.1. Lineage (NCBI taxonomy): Eukaryota > Metazoa > Chordata > Amphibia > Anura > Myobatrachidae > Taudactylus > Taudactylus pleione. Next base: position 472,003 of record JAUIMM010000661.1, read on the forward strand.
GTATGGGGACAGCGGGTCATTCCGGGAGAGGAAGGTAAGCAGGAGATATCTGTGATACTAATGTATGGGGACACCGGGCCATTCTGGGAGAGGAAGGTAAAAAGGAGATATCTGTGATACTAGTGTATGGGGACAGCGGGTCATTCCGGGAGAGAAAGGTAAGCAGGAGATATCTGTGATACTAGTGTATGGGGACAGTGGTCCACATTAGGAGAGGAAGGTAAGCAGGAGATATCTGTGATACTAATGTATGGGGACACCGGGCCATTCTGGGAGAGAAAGGTAAGCAGGAGATATCTGTGATACTACTGTATGGGGACAGCGGGCCATTCTGGGAGAGGAAGGTAAGCAGGAGATATCTGTGATATTAGTGTATGGGAACAGCGGGCCATTCTGGGAGAAGAAGGTAAGCAGGAGATATCTGTGATACTAGTGTATGGGGATAGCATGCCACATTAGGAGAGAAAGATAAGCAGGAGATATCTGTGATACTAGTGTATGGGGACAGCGGGCCACATCGGGAGAGGAAGGTAAGCAGGAGATATCTGTGATACTAGTGTATGGAGACAGTGGGCCATTCTGGGAGAGGAAGGTAAGCAGGAGATATCTGTGTATGGGGACAGCGGGCCATTGCGGGAGAGGAAGGTAAGTAGGAGATATCTGTGATACTAGCTTTTGGGGACAGCGGGCCATTCTGGGAGAGGAAGGTAAGCAGGAGATATCTGTCATATCCCCTGTTTTACCTTCTTGTTGAATGGCCCGATAACTTAATTTCTACAATTGCTGAGGAAAATGTTCGTTGTCACCTGCTTTTGTAGAAATTTAGTGATCATGAACAGACCTATGTATGTATCATACTTGCCAACATTCCTGGGCAGCTTTCCTGGAGCAGCAGGAGGGGACCTGCTGCTCTCTTCTTCAGGGAGCGGGGCCAGATGATAGACTGCATTTGGCCCCGTCCCCTTTACACAAAAACCCAATGACTCGATTTGCGCCATTTAGCCCTGCGTTCCCTACAGACCCCGAAAATTCAAGGTAAAATCTCCCCATCCTGCCCACTTCACTAGGAAGTGGGAGGGATGCAGGAGATATGCCTACTCTTCCAGGGGTGCGGGGGATTCTCCTGAAAAATCGTGAGCCTCCCGCGATTCCCGGGAGAGTAGGCATGTATGTTATGTATGAATGTATATGTATATGTGACCCTCCCTGTCTGTATGTATGTGTCTGTGTGACCTTCCCTCCCTGTCTGTATGTGTCTATGTGTGACCCTCCCTGTCTGTGTGTATGTGTCTATGTGTGACCCTCCCTGCCTGTATGTATGTTTATGTATGTGTCTTTGTGTGACCCTCCCTGTCTCTATGTATGTCTCTATGTGTGACCCTCCCTGCCTGTATGTATGTCTCTATGTGTGACCCTCCCTGTCTGTATGTATATTTATGTATGTGTCTTTGTGTGACCCTCCCTGCGTGTATGTATATTTATGTATGTGTCTTTGTGTGACCCTCCCTCTCTGTATGTATGTTTATGTATGTGTCTTTGTGTGACCCTCCCTGTCTGTATGTATGTTTATGTATGTGTCTTTGTGTGACCCTCCCTGTCTGTATGTATGTTTATGTATGTGTCTTTGTGTGACCCTCCCTGCCTGTATGTATGTGTCTTTGTGTGACCCTCCCTGTCTGTATGTATGTTTATGTATGTGTCTTTGTGTGACCCTCCCTGTCTGTATGTATGTTTATGTATGTGTCTTTGTGTGACCCTCCCTGCCTGTATGTATGTGTCTTTGTGTGACCCTCCCTGTCTGTATGTATGTTTATGTATGTGTCTTTGTGTGACCCTCCCTGCCTGTATGTATGTGTCTTTGTGTGACCCTCCCTGTCTGTATGTATGTTTATGTATGTGTCTTTGTGTGACCCTCCCTGTCTGTATGTATGTGTCTTTGTGTGACCCTCCCTGCCTGTATGTATGTATGTGTCTATGGGGCCTATTCATCATCGGGGGCTGATTAAGTATTTATCTCGCTGCAAGGGATACTTTACAGTTTACACCTTAGCAGTTCGTCATTGCTCCAGTGCAGGGAAAGCTGCTCCGAAAAGCATCTGTCCCCGCGATTAGTAGCACAGCTACAGATGTATCTCCGTTACTTACCATTCCCCCATTGGCATGTCTACGCATATGTGACCTGAGGTCACGCATGCGCAAAGCCGGTGGGGAGGTAGTGAGGAGGCGGAGGAGCGATCCCTCTTCGCATCCCCGGAACTCCTTCCTATGGGATCCGAGAACAAGCGCCATCTGAATTTTTTGCTATACTTATGAAATGTATACACGTGTGCCAGTTCTTGCTGCTATATGGGATATGTGTAATACCATAAATTATAAATCCAGGATTAGAGGATATTATGATTTTGAATGTATCAATCCTCATCAAAGGTGATTATCTCTGTTGCTAATCAGTATATGGGATATGTGCAGTACTATAAATAAAATATTAAGGACTGGAGGAGACTCTTTTGTGGTGTGAACTTAACAACCCTCATTACTGTGATTCATCCCTGCTACCAAACGGGGTATGTGCAACCCCACTAATTAAGATATTTAGGCCCCCATTTATCAACGATGCATAACCCCTTTAGCGCTCGCTAGGTTTCTGGATTTAACAAATTAGCAGTAATCTAAGATTACCGCTGTTTGTTAAGCATCGCTCTCGCCATCTTTTAGATGGCGTAAGCGATGTGGGCCCCATTTCCTGCAATGCAAACCCGGCGGTGCCTCACCGGCTTCAGCTAAGCCTTCCAGGCACTGCCGGGTCCCCGTGTCATGCACATGCGCAGACGGACCGTCGCGCATTCGCATAACACTGGAGCCCCGTCGATGGCAGCGTTAGGCTGCCAGCAGCTCAGGGGCGGACGTCGCCAAGGACGAGGACTTCATGGGACCTCGACGGAGGGGTAAGTATTGTTAAATGCCAGTAAAGTTTTCGTTTGTGTGATACTAAACTAAAAATGTCACTATTCTTTAATATCGTTGATAAATGGGGGCCTTAATATCAATTAACCGTGTATGTACATACAAATATTTTTTTCCTATATCCATGAAATTAATACAAGTGTAACTTGCTGCTATATGAGATATGTGTAATACCATACATTTCCAGGATTAGAGGATATTATCAGTCTTCATTAAGGTGATTGTGTCTGTTGCTAAACAGGGCATGTGCAAGATATTTGACATTGGTAAACACTTTGGGGCCAATCCAATTAGCCGCAATGATTTCGCGGGTGCCAGTCATCGCGGCAATGGCCGCACTATACTGCAGCCCGAATTTGCTTAAAAGTGCTCGCAGCCCCATAGGGCTCCGAGCAAAATTCATCAAATTCGGGCTCACAGCGGGTTGCGAAGGGTGCGAGGAGCCGGTCCATTGCCTGTGTTTTAACGCCATTGCAACGGCAACTCGTACCCTTTGCATTTAATTGGATTGATGTGCAACTGTTGCAACCCATGTTTTTTTCAATCATTATTTTATGCTAGATGACCAGATAGTGCTAGATAGTGTGTGTACAAGGTAATGCTCCCCATCCATTACTAGATGTTTTGGACGACGGCACGATTACGACGCCGTCGTCTCCCGCGGGGTGAAGTGCATACACTGAACGTTCAGACGTTCAGTGTATGCAGATCAATCATCCTCGAGCATGGCAACCTGACGGCAGTCGTCGGGTTGACCGTCATGTTTGGGCGATGATTGATGTTAAAAACGACCAGCGGGCGCGCGCGTCGCTGGTTGTTTTTAACATTTTACTGCCCGATTTGCGGGCAATTACCAAGCGATTGAGCGATAACGACGGTCGTTATCGCTCGGTTTACTCACCTAGTGGATGGGCAGCATAACACTGCCATCTGTCTGTGACTGGAGGTATTCTTTTCTAGTTGTTTTAGTAAATACATAGTGGGGAATTCATTTCAGCGCGATGATGAATAGCCGCGGGAGAGTGCTCCGGCAGCTATTCAACCTGGGTGTTAAGGCGCGGTAACCGGCATTCTCTGACTAAAGTGCCAGGCGCGCGGCTGTTAGCGCCGCACTAAGCCGGCAAACAGCTGCGTGCCCGGCACTTTTGTGGGATTTCTCCATGGGATGCGAGAAGAAAACATTTGCCCGCCCAAACAGCTCGTTATATTGAATAGCTGCTGGAGCTCTCTCCCGTAGCTATTCTACATCGCACTGGATTGAATCCCCCCCATAGATAGGGGTACATTTACTAAAGTGAGAGTTTTTTAGAAGTGGAGATGTTGCCCATAGCAACCAATCAGATTCTAGATATTATCTTATAGAAGGTGCTATTTAAATGTTAATTAGAATCTGAGTGGTTGCTATGGGCAACATCTGCACTTCTAACAACTCTCACTTTAGTAAATTTACCCCATAATGCTAAAGATTACTTTATTTCAAATATTTCGCCATTTTTAATTACTTTCACTGGTGCTAACCGTATTTCATCTTATAGAGGTATACAGTAATAAAAGTTTTAATTATAACCAATTCATAGGTTCATCATTATATAAGAGTGCCCTAAAAAAGGAATTTTCCTTCATTTTGCCTGTGCAAAATACAATCCAATATTAATCTTCATTTTCACCTGCTTTTGTAGAAATTAAGTGATGATGATGAATAGACCCCTATGTGTATCCTCCCTGTATGTATGTACTCTTATGTATGTATTTGTGTGTCTATGTGTGACCCTTCCTGCCTGTATGCATGTGTCTATGTGTGACCCTCCCTGTCTGTATGTATGTGTCTTTGTGTGACCCTCCCTGTCTGTATGTGTGTGTCTTTGTGTGACTCTCCCTGTCTGTATGTGTGTCTATGCGTGACCCTCCCTGTCTGTATGTGTGTGTCTTTGTGTGACAGTCGTTATCGCTCCATCACTTGGTAATGGCCTGCAAATCGGGCAGTAAAAGGTTAAAAACGACCAGCGATGCGCACGCCTGCTGGTCGTTTTTAACATCAATCATTGCCCGAACATGACGGTCAACCTGACGACCGCCGTCAGGTTGCCATGTTCGGGGTTGATTGATCTGCATACACTGAACGTCTGAACGTTAAGTGTATGCAGTTCACCTCTGGGGAGACGACGGCGTCGTAATCGTGCCGTCGTCCCCCCCATCGTTAAATGGATGGGCAACATTACGGTGCCATTGCCAAAGACAGTTTGTGAACCACTGCCCTAGCCTAAGTAGAGTTTGCACTCTAAATATACTGACCAGCAGGTGGCAGCAAAGAACTACTATTCTGTTGTGAAGTATTTGTGAAGATGTGTCCAGGTGTATATCAGGTTTGACGAGTGTGGATACAAACCACCCAGAATAGCTTAATGTTGCCTTACAGTGTTAGTAGTAAATACTAAAGTCTCATTACCATATCTGTACAAAATAGAAACATGTAATGTGCTGTCTTCTAATAACTGCAAGTGTCTTTTTTTTTTTTTCAGTTCAAACTGAAATGAGACTAAATGCAGGCATCTGTTTTTCCCTGTTAAAAATCAAATGGGAATCTTCTTTCTCGCAGTTTTCTATATGGAATGGACTAATAAGTAATATGAATAGGCAGCCACAGCTTCCCATAATATAGCAGCTATGCTAATGATTTATAGCCTATCATCTGAAGGTAGAAATGCACAAAGAACCAACCAAAATGGTGAAGTGCTGCTGATTGTCAAAATTATAATTGTTTACCTGTGCACAGGGCGTATCTGTTGGATCGTGTACCTGTGCACAGGGCGTATCTGCTGGATCGTGTACCTGTGCACAGGGTGTATCTGCTGGATTGTGTACCTGTGCACAGGGCGTATCTGTTGGATCGTGTACCTGTGCACAGGGCGTATCTGTTGGATCGTGTACCTGTGCACAGGGCGTATCTGCTGGATCGTGTACCTGTGCACAGGGTGTATCTGCTGGATTGTGTACCTGTGCACAGGCTGTATCTGCTGGATTGTGTACCTGTGCACAGGCTGTATCTGCTGGATTGTGTACCTGTGCACAGGGCGTATCTGCTGGATTGTGTACCTGTGCACAGGGCGTATCTGATGGATTGTGTACCTGTGCACAGGCTGTATCTGCTGGATTGTGTACCTGTGCACAGGGCATATCTGTTGGATTGTGTACCTGTGCACAGGGCGTATCTGTTGGATTGTGTACCTGTACACAGGGCGTATCTGTTGGATTGTGTACCTGTGCACAGGGCGTATCTGCTGGATTGTGTACCTGTGCACAGGCTGTATCTGCTGGATTGTGTACCTGTGCACAGGCTGTATCTGCTGGATTGTGTACCTGTGCACATGGCGTATCTGCTGGATTGTGCACCAGTGCACATGTATCTGCTGGATTGTGTACCTGTGCACATGGCGTATCTGCTGGATTGTGTACCTGTGCACAGGCTGTATCTGCTGGATTGTGTACCTGTGCACAGGGCGTATCTGATGGATTGTGTACCTGTGCACAGGCTGTATCTGCTGGATTGTATACCTGTGCACAGGCTGTATCTGCTGGATTGTGTACTTGTGCCCAGGGCGTATCTGCTGGATTGTTTACCTGTGCACAGGGCGTATCTGCTGGATTGTGTACCTGTGCACGGGGTGTATCTGCTGGATTGTGTACCTGTGCACGGGGCGTATCTGCTGGATTGTGTACCTGTTCGCAGGCTGTACCTGCTGGATTGTGTACCTGTTCGCAGGCTGTATCTGCTGGATTGCGTACCTGTGCACAGGGCGTATCTGCTGGATTGCGTACCTGTGCACAGGATGTATCTGCTGGATTGTGTACCTGTGCACAGGATGTATCTGCTGGATTGTGTACCTGTGCACAGGGCGTATCGGCTGGATTGTGTACCTGTGCACAGGGTGTATCTGCTGGATTGTGTACCTGTGCAAAGGGCGTATCTGCTGGATTGTGTACCTGTGCACAGGCTGTATCTGCTGGATTGTGTACCTGTGCACAGGGCGTATCTGATGGATTGTGTACCTGTGCACAGGCTGTATCTGCTGGATTGTATACCTGTGCACAGGCTGTATCTGCTGGATTGTGTACTTGTGCCCAGGGCGTATCTGCTGGATTGTTTACCTGTGCACAGGGCGTATCTGCTGGATTGTGTACCTGTGCACGGGGTGTATCTGCTGGATTGTGTACCTGTGCACGGGGCGTATCTGCTGGATTGTGTACCTGTTCGCAGGCTGTACCTGCTGGATTGTGTACCTGTTCGCAGGCTGTATCTGCTGGATTGTGTACCTGTGCACAGGGCGTATCTGCTGGATTGTGTACCTGTGCACAGGGCGTATCGGCTGGATTGTGTACCTGTGCACAGGGTGTATCTGCTGGATTGTGTACCTGTGCAAAGGGCGTATCTGCTGGATTGTGTACCTGTGCGCAGGCTGTTTCTGCTGGATTGTGTACCTGTTCGCAGGTTGTTTCTGCTGGATTGTGTACCTGTTCACAGGGTATATCTGCTGGATTGTGTACCTGTGCACAGGCTGTATCTGCTGGATTGTGTACCTCTGCACGGGGCGTATCTGCTGGATCGTGTACCTGTGCACAGGGCGTATCTGCTGGATTGTGTACCTGTGCACAGGGCGTATCTGCTGGATTGTGTACCTGTGCACAGGGCGTATCTGCTAGATTGTCCATACTCCCGTGAATACTCACTTACTATACTCATCCATCCCCTGCTGGCAGCTATTTTGCCTCTCCAGGAGGTGAGTTAACAGTACACAAAATGCTATATACAGACATACGTGTGTACATTTTTGGTATGCGTGTGCAGTATGGAAATGCATCTTGGGACTGTTTCTGAGTTGGGAGCAATTCAAGAAAGTGCAAGTAACTTTGCACTTTGCTAAAAGCATTCTGCCCTGCAGGTGGGGCAGATTTAAAAGTTACAAAGAGATTTAGAATTGGGAGGGATGTGTCCAAACTCCAATCTAAATTATGGTGTCAAAATAAAGCTGTCTTGCATTTGTGGGCTACATGCAAAAGCAGCCGGTATTTATCCTGCATAAGGAAAAATAAATATTTGCACCCCTTGCATTGCAACAGGGCTTATTCCAGAAACAAAGGGCCTGAGTCAGAGGTAGATGCGCACACAAGTAGTTGTGCAATTCCGTCCATTTAAAATGCAAATGCAGTTGGAGGTGTCACACACCTCCTTGCTGCATTTGCATGATCCCAGCGCTGCGACCCAGGTCGCAGCCTGGGGTCACCATCGGAAACAATCGCGACCATCGGTTGCGAGTGTCTATGTTCCATTGGGCAGGCTGCGGGAGCTAAAGCTTTCCGCAGCTTGGCCGGGTCCTGGCAGCTTGCGAGGCCAGGAAGTCTGCGTGCACCCATGCAGATCCTGGCCTCGTCCCTCCCGGAAAACGGGAGCGACACGCCCCCGTTTCCAGGAACGCTGCCAGGGAACGCCCCTGCTCCGCCTCCCAAACGCCGCAGCCAGTCAATCAGGCTGCGGCAGCGACACACTGTGAGCGGGCTCGCAGTCGGAGGGCTGCACATCCACAGTACACCTGCTGCACATGCGCAGTCCTCCAAACATCGGAGATGTGCACTAACCATCGGGTTACCGTACATCTCTGAATCAGGCACAAAGTTACTTGCTGTTTTTGATTTGCTTCCAATTCAGAATCAGCACCTATCATATGCAAAAAATAAATAGATATGTGTCCAACGCTAAATGACTCCCTAATTACACCCTTTCCTGGCCAGGATCTGTTCCTTATAACTTGCTCCGCATTGATTGAAGATAATATATGCTACTATGTATAAACACCAGGAAACAAAGGGCCTGATTCAGAGCCGAACGCTCTGACCAGAGCGCTCGCTCTGAATCAGGGCCCTCCTCCATGAAAATGGAGCGGCCTCCTGGCCGCTCGTATAGCTGTGGGTGACCACCCACAGCATATGCGAGCGGCCAAAAAGATGGTGACCATCGGACTTGCGACGGAGACCCTGCGGTAGGGTCTCCCTGCCACAAGCCCTGGAGTGATTTTGGCTCTATCAGAGCCAAAATCACTCCCACTGACATCACTAGAGATGTCAGTGGGGCCGGCTTCAGATGGTAGGCGTTTCCATGGGAGCGCCTCCGTCTGGCAGGCACGCCCACCAAAGGGGGCGTGCTGTCAATCAACATCGACAGCACGCCCCCTTTGGTGCGAGACCCGGAGCGATGGAAAGCCCGTCGCTCCCCGGGTCTCGCGCATGCGCACGACGGAGCTCCCTCCGTCGTGCGCATGCGCAGTGGGGAACATCGACCCGCTTGCGAGCGTACTGCCGCTCGCGAGCGGGTCTGAATGACCCCCAAAGTTCATGGTATTTTGTTATCAATTATATGTCAGCGTTCACACGGGACATATCCATGCTAAACACAAGAGGTGGGAGGACAAAGGGTTCAAGTTCAGAACATGGAGTACATTGGCTTTCTATGCCCCTTTGTGGTCTTTGGAGTTTGCATCATCACAGAGCATAACTGGCCAATATATAGGTAAGTAAGGCTTTTCCTGGAAGAAATGCCTCCTACCCTGGTAGTCAAGGGAGTTCCACCATAATCCAGTAGTTTACAGTAGGATTTACCTCCATCGATGGTCAATGTTTTTCAACTATTGTTTACAAACCATTGATTGCGCATGCACACAGTTATATCAACTATGACTCAACAGACCGCGCCCACGCAGGGGTAGAATGCAGCTGGCACTGGCCATCGGGGCTCCACCACCGATGTTCATCAGAGCAGATTGCTACTGATGTAACTAGCTAAAGAACAAATGCTCTGGACTCATGCCAGAAATATTAAATAGGATTTATTAATCTGACAGTGAAGTTTAAGACCCCAAGGGGGAGACGTATAAAGCCTTGGAGAGAGACAAAGTACCAACCAATCAGCTCCTAACTGTCATGATACAGGCTATGCTAGAAAAATAATCGTTAGAAGCTGACTGGTTGGTACTTTATCTCTCTCTCCAAGGATTGATACATCTTAACACAAGTTTCTGAAGTTAGACGCCGTGTTCAGCCTATCTTGTTTGATAGATGTGGAGCCCAATTAACTGCTTTCTAGGGATGGCCATCCATCGATAGCACACAAACCATCTATTGTGAGCCATCTTTGGTTTGCACAGCGGGCTGCGGGCCACCAAAAATGGGGGCGGAGGTTAGCAAGCACCGTAAGGAGGGGGGGGCTAAACTCCATCCAGTCCAGAAAAGAAAAAAAAAAACATTACAACCATTGGCTCTCTGCCATCGATGATAAAAGCATTCAACATCTGTCATAAACCACCGATGATTTTGAATCATCAATGGTCGAAGGCCATCCCTACTGAATTCCATATATTCAGGCTGCTCAAGATATGGCCCCTTCCCTTGTCCCCCAGTGAGGGCTCTAACCTTGATGAAGGATCTTTCCCTGGTGATTGGTACAGATACTCACTTTCTTAATCCAGGTAGTACAGAAGGCTGCCTCACCCTTCTCTGCTCCCTTTGGAGTGAAGGAGTTTTGGCTGTTTTTCTCCAGATGGCATTTAGATGAAGATTATGACAATGAAGTGTCTCTGACTGGGAAAGTGCTGGCAAAATAACTTCTGGATTAATATAAAATGAAGCGAATTTAAGAAGAATTATGATGTTTCACACGTTTTCATAAACACATAAGTCACTGAAGACCAGCTCTTCAGCTGGCAGAATATACTGGTTGTTCCCCATATTATAGGTGCAGGACACATGGACAATCTTCTTCTATATAAAACCATGACCCAGACCCAATATTTCACTAACGAATTTAGCTGTGATTTTATTACACAGCTTTTTTCCTAAAAATTGTTATAAATTTATATATTTTCTGTAGCTTCAGAACTTTTTTTATTTAATATTATGTTCATTTATTTTTATGCATTATTTCATTGGATTGGGTCATTTTATAAAATAAAGCAACTTTTTCTTATACACTGTACCTCTGAATGGTAAGCTGCCGCCGGTCAGCAATCCCGACGACAGAGTGCCGGCTAGGGATTCATGATCGGCATCGAGATACCGACGCCTATCATAATCCCAATGCCGGAATCCAGGATGACGCGGGCCCGGGCACCCGTCCTCTTAGCCGTGGGGTGGTTGGAGGTTAGAAACTCCCGGGGAGGGTTAGGAATAGGCACCCCTGGGGGGAGGTTAAGGTTAGGCACCCCCCCAGGAGGATTAGGTTTAGGGTTGTGGGGAGGGGGGGTTAGGTTTAGGCACCCCTGGGGGGACGTTAGGGTTAGGCACCCCTAAGGGAGGGTTAGGGGGGGAGAGGGGAGGGTTAGGTTACTTATGTGCTGCTGTCTGGATTTCCTCCCTTTGGCCAGCCGCTGTCGGGATTTAAATCCCATTCCCTCTGAATGAGACCAAATCTGATGACTAGAAAAAGACAATTTAAGCAAACATCTGAGGGCTTGATTCAACAAGGAACGCAGTTGCTTATACGCACGCAATCGGCCGTTTGTTGAGTTCTGCGAACTAACTATTGCGTTTTGGACTATCGCAGAGGCTACGCAGAGTGATTAACAGCAAGTGCTGTTTGTGGGTGGTGACGGGGGGGTGGTCAGGCGAACGCAGGCGTGCCAGTGCATTTGAACGGCGTTGCATGGGTGTGCATGAATTAGCCACTGCGATACCATACGCAGCCTGAGGGCTCATAGTGTGCGCTGAAGTAAGCAATTCCTGAGTGAGGTCTGACCTGCCTTAACTGCGTATGTGTCCGATGTTACCAATTGCTTTTGCCATGTTGCCCAAGTATACGGATGTAAGGGGAAGTGGGCGTCCTTATGTCAGGCTGCGATCGCAATGCGAATGCAAACATTTACATATCACCGCTGATATTAGGCCCTGAGTACTTTCTGACCATAGGAGTAAATGCTAATTTCCCCTTCTAGGCACCCAGACACAATGTAGCACAAGGTAATGTGACTGCCAGACAGTGATGGGAGGGTGTGTCTCTTCCTGACAGCAGCTGTCAATCAGCCGTCCATCCCCCACAACACCTCTAACAGCAGCACCTTACTCACCTGCTGTTACACAAAGACACCTGGGATGGGACAGCTGCTCAGTGCCGACCACCAAGCAGGAAGATTTGGTACCAAACCACCTGTTTCTTATTCTGACACCTCTACCGAGAAGCTATTTATGTGTTATGCTTGAATTTTACATGTTGTATTTTGGTCCCTTCTGTTTGTCCTGAAATGTGCTTAATAAGCTCTATGTACAAATAACCTATATTTCTCCTCTAGAATCTCTGGACCCATCCTGTATAAAGACATAGGTGTGATGGGTAAATATGGGACTCTAAATACGGTCAGTCATAGCGATTAATGTATTCGATGTAGCGAGTGCATGGTGGTCTACACCTCCTGTGACATGTATAGAACAGAGACATCTAGAAGGGGAAAGGGGGGATCTCAGCAAATATTCAAAACTCCCTGGAAGAGTCAAATCTGACACAAGCGCCAGCTTTGTTTGTTTTGTGCCCCCTCCTTCAGTCTGAAGCCCCATGTTGCGTATCTCCAGTGTGTGTGTGGTGTCTATTGACAAAACCGCAGAATAAACTGCAAAGATACACAATGCTAACAATAGTATAGGTGGAAAGTTTGGTATTGGTTACAGAGCGGAGGGTGGGGTAACGTCCCCCCCCCTTCATTCTGGCAACCTGTCCCTCTAAGGGGAGAGGAGCAGTGACAAGACAGTTAATTAGAGGAGACCACCCAGCAAGAAGCTGCTTTCACCCACAGCACAAAACCAGCAATGCTGGGGGTCAGAATCCTGCTGGGAGACGCATTAACCCTGTGCGTGCCACGGAGCACTCTGTACACTACAATGCACTGACACAAATGACAGATATTTACAAAAACACGTTTTCTGCTCCCCTGGCACTGGTTAAGACCAGGGAACCCCCAGAGTGGAAAGCATACTAAGGCCACCCACCCAGAGCTTCGTAGAGAAACCAGCTCGAAATGATTATATGGTACTGTTATAAAGTATTGCTCTGGTGTAGGAGGACCGTCTCTTCTGCGGCCCACAACCACGGTGATCTGTCCCATGTGGCATTAAACAGTCTTGCCTGCTCCAACTGCAATGCCAGGCAGTGACCCCACGGGTGGGGATGAGCATCAGCACCAGATTTCCACCATGATCAAGAACTATTATTGGGATAAATTTATATCCGGTACAATGTGCCCACACATTGCTCAACCAAAATCTTCCTGGGATGACAGAATGACGCAGCCTGGGCAGCTATATAACCATTGGGAGTACTTACATTTTCCCTGGTTATGTGTTTAATTGGAACTGCGGTTTATGTATATCCTCTAGACAAGGGTGGAACTGCGATTTATGTATATCCTCTAGACAAGGGTGCCCCTGGTAAAGTAAGGGACTGGTGCCCCCTTCCCCTGTTGGCAGTTAGTAAACAGACACCGTGGTGGCTGTACAGGCAGCGATCCACCCCATCGTCCGACGCTGATGCTTCTGATTTAGAGATCAGCAGCAGCACAGACGTTTCACAGACCGCGCCCCCCACCGGCCGGTGCGCCTGGCGAGTGCCATCCTGGCAAATAGGAATATACACCCCTGCCTCTGGAGGGCAGCCTGACTGTAGTGCTGTATAAATGGGAATAGTTCAGATGCTTATGATGTAATATTACAGGAATGGTAGCGAGCTGGAGTTTCATGTGGATACAGAAAGCGAATAAATTAGAAATAAATGTTGCTGTCTCCGTGTATGTTGTCTTTATACCATGTCATATTTGTCAGGGGATGTTATGTCACTTCTTTACCTGTCACCCCTAATATTTGGTTCACCATTATAAATATTATTTATTCTTACCTGTTATTTATATAGCACACACATATTCCGCAGCGATTTACAGAGAATATTTAGTAATTCACATCAGTCCCTGCCCCAGTGGAGCTTACACTCTATATCAGTGATTCCCAACCTCGGTCCTCAAGGCACACTAACGGTCCTGGTTTTAGTGACATCCATTGGTCAGCACAGATGGTTAAATCAAAATAACTAAGGTTCTGATTAAGTCAGCTCTGCTCAAGTATGGTTATCCTTAAAACCTGGACTGTTAGTGTGCCTTGAGGACCGTGGTTGGGAACCCCTGCTCTATATTCCCTATCACATGCTCACACACATACACACTAGGGTTCTTTTTTTTTTTTTGTGAGCCAATGAACCTACCAGTATATATTTGGATTGTGGGAGGAAACCAAAATACCTGGAGGAAAGAACATACAAACTCCACACAGTTGGAGTAATGGTAGGAATCAAACCCATGACCTCAGTTGTAGGAGGGTGCTCCTGGCTGTCTGGAAATCTCCTGTGTGATACATTTTGCAGTTTAGGTTGTAGGAGGGCACTTCTGGATGATACATTTTGCTGTTAAGGTTCTTGGAGGGTGCTCCTGGGTGTTTGGGATCCTCCTGGGGTGATAACTGTTGCAGTTTAAGTTGTAGGAGGGTGCTCCTGGGTGTCTGGGATACCCACTCTGTGATACATTTTGCGGTTTAACTTGAGGATGCTCCGCAGTGTCGGAATCCTCCCTGGGTTATACGTTTTCCAGTTTAGGTTGTAAGGGTGTTCCTGGGTGTCTGGGATCCTCCCTTGGTGATAAATTTTTCGGTTCAGGTTGTTGGAGGGTGCTCCTGGGTGTCTGGAATCCTCCCTGGGTGATGCGTTTTGTGGTTTCGGTTGTAGGAGGGTGCTCCTGGGTGTCTGGGATCCTCCCTGGGTGATGCCAGGGGCATATCTACCCATTGGCCAGGATGGCACTCGCCAGGGGCGCCGACCAAATGGGGGGCACCGCCCGGCAGTGCCACCAGTAGCCAAGGGGTGGACAAGTCCCCCGGCCCCACAAGTTTACAAACACACAGCCGCCAGCGGTGGCTGTGTGTGTGTAATAGCAGCCAGCTAATGAGAGTCAGACAGACTGTCATTTGCTGCTGCATCGTCCGCGTAGGGAGCCGGCTGGAGCTCACTTATGAGCTCCGTATGCCGGCTCCCCCCGCAGCATGTGATGGGAGAGACGTCATACGTCATGACGTCTCTCCCATCCAGGAGAAGAGCGGCCGGGACTCAGAGCGGCAGTCGCGTCAAGAGCGGGGATCAGGTAAGTTGAATTTTTTCTTTATTTTTTGTGTGTGTGTTTGTGTGTGTGTAAGCCTGGCACTACAGGGCCCCACGTGGCACTACAGGGCACTGAAATAGGGGGTGGCCGCTACTGGGGACACTTTATGGGGGGGTGTCCACTACTGGGGGTCACTGAATAGGAGTGGCCACTACTGGGGGCAATTTATGGGGGTGGCCACTACTGGGAGCACTGTATAGGGGTGGCCAATACTGGGGGCAATTTAGGGGGGTGGCCACTACTGGGGGCACTGTATAGGGGGGACTACTACTGGGGGCACTGTATAGGGGGGCTACTACTGGGGGCACTGTATAGAGGGGCTACTACTGGGGGGCACTGTATGGGGGGACTACTACTGGGGGCACTGTATAGGGGGGCTACTACTGGGGGCACTGTATAGGGGGGCTACTACTGGGGGCAATACAGTATAGGGGGGATTACTACTGGGGGATTACTATTGAGGGTACTGCATAGGAGGGGGCGCCAGTCCATTACATTGCCAGGGGCGCTTGGATCACTAGATACACCCCTGGGTGATGCGTTTTGTAGTTTAGGTTGTAGAAGGTGCTCCTGGGTGTCTGGGATTCTCCCTGGGTGATACATTTTGTGGTTTCGATTGTTGGAGGGGGCTCCTGGGTGTCTGGGATCCTCCTTGGGTGATACGTTTTGTGGTTTCGGTTGTTGCAGGGTGCTCCTGGGTGTCTGGGATCCTCCTTGGGTGATACGATTTGTGATTTCGGTTTTGTGATACCTTTTTGTAGGTGATATGTTTTGGTTGTAGGAGGGTGCTCCTGAGTGTCTGGGATCCTCCCTGCCTGATACAGTTAATTTTTAAGATTTGAAGCAAAATTTAACTATTAACTTGTAAGTCTAAAGCAGTGTTTCCCAAACTCTTCAGGGAGCACTAATAGTGCATGTTTTGATGTAATTAGATCTTTTAAAATGTGTCAGCCAGTAATGAATACACCTGTGCACCAAATAGGAAAAATGGAAACCATGCACTGTTAGTGCTCCCTGAGGAATTAATTTGGGAATACGATCAGACAAGCCTGAATTCAGTCCACAGCACATGAGGAATTGTATCAGGTATTTGGCCAATATCCAGGGCAAACATTGAAAACATGGGACAGTCACTGGGAATAATACCCTTTTCACACTGCCAGCTATGACCCGGGTTATTGAGGAACAATATAATAGAAACAGCGCTAGAAACAATGATGATCGTAAAAAGTATTAAATATCATATGAGAAACAAAGTATAAATTAAAAGATAAAAACAGCTGTATTGTGCAAAACAAGCAATAATGGACATTAAATATATGAAGCTAGAATTGGTATGTCTGAATGGATACTTGGGTACTAGAATAATCTGTACAGTTCTGGTAAATCAATGGGGTACAGCGGAAAATGATTGTCCAGCTAATTAAAATGTAATTACCGGCTTATGGCAACAATGATGAGGATCCTAATTAGCGATGGTTCTGGTCTGCTTAAGCGTCCAACACAAGTAGTGGAAGACTTGGCCTGCAGTCCCGGTGATAAAGGTGCTGGTATTCCAAATCCGGATAATGGCCCTCATTCAGAACTTTTTGAAGTGCGGCCTTCTGGTCATTAGGTAAGCTGTGGGTTACCACCCACAGCTTAACGACCGACCAGGTTGATGGTCGCGATGGTGAACACCATCGCGACCATCGGGGCTTGCGACGAGACCCTAAGGTTGGGTCTCGGCAGCCGCAAGCCCCAGGGTGCTTCCTGCTCTGAAAGAGCAGGAAACTCCCCACTGACATCACTGATGATGTCAGTGCGGCCGCCCACAAAATGGTAGGCATTCGTTAAGGAATGCCTCCGTTTTGGAAACCACCCCCCCGGCCCGCCTACAAAACGGGGTGAGCTGTCGATCAACATCGACAGCCGCCACTTTTGTAGAGAGCTACAGAGCAAGAGAGTTTCTCTCTCGCTCCAGGGCTTGCGCGTGCACAGTGTGGCCACTGCGCGTGCGCAGGGCTAACTATCGACCCGGTTGTGAGCACATCGATGCTTGCGACTGGGTCTGAATGAGACCCAATGTCCCAAGTGAAGTAAGGGAAACTTCCCATATAGTAATGGCCCCCATACACAGTGCAATTCAAAGTTGGAAAGATGTGTTGTACGATTGCCCTTGAAATTCTTCCCTTGAAATTTTACATAAGATGTGGTCAAATGGTGTACGATTGATCGTTACGATCATAAGATAAGATGTGTAGAAGTGTATCACATTGTACTCAAAAGATCGTAGATCTGTCTGCAAAATCATCTGATCTGCGATCCAACTAGAGCTTCATTAGAGCTCTTGCTTCATTATGTGCTCTTCAATCATATAGTTCCAGAACTAGACAAAGGTATTTGCATCTGAATATAGCAGATCTCTAACCTGGATTTTATATAATTGTATCTAGAGAGCAACTTTGGGCCTGATTCAGAGCCGGACGCTATTTGCGGTCGTTCGTTCTGAAAAAAGGGGTGGCTATTCAAATGAACCGTTCGCTCTTTGCGGTCTGTTCACGCCTCTAGGTCTGAACGAGCGAACAAAACTTGCCGTCGTTTTTTTGGAAACTACGCCCCCTGGCCGCTCGCATCCTACTTCATGTCCGCTATTTATTAGATGATTCGAGTACATGGACCAGCATATGAACTGCTCCCTATTCTTGTGGTTGGTTTTTCCTACCGCAATCATGCGAGCGAGTTCTGACTATAAAATAACCCAGGGACGTGGTCAATGACGTTGCTGTATTAATTATGCACACCTATAAAACGTCCGTTTTGACCTTTAAGCACGCCTGCGTTCGGATCTCCACTCCCTGTTTTCAAGCACCTTCCCCTGTTACCACCCACATACACCTCCTCCTGTCACTCAAAATAGCAGGCATTCGCTATTTAGCGAACAAACGATTTTCGGCCGCACTAACTGGTTCGCGCATGCGTATTACGATCCGTACGCATGCGCAGTTGGGCAAACATCGCTCGGAACGAACGAACGGCCGCTTACGAGCGGCTCTGAATCAGGCCCTTTGTGTCATATCCCTGGGCAATTAAAACAGTACATTTTTCCTGATAGAAACATAACTGAAAAGCACAGATGCCAGCTATTAAAAAAAAAAAACTGTATTAAGAAACCTGGTTCTAGTTGTAATTTAAGACAGACCAGGCACCGACCACCATCAACGATACTTTGCGTCTATATCGGTCATCTGTGTAGACTAAAGGCTACATTTAATAAGCAGTGTATTTTCTGTGGTTTTGGATGCTGGATTTAAAGGGGCAATAGTATTAAGTACAAACCCAGACGTGTTTTATATTTAATATTCTTGCTCCTTTAAATCCAACGGTCAAAAGTTCAGAAGACTCAGAGGGGCCCATTTATGATTGTATATTTGAGGTATAATCCCCAAAAACACCCGTTCGCGGGTTAACCACAAATATTAAGTTTCCACCAGGAGTATGAAGGAGGCACCGCAGCAGGTATCTCCGATCCATCCATTCCCGCAGGCAGCCGCATCCCCCATAGGTTTCTATGGGGGATGCAATGCTGCCAAATGTATGCAATGCATTCCAGATATTGGCACCCGCAGCTAACGCCTGAAGATGGCATTAGCTGCTGTAGCCTATGGGCTATGGCAGTCGTGCATGTGCAGGTTACTACAGTGCCGGATAATACATCTGGGCGATATGATCGCATACTGCAATGCAATCATGGGCGGTAATATCATGCCCAAATCGCATTGCAATAGCTATCATTAATAAATGGGGGCCAGACACTTTGAAAAGTGCGTATTAATAAATCCTCCCCCTAAGTGTCTGAAATACATCTAACAGGATGGAACCCTTCCACTGGGCAGCTAAACTTGTTTTTTTTGTGCACTAACATATGCACTAACTGTGCACTAACATCATATGTCTTCGATGACGGGTCTAATGTGCACTACTAGTGCTGCACATCCACTACCCGACCCAGGGAAGACAGTACGATTACGACATTGTAATCGTACCGTCATTCCCCATCCCCTGCGGTGCTTACACTGAACGATCAGTCATTCTGTGCAGACACCCTCCATCATCCCTGAACATGGTCAATCTGTCGTTATCGGCAGACTGACCAGCATGTTCGGTCGATGATTAATGTCGGAAACGACCAGTGGGAGCGCGCATCGCTGGTCATTTCCGACATTTGCATGCCCAATTGTGCCCGATTAACTAGCGATTGAACGATAACGATGTTGTTATCGTTCAATCGCTCTGTTTGATTGGGTAGTGGACCAAAATTCAACCAGATCCGACAATCTTTCCATCCGATCATGGGCAATCCTATCGCGCCGGCTGTTATGGCGACCTCAGAATCCCTGGCAATTAGACTTACAGTAATCACCACTCCTGATGAGTAGGGCCACAAGCCCTACTGCTGAGGACCACTGTGGCCCCCGACTGCCTGTGGTATAGACTATGGGGCCCATTTATCAAAGTGCATTTGAGGTAAATTCCCCGAAAACACCTGTTTTCGGGGGTTTACCTCAAATACTTAGTAACCCCCGGATGTATGAAAGAGGTACCGCAGCAGGTATCTCCGATACCTGCTGCGATCCCTCCATTGCCGCCGGCAGCCGCCTCCCCCATAGGTTTCTATGGGGGATGCGATGCTGCAAAATGTATCAATATCGGGAATGCGAAACATTCCCGATATTGACCCCAGCAGCTAACGCTATCTGAAGATAGCGTTAGCCGCTGTGTCCTATGGGCACTTACCGCATTTCAGCCGGCAATGGGCACCGCTCATGTGCAGTCCGTGGGACTGCGCATGCGCAGCAGCCCGGAATGCTCTCCGGCCACATCGCAGGGACGGGCTCTTTTCGGAGCCCGTCTCCCTGCATGTGCCGGGTCATACATTCGGCCGGTATGATTGCATTTTGCAATGCGATCATGGGCGGTACTGTATGCCCTGATCGTATTGCAAAATGCGATCCTTAATAAATGGGCCCCTATGACCTATTACTCCCAATACCTATATCTAACATCATTTCTAGACTCTAATTGGTTTCTTTTACAGGCTTTATTAACAAGATTTTGTAGCAAACATCCACAGTTTGTACTCTGTAATCTCATACAGAGAGCACCTGCAAGGGTTCCGTTATGGGTGATTTAAATGTCTCCCACACCTAATTTACTAAAGATCACATTACTGCTCCTTCTGGAACAGAACCCGCTGCCTTGTCACATGCATCCTGTGATGAGACGGTGAATCCCAGGAGGTGAAGGGTTAACGGCTTTGTGTTGGGACAAAGCTTGGTGACATATTGGGTCTGTCTGTCTGCGGGCTGCCTGGGTGGGCTGCCAGCCATTGTTGTGCTAAAGAGCTTCTCTCCCTCCCTGTGGATTATTAGCAGTTCACTCTATCACCCTGCGAGGCCTTCCTCGCTGTACGCTGATATATCCACACTCTTGGGTGGCCTAGGCATGTTTACTGACTATCAGATAATGTGGCCTGCGATAGCTTTCCACAAACACTTGTGTTTATTGCAGCCCCCTCCGGGACGAGGAACTCCCAGCGTCTTGTTTACACTTACTATAGATATACAAGAGAGGAGCTTTGCCTCATTTTCCCAGAACGGTTATTAGGGATATGAATTATTTCGCTTGGGGGGAAAGGGGGTGGGTGCATGTAGTTATTACCCCTCTCAGGTTTATAGTGTGTATGTGATTTATAGGGTCCAGGGGCCACCACGCAGCTTCTTTACTTACATGAGATATTGAAATCCCGCACCATGTGCTAAAGACGGACCTCTGGATGACAAAATGGGGGTCCGATGAAATGTAAACACAGGACCCCCTTCAAATGTGAAATTTGCTCAGAACCTAAATCAATCACAACTAGAATTGTGAGTTCAAGATTTTGGCTGGAAAAATGGGGACAATTCTGGGAAAACAGGAGCCCTAAACAATGTCCCATAACTGCCCAATCATCACCTAGTGGTGCAGTTATTTCGGTAAATCTGGGAAGATCAGACACCTGTAGTAACCTGCCCCGTGTGACATATATGGGATGTAGTTGAAATTCCGGCTGTCGGGGTGCTGGCGCTCAGAATGGCGGCACCGGATTCCTGACACCAATCAGAATCCCGGTGCCAGCATCCTGGGAGTCGGCATCCCGACGGTAAGCAGTGGGGTTAGGAAGGGAAGGGGCTAGGGTTTGGCACTAGGGGGGTGGTTAGGCACTAGGGCGGGAGGGGTAGGGTTAGGATACTTACCGACAGTGTGTCGGTATCCTAACCCTGTCAGTATGTCGGTGTCAGGATTCTGGCTGCTGGGATCCTGTACCCAGCCCACCTACACACGGCCTGATTCTGAGGTGCCAAGGTCCTGTCAGTGTCTTCATGCTAATGCCGCCTCCAATTTGTAAAGAACTGAGATGCCCACTTGCAGCGTCTGAAGACAGTGCACTTCCATCTAGTGCATCTTTGCTACCCCCGTTATCTCCCAGGAATGGCCCCTAAAGTTCTCAGATCGCACGTCCGATCTGTGCTGCCTCTCTGCACAGACAATAGGGACTCATGCGCGATGCGACTCAGAGACAAACTTAAAACATCATCCATTTGTGTGCGCCATCGACACTGTGTCCACCTCTGAAGTGTGATCTTGCTGCAATATGTTTGTATTATCATTATTGGGCCCCTTTACTATGCAGAATGATCTTATATTTGCAATAGAATTAGATGGCACAACTTCTGTACATATACATCCCTGTACAATTTGATCCTAGTCTATTATTTATAACATCAGAAAGTGTGTGGATAACATGACATCTATGAGAGTTATAAAAAGGGCCGACTTCCTGTGTCTGTGACCCAGCAAAGTGTGGTGAGGTCAATGGCTGGGGAGGCACACATGGAGCTGGGTCTGAGTGCTGGGAGCCTGTCTCAACCCCTACTCACTGTAACTCTCCCCTCACTACACTAAGCTTCAGTGTCCATGGATTCTCCTACCTGCATCACTGTGTCTTCTCTTGCTGCTGCTGCTGACTGAGGGCCTGATTCAGACTTGGGAATAGAGTGAGATATCTCTCTCAACTGTGAACCTGAACAATTCATATTGCAATGCAAGGGGTGTAAATACATACATATCTTTACATGTAGGGTAAATACTGGCTGCTTTTGCATGTAGCCCACAAATACTGCACAGCTTTATTATTACTCTACAATTTAGATGTCAGTTTGGAAACACTCCACCCAAATCTATTCTCTCTGCACATTTTAAATCTGCCCCACCTACAGTGCAGCATGGTTTCACCAAGATGATCAGTTGAGAGAGATATGTCACTCTGGCCCTGATTCAGAGCCGGACACTCTGACAGAGCACTCACTCTGAATCAGGGCCGTCCCTGCTCCTTTTTGGAGCGGCCTGCTGGCCGCTCGCATAGCTGTGGGTAACCACCCACAGCTATAGCAAGCGGCCAAAATGATGGTCGCGATGGTCAAGACCATCGCGACCATCGGGCTTGCGACGAGACCCTTGCGGTAGGGTCTCGCTGCCGCAAGCCCTGGAGTGCTTTTGGCTCTATCAGAGCCAAAAGCCCTCCCACTGACATCACTAGTGATGTCAGTGGAGCCGGCCCCAAACGGTAGGCATTCCCATGGGAATGCCTCCGTCTGGGCAGCCACGCCCCCAGCATGCCCACCAAAGGGGGCGTGCTGTCAATCACCATCGACAGCACGCCCCCTTTGGTGCGAGACCCATAACGACGGCTTGGCCATCCTTATTCGGGTCTCGCGCATGCGCACGACGGAGCCGCCTCCGGCGTGCGCATGTGCACTTGGGCAACATCGACCCGATTGCGAGCACGTCTGAATTAGGCCCTCTATTCCCAAGTCTGAATCAGACCCTGAGTTCCGATCCATAAATACTGCAGGACACTTCCTGACCACATGACACATCCAACGTGCCCATCAGTGCTCAAGGCACGCCCCCATACTCAGAGGCATGCCTCTATTAGGTCACTTTTGATGCAGCTTACTGCCCGTGGTGTGGCCCCGCCCCCAGCTCTGCAAGCAGTTTCTGACAGCAGAAGCGAGGCTGAGCTGTTGCTGCCTCATTTCTCGTCTCCCTGCAGTCCCAGGGTGCTTCACAAAGCTGGTGAGTGTTAACTATAAAAATTATTACAATAAACAAAGAAGATGTTTATAAGTTATAAATATCTTCTTTGGATATAAAAATGATTAGAATAATATCAATCTCAGGAGTATGACAGAGGAGGCTTTGTCTCCCCTTCCTATCCTGACTGCACGTCCCTGCTGTGACCGTGTGTGACAGGGGCATCTTAAGAGAGGAAGGGGCCCATGTGCATTCGGGCAGAGCCCCTCCTCTCTCCCTGGCGCCCAGCAGCCGACTGACGCGGCTGGCCGGCCACCGCAGAAGCAGTAGACTCTGGGCACTAGAGTGTGCCCGGAGTCTACTGTGCATGCGCAGAACGCTGGAAAAATGGCCGTGGCGGCCATTTTCCGGTGTTCTGTGCAGTGCTGACACCCTACGTGGGACCACGGACAGGTGAGTTTTAAATTATCTGGGTGCAGGGTGTGCAGTGCGGGCCCCCCTGGACTTGGGGGCCCGTGTGCCCCACACAACCTGCACCCATTATAGATACGCCCCTGGTG
This sequence comes from Taudactylus pleione, assembly GCA_031769625.1. NCBI lineage: Eukaryota > Metazoa > Chordata > Amphibia > Anura > Myobatrachidae > Taudactylus > Taudactylus pleione. The sequence goes on from JAUIMM010000661.1 coordinate 495,869, forward strand.
TGTGGTTCCCCTGCTCACAAACATAACTAGTATATAATACATTTTAATACGATCCGCAGTTTATAGACGTTATTTGGTCGGATCGACCTGCTCTGACTGATGCCATTGTGTACCCCTGTATGATTTAGCAGCATAGAGTGCCAGGTGGTCATTCACAAAGGTGGGAATGGCATCCATCGGGGGTGCAGTTACCTCCTCCTACAATTATAAGAGCACAAATCCTTCCCATAAATTCCCTCCCCCCATTTATACCATGGGATATCCCATTATCGCTGACCCTGATGGTAGATGTCTCATATTCTTTGTTGAGCTCATATTAGCTCAATGTAAGGATGTACAAAGTATATTATACCTGCACCACTTGGGAAATACGGAATCGGTATGCAATGCCGTCGGATGTGTTCTCTGCGGACATAATACTGACGCCGGAAGCCCGATCAGTGGAGATCCCGTCTGGGCTTAGTAAGTACCCTAACCCTCCCCTCCCCCCCTTAACCCTCCCTTAGTGTTGCCTAACCCTAACCTCCCCCTGATGGTGCTGTCGAAGTCGAATAATTGCATGCGATCGCAATTCAACTGTTATCGGACTATTTGGTTGTTTGCTGTCCGAAATATGTTGGTACAATCCATGGCACACCATTGTGTGCGCATCACCCAGTGTGCGCACGTATCCGCATCGCACAACACTAAATAGCGAATAATATACAACACTCTCACACTGACAAACACAATATTCATGCAGGGTCTAGTTAGTAATGAGAAACAGCTTCTGTATACATGTCTGGGAAAGGTAGTTGAAAGATATATACACCAGGATACTGTGAATGTTTTACATGTGGACTGGGAGGCCCCGCATACAGACAAGTGTGGCTGTGGCAATTAAAATATAACCCAGACACTGATATGCACAACTGAATTTGTCTGAATGAGAAGTTAGGAACAATGGTCGGAGGTTTGCTTAAGAAGTACTGACAAGTGTATTCTAAATAGGCAGAGGAAAACCTTTGAATTAGCTATCAGATGAAGTGGCAACGGCAGTCAGCTGGGGGTATCCACCCTGCTTGAAAGTGAACCTCACTGCTTGTAACACCTTGCACTGTAGTTTTAAAATATGTTAGGAAGGGATAATATATATATTAAATCCATCATAAATACACTGAATTGCATAGCACACACACATAGACTTACATGTATAACACACACTCATAGACTTACATGCATACACACATCAAATAAAACATATAAATATATCAAAGCACAATATACATAAATGCACCACACATATTAGCAAAACTATGCAATATTCTTACACTTACACATTGCACACTTACATAAAAAGGTTCACTAGCATTAAGGTTAATATTCAAGGTTTATTCATTATTAAGTATATAATAAAGCGACTGTATTTAAGATCTCAGGTTTAGTACATGATAAACAGACCGTGTTTGGTGCTATTCTAAACCACTGTGTATTTGCAGACTTCCGGTTCCACCAGTAAGGAAATCGCAACATGTGTCTGGGAATTATGGATAGGCATTGAAATTAGAGATGAGCGGTTCGGATTCTGTGGAATCCGAACCGCTCCGAACATTGGGGATCCGAGTCCACCCGAACCCTGTTCAGGTGTTCACCGCCTGACTTGGATCCTCGTTCGGGGCTGAACGGCGGCAGCCTGATGTCGGATTCTCACTAGAGAATCCGACATCAGGGCTCCTATTGTGTAGGGCAGAGCGCTGTGATAGCGCTCTGCCCTACACAGACACAAACACACAGCCCCAAGCGGCAGCTGTGTGTTTGTTACAGCAGCCAATGAGAGTCACACAGACTCTCATTGGCTGCTGCACGGAGGGAGCCGGCTGGAGCTCACACATGAGCTCCATCTTCCGGCTCCCTCCTCAGCGTGTGACAGCAGAGTTTTTGTTTATTTTATTTTTACTTGTGCAAGGGCCGGGGGCGCTACTGGGGGGGGTCTGCTACTGGGGGTGCAGGGGGGCCATACTACTGGGGGGGCTGCTTCTGGGGGGGTCTGCTACTGGGGGGGCTATACTACTGGGGGGCGGTCTGCTACTGGGGGGGGTCTGCTACTGGGGGTCCATACTACTGAGGGGCCTGCTACTGGGGGGGGCTATACTACTGGGGGGGTGTGCTACTGGGGGGTGTCTGCTACTGGGGGGGCCATACTACTGAGGGGCCTGCTACTGGGGGGCCATGCTACTGGGGGGGATACTACTGGGGGGCTACTACTGGGGCAGCCTACTACTTGGGGGAGCCTGCTACTGGGGCAGCCTACTACTGGGTGGGGCATACTACTGGGGGGGCCATACTACTGGGGGGGCCATACTACTGGGGGGGCTGCTAATGGTGGGCATACTACTGGGTGGCATGCTAATGGGGGGGCCTGCTAATGGGGGGCATACTACTGGGGGCATTCTACTGGGGGCACTGCATAGGGGACCCTACTACTAAGGGGACTGCATAGGGGGCACCACTGCTGGGGGCATTGTGTAAGGGACACTGCTACTGTGGGCATTGTGCAAAAGGGTCACTACTGTGGGCATTGTGTAAAAGGGGCACTACTGCGTGTCGTAACATAAATAAGAGACACTACTTTATGGTGTAATGTGAATCAGGCCCTATGTGCGGTGTAATGTGAATAAGATTGTGCACTGTGACTCCTTGGGCCGTAGCCCACTATGTAAACAAGTACTGTGATTCTGCTAGCCGTACCCCACTGGGTGGGTGCACTACTTTTCATTTCTGCCACTGCTGTGGCAATGTGTCATAGATGTGCTTTATACTGTGGTATCTGTGTCGTTGTGCCGCTGTTTTGTCGCTTAGTAACCAGTCAGCTCACTGCAACCTTTGGCCAATAATGTTGAAAACAATATTATAAGCTGTGATATGGTCTAAATTGACTGGAAATTAATGTTATTGAGGTTAATAATACTCTAGGAAGAAAAAAATGACCAATTTATGTGATTTTAGCTTTTTTTGTAAATTTTTGTAAAAAAATCCAAATCCAAAGCCAGTCATCCCAGTTTGGCAAATCCAAATCCAAAGCCGGACGACGAATTAGAACCAAATCCAAATCCGGCAAAAATGGTCCGGCGCACATCCCTAATTGAAATGTACTCTGTAATGCAGCCAGGTTAGACTTGTTCTTCAGTGGGAAAATGGACACAAAGAGCTGTTGGAGGCTGGACTGTGATCATACAAACCAACCTATGAACTGTAAAACGACTGGAAAATGGCTGTGGCAGCCATTTTCCCATCGTTTGCGCATGCGCAGTACAGGGAAAATGGCCGCCGCGACCATTTTCCGGGTGATCTGTGCATACAGTATAGACTCTGGGCACACTCTAGTGCCCAGAGTCTATAACTCCGGCGCTGGCCGCACACAGCTCAGTGCGCTGCCGGCCGCCAGGCGGAGAGGAGGGGTCCCATGTCGGAGACTGCACGCAGGCCCCCTCCTCTCTAGAAACGCTCCTGTTCTGTATTGTATACTAATCACTAAGGATTGGGCTCTATGTTAGACACTAACCCACTATGGAATTGCTTATATATTGTATGCTAACCTCAAGGGAATGAGTTCTATATTGTATATTAACCACTAGGGAATGTACTCTGTATCCTATACTAACAACTAGGGAATTGATTCTATATTATACACCTGGGAATTGGTTGTATATTGTTTACCTTTAGGGCACAGGTTCTCAAAACAGTACATGTTTTCCAGGTCTCCTCATAGAGTCACAAGTAAAATAATTAGCTGCACCTGCGGATCTTTCAAAATGAGTTAGTAAGTAATGAATACACCTGTGCACCTGGCAAGTGACCTGGAAAAGTGTTTGGGGTCCTGAGAACTGAGTGCTGTGTGGGTGTGGCCAATGTCATGTGGGCGTGTCAGTTATCAGTCCCAATGTCACAATGTCCTGTGAGGAAAATAGAAATACAATTTTAATACTCATGTTTTATGGCTGAGCGTGTAGTTAGCTGGGCATCATCATCATCATCATGCTGTCATAATCATGCTGACCTATTTTTCTGTGGAGGCCTGGAGCTGTAGTCCCATCTGCTCCATTTTAAACTTGGCCCTGGGAATGGGTCCTGTATTGTATACTAACCACTAGGGAATGGGTTCTGTATCCTATACTACTAGGAAATTGGTTCTGTATGCTATACTTACCACTAGGGAATGGGTTCTGCATTGTATACTAATCACTAGCGAATGGGTTCTGTATCCTATACTAAATACTCAGGAATGGGTTCTGTATCCTATACTTACCACTAGGGAATGGGTTCTGTATCCTATACTTACCACTAGGGAATGGGTTCTGGATTGTATACTAACCACTAACGAATGGGTTCTGTAACCTATACTAAATACTCAGGAATGGGTTCTGTATCCTATACTAAATACTCAGGAATGGGTTCTATATCCTACAGTAGGGAATGGGTTCTGGATTGTACATTAACCTCTAGGGAATGGGTTCTGTATCATATACTAATCACTAGGGAATGGGTTCTGTATCCTACAGTATACTAACCACTAGGGAATGGGTTCTGTATCCTATACTAACCACTAGGGAATGGGTTCTGTATCCTATACTAACCACTAGGGAATGGGTTCTGTATCCTATACTAAATACTCAGGAATGGGTTCTGTATCCTATACTAACCACTAGGGAATGGGTTCTGTATCCTATACTAACCACTGGGGAATGGGTTATGTATCCTACAGTATATTAACCACTAGGGAATGGGTTCTGTATCCTATACTAACCACTAGGGAATGGGTTCTGTATCCTATACTAACTACTAGGGAATGGGTTCTGTATCCTACAGTACTAGGGAATGGGTTCTGTATCCTACACTAACCACTAGGGAATGGGTTCTGTATCCTATACTAACCACTAGGGAATGGGTTCTGTATCCTATACTAACCACTAGGGAATGGGTTCTGTAACCTACAGTATGCTAACCACTAGGGAATGGGTTCTGTATCCTACAGTATACTAACCACCAGGGAATGGGTTCTGTATCCTATACTATCCACTAGGGAATGGGTTCTGTATCCTATACTAAATACTCAGAAATGGGTTCCTTTTCCTATACTAACCACTAGGGAATGAGTTCTGTATCCTACAGTATACTAACCACTAGGGAATGGGTTCTGTATCCTATAATAACCACTAGGGAACAGGTTCTGTATCCTATACTAACCACAAGGGAATGGGTTATGTAGCCTACAGTATACTAACCACTAGGGAATGGGTTCTGTATCCTACAGTATACTAACCACCAGGGAATGGGTTCTGTATCCTATACTAACCACTAGGGAAGGGGTTCTGTATCCTATACTAACCACTAGGGAATGGGTTCTGTATCCTACAGTATACTAACCACTAGGGAATGGGTTCTGTATCCTATACTAACCACTAGGGAAGGGGTTCTGTATCCTATACTAACCACTAGGGAATGGGTTCTGTATCCTACAGTATACTAACCACTAGGGAATGGGTTCTGTATCCTATACTAACCACTAGGGAGTGGGTTCTATATCCTATACTAACCACTAGGGAATGGTTTCTGTATCCTACAGTATACTAACCTCTAGGGAATGGGTTCTGTATCCTATACTAACCACTAGGGAATGGGTTCTGGATTGTACATTAACCACTAGGGAATGGGTTCTGTATCCTATGCTAACCACTAGGGAATGGGTTCTGGATTGTACATTAACCACTAGGGAATGGGTACTGTATCCTATACTAACCACTAGGGAATGGGTTCTGGATTGTATACTAACCACTAGGGAATGGGTTGTGGATTGTATACTAACTGCTAGGGTATGGGTTCTGGATTGTACATTAACCACTAGGGAATGGGTTATATACTAACCACTAGGTAATGGTTTCTGTATCCTACAGTATACTAACCACTAGGGAATGGGTTCTGTATCCTATACTAACCACTAGGGAATGGGTTCTAGATTGTACATTAACCACTAGGGAATGGGTTCTGTATCCTATGCTAACCACTAGGGTATGGGTACTGGATTGTACATTAACCACTAGGGAATGGGTTCTGTATCCTATACTAACCACTAGGGAATGGGTTCTAGATTGTACATTAACCACTAGGGAATGGGTTCTGTATCCTATGCTAACCACTAGGGTATGGGTACTGGATTGTACATTAACCACTAGGGAATGGGTTCTGTATCCTATACTAACCACTAGGGAATGGGTTTTGGATTGTATACTAACCACTAGGGAATGGGTTCTGTATTCTATACTAACCTCTAGGGACTGGGTTCTGGATTGTATACTAACCACTAGCAAATGGGTTCTGGATTGTATGCTAACCAACAGGGAATGAGTTTTGTATACTAACCACTAGAGAATGGGTTCTGTATCCTATACTAAACACTCAGGAATGGGTTCTGTATCCTATACTAAATACTCAGGAATGGGTTCTGGATTGTATACTAACCACTAGTGAATGGGTTATGTATCCTATACTAAACACTCGGGAATGGGTTTTGTTTCCTATAAAAACCACTAGGGAATGGGTTCTGGATTGTATACTAACCACTAGCGAATGGGTTCTGTATCCTATACTAACCACTAGGGAATTGGTTCTGGATTGTACATTAACCACTAGGGAATGGGTTATGTAACGTACACTAGCCACTAGGGGTGATTGTTGTATCATATAAAAACCACTAGGGGCAGTGGTTCCCAAACAATTTTGAAAGAAAATCTGACATGTGTGACTGCAATGATGAGCGATGCGCATTCCCGTTTGTCAGATAACAATATCTGACATCTGATGTGTTTGCAGTCAGATTTGGACGATTCCATTCATTTTAATACTGTCTGAAATCGTTCAGTCGTTCAAATGTTCATCTGACATATCTGACCGTGTGTATGCACCATTAGAGTATCAGCATTTCTTTCAAGGCACCCCTTGGCCAAAAGTTTGTTATTGAGAAACTCAGCAAAAATTATTAAAAAAAATATGGTAAATTGTGCTTACCTGTCAGTTATGTGGTGGCGGACAGGGTTTTGCTTTTGTTGTCCACATAGTTCATGATTAGCTACCACCAGCACTGGTTTTACCTATCACATGGAGCAAAAATAATTTTATTTGGTACTGAAATCTGTGGCACCGCTGCAAGTGCCTCGCGGCACCCCAGGGTGCAACAGCACCCAGTTTGGGAACCACTGTACTAGGTAAAGTATTCTGTGACGTATTAAACACTAGGGAATGGGTTCCTTATCGTACACTGGGTCTTATTCAGCAGAGCACGCTAGTGCACTGCCGAATGCAGATTACCGATGATTGGGAATCTGCGCAGATGCCTGACCCGTTCTGCGCATGTGCAGAACAGGTCTGCATTCCCACGCGCTGACTGGCAGCAGACTGTCATTGATTGATTCCCATGCGCAGACTGGCAGCAGACTGTCATTGATTGATAGTCTGCTGCTGATTGTCGGCGGGGAAGGTGAGCGGCGATGTCCTCCATTTCCCTATGGGTCACCTTAGCCGGCCGATGTTCCGCAGAGTATCCGATGCTGTGTTGGACAACGCAGCTCATATAAGTAATGCAGCAGGAGGCGTGATGCCTCCTCTGCATTACCATATCTGCAAGGATCACAATTGCAAAGCTGCCTTGCTGAATCAGGACCACTGACCACTAGGGTATGGGTTCTGTATCACATACTAACTACAAAGGATTGGGTTCTGTATCGTATACTAACCTCTAGGGATTGGGTCCTGTATTGTATACTATTCACTGTCACGTCACTGGGGTTTTGTGGATTCGGGTCGGGACCCCTAGAGCTAGCTATAGGTGCTGGAGAGTAAACAAAGCTAAATGTTCGGATTGTGCTAAAGGCAGAGGTTCTGATTCAGCTTGGCTCGCAAGTAAGAATTCGCTAGCATAGTTGGCCGATGTTGCCTCTCTGCGCATGTGTGTGCGTCTCAATGCGCGTGCGCCAGTCATTGCGATCAATTAAGGAAACGCACGGCATACGCAGTTAGCATGGAGAGACCTCCGATGTTGATTGACAGGAAGTGCTGTTTGTGGGTGGTAACGGGGGGAGTGGTTGGACGAACACAGGCGTGTCTGTGCGTCTGAACGGCGTTACAGGGGCATGCATAAATAAGCTTGTGCGGCGGCATACGCAGCCGTAAGTCTCGATGTACACAGGAAGCTGCCACAATCCTGCGGCAGGTCAGGGATACCCACAGTTGTGCGTATGGGTTCGATGGTTCTCGATGTTACCGATGTTTTCGCTAGCCTGCGTACTGATCAAGCATAGAGTAAAGGGAGGTGGGCTGGCTTTATGTAGTGCTGGGCGTCTGCATCTCGTGTTGCGATTGCTGTGCGTATGCATTCATTATCATATTCTCGCAGCGGCCAGGTACGTGCAATCTCTTACTTGCGATCCTTGCTGAATCAGGCCCAGGGACCGTTATGCAGCAGGATAAAGAACAGATGCAGGTACCAGGATAAGACCTGAGATGGAATTAGTGTGTGGAAATCTGGAACAGTGGGCCTGATTCAGACCCGCTCGCGAGCGCTGAGCGCTCGCAAGCGGGTCGATGTTGCCCAAGTGCGCATGCGCATGATGGAGGCGGCTCTGTTGTGCGCATGCGCGAGACCCGAATAACGACGGCCAAGCCATCGTTATGGGTCTCGCACCAAAGGGGGCGTGCTGCCGATGGTGATTGACAGCACGCCCCCTTTGGTGGGCGTGCCGGGGGCGTGGCTGCCCAGACGGAGGCGTTCCCATGGGAACGCCTACCGTCTGGGGCGGCCCCACTGACATCACTAGTGATGTCAGTGGGAGTGCTTTTGGCTCTGATAGCGCTAAAAGCACTCCAGTGCTTGCGGCAGCGAGACCCTAACGCACGGGTCTCTTCGCAAGCCCAATGGTCGCAATGGTCTTGACCATCTCGACTATCATTTTGGCCACTAGCTATAGCTATAGCAAAATGGTCACTCACAGCTATGCAAGCGGCCAGGAGGCCACTCTAAAAACTAGGAGGGACGTCCCTGATTCAGAGCGAGCGCTCTGTCAGAGCGTCCGGCACTGAATCAGGGCCAGACTGTGAAGACACACTCGAGTCGGGTGCTGGTAGCACAACCTGGATCAGACTGTAGAATTGCCGGACTTGGATGCTGTAACATAACAGAGGCAGGCTGCAGGAGATATTGGAACTGAGCTATGAACAATGGAAGCAGACTGCAGGTGATGTTGGAACTGCGTGCTGTACACAATAGAAGAAGGCTGAAATAAAATATGCTGTGAAGCAATGTTGGTACAGGTTTTCTGGACAGCACTGAACAGGATGCTGAGAATCAATGCTGGAACAGGTTTCCTGGATAGCACTGAAGCTGGATGCTGTGAAACAATTACTGGAACAGGTGTGCTGGAAGGCAGTGAGGCAGAATGCTTGTGAAGCAAATACTGGAATCTGATTACTAGAACAAGTGCAGAATGCTGTTAGTAATACTGGAGACTGATGACTGGAACAGATGCAATATGTAAACAGAACCAGGAACCAGGGTATTGATCTCTAGAGAGAGAAGTATTTCTGGCAGGTCCTTCCTGGTTTAAATAGGGCACCCTTAGAACTGATAGGCTGATTAAATCACGTGACCAGAGTTGCTGGAGACTGGCTTGTCAGAGCGGATCATGCGCTCTAACAGAAGGGAATTATTAATTTATATAGCACTACTAATTACACAGTGTTGTACAGAGAATAATTGTCATTCACACACCGGTCCCCACCCCATTGGGGCTTGCAGTCTAGATTCCCTAACACACAATTTTTGGTCTATCTAATTAAGACAGACCAAAAAAAGGGTCGTGCAGGGCCGTTGCTACCATTAGGCAGCATTAAGCAGCTGCCTAGAGCGCCGTCCACTGGAGGGCGCTGCTGGGTCCCAGTCAGTGTAACAAACACCGCTGTGTAAGGGGCACTGCATAAGGAAGACCACTACTGGGGGCACTGCATAGGGGAGACCACTACTTGGGGCACTGCATAGGGGGACCACTGCATATGGGAGACCCAGTGGCGTAACTTCATCCCAGATGCCCGGAGGCAAGTTATAATTTGTTCCCCCCCCCCCCTAAAAAAAAGGAAAAATAAATATGGTGCATATCTATCTATCTATCTATCTATCTATCTATCTATCTATCTATCTATCTATCCTTTTTCCCTAGGATAGTGACCAGTATAGCACATTTAGCAAGAGGCTCAGAGTCCTCCTGATGGAGGCGAAATCCATCTGATATGGGGACTGAGGGGGTCATTCAGACCCACTCGCGAGCGCAGGATGCTCGCAAGCAGGTCCATGGTTCCAAATTGCGCATGCGCATGCGCGTGAGACCCGAATAACGACAGCCAAGCTGTCGTTATGGGTCTCGCACCAAAGGGGGCGTGCTGTCGATGGTGAGTGGCCGGGGGCGTGGCTGCCAGACGGAGGCGTTCCCATGGGAACACCTACCGTCTGAGTCCGGCCCCACTGACATCACTAGTGATGTCAGTGGGAGTGATTTTGGCTCCAGGCTTGCGGTCACCAAGACCCTACCGCAGGGTCTCGTCATAAGCCCGATGGTCGCGATGGTCTTGACCATTGCGACCATCATTATGGACGCTCGCTATAGCTGTGGGTGGTAACCCACTGCTATGCGAGCATCCAGGAGGCCGCTCCAAGTTGAGGGAGGAGGGCCCTGATTCAGAGCGAGCGCTCTGGTCTGAGCGTCCGGCTCTGAATCAGGCCCTGAGTTTGAATCAAGATACTGTAAGACTGCTACTGTGGTGGAACTACAAATCACAAAATGCCCAGTCTTCTGCCGACTGCCGGGAAGTGACACCAAAGATCTGTCCCCAGACTCCACTTATTCTCGGGCCCGCCGCACAGGTCTGCGGCTAGAGCTGCCACCAGGAAGGAGTGGGATGGGGAGTTGTGGGTAAGGGGGGCACCAGAGTCACACTGGCATGAGAAGCTGCTGAGGAGCAGCGACACCAATGAGCTGGGACAGGCTATAGATAGATGGAAGCGACATCTGATGGTCTGACACGGATCCCTCCACTAATATATGGTTATGGTAGCTTCTCAGGTGCTGGGAAGAGCTGCCATGTATTGGGTGCCCGTGACGGTACATTCCGGGTATATATTTACAGCCCTAAGTTGGATGAATATATTGTGGGCAATGGAGGAGGTGCCCCTTCAGTGCTGGCGCCCGGCGGAAGGCTCCTCCATTGTCTCCCAAAGTTGTGGCCCTGGGGAGACCACTACTGGGGGCACTGTATAAGGGGAACTACTCGGGGCACTGTATAAGGGACACTACATAGGGGGACCACTACTGGGAGCACTGCATAGAGGGGACCACTACTGGGGGCACTGCATAGGGGGACCACTACTGGGAGCACTGCATAGAGGGGACCACTACTGGGAGCACTGCATAGAGGGGACCACTACTGGGGGCACTGTATAAAGGCTTATGTAGCTATCCGAGGGTGGGGGGGGTTGCTAGGCTGAAGCTATGCCTAGGGTGTAAGAAACCTTGTACCGGCCCAGGGTGCGTGCCCTCATTTTCAGCTAGTTCACGCCCCCTGGAGAATGACATTTTGGCGGGGTAACCACATGTAGCGCCTAAGGTTTCATGACACGCTGGGTCGAGCCCAGCACTCATGCATATGCTGGGCCACCCGTAGCCTCCTCCCTGCACTGAATGGAGGCAATACATTCACTTTCACCAGCGTGGCGATGACAGTGTGTTCCTGAACATCCTGACCACCCACGGGACACTGCGGCCCACGGGTGTGACAGCTTGACAGTCCCGCTAAAGTCGAGTCAGTTGGGAGGTATTATAGGATATATTTCTCGTCAGTAACAAGTAACCATTCAGTCTTTTTTTGGGAGGAGACCAGAGGACTCGGAGGAGACCAGAGGACTCGGAGAAAACCATGCAAATGCAGGGAAAACATACAAATGCCGTAAAGATAGGGCCATGGGAGGGAATAGAACTCAAGACCCCAGTTCTGTGAGACGGCAATGCTAATCACTGTGCCAACATGCAGCACGGTATGGGCTCTGTATCGTATCTAACTAGTAAGGGTAGGGTTATGAATTCTACACTGACATTCAGAAATTAGCTTTTGAATTCTACACATTAGGCACCAGGAAATAGGCTCATTATTATACACTGGACTTTATCAATTGACTGTATTATAATCTACCCAGCAGAGAAAGTTGGCAACATTGTATACTGGTCACAGGAATGGACTGTACTGGATTGCTGAATTACTGTACTGTATTGAGTGCTGTCACCTGAGATGATTTGGGGCAGGCCTGGCCAACCTGCGATCTCTCCAGCTGCCACCAATCAGCTGGGGAAGCATGCTGAGACTTGCAGTTTCACAACAGCTGGAGAGCCACAGATTGACCAGGCCTGATTTGGGGGGGGTCACTTCTAGTATAGCTTGTAATATATAAGGCATAGGGCCATTACTAGGTTCAGTATGTGAGGGTACTGAATAGTAAGTAATGTGCAAAATAGTAAACCTGACTGGGGGGATGTGAAGTATATATTTCCCTACTTCTTCCTAGTTACTAAATCCACTTGTTACCCAGATAATGTGTGGCAGTTGGCGGCCAGCAGCTGGCACAGTTGGAACCAAGGAAAGGTTCATGGTAACCTGTTAGATAGTTGCACACAGGTCAATACAATTCATCTTCCAAACTGTCTGGTCTCTGGTGATGATGTTATCAGTGTCTACAGGGCATAACCTGGCATTGCCCCAATTTAGAGCATAGTGGTCAATAGACTCGCATAACCTTTCCTCAGAGCTTCATAATCCTCTACTTTGCCTGAATTTCACTCCAGGGGGTAAATGTAATAGGCTGCGGCTTTGAGACATCGTCAAGTCCCGTGCAAGACTGCACAACGTTTTAAAGTAGCAGTCTTGTAGTAGGCAAAACCAGGTTGATTTTTTGGCATACTAAAAGACTGCAACTTTAAAACATCGGGCAGTCTCGCACACGATGTCTCAAAGCCACAGCCTATTACATTTATCGCCAGGACTTCGGGGGTTGTAGAATCCGGATGGAAGATCTACAGTTATCTAGATAGACAGTCAAAAGCTCGACAGGTAATAGGTCAACAATTAAAAGGTTGACATGGACTTAGATCAATGGGGTCAAAAGGTCGACACACAAATGGTTGACACTGAAAATTCGATTCATTGTTTTTTCATGATGATTAGGGCTAGGATGAGGATTAGGGTTAGGCACTTGGGTGAGAGTTAGGCACTTGGCGGAGGGTTAGGGTAGTCTGCGAAAGGGGTTAGGGTTAGGCACCAGGGGGAGGGGGATGATTGGATTAAAAAAAAGTGTCAACCTTTTCACTCTGTCGAACTGCCCATGTCGACTATGTTAACCTTTTGCTTGTCAACCATGTGGAATCGACTTATTGACTGTCTATCTAGACATTGTGGATACAGAAATGAGTGAGGAGTTCATAAAACAATTCGTAATAATCTGATTTATTGAGTTTAATCTATTTTCCAACTTTCTTAAAAACAATCAGTTTCAATGTTCAATGTGTGTGCATATGTATATACATAATTAAACATAAAAATATTGTAAATTCACTAAATTCACCACTTTAATTGAAACATTCTGCATCAATGTTAATTCTCTCCTCTCGACACAAGATGGCGATAGGCACTATGAACTGTATGATATATGTCAGAAATTCTCAAAGTACCCTGTACTGCAGGGCCAGGAGGTCAATTACAAAACTAAAGGGGTAGATTTACTAAAGTGGGAGTTTTTAGAAGTGGAGATGTTGCCCATAGCAACCAATCAGATTCTAGCTATTATCTTCTAGAAGGTGCTAGTTAAATGTTAAGTAGAATTGGATTGGTTGCTATGGGCAACATTTCCATTTCTAAAAACTCTCACTTCAGTAAATATACCCCAAAATGTCTGTCGCGGAGCACAAAATCTTCTTGTGCTGGTGGATGGCAGCATTTGTGGATAAGCATAAAATTGCTCCTTGCTAAGTACGCAGTAGGCCCACTGGCACACATCTAGGTTTGAATAACAATGCAGAAACTACTTGTCAGTTTACTGACTGAGGCCCTCATTAATTTACAATCGCGATTATGCACGCAGACAGCCAATTGTTGCGTTCTGCGCATGTTCGAAGGCTCCAATGCGATCACACTGCGATCGCAGTGACTACGCAGACCCATCGCAGAGTGATTGACAGGAAGTGACCGCTTGGGTGTCGGTGAAACACAGATTCGCCAGTGCATTTGAACACTGTTACAGGGGCCACTGCAATGCTATACGCAGCTTGGGCTTCTACTGCGTGCGATGAGGTTAGCAATTTCTGAGTTAGGTCAGACCTTCTGCAAGTGTGCGTGAGGCTCCGATGGTACTCGATGTTACCGATGGTTTTACAGACTTGCTAAGTATTATGGATGTGTGTAAGGTAAAGTGGGCGTCCTTATATTAGGTTGCAAAGGCATTGCGATAGCAATCATTAGCATATTTTCGCAGTGAGACTGTGTGCGTAATCGTAGCTGAGAGCGCAATAGCGATCTGTAATGAATCAGGCCCTGAAATTATTGAAATAATATAAAGGAGGGGAAGGGGGCTAATTCCGTGGGCTCTCCTTGCTTTGCCGAAGACTTTCTACTCTGCAAAGGGGCTTAATTTTGTGGTATACTTTTAATGTGGTGCATCTTCCACATTCCTGCGGCGCTGCGACAGTGAAGAGCATTTCGGGCCACATTTGCCTTTATTCCTAATATGCATCCAAAGGGCCATCTGGGATCTTAACAGAGCTTTATCAGAAAACCTAGCCTTCTTGGCTGGTCGGAGACGATCACATTGTGCGCCCGGCTGTGCCCCATCTGCCTCTGGGTGGGCCAGTTAGCTCACTGGAGCAGCACACTGTACAGTTATCACCAAATATAGCCAAACATTACCTATACCAATTTACTGAGCAAACCTGCACATGCACACTTTCACAGGTCCAAATGGGAAATGTAATTATTATTATTATTATTATTATTATTAGGGGTGAGCGGGTTCGGATTTCTGAAATCCGAACCCCCCCGAGCCCCCCCGATCCGAGTCCGATCCGAATCAGGCTCGACTTTTCCCACCTGACTCGGATCTGAAATCGAGGCAAAACGTCATCATCCCGCCTTCCGAGTCTCGCGGGTTTTGGATCCTATATAAGGTACCCACGTCGGCGCCATTTTGTCACTCGGCTGTGGACAGTGAAGAGGGAGGGTGGGAGTTAGGGCTGTGTAGTGTAGTGTAGTGTAGTGCTGCTGTTGTCCACTACTTCAAAGTCCATAGGGGCTGGCTGTGTTGTGCTGTGCTGCTGTTGTTAATAGGGGCTGTGTCCACTACTTCAAAGTCCATAGGGGCTGGCTGGACTGTGTTGTGCAGTCAGTTCTCCATAGGGGCTGTGTCCACTCCAAAGTCCTGTGCAGTGTCCCAGTCCTAAAGAGGTGCTGTAGTGTTGTCCAGGGGGTGCTCTGTCCATCAGGGGTGCTCCCCCCAAGTGCTAAAAAAATAATATATTTTCTGTGTTTGTGAATTGTGTGCGCAGTAGCCGCACGTGCATCAACAAAGTAGTGCCAAGCGTGCGCCTGTGTCATAAGTAAAGGGCCGGCTGGCTTGACCGTTAAAGGGTGCTGTAACCCCCGAAAGTACACTCCAGTCCAAACCAAAAAAAAATTATTTTCTGTGTTTGTGAATTGTGTGCGCAGTAGCCGCACGTGCATCAACAAAGTAGTGCCAAGCGTGCGCCTGTGTCATAAGTAAAGGGCCGGCTGGCTTGACCGTTAAGGGTGCTGTAACCCCCGAAAGTACACTCCAGTCCAAACCAAAAAAAAAATTATTTTCTGTGTTTGTGAATTGTGTGCGCAGTAGCCGCACGTGCATCAACAAAGTAGTGCCAAGCGTGCGCCTGTGTCATAAGTAAAGGGCCGGCTGGCTTGACCGTTAAAGGGTTCTGTAACCCCCAAAGTACACTCCAAACCAAAAAAATATATATTTTCTGTGTTTGTGACTTGTGTGCACTGTGGCTGCACGTGCATCAACAAAGGAGCAGCGCCAAGCGTGCGCCTGTGTCCCATAAGTAAAGAGCCGGCTGGCTCATTTCTTAAAGGGTGGTGTAACCCACAAAGTGCACTACTCTCCAGCAAAAATAAAAAAATATTTTCTGTGTTTGTGTGCGCTTTAGCCGCACGTATATATATCAATATAACATAAATGGAGGACCAAACTTTCTCTGATAAAAATAAAATAGGGAAAGATCAAGAACCACTTCCTACTAGTGCTGTTGCTGCTGCTGGGAGTTGTTCATCATCCCAGAGAGGAAGTAGGAACATCACTACTTTTACTAAACAATTGACCCTCCAACAGTCCCTAGCGATGAGGATGAAGTACGACAGCAGTCATCCTGAAGCAAAACGTATAACTGAGGCCTTGACTGCTATGTTGGTGTTAGACGTGCGTCCGGTATCCGACATTAGTGCAGTGGGATTTAGACAATTGATGGAGGTAGTGTGTCCTCGGTTCCAAATCCCGTCTAGATTCCACCTGCATCCTCAAAGCAGCAGCGACAAGCGTGCGTCTGTCTGTTAAAGGGTGGTGACACCCTCAAAGTGTGCTACACAAACAATTAAAATATTGTTCTTTTTTTTTCTGTCTTTGTGAAATGTGTGGGCTGTAGCCGCACCTGCATCCTTAAAGCAGCAGCGACAAGCGTGCGTCTGTCTGTTAAAGGGTGGTGACACCCTCAAAGTGTGCTACACAAACAATAAAAATATTCTTCTTTTTTTTTCGGTCTTTGTGAAATGTGTGGGCTGTAGCCGCACCTGCATCCTTAAAGCAGCAGCGACAAGCGTGCGTCTGTCTGTTAAAGGGTGGTGTAACTCTCAAAGTGCTCCAAAAAATAAAAAACTATTTTTTTTATGTGTTTGTGACTTGTGTGCGATGTAGCCGCACTTGCATCCTCAAAGCAGCAGCGACAAGCGTGCGTCTGTCTGTTAAAGGGTGGTGACACCCTCAAAGTGTGCTACACAAACAATAAAAATATTCTTCTTTTTTCTGTCTTTGTGAATTGTGTGGGCTGTAGCCGCACCTGCATCCTTAAAGCAGCAGCGACAAGCGTGCGTCTGTCTGTTAAAGGGTGGTGACACCCTCAAAGTGTGCTACACAAACAATTAAAATATTGTTCTTTTTTTTTTGGTCTTTGTGAAATGTGTGGGCTGTAGCCGCACCTGCATCCTTAAAGCAGCAGCGACAAGCGTGCGTCTGTCTGTTAAAGGGTGGTGACACCCTCAAAGTGTGCTACACAAAGAATAAAAATATTCTTCTTCTTTTTTCTGTCTTTGTGAATTGTGTGGGCTGTAGCCGCACTTGCATCCTCAAAGCAGCAGCGACAAGCGTGCGTCTGTCTGTTAGAGGGTGGTGTAACCCTCAAAGTGTGCTCCACAAACAATAAAAATATTCTTTTTTTTTTTCTGTCTTTGTGAATTGTGTGGGCTGTAGCCGCACTTGAATCCTCAAAGCAGCAGCGACAAGCGTGCGTCTGTCTGTTAAAGGATTACATCGGTGACAGCATCCAAGTAGGCATGTCAGACAGTCCGTACCTTTACTGGCAGGAAAAAGAAGCAATTTGGAGGTCCCTGTACAAACTGGCTCTATTTTACCTGAGTTGCCCCCCCTCCAGTGTGTACTCCGAAAGAGTGTTTAGTGCAGCCGGGAACCTTGTCAGCGAAAGGCGTAGGAGGTTGCTTCCACAAAATGTGGAGAAGATGATGTTCATAAAATGAATGATCAACTCTTCCAGGGAGACCAGCCTCCAGAACGTACAGAGGGACCTGTGGTTCCAGCAGGGACGAATTAATACTCTGTGAGGATGAGGATGTACATAACACTGAAGAGGGTGAGGAATCTGTGGATGAGGAGGATGAGGACGACTTCTTGCCTCCGTAGAGCCAGTTTGTGCAGGGACAGATTAATTGCCAGCTTGTTTTGTGGGGGCCCAAACGAACCAATCATTTCAGCCACAGTTGTGTGGCAGACCCTGGCGCTGAAATGATTGGTTTGTTAAAGTGTGCATGTCCTGTTTATACAACATAAGGGTGGGTGGGAGGGCCCAAGGACAATTCCATCTTGCACCTCTTTTTTTTCTTTGCATTATGTACAGTTTGGGGCCTAGTTTTTCAATGCCATCCTGTCTGCCACTGCAGTTTCACGCCTAGATGGGTCACGTGTTTGTGCCGCCCACTCGTGTCACTTAGCATAGTCATCCAGCTACCTCGGTGCAACCTTTTGGACATAAAAACACTATTGTGAGGTGTGAGGTATTCAGAATAGACTGGAAATGAGTGGAAATTAAGGTTATTGAGGTTAATAATAGCATAGGAGCAGAAAAACCTACAAATTCTGTGATTTTAGCTGTTTTTATGCTTTTTTTCAAAAAAATACAGATCCAAAACACAAAACCCAGAACCCAAAACACGGAAGGGTGGTTTTGGCAAAACCAATCCAGATCCAAAACACGAAGAAAGATCCAGATCCAAAACCAAAACACAAAACACGAAAAGTGGCCGGTGCACACCCCTAATTATTATTATTATTATTATTATTATCCTTTATTTATATGGTGCCACAAGTGTTCCGCAGCGCCTTACATAGTACATAGAACTAATAGGTGAACAAGAAACAAGTAACTTACAGTACATTACAGTGCAGGACAAGAACACAACTTATATACATTGCTGAAATAGTGATTAAAGCACTCACAATAAGCTGCCGGGAGTTGGCAGTCACGTGTTAGGTGCCCTAATGGGGAGAAGAGAGTAGAAGAAAATGTAAAGAGAAGCACATGAGGGAAGAGGTCCCTGCTCGTGAGAGCTTACATTTTAAGGGGAGGGGCAGACAGACAGGCATGACACAGAAGGGGAAGATAGGGAGGAAAGAGCATGAGGTGGGTTAGGATGAGTGCTGGAAGGCCTTGATGTAGTGGGTCTTGAGAGCCCGTTTGAAGATTTGTAGAGAGGTGGAGAGTCTGATAGGGAGAGGGAGAGCATTCCAAAGGTAGGAAGCAGCACGGGCAAAATCTCGGATGCGGGAGTGGGAGGAAGTAATCAGTTGGCAAGAGAGGCAGCATGCATTAGTTGAGCGAAGTGGACGGGCAGGAGTGTGGAGGGAGAGAAGGTCAGAAATGTATGCGGGAGAGGATTTGGTGAGGGCTTTGTAGGCGAATGTAAGAACCTTGAATTGGCATCTGAAGGTGAAGGGGAGCCAGTGTAGGGCTTGAAGGAGAGGGGAAGCAGATGTAGAACGTCTGGAGAGGAAGATGAGCCGAGCAGCAGCATTGAGAACGATTGTAGTGGAGAGAGGTGAGAGACTGGGAGGCCAGCTAGGAGAAGGTTACAGTAGTCAAATCTGGATATGACCAGTGAGTGGATGAGGGTTTTAGTGGCATCCTGGG
This sequence comes from Taudactylus pleione, assembly GCA_031769625.1. Classification (NCBI taxonomy): domain Eukaryota; kingdom Metazoa; phylum Chordata; class Amphibia; order Anura; family Myobatrachidae; genus Taudactylus; species Taudactylus pleione. The sequence continues at coordinate 515,428 of JAUIMM010000661.1, forward strand.
TGAGGAAGAGTCTAATCCTGGAGATATTTTTTAGGTGAAAATGGCAGGACTGCGAGAGGTGCTGAATGTGCGGTTTAATGGAGAGGGAGGAGTCTAAGATAACTCCAAGACAGCGCACTTTGGGGCTAGAGGAGATAGTTGTGCTATCAATAGATAATGAAATTGTGGGAAGTGATGTAGTGGAAGAGGGTGGGAAGATGATCAGCACAGTCTTAGACATGTTAAGTTTAAGAAAGCGCTGGGACATCCACGAAGAGACAGCAGAGAGACAGTTGGAGATACGGGTAAGGAGCGAGGGGGAGAACTCAGGGGTGGAAAGGTAAATTTGAGTATCATCTGCATAGAGATGATATTGGAGGTCAAAGGAGTTAATGAGTTCACCTAAAGAGGATGTATATAGGGAGAAAAGGAGAGGTCCAAGAACAGAACCTTGGGGAACTCCTACTGTTAGTGGAAGTGGAGGGGAAGAGGAGTCATGAGAGGACACAGCGAAGGAACGATCAGATAGGTAAGAGGAAAGCCAGGAGAGGGCAGGGCCATGTAAACTGAGAGAGTAAAGGATTTGCAGAAGGAGAGGGTGGTCTACAGTGTCAAATGCAGCAGAGAGGTCAAGGAGAATGAGCAGAGAGTAGTGGCCCTTGGATTTGGCGGCAAGGAGGTCGTTGTTGACTTTTGTGAGGGCAGTTTCAGTGGAGTGGAGAGATCGGAAGCCAGATTGAAATTAGTCAAGGAGTGGGAGGAAAGAAAGGTAGTAAGGCGGTTGTAGACAATACGCTCAAGGAGTTTGGAAGCAAAAGGGAGAAGAGAGATGGGTCGATAGTTGGAAAGTATGTTAGGATCAAGGGTAGGTTTTTTAAGAATGGGGGAGACAAGAGCATGTTTGAATGCAGAAGGGACAGTGCCAGATGATAGGGAGAGATTAAGGAGGTGAGCCAGATGGGAACAGGCAGAAGGAGACAGGTGGAAGAGGAGATGGGAAGGGATTGGGTCAAGAGGGGAGGTGGAAGGAGGGGAGGACCGGATGAGGGCCAAGACTTCCTCTCCAGAAGCAGGGGAGAAGGATGTCAGAGTAATTGAATTAAAACTGTGCCTGATTATATAAACAAGATATTGAAAAGCACAGAGAGAAGTCAGAAGTTATTTAGTAGTAAATGTTGCAGGATGGTATGTGTAACACCAGCTCTACCACTTTGGAGACACGTGCTAAGAGTCCTGTTTCCCTGCCTCAGGTAATCGGGGTGCAATTTTACAAGGGATCTACCAAGCACCTGTAAATAATCATTAAGGGGTCTATTCATAGAGCAGAGGACAGCCCTGTTTTGTGGTAAACAGGCAGGGGCGCCGAAAGGGGGAGGGGGTGGGTACAATTTACCCAGGCTCCCAGAGGGGCCCAGGTCCGGCACCGCCCCACCCTCCCTCGCAGCAGCCCAGCACACAGCGTGTGCTGGGATGCAGTGGCAGATTGCTCACGGCTGCTAAGCAGCAGCCACAGTAATCTCCTATGCCTGAGGTGGGGAGCGATCACACTGATCACACACCCCCCCCCCCGGCTTTGCACCGGGCTGAGGGGCTTGCAGCGCCCCCTCCCCGGCGCACAGTGGGGTGTGGCCACGGCTCCCGTGAGTAGGCCACGCCCCCTCTTTACCGAGGCCCGACAGCGCTCTCTACATCCCTGTAAACAGGGCTTTCCTCTGCTTAGTGCTATTCACAGAGCAGGTTTCCGTGGAGAAGTTTCTGACTTCTCCAGCGTCGCCGCCACTCCGTGGCTGAATCGCACCATCATACTTTTGTTTGGTGAGTGCGATTCATAGAAGAACGGAAAGCTTAGCTTAGCTTTCCATTGCTGGGTACACATTCGCTATCTCAGGATGGCATAGTCTGCACTACAATGCAGAAAGGAACTGTCAGCTCAGCAGGCATTCTAGCCCCGCCCCTTTATATGCCTGCAGCCTCTCCTGAACTGCGACGCCGGTGCAGAATGGACCTGGCTGCCGCAGAGGGTCGCAGATGAACACAGGATCGCCGGTGCCTTGGAGGGTTTATTCATGAATTGCTGTTTGGCCTAGCTCTATATCTAATCGAACTGAAGCGATATATAGTGAAAAGTAACAATTCATTTACGTAAAACTTCATGAATAGACGCCTAAGCTCTGATCACTGTTCTAGGGCATTCGTTAAGTTACTGGAGCATTATCCCTCAGGTACTTGGAAGTGCGGATGTATGCTGTTGGGGTGTGAGGATAATTACATTACATTATCTGGTCACGGGCTGGCCATGACTATCTGATCATCAGTAATGGGGCAGCACCAGGGGCATAGCTACCGTGGGTGCGGTTGCTATTGTGCCCATAACTCTCCTCAGCGGCATTACAGTGACAGAAGTGGGCGCTGATCCCTCCTGCAGACAGCCACTTGGTCACAGGCACACTTCAGCCTGTGACTATGAAGCAGTTTTCTGTAGGGATCATGAGCGCTAGGAGCCCCTGTCGCACTGTCCAGTAAGGAGAGATGGAGCGCCGGGCTCAGGAGGTGAATAGTACTGGCATATACCTGGGGGTATAGCTAGATCTATGGGAGCTGGGACGGGGGAGGGGGCATAGCTAGACCTACGGGGACCCATGGAAATGTTGTTATTGGCCCCCATAGCTCTAGCTATGGCCCTGAGCAGCACGGATGGTGTACTGGTTAGCATTACTGCCTCACAGCACTGCGATCCCGGTGGAGTGGTCGGAGAAATGCAGGCATGCCTGTCCGATAGAACGCCGTTTCTTGTGCGTTTTCACTGCGTGCAACGAGACTTGCACTTTCTGAGTATAGTCAGACCTGCTGTAAATGTGCGTGACGGGCTGATGTGCTTCGATGGTACCGATGTTTACGCAGAAGTGCGAGACTGGATGGATGTGCCAAAGCAGCAGCGGGCATCTTTATGCTGGCTGAGCTGTGACGTATTTTTGCAGCTTTGTTGCGTATGATTACGCAGCTGCAATCGCAGTTGTGATCCGTGCGGAATCAGGCCCATAGATTTCATTCCGCCATGTATAATTATAGAGGATACAAAGTCTATTGAACAGTGACCAGCTAATCAATGTCAATTATTGGTGACACACATCTTACAGGGTTCACTATAAAGGACAACTTAACTTCTCATATAACACGAAAGTAAAATGCTACCATAACTTTCCATTATAACTGCAGGTCTGTTATCCTAAAATGTTCAATTATGCTTAATATGTCATCACTGTCAGCTCCCTTGTGTATGAATGAACCAGTCAGCTAGAAGTACAGAATACAGGGCCTGATTCAGCAAGAATGTAAGCTCTTACGGGCAGGGCCCTCTACCCTCTTGTGCTTCTCCCTACATTAGTTTCATCTACTTCTTACTCACCACTAGGGGACCTAACACTTGGGTGCTTATGCTCTGTTGCTTATCTGGGTGTTATGGTCGATAATGTAGTAATATATATTATCCATGTCCTGGTTCTGTATTGTATTGTACTGTAAGTCACTTGTCTACAACTTGCTTATGTACTTTGTAAGGCGCTGCGGAACATTTGTGGCGCCATATAAATGATAATAACAATAATACTAATAATAGCAAAGCTGCATGCAGGCTATAGATATGATGTGTGCACGCAGGTAGCTTTGCAGTGCGATCCTTGCAATCATGCAAATGCAGCAGGAGGTATATGACACCCAGCACTGCAACGGAAGTCGCAGTGCTGGGATTACCATTGCAACTTCACGACCATCGTGATGGGTGTGACGGCCAGCTGAGTAAGCCTCAGCTTACTCAGGCTGGCCAGCTTGCGAGCTCAGCAGACTCTGTACATCCACACAGTCTCTGGGCTGGCCACTCCCGGAAAATGCGTTTCCGGGAACGCCGGCCGACCCCACCCCTGCACTGCCCCTTAAATGCCTCTGCCTGTCAATCAGGCAGAGGCATTCAAGGGCTAGCGTGCGTGTTAACAGGACCCATTCTGTACACTTGCAGAATGGGTCCTGCACATGCGCAGATTGCCGATAATTGGGTGAATTATCCCCACAGTCCCACTATCACTCACTTCTGAACTGCTTGAGACTGATGCAAGACAGAGAAGCGCGACCCTCCTAAGCAGTTTTCTCAAATCCTCATGTTCTTGACAGACACAGAATTTGCCTTGCAGAAAATGTTTAATAATTATAGATTAAGTGGATGAATTCACTTGTGCATATCTATAGACATCTTTAAAACATGATGGGCTAGATTTACTAAGCTACTCAAAAATATTATTATTATTTGCAAAACATCTGGTTCTGTATTCAGTATTGGAGTTAAAACTGCTGTGAATCAGTGGCTTGTAAAAGTCGCCAGTTTGGTAAATTTAGCCCCATGTGTTTAGGAGTGTTTGAAGACCGGGATTGAGAACAAGAGGCATGCTGGACAGATTTTGCTAAAGGATAATTCCACTTTCTAATAAGTTACTAAACTAATTACCTAAACTAAAGCAAATGTTTGGTTGCTAAGGACTAAAGCACCTGTCTCCTGTGCATCAGTTGTTACAAATAACCTATAAACTTCGGTTAAAAGCAATGCGCCACCATATGATCTTTAAACAGCTATAGCTGTCTCTTGGTTACGTTGTATGATGGCAGTAAGTAAAATTCATATAGGCTCCATGCAGGGGCGTTTTAAGAGAGGAGTGGGCTTCATGACAGAATCTACTGCGCATGCGCGGGTCTCTGGGAAAATGGCGCCCGCACCTACTTCCACAGGGACATCTTTTTTGCGCATGCACAGATCACTGGGAAAATGTCCGCCGCCATTTTCACAGTGAGTGTTTGCTGCTCTGCAGCGCCGATCCGACGCTGTGGAGCAGCACTTCGGGAATCGGTGGAGAGGTAAATATAATTACCTATGTGTGCAGAGTGTGCGGTGTGGGCCTCCCTAAACCCAGGGGCCTGTGTGCACCGCACACCTTGCACCCATTATAAAGACGCCTATGGCTCCATGTTTTACTGGACACCTATAGAAATGGGTCATTCCATGTGACTCACGTTACATTTCATGTGAATTTTTAGAAGTTTAAATGCACCACACACAAAAATGAAGCTAAAATTTCCCTTCACCCTGGACATCACATGATTGTCGGTACAAACTTAAAAGATTTAATGAACGACAGAACGATCACTGGGCCTGACTCAGAGCCGCTCGTAAGCGGCCGCTCGTTCGCTCTAAGCGATGTTCGCACAACTGCGCATGCGTATGGTTTGCAATGCGCATGCGCAAACCAGTCATTGCGGTCGGAAATCGTGCGCTCGTAAAACAATGAGGGGCTGCTAATTTGATTGACAGAATGTACCGTTTGTGGGTGGTAACAGGGGAAGGTGCTTGAAAACGGGGAAGTGGATATCCGAACGCAGGCGTGCCTAACAGTCAAAAGGGCGTTTAATGGGAGTGCATAATTAGTAAAGGAGCGTCATCGACCACGTCACTTGGTTGTCTTTTAGTCTGAACTGCTCGCAGTGATAGCGGGAAGTAAATCCTACCACAAGCACTGCGAGCAGTTCAGATGCCTTTTCGATGTTCCCGATTAATCAAATAAATAACGGAGATGACGTGTGATGCGAACGGCAAAGGGGCGTCTTTACAAAATAGCGAGCATAGAGGCGTCAACACACCGCAAAGAGCGAGCGCTCAATTTAAATATCCGGCCCCTTTTTAAGAACGAGCATCCGCAAATAGCGTCTGGGTCTGAATCAGGCCCACTGTTCCAACCTTGATTAATAGGTACAGCCTCACATGCAATATTGTGTGATTGGCCTGCAGGGCACTGCACAATATGCCCAATTTGTCGTTCCGATTTGGCCAAATCGGCCCAATATCGTTCAGGTGTGTACCCAGCCTGGTTAAAATGCATATCTGGCAAGTTATTAGCGAACTCTAGCCTATCCTTCAACACACCTTCCAAAATGACCCACTTCCCTTGAGACAAAGCTTGTATTCCTGGTTTCCCACTTATTTTCTAAAGACAGTACCTTGGCCTAAATTTAATAATCAATGTGAGGGTTGCTATGTAAAATGGTGAATGGAGCTCTGTGGGTTGGAAAGGATAATTGATTTAAAAAGAGCCATTTTCAGACGGGTGCCAGCGTTCCAGTAACATTCAACTAAAATGCTCTTATCCTGTCAATTTTCTCATAGGGCATATGTCATAAACTTGACATACAGTACTCCCTGGTGGTAGCACAGCTAGCACTTTCTCCTTTATTACAAAATACAATTCAATTATCTCTGAAATATGTTGTGTAAAGATTTTGGTTTTTTCTTTTTTTGGGGGCACTGTTGTTCCCCTCTGCTGCCGGTGAGACCCTGCGGACTAGAGACCATGGGGTATATTTAATAAAGGTCGATTTTGATAAATTTTTGGTAAATTTTGTGTTTAAGGGTCTAAATCACACATTCACTTAGAAATGATTTTTTTACATTGTTTAAACAATAAAGATGAAAAAAAATCATCTTAGTAAATGTGCGATTTAGACCCTGAAACTCAAAATCTACTTTTAATAAATATACCCTCATGAGTGAGTTTAATATAACTTAATCACTTTACAAGCCTGTGTACAGATGACAATTTGTAGGGACACAACTAGTGATCTTCATCCCTTTGGCAGCACTGGTGAAAGCGGAGTTTCCAGTTTGGAGTCAGTGGCTATTGAATCCAGCATGGTTGGCACAATGGTTAGCATCACTGCCTCACAGCACTGAAGTTACGAGTTCAATTCCAGAACATGGCCAATCTGTGTGGAGTTTGTATTTTCCCTGTGTTTGCTTTGGTTTCCTCTGGGTGCACACTCCAAAACCATACAGATAGGTTAATTGGCTTCTAACAAAAAAAATTTACCTCATGCGATAGGGAATATAAGAGTGTAAGAATTTGTAAAACGGTGTATAATTTTTCTCTGATTTTTTTTTTCCCCATAAAATAAAATAATAAGATGTGCTTATTCCTAAATCTAGAAGCAAAAAGAGACAAATGTAGCGCTTGTAGAACAAAAAATACAAACAATTTAATGACAAATGTACAATCAATAAAAACATTAAATCTGTAGCAATAAAAGAGTACACTGCACTCCCTAAATAGGAGGTGGGTTGGAGATGTATATCTCTCTATTGGATGAATGTAAGATAGTCAATGTCAGTCAATAGATCCAATTTAAACTGATATATAATGATGAGCCCACCTTCTGAGGAAACCGGGAGTGCTGTCCCGGAGAAACGCGTTAAGGCATTTTGGGCTGTACACTGCTGCATATACACCAGCCTATTTTGATGTCCATTCCTGATTTGGAGAGTCCCAGCCGAGAGGAGACTCGTTTGACACTACGTCGATATCAAGCTTTAATATAAAGCAGCCGCTTCATACAGGCCCCACTGACGGCTGGACATACCTGCTCACAGTCTGAGGGCTCACAGTGCTGATTTTTGCAATCACTCGTTGAGCTGGGCTCCCACATGCACTGTCAGCGGCTGTGACTTCCAGCTCCATTCACAGCAGCCGTGGTCAGCGTGTACGGACCGAGCGCTCACAGCGTACGTCCTCACGCCACAGACCGATTCCCGTGCAGGTACCGGGGCATATGTACACGGCTTGTGTGTATCCACTGAAGGTTGGACACATTCTCAGGCTTAGGTGAGCCGCTTATTCATTTTATTTCACAGCTCCAACTTCATCAGCCTTTTTGGAGACTTATCTCACCAGCCTGTCGTTTGGTGTATACACTCATCATTATATATCAGTTTAAATTGGATCTATTGAGTGACATTGACTATCTTACATTCATCCAATAGAGAGATATACATCTCCAACCCACCTCCTACTTAGGGATTGCAGTGTACTCTTTTATTGCTACAGATTTAATGGTTTTATTGATTGTACATTTGTCATTAAATTGTTTGTATTTTTTGTTCTACAAGCGCTACATTTGTCTCTTTTTTGCTTCTATGTTTATTCTGGTGGGTTGCAGGTCCCACACATTGTAGCAGCTACTTGTAGATCAAATTGTTCTCAGGTTGAGTATCATTGCGCACCATTCCCATTTTTTCTTATTCCTAAATCCTATGAAACTTGCTTACATACAGTAAAGAATATATATTTTTTTTTTTTATACAGAATTCCCAAATTCCATCAACACACACAACTAAAAAAAACACAGGACACAGTGGTCATAATTATATATAATATATATATTTTACTCTTTAAAAATAAACTTCAGTTGAATGGCTAACTCCTGTACAATCTACAAAAATAAACCTTTTTTCTTTTCATATAAATAATTTATATAGCACAGTGACACTTTGTACCAAGCTTCAGTCCACAAAATAGACACAAACAAGTAGCCTGACCCTTTACTGATTTACCGCAGGGAGACGCGGGGAGAGGCACGGCGACTGCCATTGGAGCGAACCCTCTACACGTTCCTGCGGCAATCAAAGGGTTAATTATTATATTTATATATATATATATTTAACATTGTTAGAGAAGCTGCCATTTCACAACAACAGAAGAAATATATACAGAACGTTAATAATAATAATTATATTAATTAAGTAAAACCATGAGAATACTATGAAGGTCCCTACACAGGGACAAATATATCAATGTCCTAAAGGGACAGGGGGGGGTGTATAAAAGGGTTAAAGTTTTCACAGCTAATACAAAGTGGGCATCAACCACTTTGGCGCTGGCGGACATCTTGGCAGTGAAGGCAATGAATGAAGAGGTTAATTAGATAGGTTTGTATTGATCATTTGCAGTGCTACAAGTTCTTTGTGGGGGGTATATTGAATTTAGGATGTACAAGAGCTCATTCTATGCTGTGCCCACAGCCAGACCTTTCATTCACTGAACAACCTGCTAAGTCCAGTGGGCACTGATTGGCCCAGATTATCCTAATCAGTTTTTGAGTTTGTTTGTTTTTTTTCTTCTTTCATTTACAAATTGAGAGGGGAAGATGATCCCAAACTGTTATCTTGCCTAGGGTGGCTGTATCAGCCTCTGCATTCTTTCATTTATGTTGTGGTAGAGGCTAATCTGGTTGTTCTAGAACCCTCCTGAAGCTGCTCTCTTACAGGCAGCCATTTTGTGGTTGGAAACAACAGCCATGGGGAGGAAACAATTGATCCTGCCTTCAAAATGGCTGCAGGCGACAAGCACACTAATGTCCAAATGTCATGTCGAAATTTCTTTCACTAAGAGGCGAGTTAAATACAATGTTCCACACAGCATACGATGGCAGTGGCCACAGTGTATAACTAGATAAAATAAAGGAAGTTGAGAGTCCATTCAGATACATTCCCAGAGCACTTTATATCATATATGTATCTGAGGCACATAGGTCAGCACTGAAATGAAATAATTACCTGCAGGAAAAATAACCAGACTGGACCTTTAAACCATTCTGAGCAATGGAACAAAATTCAGCTACTTAATATGTCCCATTTACAAAACAGAGGGTGGGGAAGGGGGTAAAAGTGCCTTTTTTGTTGTTGACTAATTTCTTTTTTCCCCACAATTTCCCCAAAACGCAGGCACTCTGCATCAGGCAGAGGAACTTGGTGATACACTTCACTTTCTTTCAAACCACTCCAGCAACGGATGAGTTAACAGATAGCAGCAAGACTGGTGAGTCTGATTGGTAGATGACATATAGAAGTGGGATTTGGGGTGGGGGTTGGTTGTCTCTCCCATTATGGTGTCTTGTTGAGACCCCCTCCCCTACAGTACATGATCAGCTTATTAAATATTGTTTTGATTTTCATATTAAAATATATAATAGGGACAGAGTCTCTAATACTTATTTTCTTGTATTATTAATATTATATTTCATGTCCTTTATTTTCTCCTTTAGGCGGGTCCTGGGGTTAGGTTTTCTAAACACGGTTGCAGCTTGTTGAAGTAAAGAGACAATTCTCTTGGTTTCTCCTGCAAAAATAATAATAAAATGTGTTAAAAAAATAATCTTCAATTCCACCAATCACAGATTAAATGTTAACTCTCTGCTACTACAGTACAGTGATTAGACAGATGGATTAGGTACAAGGCTTTGACCACTGGATAACACTTTGTCTAACAGTAAAGCTGGGTACACATGTAAAGATTTTCTGTCCAACCATCCAACCAGTTGATTGGTTGGAATGAAAACCTGGTAATGTATGAAAGCAAATGACAATCAGCAATTTTCTCCCAAACGCCGGAAAATGGACAAAAACTGTTGTATGAACAAATTATTTAGATCAAACATTTAACAAACTTGTCTGACGACCATTTTCATCTGTTTTCTGGCATTTAGGAGCAAATTGCTGATTGTCATTTGCTTTCATACCTTACCAGATTTTCATTCCAACCAATCAACTAGTTGGATGGTTGGACAGAAAATCTTTACGTGTGTACTATTGCACCTATTAAGGGTTAAAACTGTTCCACACTCGGTGTAAATATCCATTACATGTGACTGGAAACAGAGGCCTAACATTAATGCGGATACAATCATAATTATCTGTATTTTATAACACATTTCAGGGACAGGCGACGGGTCGCACACAAAACTAAGACGATGACTATAACAATCCAGTACGAGAACAGTAGTCAGGCTCTTGAATGACTCTAGATAAAAGTGTAACTAAGTGACCCCCTAACACTTTGTTAATACTACATTGTCTCTTACAAGATAGCTTATTGATTCAAGTAGGTAGTGTGGATGACAAAGAAATATGGCAGCATGAAGTGTTAAATCATTTGCAAGACTTTTATGACATTGTAGGAGAAGCATCTGCAGGCCTCTCTTATCTAAAACATTTAAAAAAATGATGATGTATTTGGTTCCTCTGTAAAAGTGTACTGGCCTCTAACACAGCGCGGAGCTTGAAATAGCGTTACTATCGCCAATGAAAAGGGAAGCCTATTTAACAAGTACAGGTACTGCTGCGATACCTGTTCCTTTATCTCTATCTCTGCATGGCGATAACAGATCGATATCTTTAAAAATAAATACATTTTAAAAAAAGTAGTTTTTTTTAATTTATTTTTTCTTTCTTCAAAATGTAATAATATTTCTTTTTTTTTTTCAATCATTTGTAAAATAAATCCAATTGAGTTTTAAATTTTCCTTTTTTTTTTTTTTTTAGATTTTTTTTTCTTTGTTGTTGTTTTGTTAATTGTTTATATAAAGGGAATAAAAAAATTAAATAAAATCTGAATTGTTGCCACAATAGGGCTCTCAATAAATAGGCCTCTCAATGTTAGATCCACTGGCAGTACCGCCAACACAACCACTTGGTGGCAGACCTGTGTTATAAGATACTGGTAAAAACTTTTCACTACCAGAACTCATCAGCCCTAAGAGGTACTGACCTAGTGCGTTACAGACGGTCCCTCTGTTCTTCTGTCCTGCTCGAGATATTCCAGCTCGTACACCTCTGGGGGCCTGTTTTTACTTCGGGACCATTCAGTCCTGTGTTCCATACAGTCTGTCTCACTGTCCTCATAACTTTCGTGGCTGTAGCCACACACAGCTCCCGGCAAGTTGGGATGTACGGCAACAGTCACAGAGGCCGTAGCAGTCACTGTGGTGATGGAGCCACTAGGCAATGTCACCTTAGTACAGTAGGCTGGAGGTGCAGCCTTATGGCCTGGAGGCCTGCTGCTGTACGGAGTCCTAGAATTGGGGGGCTGCTTAGTCCGTGCATGCCCCTGTGTCATAGGAGGGGGCTGATGCCTCTTTCTCCAGTCTCTAGGCTCCTGAAAGTCTTTCAGATCTTGGCAGGTGTTCCTGGTTAAATCCGGCACAGATGGTGCTTCGTTGTTACCAGTGTCCTGAACGTCTTTAACAGGTTCATCCTGGCTCCCTTTACAAGGCTTCACCAGCTGTAACAGAACAATAACAGTTATTAAAACCACTGCTCCCCTGACAAGATATAGGCTAAAGGCAGCGGTGACGATATGGTCATTTACACAAAAGCCTGCGAGTGCGATTCCAGCGAGTTAGCCTGTAGATTTAAAGTGGCAATAATTAGAAAGGCAAAACCAACTATTTAATTATTACATAAGGGTCTGTGGGGTATATTTACTAAGCAGTGTTAGGAGACAGAGTGAAAAGTGATAAGGTGCCAGCCAATCAGCTCCCAACTGTCATTTTTCAAACACAGCCTGTGAGATGGCAGTTGGGAGCTGATTGGCTGGCACCTTATCACTTTTCACTCTGTCTCCTAACAATGCTTAGTAAATAGACCCCTATGTTCTAAGCCTTGAAGAGAGATAAAGTGGACAGAGATAAAGTACCAACCAATTAGCTCCTAACTATCACTTTCCAGGCTGTATTTGAAAAAAAGACAGTTAGGAGCTGGTTGGTAGGTACTTTATCACCAACCACTTATCTCTTTCCAAGGTTTAGTAAATAGACCCCTATATTTGGTACTGACTTTTATATCTTCCAGTAGTGGCTATATATATATATAGAAAGCAGGTGAGGGGCACACTAAAAATGGTCACTTTATTAACCCAATGTTGCTACAGCCATTAATAGGTTATAAGCGCTTTAGCTCGTCTCTTGAAATCTTACCATGATTTTGGGGTAGGAGGGGTTCTGGCTGGCCTCTAGTAGGATGTGTGATGGCTTTCTGGGAATAATATAGGTGCTGCGCTCATAGAGCCGGGGGTCATCTTCCTCGATCCCCGACGTAGCGGTTGTCTCAGAGTAATACTCTGAAGAGTCCTCAGTGTCACTGAAGCCCCCTTTTCCCCCAGCATTGTGCCGCATGTAGAAGGCGTGGTGGTGGTTAAGATGTGGAGGTAGAGGCTCCAGGGTGGAGGCAGGGAGGCAGTTACCATTGTCTGCGGGAGTGACCTACGGATACAAGCAATACAGTTATAGAATGTCCAAACATAAAATGTAACTCAGACATGCCGTATATTCAGATGTGTCCTTTCTTAGTGTCGCTTCAGTCACGCCAAATAGTTCCCCTCGGAGAACCAGGTACCTCAGACACGCCAGGCATCTTTCTTGGAGCAGCGGGTTGCTGCAATTCCCCATTCTGCCGATGTCGAGGCTGGGAGATCAGGGATATTCAGCATGTTGAAAAATCTCGATTCCCCGATCCCCACCAAAAATGGTTGGAATCAGTGAGTTGGGGATTTTTAACATGTTGAATTTCCCCGATCCACCAACGGATCGCAGATCATCGATATCCGTGGAACGATGAGTTTGGTTACTGATCCATGGTTCGGGTCGGCAGAACGAGGAGTCGCAGCTCAAGTGTATGGGGCTCTTTACACTGATCAATTTGCTGTGTGGACATTTGTACATCTGTGTGCGACCAAGTCTGAACCTGTGTAAAAAGGGCTCGAATGCGCGCTTCCGCGGCTTTTCCTCACGACAGCTTCCTTCGCGCTTCTTCCGAGACTTTGTACATGTGTAAAACCAAATACCAAGTCGCAGCCCAGCATCACTAGAACACGGAGCAGCATTTTGCTGCGTCTGCGATGTGACTAAGACGCAAAATTAAAAAAATACGTGGCACCGGGCATCTTGAGCTAGATTGTGTATGGACAGCTTGTAAGTGAGGACACATCTGTACAGTATATAATTTTTACTTCCAAGTTGGCGAGGGAATCTGGTCATGTGACTCACCTCAGGCGGGGGTCCAATCAAAGAGAGCAATACGGGAAGCAAGACCAGACCATTGAGGAGTCCCAGGATGGTAAGAATGGTAAGCACAGCAAAGAAATACCTGCAGCCAGGAGAGAAACCAAAGATTATGACGGGTCCCTCAGCGCAAATGCAACGTTACGCTATAGAACTGGATCTTGGAAGTTGTATTTATGTATTGCGCTTTTTAGGTTACGCTTGTACACACTCAATCCTTCTGGTGCAGGATTAGTTACATTTCAGTTATTCGATATTCTGAACTACTACCCACAACATTCAGCCTGCTCTTTAGTACACACAAGGAAATGCTTTTTAATTTTTTGGTGCCAAGTTTTCGAGATTAAATAGTTTATCATTAGCATCATAATATGAATCATACAATATTTTTCGATAGGTTATTAATTGATATCGTCAAATAATTCACAAGGAATTTAGCGGAGGGCCCACTTTTGTCATTGTATTGTTTGGTGAGCTCTGGCAGTGAAAGGGTTAGATTAACCCCCTTATATTACACAACTAGATTTTAGGTTAGAGTTTAGGAGTCTGCTGTCCCCTGGGTCTCCTTGCCTGTCAGTGGTGGTGCCCCCTGCTTCCTGAACCTTCCCCTCCCTCCCCCCCTCTCCATCCATTAGGACCTGCATTCTAAGGAGGGGGATGGGAGAAACTCATAGCCTGTGAGAGCCGGGGATGAAGGGAAGGGAGAGCGTCCTTGGCACAATTTTAAACCGGAGAATTGACGTGAGCAAAACTGGGTCACCTGTCCTGATGCCAAGAGAGAGGTCTAGCCAGACGTCTTCCGAGGCCTCAACCACAGAGCCAGAATATAAAACCTGCGAAACCTTAAAATTAAAATCGGCGCGTTAGCCAAGCTTTGGCGCACCTAGACCTACATGCTCTGCGCCACATTAACCAGTCCCTGGAAGGGGCAGCGGAGGGGTTAATCGGTTTGGGTGCCAAGCTATGAATCAGCATGGTTCTTAGAAGTGGGATGTGTGTTTATGTTGGGTCTTGTAATCTCCCTCATTGAGTGTTTAGTTTAGGAGGGGGGCCACATACGCAGGCCTGGTGGGGTGGGGGGCTGGTGTCAGATCTCTGAACTACTTCAGCTGTTTATACCAAATCCTGCACAGCGCGTCTGTTTACATGAGGGATAGTTGTGCTATTTCCTGATCAGCCAGGACTTGCCTGCCTCCCGCCTCCCTGCTCCTCTAAACAAGACCTCCCAGGTTGAAAGGAATGGCTTTGGACGGCATTCAGACACTGTGTCTTTTAAACAGCACACACAGGCTATCATCCCTCGCCAGGACAGCTCCCCGACCCCAGAACTCACTCTTAGTACAAACTACGTCAAACCGCTGCCGAGATTTTTTCCCCCTCGGCTTTAAATATTTCATTTAACCCCTCCATTGCCAGAAGGTGGAGGGCTTTAGACAGCTAAACCCATTGCATGAACTGTAATAAGCTAAAAGGAGAGCTGCCTGCCACCGTCCTAAACCTCAGCCGGTCATATATATATATATATATATATAACATAACCTCGCTGCATATCAGTACAATACAGATGAAAACGATTCACTGTACACTACAGGGGTGTGGACGGGATATGTGAGGACAGACAGTTCAGTTACTAATCTACATTTGGAATCATACCTTAAAATAAAGTCAAATTCAGATCCAGCCAGCATAAGTACACCAAGAAGCGTGGAAATGGCGCCGTCTAAAACTGGCGCAAACATGTGTTCTAGAGCGAGTACAGAACGCTGGTTCCGGTCGCCGATGGCAGTGAGAAATCCCTGGAGAAAAAAGAAATAAAAATATGTAGGATTAGTAAAGTGGAGAACATTAGGGTATCTCACACTACATTCCGCATGGCGCGGTAATGCAGATCTAAACCTTGTGTCAAAAGACTGAATCGTCGGCTTACCAAAGCCACGTGAACCGTGAACTCCACGCCAATGCCGACAGACGCGATAAGTATAACCACAGGGATGGCGCTGAGCTTAATGCCAATTAAGCCCATGATGCCAAACAGCTCCACAGTCATCATGGCCAGGATGAAAACCTGGTAACACAGCAAGTAAAACGGTAGTATTTCAGCTCTCTGAACCCCATTTATCCACATTACATGGAAAGATTGGATATTTTAGCAGCTATAGGTACTTACAATGATGCCGGCCGTCCACGGATTAAGCAGGAGGATGGCGCACACCAAGAATGTACACGCCAGCACAATGCTAATGGCTAGGAGGAACCAGTGTCGCAGGCCGATGTACTGCTCCCAGAAGAGGAAAGGGTAACCGCTGGGGTAGCTGTACACTCCTTGCTTGATGAACTCTTCACACACCGACCGCACGCTCTCAATGGCCTCAATGAAATCCGACGTCTGGCGCAGACCGTTCAGATAGAATGGAAATTGGGCAAACTCCATGGGCTCGGCGGCTGGGACTGTTGGAAGGGGCAGAGGGAGAGACGATCCGGTGAGTGAAAATTCAACTTATAGTTACGTCGGTTATAATCATTAACCATATCCTACACACAGTGGAGGTTGACATTTAAAAAAGTGAACCAATACATAGTCTATGAATTCACTAGGAACGTTACCGAGCTATGAGGCATTTGTATCACAGCATGTGCCTCATGCCTCAGTAATATCTCAAGTTCTTAGTGGATTTTTACGCCACATTCCCATGAACATTGGTTCAGTCCACCTCCCCCCTAGGTAAATGACACAGCCATTATTAACAAACTATGACATAAACCTACTTCTCAGGTTCTCCCCCGTTGTGTCATATCGGTCATGGATCCACTCAGGCGGCTGAGGATAGAAATTGGCCTGAGAGGCGGCATAACCCAGGGGATCGTTGCTGACCCAAACCGTAAGGTAGATGTAGAACGTGTCTTGAGGGATAAGGCCATTCTCATCCACCAGTCGTCGACTAGTCAGCTGCCCGGGAGAGAATAAAATATGACATGTTTAGGTCCATGGGAAATCATTACAAGCATCATTTGTTGCAAGATTTAAGAACTTGAAAAGACTAAATATTAAAATAATCAAATGCAAGAAAATTATCTAAATAAGCCACAAAAACATAAGTTTATCATAATTCTGTTAGTTCTGTAATATTCACGTTTCAGATCGTCAAACGCGGCATTGCAGAAGATCCTAGACGGATGACGTCCCACAATTCGGAGTATACAGAAACTCTCAACATGTCCCTAAAATAGGGACTCACCTGATTAAGATTGAAAGGATCCTTCTTGTTTCCGGTCTGGATGAGGAGCTTGTAAGCCAGCACCCCATCCTCGGTTCCATTACGGTAATTATCTTGTGTGATGCTTCCAGACTCCCAATCCCTATCGAATGCCAACTGGAGCCCTAGACAAAATAGAGAAATGGTTAAACACCAGTTTAGGTCGCAAAAACCTCCAGGCTTTCCATTGCAAACAATCAGACAGAAATCCCAACGAAACCTGCAATATGTCACCTGTCTTTCAAATGATTAAAATAATATTCTATGGCTTAAGTGATCAGAGGCCAATTCTATTGTCCGATCAGTCACCACTCCTATATTGAGAGCAAGACGCTACCAACAAGGACATTGGTCTCCTACAAGTTTAACGACTGTCTCTTCTGTCCTTCATTTACAAGTCATGACATTTTGTGGGTCTAGAACTCATCCAGTTCTTACCTCTCAGCCAGTCCTGGAAATAATGGAGCCACATCTTTGGCAACTCTCTTCCCTCTTCACGAACAACGTATTTGACCGAGCTGAAGGACTCGTGAAGATCGTACAGGGACTCCTGGGCTTTGGGGTAATCAAACCCACCCTTTGTGACAATGAACATGTTGTAGAAGGAGAAATACTTGAACTGAGCGGAGATAAAGTTATATTCCTTGGTCTCGCGAGGAACAATATCGGTCAGGTAAAGTCCATCATGGACCATGGTGGTCCCATACAGGCCAAGGCCCAAGAGAGCCATGAAAAGAGCCACCACAATTCCCTGTGAAAGTAAAGAACAGAGTTTTGAGTACTGGAACAGACTGCTGTCTGGAACTGCAGATTGTCAGCTCTATTGACTGCTCAGCTACACTTAGGTCCATACACTCACCTTGGTTTCTGGCTTGAGTAGTAGGGGGGCATACTTCTCCCTGGCAAAGTCAGAAAGGCTCCACTTTAGGAAGGGGAGTGGAACGCACTCTCTCCCTACTTTGGACTCATCCATCTGAGCCAGCAAATCCCGGGTGGAGGTGGAGGGGGTGAAAACCTGCGATCCCAGGGGGTCCACGGTGGGGACAATGACAGAAGGAGAGGTGGAGATCTGGGAGGTGGGTGGCAGAATGGTCACAATATGATGCCCAGATGGGTCACACTGCGTGAAGGCTTGCACAGTAGTGGTGATCTGGGTACTGGTGGTAATTGTGGGGTTCCCATAGGGTGAGGGGTGGTACGTGTGATTGTCGTTGGCATCAGGCATTTCCTGCGGTTGAATCTGGATGACTCTGGAGGAACATGGGCTATAAACATACAAGAAATGTGGGTTAGCACAGAGGGTCTTAATTTATATATCCAGAAAGTTGGTCATAATGTGCATGAAACCTAAACCTAATTATTATGTTAATTATTAGCAGCAGTATTAGGCCTATAGTGTTGTTTCCATTTTTATATTTGTTTTACATTATTGAATAACATCATAAATCAAACTAATATTAATTGTTTTGTGACTTAGGGCCTGATTCAGAGCCGCTCGGAAGCGGCCGCTCGTTCGCTCCGAGAGATGTTTGCCCAACTGCGCATGCGTACGGATTGTTATACGCATGCGCGAACCAGTCAGTGCGGTCGAAATTCATGTGCTTGCAAAATAGCGAATGCCTGATAATTTGAGTGACAGAATGAGGCGTATGTGGGTGGTAACAGGGGAAGGTGCTTGCGAACGGGGAGTGGAGATCCGAACGCAGGCGTGCTTAAAGGTCAAAACGGGCGTTTTATGGGTGTGCATAATTAAAACAGCAGCGTCATTGACCACGTCACTGGGTTATTTTAAAGCCAGAACTGCTCGCAAGATTGTGGTAGCAAAAACCAACCACAAGAATAGCGAGCAGTTCATACGCTGGTCGATGTACTCGATTGATCTAATAAATAGCGGACATGACGTAGGATGCGAGCGGCCAGGGGGCGTATTTATCCAAAAAACGACCGCAAGTTTTGTTCGCTCGTTCAGACCTAGAGGCGTGAACAGACCGCAAAGAGCGAACGGTTCATTTGAATAGCCACCCCTATTTTCTAGACGAGCGAGCGCCAATTGCGTCCGGCTCTGAATCAGGCCCTTAGCCCCATTGTACAATATTATCAATGGTACAGTAATGAAAAGTGACAAAGAAGTTCATTTAAATTTGAGAGATAGGGAAAGCTGGTCCCAGCTGATAAAGTTTAGACACCCAGGGAACAGGCCCCATCCACAATCTGTCATTATAGCTACCTGTAGAAGCAGCATAGAATGTCCAGTCTCTGATCCTCCCTCCGCTGGAGGTCCAGGCTCAAGATAGCTGGAAATATTAACAGAACCATCGCAAAATTGAACACAACCACTACAGCGGCCTGAAAGGGACAAAAAGGAGGATTGTGTTAGTCTTCGGTCTTATAAGCATCTATTATTCATAACCAGGAGATTAATTAATAGTTTAACTAAACTTTTGTTTAGTTAAAACATTAATAGCATTCCCTACATGACATTGTATATAATTAAATGGATGCATCCTGTAGCCTCCAGGCCTTATGAACATCCTTATCTCTCAGACCACCCAGAGAGAAGAGTTTAAAATCCGGCCCCTCCACCAACAGCCCCCAGGGAAGTGACATCTAAATGTATACGAAGCCTTTGTAGTGATGTCACCTTTCACCAAAGCAGCCCCCAGTCCCCCCCCCTCCCCCTGCATTCCCATTAGAGACCTCTTAGTAGGTCTCACCTTTCACTGCTCTCCAGGGTCACTGGGATTGCAGGACAGACCCCAATCCCTGATTTATGCTCAGATATTCCGTTCCACATATACAGTAAGCGTTTGACTATGCATTTTATGTCAAATAAGCCTTGTACACAGGCTTCCACTGAACACAACAGGTTTCCCATCTGAAAACTTAAGCATTACCTGCAGAGAGAACGCCCGCAGGGCTGGGATTGGCACCAAGGCTGCCATAAAAAAGGCTATCATGTTATTGATTGAAGTCAATGCCACGCTGGTACCAGTACGTCGGAGACATTCACCTGTTCTTTCCTGGCACACAAAAAAAAACATAAATATGAGATGACTGGGGTGTCACGGGTGGCAGTGCCACTGGGTACTACATACTGTTGGCAAAATTCTGCACAAGCATAGGGCAGTATCTCACCTTTAATGGGGTACTCAGGCTAGTCTCCGTGAAAGCGTGTGCCAGCAGGAACATATCATCCACCCCGATACCCAGAGCGAGAAATGGCAGCACCTGCAAAGTGTGCAAAACTATGTTAGTGTTCTGTGCATGCTATGCTGAGTATCACTTCACAGTATGCTAAGGATCACTTCCTTATGCGGAGTAACAACTTCTATGCATTTAGTAATGAGTCAGTATTTGTGTACCTGGGTTGTAGCAGCATTGAAGGAGAGGCCAAGAAGGGAGCAAAGACCTAATCCTGATGCCACGGACAGAGCCACAAGGAGGACACCTGCCAAGCCCACAGCCCCCTGAGACTTGGAGCAGTCCCATCGCAGCATGGTGACACAAGCGTAGGCCAACTGCAGAGAGAGAAGATTATTTATTGCCACTGCCGTGCCACATCCACAATCACTGCCAACCCACAATCACTAGCATTCCACATTCACCACCATCCCAAAATCACTGCCAATCAATAATTACTGCCACCATGATTACTGCCAACCCACCATCACTATCATCCCACAATCCCTGCCATCCCACGATCCCCGCCATCCCCCAATCACCACCATCCCATCATCACTGCCATTCTACCATAACCGCCATCCTGCTATCACCGCCATCTTACAATCAAAGTATTAGCAGCTGGTGATGGCTGCAAAAAAATCTGAGCTAAGAACATTATATTAATGTATAATTTCATACCATCAGCAAGTACCCTCCAGCTACCCGGATGGCGCTGACGTCTGAGAAAGACTTCATGATGTCATTGAGGGTGGTGGTGGAGAAGGCATGGATGTCCTGGGACGCATTCTGGGAGATGGACTGCTGAGCTTGCTGTGGAAGGAAAACACATCGTTATTATCTGCCTGTAACTTCCACTATAATGTTCAGTGTGGATTTAGGGATTTCCCTGATGCACTATAAAGTATTTATTTACTGCAAATATATGGACACTGAGATCACATTTATTCATCTCGAATACAAGTAGAACACTGAACTCAGGGAAATGATCAGTATATAGTATGGGTCATCCCTGGGATATTACTTTCTCTTCTATCGTATCCCTCCTTCTCACCCTTTCCCCTCCCACCAAACCAAATCTCCTAAACAAAGAGTGATGACTACAGATGCTCCAGGCCATTAAGGGCAGAGGTTGGCTGAGGTCACAAGCACTCGGGAGAAGACCCACCACCATCCAGCTAAATATTTCTTCCCACTCCTAAAACAGCCTCAAAGTATCACATCCCAGCCTCACAAGTATTATTCCTTTGCAGATCAACCACTTATCGGGACACTCTCATTGAGATAAGAAAATCACAACTAGTATAACCCTGAGAATTCTATCACTGCGTCCTTCGCCTGTTCTTACCTCCACAAACTTTCTCTGCCAGGACTCCAAGATGGCGGCTGCCTTCTCCTCATTCCAGTTGATGTCGTGAATCTCGTAATCGTCTTTGAAATGTTCATAGAGCTGCCCAGGACTCATCAAGAGGTACATGGTTTGCAGAGCCTCAGCACTGGGGGGGAGGGAAGAAATAGGCTCATAATTAGGGAAGGAGGAGATGGCTCAACGGAGGAACGTTACATGTAGACAGCGCTAGATAAATGTAATGTGATGCCTCGTACCTCTTCAGCTCTCCCTCTAGACCTCTCGTCATCCCTCCCAGAATCAGCTCCTTCTGCCAGTACATAAACTTCTTAGAGAATCCATAGCAGCCTTCTCGGATGGTGGAGACAATGTCTGGGGTCTAAGGATAGAGACACAAGCGTAATATTAATATATAATATTTATGTACATGGGACCATTTCACACTGTGCGGCCATAAACCCTTTGATTGTAGATTTCAATAAAAAATCACCTTCTGTGACTTCTTGTTTGGGGCACTTTCTGGGCACTCGGAGTCAGTGGGGTCGAGACAAGGTCGTTCCATGTACGCCTGTCCCACTTCCGCCTTGTCCAACATCTCTTTAAAGCCATCCAGGCTAGTGAACTGGCCGAGCTCTTCCATCAGCTGAAGGGGATCCAAGTTTGTCCACTGGATGTCTCTCCTCCCCCTGCAAGAAACACATTATTCATGTTTCCCCTCCAGCCTCGTACACCGCAGCAATTTCTAACATTGACGATTGCAGGTGACAAGACCTCAAATGCAATATAATAGGGTTGTCCTTCCCTTGTGTTGTTCTGATGGCTAGTAATGGCCTGGCTGCCCTCAACGGCCACACCTGCATAATGTTTATACTTTAAAGGGACGAGGAACACAAACAAGCAGCCATATTAACTGTAAATCAAATCACACGGAGAATATGGCCACAATGAGCTTCTATGGGGTCACACATCCATGATAAATGAACATATTGTGGCTCTAGAACCCTGATCGGCCACACACACGACCAGCTGAGAGGCAGGATGTTTACATTCCATCTCAAGTGCTAGAGGGAACTTAAGGTGAAATTTAAAAAAAAAAAAATTATATTAAATCTGTCTTTGTTATTTAAATAGTTTGACTGCCACTTTCTCGTCTTCACCTCCCAAGATCTAAGTTGCTCCCGGGGGCTGCATCCCCCCCTTAACCAGCGAGGCGTGTCAGATCCTGAGAAAAAGAGCATGTATTATCCTGTTACACAGGGGAACAAAGCCGTGTGCTCCTATTTCATCAGCGCACAGCGCAAGTCAGGGCAATTAACAACCACTCGGTAACATCTTGATAGACCGGGGAGCCCAGAGAGGAATTCTGGGGGAAAAGGATGAGCGACTGCATCAAACGGGGCTATGGAACAGTTCTGCTTTTTGGGAAGAAGACAGTATAGAGATGAGGAGCTGGCCTGTGATCTGCTAAAGCTGCAGCAGCTCCGGGTTGACAATCTGCATAGGACTAGTTAGATATAATGGGATAGAGCGAAGGGGATAAGACCTCTCTGATAACGTCCGTAAGTTCTATCCTAACTATCAATCATTATCAATATACACAGGGTTCATAGACAAACGGTTGAAAGAGTTACAGCTGAGAGCAAAATACAAAAAAAAAAAAAATATATCAAAAAGATGTCTGGTTCAATCATCTGAGTAATGGGGTAAAGTATTTTGTATGTCAGCATATGAACAATAACTCTAACAGATTGGCACTTTGGGGACATCCGAATGGTCCCAGGAACATCTCAGATAAATAGGCGGAAAATTGTGCAGCAGCTCAGAGAGGGATACAACCAAAGCAACCAACCAGACACGAGCTCTCATTTGTCAAGTGTAATGTAAACAATGAAAGCTAAGTTGTGATTGGCTGGGGTGGTCCAGAGCAGATTTGCATCTTCTAATAAGGTTATAAAATATCCCTCAAAAAGGTACTTTCAGGAGACACAAATGAATACATACGAAATCCTCCAGCCGTAGGTTATATGGCTGGATATATCGGTCTAGTCATGGCCACCAAGGTACCGGTCATAGTCAAGGTACCGGCCGCTCAGTGAATAAGTTTGGCTGGGATCAAGGATTCAAATCTGAGCAATGACAGAGATGAACTTAAATTTATACTTTCAGATACCTGAGGGATTTGTAAGAGACACCATCAATGAAATCATGGCGAGGAAGAGGAGACCTCCATGTGGAGAAATCTGGCTTCCTCTGAAATCAGAGTCTGTGGACAAGAAAATCCTCAGCAGATAATGAGAGCCAGGACTCCCTGTATGGGATGGCCGAGCCCCTGAACAAGTGCATCCAAATCACAGTAGTGAATGGGTTAAACTGTGCACAGAACACTCTCTCTTGAAAGGGGGCCCCTATGCCTATTTATGGGCCCCCCAAACAACCAGCTTATAGAGGAGTGTGGGTCCTTGCATCCCATCTTTGGATGCTGGGAAAATCACAATTCTACCCCTCTAAAGGATGTGATGACCCCACGTAACAAGTTCTGTGTTTTCTCAAGCCCCCTGATAAAGGGAGGTGAACGAGGAGGGGGGGTTGAGGGTGAAGAGAGAGAGGGGTCGGGAGGAGGAGGTAGAGAAAGGAGAAAAAGAGGTAAGATGTGGATGAAAGGGGGGGTACAGAATCTATTTTACAGCTCACCCATCATCCAAAACATCCCTGAGTAGAGAACACTTCATGGGCAAAATAAGCCCGGAGAAAAATTGACAACAGCAGTCATTAGCCGAGCGGCCAGGAGATACAATGCCCCCTCCCCCACCCAACACCACTCTGAGGGACAACTAGAGAAAAGGGGGACACACATACAGAATCACTTTGGTGGGTTAGGGAGGGGTTGGGCTTACACGGGGGCAGTGCAATAATTCATTAAATCTGGCCAGAAACTAGGCTGATTCTTCTAGATTCCCACATACCAAGCGGCTGGCAGTTGCTTCCACAGTGAAGTCCCTTTATCCGCCTTTTCTTGCTTCACTGAAGCCAACTCAACGCTTTTGTTTTTTGCACACATTACCGCTCCTTTGTTGTATAACTTCTCTCTCTGCCTCTCTTTGCGTTAATAGAGGGAGAGATCCCCTCAGGCTGAACTGAAGCGGAAGAGGGAAAGGCCTGGGACTCTGCAAACACCATATAATGCAGCCATACATCTCCAGGCCCACGGCCACAAACAGGCCCAGCACCTGCATCCACCATCTACACAGGCTAGGGGGCTACATTCAGACCTCCTAAAATTAAACCCTGCCAGAGACTCAGTGCCACAGAAATGGTCATTCATTTTCCATGCCTCAGGGAGCAGTGGGTATGGCAGGTTCCTGGAAAAAGAAAAGTTTGAATGATTCCTGACAGGTGCCAATGAATAAATAAATCTTTGATATTTAAAAAAAAAAAAAAAAAAAAAGAATTTTCAATAGATTTTATATTACTCCTCTAAATGATAGGGAGCTGGGGCCAACTTTCGGGGATTTGGGGGCAATACAAGAGGAGGCTTGCTGATACCCCATGACATGTCTCAGCCTGGGCTCTCCTCTGCCCCTCTCTCTCTGTGTCTCCCCCCCCCCAGTCCTTTATTTCACCAGCGCTCTGAATAATGGCAGCATTTCAATTTGTTTAGCAACTGCTGCCATCTACTCTATCATTAGCATGACAATACTCACTGTTACCATTTGCTGACAAAGCAGGAGCTGAGCCCGGGCCCCATATAGATAAACACACTTGTAAACAGAAAGAATGGGCCCTATTGTCCCAGCTTCCATCTTCCCTTCCCTCTCTCCCCCCCCCCTCCTTCCCACTTGCCCTCCCCTCACTAAAACCTTCGCTGCCCTCCCCACTCCCCCGGCCTTAATAGAAACATAATTGCCAAAGGGAAAGTGAGGGGGGGGGGGGGTGGGTGGGCTGGGAAGGTGCGGCTGGGCCCACACTGGTGGCATTGACTCAGTCAAGGTTGTCACAAAAAGTGTAACTCTGGGGCTTTTAGGACAGGGGATGCAGGAAAGATTTCACTGGGGCAAATTGGTTGCAGCGGTTTCACGGCTCCGGTGAGGGAAGAACGAGAAAAGAGGACACCTGAATTTTTTACAATGTATTTAAGGCGGCCCAATGGCGAATATCTAAAGTCGCACCAACTGGCAAAAAAAGATCACTTAAAACAAACAAAAATAAAAGTAAAAACAAAAATCTGGGCAATATAAACCCAATCACACATTAAAATCAAAATTAGGAGGTCATATCTATCGGATACATGCACCTTTATCCTGCAGTATTCATAATGTCCACTCATAAAGTCTGCCAAAAATCAGTATTCATTTACATTCTAATTAGAACAGAGGGTCTGATTCAGACCCGGTCGCAAGCGCTGAGCGCTCGCAACCAGGTCGATGGTGGCCCAGAGCGCATGCGCACGATGGAGCCGGCTCCGTCGTGCGCATGCGCGAGACCCGGATAGCGACGGGCAATCCGTCGCTCCAGGTCTCGCACCAAAGGGTGCGTACTGTCGATGTTGAGTGACAACACGCCCCCTTTGGTGGGCGGGCCGGGGGGGTGGTTGCCCAGAAGGAGGCGTTCCCATGAGAACGCTTACCGTCTGGGGGCGGCCCCATTGACGTCACAAGTGATGTCAGTGGGAGAGCTTCCGGCTCTGTTTGAGCTGAAAGCTCTCTGGGGCTTGCGGCCACGAGACCCTACCACAAGGGTCTCGTCGCAAGCCCGATGGTCATCCTGGCCGTTCGCATTAGCTGTGGGTGGCAACCCACAGCAATGCGATCGGCCAGGAGGCCGCTACATAAAAAAAAATAAAAATAAAAGACTGGCTCTGATTCAGAGCGAGCGCTCTGTCAGAGCGTCCGGCTCTGAATCAGGGCCAGAGGGCCTGATTCAGACCGGGACGCTAAGCCGCGATCGCTCGCTATGGACGATTGTCGACCATCTGCGCATGCATCGCAGTGCACGTGTGCGAACCAGTCACTGTGATCGGGAAACGTGCGCTCGTAGCACAAAGACTGAGCACTACTTTGAGTGACAGATAGCGCCGTTTGTGGGTGGTAACGGGAAGGTGCTTGTGAACGGGGGAGCGATGCTGTGAACGCAGGCGTGTCTGGGTGTCAAAACAGAGTTTTATGGGCGTGCATATTTAGCATGGAAGCGTCATTGTACACGTCACTTGGTTGTATTTCAGCCTGCAGTGATCGCAGTGCTTGCGGCAGGGTAGGGTCTACCTCAAGCGCTGCGTGCTTCTCCGATGGCTATCGATGGTTCTGATTAATCATGCACTTCCTGGAGATGACGTGTGCTAAGAAAGAAAAGTGGGCGTCTTTATACCGGAGTGCGCTCACTCTGCCGTCGCTCTCTAAGCCATAGAGGGCGTCCTTACACCAGACAGTGCGCTCGCGGAATTTGCATACCCGGCCCCTTTTGGATACGAGCGATCGCGGCTTAGCGTCTGGGTCTGAATCGCCCCCAGAATTCCAATCCCAAACACAGACTAGAAGCAGGTGGCAGTCGGTCATGTGCAAATCGTTGGAAATAGACGAGAGTTACTTACGGTAAATAGGCGGAGCCACCCTGCAGTTGAGACCCTTCCCAGAAACAGTCCAAGGGGGTGATAATCACACACGGAAACAGCTTCTCAATCATCTGAAAGACAGTCAAAATCCCCGAAGCCATTAAACCTCATGTAGGTTACGTATTATCATGATCCTTTATTTATATGGCACTACAATGGTCCACAACGCCTTACAAAGTACATAAACAGAAACTGTATGAACAAAATAAAAAAAAGTGACAAACAGTACATCGCATTGCAGGACAAGGACTAGGTTTATAAACATTGCTGCATCCGCAGTCATAATACCCAAATACACAGCAGGGCGGCAGAACCCCTGTAGGCAGTGGGGTGGAGATGATGTTATAAGTGAGGGAAGAGTACTCTGCTCGTCAGAGCTTACATTCTAATGGGGAGTGGCAGACAGACAGGGGTGTACAGAGGGCAGAGGCAGTGAGCAAGGAGCATGGATCAGTGTGTTACGGTGAGAGCTGGAAGGTATTGATGAAGAAGTGGGTCTTGAGTACAGTGAGAGACAGGTCTTCCGGCCTGCATCACATTGAATCTACATCTGCATTCTACACACTGACAGCAAGAAGCGAGACATAGAACTGGCTTGACTCGCTATAACCACAAGCTTGGTGACAAATCACAGCTGGCACAATAAGGTGCCCATAAACAGCACTTACCCGCTCAATCATCCCATTCTCAATAATCGGAACTCCGGACTTGTAGCAAATCTTGTTCAGATCCCACGACCTATGAGGAAAGGGAGGGGTACGTAAGAAAGGTGCCTAAATGACCAAACCACGCAGGCACAGCACTAGATCAGAAACTAGGGTGACCCAGACTGATGTACAATCTACCGGGGGCCATCACTGTCTACTCCCCCACCCCCCCCTGAACCTATTCTGGCTCACAAAACTAAGTCTGGCATTCGGTGGTTTCACGGTTTCGACTGCTCAGCTTTCCAAGAGGCTCTGCAGCAGCAGTGTCTTATTAATGCCAGGAAACATCCCAGCGACTTTATGTTACCCTACAGGAAGCCTCACTATATTATACTCTATACCCGCATACGGCCTTACTTACTTTCCATACATTGACACCTGCACTTTGCTGGCAGCCAAAGCAGCGTTCAGGTGTAGGAGCATGGCCTCCTGCGTCAGTATGTCCTCGCCTTCCTTCTTAGGAGTTTGGATGAGCATTTGTGAGGTGTAGATGGATTCCTCGCCCAGTTTGTCCTTCGTATAGCGGAGCTCCTGGCTGACTCTGCTTCCGGCTAGAGGTGGAGAAGGAGACGGTGTTATAGCATCTTTACATTAATGGCTGCACTAAACAGAGGATGGCGTAACACTGATCACAGTGCACATAGGGCCTGATTCAGAGCCGCTCGTAAGTGGCCGCTTGTTCGTTCCGAGTGATGTTTGCCCAACTGCGCATGCATACAGATCGTAATACGCATGCGCGAACCAGTCAGTGCGGCCGAAAATTGTTTGTTCGCTAAATAGCGAATGCCTGCTATTTTGAGTGACAGGAGGAGGCATATGTGGGTGGTAACGGGGAGTGGAGATCAGAACGCAGGCGTGCTTAAAGGTCAAAACGGGCGTTTTATGGGTGTGCATAATTAATACAGCAGCGTCATTGACCACGTCACTTGGTTATTTTATAGCCAGAACTGCTCGCATGATTGCGGTAGGAAAAACCAACCACAAGAATAGCGAGCAGTTCATACGCTGGTCGATGTACTCGATTAATCTAATAAATAACGGACATGACGTAGGATGCGAGCGGCCAGGTGGCGTAGTTTTCAAAAAAACTACCGCATGTTTTGTTTGCTTGTTCAGACCTAGAGGTGTGAACAGACCGCAAAGAGCGAACGGTTCATTTGAATAGCCACCCCTTTTTTCTGAACGAGCGAGCGCAAATAGCGTCCGGCTCTGAATCAGGCCCATAGTCAGGAAGAGACGGAGGTTTCCATGCCGCCTTGTAGCAACTCCATTAAATGATCCTATTTAGCTCGCTATGCCTCCTGGCTTACAGTGGGTTAAAATGTGCCTGTCATATGGAGTCCTAAGTCTATGGGAACTGCATCGCCGGGGTATTCACCGTGCCGCTTGCGAACTTTGTGAGGAAGAAAGAAAAGTTTCTCGTCATTAGCGCTAATTTGAAGCAGCGCAGGCCCATCTGGGCTTCAAAGCCCATTGAGAGAGGCTAAAGGAATTTCAACTCCCTAATTAACCCAGAGAACAGACATGAAAAGAGGAGGCAGAGGGACCCAGAGTACAAACTTCAAACGGGAGGTTGCTGTAAAGATGGGAGTGAAAGGACGAGGCAGAAGAGGGACGACTGGTGACCATAGGGTCTATGTACTAAGCCTTGGGCAGAAATAAAATGGATAGAGTTAAAGTACCCACCAATCAGCTCCTGTCATTTTTCAAACGCAGCCTGTAAAGTGACAGTTAGTAGCTGATTGGTGGGTACTTTTTCTCCAAGGCTCTCTGTAGACCCCTATGCCCCCAAAACAGGCCAGTGACAGTATTTTGACGTACAAGCACCTGTTGGGAGTCTGTTAGATGACACAGACAACAAGGAGGAGGTGTGAGCTATATTCCAAGAGAGCACACCTACATAAAGGAACTAAACTCATCTACAAAAGGATTCCATCCTGGACCTGCACAAACCCCCGCCCCCTATCCCTTAAGAGAAAAATATATTCTGCTGTAGGCATTATATACCAGTGTTATGATCGCCCACTGATACTTCCCGAATCCCGGGCAACTGAACTGGGTTCCAGACTGTTTTGCGCACCAATAAATATGTCACAGGGCCGATGTACGAACACAATCCCCATATTGTCCTTAGCCTGTCGCAGTGGTGATGGAATATGACATACAGTGGTCTTATCTTTAATAACGGCACCAAGCGGGTGCCCTCTGCTCTGCGAATGGACAGGCAGCGGTTTGGACAGAAGGATGTTTTGTATTTACAAGGGGCCCAGGCCTTATAACCCCTCCTGTCCTGTTTTCTTTCACCCATCTGGACCACCCATGGTGGTAGCTCATCTCTCATCTGCTCAGCATGTGATACAGATGGGTGTCAGACTCATCACTAGCTGCGGACACAAACTCCCACCAAGACTGGTCTGCAGCTCACAGGAACCCCTGACTGAGCTTTAATTGTCCAAAACTGGAGAACGAAAGGTCAGAACCCCAATGACAACCATACAGAAAGAATCTCTAGGAATAACACACAGGATTCCATTCTGTGTTACAGTGCAATCTAATCTTCCTTATCATTCAGCTCTCTCATTATAAAGAACAGCGGTCAGCCTCCATGTGTCTCTACCTTTATTACTTAGATCATCGGAGACAAACAATGTGCTGGGGAACTACAACTCTCAGCATAGTAGGAAAGCAGGGCATGGTGGGGCTTGTAGTACCACAACAACCAGAATGCAATGTGTTTTCTGAGCACCTGATGCAACCAATTACATATACACATTATATATATATATATATATATATATATATATATACATATATATACATACATACATACATATATATATATATATATATATAATAAATATTAGACAAGACGCCTTTATATAAACAACACCTGACACTTAAATCAGGTAATATGAAGGACAAAGAACCAGGAAGCTATGGAGTGGATAATCTGCTCCAAAACTTTAGCAAAGGACAGCCACCTGGATGCCAACCGGGTCCTCAAAGCCATCTAAAAAAACAACTAACCAAAATCTTAAAAAGTTTTAAGAAAATTTACAGCTAAAGGCTCAATCAACATATAGATCACCCAAGTACCTAGAATCCTCTTGGGCTTAACCAGTGTTACTTGACATGACATTAATGCAGCCACTGGGAGCAACATTACATACAGTAGTAACTGACCGCCCTGACTGGAAGCGGGCACAGACAAATGCAATAATGGATGGGGCCAGTTTGAGAATCTGCCCCAGCACCGCCTTATCCTCCGACCTGGATGAGTGCAGCTTTGGAATGGGTGACATTTCCTGAGACTGGGATCTATCCTGCACACAGACAGCACATGTGTGGCCTGCACATTTTATATATGAAATCATGGAGTAAGTCTTAAAACGGGCAGGTGAGCGTGTTACGGGCATGAATACCGCCACTTTACAGCAATCCTGGGCTTATGGTGATTATATTTTCCGAGTCATTAACTCCTTTGTTTCCAGGGGGCCCTTTCTGCATCGTTCAGCGGTTATAAAAAAAAAAAAAATAAAGATTAAAAAAAATAGGGAAAAGTGTACATTCCCAATATTTCTACGCTCAGACTGCACACCGCGGCTGTATTAGATCTGTCAATGCCAGCCGCCTCGCAAAACAGACGGCATTCCACTGGGCTGCGCGAGGGGGCGGTGCGGGGAGGAAGGGGTTAAAGAGTCTCCTTGCACCCAGTCGTGTTTAAACAGGAAGTATTCCCACCCTATAGTTAACTTTTCCTTCAGCAGCAGATGTGATAACAAGCTCTCAGCAGCAGCCACACACACACACACTTTCCACGGCTCTCAGAGGCGCTGCCAGCGCGCACACACACCGCCTTGGCAGAACGTTTAAGTAAAAAGAAAAAAAAAATGGCAGCATACCAGTCAGGGCAGCAATCACAATCAGGAATGAGTAACTCGTCCTTGATTGTGACTGTGCGGTTGCATATATAATCTGTCAGTTCAGAGTTCATCTATAGGTTTAAAAAAAAATGTAGAGTTTAATGGGCAAATGCGTAGCCAAGGATTTTAATTGCTCTCACACAAGTGTTAACGGACACATGTTGCAGCCGTACGTAGCCTGGCTCCGTAAATTACCTCAGATTGGTTTTGCGGCCTAGTGATCCCTACCTCTGGCTGCAGAAGCGCCAGCGGGCATTTTTTTTAATTTTTTTTTAGTTAAGGAACATGCTTCTACGGACCACGACATCGCCCTCCAGGTGCGGAGATGCCATGAGACGGCATTAGCAACTTATCTAAGTGGTCAGCTCAGCACACAAGCAGCGTTTATCCGACAGGAAACCAGCAATTTGTACTGGACAAGGCACCACTCCCTGGGAACATCTGCATGGGAGGTCGTACTACTCAGGCGCTGGTATACAGATGAAGGGGCGACAATGTAACTGATCACCACAACTTCAGTGTCCCCGGTTTTAATTATTAGTTTGTAAATGCTGCAAATAAAGCAGCGTTGAGGTGAATACTGAAGGATCAGTTAAAAAAATAATTGTTAATCAAGTTATCTGTGCCATTGATGGTTTAGATTATTTTGCCATAGTGTATACACTGACTGAATGCAAAGGAAGAACTTATAATGCAGACTCCTGTTGCCCCCCACCCCCAGGGCTCATTTGCTGCTGCTGCCGTCACCAGCGCCCCTCAGAGGGGATCTCCATAAGTGCTTCAAAAACAAGTCACCTCTAAGTGTTTTGGGGAGGAGGATTATCTGGATTACGGAGTGTGTGAAAGGCACAGAAAGGATGTCTCAGGGTCTCCTGGCTCCTTCTACCTGGTCCCAGACAAAATTTAATGATGCCAAAACTCAAGGAGCTCCTTTATGGAGAACCAATCAGTTCCTAAAACTACAATTTACATAAACCCATTAAAAGAAAAAAAAACTTGTACCCCCACTGTCTGTCCTCTTTAATACCCACCTGCATAATCAACATCCTCCGCAGACTCACAATGTAAAGTATTTGGAATATAAATGCCTCCTCTTGAGGGAAGAGAGTTTCCAAAGCAAAGTCTGAGCTTTAACGTTGGGTTAAATTGGTGGGAACTTTGATGTCTTTTATACCTACATGAAATATAGTCTTTTAAATTGTACCATAAATCCTTTGTAGGTAGTAGATCATGTTTAAGGCGGACAGTTATCTGGCAACAAATGTATTCGTCATCTAAACTGACCTCCCTGTCAGATCAGACAACCAGGGCTCTGTCATCTAAATAACAAACACACGTTTATTTCATAGTCCTATTACACAAAGTACGATATGAAACAAGATTAATCAGGGTTACTTGTCAGCACAAAGCAGAGGGGAAGTGATTGAACAGGATTTATCCCTGGAATCACTATTTCTTATGTAGCAATGATTGAAATCATGAATGGCCTAGAACAGATTAAGTTGTAGCTGGCTGAGATAGGTGGAACCACAGGTCCCAGCATGCTCATAGCCTGGAAACATCTGAAAGCCACAGTATTATTACAGACTTGGTTGTGAAGTAACAAGATTTTGGTTTAAATCTTTCTTTTTCCCCAATAAAAGGTTTTGTGTGTCTTATTCCTACGCCAGAGTTTCCCAAACTCCGCCATTACAGTCCAGGTTTTAAGGATATCAATGCCTGAGTCCAGATGGTTAAATTATACTGACTGAGGTACTAATTAAGTCACCTGTGGATATCCTTAAAACATGGACTGTAATGGCGCAGTTTGGGATCCTCTGTCCTAGGCCATTTGTGGCAGTAATCAAAGGCCTGGGACTAAACAGTATTGATGAAGAAACCCAAAAATCACCCCCGTAACATTGTTGGGTTAAGTCCGACCACTCCTGGTATGTCCATAAACCATGTTGTGTGGGTAACAGGATAGGAAGAGGAAATACATATATTATACCCCTTACAGCTGAAAGGTGCCGCACAGATTCTTGTTTGTCGGGCTATTATGTGTGCACGCGTTTCCCCGTGGGAGAGAAATTCAGAAGGGGAGACTGGAAATGTTTAGCGGAGACTCAGAACTTCAGGCAGAATTGGCAGCAGCTTATTCCAGACCAATAGTTTAACCACAGGCTGAAACATTATTTTCCCACACCCTGTATAAATGCTGCTACAGCACTGAGGATCCGGCCAAGCACTGAGCCCATATATACCAGGAGCAGATGCACCGTCCTCATCCAGCCTCAAAAGAACGTTACCCACTCAGACTGGGGCTTTTGTGTGCGGCTATGAATGTCCTGCCGGATTGTTCCAGCACAAACAAGACAGAAGGAGAGGAGAGAAAACTACATCCCCCAACCCTCCAAGACCCTTATACATTTCCCCTGGGTTTCTGAAAGAACCATACCCCCATATATGTACTCTACCTCTCAGTAATATATTATTCATAACCTTTTATACACACAAATTTAAATAAAGCATGGCCAAGTCAGGCTGACAATGATTGGGTTGTACTGGGGTAGAAAACAGCACCTCCTACTGTCCATGTAGCAGAATGAAAAGACTATTGGTTAAAAGCTTAGCATCGCCCTCTTACCGCTTTGCCTGTATGTTGATACCCAGGCTGGTTTTATTACTGTTTGTTCCCAATTGTAACGCGCTACAGAGTATGCTGGCGCCATATAGATAAATGGGAATAATGGTCATAATGATGAAATCTTCCGCTGGATAGTGGCTTATAACAGCAGGGGACTGGCAGGGTGCCGCTGTAACCCCAAAATAGGATCAGGATACTCCATGTGGCCATAACAGTTTGACAGGAACATTATTCACCAATAAAAACACCACATTTTCCACATGGGTTCGATGCATGATCTATTAATATAGAGAATTCCGTAGCGCCAATCACAGCCTTTAGTTACACATTAATGCTAGGCAGGCTCCGGCCTACGCCAAACCTGGGAATCCATCAATCCATCCGCTCTGCTGTAGGCGCTGACCCAGTCGCCAATGCCTCCAGTGCCAAAGTACAACACACAAAATAAACCTAATTGCACTTTATTTAAAAAAAAAAAAAAACATAATAAAAAAAAACACAATCACTTAAGTGGGGGTATGAGCTATATACCCGTTATAAAAAGGTGTCCACTCACCTCTGCTTAGATAGTGTATATAATTAGACATGGGGGGAGCTGTGTCATGGGAGAGTTATCTGGTCTCTCATTAGCGAATGTGACAGTTTTGGTTTTGCCTCACACGTTCCAAGGCTGTCACCGGACAGATGTTTACACTTTGTCAGGGCCTAATCTACAATCTGTTCTTTATTTTGGAAACTAATTCACTGGAAATTGAAGTTTATATATTCCAGATTCCCTTTAAAAATGTCTGCACTGCGAGGAACTGAGATTAGGCGCTCGTAGCCCTAATCCTATCACCTGGAATGGGAAATGAAAAGCTATCTAAGCGCACCCTGGTCTACATAAAACATTCGGCACATCGGCGGCCCCTCAGCTTGGGAATGTCTGAACCACTCTTGTTGTCTGTTTATTCTACTCTTATTAGTGTTGTAATGGTGCCAGTTGTGGTACCTAAACTAGCAAGGCAGCTTAATTGCCGCATCCTTTATTCTAGCTTCTCAGAAATGACATTCAAGTATGTATATTAGATCAAAGAGTTTTCCTGCTGTAATAGCCCCCAATCCTGACTAAAGTCAGCATGCTAGCAAAATGGCTGCCCCCGCGCCGGCATACTCCGGTAATAGAGATGTGCAGCTGTCTACCCCGAAACATATGACAATCAGCACATTAAAGCCAATAAAATATTTTTACACAATGAATTGTATTTCAAAGTTTATATATTAATAAAATATGAAGAAAACAGACTATATTAATAATATGTATAATGGTCTTTAGATACAAGTACGGAATTTGTATAAATAAAAGTTAAACACAATATAATTGAAAATATGAATCATACTTTCTCTGTAAATATATTACACACACACACACACATATATAATATATATTACACACACACACACACATATATAATATATATTACACACACACACACACATATATAATATATATTACACACACACACACACATATATAATATATATTACACACACACACACATATATAATATATATTACACACACACACACACATATATAATATATATTACACACACACACACACATATATAATATATATTACACACACACACACACACACATATATAATATATATTACACACACACACACACATATATAATATATATTACACACACACACACACATATATAATATATATTACACACACACACACACATATATAATATATATTACACACACACACACACATATATAATATATATTACACACACACACACACATATATAATATATATTACACACACACACACATATATAATATATAGTACACACACACACACACACACACACATATATAATATATATTATATATGCCGACACTTCTTGTATAACCCACACGTATTAACTATATATGTGTGAGTTATTTTTAACGTATATACCAGCATACGTTTACCAGACTTCCCATCCCCCCTCTCCTTACAACACACAGCTGCTCTGCAAACTCCAGCAACAAGCCTTTTGTGGCCCTCCTATTAGATCCTAGACCACCCACTACCTACGGTGACCACCCAAGAACCCAACGCTCCCCCTCCTCTTCCTGCTTACAGAAAGACGCCTATAAGAGGCCAGGTTGCTAATACTTAGTTTGTTGTCTCTGCATAGGGCATGTTCCTGGTGTCTCCGGCCTGACTGCTAGTAAAACTGAGTATCTCCTGTCTCCCCTTCCGCCCCCGTACCCCCAAACTTGGGACGTTAGAAGGGACCAGAGCACTGCAAGCACAATTAGTGCTAATCTCAAGAGCCTGCTCTGTTATTATTCCTTTTATTTAGATGGGAGAGAAAGGAGGGGAACCCTCTACACACTGGGGTCATGGGAGATCTATAGTGTAACCTCCAGGAGACCTCACATATTATAAACTACAATTTAAAAGGCGCAAAAGTCATAATAAAATAAAAAATTTAAAAACACAGAGATAAAATTTTCAGTTAAACAATGCACACAACAACCAGCAGTACCAGACACAAAGCTGCAAAATATAGATATAAGAAACCGGTGGAAATGAAGGCACTATAAGACTACTGCACCCATCATCTGTGCATGAGAAGAATGACAATCCATCCTCAGTACATTGGTACAATCTTTATTTACAAGCACATTATTATGGTGATGGGATTGCACACTGGAATGTTTAATACCAGTTTATACAACCTATAAATTCATCTATATAAAAATGCTATATAACATGGTGAAGCTACAGCACACCAGGATGGACAACATTCCAGGCCTTGCAGGGGGGGGGGTGGGATATTACTGCTAGCTGGATCCCAGCGATGAGTTTTCCCTCCAGCTGGAAAGATGTCCGGCAGAGTTAACACACTTTATAGAAACACCTTCCGTTCTGTTTACCAAGGCGCAATCCCTCCAGCAGAACTCTGAATTTTAAACATGGCTCTGCATGTAATTACTGCCCTGTTACACAGTACCGGCAATGTACACGGACTATAACACCTCTCTGTTACCCTGTACTCGCCTATAACACTGGATCTCCTGTGCTCCTGGAAGCTATGAGAAACCAGCTTTATGAAATGCAGGTTTCCAGCAACAAGTCCGGAGTCCGCACAATAAATTAAATCTTTTGCTTAAGTGAATGGAGAAGCAGCAGGTTCCAAACACTTGTCGTAATTATCCACATACTTTCTGCTATTTAACAGCTGTGAATATTCTATTTACCCCCAACGCTGGGAGGCAGCTCCATGAAAATACTATGCATTTTGTGGCTTTTCTTCTTACGCTCAGAGGCTCTCCAGCTCTTCTCCTACTACAAGTCCCATAAACTCCTACCGTGCTCTGGCATGCTGGGAGTTGTAGTTCTAGAGCAGCTGGAGAGCCCAGATTGCTGCCACGCTTTTTTAGCCCAGTTTCCACCGCAGCGATCCATGAGCAATGATCAAATGCACCCATTACCACAGAACAAGCTGACAATGTGCGGAGCAGACTCACCTTCTACCCAGAGCCTTTCAATGTCCGTCTCAATGGAGGCCACCCGGAGGCCCACAGCCAACGCTCCAAACACCAAGAGTCCCACAAAGAGAACTTTTCCGCAGTGTCTCTGGATGGAGCAGCCCAGGGAGAAAAGAAGGGCCTGGAATTGAGCTCGCAGCCAGAGTGGGGCCTTCTGGCCCACGGCTTTACCCTGGAAAAAGAAAACAGTGTCACCAATTGTGAACCAATCAATCATTAAGCAAATATTACTGGACCATGAAACTCATGATGATGGGAGTTGTAGAGCAACTTCTGCAGTGTTAATAAACTTGTCTTAGAGCATCTTGACTTCAGGACTATGTCAGCTGAGGGTTCATTGGCCAACACATAAAAAAAACTTCTGCAGAGTGAAAATGACATTACAGAGACACGGACTTGCCATGATGTCTTGCGTGTTGTGTCAGGGAAAAGATTAAGTGCAGATGTTGCTGTACAGGAGCTCCCTGCACCATGTGTCATGTGACGGCCTCTAATTCCTAGCAGGTTGCTGTAAGTTTTATGGGACAGCTCTTTATAGATATTACACATGAGCTTTCAAAGTCATAAAAGTCTCTTCTGGTGATTTGAAAACCCAGACGACTTATTAAAGAGCCCACGAGCCCACCTGGTCATTTGCTTTCCGGGCAACGTCTGGGGTGGATCTGACAGGTTAACAGGAAGAGAGAATTAAGGGAAGAGGAAGTGTCAGGAAGGAAACGAGCATTACAATAATTCCGGGAAGAAATTAAATAAATATCTGAATTACGACTGAAGTATGAGGGAAGAGAACACCAACGAAAAAGGCCAAAGGGGCCAGTTTAACCGCACATTTCTTGTGGCCTAGGACCGTTTGCCAGTCTTCTGTGGCTGGAAAACTGAACTTGTGCCAACCACATAGGGACATGGGGGGGGGGGGGCAGCTGGCATCCTGTGGCAAAGCAGTGTTTCTCTATCGACACAGGTGGTCTTGCTTACGCAATGCCCACAACACTTCCTCCCTGTGACTAATGACAACTCATAGGACTGGTGAGTACATAGGAAACGCACAATTCCAAAATCGATAACTGATGTGGGGACCCCCCAACTTGATAGCTGGGGGCTGCACATATTAACTCCTCGCGTTCCACAGTTATAGCATTGAAGTGGTTACAGACGTTTGTTTTACCCAGGACCAGATGCAGCAACAGACACCAGTTACTTAGCGAATGCTCTTTCCAATCAGTGTCAGACAAACCCAGTAACACAAATCCTGGACATGTCCCATTCCCCAAATAAAGACATTTTACAGTAGACATAACATTTTTCTTCCACAAGGAGGTACCAAGAACCAGCTGTCACATCACTATCTGCTGACAAAGTTCTGGCAGGTTACCAATCACCAATGTGTCTGCTCCCTGAGCCGCTATCAGCACCAATCACCAAACTGCAGCCCTGCCAGGAGCTCTGCTCTAAATATCCTGCACCTGCAATGCGCACATTAGATTGTCAGCTCTTTAAGTCACAAGCTTGGGGGTGCTGTTCATTTCAATGCTTCTATGATCTACAGAGTATACAACGGTGACATGCAGGCTGGAATTTAGAATATTATGAATGTCCCATTATCCCCTGTGTTATTTCACTTGGCAGAACAAATAAGGAATTAACGTCCATACCATAATGGATACTGATCAGATCCCAGTACCATCTTACCCCACACAGTACACCCATCTTCCCCATTACCACCCTACAGTTAAATCCAGACAGTACAAAATAAACAGGATCCTACAAATTAATTTCCAATAAAACATGTCCTGTGAGGTGGAGGAGCCCAGACTTCTTCATAGACTTTCAATGAAAACCAGTATACAACACTAATAATAATAAAATCATATCACTAACAGTAAACACCTAATATCTGCCAATGAATGACTTGTACTATACTGTGTATGTGATGTGCTGTAATATCTGGAGTTGTACATATTTCACAAAGATTGTACCAGGTTACCCTGTGTGCATCAAAACAAGACGAAACATAACATACAGAGACCACCACAGTAGAGTGCAAGCTCTGCAGGCTACCAGTGTCCTAGCCCACTGCATCCAGATCTGCTCAGATGATGATACATTGCATTACTCTATTGGATGCCTCATGAAGACATAAACAGTGGCCCCTGACAGGCAGGGGCCCCAGTGACACTTCCCGGATGCTGGTTGATACATTGTTGCCACTCACCTTAGCGATCTGCTTCAGTGCGAAGGCGGCGTGACAGTAGCTTGGTCTCCGCAGCAGGTCCGAGCTGGGAGCCGGGTGGGAGGTTTTGTAGCCGGGGGGTAAATCTGTGCTGGGGGGATCGGAGGCCATCGGGATCCTATAGCAAGTAGAAGGGGGTAAGGGGGTGGGGGAATCACAAGGGGGCAGCGGCTGCAATGGAAGGGTGTCCGCGACAGAAATCACCAACACGGGCAGCAAATGACAGTATAATCCATGCAAGGGGGTCCCATCTAGGTGGGCAGGTCCCTATGTCCCGGGGTCTTCATGCTTTCCAGGTGGACGGCGAGTAGGAAACACTGCAAATGCAGGAACAGCTTTGTGACCGGAGAGCGCGAGAGAGAGAGAGCTCCCAGCATCTGCGCTGGAGACTGCTCCTTACACTGCCTGAAAAGAGGGAGAGAAAGGGAAGGGGAGGAGGGGGGCTGCAGGGAAATGTGCCCGGCTTCCCATTGGCTGAGGAAGAGGCAAATTACTCTCTAAACAACTCCTATTATTAGCTGCTAAGCAACAGCTCCCCAAAGTGAGGAGGGGGCGAGAGACCACCCAGGCTGCCCTCTCTCAAATCAATGAGGGGACTGGGGGCTCACACAGAGAAGCCGCACAACTTTTACAGGAATTCTGCTTCACAGACCTCCAAATGCTACAAATTTCTTACCACCCTGCTCTGTCCAAACAGCCCCCCCCCCCTCTCCCTTTCCTTACTTAGTGGTGCAGTGAGACAGCTGCACCCATCTATTGTCATAGAAAGGGGTGGGGGTACCCCAAATATTCACCCTCCAAAATTCTAATGTGATATATAATAAGGAGCAATATTTGCACCAAAACCACATTAAGGGAAACCTATGGAGATTCAGCACTGGAGAGTTTTATCCTGGAGTTTCTCCTTTCTGACTCCAAACTTTTTTTTCTCCCTTGTAGCTAGTTAGAAAGCTCCAGTTTGAACATGTTTATCATTAGGAATGAGCCGTTTGTTGTTTTTTGAGCTTGGAAAAAATCAGGATATTGCTCTCTTTTTTATTTTTTTTTTCAGTCGATTTTTTTTTTTCAGACAGATGTTTATAGAACAAGATTGCAGAGCTGAGATAGATTATTTATATAAGGGATGTGTGTATTTCTATAGAGCCGGGCCCCACTCCCCCCCCCCATCCCACCCACTAAATGGTCCATTTCACACGCATCACATCCCTGCTCAAACATCACAGGCTGGCCCCAAACTCTCACAATCTCTCCAGACATCTTGCAGCAATTAAAAAAAAAATAATATATAATATGATTGATTTATTTAATGCCCTTGTATCTCTCTATATGGCAGGATCCTGACAGCAATTTACATACATCCCTTTGTGTCTAGTGAACTTTTCCAGTTGATGAGTAAACAACATTTCGAATAGGTCCTATACCCATTTACATTCTACAATCCATTGCTGCAAAGACAAGA
Source organism: Taudactylus pleione (assembly GCA_031769625.1). Lineage (NCBI taxonomy): Eukaryota > Metazoa > Chordata > Amphibia > Anura > Myobatrachidae > Taudactylus > Taudactylus pleione. The sequence continues at coordinate 556,981 of JAUIMM010000661.1, forward strand.
TCATCAAAGATGTTACATTTGTGATATTATTGTTTTGAAGAATTGAATCCATCACTTGCACACCTTGATGATCAGTGATATATCTGTTTACGAAGTGATTATGGGGTATATTTACTAAAGTGAGAGTTTTTAGAAGTGGAGATGTTGCCCATAGCAACCAATCAGATTCTAGCTATTATCTTCTAGGTGCTAGATAAATGATAAGTATAATCTTATTGGTTACTATGTTCAACAACTCCACTTCTAAAATCTCTCACTTTAGAAAATTATATATGAATCTGATAATTAAATCCAAATGCAAAATCTCCCCGCAGCCTATTAAACTTAATAAGAGGACAGACTGGAAATGTATAGGTTATTATTTTTTATATATACCTCTTATCGACAAATGTGTTATTTACTTTCGGGCCACTGCTGCTGTACAGTGTGACTGTGATGTAAATAGAGGGTTTGGGGAACAGCTGCAGAGAAACAGGCCTCACCTTTTGCTCATTCAAGGCCATAAATATTGTGTTGCTGTGACAGGTGCAGTACCTAAGAATTGCCAGCAGAGGGAGACCTAGCTCGGTGTTGGCCATGTGCTCCCATGTCAGGGTATATTACAGTCTCTCTGTGACTATCCCCCAGGGCTCTGACAATGAAACACAAGACAAAGTGTATCAATTTAATATACAAAGGAATGCAGGAGAGACCCCCACCCCTTGTACAGAGACATCACACTATATACCGAGGGGGTTAGTAAGACCTCACAGGGCTCTATCATGTGGGCAGAGCTGACAACTTATCCCAATTTCCAAGGACAGCTCCACATTTTATGGATTTGTTCCTGTACATTTCTGTCCCTGTGTTTAATGGTGGGAGAGGAATGGAAACTTGATGACAGTAAAAAAAAATGCAATTTTGTGACTATTTTCCTATTTTGTATAAGTCTCACAGTACAGTGGATGGTAACTGATGTTATTGTCCAGTATTATGTTACATTGGCGAATAAATGACGTTTGAGAGTCTATTTTGCACATCTATGACAAGCGGTCACCTTCCCTACAGCAGGCTGACCCTGGGAAATGGATTTACAGGTGAGAGGATGCAACATAGGGCTGCGTACAAAAATCCACGAATCTGGGGCGAGATAGGGACGCGAGGGGGGCGAGTTCCGATGCCGTTGCCAGTGTTTACACGCTGTTGCAATGGCGGGTCGCCCCCCTTGCGTGCAGGGGCAAGTTAATTGTATTGAGCCCTATGACCAGGATATACTAAAAGAAAAATGTGGTAAAAACCCTGTTTTCGGGGGTTTTACCGCACTCTCATATATACTAAGCCCCGGCCGCCCGATTTTCGATGTGGAAGGTAATGCCAGGTTTTTCTGGCGTTACCATATAGTAACCTATGGGCTTCTTACCGCATCCCGCTCCCCGTAGCTGCCTCGCCGCCCCGCAGTCACCTAGCACCTCTCATTGCCTGCCCCCTCACCTCAGCCTCCTGCGTGCTCCTCCTGGATCCCCCGGCTCCTTCTTCTTCCGGGTACAGGGAGGAGGAGCCCGGGACTTCCTGCAGAGGTCGCCAGCGCTAGGAGGGGGAGGAGACCCCCTCACCCTGCGGCGCCAACTGCGCAAAGGACAGCTCTTATCGCAAGAGTATGTTGGTACATATGCAATTAGTATTTTTGCAGGTGACTGTCGGGATGTACACCGCAAGGTTAGTATGCAACTAGTGATAAAACTCCTTGTTTATGATAAATGGTGCTCAAACCAATCAGCTCCCTTCTGTCATTTTACAAACAGATGAACCGGAGCTGATTGGCTGGAGCACCATTATCACATGCAACGAGTGTTATCACTTATTGCGTATGATAAAACTCGTTGATAAATGGGCTTTGTATTCCTTTAATTACATAATGCAGACAATACCTCAGTACTATCAACAAAATGCATTTACCGCTGTTTATCATTCCCCGACCCACCCATTCACACTTCTGAACACAAAATAGCTGTGCGCCCATCACATATTGTGGAGCTACACGCCCATGGTACATACTAACAGGACACATACATTTCTTGGTATAATAAATTCTCCATCAATTTTACCACATGTGTTTTTATAAATGTCCCAGTGGCTGAATTAATTTGGGATGTCAGTAGATAAATGGAAAAAACACACACACATATACAGTATATAGAGAGAGACCGATGTATGTAGGTCTCTCTATGTATTACAAATCTCTATTATATAGATGTACTCTGCATTAAAGACAGGGCATTGAGGGATAAAATTAAACTTGTTTATCATTTTCTGCCTCAAAAACTTAAAAACTATTGTAAGGAACCCAAGAAAAAATCACAAGGATGGACAGTTCCTGTTCTCTTGTGTTACTTCGGGTGTAGTATGCATAACCGCCGGCCAGGGCCGTAACTAAGGTAGTGCATTCAGTGCCATGGCACAGGGCACCGCAGGGCAAGGGGGCACTGTTTGGGCCTGTCAATTTTCCTGCTTATTATCATTCTCACTTGAAGCTTCCTCTTCTTTTATCCCCAGCATCTCCTGGCCTCCTGCATCTCTTCCCTGGCCCTTCCCCATGAGGCCATGGCCCTCTCTCAGGTGCACTATATTATGTCCCTATTTATCCCCAGCATCTCCTGGCCTCCCCTATCTCTTCCCTGGCCCTTCCCCATGAGGCCATGGCCCTTTTTCAGGTGCACTATTTTATGTGCCTATTTAAAAATGGGGGGGGGGGCGCCAATGCTCTGTCTGGCACAGGGCACCAAAAAGTCTAAAAAAGTGTAGTTACGGCTCTGCCGCCGGCCGCCAAATCCCGACAGCAGAAGCCTGGCAGAGGTGAAGATACCAAAGCTACAACTTACTAACAAACCTACTTTTACCCCCTGACCCTCCTTTAGGGGTGCCTAACCCTAACCTCCCCCCCTAGTGCCTAACCCCCCTCTAAGTGCCTAACCCTAAACACCCTTCCCCGCAGCCTAACCCTAAGTCTCCTGGGGGGTACCTAACCCTAACCTCTCACCGGGGGTGCCTAACCCTAACCTCCCCCCCTAGTGCCTAACCCCCTCTGTGCCTAACCCTAAACACCCTTCCCCGCAGCCTAACCCTAAGTCTCCTGGGGGGTGCCTAACCCTAACTCCCCCCCTTCCCCTAGCCTAACCCTCCTGTGGGGGTACCTAACCCTAAATTCCTCCGGGAGCCCTAAAACCTAAACCCGCGACTGTCTGCACCCGGCTTAGCTTCTTCGGTATGCCGGGCGTCGGGCTCCCGGCGTAGGTCTAATGACAGGCGAAAAGGATTTCGATGACTGTCATTAGTACCTTGCAGGGATTAGAGAGTCGGGAAGCCGGCGGTCGGTATTTAGACAGTCGGCTTCCTGACTACATCCCGTTACTTCATCAGATAATAACTCTCATTCTACAGATAAATGATCTATGCACTCTATAAAATAATACAGTCATCGCCTAGGAAGACTGCATGGATCACATCATTACCGTGTCGTGTATCCTGTAGTGCACCCAAGATGGCCGCCTCCTTTGTGATATGGTGTCTTACTGCATATGTAAAGCGTTTTGAGTCCTCTTATAGAAAACCGCTATGTAAATAAATGTTATTATGATGTTATTTCTGTCATGGTGGAGGGTAGTGAAGGATTTATTATGAAATAAAAAGGTTGGGAAGTCTCCCTCTTACCTGCTGCTCCACATAGCATTGCAGAACAGCCATGTATAGATGGCGTGCATCCATACACTAGGGAGAGGGACTGGGGGCAGCCCAGCAGTACGGGTAGCAGTGGGCATGACGTCATTGTGACAAACGTTGGTATGATGCACAGTGACGCTCCCATACTGCAAGCTCCTGCCCCTATACTGTGAGGTCATGCTTGCACCAGAAAGCGCACATAGTGTCCTGCGCCCCTCCTCCCCAATGTTGGGCGGTTTGGAATAAACGATACTTGGAACTGATAACTCAAAGTGGCTGCCGGACATTTGAATTATGTTCATGGTTTCTGTATTTTATGCAGAAGTGTCTTCTTCCTCCTCTTCTTCTTCTCCTCTTTTTAGCATCTAAATGTATCACATTTACATCACTGCTTATACTCAGAGGCAATCTTCCATTCTATAAGACAGCAGTAGAGAAGCCACAGAAGTGTAAGTGCGTCCACGTCTCCAGAGAGTACTCCTAACAGTGAGTGTACACGTCTAGTGAGTGCTCCTAACAGTGAGCGTCCACATCCAGTGAGTGCTCTTTCCAGTGAGTGTCCATATCCAGTGAGTGCACCTAACAGTGAGTACAGCGAGTGCTCCTAACAGTGAGTACAGTGAGTGTCCACATCCAGTGAGTGCTCCTAACAGTGAGTACAGTGAGTGTCCACATCCAGTGAGTGCTCCTAACAGTGAGTACAGTGAGTGTACACATCCAGTGAGTGCTCCTAACAGTGAGTACAGTGAGTGTACACATCCAGTGAGTGCTCCTAACAGTGAGTACAGTGAGTGTCCACATCCAGTGAGTGCACCTCGCTTTGTGGGTTAATGAATGTACATAAGAATGCACAATGTGGAAATGTAAAATCTGTCACTTCAAAGCTAACATTAGTACAACCACTTTCAGACCACCCGGGGTGGACCGACCATTTCTTTCATTAAACGTTTTCTGGTTTTCTCCTAAAATACTGCTTGTTTTATCCTCATTTATGTCTAGATGAATCATGGGAGTGAGGGGATATCGGGACTGTCTGTATTATGTGTCCTGAGAGAGACGGCACATCGGGACTGTCTGTATTACATGTGTCCTGAGAGAGACGGCACATCAGGACTGTCTGTATTACATGTGTCCTGAGAGAGAAAGCACATCAGGACTGTCTGTATTACATGTGTCCTGAGAGAGAAAGCACATCAGGACTGTCTGTATTACATGTGTCCTGAGAGAGAAAGCACATCAGGACTGTCTGTATTACATGTGTCCTGAGAGAGAAAGCACATCAGGACTGTCTGTATTACATGTGTCCTGAGAGAGACGGCACATCAGGACTGTCTGTATTATGTGTCCTGAGAGAGACGGCACATCAGGACTGTCTGTATTACCTGTATCCTGAGAGAGACGGCACATCAGGACTGTCTGTATTACATGTATCATGAAAGTGAGGGGACATCAGGACTGTCTATATTACATGTGTCCTGAGAGAGACGGAACATCAGGACTGTCTGTATTACATGTGTCCTGAGAGAGACGGCACATCAGGACTGTCTGTATTATGTGTCCTGAGAGAGACGGCACATCAGGACTGTCTGTATTACATGTGTCCTGAGAGAGAAAGCACATCAGGACTGTCTGTATTACATGTGTCCTGAGAGAGAAAGCACATCAGGACTGTCTGTATTACATGTGTCCTGAGAGAGATGGCACATCAGGACTGTCTGTATTACATGTGTCCTGAGAGAGAAAGCACATCAGGACTGTCTATATTACATGTGTCCTAAGAGAGAAAGCACATCAGGACTGTCTGTATTACATGTGTCCTGAGAGAGAAAGCACATCAGGACTGTCTGTATTATGTGCCCTGAGAGAGATGGCACATCAGGACTGTCTGTATTACATGTGTCCTGAGAGAGAAAGCACATCAGGACTGTCTGTATTATGTGTCCTGAGAGAGACGGCACATCAGGACTGTCTGTGTTACATGTGTCCTGAGAGAGACGGCACATCAGGACTGTCTGTATTACATGTGTCCTGAGAGAGACGGCACATCAGGACTGTCTGTATTACATGTGTCCTGAGAGAGATGGCACATCAGGACTGTCTGTATTACATGTGTCCTGAGAGAGATGGCACATCAGGACTGTCTGTATTACATGTGTCCTGAGAGAGAAAGCACATCAGGACTGTCTGTATTACATGTGTCCTGAGAGAGAAAGCACATCAGGACTGTCTGTATTACATGTGTCCTGAGAGAGAAAGCACATCAGGACTGTCTGTATTATATGTGTCCTTAGAGAGAAAGCACATCAGGACTGTCTGTATTACATGTGTCCTGAGAGAGAAAGCACATCAGGACTGTCTGTATTACATGTGTCCTGAGAGAGATGGCACATCAGGACTGTCTGTATTATGTGTCCTGAGAGAGACGGCACATCAGGACTGTCTGTATTACATGTATCCTGAGAGAGACGGCACATCAGGACTGTCTGTATTACATGTGTCCTGAGAGAGACGGCACATCAGGACTGTCTGTATTACATGTATCCTGAGAGAGACGGCACATCAGGACTGTCTGTATTACATGTATCATGAAAGTGAGGGGACATCAGGACTGTCTATATTACATGTGTCCTGAGAGAGACGGAACATCAGGACTCTCTGTATTACATGTGTCCTGAGAGAGACGGCACATCAGGACTGTCTGTATTACATGTTTCCTGAGAGAGACGGCACATCAGGACTGTCTGTATTACATGTGTCCTGAGAGAGACGGCACATCAGGACTGTCTGTATTACATGTGTCCTGAGAGAGACGGCACATCAGGACTGTCTATATTACATGTGTCCTGAGAGAGAAAGCACATCAGGACTGTCTGTATTACATGTGTCCTGAGAGAGAAAGCACATCAGGACTGTCTGTATTATGTGTCCTGAGAGAGACAGCACATCAGGACTGTCTGTATTACATGTGTCCTGAGAGAGAAAGCACATCAGGACTGTCTGTATTACATGTGTCCTGAGAGAGACGGCACATCAGGACTGTCTGTATTACATGTGTCCTGAGAGAGAAAGCACATCAGGACTGTCTATATTACATGTGTCCTAAGAGAGAAAGCACATCAGGACTGTCTGTATTACATGTGTCCTGAGAGAGAAAGCACATCAGGACTGTCTGTATTATGTGCCCTGAGAGAGATGGCACATCAGGACTGTCTGTATTACATGTGTCCTGAGAGAGAAAGCACATCAGGACTGTCTGTATTATGTGTCCTGAGAGAGACGGCACATCAGGACTGTCTGTGTTACATGTGTCCTGAGAGAGACGGCACATCAGGAATGTCTGTATTACATGTGTCCTGAGAGAGACGGCACATCAGGACTGTCTGTATTACATGTGTCCTGAGAGAGACAGCACATCAGGACTGTCTGTATTACATGTGTCCTGAGAGAGACGGCACATCAGGACTGTCTGTATTACATGTGTCCTGAGAGAGACGGCACATCAGGACTGTCTGTATTACATGTGTCCTGAGAGAGACGGCACATCAGGACTGTCTGTATTACATGTTTCCTGAGAGAGACGGCACATCAGGACTGTCTGTATTATGTGTCCTGAGAGAGACGGCACATCAGGACTGTCTGTATTACATGTGTCCTGAGAGAGAAAGCACATCAGGACTGTCTGTATTACATGTGTCCTGAGAGAGAAAGCACATCAGGACTGTCTGTATTATGTGTCCTGAGAGAGACGGCACATCAGGACTGTCTGTATTACATGTGTCCTGAGAGAGAAAGCACATCAGGACTGTCTGTATTACATGTGTCCTGAGAGAGACGACACATCAGGACTGTCTGTATTACATGTGTCCTGAGAGAGACGGCACATCAGGACTGTCTGTATTATGTGTCCTGAGAGAGACGGCACATCAGGACTGTCTGTATTACATGTGTCCTGAGAGAGGAAGCACATCAGGACTGTCTGTATTACATGTGTCTTGAGAGAGAAAGCACATCAGGACTGTCTGTATTACATGTGTCCTGAGAGAGACGGCACATCAGGACTGTCTGTATTACATGTGTCCTGAGAGAGAAAGCACATCAGGACTGTCTGTATTACATGTGTCCTGAGAGAGACGGCACATCAGGACTGTCTGTATTACATGTGTCCTGAGAGAGACGGCACATCAGGACTGTCTGTATTACATGTGTCCTGAGAGAGATGGCACATCAGGACTGTCTGTATTACATGTGTCCTGAGAGAGACGGCACATCAGGACTGTCTGTATTACATGTGTCCTGAGAGAGACGGCACATCAGGACTGTCTGTATTACATGTGTCCTGAGAGAGACGGCACATCAGGACTGTCTGTATTATGTGTCCTGAGAGAGACGGCACATCAGGACTGTCTGTATTACATGTGTCCTGAGAGAGGAAGCACATCAGGACTGTCTGTATTACATGTGTCCTGAGAGAGAAAGCACATCAGGACTGTCTGTATTACATGTGTCCTGAGAGAGAGGGCACATCAGGACTGTCTGTATTACATGTGTCCTGAGAGAGATGACACATCAGGACTGTCTGTATTACATGTGTCCTGAGAGAGACGGCACATCAGGACTGTCTGTATTACATGTGTCCTGAGAGAGACGGCACATCAGGACTGTCTGTATTACATGTGTCCTGAGAGAGACGGCACATCAGGACTGTCTGTATTACATGTATCCTGAAAGTGAGGGGACATCAGGACTTTCTATATTACATGTGTCCTGAGAGAGAAAGCACATCAGGACTGTCTGTATTACATGTTTCCTGAGAGAGACGGCACATCAGGACTGTCTGTATTACATGTGTCCTGAGAAAGAAAGCACATCAGGACTGTCTGTATTACATGTGTCCTGAGAGAGACAACACATCAGGACTGTCTGTATTACATGTGTCCTGAGAGAGACGGCACATCAGGACTGTCTGTATTATGTGTCCTGAGAGAGAAAGTACATCAGGACTGTCTGTATTACATGTGTCCTGAGAGAGACGGCACATCAGGACTGTCTGTATTACAAGTTTCCTGAGAGAGACGGCACATCAGGACTGCCTGTATTACATGTGTCCTGAGAGAGAAAGCACATCAGGACTGTCTGTATTACATGTGTCCTGAGAGAGACGGCACTTCAGGACTGTCTGTATTACATGTGTCCTGAGAGAGAAAGCACATCAGGGCTGTCTGTATTACATTTGTCCTGAGAGAGACGACACATCAGGACTGTCTGTATTACATGTGTCCTGAGAGAGACGGCACATCAGGATTGTCTGTATTACATGTGTCCTGAGAGAGATGGCACATCAGGACTGTCTGTACTACATGTGTCCTGAGAGAGACGGCACATCAGGACTGTCTGTATTACATGTGTCCTGAGAGAGACGGCACATCAGGACTGTCTGTATTACATGTATCCTGAAAGTGAGGGGACATCAGGACTGTCTATATTACATGTGTCCTGAGAGAGAAAGCACATCTTGACTGTCTGTATTACATGTGTCCTGAGAGAGAAAGCACATCAGGACTGTCTGTATTACATGTGTCCTGAGAGACGGCACATCAGGACTGTCTGTATTACATGTGTCCTGAGAGAGACGGCACATCAGGACTGTCTGTATTACAAGTTTCCTGAGAGAGACAGCACATCAGGACTGTCTGTATTACATGTGTCCTCAGAGATAAGGCACATCAGGACTGTCTGTATTACATGTGTCCTGAGAGAGAAAGCACATCAGGACTGTCTGTATTACATGTGTCCTGAGAGAGAAAGCACATCAGGACTGTCTGTATTACATGTGTCCTGAGAGAGAAAGCACATCAGGACTGTCTGTATTACATGTATCCTGAAAGTGAGGGGACATCAGGACTGTCTGTATTACATGTGTCCTGAGAGAGAAAGCACATCAGGACTGTCTGTATTACATGTGTCCTGAGAGAGAAAGCACATCAGGACTGTCTGTATTACATGTGTCCTGAGAGAGAAAGCACATCAGGACTGTCTGTATTACATTTGTCCTGAGAGAGAAAGCACATCAGGACTGTCTGTATTACATGTGTCCTGAGAGAGAAAGCACATCAGGACTGTCTGTATTACATGTATCCTGAAAGTGAGGGGACATCAGGACTGTCTGTATTACATATGTCCTGAGAGAGAAAGCACATCAGGACTGTCTGTATTACATGTGTCCTGAGAGAGAAAGCACATCAGGACTGTCTGTATTACATGTGTCCTGAGAGAGAAAGCACATCAGGACTGTCTGTATTACATATGTCCTGAGAGAGAAAGCACATCAGGACTGTCTGTATTACATGTGTCCTGAGAGAGAAAGCACATCAGGACTGTCTGTATTACATGTGTCCTGAGAGAGAAAGCGCATCAGGACTGTCTGTATTACATGTGTCCTGAGAGAGAAAGCACATCAGGACTGTCTGTATTACATATGTCCTGAGAGAGAAAGCACATCAGGACTGTCTGTATTACATATGTCCTGAGAGAGAAAGCACATCAGGACTGTGGCCCTCATTCAGAGGCAGTCGATTGCTCTCTCTGAATGAGGGCGGGCGCTTCTTTTTTTTAGTGCGTCCTCCTGGTCGCTAGCTAAGCTGTGGGTTACTGCTGCTGCTGTCAGTGCGGCCGCCCACAAAACCCCCACAAAACCCCCCACCCCGCCTACAAAACGGGCCGAGCTGTCGATCAACATCGACAGCCGGCCCTTTCGTAGTGAGCTCCGGAGCGAGAGAGTTTCTCTCTCGCTCCGGGGCTTGCGCACGCGCAGTGCGAAAGCTGCGAATGCGCAGGACAAAACATCGCCCCGGTTGCAAGCGCGCAGCACTTGCAACCAGGTCTGAATGAGGTCCTGTCTGTATTACATGTGTCCTGAGAGAGACGGCACATCAGGACTGTCTGTATTACATGTGTCCTGAAAGTGAGAGGACATCAGGACTGTCTGTATTACATCTGTCCTGAGAGTGAGGGGACAACAGGGCTGTCTGTATTACATTTGTCCTGAGAGTGAGGGGACATCAAGGGCTGTCTGTATTACATGTCTCCTGAGAATGAGGGGACAACAGGCTGTCTGTATTACATGTCTCCTGAGAATGAGGGAACATTAGGACTGTCTGTATTACATGTATCCTGAGAGTATCGGCACTGTCTGCATTACATGTGTCCTGAGAGTGAGGGGATATCGGGACTGTCTGTATTACATTTGTACTGAGAATGAGGAGACATCAGGGCTGTCTGTATTACATGTGTCCTGAGAGTGAGGGAATATCGGGACTGTCTGTTTTACATTTGTACTGAGAATGAGGAGACATCAGGGCTGTCTGTATTACATGTGTCCTGAGAGCAAGGGGACACAGGACTGTCTGTATTACATTTGTACTGAGAATTAGGGGATATCAGGGCTGTCTGTATTACATGTGTCCTGAGAGTAACAGGACTGTCTGTATTACAAGTGCCCTGAGAGTAACAGGACTGTCTGTATTACATGTGATGTGTCCTGAGAGTGAGGGGACATCAGGACGGTCTGTATTACATTTGTACTGAGAATGAGGAGACATCAGGGCTGTCTGTATTACATGTGTCCTTAGAGTAACAGGACTGTCTGTATTACATGTGTCCTGAGAGTGAGGGGACATCAGATGAACGATTTGAGCGATGCGCGTTCCCGATGGTCAAATAACGATATCTGACATCTGATGTGTTTGCAGTCAGACTTGGACGATTCCATTCATTTTGATGCAGTCAAAAATCGTTCAAATCATTCATCTGACAAATCTGACCGTGTGTATGCTCCATAAGAAGTAAAGTCCTCACATTAGCGGTCACTTCACTTCTATATCGGGACCCTGCAGCGCTACTGCACATGTGCGGTCTGCTGACCACAGCAACCTGCATCCACATATCAGATCCACGAGAGACCACATCAACCTGCATCCACATATCAGATCCACGAAAGACCACAGCAACCTGCATCCACATATCAGATCCACGAAAGACCACATCAACCTGCATCCACAGGTCAGATCCACGAGAGACCACAGCAACCTGCATCCACATATCAGATCCATGAGAGACCACAGCAACCTGCATCCACATATGAGATCCACGAGAGACCACAGCAACCTGCATCCACATATCAGATCCATGAGAGACCACAGCAACCTGCATCCACATATCAGATCCACGAGAGACCACAGCAATCTGCATCCACATAGATCCACGAGAGACCACATCAACCTGCATCCACATATCAGATCCACGAGAGACCACAGCAACCTGCATCCACATGTCAGATCCAGGAGAGACCACAGCAACCTGCATCCACAGGTCAGATCTACGAGAGACCACAGCAACCAGCATCCACATGTCAGATCCACGAGAGACCACAGCAACCTGTATCCACATGTCAGATCCACAAGAGGCCACAATAACCTGCATCCACATGTCAGATCCACGAGAGACCATAGCAACCTGCATCCACATGTCAAATCAACGAGAGACCACAGCAACCTGCATCCACATGTCAGATCAACAAGGGGACAAAGCAACCTACATCCACGTGCCACATTCACAAGGGGTCACAGCAAGCTGTATCCATGTGTCAGATCCACAAGGGGAGACAGCAACCTACTGTACGACCACATGTCAGATCCACGAGAGACCACAGCAACCTACATCCACGTGCAAGATTCACGAGGGGCCACAGCAACCTGCATCCACATGTCAGATCCACGAGAGACCACAGCAACCTACATCCACATGTCAGATCTACGAGAGACCACAGCAACCTGCATCCACAGGCCAGATCCACTAGAGACCACAGCAACCTACATCCACAAGTCAGATCTAGGAGAGACCACAGCAACCTGCATCCACATGTCAGATCCACGAGAGACCACAGCAACTTGCATCCACATATCAGATCCACAAGAGACCACTGCAACCTGCATCCACATGTCAGATCTACGAGAGACCACAGCAACCTACATCCACATGTCAGATCCACGAGGGAGAACACAGCTACCATCATCCACATATCAGATCCACGAGAGACCACAGCAACCTGCATCCACATATCAGATCCACGAGAGACCACAGCAACCTGCATCCACATGTCAGATCCACGAGAGACCACAGCAGCTTGCATCCACATGTCATTTCGACAAGGGGACAAAGCAACCTACATCCACGTGCTAGATTCACAAGGGGCCACAGCAACCTACATCCACATGTCAGATCCACGAGGGAGAACACAGCTACCATCATCCACATATCAGATCCACGAGAGACCACAGCAACCTGCATCCACATGTCAGATCCACGAGAGACCACAGCAGCTTGCATCCACATGTCATTTCGACAAGGGGACAAAGCAACCTACATCCACGTGCCAGATTCACAAGGGGCCACAGAAACCTACATCCACATGTCAGATCCACAATGGGAGACAGGAACCTACTGTACATCCACATGTCATATCGACGAGAGACTACAGTAACCTGCATCCACGTGCCAGATTCACGAAAGATCACAGCAACCTGCATCCACATGTCAGATTGACGAGAGATCACAGCAACCTCCATCCACATGTCAGATCAACAAGGGAACAAAGCAAACTTCATCCACGTGTCAGATTCACGAGGGGCCACAGCAACCGGCATCTACGTGTCAGATCCACAAAGGGTCACATGTCAGTTTGGGTTGGGTAGAATACAGACAGTGGCTTTACCGACAATTAGGTAAGTGTCCTAACCCTCCCCCTAATACTAACCCATCTTTCCCACAGCCAACCCTAACCCCCGCCCCCACCACCACAACCTAACCCTCCCCTAATGCCTAACCCCTAAACCTAATACTTACAGTTGGGAAGACAGCGGCCGGGATTCTGGAGCCACGATTCTGACTACATCCCGTTAGATTGATGAGATGACACAGGAACATGCATGCACATGGCAGATTCACGAGGGGCCAGGACCACCCCCATCGGTATATTTGGTGTCACAGCAGTCATCACTATCAGAGCCCACTTGTATCAGCCCTATCCTTGGTGCAAAAGATCCGTCTGAAAAGAGGTGTAATTACACAATGAAAAACTCTGCGCAGTCCCAGCGTCACGCCTTCACTGAACGTTGCCTATGTGAGGATGGACGGTTACAGCCCCATCAGCTGCAAGTGGAGATAGCTCATAGTTGTGTATGCTGGTCCTGGGGAAAAAACACGCACTGTACGCTCCGCAGATGGACTTTTGTTCATCTCTCCATCCGCTGCAGGTGACAGCAATGGAAGTGAAGTGGGACATTCATGAGCAGAGAATTGTGTACCAGGCTAAAGGGATACTTATGTTGGAAGATCTGTGTCATGCATGTTACATGCCGGATACTTACTGGTTCATTTGTCGGAGCATGGTTTTTGTTTTTTTTTAAATCTGCAAATTTCACACGTGGGGAGCAGAACTGGACAGGGATATAACACGCCGCGGCAGAGTCCATTTGCTGAGCATATCCTGCGAATAATCTCTAGGAGCTTTAGGGCCTGGCCCTGAGTCACATGCAGCAGCGTATATTCACTGGCGGTGGCCCGTCTGCAACTTTATGCAAATGCCGCTACAAACTCCTTCCCTTGAGAACATTGGTGCAAGGACTGAGACGCCCACTTTTAGCGCCTGTGCGCGCTGTAATACGGATTGGTGCGTCCTTATACGCCACCATCAACACTTGCACCAGTCCCGTGGCAGGTGCGGTGTCTCCATCTGACCACGGCCTCCTATGCCTGCGGCTGTGCGTCTGGGAACACCTCTATTTGCACTGATACGCCGGTGACACTCCCATAACACGTCCACTGAATGGACCATATGTGCGGCACTACTAGTCACCTCCCAGTCACCGGCCAGGAACGTCCATCACTTTTCCTTCACACTTCTGATCCCGTGCGTCTCGATCAAACCAGCACCTTTGTGTGTACACTATACAGCACCAGGGACGTATCTATAATGGGTGCAGGGTGTGCAGTGCACACGGGCCCCTGGGTCCATGGGGGTCCCACACTGCACACCCTGCACCCATATAGTCTTATCCTTACCTGTCCGTAGTGCTGAGCCGACGCTGCAGAGCGGCAAAAATCCTTGGGAAAATGGTGACACCCATTTTCCCGGTGATTCGTGCATGCACAGTACTGCTGTCCCCGGGAAAACGTCGCAGGTGCCACATTCCTGGAGTCCGCGCATGCGCAGTAATTCTGTCACTAAGCCAGAATCTACTGCACCGCGGACCGCCGGAGAGAGGAGGTGGTCTGCACACAGGCCCCCTCCTCCTCAGCGCGTGCTGTGCACTGTAGGACTTTTTTGCGCAAGCAAAGTGCTAGATAAATGTAGAATCTGATTGGTTGCTATGGGCAACATTTCCACTTCTATAAATCCGCACTGTAGTAAATATACCCCTTACACTCTAGAACGTTGATTTGCTGTTTCAGTTGAATTATTATTCTATCATCTGCTGCTAGTTATTAAAAAAAAAAAACAAGGGGAAGAGTTAATAATTATAATATTCCCTGATACTCTATAGCCCCAGTGCAGATAATGGCGTACAGACGCTGCGGACACACTGGTACTGGTATACACATAAGAGCATTGATAGATGTAGTCTAAACACAGACACACTCATATATACAATGTACAGAATTGGCCTCACACCTGTACTGTGCAAGCTGCAACTAATTCCTCTGCATCAGGATCAAACTATACATTACTCTGTACAAAATGTATTATACTTATAATATAGAAAGGAGCCCAAATTTGTGAGTAGTTAATTCATTGATTTACAGGAAAGTGAGATTTTATTTTGTTTTAATTAGAACGAGTCTGTCTGCAACTAAGGAGAAAACGGCAAAGTTATCAAATAGGGATTTAAATTTGACTTTAGGGCTGATCCTGAGTCACAGGCAAGTCTCAATGCGCACGCATCTAGCTTCTTTCAGAATACCGCGTATGCGCCAAATATAAACATCAGTCATCCACACACAGAGGAAAATCGCTAGTGAGTCCGGAATGATCCATCCATCGATTGACCACACTTTCTAGGAAATGGGTCGTAACTGGGAGGTGACCAATGCGATCGCACGGAACTCTCCTGTCTCGTGGTGACACCAGCGCACGCTTCTGAAAAGGGTGCGTGGGCTCGCAGGGAAGGGGAGTGGCCTTGCAGCTTGCCCCGGGTTTTATTACTCTGGGAGCGTGCCCAGCACTCCCGGAGATGCCGGGCTGCCCCCAGAGACTTGCCCCACACTGCCGGCTCTTCCTCAGTGCCCGGATGCCAGTCACTACACAAAAATATTACAGTAGTGCGCCCGGGTCCAGGACAATGAGGAGGAGCCGGATGGTAACACCCAGTGCAGTCTGCACCCCCTCCCCAGTGGTGCCACTACATGGGAGTGTTGTGGGCATGTAAGTCAAATTTCTTGCTCGATCGTATCATGTCTGTATGGAGCCAGATCTGTTGCACCTAGCATGGGTCTGGTGTAAGTCCCAGTACTAATGAAGAAGGCTGCGGCTTTGGATGTAAAGTCAGTGAGCAGAACAGGCGTCCACGTGCAGCCACACTGATTTAGTATACAAAGTCGGACTCTCCCATTACCATAAACAAGCAAGCAGGCTGCCATGGCCATACAGAACAGCGGACGCAGACACCGTCAACACTGAATCAGCCAATTAGTGGTAAATGTAATAGCCTGTGAGATGCAGGCAACGGAGGCCTAGAGATCAGTGTGCTGCTTGTAGTGCGCCAGACGTAGTAGTGACTCATACACCGGCAGATGGTAGCGGTGATGCCCTTTACTATAACGGTGGTGGTATAGTATACTTGCGGTCCAGCTATGTGGCTCTGGGTGGCTCTATGCTGTGAAAGTCTCCTGGGTCCGTCTGTCCTCATGGAGCGCCGGGGAGTAAAGACGTGCAGAGATGCCGTGCATGCGCATGTCAGGGGTGGGGCCTGTCTGACTGAGCTCCGGCAGCGGCTCAGTCCTACCTGACAGATGCTGGAGGGAGGCAGCGCAGGAGCGCACTCTTTCCAACATCACTGACCTAAAAGGGGGAGGTACTTTAATTCAAGTGGGAGGAGCTCCAACCAAAATGTCTTATTCTTGTGAGTTTGGAGGAAGATTCCTTTGTTACATCATTAATTATCTCACTTCGGAAGCTGTGGGGCAGCCCCTGGGCTCTCCCATATACGCATATCATCCCACCACTCCAGCGCACACTCGGAAGGAGTGTGTGACACCAAAATAGCAGAGCTATACCCCTTTTACACCGACCTGAAAATCCCGGGTTGATGCACGTGAATGCACATCTTTGTCAGTGTAAATGGATCCATCCGGGTCCAGGGACCCGGGCATCCAACACGGGCAATTTGCAGGGTTGGCCACGGGTCGTTCCCGTGTCACCCTGCAGTGTAATCGTGCCGCATGCTGCCCGTTTGGCCGGCTTGAGTGACGCTTGGAGATGACATAATCTCCTAAGCGTCCACTGCAACGCAGGAAGGGCCGGGTCACTGCAGATCCGGCTTCGATGTGGACGGTGCCGACCTGGGCCGTGTAAAAAGGGTCTGTCCCGGGTTGGAAACGTGGTGAATTTCTGAAGTCTGGACGATGATTCTGGAACAAACATGGGGATTTTTTTTTATGTCTCCCTGGTGTGAAGGGGAGGGGGTGTGGGGGGGTGTCAGGAGGGTCGCCGTGAGGCTTGCCTGCCTTTATGGGGGGCCGGGAGCGGCACTTGATTTTCGGGAGTCTCCCGGACAAATCGGGAGGGTAGGCAAGTATGGCCTAGTGACACCGCTGGTTAGCTGCAATTTCATTTGAATTATGTATGTGAATGATATTAGTGCTCCCAAGTTCTTGTTTTAGGTGTTGCGTTGTTGAATCCTCTGGCTGGTGTAAATTGTTGGAGCTGCTTTCAATTAAGTGTTCAGGGGCATAACTAGTAATTTGTGGGCCCCATAGCAACATATGTAAGGGCCCCTTGTACCACCCAATGGCAAAAAAACTCACATAGAAACATGGGAAAGACAAGTAAGACAGGCCTCCCTAGCTGTGGGCCCAATAACCAGGGCCGTAACTAGGGGTGTGCGAGGGGTTCTGTCATCCAGGGCGCAGGGCTCTGTTGGCAGCACCGTCGTTGCCCCACAGCCCTTGCATCTGGCTAGCACCCTGTAACCAGTATCGTGTCCTTAGGACTCTCCAGACACGCACCCTGCAGCCTTTATAGGAGGATGTTCCGGGGTGTGCCATACTTCCTGGTGCTGGCAGACCCACCCCCTCAGTGCGATGTCATGATGTCGTGCGCTCAAGGGACGGGTGGGCTGGCACTGCCCATAGCAGCTGCATCCGCTGCACCTATGGTATTTACGCCGTTCAAAGTAGTAAATGATGTGAACTTTCTTGTGAACCTAATGCACTTGAAGGGAGTTAAAGAATTGTAATATATATTACAGCAACACAAAATGGGTGCAGGGGAGAGAAGTAGGATAAGGGGAAGGACAGAGAGATGGATCAGAGTGGAGTGATCAGGTTTGCAAGCGGCTTATAAATCAGCAGTGATCTTATCCCAGTGAACAGGTCAGTAGGGAGCGTCTGGGGGTGTAGAAAGCAGGTGCTGGAGGTGGGGGGGGGGGTAACTGAACTCACTGATGAGTGATGGATTTTGTCCTCCTGGATCAGTGATATCAAGTACAGTGTTTTCCTCCTGTTCAACTCCAGCTCAACTCCCAATGATGATATATTAATCTTACTACACTGTAACAAAACACTTGCAACCTCGGATGCACTGGTACTATGGGAAAGAAACACGTGCTCAGTGATTTCTATCAGCCCCCAATACAGGGTGGTACTATGGGGAAGAAACACGTGCTCAGTGATTTCTATCAGCCCCCAATACAGGGTGGTACTATGGGGAAGAAACACGTGCTCAGTGATTTCTATCAGCCCCCAATACAGGGTGGTACTATGGGGAAGAAACACGTGCTCAGTGATTTCTATCAGCCCCCAATACAGGAACAGAACTATGGGAGACAATGGAGGCGCCTGCCGCCGGGCACCACACTGAAGGGGCATCTTCTCCATTACCCACAATATATTCATCCCACTTAGTGCTGTAAATAAGTACCTGGAGTGTACCGTCACGGCCGAACAATACATAGCACCCCTTCCCAGCCCCTGAGAAGCCACCATACACTACTGGAGAGCTCTGTGTTAGACCATCAGCTGCCGCCTCCATCTATCTATAGCCTGTCCCTACTCATTAGTGTCACTGCTCCTCAGCAGCTTCTTATGTCAGTGTGATACGTCCAGCATCCCCGTCACCCACAACTCTCTGTACCACTCCTCCCTGGCGACAGCCTTAGCCGCTCGGACCCGTGCAGCAGTCCCGGCGCATCCCATCACCAACAACTCCCCGTCCCACTTCTCCCTAGCCGTTGAGCCCTGTAGCAGTCCCGGTGCTCCCCACCACTGTCCGTCCCACTCCTCCCTGCCGGCACCCCTAGCCGTGGACCCCTGCAGCAGTCCCGGCGCTCCCCACCACTGTCCGTCCCACTCCTCCCTGCCGGCACCCCTAGCCGTGGACCCCTGCAGCAGTCCCGGCGCTCCCCACCACTGTCCGTCCCACTCCTCCCTGGCGGCAGCCCTAGTCGCGGACCCGTGCAGCAGAGTCCTGAGTTGCTGGCCTGAGGACAAGCACAGCTGCAGATCTTCCAGGAGCTGGATGTCAACAAGGATGTATCGAACAGAGCTGCGAGTAAGTCCTCAAAGTCACTACACGGGGTGGTTTTCTCCTCCATCAGGGGTATTAAGAGGGCACCCCCCATCAGGTGGCTTTCGCTTCCATTAGGAGCCTTGCGCTAATTGCACCATACAGGTCACTATCTTACCTGTGACTAATGCATACAGTGGTGTCCACATACATCTATCCTCCGTGCGACACATAACGCGTGATCGCAGAGTGACTCGGTAGCACCAATCATCTTTTCGTGCACATTTTTTTCTTTTCAAATGTGTCTTATTCGCACGGCGATGTGAATAGGACGCACACGCAGCTTCTGCTAATTAAAGTCACCTGCGGCATGCCTATATGCTGTGTGCTACTGCGGGTGTATCTGCATGCGAGATGCTACATTACAGTGTCAGCGGCTGTGATGGGGGGCACCAAATTATAACGTGCCTCCGGGCGTCTGGGATAAATTTATGCCACTGCCCCAGTAACCTCACACCACAAACACTAGCAATAAAAGGCTTAGACAAACAATAAGAGAACAACATAATGGGCTCTATTTATTAACATTATTTTTACTAAAATAAAGTGAAAAAGGGTGTTTTCACTCCCTTTTCACATTATTTTAGTATCACCTACAGTTACTAAAGGGCAATTGGAGTAGAATTCGTAAAATTCTACACCAACCCCTAAGTATCACTTATTTTTAGTAATCAGATCGCATTTCCCATAATTGTAATGGGAAATGTGATCTGACCAAAGTTACTAAAAATAAAACGAGAAAAAATACTGGGGAAAGTGCTGTGATAATAACGCCACCTGGAGGTGGCGTTATCCAGGCTCTCCCATGGTTACTGGACTCCTGCTCTGCTCTAACGGACAGAGCAGAGCCCGGAGCTGGCCCCAGTGATCAGCTGTGTGGTCTAAACAGACCACACGCTGATCTCTGCCCAAAAAAAAGTAAAAAAATAACAAACTTACCTGTATAAATTACCGATCACTTAGGATGGACAAGGACAGGAGTCACATGACTGAGAGGACAGTATATCTCAACCTGGAGACCATCCTTCTGCTGACTGGAGAGTAGTTTATATCCTCATAAGCCTCGAGGAAGAGACTGGGACGTCTCGAAACGCGTCGGAGGTGATCCATCAGTGCCTACAGACAGAAACCAAGTTTTCCTTCGGTCAGAGGAGCCTACCAGTTTGGATGAAATCTTTGGACCCAATAGAGGGTGTATCCGGAACACTCTGTATTCTTCTTTAACGCCTGTGGCTCCATCTCTCCAGGCTGGTACGATCCACCTTTTTTCCCGATATTCATCTGGAGGTTTATTCTCCTCCTATATGTACCTACGTTTAAACTGCCACTTTTTTGGGGGATTACTAATCCCTAAATGTTTATTCATATACCACTATTTGCATGACATATCTTGTATATGTTTTTTAAACGTGTGTCAAGTTCTACATTTTATATTATACTGTCTATAATTTTTGATATACAGAAATTAATCTGTTTTTATATAACTATACTAAGCGAGGTCCTTTGAATATATTTTAAACCTCACTTTTCTGTTGTTGTAGCAGAGTAAAAGCCCACGCATATAGGTAGAAACACATTTTCTCTTTCATTGTATCTTTTTGGGGGCACTTAGGGGTACCCCTACCTAGGCAGGCATGCAAATTATTCTTTGACGCGCATGTCCACTATCGATTCCTACCTATCTATACACTCTAAATGTCGCTATCTAGCGTTATAAGTCGCACAAGAAATAATTGCTTTCAGACTTTGATTGTGGTTCCAAAGCACAAAATTATATTATTCACCAAAAAGCAGATAGTTACACGCTGTGATCTAAATACAATTAGCGCAAACAAATTATACAATCACAAGGTACAGTCGATACATACGCAGGAGCTCTGGATCCAGATTCCCGGCATTAAAGGTGAAGCCTCCGTCAGAAGAAAGAACAAGCAGACTAACTACTGGAAATAAAGTGTCCATATATGTATCCTTACAGAGAAAGGCAATACAATAGAACAAGTTGGCATAATTCCATTGGTTCTTCTGTTGCAATACAGTTCACAGGTCAGTTTGTATGATCACAGGGCCTGATTCAGAGCCGCTTGTAAGCGGCCGCTCGTTCGTTCCGAGCGATGTTTGCACAACTGTGCATGCGTACGGATCATAATACACATGCGCGAACCAGTCAGTGCGGCCGAAAATCGTTTGTTCGCTAAATAGTGAATGCCTGCTATTTTGAGTGACAGGAGGAGGCGTATGTGGGTGGTAACAGGGGAAGGTGCTTGAAAACGGGGAGTGGAGATCAGAACGCAGGCGTGCTTAAAGGTCAAAACGGGCGTTTTATGGGTGTGCATAATTAATACAGCAGCGTCATTGACCACGTCACTGGGTTATTTTATAGTCAGAACTGCTCGCAAGATTGTGGTAGGAAAAACCAACCACAAGAATAGCAAGCAGTTCATACGCTGGTCGATGTACTCGATTAATCTAATAAATAGCGGACATGACGTAGGATGCGAGCTGCCAGGGGGCGTAGTTTTCAAAAAAACTACCGCATGTTTTGTACGCTCATTCAGACCTAGAGGCGTGAACAGACCGCAAAGAGCGAACGGTTCATTTGAATAGCCACCCCTTTTTTCTGAACGAGTGAGCGCAAATAGCGTCCGGCTCTGAATCAGGCCCACAGTCCAGCCTCCAACAGCTCTTTGTGTCCATTCCCGCTGAAGAACAAGTCTAAACTGGCTGCATTACAGAGTTCATTTTAATGCCTAACTCTCTATGATCCATAATTTGCTGACGCATGTTGCGATTTCCTCACCGATGGAACCAGAAGTCTGCAAATAAACAGTGGTTTAGAATAGCACCAAACACGGTCTGTTTATCATGTACTAAACCTGAGATCTTAAATACAGTCGCTTTATTACATACTGAAAAATAAATAAAACCTTGAATATAAACCTTTATGCTAGGGAACCTTTTTATGTAAGTGTGCAATGTGTAAGTGTAAGGATATTAAGAAATGCCGCTAGTTAGCGTTGTGCATCTATGTGTTTGTGAAGTACTCCGTGGTACGTGTTTTGCAGGGTTGGTCATGTTATATGTTTCAGTAAATGTATGTATTTATATAATGAGGACTTTTAACATTGTTGTATTGCATGGGACTCGCACGACGCTAAATAATAGCATCGCCGTATGTACTTATGTGTGAGATTCGCTAAAATGGCGCTGAGCGGCCATTCGAAAAAATGGCATCTTGTTGCCATTCGCAAAATGGCGTAGAGCAGATTTTAACAGATTCTGTCTCAGCCAATTATCCAGCTTCGACACCACATTCTCTTAAAACCCATAACCATTAGGTGACAGGGAGGAGTCTTAGCGAACGCACAAAGATAGCCCGCCTTATGGGCGTGTTATAGCAGTGTCGCAGGTGTGTGACAGTGTAAGCGGCTGCATTCTTAGATGCACAGCCACTGCCACGGAGGGCGTGGTCAAAGGGAGAAACTGCACCTGCCATGGGGCTGCTGCAACGCAAGTGTCGATGATATATCCGATAATGCACCGATGATGGTGTCTAAGGAATCACCAGCGATGTTACAGCATGCAGAGAAACTGAAAGTGGGCGTCTCAGTCCTGGCACATTCAGACGCAGGCATCTACACCAGGGGAAGGGCTGATACTAGCATTTTATTTATTTATTAACAGTTTCTTATATAGCGCAGCATATTCCGTTGCGCTTTACAATTGTAAGCATTAATAGAACAAAACTGGGTAATAACAGACAGATATATAGGTAGGAAGGCCCTGCTCGCAAGCTTACAATCTATAGATTTGCGTATTATTGCAGACGCAAGATCAGACGCAGCAGCTTCCTCTTCTTCTTAATCAGGCCCAATGGGAGAGCGGTACAGGTGGTTCTTGTATTTTTTTTTAAAAAATGACACAAAAAAAATGTTTTTCATAGCAGGTTGACAGCGGCCTGTGTCGTGCGCATCAACGTAAAAAGTATTGTCCTCACCGAGCGTTTACGTTACTTTCCATGCCAGCACTGGGCAGGGGAGCGAATGTTTGTCCCTCAATGAATAGTGTCCGTGTTGTGTGGTTCTGCCCTAAACTACACGTCTGCTCTGAGCCTGCATGAGACACGACAGATGAATGTAATTCCCAGAGCGGGCTCCGGGATCCTGTGCCTGAACATATGCTTCTACTTTAGAGCTGCCTGTAAAAAAGTGCACAGAACGGTTCCTATTTTTATTTGAGAGGACGGGGTTGGCATTAGCGGTTAAACTTTGCTGACCCGAGCATGTTTCTCAGCCACCCACAAAGCTGCCATACTATTGCTGTAATGCATACATCTACAGCTCTGCGGCTCGCTCTGCTCTGCACGGCAGGAAAAATAACATTTACCAGCAAATAAAAACCAATTGTCTCTCACAGTACACAGGAACCACTTCCTTCTGGTGCAGCTATAAATACAGAGATGTCAGGAGAGATCTTTGGGAAAGGGGTGGGGTGGTCATGCTAGACTGACAACCTACCAGTAACATGCCATGTGGTGTGGAACTATAAAGCCCAGAACAACCTGACAAAGTTGTAGTATTATTATAGCCGGAAGATTTACGTTGTCTACAACACGCCCCGAAAATGGCCAGGGCACGCATGGATTTTTTTGCCGCCACTCCCCATTACCACCCCCCAAACGGCCCCTGTCAATCACAAATTCAAGTGAAAAGTCGCTGCAAGCGACTACGGTAAAGTATCTTGACACATGAGCAGTGCCGATAATCGCTGAATTGCGTGAACATAGGGCCCAGAGTTCGGCTGCAAGTATTTTCGCAGATATCCCTAATAAGCATATGCAAACGCAGGGGGGAGTTCCGTCTGCCTGAAAACCCCCCTCCTCAGCTCACACCATCACCACAATAGTAATATAATACAATGTTACTAGTGCTGCATGTTCTTCTCAGTATCACAAATGAAATGATTAGAACCACCTGTGGATCTTTTAAAATGTGTCAGCCAGTAATAAATATACCTGTGCACCAACTATGAGATGTGGAAAACATGCACTGTTAGGGGTGCACTGCTATAGACCATCAATAGGGTTAATTATTAATACTGTATAATAATACACTATCCCATACTTCCCAACATGACCCTCTCCAGGAGGGACACAATGCTCTGGTCCTGGACTTCCCTGGTAAGAGATGAAACTGCAGCGCAGTTCAAAATTCAAATAGGGGAGCCACACCAACTGTCATTTCACACACTGCCAAACATCACTGGCTGGGACTCACTGGCAGTTGGTGTGACTCCCCTATTTGAATTTTGGACTGTACTGCAGCCCCACCTGGAGGCGCCACCAATCATGAATTACCAGGGAAGTCCAGGACCAGAGCATTGTGTCCCTCCTGGAGAGGGTCATGTTGGGAGGTATGCTATCCAGTGCATATGGAGACCAATATGTACATATATGTCCAGGGCAGTGCTAGGTTCTTCTGCTGCTACCCCAGACTCCCGGACTTGCTTCATACTCTGGAATGGTGCCCGGCCACATCTGAAAAATAAACATTCTGCTCAGACAGGATGGACCTACTGCCATATCTAATGGCATGCTGTGATCGCTGGTCCTGTATATGCTGGAATTATGCAACACAATACACTTTGTATGATGCATATTAAAGCTGGATAAGTGCTAATGATGCCCTCTTCATGGACCAGCCACACTCACTCTAAAATCAAGCATTTGGAAACCCCCCTCTAGAAATCCTGCGTTTGCCACTGATAAGGGTTAGGTATTAAATCCCAGCTCCTCCATAGCCGCCAGGATGTAATGCTGATACCAGAAGCCCGACAGAGGAGAATCCCAAAAACGCAGGTAAGTCCCCTAACCCTTCCCTTCTCCCCTCCTAACCCTCACTTAGGGGTGCCTAATACTAAAACTCCCGGGGTGGTGCCCAACCCTATGTTGCCCCCCCCAGGGTTGCCTAAACCTAACCGTCCCCCACCCGCACACTAAACCTAACCCTCCCGGGTTGGTGCCTAACCTTAACCTCACCCCAGTGGTATCTAACCCTAAACCCTCCTTTCCCCTAGTCTAACCCTAACCCTTCCCGGGGGGTGTCTAACCCTAACCCCCCCCCCAGTGGCGTATAACCCTATTCCCCTGTTTCCCTAGCCTAAACCTAATCCTTCCCGAGGGGTTCCTAACGCTAATCCCCCGGAGGTGCCTAAACCTAACAACCCCCCCTCACGCTGCTAAGTGCTAAGGACAGCCGGACTTACCTCGATCGGTCCAACGTCCTTTGATATTCCGGCGTCGGGATTAAGATAGGTGGCGGTATTTCGACACCTATCTTAAGTCCCTTGTCGGGCTTCTGCTGTCGGGATATATACCGGCAGCATTTAGTCTGCCGGTCTATAAATTACATCCCCCCTAATAAAACCCAATAAAGTTATATAGTTGATATATTTTTAATTTAATTAGCATATGCGGCAAGTCTGACCAGCCGCAAACACTGCAGCTCTCATGACAAGCCGAGAGCTCTCATGCTGTGAAGAAGATCGCAATGGATTATATATGCAGGCCATAAAATGGCGTTAAAACGGTCAGACACACCTGCGTTTGCCATGTTGACCTGTAGGAGATCCTGGTCATCAGAGCTGGATTAACAACAGGGTGGCCAGGGCGGTAATGATAGGGACATAACATGCATGATAATAGACTCACAGGGGTATATTTACTGAAGTGTAGGTTTTTAGATGTGGAGTTGTTGCCCATAGCAACCCATCAAATTCTATCTATTATCTTCTAGAAGGTGCTAGATAAATGATAAAAACCAGCACACACTTATAAATATACCCCTAACACTAAGAAGGCCCTGCCCAGGGAGAGCTCACAATATAAAGAGAATGCAAGAAATTACAGTACACACGTAAGTTATGGGTTTCAAATTGTATTTAGCACTATTGCACTGCAAGAATGACAATGTTGCATGCTAAACACACAACCATATAATATCTATGTGCCACCAGAGGTGATTATGTTTGCCGTCTCTATACATAGGGTCCATTTATCAATAACTATTGGCGACATATTCAACGAAAAACACCCGTTTTGGGAGGATATCCGCAAATAATCAGTATCCATGCAATGTATTATGGAAGGACCACAGCAGATATCTCCGATACCTGCTGCAGTACCACCATTTCCGACAGCAGCAAGAACCCCGTCCAGGTTTCTATGGGGAATGGAATGTTGTCAGATTTATGTTCTATTACTGCAGCCTATGGGCTTTAGCCACCGGGAATGTGTGGTCTGCAGACCACGCATGTGCAGGAGTCCGGCACAGGAGTGAAGAGACGTTCCCTTCACTCCAAGCACTTTGCAGGGACGTGCTCTTTTGAAGCCCATGTCTCTTTGATACATGCTGGCATTAAGATCACATCCTGCAGTGCGTGCGATCATGGGCACTAGTGACTAGAGATGAGCTGTTCGGATTATTGGAATCCGTACTGCTCCGAACACCAGGGATCAGAGTCCGCGGCTTGGGTGTTTCCGCCTGACTCAGATCCCACTTCGAGGCCGAACATCATCCTCCCGACGTCAGGTTCTCACGAAAGTTGGTTTCTATATAAGGCGCCATGACCGGGACTTGGCGCCATTTCACTCAAGCGCTGCTCTGCTCATTAAAGTGTCCAGACTCACAAGTGGCTGTGCTGGTAGAGTGACTGTAGGGGGCACACTACACGCTGATGTATGCTGCACGATACTCTGCTGATTAAAGTGGCTGTGTCCAGACTCACAAGTGGCTGTGTGTACAAGGCATGCTGACGTATGCTGCGCTGTGCTCATGTCCATCTGCTCCAGTGTAAAGAAAAAGTAAAATAATATTTTTAAAAAAAGTTTAAAAAGTAAAAAAAAACATATATATATATTTTTTTGGAGCTGTACCCCACTTTGACTCCTTGGGCCATAGCCCACTGTTTATACAAGTACTGTGACTCCTTGGGCCATAGCCCACTGTCTATACAAGCACTGTGGCTCCTTGGACCATATCCGACTGTGTATACAAGCACTGTGACTCCTTGGGCAATAGCCCACTGTGTATACAGGCACTGTGACTCCTTGGGCCATACCCCATTGTGTATACAAGCACTGTGACTCCTTGGGCCATAGCCCACTGTGTATACAAGTACTGTGACTCCTTGGGCCATAGCCCACTGTGTATACAAGTTCTGTGACTCCTTGGGCCATAGCCCACTGTGTATACAAGCACTGTGACTCCTTGGGCCGTAGCCCACTGTGTATACAAGTGCTGTGACTCTGCTGGCCATACCCCACTGTGTGTCCATAACACACAAGTACTGTGATTCCGCAGTGAGTGGTGATTAGTAAATACATAATACTAGTAAGTAGTTTTTGGACAACTTGAGTGTTTTCATCAATATGGATCACAACAACCAACCGAGAGCAGAAGCATCAAGCAAATGGTAGCACTGCAGCTGCTGCAACCAGTCATGATGACGATACTAGTCCTTCACTATCATCTAAAGCTGATGGTCAAGGACGTAGAAACTTTAAAAAATCAGGGTATCTGAAATAAAAAAAATCGAGATTTTACAGGGGTAAATACAAAAACACCTCTAAAGGTTAGAGCAGAAAAACAGCATGCAGTGGCAAGGAAAGGCTCAGGCCTTGGCCTTTATTTCTGAGTGGTGGTTCTGCAATTGTCAGTGAGGCATCTTCTGCCTCTCATGACAATGAAAGACCTTTTTCACTCAGACTTTAGAAGAATTGTAAAAAAACTGAAAACCACTAAGTCAGTAGATCAAACTTTGCATTCAGAAACACAAATATCACAAATCCCTGAGGATAGTCTATGTGTGTCCACGAGTGCTATGTGTGAGCCTGACCTTTCAGAGAAGCCTCCTTCCACAGTCTCTGCTCCCTCTGTATTTGTGGGGATAAGCAGCATAAGTATTGCTGATGACATATAAATTGAGGATGCCACCGTGGAATTGCAAAAGGATGAGGAGGATATTTGTGTAGTTGACAATGGCACTAATGAGAATATTGAGGATGAGGATGTTGTTTGTGTAATTCGGGCACCAGTGGAAGCAGCTCTTGGCCATGATAAGAAGGCTGCCGTGGTCATGCCTGGACATAGGACCAACAAATCCACCTAGTAGTAGTTTAACAAAACAATTGACTGTTAAACAATCCTTTCAAGGAGAAGTATGACAGCTCTCACCCAGTCGCACAGCGGATCACTGACGCCATGACAGCTATGCTAGTATTAGATCTGCATCCAATATCCACAATTAATGCAGTGGGTTTTTTCACAGTTAATTGAGGTCCTGTGTTCCCGCTACCAATTTCCATCTTGGTTTCATTTTACCCAAATATCCATTCCTCGGCTGTACCAGGACGTAACCCCCCCCTAATTATTGGCCTACAAAATGCCATTGTAACCACTGTCCACTTAACCACAGATATGTGGCCAAGCGGTAGTGGGCAAACTAAAGATTGCATGACTGTGACAGTCCACTTGGTGGGTGAATCGCCTTCAGCAGTAGCAGAAGCAGTATCTAACAAACAATGCCAGCTCATTCAGAGGCAGGCTACTCTGTGTATCACCAGATTCAATAAGAGGCATACCGCTGACAACCTCTTAGAAAAACTAAGAGATGTCATAGTAACATGGCTTACCCCACTTGGACTCTCCTCAAGATTTGTTCTTTCTGATAACGCCACAAATATTGTGAAAGCATTACAGCTGGGTGAATTTCAACACATCCCCTGTTTTGCTCACATGATCAACTTAGTGGTGCAGGGTTTTTAAAAAATTACAAGGGCATGCAGGAGATGCTGTCTGTGGCACGAAATATTTTGGGACATTTTTGGCATTCAACAACAGCATGCAGGAGATTGCAGCACCTGCAAGAACAGTTTAAATTGCCCTGCCATCAACTGAAGCAAGAGCTGGTAACAAGGTGGAACTCCACCCTTTATATACTTCAGCGGATGGAGGAACAGCAAAAAGCTATCCATAGCTATGCAACAAGCCATGAGATTGGGAGATGAGGGGGAATGTACCTTAGCCCAGCACAGTGGAGAGTACTTTTTGTCTTGTGCAAGGTGTTCAAACCATTAGCCATATGTGAAGTGAGTGCTGACACTGCTAGCTGAGTAAGGTATTTCCCCTAATTAGGCTTTTGGAAAATCAG
This sequence comes from Taudactylus pleione, assembly GCA_031769625.1. NCBI lineage: Eukaryota > Metazoa > Chordata > Amphibia > Anura > Myobatrachidae > Taudactylus > Taudactylus pleione. The sequence continues at coordinate 586,724 of JAUIMM010000661.1, forward strand.
CTGGAGAAATTGAAGGAGGAAATTAAACAAAGCGAATCCGCATAGTATGCTGGACTTGTAGATCATGTCCTTTATACGTTTGCCAGGATCCAAGGGTGGCCAATAGCTTGAAATCTGATCACTACATTTTAGCAACCGTGCCTGATTATAGGTTTAAGTCATATGCTGTGACTTTCTTTCCAACTGACCCAGATCTTAAAAGATGAAAAGAGCTCCTGGTGAGCAAGCTGGCAACTCAAGTGACACATGGCACTACAACGTCTCCTCATTCAGTTTCTTCAGCAACAGCCAGAAAAAAAAAATCAGCTCTCCCAAAAGACCCAGTGGTGATGCAGATAAGTCAACCCAACATTTTGACATCTCGTCGGGTCTAAAAGAATTGCCCAACATTAGTGACACCTCTACTGTAACTCCATCTGATATGATCACCACTCAAAGAATGGTGGAGGATTATTTTAATGACAACATACAAACAGATATGTCACAGAGTCCGTTTGAGTACTGGAAGGGAAAAAAGGCAATTTGGAGGCCCTTGTACAAACTGACTTTGCATTACTTAAGCTGCCCACCCTCCAGTGTGTACTCAGAGAGAGTTTTCAGCACAGCCGGTAACCTTGTGAGTGAACGGCGTATGAGGATACTTCCTCAAAATGTGGAAAAGATGATGTTCATCAAAACTAACTGGAAATTCCATGAGGAAGACCTTTCCCCGTAATTATGTCACAGTACAGAGACTTCTGTAATGGTGGATTCCAGCGGGTATTAATTAATATTGTGTGAGTATGATGCACACACTGATAAGGGTAAGGATGGCAATGACAGTGACATCTTGCCACTGTAGAGCTGTTGCCGAAAGCCGATTGGTAGCTTGTTTTGTGGGGGCCCAAACAAACCAATCACTTCAGCCACAATAGTGGCAGTCCCTGTCGCTGAAGTGCTTCATTTGTTAAACTGTGAATGTCCTGTTTCATATACAACATAAGGGTGGGTGGGAGGGCCCAAGGACAATTCCATCTCGCACTATCTTTCATTTCTGCCACTGCTGTGTGGCAATGTTTCATAGATGTGCTTTAAACTGCGGTGTCTGTGTCGCTGCTCTGTCGCTTAGTAACCAGCCAGCTCACTGCACCCTTTGGCCAATAATGGTGGAAAAAATTTTGTGAGCTGTGAGGTGGTCTAAATTGACTGTAAATGGCTGGAAATTAATGTTATTGAGGTTAATAATACTCTAGGAACAAAAAAAAGCCCAAATTATTTGATTTTAGATATTTTTTTTTTGTACATTTTTGTAAAAAATCCAAATCCAAAACCAGTCATGGCAGTTTGGTAAATCCACATCCAAAGTCGGGGGCAATGAATCAGAGCCAAATCCAAATCCAGCAAAAATGGTCCGGCGCATATCTCTAATAGTAACGTAAATGCGATTGTTAAAAAATAGGCCCCATAGTGAGATCACACTGATACCTGACCCAGCTGCAGCTTTCTGATGTCATGATTCAAAATACAGATATTTATATTTTTGCCATTTATTTTAGCTACACTTGCTGTCACTACGTTTTATAGCAAGAGACATCTGGGCGCTATTTTGTTGCAGACTGGCACAATAAATATCATAACAGATAGAGCCGGCTCCAGGGTTCGGAGCACCCTGTGCCAGCTCTACAAAGTGCGGCCTCACATCGTGCGCGGCGTGGCCTAATTACCATAGGCCATGCCCCATATGTGACATTATTTGGAGGTGTGCCCGCATGGCACGCCTCCAAATAACATCAGGCTGGGGGGAGCCTCACTAGCTGGGCTTCCCCCAGCCCTCTCGCGTCACTGAATGGATGCCGCATGCATGCCCGCAGCATCCATTCAGACTCCGGGGTCCGGCACTGCTGCACGGCTGCGGCCGTGGGGGTCCCCAACCTCCCGATTTCACCACCCGCGGGCCACTTCTTTCCACGGGTGGATCAGCAGGACAGTACTGTCACACTGAAAACGGGATGTTGGGGAGGGGTGCGCCCTCTATGGGTGGCGCCCCTGTTCGACCACACTGGTCGAATACCCCTAGAGCCGGCCCTGATAACAGATTTACAGTAGGGTCTGGAAAACCAATTAAACTACCCTATTTGTTTAAGTGAAGACATATTAAAACTTCTTTGTGCATTGACAGTTTGACTTCCCCAAGAGGTTCTGAAGCACCTGGCGGGGTCACTGGTTAAACCCACACATGCCTCAGCCTTTCCTGGATGTCCCAGCGATTTCTCAAACTTAATATGTCTAAGACTGAGCTGATCGTCTTCCCACCCTCCCACATAACATCATGTCCCACTATTTCTTTATCAATAGATGGCATAACTATCTCATCTAGTCCCAAAGTGTGTTGTCTTGGAGTCATCCTGGACTCTTCCTTCTTCAAACCACATATTCAGAACCTCTCGCAGTCCTGTCGTTTCCATCTCAAGAATATTTCCAAGATCAGACCCTTTCTCACCTAGGATGCCACCAAAACCCTTGTACATTCACTGGTCATCTCCAGATTGGACTACTGTAACCTTCTCCTATCTGGCCTCCCCAACTCCCATCTCTCTCCTCTTCAGTCTGTCCTCAATGCTGCTGCTCGACTCACCTTGCTCTCCAAATGCTCTACATCTGCCTCCCCTCTCTTGCAAGCCCTCCACTGGCTCCCCTTCCCTTTTAGAACCCAATTCGAGGTTCTCACACTCACTTACAAAGCCCTCACCCATTCCTCTCCCATTTACATCTCTGATCTCATCTCCCTACACTCTTCTGTCCACCCTCTTCGTTTACTTAATACACGCCGCCTTTCATGCCAATTGATTACTTCCTCCCACTCCCGCCTCCAAGATTTTGCCTGCGCTGCTCCCCACCTTTGGAACTCCCTCCCTCTCTCTATCAGCCTCTGCACCTCTCTACAATCTTTCAAACAGATTCTTAAGACCCACTACTTCATTAAAGCCTTCCAGCTCTCATCCTAACTTGCTGCTACATCTTTCTTCCTCCCCGCCTACCCCATCTGTGTCACTCCTGTTTGTCTGCCCCTCCCTTAAAGAATGTAAGCTCTTTCGAGCAGGGCCCTCTACCCTCTTGTGCTTCTCTCAACTGTAAATTAATTTATCTCTTACTCCCCACTAGGGCAACTAACACTCGGCTGCTTATGTAGGTGTAAAGGTCGCTAATATAGCTATGTTTATTATCCATGTCCGTGTCCTGCTTTGTATTGTATTGTAAGTCACTGGTTACTTATTTGTTTATGTACTTTGGTAGGCGCTGCGGAACACTTGCGGCGCCATATAAATAAATTATAATAATAATAATTTACATATCTTGGGGGGATGTAAACTTGTGTTGTACTGCACAATGCAATGCCTGGCATTAGTGCTGTCTTTCTCTCTCCTTTCTCCCTCTACTGGACAAGAGTGGTACTTCAGGAGTTTATGCCATGTGCTCAGTGAACTGGCAGGAGATTAATGTTGCTGGTACATCCTGTGGTGATAATTAGACAAATTATTTAATGACATACAGCGTGTCCCCACCCAGACTGCTGAATGCTCATCAATTAACAACAAAACGCCCTCTCCCCTTTTCTGTAGCCACCAGGTTGTCACATATAACACTTTATCTTATACAGGGAAGGTGAAATGTGACTCTCCAAGAGTTGTGGTACTAAATATCTATCTATCTACCTATCTATCTATCTATCTATCTATCTATCTATCTATCTATCTATCTATCTATCTATCTATCTATCTATCTATCTATCTATCTATATCATATTCTGTCTCCTATCTATCTATCTATCTCATATCTATCTATCTATCTATCTATCTATCTATCTATCTATCTATCTATCTATCTATCTATCTATCTATCAATCTACCCACCCCATTTTTTAAATAGGGACATAAGATAGTGAACCTGAAAAAGGGCCATGGCCTCATGGGGAAAAGCCAGAGGCCAGAGAGGAGATAGGGGAGGCCAGGAGATGCTGGGGATAAAAGAAGAGGAAGCTACAAGTGAGAATGATAATAAACAGGAAATTTGACAGGTCCAAACAGCTCCCCCTGCCCTGCGGTGCCCTGTGCCATGGCACTGGTCGTACCACCCTAGTTACGGCCCTGCTATCTATTATTCTCATATCTATCTATTATGTACCTATCGTATCTGTCTCATATCTATCTATCTATAACATATCAATCTATATATCTGCCTCATATCTATCTATCTATCTCATACTTGCCGACAATTTACTATTCCTACCGGGAGAAGCCTGGGGAGGTGAAGCAGGTAGGCGGAGTTGGGGGTGGGGCAGACAGACAGTGTCACTTAGCCCCACCCCTCTAGAGAATTCTGCTCAATTATGCATATTTAAACTAGGGGCGGAGCTAAATGACGCGATTCTCGTGGAATCGCTTCATTAGGCCCCGCCCCCAATGCTCAGAACCGCAAATCCCCACTAATATTCTCCCCATTCTGCTCACTTCACTAGAAAGTGGGCAGAATGCAGGAGAAGTGCATGCCCTTCCGGTGGTGAGAAGGGGGTTACCCGAAAAATCGGGAGCCTCCCGCGACAACCAGGAGGGTAGGCATGTATGATCTATCTATCTAATATCTGTCTATCTATCTATCTATCTAATATCTATATATCTCTCTCTCATATCTATCTATCTAATATCTATCTATCTCATATATCTCCCTAATATCTATCTACCTATCTCATATATCTATCTATCTCATATCTATCGATCTATCTATCTCATATCTATCTCATATATCTATCTATCTCATATCTATCCATCTATCTATCAATCTCAAATCTATCTATCCATCTATCTATCTATCTAAAATCGGGAGACTCCCGCGACAACAGGGAGGGTAGGCATGTATGATCTATCTATCTAATATCTATCTCTCTCTCATATCTATCTCCCTAATATCTATCTATCTCCCTAATATCTATTTCATATCTATCTCAAATATATCTATCTCATATCTATTGCTCTATCTATCAACCTCAAATCTATCTATCTCAAATCTATTTAATGTCTATCTATCTATCTATCTATCTATCTCACATCTATCTATCTCCTATCTATCTATCTATCTATCTATCTCATATCTATTTAATATCTACCTATCTCACATCTATCTATCTCACATCTATCTATCTCATATCTATCTATCTATCTAATATCTATCTCATACCTATCTATATTTCTATCTCATATCTATCAGATATCTATCTATATCTCTACCTCATATATATCTATATCTATCTATCTCATAGGCAAACGCAGGGGGGGTTTCCATCTGCCTGGAAACCCCCCTCCCCAGTCCACATCATGACCACAATAGAAATAGTAGATTGTTACTAGCGCTGCATGTTCTTCTCAGTATCACAAATGAAATAATTAGCACCACCTGTGGATCTTTTAACATGTAACAGCCAGTAATACATAACATGTACACCAACTAGCAGATCTGGAAAACATGCACTGTTAGGGATGCACTGCTATAGAGCCCAATATGTACATATATGTCCAGGACAGTGCTAGGTTCCTCTGCTGCTCCTCCAGGCTCCCGGACTTGCTCCAATAGTCTGGAATGGTACCCACATCTAAAATAAATACATTCAGCTCAGGCAGGATGGCCTACTGACGCATCTAATGGCTAACTGTGATCGCTGGTCCTGTATATGCTGGAATTATTACACACAATATACCTTGTATGACGCTTATTAAAGCTGGTTAAGTACTAATTCTGCCCTGTTCATTGACAGGCCACACTCGCTGTAAAATTAAGCATTTGGAAATCCCCCTCTGGAAATCCTGCGTTTGCCACTGTATCTATCTCTATCTATCTATCTATCTATCTATCTATCTATCTATCTATCTATCTATCTATCTATCTATCTATCTATCTCATATCTATCTATTTTTCTATCTAATATTTATCTATCTCATATCTATCTCTCTATCTATCTCATATCTATCTATCACATATCTATCTATCTCATATCTATCTATCTATCTCATATTTATCTCTATCTATCTCATCTCTATCTATCTCATATTTATCTATATCTATCTATCTCTCTATCTATCTATCACATATCTATCTATCTACCTATCTCATATCTATCTCTCTATCACATATCTATCTACCTATCTCATATCTATCACATATCTATCTATCTATCTATCTATCTATCTATCTATCTATCTATCTATCTATCTCATATCTAGCTATATCTCTACCTCATATCTATCTATCTATCTATCTATCTCATATTTATCTATATCTATCTATCTCATATCTATCTATTTATCTATCTCATCTCTATCTATCTCATATTTATCTATATCTATCTCATATCTATCTATCTTTCGATCTATCTATCTTGTATATAATGTCCTTCCCTGTACTGTAATTTACTTGTTTTTTTTTTTTGTTCACTTATTAGTTTTATGTACTATGTAAGGCGCTGCGGAACACTTGTGGTGCCATATAAATAAAGGATAATAATAATAATATCTACCTCATATCTATCTATCTCATATCTATCTATCTCATATTTATCTATATCTATCTATCTCATATCTATCTCGCTATCTTTCTTTCTATCTCTCTATCTATCTCATATCTATCTATTTATCTATCTATCCATCACATATCTATCTCATATCTATCTACCTCATATCTATCTATCTCTCTCTATCTCATATCTATCTACTTATCTATCTATTTATCTATGTCATATCTATCTATCTATCTATCTATCTATCTATCTACCTCATATCTATCTATCTATCTCTCTATCTTATATATATCTATTTATCTATCTTTCTATCTATATCATATATATCTATCTATCTATCTTATATGTTTAAGGGGTACTGCTATGTGGCTTAATGTGAATAAGGGGCTTTATGTGGCATAATGTGTATAAGTGGTAGTACTGTGTGGCAGAAGGTGAAAAGGGCTCCACTGTGTGGCGTAATGTGTATAAGGGGCACTACCAGGGGCGCCAAGAGGGGGGGGAGCGGTTACAAATTACCCGGGCCCAGGCTTGCTTGAGGGGCCCGGGTCCGGAGCCGCCCCCCCTCCCTCATACACAGGGCCTGCTCTACCCATACGCATGGTACGCAGCTGAGTAGGGCGCCACATAGTGGAGGGTGCCTCAGCTGCGACCATGTGGGCCGCGGGCAGACTGTGTCTCTGTGACACAGCTGCACCACGCGTGTAGCGCTGAGCGGACAGGGAGTTCTGTCAGCACTACACAGTGACAAACACACAGGCGCTGGCAGCTGTGAGTTTGCTTTAATTAGCAGCCAATGAGAGTCTGTCAAACTCTCATTAGCTGCTGCGCCCACTACCGGAGCCGCTCCATCTTCTGGCTCCCGCAGTGGGTAATGGGAGAGACGTCATGGCGTCTCTCCCATAATGCAGAGCGGTCCAGCCCGGGAGGACGGACTGAGGAGCGGATGGCGGCGGGAGCAGGAGACGGAGCGGGGATTCGGTTAAGTGTTTTTTTTTTTTTTATTACATGTGTGTCTACTTGGGGGGGTCAAAGGGACTTCTACTAGGGGCACTACAAGGGGGTGGCTACTACTGGGGGCACTGCTAGGGGGAGCCTCCACTGGGGGCACAACAAGGAGGGGACTACTACAAGGGGGGACTACTACCAGGGGCACTACAAGGGGGTGGCTACTACTGAGGACACTGCATAAGGGGGGGAACCTCCACTGGGGGCACAACAAGGGGGGGATTACTACAAGGGGGGACTATTACCAGGGGCACTACAAGGGGGTGTCTACTACTGGGGGCACTGCATAGGGGGGGAACCTCCACTGGAGGCACAACAAGGGGGGGACTACTACAAGGGGGGACTATTACCAGGGGCACTACAAGGTGGTGGCTACTACTGGGGGCACTGCATAGGGGGGAGGAACCTCCACTGGGGGCACAACAAGGGGGGAACTACTACAAGGGGGGACTACTACTAGGGGCACTACAAGGGGGTGGCTACTACTGGGGGCACTGCATAGGGGGGAACCTCCACTGGGGGAACAACAAGGGGGGGCTACTACTAGGGGCACTACAAGAGGGTGGCTACTACTGGGGGCACTGCATAGGGGGGGAACCTCCACTGCAGGAACAACAAGGGGGGACTACTACTAGGGGCACTACAAGGGGGTGGCTACTACTGGGGGCACTGCATAAGGGGGGGAACCTCCACTGGGGGCACAACAAGGGGGGGACTACTACAAGGGGGGACTATTACCAGGGGCACTACAAGGTGGTGGCTACTACTGGGGGATGAACCTTCACTGGGGGCACAACAAGGGGGGGACTACTACAAGGGGCACTACAAGGGGGTGACTACTACTGGGGGCACTGCACACATACATTTAGCTGCATCGAGTTGTTCATTGCATCTTCCCATCTGCTGTGCAATTAACGAGCGCTGTGTATGTGGGATCAGGTGTACACACTGGACCTCATTCAGAGCCGCTCGCAAGCGGCCCGATGGTTTGTGAATGCGTATGCGCACGCTTTGTTCTGCGCGTGCGTGAACTACTCTGTGGGATCGCAGCCCGCTCGCTCGCCCAGCAAAGACAGCCCAGTGAAATGAGTGACAGGAGAGGCCGTTTGTGGGTGGTAACAGGGGCAGGACAATAATAACGGGGGTGTGGAGGTGCGAACACAGGTGTGCCTGAGTGTTTCAACGCCGTTTCTAAGGCATGCATAATTAACAGCCAGCGTCATAGTACACGTCGCATGCCTGTTTTTTACACTGAAGTCCTCGCAGTGCTTGCGGCAGGGTAAGGCAACCACAAGCGCTGCGATCGCTACCGATGGTCCTCGATGTACCACTGTTTTAATACACTTCCTGGAGATGACGTGCGCTAGTGGGCGGCACAACATATGCTAATGGGTGTCTGCATACACAGAGCGATCGCTCGCACAGCCAAAGTGGGTGTGCTTATGCCTTGGCGAGCGATCGCTTCCCATGCCGTCACTTTGTCAAATTTGCATACGCTGGATGCAAGCGATCGCATCTAGCGAGCAGGTCTGAATGAGGTCCACTATACGATCTGGACAGTATTTCGTTCAGATCTGTGTTGCCCTGTGCGTGGATTTGAGAGCTGAATCAGTGCACCAGACCAGAGAGCAGCTGCCTGCAAGAAGAGACAGGCGTTTTACCATGACGTGGGAGATTACGTGCTTAGAAAGCTCAGTTCTGTCTTGACCATCAATGGTTAACAACCCTTAATGGTTTGCCACCGATGGTTGATGGATTTGCCATAGATGGCGGGGATCCAATGATTCTCCGCATTCGAAGTTAGAGAGCATGTTTTTCTTTTTATCCCAGGAAGGATGTTACCCAAAAAGCTCTGTCCCCTTCTCTGATTGGTCACTGCCCGCCGAGTCCCCCCTGATGGATGGCCATGGTGTAAACCATTGATGGCTTCTCACCATCAGTGGAGACCATCGATGGGAGACCCCTCAATGACCATCCCTATGGTCTTCTACTGGTTATATTATGTATATTTATCATTTATATAGCGCGCGAATATTCCGCAGCAGTTTACAGAGAATATTTGGCCATTCACATCAATCCTTGTTCCAGTGAAGCTTACAATCTATGGGCCTGATTTAGAGTTGTACGCAAACCTAATGGTTTGTGTATAACTCTGAATCAGTGTCCCCCTATCACATATACATACACACTAGGGTTAGGTTTTATCAGTAGCCAATTTTCCTACCAGTATATTTTTGGATTTTGAGAGGAAACCGTAGCACCCGGAGGAAACCCACGCAAACATGGGGAGAATATACAAACTCCACACAGTTAGCGCCGTGGTGGGAATCGAACACAAGACCTCAGTGCCACGAGGCAGTAATGCTAACAATTATGGGATGTTTAACCCTTTCCTGGCCACTGATGTTATTTATATGAGATAAATGAGATTGATACAGACGCTCTCCTTCAACCTATAGCAGTGGTTCTCAAACTCCTCAGGACCACACACAGGTCACGTTTTCCAGGTCACCCAGCAGGTGCACAGGTGTATTCATTACTCACTGACACATTTTAAAAGATCCACAGGTGGAGCTAATTATTTCACTTGTGTTTCTGTGAGGAGACCTGGAAAACATGCACTGTTTGGGGTCCCGAGGACCGAGTTGGAGAACCTGTGGCCTATAGTGTAGATCAGTGTTTCTCAAACTTGGGCCCTGATTCATTAAGAATCGCAAACGGCAACAGTGCTCACAGTTGGCCGATGGTTGCGTACTGCGCATAGGCACCATTGCGATCGCACTGCGATCATGGAGACCACACAGAGCCATCTCAGAGTGATTGACAGGCCGTGAGCATTTGGGGGTGTTGATGGGGGGGGATGGTTGGAGAAATGCAGGCGTGCCTGACCGTTTGAACGCTGTTGCATGGGCGTGCATAGATTAGCCAGTGAGATTGCATATGCAGCTTGTGTACCGCGTGCAACGAAGTTAGTAATTCCTAGGTCAGGGCTGCTGTAATTCTGCATTAGGGGTGATGGTACTCATCGTTACCGATGTTTATGAAGGCTTGCAAAGTATTACAGATGTGAGATAGCGGTAGTGGGAGGCAGTGGGCGTCTCTTTGCTGGCAGTGCGATAACATCATTAGCACATTTTCGCAGCAGACCTGCGTGCAATTACAGAGCTGCGATAGCAATAGTGATCCGTGCTGAATCAGGCCCTTGGTCTTCAGGGACCCCTAACAGTGCATGCTTTACAGATCTCCAGAGTATCACAAGTGAAATAATTAGCTCCACCTGTGGCTCTTTTAAAATGGGCACCAACTAGTAGACCTGGAAATGATGCATTGGTAGGAGTCCCTGAAGACAGAGCTTAGTACTAAGGGCCCGATTCAGACCCGCTCACTAAGCTGTGTTCACACGCAGCCTGTAATCTGCACATGCATCTCAGTGCACGTGTGCGAACTAGTCCATATGATCGGGAAGTGTTCGCTCGCTGCGCATAGCCAGCTCGCTAGAATGAGTAACAGGACAAGCTGTGGGTGGTGACGGGGAATGTTCGATGGAGACGGGGGAGTGGAGGTGCGAACGCAGGCGTGCCTGAGCTTCTTAACGCCATTTCAGAGGCGTGCATAGTTAAGACGCAGCGTCATAGTACACGTCAGATGGTTGTTTTACACACTGAAGCATTTGCAGTGCTTGCGGTAGGGTATGGTCAACCACAAGTGCTGCATTCGCTTCCGATGGTACTCGATCTTAACAATGGTTGCATACACATCCTGGAGATGACGTGGGAAAGTGGGTGTCTTAAGACAGCCTGGTGGGCGTCTAAATACACACCGCGATTGCACGCCAACACATAATGGTCGTGCTATTGCTTTGCCGTGCTATCTTGGATTTGCATACTTTCGCTGCATGCGAACACATCTAGCGAGCAGGTCTGAATCAAGCCCGAAGTGCTATAGACGATCTATGGTGTTCATTTATACTATATTACAAACAATGGGCCTGATTCGGCAGGGGATGCAATTGCAACTGGCAGCAATTGCTACAATATGCTAATGCCTGCCAAAGCACAGCCGACATAAAGACGTCCACTCCTGCCTTCTTATAACCATCCTATCACGTTGGGTATGGGAATCACAGAGTACTGACTCGGCTTGCCTCTCTATGCTCCTGCTATCTGTGCTACCCAGGCTGTGGTATGTACCTGTGCTATGGTCTGCTGATGTGTATGGCAATTATGTTCTGTTGCCACGTTACTGTTTACCAAGTACAGCATTGTGTACACTTTGTGGCAATATACCTGCAATAACAAAGCACATTCTGGTGAGTAGTAGACTCCATTCTAGTATAAAACATATAAAGCAAAACACTGATAGATCCTATTGCCCAGCAGTAGCTGCACCCAGTGCTGGAGCATTGTCTCTAGGCCCTCACACCAATATTTAGGTGCCTACTATACCGTATAAAAACCTATGTCTCGCCCAACCCCAACCACTCAGTTTAGGTGTGCCCCACCCCCAGATCTCCACTGATCACCCAATGGGTGTGGGAACATCTAATAATATGTATTATGGTTGGATGATGGTGTTCTGCAGTAAATAGCGCAGGGTCTGAGTTGGGAGATGTGTGTGTACAGTGCAGGATCTGAGTGGGGCTTTATAAAGAGCAGGGTCTGATTTTGGAGCTGTGTAGATTCCGGGGTGTGAATTGGGGATGTGTAGAGTGCCGGGTCTGAATTGGGGCTGAGTAGAGTGCAGGGTCAGAGTTGGGACTGTGTAGAGTGCAGGGTCAGAGTTGGGACTGTGTAGAGTGCAGGGTCAGAGTTGGGACTGTGTAGAGTGCAGGGTCAGAATTGGGACTGTGTAGAGTGCAGGGTCAGAATTGGGACTGTGTAGAGTGCCGGGTCTGAATTGGGGCTGAGTAGAGTGCAGGGTCAGAGTTGGGACTGTGTAGAGTGCCGGGTCTGAATTGGGGCTGAGTAGAGTGCAGGGTCAGAGTTGGGACTGTGTAGAATGCCGGGTCTGAATTGGGGCTGTGTAGAGTGCAGGTTCAGAGTTGGGACTGTGTAGAGTGCAGGGTCAGAATTGGGGCTGTGTAGAGTGCCGGGTCTGAATTGGGGCTGAGTAGAGTGCAGGGTCAGAGTTGGGACTGTGTAGAGTGCAGGGTCAGAGTTGGGACTGTGTAGAGTGCAGGGTCTGATATGGGAGCTGTGTAGAGTGCTGGGTTTGATTTTTGGAGCTATGTAAAGTGCAGGGTCTGATTTTGGGGCTGTATAGAGTGCAGGATCAGAGTTGGGGCTGTATAGAATGTGAGATCTGATTTTGGAAATGTGTAGAGTGCAGGTTCTGAGTTTGGGCTGTGTTGAGTGCAAGGTCTGATTTGGGAGATGTGTAGAGTGCAAGGTCAGATTTGGGAGATTTGTATAGATTGTAGGGTCTCAATTGGAGCTGTGTAGAGTGCAGGGTCTGAGTTGGGGCTTTGTAAAGTGCAGAGTCTGAGTTGGGGCTTTGTAAAGTGCAGTGTCTGAGTTGGGGCTTTGTAAAGTGCAGGGTCTGAGTTGGGGCTTTGTAAAGTGCAGGGTCTGAGTTGGGGCTGTGTAAAGAGCAGGGTCTGATATGGGAGCTGTGTAGAGTGCTGGGTCTGATTTTGGAGTTGTGTAAAGTGCAGGGTCTGATTTTGGGGCTATGTAGAGTGCAGGGTCTGATTTGGGGTGGTGTATAGAGTGCAGGGTCAGAGTTGGGGCTGTATAGAATGTGAGATCTGATTTCGGAAATGTGTACAGTGCAGGTTCTGAGTTTGGGCTGTGTTGAGTGCAAGGTCTGATATGGGAGCTGTGTAGAGTGCTGGGTTTGATTTTTGGAGCTATGTAAAGTGCAGGGTCTGATTTTGGGGCTGTATAGAGTGCAGGATCAGAGTTGGGGCTGTATAGAATGTGAGATCTGATTTTGGAAATGTGTAGAGTGCAGGTTCTGAGTTTGGGCTGTGTTGAGTGCAAGGTCTGATTTGGGAGATGTGTAGAGTGCAAGGTCAGATTTGGGAGATGTGTATAGATTGTAGGGTCTCAATTGGAGCTGTGTAGAGTGCAGGGTCTGAGTTGGGGCTTTGTAAAGTGCAGAGTCTGAGTTGGGGCTTTGTAAAGTGCAGTGTCTGAGTTGGGGCTTTGTAAAGTGCAGGGTCTGAGTTGGGGCTTTGTAAAGTGCAGGGTCTGAGTTGGGGCTGTGTAAAGAGCAGGGTCTGATATGGGAGCTGTGTAGAGTGCTGGGTCTGATTTTAGAGTTGTGTAAAGTGCAGGGTCTGATTTTGGGGCTGTGTAGAGTGCAGGGTCTGATTTGGGGTGGTGTATAGAGTGCAGGGTCAGAGTTGGGGCTGTATAGAATGTGAGATCTGATTTCGGAAATGTGTACAGTGCAGGTTCTGAGTTTGGGCTGTGTTGAGTGCAAGGTCTGATTTGGGAGATGTGTAGAGTGCAAGGTCAGATTTGGGAGCTTTGTATAGATTGTAGGGTCTCAATTGGAGCTGTGTAGAGTGCAGGGTCTGAGTTGGGCCTTGTAAAGTGCAGGGTCTGAGTTGGGGCTGTGTAAAGTGCAGGGCCTGAGTTGGGGCTTTGTAAAGTGCAGGGTCTGAGTTGGGGCTGTGTAAAGAGCAGGGTCTGATATGGGAGCTGTGTAGAGTGCTGGGTCTGATTTTGGAGTTGTGTAAAGTGCAGGGTCTGATTTTGGGGCTGTGTAGAGTGCAGGGTCTGATTTGGGGTGGTGTATAGAGTGCAGGGTCAGAGTTGGGGCTGTATAGAATGTGAGATCTGATTTCGGAAATGTGTACAGTGCAGGTTCTGAGTGTGGGCTGTGTTGAGTGCAAGGTCTGATTTGGGAGATGTGTAGAGTGCAAGGTCAGATTTGGGAGCTTTGTATAGATTGTAGGGTCTCAATTTGAGCTGTGTAGAGTGCAGGGTCTGAGTTGGGGTTTGTAAAGTGCAGAGTCTGAGTTGGGGCTGTGTAAAGTGCAGGGCCTGAGTTGGGGCTGTGTAAAGTGCAGGGCCTGAGTTGGGGCTTTGTAAAGTGCAGGATCTGATTTTGGAGCTGTGTAGAGTGCAGGTTCTGATTTTGGAGCTGTGTAGAGTACAGGTTCTGATTTTGGAACTGTGTAGAGTGCAGGGTTTGATTTTGGAGCTGTGTAGAATGCAGTTTCTGATTTTGGAGCCGTGTAGAGTGCAGGATTTGATTTTGGAGCTGTGTAGAATGCAGGTTCTAATTTTGGAGCTGTGTACAGTACAGGATCTGGATTTGGCACTGTGTAGAGTACCGGGTCAGGATTTGGCACTGCGTAGAATGTGCGGCCTGATGTTGGAGCTGTGTAGAATGTAGGGTATGATTTTGGAGCTATGGAGGGTGCATGATCTGATTTGGCATTGTGTAGAGTGCATAATATGATTTGGCACTGTGTAGAGTGCAGGGTCTGGATTTGGCACTGTGTAGAGTGTGCGGCCTGATGTTGGAGCTGTGTAGAGTGCAGGGTCTGGATTTGGCACTGTGTAGAGTACCGGGTCAGGATTTGGCACTGCGTAGAATGTGCGGCCTGATGTTGGAGCTGTGTAGAATGCAGGGTATGATTTTGGAGCTATGGAGGGTGCATGATCTGATTTGGCATTGTGTAGAGTGCATAATATGATTTGGCACTGTGTAGAGTGCAGGGTCTGGATTCGGCACTGTGTAGAGTGTGCAGCCTGATGTTGGAGCTGTGTAGAATGCAGGGTATTTTGTTGGAACTGTGTAGAGTGCAGGATCTGATTTGGCACTGTGTAGAGTGCAGGATCTGATTTGGCACTGTGTAAAGTGCAGGATCTGATTTGGCACTGTGTAGAGTGCAGGAACTGATTTGGCACTGTGTAGAGTGCAGGAACTGATTTGGCACTGTGTAGAGCAGTGGTGTCAAACTCGGGCCCTCCAGCTGCTGTGGGACTACATATCCCAGCATGCCCTGCCACAGTTTTAGCATGCCCTAATAGCCAAACTCTGGCAGTGCATGCTGGGACGTGTAGTTCCACTGCAGCTGAAGGGCCGAGTTTGACACCACTGGTGTAGAGTGTAGGAACTGATTTGGCACTGTGTAGAGTACAGGGTCTGCATTTGGCACTGTGTAGAGTGCAGGGTCTGGATTTGGCACTGTGTAGAGTGCAGGATCTGATTTGGCACTTTGTAGAGTGCAAGATCTGATTTGGCACTTTGTAGAGTGCAGGATCTGATTTGGCACTGTATAGAGTGCAGAACTAGATTTGGCATTGTGTAGAGTGCAGAATATGATTTGGCACTGTGTAGAGTGCATGGTCTGGATTTGGCATTGTGCAGAATGCGCGGCCTAATGTTGGAGCTGTGTAGAATGCAGGGTATGATTCTGGAGCTGTGTAGGGTGCAGGATCTGATTTGGCATTGTGTAGAGTGCAGAATATGATTTGGCACTGTGTAGAGTGCAGGGTCTGGATTTGGCACTGTGTAGAGTGTGCAGCTGATGTTGGAGCTGTGTAGAATGCAGGGTATTATGTTGGAACTGTGTAGGGTGCAGGATCTGATTTGGCACTGTGTAGAGTGCAGAATATGATTTGGCACTGTGTAGAGTGCAGGATCTGATTTGGGACTTTGTAGAGTGCAGAATCTGATTTGGCACTGTGTAGAGTGCAGGAACTGATTTGGCACTGTGTAGAGTGTAGGATCTGATTTGGCACTGTGTAGAGTGCAGGATCTGATTTGGCACTTTGTAGAGTGCAGGATCTGATTTGGCACGTTGTAGAGTGCAGGATCTGATTTGGCACTGTGTAGAGTGCAGGAACTAGATTTGGCACTGTGTAGAGTGTAGGAACTGATTTGGCACTGTGTAGAGTGCAGGGTCTGGATTTGGCACTGTGCAGAATGCGCGGCCTTATGTTGGAGCTGTGTAGAATACAGGGTATGATTTTGGAGCTGTGTAGGGTGCAGGATCTGATTTAGCACTGTGTAGATGCAGAATATGATTTGGCACTGTGTAGAGTGCAGGGTCTGGATTTGGCACTGTGTAGAGTGTGCAACCTGATGTTGGAGCTGTGTAGAATGCAGGGTATGATTTTGGAGCTGTGTAGGGTGCAGGATCTGATTTGGCATTGTGTAGAGTGCAGAATATGATTTGGCACTGTGTAGAGTGCAGGATCTGATTTGGGACTTTGTAGAGTGCAGAATCTGATTTGGCACTGTGTAGAGTGCAGGAACTGATTTGGCACTGTGTAGAGTGCAGGGTGTGGATTTGGCACTGTGTAGAGTGCAGGAACTGATTTGGCACTGTGTAGAGTGCAGGATCTGATTTGGCACTATGTAGAGTGCAGGATCTAATTTGGCACTGTGTAGAGTGCAGGATCTGATTTGGCACTTTGTAGAGTGCAGGATCTGATTTGGCACGTTGTAGAGTGCAGGATCTGATTTGGCACTGTGTAGAGTGCAGGAACTAGATTTGGCACTGTGTAGAGTGTAGGAACTGATTTGGCACTGTGTAGAGTGCAGGGTCTGGATTTGGCACTGTGCAGAATGCGCGGCCTTATGTTGGAGCTGTGTAGAATGCAGGGTATGATTTTGGAGCTGTGTAGGGTGCAGGATCTGATTTAGCACTGTGTAGATGCAGAATATGATTTGGCACTGTGTAGAGTGCAGGGTCTGGATTTGGCACTGTGTAGAGTGTGCAACCTGATGTTGGAGCTGTGTAGAATGCAGGGTATGATTTTGGAGCTGTGTAGGGTGCAGGATCTGATTTGGCATTGTGTAGAGTGCAGAATATGATTTGGCACTGTGTAGAGTGCAGGATCTGATTTGGGACTTTGTAGAGTGCAGCAACTGATTTGGCACTGTGTAGAGTGTAGGAACTGATTTGGCACTGTGTAGAGTGCAGGGTGTGGATTTGGCACTGTGTAGAGCGCAGTAACTGATTTGGCACTGTGTAGAGTGCAGGGTCTGGATTTGGCACTGTGCAGAGTGCGCGGCCTGATTTTGGAGCTGTGTAGAATGCAGGGTCTGCATTTGTCGCGGTTGCTCAGGCTGCAGCCTCGGGCAGGTTGTGTTTAATAACTGAGGATAGGACCAATCTGGCACAGTTTGCAGGAACGTGTGTAAGAGGCTCAGCTTCAGGCTGGTGGTGGGATGGGAATCAGACAGGAACCTTAACAAACTCAGGGAGGTCTTCATCTGAGGCCTGCCAGCTTCTATATAAACAACCCCGGGATGACCAACACACAGCAGAATTTTTCCACATGGGCCTGTGGAGGCTGCAGGCCTCAGAGGGGGCCACTCAGGGTAGTTTGCACCCAGCCGTAGAGCCGAGTGTGGAGGGGAAGCAGATTTATTTACACAGACACAGATTCAAAATGATAGAAAGACAAATATACAAAAGACATGAGGGGGACGGGAACAGCTTATTTTCCAAAGGCTCAGAAAAGAAGGAGAAAAGCAAAGACTCAATTAACTCTTTCATGCCCACGTGGCACAGACTCCACTGAAGATTAACAGGTTAACTAATGAGTAACAGAATTGACTTGAACAGTTAAAACTGTGAATGTGACTTGATTACTAGACCGACAGAAAGAAAATAACAGAAAAACAGACACGTTACAGCTTTTGCCAAGAACACACACAAAATATATACAATACCGGAGGGTGCTGAAAGAAATTAAATATATGAACATTTTTCTATCTGAACTAAAACACGAATCTCGGACTCTGACGTAATATTCCTCAAAACAATTCAGTCATATACAGGGGCAAACGCAGGATTTCTAGAGGGGGGGTTTCCAAATGCCTGATTTTAGTGAGTGTGGCCTGTCCATGAAGAGGGTAGAATTAGTACTTAACCAGCTTTAATATGCGTCATACAAAGTATATTGTGTGTCATAGTTCCAGCATATACAGGACCAGCAATCACTGTAACCCATTAGATGCGGCAGTAGGTCCATCCTGTCTGAGCTGAATGTTTTTATTTTAGATGTGGGCTCCATTCCAGAGCATGGGAGCAAGTCCGGGAGTCTGGGAGCAGCAGAAGAACCTACCACTGCTCTGCACATATATGTACATATTGGGCTCTATAGCAGCACATCCCTATTAGTGCATGTTTTCCAGATCTCCTAGTTGGTGCACAGGTCATTTATAACTGACTGATACATGTTAAAAGATCTACAGGTGGTGCTAATTATTTCATTTGTGATACTGAGAAGAACAAGCAGCATTAATAAAATTCTATTACATTACTATTTTTATTGTGGTCATGGTGTGGGCTGGGGAGAGGGGTTTCCAGGCAGACGGAAAAACCCCCTGCGTTTGCCTATAATATAATATCAGCATAGTATTCTGAACATTGGGATACAGAGATAAGACATGTAAATCCAGACACATACATGTACTACATGCATGTACAGTACTTCAGGTATTTTACATGCTACATGCATATACTTCAGGTATTTTATATACATGATGCATGCCAGTATAGCGAAAAACATTCAACAGGCAGCATGTCATCTATAGGTTTCTGAATGTACATGGCAACTTCAAGAGAGGTCTGTACGCAAATTAAAAAGAATAACCGCTAAAAACGCAGCTATGAGTATATTCCTTTTTTTCCATCCTGATCACCCACTGTGAACAATTATACCATTCACTCATGCCCACATTTTGGCAGCAACCTCATACATCTCACCAGTGCCTGATTAATACCCTGTAGGGAACACGGCAAGTTACAGGTATGGATACACCTCCATTTGTAAATTAAATAAAAAAAAAAATACAAATAAAATGGGTTATAATAACAGGGTCCCCTTAATGGACACTGGTCCCTAGGCAGGAGCCTAGGTTGTATAATGGATAATCCACCTCTGCTTCTATTACAAATGTGACAAATGTATTATTGAGGATAGTAATACCCGTGCACTAACATGTGCAGTATGTCAACTTTTAAATGTGTGTGAGAAGGGACTAGCATGATCACGCTACACAGTGGCGTGTTCTTATCACATTGTAGTGTGGCAGATCCCCCGAGGGTGTGCTAAGCATTTCTGAAAAACAGCCTTCATACCACAAGCACCGGACGCTGGTATGAGCAGCTTGATTAGAGGAACCTGTCAGCAGGACACACCGCTCACCTGAGTGAGCTTACTGTGCTAAAACAGTGCTGCATTCGCCCTACACAATTCCAGATACTGCTAGACTCAATGCCACGGCACCTACAGACCATGCTGCCCATCAGTGTTGGACTGACCCACAGGGGTACAGGGGAAACTCCCGGTGGGCCCCACTGCCTGAGGGCCCACCCCCTCTTCTAGGGATCAGGTTCCAGACTGTGCACATGAATTATACATTATATGTTACATTTTACTGCACAGGACAATGGTGTATTTTCTACAATGCATTGATGTTACTAATCTGGTACATTATCATGCATGCACTAGCAGTATTTACTAAATGTATATTCTGAGAGGGGCCCAGACCTTGCACTCTGCCTCTGTGGAAGGCTGGCCACACCCCTTCATATGGGCCCCTATCACTGCATTCCCCTGGGGGGCCCTTCATGCCCCAGTCCGACACTGCTGCCCATACCTGGTGCTCCAACGCCCTATGAAGTGGCTTTATATTTGTCCTCTATATTACACAATGTAGAATGTTCTCCTGCCATCTGTGTTAGTCGGTGACACATTCTAAAAGATCCATATTTTACTTGTTATTTTACTTGTGGTTCTGAAATGAAATCTGAAAAACATGAACCATTCAGCTCTATACTCACGGAGCAGAACATGATTTACATTAATCGCATATTACCAGAACTATCCTGCAATAGTCGAGCTGCACGGTTGGTATAATGGCTAGCATTACTGCCTCACCACACTGAGGTCTTGGGTATGATTCCCACCAGGGCCCTAATGGTACGTACACACGTAGCGATGTAAATGAGAGATTTGAATGATAACGATATTGTTACCGTTCAAATCAGTCATTTAAATTGTCCCTACCAACTTACCATCGACCAGCAATGCACGGCCACGTATGGACGATAGGGATATCGTCCATCGGCCGTGCATGCCGGTCAACTTGCTCGATATCCAGCAGGTTGCTATAGGGATCCGTGATCATTGATCGCGGGTTGCTATAGTCGTCGGTAAGTATGTGGTGTGCTGGGTGATCAATATAGATCATCCAGCACACCAGGGAGGGTGCACGACGATCAGCCAGCGATATCGTATCGCTGGCTGATCGCTACGTGTGTACGCACCATAACTGCGTGGAGTTTGTATATTCTCCCTGTGCTTGCGTGGGTTTCCTCTAGAAATCCAAAAATATACTGGTAGGTTAATTGGCCCCCGACAAAAATTAACCCTAGTGTGTGCGTGTTTACATGTGGTAGGGTATATAAATTAGTTTGTAAGGGACTGATGCGATTGGCCAAAAGCATAGCGGAATATATGCGCTAATCTTATGTAGAAAATTAATTGGTCTGATTGTTTGTGTGTCTGCTCGGTTATGAATCCGGACACCCCTGCAGTGATCGGGATGACACCAACGCGATGAGTTCCAGTTGGATCCTGGCCAGGTTTTAGGGAGTTAGGGTCCCGGTTGGACCTCCTGTTGGTGTACGCCGGGCAGAGCTTTGATCCAGGGAGCCTGTTCTGAGCCTTCTACTTGATGGATTTGGATGAAAACTTCATAGAGTTGTAACATTGGATCCCAGAAGGAATACTAGGGGGTTGAGGTCCCGGTTGGACCTCCCGTTGGTGTACGCTGCACAGAACTTTGACCCGGGGAGCCTGTTCTGGGCCTTCCATTGAATAGATTTGGATGAACATTTCACAGAGGGTTGGCAATTTGTCTGGGATGCATAATGGAGTGGTTGTGGTCCCAGTCGGATCTCATGGTGCAGCTCGCCGGGCAGAACTATGACCCAAGGAGCATGTTCTGAGCCTTCCACTGGATAGATTTGGACGAAATAACATAATTTGTACGAAAACTTCACAGAGTGGTAGCACTGGACATAGTAAGGGCCCTGTCGGACCTCCCGTTGTTGTATGCTCTACAGAACTTTGACCCGGGGACGCTGGGCAGAACTTTGATTCTGGGAGCCTGTTCTGAGCCTTCCACTGGATGGATTTGGATGAAAACTTCACAGAGGGGTGGCAATTGGTCTGGGATGCCTAATGGAGTGGTTGGGGTCCAAGTTGGACCTCACGGTGAAGTGCACCAGGCAGAACTTTGACCCAGGTAGCCTGTTCTGGGCATTCCACTGGATGGATTTGGACGACATCACATAATAAAACTTAATAACTTGAAGATTTAAACTCGGGCGACGCCGGGTACTTCAGCTAGTTATAAATAAATAAATGCCCATTCCTGTCTATAACGTGTATTTGTGCTAGCTCATCTCCTCTCAGTCCTCTAATCCCCAGCGTTTCTTCACCACTTTCAACTCCCTCCTTTGCCCACCCCCTCCTCGTCTCTCCTCCTTGCTCTCTGCCCTTACCTTTGCTACCTACTTTACATCTAAAATTGATTCCATACGTCAGGACATCATATCCAACCAGTCCCCCAGCTCTCCACCTCCTCCTTTCCCAGATCATGCCTCCCCATCAACTATACCAACAAACAACCTTCTCCCCTGTATCTGGAGAGGAAGTCATGGCCCTCATCCAGTCCTCCCCACCTTCCACCTCTGCCCTTGATCCTATCCCCTCCCACCTCCTCCGCTTCCTCTCTCTTTCTGCCTGCTCCCATCTTGCCCACCTCATTAACCTCTCCCTCTCATCAGGCACTGTTCCTTCTGCATTCAAGCATGCCCTTGTCTCCCCCATTCTTAAAAAATCTACCCTTGATCCTAACCTTCTTTCTAACTACCGACCCATCTCTCTCCTCCCTTTTTCCTCCAAACTCCTTAAGTGTTTTGTCTACAACCACCTTACCACTTTTCTTTCCTCCCACTCCCTCCTTGACCCTTTTCAGTCCGGCTTCCGTTCTCTCCACTCCACTGAAACTGCCCTCACTAAAGTCAGCAATGACCTCCTTGCTGCCAAATCCAAAGGCCACTACTCTCTTCTCATTCTCCTTGATCTCTCTGCTGCTTTTGACACTGTGGACCACCCTCTCCTGCTGCATATCCTTCACTCCCTTGGTCTATGTAACACTGCCCTCTCCTGGCTGTCGTCCTACCTCTCTGACCGATCTTTCTCAGTTTCCTCTCATGACTCCTCTTCCCCTCCCCCACAGCCTCTTACAGTAGGTGTTCCCCAAGGTTCTGGTCTTGGACCTCTCCCATTCTCCCTCTATACTTCCTCTCTAGGTGAACTCATCAGCTCTTTTGACCTCCATTATCATCTCTATGTTGATGATACTGAAATCTACCTTTCCTCCCCTGATCTCTCCCCTTCTCTTCTGACTCCTATCTCCAAATGTCTCTCTGCTATCTCTTCCTGGATGTCCCAGCGATTTCTTAAACTTAATATGGCTAAGACAGAGATGATCGTCTTCCCACCCTCCCACATAACCTCACTTCCCACTATTTCTTTATAAATTGATGGAATAACTATCTCATCTAGTCCCAAGGTGCGCTGTCTTGGAGTTATCCTGGACTCATCCCTCTCCTTCAAACCACATATCCAGAACCTTTCACAGTCCTGTTGTTTCCAACTCAAAAATATTTCTAAGATCAGACCCCATCTCACCGAGAATGCTACTAAAATCCTAATACACTCACTGGTCATCTCCAGATTGGACTACTGTAACCTCCTCCTATCTTGCGTCCTCAAATTCCATCTCTCTCCTCTCCAGTCTATCCTTAATGCTGCTGCACGGCTAATCTTCCTCTCCAAACGCTCTACATCTGCCTCCCCTCTCCTACAAGTCTTCCACTGGCTCCCCTTCCCTTTTAGAATCCAATTTAAGGTTCTCACGCTCGCTTACAAAGCCCTCACCCAATCTTCTCCCATATACATCTCTGATCTCATCTCCCTTCACTCTCCTCTCCGCTCTCTTCGTTCAACTAATGCACGCCGCCTTTCATGCCAGCCGATTACTTCCTCCCACTCCCACCTCCAAGATTTTGCCCGCACAACTCCCACACCTCTGGAACTCTCTCCCACTCCCCATCAGACTCTCCACCTCTTTGCAATGTTTCAAACAGGCTCTCAAGACCCACTACTTCATTGAAGCCTTCCAGCTATCATTCTAAGTGTCTGCTACATGCTCCTTCCCCCAATCTGTGTCAAACCTGTTTGTCTTCCCCTCCCTTTTAGAATGTAAAATGTTACGAGCAGGGCCCTCTACCCTCTTGTGCTTCTCCCTACTTTAGTTTCATCTACTTCTTGATCACCACTAGGGCACCTAACACTTGGTTGCTTATGCTCTGTTGCTTATCTGGGTGTTATGGTCGCTAATATAGCAATATATATTATCCATGTCTTGGTCCTGTATTGTATTGTTCTGTAAGTCGCTTGTCTACAATTTGTTTATGAACTTTGTAAGGCGCTGCAGAACACTTGTGGCGCCATATAAATAAATGATAATAATAGATAGAGATTAATTCCACATTATACCTATGTAAGCAGGTCAAACACAGCCCAGCCACTGAAGCACTGCTGTATGCAGGAGTAACAGGGGTAACTGGTCCAAAGCCTCATCTGGGTTCTCACTGCCCAAAGTCTGGTGACTGGAGTTTGGAATAATGAACATGGCGCATCTCAGCGTACAGTTGCTGCAATTGGTAGCATCGAGCACAAAACACCATCCCAGGGTCTCCTGCATCACACACTTCTGGCAGAAGAACGGTTAAAGAAGTTGTACCACCCAAGACTAATTATAATAACGTATTACGTTCCTCCTTTGTTGCTCTGATGAATGGCTCCTTTAGGATTTTTTGAGGTCTTTTGTTGGTGCTTTTTGTTTTGTTTTGTGTAATGGGGGGGCAGGGGGGGTATTGGAGAGGAGGGCAGAGAGTAGCAGGTGGCAAGTCGGTAAGAGGGCTGTTTGTACCACTCACAATCCTTTATGTCATCCAGCAGGGAAACACGCCAGTTGGGTCATTTCTCACAGAAAGATACAAAATAGCCCGCTGCACTGTTTGCTAACACTGAGCCCAGCAAATCTGCCTACAAGGGACCCGCGGGGCTCATAACCAGTCTTAGCGTATGAGATGCGAGTCCCACCCTCCAAAATATCATCTGGGGCTCATTACCACAGGTGGTAATAAATAGCGTAGGGAAAAGCTTTTATTTTACCTACACTTTTAAAAGAACATTATATACAAATATCTGCGAGAGTTTTGGTGGTATCGCTTAAAATCTCAGTGACTGTCATCACATCAGCGTTCATAATGCTGGTTACCCACTAGCATCTAAACAGACTTGGGAGGAGATGTATCATAGCTTGGAGAGAGATAATGTGGAGAAAGATAACGTAAAGATAACGTAACAACCAATCAGCTTCTGTCATTTTTCTAGCACAGCCTGTAAAATGGCGGTTAGAAGCTGACTGGTTGGTACTTCATCTACACCAAGCTTTGATAAGTCTCACCCTTGGCTTTGTTACGCAAGTGTTAAGCGGTTAGCCTACAGCACAGGTTCGCAAACTCAGTCCTCAGGACCACAAACAGTGCATGTTTTCCAAGTCTCCTTACAGAATCGCAAGTGAAATAATTAGCTCCACCTGTGGATCTTTTAAAATGTGTCAGTGACTAATGACTATACCTGTGCTCTTGCTAGGTGAACTGGAAACCGTGAACTGTGTGGGGTCCTGAGGACCGAGTTTGAGAACCACTGGCCTAGCGTTATAATGAAACCCATTCTATACAATGCATCATGCACAGCATTTGTGGCAATCCCTGATTAAGACCCATTAATCTGGGATCACACTGGGACAGCAAAGTTGACAATTGCGTCCAGTTCCCAGTTCCCCAGGGACACTGGGAAGAGCCCCAGTGCTTTTCAGTGGTATCTGGGCCTAAAGCAGGATGCTAAGCAATTTCCTAAATGGGGTTCTGGCACATTTACCTACAATTAGCAGTGATGACCCTAACTGATGCTGGGCATACACTATACAATTATCTGTCAGATATCTGTCCAATCTGACTGGTTGGAATGAAAATCTAGTAATGTATGGGAGCAAATGACAATCGACCATTTGCTCACACACAGTGGCATAACTAGGGTATTATTTATAACTAGGGCAAATAAAAAAATGGAGCCCTCCCCCCCATGTGCGTGAGCTGAAAAAAAATGGGCGTGGTCACAAGGGCATGGCCACTTAAAATGGGGCGTGTCACCATGACACACACCCCTATCTCATCACTGTGAACATTCCTCTCCATTCCACATGCACCTTAATGCAATGTCCCTTATACAGTCCCCTTTATGCAGGCCCGCAGTAGTGCCCCTTATACAGTACCACCAGTAGTGGTTCTCCTTATACAGTGCCCCCAGTAGTGGTCCCCCCGATGCAGTGCCCCAGTGGTAGCCCCCTCCCCAGTAGTGCCCCCCCGATGCAGTGCCCCCAGTAGTAGTCCCCCTCCCAAGTAGTAGTCCCCAGTAGAGGTCCCCCCCAATGCAGTGGCCCAGAAGTAGCACCGTCCCCAGTAGTGGTCCCCCCCCCAGTAGTAGTCCCCAGTAGAGGGCCCCCCCCCCGATGCAGTGCCCCCAATAGACAAACACACGAGTAAAAGAAGAAAAAAAAAAAAAACACTTACCTGAATACCCAGCTCCGGCTCCTGCCGCTGTCCGCACCACCGCAGTCCTCCCGGGCTGGCGCTCTCTGCATTATGGGAGAGACGTCATTACCCACTGCAGGAGCCGGAAGACGGAGCTCATGAGTGAGCTCCAGCCCGGCTCTTGTAGTGGGCAAAGCAGCAGCAGCAGCCAATAAGAGTCTGTCTGACTCTCATTGGCTGCTGATTAACACACACATCGCTGCCGTGCTGGCGGCGATGTGTGCGTGAATACACCAGCCTGAGCCCGCCTCCCACCCTCCGCCTGGCACTATTGGGTAAGTGCTTAGGGGAAGAGAAGGGGCTCGGCTGTGCAGCACAGGACTGGCGCTGGACACAGGGAAGCCTAGCGCCGCTCCTGAGTAAATGTGTAGTGCTGACTGCACTCACTGCGGTCGGCACTACACTGGCTAACTAGGACAGGCCCGTACAGGGCACGAGCCCCGGCTGCCCTGCCTTAGTTACGCCACTGCTCACAAACACTAGAAAACAGACAAAAATGGTTGTTCTTACAAATTGGTTAAAACATACGATTTTAACCAATTTGAACAATTGTTTTTTTTGTCCGTTTTCCAGTGTAAAACCATATGATCGACTGTCATTTGCTCCCATACATTACCAGGTTTTCATTCCAACCTGCCAGATTGGACAGATAATTGTATAGTGCACAGGTTCTCAAACTCAGTCCTCAGGACCCCAAACAGTGCATGTTTTCCAGATCTCCTTACAGAATCGCAAGTGAAATAATTAGCTCCACCTGTGGATCTTTTAAAATGTGTCAGTGACTAATGACTACACCTGTTCTCTTGCTAGGTGACCTGGAAAACGTGAACTGTGTGGGGTCCTGAGGACCGAGTTTGAGAACCACTGGTATAGTGTATGCCAGCAAAGAAGTGTTGTGGAGCTGAACACTTTGCAGTATATGTAATATACCTGGGTTTACTTTTTAAACTAATGCCACTTCAAATCTACAGCCTTAAGCTGGCCACACATCTAAAGATTAGCTGTCCCTTTAGTGGGGGCAGAAGGTATTGATCCTGATTTATCTTTATGGCATTCTTCTGCTCTTGGAGAGCTGGCCCTATTATATTGTAGCTCTTTGTGGTCCAGGATGGGGGTTTTCTCCCTCGGACAGTTATATAGTGATGGGGTCTTAAAAACTTTTGACACTGTTAGGACTGAATTTGGGGTCCCGAATTCTATGTTTTTCCGCTACATACAGCTTCGACATGCCTTATGCGTCCAGTTTTCCAGTGGCCCTCCGCAACTTACTCCTGATCCAGTTAGGGCTGTGCTGCAAGCGACTAGTGGTAAGAGATTGATTTCTCGACTTTATTCCTACCTCCTAACCGTTAATTCTGATGACACCCTAACACCACTTAAATGGGTGGATGATTTGGGTCCATTAGATGATGATGAGTGGTCTCTAATGTTGAATAGTCATGTGACTGCCACCTCTGCAGTGCGATTTCAACAGATACAATCTTTTTTATTACACAGGGTGTATCTTACCCCCATATTATTGAATAGATTTGGATCTGGAGCTTCAGATAAGTGTCCTAAATGCTCTACTCCCCAGTGCTCATTTTGTCATCTCCTCTGGGAGTGCTCTGCTATCCAGGTGTTTTGGTCCCAAGTCACGAACTGTGTCACTAACACGGAACGTGGTATCCCCATTTTGTCCCCTAAAATGTGTATTTTTGGATTGGGTCTTGAGGACAGGGCTAATCGTTTGACGGTCCAGTATGTGATTAATTCAAAGACTCTGGCAAAGGTTTGTATTGCCCGTACATGGATGGCATCTAGGGACCCTACTTTTGCTGAATGGTGTGGGTTGATGAATGAAGTGGTGGGGCATGAACGTTTTTTATATACTAAGCGTAACTGTATTCTCAAATATGAGCGTATTTGGGGCCCATGGATCTCATCTTCCCATTATGTTACTGGAGGTGGGGGGATTTCAGATGCTGATGGGTTAGCGACCAGCGAGATGGCACAATAATGTCTTGATATTCTGAGTTTTTTTTGTTTATGACTTTTTTGCTACATTGAATAGCTGAGCATTCTTCTGTGCAGATATTTTGTTCTGTATTACTTATATATCGGGTTTGACTGTGCATTGGTATTAATGAGACTATGGAGCTTATTCAGAGGCGGCCGTACGGTCTACGACCGCACGGTCGCCTCGATGTTTGTGCAGTGCGCATGCGTGAGACCCGCTACGACCGACAGCGCTGGTCGTAGCGGGTCTCTTTCCAAAGGGGGCGAGCTGTCGATGTTGATTGACAGCTCACCCCGTTTGGAAGGCAGGCCGGGGGGGTGGCAGCCCAAACGGAGGCGTTCCCATTGGAACGCCTGCCGTTTGGGGGAGGCCCCACTGACATCACTAGTGATGTCAGTGGACAGAGCCGGAAGCTCTCCGGGGCTTACGACAAGTGAGACCCTACCCTAGGGTCTCGTTGTAAGCCCCGATGGTCGCGATGGTCTCTGACCATCGTGAACATCACCCGAGCGGTCGTTAGAGCTGTGGATGTAAACAACAGAGGCGGGCGGTCAGGATGTAAGTGGCCGCTCAGTTTCTGAGCAACCGCTTGCATCCTCCGACCGCCTCTGAATGAGGCCCTATATGTAAACGGCTGTTTATTATTTATTATTATTTATTTCTTTATCTTTTGGGGGGTTTCATAGGGGTGGGGGATTGTGTTTCTTGTATTGAGTTTTTGATGTGAAAAAAGTATTATAAATAAACTCAATTTAAAAAAAAAAAAAAGATTTATCTGCCCAACCAGCCAACTAGTTGATTGGTATGAATGAAAATCTGGTAACGTATGGGAGTAAATGATGATCAGCAATTTGCTCTTAAATGCCAGAAAACAGATGAAAATGGTCGTTCAGACAAGTTTGTTAAATGTTTGATCTAAACCACTGCCCTAGTGAAATCTGGCCCTGATTCAGAGCCGGACGCTCTGACAGAGCGCTCGCTCTGAGTCAGGGCCGGCCTTCAGTGACCACCCACAGGTATAGCGAGCGGCCAGGAAGATGGTCGCGATGGTCAAGACCATCGCGACCATCGGGCTTGCGACAAGACCCTTGTGGTAGGGTCTCGTTGCCGCAAACCCCAGAGAGATTTCGGCTCAAACAGAGCCTAAATCTCTCCCACTGACATCACTTGTGATGTCAGTGGGGCCGGCCCCAGATGGTAGGCGTTCCCATGGGAATGCCTGTCTGGGCAGCCACAGCCCCAGCCCGCCCACCAAAGGGGGCGTGCCATCACTCAACATCGACAGCACGCCCCCTTTGGTACGAGACCCAGAGCGACGGTTTGCCCGTTGCTACCCGGGTCTCGCTCATGCACACGACGGAGCCGGCTCCGTCGTGCGCATGCGCACTGGGACACCTGAATCTGAATCAGGCCCTCTATCTTTTTGGTATGTCAAAGAGCGACAAGGATAACAAATATCTTACATTACTGTGCCCAATTTACAATGTATTTATGCCAGTGGAGGAAGATAATATAGGGGCCTATTTATCATGAAATGTTCCCTGAAAACACCCGTTTTCAGAGGATACCCACAAATATTAAGTATCCCCTAAATGTACCATGGAGGGACTGCAGCAGATATCGGAGACCCCTCCATTTACGACAGCAGCCCCAGCCCCCCGTAGATTTCTATGGGGGATGTGATGCTGTCAGATTTACAAAAAGTTGGAGTTTGGGCTCTGCAGCTTACGCCATCTAAAGGTGGCATTAGCTGCTCTAGCCTACAATTCGTAAAATTTACTGGGAGACCAGACATGTGCAGGAGTCCTGATAAAGGTGTGAAGAGATTGCTGATCAGAGCCAGATTAAGGTGGGGGCACAGGGGGCGAGTAGTCCCGGGCCCCCCTCCCTCAGGGGGCCCCCCAGCCAGAGCTGCTTCGACCAGGCCCAGCGACAAGTGTATACAAGGGCCCCCAGTCACTCTTACCCGTGCCAGTCTGTGTGGGGCCCACGCCACAGCAGTAATAGGATGAACCCGGCAGGTAAGCCTCTTCACTGTCACCGTCTCCTCCTGGCCGGCTCAATAAAAAAAATTTTTTCCGCCGCAGTGTGCGTGACGTCATGATGTCCGCTTACTGCTTGGGTGAAGACCAGCTGAGTGAGGAGCCTGCCGCCGCGGTGATGAGGAGAAGCAGAAGTTGCAAATTAGGTAAGTGTGGGGTTATGGAGGGACACAGGGATGCAGTGGCTGCTCCTGCAGAGAGACAATGGGGGGGAAAGGTAGCTGCTGCAAAGACGCAGAGGGGTGTTTGTGGCTGCTGCAAAGACACTGGGAGGTCTCTGTGGCTAGTGCTCCTCCAAAAACATGAAACATGGGGGGTGGGTGCTGCAAAGACACAGGGGGGTGTTTGTTTGTGGCTTATGCTCCTCCAAAAGGGAGAGAAGGCAAAGGTGGCTGCTGCAAAGACACAGGGAGGTGTTTGTGGCTGATGCTCCTCCAAAGACAGGGGGTGAAGTGGCTGCTGTTGGGAAATTGGGGGGTAGCTGTGACTTCTGCTGCTGAGACACGGGGGGGGCAAAGGCTGATGCAGAGACACAGGGCTGTGGCTACAGAGACACAGGGGGGGGCTATGGCTGATGCAGAGACACAGGGGGGCTATGGCTGTTGCAGAGAGAAGGGGAGGCTGTGACTGCTGCACACAGGGTGATCTGAGGCTATGGAGAGACACGGGGGATCTGAGGCTATGGAGAGACGCGGGGGATCTGAGGCAAAAGTGAAACGGGGAACCGAGGCTGCAGGAGAGACATGGTGGGATGAGACACTTGAAAAGACACAGGAGGGAAGGTGCTGTCGCACAATAATCTTCTTTAAACACTTAAAAACAAAAACATATTACCCCTGCTGTATGATGATGACATTGGTTATATTCCTACTTAAACAGGCATCTTCCGGTCCATGCGATTGCCTACATGAGTAGTGAATACCGTCTGAAGCTATCATCTGTCTAGGGAGGATCCATTTCTTTTGAGGTTCCCCGTTGCTGATGTAAACTTTTTTGTGACTCAAATCGACCGGCCTGTACCAAGTGGGGAGGGATGGGGTTTTGGGCAAGAAAAATGAATGTGATGGGCCCGAAGGTTTCATTTGCTGGGCCTCGCTCCAACAGAACTCTGGCGCTGCTGTCGGTGAACGATTCTGCTTTTCTCCAGCCTCCTAGCACTGCCCGAGAAGAGGTTCGGGAGACTGCCCCCCACTGCCGGACTGCAGGTAGGACCTGTGTTTCTGTTGCTACCTCATGGAGGTGCGGGAGGAAGAGGCACACACACGACTGTCAAAGCCAGTGGGGCATCGCTCACAAGAGGGAGAGGGCCCCACTGTCTTAAGTGCCCCGGGCCCCCCAAAGGCTTAATCTAACCCTGTGCTGATGTGGTCACTTCACACCGCGCACATTGCAGAGGCGGGCTCCTTTCGGAGTCCCTGTCCCTGTGTATGCTCTTTATTATATTCAGGCAGTATTATTATCGCATACTGCAATGAGATCAAGGGCACTAATATCGCACCCAGATCACACTATACGTTTATTGATAAATGGGCCCCATAGTCACAGATCATAAGCAATACCTACAGCTTCTCTGCTTCATTTCTCACTACTCAATCTGATATCAGCCCCATCTTGTAGCATAGTGCTCCGTATACTATGATATGAAATAAAGTGGGTTACAAGTGTCTGGTTACCAAAAGGACAGAGAAATTGTCCGGAACAAGTAGTTGAAATTATTTTATTCAAATGACACTGGACGAGACCGAAATCAACAGGAGTGATTACGCCTCTAAAGAGTGGAGAAGTTGCAACCAATCAGCTTCTAGCTAGCATTTATCAAGTACATTTTATAAAGGGATAGGTAGAAGCTGATTGGTTTCTATTGGCAACTTCTCAATTTATCTACCTGTAACTTTCTTCACTGATAGGGTTATTACATCAGCCTAGAGCAGAATTAGACAACCTGATTGACTATAGGGGCTGCACTGGACGGCCCCCTCTAACCTTGAAAAGGGCCGCACATTTCTCTAATGCGGCCCACATGTCAGAAAGCAAATTGGGCAATTCTGCGTTTGGCAGAGGACTGTGTAAATAAATAAATATCGGCAATGTATGGGGTTCACCGAATGCCAATTCCGAACACAAAAGTGATCTGAATTGGTGAATCAGGTTGTACAACACGTTGGATTTCACAGACCAATCGGGGATGAAGATTGCTAGTGCATGGTGACAATCAGCTGATTTGCCGACCGTTACTGGTACATTACTAGTAAAATGGACACAGATCCGTGAATCACTGTAAAATATCGGCAATGTACGGGCACATATTGGTGGATTGTTAAATCGGGGAAATCTGCAAATCGTTTTATTGTGATTGCTGATGTATGGGCTCATTAGGCTCTGAAGTAAGTTAAGTTAATACATTTGATCAATGAAAGAGATGTAGAAGGTAGGAATAAGCTAGGGCTGCAAGTGAGGGCTTGGGGGGCCGCCTATTGACCATCACTGGCCTAGAGACACTGTATATATGTACAGGAATATTATATCAAACACAGACATTTTCTTCTATTAATTGATAATAAATAATTGTACACATCTGTATAGATTGCATTACTCAGGCTGGGTACACACGTAAAGATTTTCTGTCCAACCATCCAACTAGTTGATTGGTTGGAATGAAAATCTGGTAACGTATGGGAGTAACTGACAATCAGCAATTTGCTCCTAAATGCCAGAAAACAGATGAAATTGGACGTCAGACAAGTTTGTTAAATGTTTGTTCTAAATAATTTGTTCATACAACAGTTTTTGTCCATTTTCCGGCGTTTGGGAGCAAATTGCTGATTGTCATTGGCTTTCATACCTTACCAGATTTTCATTCCAACCAATCAACTAGTTGGATAGAAAATCTTTACGTGTGTATGCAGCTATACAGTTTAAAAGTCCCTGCTGCTCTGGCTTAGTGTGCGCCACAGACTCTACTCCATCATCAATGTGGCCACCATCTACTTGTGGTCTACAGAAAGCAACAGGGATGACTTCCAGCCTGTTTCTCTGAAACAACGGTAGGAAGGAGCAACATTACCAATATCACTATATTGGTGGCGCAATGTCCATCCAAGCACCAGTCCCCTGGAGAAGTGGGGTGCAAGATGGCGTTCCTGTGCAACCTGTGTTGCAGCCAAGAATAAGACGTATTGCGGCGAGTGAGACTTGCCAGAGCAGCGTTCCTCGGCTTTGTGAGTGATGGGGGAGCGTTCACTGCAAACACTTCATTCTCCTGTGACCGGGCTTAAAACGTGACGCTGAGTGATGTGGGCGAGTTTCTGAAATCCTGCTGCGTGTCGGAGGGGGCCCCTCTCGCTGCCACGTTACTTAGTAATGCTGGATTGCAGGACAGAGGTCAAATGCACCTGAGAGGTTGTGCGATCGGGCAAATCCTCAGCCTGTCATCATAAGAATTTAGCCTGCTGTTGAAATTTCATGTAGTGATATAAAATAAGGGCTTCATTAAAGTCCTGTACAAGTGATGCCAGGGCACTTACCCGTACCACATCAATGCCTAAACACATGGGCAAAGTTTGTGCTCGGCTGGTGTGCAGAGTATTGCGGGACGTAGTGAGGAAATCTGTGCTTATGATAGTTTGACTATGGTAAGAGCAGGGCAGAAGGATAAGTGGGCAGAAACAGGCCCCGGGGCCTCCTGCCTCAGCCAGGGGTGCTCCCATACCTGAGCTGCCAGCTACAATGCATGTATGTCACATCTGATCAATCTATATATCTGTGCAGCCTACAGTGGCAAATGCAGAGTTTTGAAAGGGGGGTTTCTAAATCCTTGGTTACCGAACCAATGAAAAAACATCTAGCCACAAATAAATAGACAGACAGACAGATAGAAACAGCTTACACAGGATTTAGGACCACTACAGTAAAATATATCACTCAGCCTATGACGGGGTGCACACACTGACTGACTGACACAGACACACACACTGACTGACACAGACACACACACACCTCTATCACTTAGAAACATGAATGCAACAGGCAAATAAATACAGCCAGCATGATTAACGACCCCCTCCCCCCAGTAGTGGTCCCCCCCTTTGCAGTGCCCCCAGTAGTAGTCCCCCTTATGCAGTGGCCCCAGTAGTACCCCTTATAGAGTGCCCCCAGTAGTAGTCCCCCTTTGTAGTGCCCCCAGTAGTAGTCCGCCCTATGCAGTACCCCCAGTAGTAGTCCCCCCTATGCAGTGCCCCCCAGTAGTAGTCCCCCCTATGCGGTACCCCCAGAAGTAGTCCCCCCTTATGCAGTGGCCCTAGTAGTACCCCTCATATGGAGTCCCCAGTAGTAGTCCCCCTTTGTAGTGCGCCCAGTAGTAGTCCCCCCCCTTTGCAGTTATGGAGTGCCCGTGCCCCTTACATAAACACACACAAATAAAAACTCACAACTTACCTGAATCCCCGCTCTGCACTATGGGAGAGAGGTCATGATGTCTCTCCCATCACCCGCTGCGGGAGAGCCGGAAGGTGGAGCATATACAGTGCATCCAGAAAGTATTCACAAAGTTTCACTTTTCCCACATTTTGTCATGTTACAGCCTTATTCCAAAATGGAATAAATTAATTTTTCTCCTCAAAATTCTACACATAATATCCCATAGTGACAATGTGTAAAAAGTTTTTTTGAGATTTTTGCAAATTTAATAAAACAAAAACACTAAGAAATCACATGTACATAAGTATTCACAGCCTTTGCCATGAAGCTCAAAATTGAGCTCAGGTGCATCTTGTTTCCACTGATCATCCTTGAGATGTTCCTACAGCTTAAATTGGAGTCCACCTCTGGTAAATTCAGTTGATTGGACATTATTTTGAAAGGCATACACCTGTCTATATAAGGTCTCACACTTGACAGTGCATGTCAGAGCACAAACCAAGCATGAAGTCCAAGGAATTGTCTGTAGACCTCCGAGACAGGATTGTCTCAAGGCACAAATCTGGGGATGGGTACAGAAAAATATCTGCTGCGTTGAAGGTCCCAATGAGCACAGTGGCCTCCATCATCCGTAAATGGAAGAAGTTCAGAACCACCAGGACTCTTCCTAGAGTCCATCTAAACTGAGCGACCGGGGGAGAAGGGCCCTAGTCAGGGAGGTGACAAAGAACCCATTTGTCACTCTGTAAAAGCTACAGCATTCCTCTGGGGAGAGAGGTGAACCTTCCAGAAGGACAACCATCTCTGCAGCAATCCACCTATCAGGCCTGTATGGTAGAGTGGCCTGACGGAAGCCACTCCTTAGTAAAAAGCACATGGCAGCCCACCTGGAGATTGACAAAATGCACCTGAAGGACTCTCACACCATGAGAGACAAAGATTGAACTCTTTGGCGTGAATGCCAGGCATTATGTTTGGAGGAAACCAGGAACCACTCATCACCAGGCCAATACCATCCCTACAGTGAAGCATGGGGGTGGCAGCATTATGCTGTGGGGATGTTTTTAGCGGCAGGAACTGGGAGTCTAGTCAGGATAGAGGGAAAGATGAATGCAGCAATGTACAGAGACATCCTGGATGAAAACCTGCTCCAGAGCGCTCTTGACCTCAGACTGGGGCGACAGTTCATCTTTCAGCAGGACAGCGACCCTAAGCACACAGCCAAGATATCAAAGGAGTGGCTTCAGGACAACTCTGTGAATGTCCTTGAGTGGCCCAGCCAGAGCCCAGACTTGAATCCGATTGATCATCTCTGGAGAGATCTGAAAATGACTGTGCACCGACGCTTCCCATCCAACCTGATGGAGCTTGAGAGGTGCTGCAAAGAGGAATGGGCGAAACTGCCCAAAGATAGGTGTGCCAAGCTTGTGGCATCATATTCAAAAAGACTTGAGGCTCTAATTGCTGCCAAAGTTGCATCAACAAAGTATTGAGCAAAGGCTGTGAATACTTATGTACATGTGATTTCTTAGTTGTTTTTTTTTTTTTTTTTTTAATTAAATTAAATTTGCAAAAATCTCAAAAAAAAACTTTTTACACGTTGGCATTATGGGGTATTGTGTGTAGAATTTTGATAACAAAAATGAATTTATTCCATTTTGGAATAAGGCTGTAACATAACAAAATGTGAATACTTTCCGGATGCACTGTATATCAGAGGAGACGACACTGGCCACGTCTTTTGCCGTAGTCGCACCTGCGACTTTATGCTAATGCTAGTATCAGCCCTTCAATGTGAGCATCTCATCCAAATGCATATATACAGCATGCTGCACTGTCTCTGGGCCTCATTCAGCGCGCACTGCTGATCGCCGATTACCTATGATCTGGCAGAAGACTGTCAGTAAATGGCGGTGTCGCTGTCGTTGGAGGGGGAACCAATAGGCCAGTATTTCCGTTGGCTGATGGGAGATTACCTGGCCTCTTTTTGCGCACTTGCGGTGGCCGGCGTGCGTGACCCCATGGTCTCTCAACCAGGTCGATGGGATCGCAGATGATAAGATGCTGGGTCCTTGGACGCAGCTCAGATCAGTAAAGCATCCAGGAGGCGTGACGCCTCCTGCTTCATTACCATATTAGTGCAATCGACAGATGCTAACATGTTAGCAGGTGTGGTAGCAACTCCGTCCGCTGCTGAATCAGGCCCTCTGAACTTTTGGGAAATAGTGATATCTACTTCTGTACCTCCGTAAGGGATGTTATTGTTGGGGCATCTAATGTGACTGCCTCAGTGACCACAACTTCACTTTCATCCTGACAATTGGCCTACACAGCAATGATTGACAGCTTAGTGTACCAACCAGGCCCAAGACTGTACACTGTGCATATCTGAGGGGCTTATTCACAGCGGAGAACCTGCCAGTCTGCCCCTAATTCTCCCATGGTGCCAGCCTCCCTGCCAGACCATGCAATCACTTAGCAACTGCACCTCACACACATAAGTCCCACAGTGCACCTTTATCACAGGCTGACCACCCACACAGCTCTCTATT
Source organism: Taudactylus pleione (assembly GCA_031769625.1). Classification (NCBI taxonomy): domain Eukaryota; kingdom Metazoa; phylum Chordata; class Amphibia; order Anura; family Myobatrachidae; genus Taudactylus; species Taudactylus pleione. Next base: position 624,006 of record JAUIMM010000661.1, read on the forward strand.
TCCGGACCCCAGCAGCCCGTCCACCCCTTTATTACTGCAGGCCGCCGTAGACTATGCTAGGACTATAATAATGGATTCAGACTAGCAATCTCCACTTTGGTGGGATAGAAAGTGCTTGTGTCAGGGGACAGAAATATCCAAACACAGGATAAACCGGATAATAAATGAACAATTAGCTTGCCCTCTGTCCTGTCTCCTTTCTCCCTTGTGTTCCCTGCACCCTCCCAATTTGTAACTCACTGGGTGGTCCCCCCTCCTTCCTCAAACACAATTAACCATTTAAACACAAGAGAAAGCACTGATTACATTGTGTCACTGCACAGAGGAAGTGGGGGTGGTAAGAGGGCTCCCACAGATAGGGAAGTGAGAGAGGGGACTCTGGCTGGCTGGACTCCGTTCTGTCCGCTGTCTTTCTTCAACAGAATTATTAAATAATACATTACAATGAAGTGAATTGACCTCAATGTTTTTCTTTGAAGAACAGAATATGTTGGCGTACAATTCAACTTCACATTGGCACTTAAGCGTGCCCGACCCCTTTAAAATATGGCAGCAGTTGTACAGCGTCAGCGTGGTAAATATGTTCAAAGGCTCAGTAGTCTTAAATTGGCTGGAAAGTCTGACCGCATAGCCATAATCTGCGACCGGTGATCCTAAGGCCACTGCGCCCGGCCTTTCATACAAAATTGTATCCCTGAACAAAACGCGTCATGTTCACTTGTTAGGCGCATTTTGAGGTGAGCAGTGACCACAGGAATCAATGATCCATCATTTCCTCTGCGCGTTACTAGCTGGAGAACGTGGTTGTTGAATCCGGATCGGGTTAAATGCAAAGCACAGGTCAAAAAAATGTAAAGTGTATAGTAATTCTTAAAGTAACACCTACAAGTTCTCTTTGAAAGTAATTTATCACTTATTTTGTCTCAGGAGCCCTATAATTTCAGGTTAAACTGGCTCCCTCCTGTGAAGGTGACGAGCGGATAATTGAAAGTTACATGTAATACAACCCACAATTTCCCAGCAGGTGCTAATGATTTTCTTTAGGTTGTATTAATTGCGTGACCTTCATATAAGAAGTATTTATGATCAGTCAGTGAGAGTATCTGTGCGCAGTGCCCATGGAAGTACAGTGATTAGGGGAGTGAGGAATATAGCACTTACATGGAAAAAATCACTTACACAATAACAACCGTAGTAACTGTCATTGCCCTGCTGAACAAGTTCTCGTCACTTCCAGACTGTATTACGTGTTAAAAGCCCATAGACTAGAAAGCGAGTAAGGAGGTAAATCTCATAAGATTAGTCAGGTTTTCCATGTCCCCCAAACATCAACACAAAGTATAAACTAAAAAAAAATAAAATGTTATCATCATAGATTAATAACAAAAATCAAAAATAAAAGATTTGAAACTGCAATTCCATTGTATGGACATATAGGAAAACCGCGGTTACTGTATTTATGATCTGGTGCAAAAAGGACTTTAATGAGGTTTTATTATTTTCTTTTACTGACACAGCATCAATTTCCCATGCAGCTCTGTGCAATAATAAAGGTGAGCGTATTCCCTTAATTTACGTTCTCAATTCCTAGGGAATGGATAGGCTGCATTCTCAGTGATGTCACTGGTTCACAGTGAATGGATAGGCTGCACTATCAGTGATGTCACTGATCCCTTATGAATAGATAGGCAGCATTCCTGCACTCTCAGTGATGTCACTGGTTCACAGTGAATGGATAGGCTGCACTCTCAGTGATGTCACTGGTTCACAGTGAATGGATAGGCTGCACTCTCAGTGATGTCACTGGTTCACAGTGAATGGATAGGCTGCACTCTCAGTGATGTCACTGGTTCACAGTGAATGGATAGGCTGCACTCTCAGTGATGTCACTGGTTCACAGTGAATGGATAGGCTGCACTCTCAGTGATGTCACTGGTTCACAGTGAATGGATAGGCTGCACTCTCAGTGATGTCACTGGTTCACAGTGAATGGATAGGCTGCACTATCAGTGATGTCACTGGATCCTAGGTAATGGATAGGCTGCATTCTCAGAGATGTCACTGGATCCTAGAGAATTAGTATAGGCTGATGTCACTGGTTCATGGACCCTGCTCTTATGGTTCTACTTCATGATTTCTTATTGACCCAATACACTGATATTTATTGCATATATTCTAGTATATAATGTGCAGGAGGTGTATATACTATTTGATGCTGCACTGGTATAAATAACAACAAAATAGGACTGATTGGTTTTACTTCATTTTTTAAAGCATTTATAAAATGTACCCCGAAAGTGTAACGGAGTTGGATGAAGAATATAAAAGGAGGAATACCACTAACTACCTACTTGTAAAAAGACCAGTTAGCACCTGCAGTGCCAGTACTATATAGGTTGAGTCTCCCATATCCAAATATTCCAAAATACAGAATATTCCGAAATATGGAATCATTTTGGCATGACTGAGATAATGAAACCTTTGATTTTTGATGGTTTAATGTACACAAACTTTGTCTAAGGCACAAATTATTAAAAATATTGTATACAATTACCTTCAGGCTGTGTGTATAAGGTGTATATGAAACATAACTGAATTTAATGTATGTACACAAACTTTGTTCGAGCCACAAAATTATTGAAAATATTGTATAAAATGACCTGCAGGCTGTGTCTATAAGGTGTATATAACACATAAATGCATTTTGTGTGTATATTTGGGTCCCATTCCCAAGATATTTCATTATGATATGCAAATATTCCAAAATACGGAATATTCCATTAACCAAAATACCCCTGGTCCCAAGCATTTTGAATATCGGAGACCAAACCTGTACTTGGTTTAGTCCCAGAATGTATGAAGCTGCTCAGTGCAAAAACATTACCACGTAACTCCCCAACTGATGTTACCCCTATAACCAGTCCTACATCAATTCCTCCTAGACGTAGATATGGGCCTGCCCATGCTTACCCTGTAATTCAGTTTGCGACTCTGAAAATGATTTACACACTCTCTCTGGAAATAAAAAGGCGCAGATGACCCCATATACAGCACTCTCACCGAAAGCTCCACATCCTTTATTCTCATATAAATAAATCAGGCCTGGGGGAGGGGGTCGGGAACATAGATCCTCTTCTGGGGTTAGAACTCCATTAATTGTTCATTTCCGACAATGATCTCGTTAACGCGTTTTGCTGCAGAGAGAAGAGACGAATACAGCGGGTTACACACAGAAAAGCAAATTAACTTCCATGCAAGTTAAATCCATTGTGTAATATTTATAGCTAATAATAGAAAAGTGTAAAACAATTCCTATGACCTTCATAAATGCTGCTTTCCCACAGCTGTGAGTAGCAGGGCCCCCTCAGGACCACCATTTCCTACAAATGATCCCTGTACACTAGAAACATCCTCCATACATACAGGGCATGTAGCTAGACGGGGGTCTGCCTGCCTGTTATCTGGGATTGGCGGAGATTTAGCTCAAATTCTAAATAGGACAAATTAAGGTGATGACCAAAGCAAGCAATCATCTTCTAGCTATAATTTATCTAGTATATTCTATAAAATAGCTAGAATCTGATTGGCTGCCATGGGAAACACCTAAACTTTTCTTTTCTAAAAAGTTTGATAAATCTCTCATGATGTAACAAGAATAAAACTTCCACATAGGGAAGCGGAGCTACTTTTACTGTAACAGGGCCTGGTTCAGCAAGGAACGCAGTGGCTTATACGCACGCAATCAGCCGATTGTTGCGCACTGTGCATGCATCTCAGTGTGCGTGCGCAAACTAGCCACTGCGATTGGGACTGCGAACGCACAGAATACGCAGACCCATGGCAGAGTGATTGACAGGAAGTGACGTTTGTGGGTGGTGATGGGGGAGTGGTCAGGCGAACGCAGGCGTGCCGGTGCGTTTCAATGCCGTTGCAGGGGCGTGCATAAATTAGCCATGGGCGTCGCGCCATGCCCGATTTTAAAACGGCAAAATGCCCCTCCCACCCCCCTTCCCTTTTAGCAGTGTCCTGCTAAAACAGGGTGCCCTGAGCCTTCCCCACCCGCGGGTCGCAGTGGGAATAGTTGCGGTAACAGATCGCCGCCAGTAAATAGCCACCATGCGCATGCACACGGCATCTATTCACCGTGATCAGAACGATATATCATGCCGATCGTATGGTGTGTACGCCTGATTGCGTGTGCGCGGTGGACGTTCATCCCCTCGTCCCATCTGCTGTGCTGGTGAACGACGCCCTGCTACTGCATGCAGAATGGAACGATATAGATCATGCGGTCGTACACTGGATCATGTAGTGTGATATATATCGTTCCATCGCATCGCTCCGTCGTCTCACATCGTATAGTGTGTACCCAGCATTAGGTGATTTCTGCGGCACAACTGGGACACCCGTGCTCCTTTATTGACCAATTATTGGCATTTGCTGCCACCTGCTCAGTTAGATGAATCAGGAGCGCTGGGACCTTGTGTACAGATCACTGGCAGCTCAGATCACTATAACTCTGCCTGGTCCCGTCCTCTCACTCTCTCCCCCCCCCCCCCATACACCTGTAAGGGCAGATGATCAGCATGTGACCCCCGCTCACACTGTTGAGTCTGGCCTTCGAGGTGGTCTTCCAGCTCAGCAATGACTGTGTTGACACAAACCTTCAGATGCTTACAATAGCCGAGCGAGTATTTACATGAAGCTCCACAATGGCAGAGCGCTCGCTTCCATTTGTGTGGCATTCATGCAGGTCTTTGGGTGGTGAAATCGGAAACAGTGTATTTTATCTGCTTAAATTCTGCAGCGACACTTAACTCCCGCTGTGCCGGAGACCACCCTGACTAATGAGGAAACAAATCCCAATTTAGAATGACAGCTCCCCACGCTGATGTACTGGACGGGGCATTGCAGGCGTGGGTTCCAGCTGCAGCAGAGGAGATATTACACTAAACCCTGATGCACAATGAACTCTCATTTCATTTAGTCTCAGATATAAAATGTTGTACTGAGAGAACTGAAATAAAAAAAAAATTTATTTATTGATTTATTAACAGAGAGTTCTAATGCATTATACTTAAAATGTACATTTAATTCATAGGGGTCCATTTAGCAATAATCGCGTACTCCATGCAATCTGGGCGCGACGTTTGTGCCCATGATCGCACTGCAGTACGCAATATTAGCGCCGAAATTAAACGGCACCCGCAGGTACAGGGGGCTCTGAAAGGAGCCCGCCCTTGCGATGTGCCGGGAGTGACCGCATCAGTGGTCTCTATACGCCTGTGCCGGGGGATCCAACGCATGCCAGGTCTACAGACCACGCATGTGCAGCAGCCACTGACAGAGAGGGTTCCAAAGGAACCCTCACCCAGTTCGTTTTGCGAAGAATAGCCCACAGGCTGCAGCGGCACAATGCCATCTTTAGATGACGTTAGCTGCGGGGGCCAAGCTCCGGCTTTGTAAATCCGACAACACTGCATCCCCCATAGAAACCTACGGGGGCTGCGTCTGCGGTCGGAAAAGGAGGGGCTGCAGCAGATATTGGAGATATCTGCCGTGATCCCTCTATAACACATTTGGGGGGATACTAAATATTTGTGGGTATCCCCCGAAAATGGGTGTTTTTAGGGAATATGCCACAAATATTTAATGATAAATGAGGGCCCCATAGAGTTTAATGACCAGCACCCCCTAGTGGCCGAATAGCTATGGAAAATAGAATACATCACCGCCCAATGTATTTTTAATAACAAACCACGTCAGGGTTTTGAGCAAATTAAAACCGAAATTGTCTGGCCGAGCGGCTGAACACAGGTACTTATGTGGCTTTACACAACATGGAATTACAGGACGTATTAGCTTCTGTACACGTGTTCTCCTACACTTAACCTCAATACGCCGTGCGGCACGGGTGAGCGGCCAGGTTTCGTGTGACTCGGCTAGTGCCGAACATCTTTCTTTGCATCTTTTTCGCCCCCCGTAAATCCTTCTTAGTCTTATATGCAACACTTTTATATCTGTGTGTGACGACGTTTGTATACCAAGCACAGCAGAACTTGGCGTGGGAAAGAGCCGCGGCATCGTAGCAATGCGTATACAGATTCAGAGACTCGGGCGCACACAGATATACAAGTGACACATATCAAACGAATCAGTGCAGTCTCGTGAAGCATTTTGTCTCATCCGTTTGCATCTAAGAAGCATCTTTTGGGGCGAAAAAGACGCAAAAAAAGACCTGGCGCGCCGAGAAGGACTGTTAGGCGCGACTGCAGCAATAGCGTATATCATGCGATTTACATATGCGCCTTAGCTAGGGGGGGGGTCACTCCATCTGACTACAATACATATTTTCTAAGTTTGACAACCCGGAGATTTAAGAATGCAAAAGTAAAAACTCCCAGAATGCTCTAGCACTAGCTCAACTGAAAACAAGAGATATGGTAAGAACTTACCTTTGTTATCTCTGTTTCTACGAAGTCCATAGGGTCCACAGGGTTGACCTTGGGGTATAGGTTGGGAACCAAATCCGGGCACCACGCAGTTAAAGCTTTTAGCTCCCAGGATGCACTTGGGTCCACTCTCCCTATAACCCCACCCCCCAGCCAGAGGCACCTCAGTTTGTAAGTAGCCAAAGGCCGGAGGAGGAGAGAAAAAGAGAGAGAAAACTGGAACACTCTAGAACCATACTCACAGAAAAGGAGACGGGAAACCGGTGACCAGTAACACAGCCCATATGAAGCCAGGTGCGTCAGGGCGGGCGCCCTGTGGACCCTATGGACTTCGTAGAAACAGAGATAACAAAGGTAAGTTCTTACCATATCTCTTGTTTTCTACTTCAGGGTCCATAGGGGGTCCACAGGGTTGACCTTGGGGATGTCCCAAAGCAGTTCAACCAAGGGTGGGGACGCTCCTGTGCTGAGAGGAGAATCCGTCGCCAAAAAGGAAGCATCCTGAGAGGCAAAGGAAACCAATGCCTAGAACCTTAAAAAAAGGTTTGGACAGAAGACCACGTGGACACCTAGTAAGGCAAAACAGCCGAGGCGCCACAACGAGCCGCCCACGAGGGTTACATGACCCGAGAAAAAACAAGCCTCAACGACAGAAATGCCTACCTATGGGTAGGCCCCTGAGGAAGACATACGAGGCCATCCAGCCAACATTTCATTATAGGCCGGCCATCGTTTCCTGTGAAAACCAGAAACCGCAGACCACCAATAAGGAGTCCGATTACCATAAGGAACTTGAACGGATCATATAAAGCCAAAGAGGCCGGACCACAGTCAATGAGGCCACACCAGCCGAGAAGACTGGGGACTGAATGGCCGTACCATAAGTTCCAGAATAATATGGAACCTAAAAACCACTCTAAGAAGAAATACAGGGCGAGAGCAACTCACACCCTGACATGATGCCCTCCAGAAGAGGGAGCCACATGAGAACGCTCCCAATTCAGACACTCTCCTGGTTGATTTAAACACCCTGAGAGAGAGAGAGCTTAAACAATAGACAATGTAATGGCTATCACAACCAGCAGTTCCATTGACTGTCCCCGGATGGAACAAAGAACCACTACTAACTCCCCAGGAGTCCCTAGGGAGGACAAGTGGAGGCATAATCCAGAAAACACTCCAAAGGATGAACTGGATACCAGAGCGGAGCAATTCCATATCTTAACCATACCGACAGTGTAGAGATCCGCACTGTCAGGAAGGCCAGGCCAAGGGTGAAACCCAAGCCAGCCGGAAGGAATGCCAGAATATCTGAAAATCCTGGACACCGGAGGATCGTATCGACAGGTACGATACCATAAGAATTATGTGTGCCACAGTCCGTGGCAGATCCCAGCAAAGTCTGGCCTATCTGCTCTAAACATCTCAATGAAGACAGAGCCAGGGAAGCCCTAGGACCACAGTAGGGGCGCAGTCAAAGACAAACGATCCAGGTCCAGGGAAAAACAAGGACCCTGAGACAACAGGTCCAGATAGTGAAGCAGTAGGAACGGAGTATCGATGAGGAGACTCCGAAAATCTCAGTACCAGTGATGTCTGGGACGAACTGGAGCCCCCAGAAGGAAAGCCCCTCCGTCTCGAATTAAACTTCCGAAGACCTCGAGGAAGAAGGGAGACCGGAGGACACAGGTACACAAAGTGGAAGGACCACTTCACTGACAAAGAGTCACTGAAGGTAGCTTCAGTACTCCTGGAGCTGGACTGTAACACCGGTAATGTGTGATCAAGTCAGAAGGCCATGAGGATCAATCCCCTCAGGGAGGCCCCCTCTGCTCACCAGGAGTTGAAACCTCTCTTGGAGAAGAGACTAGTCCCCGGGATGCACGTCGCAACAGCTGAGGAAGCCCGCTTCCCAATGGAGAGCTCCGGGAATAAACACTGCAGAGTTGGCCAGGAGAAGACCCTTGGACTATGCCAGAATGGATGACATACCTGACATTGCCACCCAACTACCAGTGTTGCCTAGATGGAAGTCACTGTTGTGACACTGTCGGACTGAACCTATTCAGGTTTACCGTGACATATGGGTTAGGCCAGAGTGAAGGTCCAAGACAGCCTAAAGTATCAACAAGTTAAGTGGCAGGACAGAAACGACAGACGTCCAACTGCCCCGAAACGAATACGGACCAGACACTGTCTGTAGCAAAGAACACCCTGGACGAGATGGCCATAGCCACCCGGACAGAGACCAACTCGCCTCTGGAGAAAGTATCATCGTTCGAACATCGATCCGATGGGAAAAACTCGATCCATCTGGAGGGGAGTCAATTATGGCAAGGTCTGGAATGGAACTGAGCACATTCCACCCTACCAAAAGGTAGACACTCTGGTAGACCGCGCATCACAAAGAGTAATGACATATGTCGAATGCGTAGATATCCGCACACTCCAAGTTGAAGAGTGGAGATCTTGTCTTACGCCAGAAAAATTCTCAGAGTCTGAGAATCCAGCAGTGCTCCCAGATGAAGAAAACCCTGTGAGGGATGTAGGGAGGACTTTTTCTCCGTTGACTAATTATCTGTGCCGAGAAGAAGCCACGGTTATCCTGACCTGGCGGTAAAGTACCTTGGTGATCCTGCTAAAAGCAGGAGACCGTCCAGAGAAAGGAGCATTCGGATACCCTGAACAGGTGAACTGTCAGAAAATCCATAAGGCTGGTAAACCCCGGTGGAGTTGAGGACAGTCCCAAAAGGCAGAGCCCGAAACTTACAAGTGTTGCTGTGGCACAGCAAACCTGAACCCCTGCTGATGAGATGGCTCTGTACGTACCCGTAGGTACGTATCCTGAATACTCAGATATACCCTAAAATCCCCAGGTTCCAAACGTCGGATGATGGAGCATGGACGATTCCACCTGAGTCCAGGCACCGTTGGAATCTGATTCAGGGATTTGAGACAGAGTATAGGCAAATGAGGACCAGACGGTCACCGCCCCAGAAAGAAAGTAGAACAACCAGTCCCTCACTGAGATAGTGAGGTTGGCCGAAATAGCTCTGCTTACCACAAAGACTGTATAGCTTTCTGGGATTGTAAGGCCCTGATCAGGTCTGAAGAAGGGCCCATGTAACAATGCCTGTGAGGAGGCTGCCTGAGCAATGAGAGTACCTCACTCTGGAAATTCCCCAGATGTAGACCTGTCCAGTCAGGCTGAGGGTATATCCTCAGGTGTAGAAACAGGGTCGTCCGGAAGTCCAGGACTGCTCGGTACTGGATATGGTGGCCCCCATGGAGGCCGACAGCCTAGGAAAAAACAGGCCTTTAGGCTGACCCTGAGGACAAAAAGACTTAACAGAGTTAGTCCGAATGTAGTGGGAGTAGCTAAAGACGGTATCTCCCCATTAGTGATACTGCCAATGATGCAACGATCTTGTCAAGGTCAGGACCAAACAAGATCTTCCCCATGGAAGGAGTGTGCACCTCTGCTTTCCCATAACGCAGCCATAGGGTACTGCGGCGGATACAGACGCCGCCGAAACCCTGAAAGTTAGAAGACCGGCATCCCATGAGGTAATCCCACATATGACCACTGCATATTTTATGTGAGCGGCAAAAGATATTTGAACCTCAGGACGTGTTGGAGGGGAAAAACGTCACAAAAGCATCACCATGCGATGGCCATGGTAGGACGGGCAACAGGCCCTGAAAACGAGTACATTGATTTCAGGCAAAGTTACCACCTATGGATCCGTAAAATCCGTCCAGGCCGGGATGGGAGGCGTATTAATGCCTGTAACCCGATGATTAACATACAAATCCATCCCAGAAGGGGATTTCCATTACTTGTGAGGACCCTCAGGGAATGGGAAACAGGAGGCCTTTGTGACTCCTCGTATCTGGCGACAGCCAGACTCCCGCTATGAGATCCACCCGCTGGGCAGAAAACGGGAGATGTATGATACAGGTGCAGGATCGACATTCTCTATATCCAGAATGAACCTGGCTACCAGCCCCAAAGCAGGGATAATAATACTTGAAATCGGCTCCCCCCATGTGAGAGGGAAAGAGCCGAATATACCATCCAGTTCACGGCAGAGCCACTGGTCAGTAACCACAGGGCATATATCACGCCAATTAGTATTTCTATAAAACAACATCCACCAGGGTGGCCGTTGTGGTAATCCCTGCAAGGGGAATGACAGACCGATGTGGTATCGGAGGTAATTCATGTACTGTGAAAAACCCCGGCAGGGAGCGATAGTCTGTGACACAGGGGTAAATTGCAAGAAATTGCGAGATACCCCGAGTTCAAAAGGGCAGTATGGTGAAGTAACTCCAAGCGAGTGACGACAATGGGGCCCGCCCGGCGATCCTCAAAGGAGAGGATCCTGAGAAACAACGCCCTTTAAGGGGGTCGTGCAAGGGGCCCGGCACCAGATGGTGCCGCATACATAAACCTTTCTGAGTTAAAATCCTCTGCACTAATTCCTGCAGGCTATGACTTGCAGGATCGCAATAATGGGTGCAGTATCGTGTGCAATCTCCTGGTCAGATATATCTGACTATCTTGACGGAAATATTAAGCAGCGCCATACCGGTCCTGACTGACGCTAAGATTAGCTGCAGGGACCCATTATCAGCGTATGCAACTCACAGTTCCATCTAAAATATGGCAACGTGCAGCACGCAACAGTATGTGACAAACCTCACAGATATTAACAAATATATATATGTGAGGTCTCAGAACCACCCCAGGTACACCTGTATTAGGGCAGATAAAGAAAAGGGATAGATATACACTGACAGGTGAGAGAAAAAGCAGACAGTCAGCACTAGCAAAAGTCACATACAATGCAGACATATATATATATACATACATAAGCATGACATATAATATACTGCACAATGTCGCTACATTCAACTGCCCAGATTCAGTGTCTGGGAAGGCTATAGCGCTGTGTACACTCACCCAAATGGCCAGGTACGCAGGGGGACTGGGCTCACTGACATCCTAAGAGTTCTGCAGCACCACAGAGAGAAAATGGCCACTGGAGACCTCAGAAGAAGCGTGGCCCGCGGAGGAAGCAGCTCAGCGACGCCAGACTGTAGTATTGAAAGGCGCGCTGAGCTGAGGGGAGGAGCCGCTAGACAGGGAAGGCTTCCTTCCCTGGCTAGCAATTAACCCCCCGGGATGCCGGCTCCCGCTGCCGCTATAATCCCTGGTGGGCTAGTGGACACGCGGGGTATGCCTCCATGGAGGGGGAGCCCGCCGCCACCGCTAGCGCCTCCGGTCTGTCCCCAGAGACCGGAGGCATAAGGCTGCATATTCACACGTGGATCACCGCAAGCGGTGACCACGCGACTTACCTGTCCCCGTCGATCCGGCAGCAGCCCAGGGATTCCTCCAGAGCCCGGCTAGTACAGACTCTGGGGTCCCGCTGCGATCCCCAGATCTGTACTGGCGTCGCAGCGCCGGCGGGGTGTAGGAGCGGCAGCTCAGACGTCCATTGGACAGTCTGATGCTGCCGCTCTGAAGAGTAGTAAAAAATAATAAAATAAAACTCTTTTAAGCTTAGGGGCTGCTAAGCAGCCCCCCTGCAGTAACGGTGACCCGACTCCGGCCGGGCACCAACTTAAACTGAGGTGCCTCTGGCTGGGGGGTGGGGTTATAGGGAGAGTGGACCCAAGTGCATCCTGGGAGCTAAAAGCTTTAACTGCGTGGTGCCCGGATTTGGTTCCCAACCTATACCCCAAGGTCAACCCTGTGGACCCCCTATGGACCCTGAAGTAGAAAGTCATTTTATTCCATTAATCCATCTTAATATCATTGGTAGTCCTGCCTAAAGTGTTGTCCCAAGGAGATCAAAAAAGTCAAGATGAGAGAACACCAGGAAACAGGTTTATATGAGAGAGTGACACCGGTCGGGTGATGGGGTAATACTTAGGACTCCATAGTCTGTGATATAGCACTGTATGGTATGGACTAACCTTTACTGAGGATGTGTAGTTCGGGCCCCAGTAAACAATCCTTAATATCAGCGCTGCTCTCTATCACTGCGCTGTTACAGATGACGCTCCCCTGTAGAGTACAGCTGTAAGGAGAGACAGAAGAGGGGTGACATGTAGGAGCTGCCATGTTGTATCCTCTGCGGAGATGAAAAACTCACCATAGACTACAACATATTTCACTGCACCAGATATAGGGGTAAATGCAGAATTCAGACGATTTTATTGAGCCCAAAACATGGCAGAATACAATCCTCACATTCCTTTTTGGTATTTTATAATAGCTTTTTCTAATTCGGATCCAGCTGTGTAAAGCCAGGAGAACTGACCCAGACACAAGTCATAGTACAGAGGACGCAGAGAACTGTATTCCGGGAGGTGAGGAAAATAAACATATGAGGGATGTGAATGGAAAGCAGATTAGAATGTGGGGACGGGACAATGCGGAGTGACCCCCCTCACCACACAAGGCAGCTAGGACAGAGATCTTTCAGATAGGGCTGGGGGGTGGGGTCTTGTGTATGTGTGTGTCCTCACTGGGGGGGGGGCCTTGGGGCACAAGGAAGAAAAGAGGAATTATCAGCATAGTAAGATGCTGGGAGGAGAGGAAAGGGGGGAGAGAGAAGATTACACAGATCTATGTGTTAAGACAGCCGGACCACCTAACAAGAAAAGAACGAAACACCTCTGCTATCAGCACGGGCCTGACCCCACCCCACCCACCCGCTGGGTACGCACGCCTTGTACATTACATAATCATAGGTCAAAAATGGCTAATAATGAATAGTAATAGAAACATTCACTAATTATTGCACACACGGATTTATTACAATGTTCTTTCATTTGGGATCTGATATTTAAGGGTCTTAAGTTTTTATATCTATATGTAACAGGGTAGCCATGGGGTGCTTGAGATCTAATGCAGTTATAGTTACAACAATGAAACTGGAAAAATAACATAGTACAGAGCAAAAAACACAACACAGTCTTATTAAAAGCCAATAAACTGGTCATTAGATGCTGTTATTATCAGCGTATAAACACTTGTGGCTCCGCATCATTGTAGCAGATACAGAGCACACATATTCTGCAGCGCTTTACAGAGAATATTACAGTCACTTACATCAGTCCCTGCCCCAGGGAGCTTACAATCTATATCCCCAGTCACATGGGCACACACGCACGCACACTGGGGTTCATCATTTTTGTCAGGAGCCAATTAGCTTACCACTAGGTTTTGGGATTTTAGGAGTAAACAGGAACCCATGGAGGAAAGCCACGCTAAGGCAGGGAGAACATACAAACTCTACACACATGGAGCCTTGGGGTTGGAATTAAATCCATGTCCTCAGTGACGTTAGGCAATGCTACATTTTCTAGCACAGTATAAAAACAAAATGCATAATTGTATAATCATCAAAGGTGCTACCAAAGGCATAGATTTAAAATAAATAATATATAAATAATAATATTCTGTTCATAGTTTTTGGCAATAGTAAATGTATAAATGCATATATAGATCAATATAAATTTATTATATGATGGTAGGTCGCAGCTGGATTAGGGTATGTAGTGCATTGCATCTTAGTGTCAGTTCTTACCAGATATAGTCATTTAAGATATCTCTGCCTATTCAGTGTCAAGCCCAGTGGTGGTGAAATAGTTAATAGACTGACATTTTGTATTCAGGAGACAGTGACACCTAGTGGGAGAATAAGACATGTTCAGCTACCAAGGTTTGCATTGGACATATTACCTGTCATGTACGGTTACTCCATTCATGATAATGCAGTTTGTGATCTTCACTCTGTCTTTGATGATGCAATTAGAACCCAGAAGGGAATGTTTTATAGAGGTCTTCTCTCCGACCTGCGTTTGGGCCCCAATCATGCTGTCTGGACCAACCTGGTGGGGAGCAACAAAGATGGTTACCTTCCAGTGCACAGTATGGGTGGAACTCATGGAATTACGCACAGGCCAACCTGCCGCTCGGCCCAGGAGCCGAGAACTCGAGTCTGTTCAATTTGAAAACGCGTAGCTTAGCGATCGCCCCGATTTCGTAAACCAACCTCACGCTCCAATCAGATTTTCCAATATGAGTTATGGGAATCAGTTTTGGGGGTCACACACTCCGCATTGCTGCCAAATATTTCAGTGGTCTAAAATATTCTATTAACCAAGGGAGGCACTTAATAAAAAACTAAAATTATGCATACAGTGAATATCGACACGGTTAACTGCCATAATACCGTAAAAATATTTTGCACGTTGCAAGCTGAGCCGCTGATTGCAACAGTCATTTTGAATTTAGAGGGTCTATTTTTTCCCTTAAAACAATATATTTTATGTTTTTACCAGACAAAATACAATACAGAACGTCAGCTAACCCTAATAAACTAAAATCCAATGTAACAGGGTGGTAGGGTGTTATTCTGACACAAAGGAGTACCAGAGAATGTAAGAACAGAACGTGCTCCAACAAAAGCTGACCATTTACAATTTTGAAACTTTATTATTCCCTGAAGTAGAAGTACAATATGAGTTCAGTAGTGGGGCTAGTGTCTATCACTAAGGCGGCGTCTCCTTACCATGAGCTTGTCGGTGATGATAGCAGACGCATGGATGCGGGGCTCTTCACTGCAAACGGAGCACTGTGGCACCTGGGAATAAGAGAAACGCAGTCACCGGAAACAGATCAGCAAAGATCGCTGTTAAGGATGGATTTAGCTTATTTCATGCAGTGCAGCCGGTGTGCATATACCCCACTGAGTTTTCCGTAATATCATTCAGCATGAAACATTACACTGGGAGACTTTACAAAAATTGTCCTATAGTTAATTGTGTAAAAAGGCACCATGAGCCACAGCAACCAACCAAAAGTCTGCTTACATTTTCTATGTCTACTAAAGAATGGTGTTGACCATAGCAACCAACCAATGGGTTGGTTGCTATGGTCAATACAGCCTTTTCTAGTTAACCGTACAAATATCTGCTACATGAAGAAAACTCATACAGAAGAAAACAGACTAGTAAATGTCTGCCCATTGCAGTGCCTAGAGTCTTATTATTCTGTGTTTTTGTTTAATGATAGCTTAAGAACCCACGCATTTCTCTATTCTATATACCTACAACCACACATTTCTCCATTCTATATACCTACAACCTTCACCCACGCATTTCTCCATTCGATATACCTACAACCTTCACCCACGCATTTCTCCATTCTATATACCTACAACCTTTTCCATGCATTTCTCCATTCTATATGCCTACAACCTTCACCCACGCATTTCTTCATTCTATATACCTACAACCTTCACCCACGCATTTCTCCATTCTATATACCTACAACCTTTCCAATGCGTTTCTCCATTCTATATGCCTACAACCTTCACCCATGCATTTCTCCGTTCTATATATCTACAACGTTCTCTGCTGGTAGATGGATTTTTTCTGTAAAGTGGTACTCCCTAATTTCTCCTGTCACTCTCCCTCTCCACAACTTTTGTTCTAGAAACCTTTGTCAATAATTCTATTACCTGTCTCCTGTAAGCTCTTCCGTTATTCTTCCCCAGATCTATAAGAACTAATGCTACCAACGGATAGTGAAAGTCACAATATTCAATGTCCTGTGTAGCCTCACCTGCTTGTTGGCTTCAATATACATTGACAGGCTGTTTACTCTGAAGCATAGCTCGCTCTTTGCCACATGGACGTAGCAACGCAGGCGGCTGCCATGGTACGGCTCCTGCAAGTCACCCCGGTTGTTATTGTGGCTTGAATTGCTTAATGCCGTATCCAGTAGTTCGTCCCGTGGTATAAAGCTGTAAATATCTATCAGAAAGCGGAGAGGTGAGGACCAGGAGATGGGCAGAGCAACAGGATTAGGGGAACACGTGGACAGAGAACCGGATGAACCAAACTACCATCTACTAGAAACTTGCACACACTGGTGCAGAGCCGGACAGGCTTCCTCACCCTGTGTCCTTGTTTCTTTGACCAATTCCTGTTCCTTCTTCTTGTGGGAGGAGGAGAACTGTTTCCTGACCAGGTACGGAACCAGCTCCCGCCGAATAGAGGAGAAGGACCTGCAGGGAGGATAATAAATACAGCCGAGGACATCTGTGAACACTGGCGCACAGGGAAAATGTGCTGTAACCCATAGTAACTATAGAGTCTTTTTATCATAAACTTTAGTAGAAAATGGCAGAATACAACTGGTTGCTGGGTTACATAAATATATTATGCTAACAACTGTCCAATTTTATATGGACACTTGTGGCCACTTTATTATATACACTGACTCTTCATGGCGTGGATGCAATAAGGTGTTGGGAACACTCCTTAGAGACTCTGGCCCATGGTGACACGACAGCGTCACACATGTGCTGCAGATTTGTCAGCTGCACTTTCATGTTATGAGTCTCCATTTCTGTCACATCCCAAAAGGTGCTCTCCTGGACAGAGGGCCTAATTCAGCAAGGATCGCCGCTGCAATTGCACACGCAGTTCTGCTGCGAAAGTACGCTAATAATTGCAATTGCAAAGCAGACGCCCACTTCCCCTCTCGCACATCCGTAATACCTTGCAAGCCATCGGTAACATCGAAGTAGATTGGAGCCTATCGCACAATTACGGCAGGTCAGACCTCACTTATAAATTGCGATCTTTTCTGTACGCAGTGAGCACTCTAGCTGCATATGCCGATGCAGGGGCTAATTTATTTACGTCCCTGTAACGGCGTTCAAACGCACCCGGGAAACCTGCGTTTCTCCGATCACCCCCCCCGTCAACACCCCCAAACGCTCTCTGCTTGTCAATCACTTTGCGACTGCTCGTGATCTCCGTGAAGCATTTGCACACGCACACTGCAATGCATACGCTTGCGCAGAACGCAATAATCGTCAGTCTGCATACGCGATTGCAATAGCGATACTCGCTGAATCAGGCCCTGAGATCGGGTGACTGAAAGCATTGCCATGTTCGTGTATCCAGCTTGAGATGAGCTATCTATAATAAGGTGCGGTATTCTGAAACTGACGCGATTTTGGCGATTTAGCAGTCAAATTTAAAGCGGCAAAGTCTAGCAAGGCAAAACCAACCTAATACTGTCTTACTGAACATTGCCGCGGGGTGCAAGGAAAAACCTGCGATACCGGCACTACCGTAATTGGCCAGTATGTGCGCAGCCACGGCACGTCCCAGAGAGCTGTATTCCCCCCTTGGATCACATTTCTTCCCCAATATGGTGTGACTAACAACTGAACCTCTTGATCATGTGGCATGCTTGTATGTTTAAGTTGTTGCAACATGATTAGGTATTTGCATTAAAGAGCAGGCATAGGGATACTGACTGTGTATAATGCTCACCATGAATTACCACTTTCACACTTCCGTTTCGGCCATGGTCATTGCCAGGTTAACCTGGGTCACGGCTCGGTGTGAAAGGGTCCCTGGAATAAAACCTGGCTCCAGTGACCTGGCACTCCAGCCCAGGTAGCTTGCAGGGTTGGACACGGGAAGGAGCCGGGTTAAGGACAGTGTGAATGGGTAACACATGTCATCCGACCCGAGTCCCGTTTACAGCATATGGAGAAGCAGATTCCCGGCGCTTAGATATGATGTCGCCGGCAGAACGGCACGGCACCCGTGTGCAGTGTAAACGGCGCTGACCAAGGAATAATCCGGAGTGAAAGGGGTCTGTCCCAGGTTTTGGTGTGAAAGTGGTATTAGAGACATTAATGTGATCTGTCCGTCATACATGTCATTCCCTAGTGAACCAAGAGGCTGGATTCTCGTACATATTGGTCCAGCTCAGAAAATAGCTGCCCCGTATTGCGTCTGGATACCAGGTGATCATTAGTGATTTACCCACATAACTGAAATGTGCCCCCTATAATATTGTACAATGTACAGGGAGACTGGGCAAAATGATTTCCTATACTCTGCACAAAAAAAAAATGGGGGTTATTGTAATGAAATAGATTGCGCCTCTTGTCTGGGCGCCACGGGATGGACAGTGTCACGTTAATAGCGGCAGCCATCGTCACATCATAACATAAGGACCAGGAATAAACATACTCGTTGACAGCTAAGAAATCCACCACGTATTTCCGCAGGCAGTACAGGTGTGCGTCTACCATTCCCATCTTGATGCGAATCCGGGGGTATCTGTGATGTGAAACAAAGAACAGTATAAAGTCTGGAAGATGTAGGCAATAACGGCTAATGCATTGTGCGGATACATGGATGAGGGCTCTCACCAGCAAGAAAACAGCAATTACTCAATACCATAATTCACTAACAGGGACACTGATCACCACAATAACCACAAACAGAGCACATTGGGGTTCTAGCCTCCGTCCGTGTGTTTTCAAAACAGAACAGAGGATTCACTTACTAATGGGAGAATTTATAAAACCACAGGAGCTTCACCTGTTAACTATTATAAATCCTGAGAGTGTGTGTATATATTTATTATTAGTAATTATTACACAATCCCTAAGGTTAATTTAGGGATCACAAAAACACGCAGACCTACAATATGCTGCCTCTTCAGTTGTCCAAGTGCTTTGTTAGAGCACTTCATGAAACTCGCCTGCTTTGCAGCCCTTGGGGATAGCCCCGTAAGATCTGTCCTGGTTCTCCGTCATTTAATATATAGCAGCTCTTCGTGGCTTTGGGGACATGGAACTGACTTTGCTACTTTTGTGCGTATGAAGATCTTTTTATATTACTGGAATCGCACTTAGAAATGTGTTTTACCACCAAAGTACTACTGGAAGGTTTAACATTCTTCCCAGTACGTCCCCCACACCCATAAATATGTCCTATCCATCGATTGTACTTAAAAAAAAGTCTGCCCTTCCGGCAGAAATCGCGTTTTCCTATCTGGCTGCAAACGTTGGCACTAATCCATAAAATAAACGCCCCATCTGGAGAAAAATCCATGTGCCCAGAAAATTGGGCGCATTACATCACCAGCATTAGCGCTGCGGTTCTGCCGGATGAATAGGCTTCTTTATTTGCATAGAACACAGCATTCCCATCAGAGAAGGCAGATTATAAAGGAACATGGAGACAGCTGTAATACTGTACATATATATATATATATTTTTTAACGCATTTTACTCAAAACATGAATTGGTAACCAGTCATTATCACTACGAGAGCCCAGTAATCAGCGATATGTTGTCAGACGCATCCTAAATATACAACGTAATTACTGTACAGAGCTTTAATAACTAACTTAGTATTTGGAGTCATTTGTTTCCTCTTGTAATTAATTAACAGTCAACATAATGAATTAGCAAGAACTGAATAAATGCAGAACCATAGTGTCTGGTAGCATTGGAAAGGAATATTTGCTTAAACTGGTTAGGAAAATGTAATAACAGGGATAATATAATGGGAATGATAAGGATATAATAAATTACGTATTCATTCTAGCACACTGCACCTGTTAAAATCTGTGCCGTTCCTCTTTCCTGCCTGGGGTGTCACTCTCTGCTCTGGAGCTTCTAGCACACAAACTGCGTCATCTCAGTAGTCTGTTGCATCGGGAAGCAATCGGGAAGCCGACTGCCTAAATATCGGCAGCCGGCTTCCCGACTGTCATATCCCGGCAACGGTGAAATGCCGGGCGTCTAGATGTAGACGCCTGCATTTCCCCGACGCCGGGAGACCGGCGTCCCCGATCGAAGTGATGTTGGGCGCCGCGAGCGGACAGCCGCGGGGGGGGGGGGTTGGGAGAGGGTTAGGTTTAGGGCTCCCGGGGGGGGGGGGGGACTTAGGGTTAGGCACCCCCCCGGGAGGGTTAGGCTAGGGGGAGGGAGGGTTAGGGTTAGGCACCCCCGGGGGGGACTTAGGTTTAGGCACTTAGAGGGGGAATTAGGGTTAGGCACTTGGGGGGGAAGTTAGGGTTAGGCACCCCTAAGGAGGGTTAGGTTAGTAGATACTCACCTATCCACGATCGGGATTTCCAGAACTGTCGGGCTGCCGCTGCTCGGAACTCTACTGATGTTGGCCTGCCGCTGCCGGGAATCGAACCCATTCCGTTGCATCTGCCGAGTGTGCTATAAGCACCATAGCAGAGAGCGACACCCCAGGCAGGACAGAGGAACTGCACGAGTCGTGACAGGTGCAGGATACTAGAGGGAAGACTATAAAAGTCTGTGACCTTATCAGAAGGACGAGGGCCCAGACCCTGTACTGTAATACAATTCTTATGGGTGACTAATAGCTGGAATAATTTACAGCAGGTGATGCGTCATTACTTAAAGTGCATAAATGCTCCTAATAGACATCACATCAGGACCGATTATAAGCACTGACAGCAAAGCTCATCATTTTTACTGATATCATTAAAGGAGTTTATACATTTATTAGCAACACTACTATAAATAGATCATTTCTTGTAAAAGCCTCACAGGGAAGAAGGGATTTCACAACTATATCTAAAGGCAAAAACATTTGGAGTTTCCAGTAACGAGACAGAAACTGGAAAATAACAGATCTGTTGAGTAATGGGATTAGGACGTATTGCTGTTGTTACTATTCCACAATTATCACCTTCTAAACAAAGCAGATTGCTAAGTGTCTGATTATAATACTGACCAGTAGAATAGCTCCTGTCATCCTTCAAACAAGTCAGGAGCACAATAAGTCAACAAATTGGATTTAAAAACATTTAGTGCTCGATCCTATTAGCTGCGAGTCCCCTTGTGATGCAAATAAGTGCTGCTATATGCCGCACTTAAGGTACCTCCAGACTTGCTCATAATTGTTTGCAACCCCGTA
Organism: Taudactylus pleione; assembly: GCA_031769625.1. Classification (NCBI taxonomy): domain Eukaryota; kingdom Metazoa; phylum Chordata; class Amphibia; order Anura; family Myobatrachidae; genus Taudactylus; species Taudactylus pleione. The sequence goes on from JAUIMM010000661.1 coordinate 645,260, forward strand.
GGACTGCGTACAAAAAATCTGCGAGTCTGGGACGAAATTGGGCCGCGGGAAAGTCATGGTGCGGTCCGGGCCACGAGGAGGGTGAGTCATGGTGCAGTCTGGGCCATGATTAGGCTGCGAGGGGGGTGAGTCATGGTGCAGTCCAGGCCATGATTGGGCTGCGAGGGGAGCAAGTCATGGTGCAGTCTGGGCAATGATTAGGCTGCGAGGGGGGGTGAGTCATGGTGCAGTCTGAGCCGTGATTGGGCCACGAGGGGGTGAGTCGTGGTGCAGTTGCCGTCATTTCCACAACAGCAGCTCGTCCCCTTCGCACCTGATAGCACCGACCCCTTAATATGTTGGGCACCGAGGCTTTGCTGCAGATCCATAAACACTTGTAGATAGCATAGGATGTTACAGTGTACAGGACTCACAGTGCAGGCTGCCATTTATAGAGCTCAACAACATAATAGTCACTAGTAACCTCACTGAGGCAGAGGTAGGGTGCCTCAGTGTGGCTACTGGGGTTCCTAATAAACTAATTGGCTGGATTCTCATGTTTATTAGCTGCTGTAACTTTGAGGATCTTTCAGATGAAGAGTATAGATGTAGGTGCTGATTCTGCGTTGGGAGGAAAGCAAAAAAATGCAGGTAACTTTGTACCTTGGCAAAACCATGCTGCACTGCAGATGGGGCAGGTGTAACGTGTACAGAGAGTTAGTGGGAGTTTCTATTAGACGCTACCCGATTCATTTAGCTGCAGGAACCCTGTGCGCTAAGCCCCAGAGGGTGGCTTTTTTTTCCCCCGCAGCCTCAGGAGCTGTGAAGAAACCCATAGGCTGCTGGTTTTTAGAAGGGGAGATGTTGCCCATAGCAACCAATCAGATTCTAGTTCTCTTCTAGAAGGTGCTAGTCTGCTAGAAATACAAGTAGAATCTGATTGGTTGCTATGGGCAGCACCCACACTTCTGAAAACCCTGCACTTTAGTAAATTTACCTCATAGATTCTAGCACTTTGCACGGGGAAAATGCAGATTAATTGAATAGCTTCTGGAGTAAAACCTAGAGCTCTTCCCCGCGCCTAATTGAATTCCCCCCTTAGATGTGTAAGGGACGTGACCTAACTGAAACATAAATTGCAGAGTAACAATACAGCGTTCCAGCATGTGTGGGCTACAAGCAAGAGCAGCCAGTATTTACCCTACATGGGAAAACAATAACGGTATGTGCACCCCTTGCATTGCAACATGGTTTGTTCCAGATACAAAGTCACTTGCTTTTTTTTTTTATTTTATTTTGCTTTGCTCCAAACTCAAAATCAGCCCATTAATGTCCCATGCTAAAGTCACTGACTTGGATCAATGACGTGTCCGGTTTTCTTGGCCACATATCACAGACCCTCAATCAGGAAAGATGGAGAACTGCGCTCATCTGTTTATCACATGTGTGAATTGATGTCTTCCACTATAAATTATTATTTTTTTGTTATTAACCCCTCTAACATAACCTCCAGTGAGAGTGGGTGGCTGTGTCCCATCGGACATTACTGGATAGAACACTGGACTCACACAGAGACATATACAAAGGATCTGACAGATTGACCTCCACTCCAATCATGATGGCCAGAGGTCACAGGTCAATTAGTTCAAAAGTCATGGGTCAGATATCTTTGCAGGTGTGGGCCTTCTCTGGCCTGCAGGTCATGTCTCCGGTTTCAAGACCCAACTTGGGCTAAAAAAAAAAAAAAAATCATAAGTGGCAAGAAGTATTGTTTTGTATTATAAACTTTTCACTGGTTAGCTCCTGGTCACATGTAAGATCCTGGATAACTGTAAGCTCCCTCTCATGGTTGTGGACAGGGTAAACTTGGTAAACAGGCACTACCTAAATTTCTTTATATACTGCAGCAATCCCCAATATATATTCCTGCATATTTATTTTAGAAATTGAATAGTATTGGTCTCCTCTTTGAAGTGGGCAGGTAAGTGACCTCAATAAAGATTTGATGTGATCACTAGGTCCAGGGCGAGTTAGGGCGAGGCTCTTCCCCACTTCCGATCCTAGTACTATGCTGCACAGCTGGCTCACATTCGGTCATGGATACAGGATCATTATTATGACCCCCTGCCTACTCTTCTTGTTTCACAGGCGACACTGGGACATACCCCCTTACAGGGGATGTAGTCAGCATCCCTTGCTGTCCAATTTAGGGAGGGTCCTCCATGCATTACCCACTCCCCGGTAAAACAGTTTCTGTCATCTCTGGGACCTGTGAAATCACGGTCACTTGCCTATTCCATTTTGTTGTAGTCTCATCATAGTGAGACTTTGTTACTAATCTGCTAGTGGTTGGGAGACTATGGTTGGTACCTTTAGTGACGAGGAGTGGGAAGCAGCCTTGGAATATCCTCGTAAAGCTACTGCATCTATTGGATTTCTACAAATCCAGTCATTTGTTTTACACAGAGCATACCTGACCCCAGTTAGATTGGTGCGTTTTGGAGGTAGAATGTCTATTTGTCCCAAATGTGGCAATGCTCAAGGGACAGTCTGGCACTTGTTATGATAGTGTTCTGTTATTCAGTATTCTGGACTCAGGTGAAATCTGCTCTGTCTCATAATGGTATTCCCCTTGCAGTACTTACACCGAAGCTTTGTAGCCTAGGTGCAATCGAGGATGACGAGTTGGACCATTATAGTGTTCAATATGCTATTAACCTTTGTGCACTTGCTGAAGTTTGTCTGGCTCGATTGTAGATGGCTCCTAATAGACCAGACTTTCAAGCGTGAGTTTGATTGGTTAATGTCACAGACTGACAGTGGAACAGGAGTGGTATTTATACCTTGCCTGTAAGGCTGATGAAAAATACGATCGCATTGGAACCAGATGGCTGGCTCAAAATATGCATCAGCCATAGATACAGCATAGATTGTGAGATAATATATGTTAGCTTTTTATCAGAGTGTTGCAGTAAATTAATCAGTTCATTATTCTCTGTATTTTATTGTATGGAATCTTGTTGATATTGTGAGCAGTTTTTATATTCTGAAAGATTTGTTAGAATCTGTCTTGATATGTTTACTACTTTTTGAAATGGCAATAAATGTTTGAGACACCATATATTTTGGAGATGACCAATTACACTTTTGAACCAGAGACAATTTGTTCAAATGCAATGGATTATATATAAACACACACAAAATTATATATATATATATATATATATATATTTATTTATATAGTGGAGATAAAGTGGAGAGTGATAAATTACCAACCGATCAGCTCCTGATTGTCATTAATCAAACACAGTCTGCAACATGACAGTTAGGAGCTGAATGGCTGGTAGTTTATCACTCTCCAGAGCTAACTACATCTGCCCCCATGTATTTCTTGCATCTATATGTGAAAGTAATGTGTGTGTGTATATATATATATATATATATACACACACACATACATATATACACAAACACACACACACACACACACACACAGCACAATAGTATGAACGGCCCTCAATGGACTCAATCTCACAAATAACGGCACATAGTCCAATAGGTCTTTCTGCAACGTTTCGAAGTTTATTACCTCGACTTGGAAAACGAGGGCCTTGGCATAAGTTACAATTTGGGGAGTGCCGGTTATTAAGACTGTTTGTATGAGATATATATATATATATCTATCACTGGAGGACAGATTGGAGTGGAGAGAGGTGGGAGACAGTTAGGCCAGATAGGAGGAGGATACATTAGACCATGGATGAGGGTCTTCATTGAGTCCAGGGTAAGAGTGTATGTGTGTATTTAGAACATATTTATTGATTGCAGTACCGTTCTCTCTTTCTGCAATTTCTAGTTCATTTACTGCCCCCCAATGAAGCCAGGGTGTAATATTTGTGGGGTAATACTGGTTTGGCAAAACAAACGTGCCTGGACAGCAGTTAAGCAGATATAGAAACACTGCACAGGAAAGTTTTACTCCATATTACAGTATAAAAATATTTCATTAGATCTGGGTAATTGGAAGGTAAGCAATGAGATGAATGAAAACACACAAAAAAACATCTATAACATTAATAAAATGGTATAAATGGGAATAGCTTTTGACAGAGGTGCATGTTATGTATCACCAGGGGGCGCTATTTGTGGAGTCCTTATCACAAGCAATATTTATAATCAAATTTTGGATTAGACAGAGAAATGAAATCACCGCCGGTAGCTGATCTGCAATAAAATCTGCAGCATCTCCCATGTCTGGTGTGTGAGCACTTCAAATATAACTTCTGACAATTACTGGGACAAGGTGGACACTTGACCATATAAAAGACTTACAGTTACTGTAATACACAATTCAGTATGTTCTAAGGAAAGGCAAATCCCATGCTGTAGCTTAAAAGAATATCAAAAGTCATAGCAGACCATCATCCCGTACAGACACTGACAGTCTGTACATATCCTAACCCACTACTCCATATTCCTTCCTCACAATCCAGCCCATCTGTGTCACCCGTTTGTCTGCCCCCTCCCCTTTAGAATGTAAGCTCTCACGAGCAGGGCTCTCTTCCTTACTAATACTTTAATGTACAACAGCATCTAACACTTGGTTGCTGACTCCATGCTGCTTACTTAAGTGTTATGCAGCAATGTTTATAAATCATGTATTTGTCCTGCAATGTTTGTACTGTTAATAACTATTTCTTGTGTGCTAATTTGTTTATGTACTTTGTAAGGCGCTGTGGAACCCTTGTGGCACCATATAAATAAAGGATAATAATAGTAAATATTTCACCACCATGCGCATAGATAACACCCACCTTCTGGTTTGGGGAACATCCTTTTTGTTTTATAATTGTAGTATTATTGTTAAAAGCAGATCTAACTCCAGCCTACAAATAGGCTAGGACAGCCCCCTTCATTAACTAAAAGTCCATCTTTCTCCTAGAGTTCTGCTCATTTAGATCAGGGGTCAGGGAACTTTTTTACCTTTTACCCCAAAATATATTTAGATACGCCGACGTTGCCCCCTTGATTTGAAAGGAAGGAAAACATATAGTAGTGCCCCCATATAATGCCCCTGTAGTAGTGCCCCCATAGTTATGCCCCTGTAATAGTGCTCCATATAATGCCCCTGTAGTAGTGCCCCCATAGTTATGCCCCTGTAGTAGTGCCCCCATATAATGCCCCTGTAGTAGTGCCGCTTGTACAAAAACAAAACACTTACATTAATACCCGCTCCTGCATCTGCCGCCGTCCTGTCCGCCCGGCAGCTCCTCGGAACTATGGGAGAAACGTCATGACATCTATCTCATAGTGCGCATGGAGAGAGTCGGAAGCTGGAGCTCAGAGGAGAACTCCAGCCTCCGGCTAACGCGGCGCTGCAGGGAAGGAGCCGGGCGCCCGCTGGTAATAACATCTTAGCGGGCGTCCGGCTTAGAGCCTCCCTGCGGCACAGCCGGGCATGCATATGAATCATTCTATATTATAAACGATTCATATACATGTCCGGCTGTCTGTCCATTAGCCCCAGGAATTTAATTTTTACCCCATGTGGGGTAATTTACCCCTGTTCCCTGACCATTGATTTAGAGTCTATATAACTCCTGACAGGTTATTCTGTACAGTGCTAGAATTGTTCCTATAAATGCACCATCCTGTATAAAGTGCATCCGACTGGTGTGAAAGGATTCCAGCCGATGCCGGATCAGCGCCATCCACTAGACAACATAGAAATCCTGTGTGTTACAGGTAGAGAAAGCCTCCGGCCATCTAAGAATGGTCAGAATCACCAACGCCCTGAACCACCCAGGTCCTCCCATCACAGAGAGAAAATATATTCGCATCACTGTAGTCTCTGCCATGGTGACACGGTAACTGTGAGAACACGTGCAACAGCCCAGACATTAGGTGTGAGGCATTATAGAATGGCTTCTACACCGCGGGCTGGCTTTTCTGCAGGTTCACACCAGTATAGGGTGATTTCAAATATCCTTATAGCTGTAGTTTATTACAGCTCAAACAAATTAGAATACATAGAGACATTATTACAGTGCATAAACACAAACCTTTGTTACCATGACAATGTATGAGGATTAAATGTGACTATTTGTCTGGGATGTAGCGTTCCTGCTAGGCTGTTTTAGCGGGGCGCCGCCCCCTGCCCTATTTCTAAAGGGCAAAAAGCACCTGGCCCACCGGCGCGGCGCCCCGCTGAAACAGCCTGCGGGTGCCGTCTCCACCCGCGGGACGCAGCATCCATTCACAGTGATGCGCCCAGCATCCATTCACACTCAAAGCAGCGCCTTTCCTTGGCCACACCCCCTTTTTAGGTGCGCATAGATGTGCCCTCTCTCTAGGTCCGCCGCTGGACCTACAGTGAACACTAGGGATATCTGCTTAGATACTCCAATTCCCCCCTAGGTGACCTGTGTCCTGAACACCTGTGATCTGGGTGATTCCTTACCTCGCCCAAAAAGGAAACACAGGACTACATCCCTCTTGTGTATAATAACATTACGCTGTGTGCATGGGGTTCCCTAACCCACCTCTGGAAGATGGACTTCTTCAAATTCAGACCATCATCCAGGTCCTCCTCGTTGGCCAATAACAGGAGTCGGGATCCACTGTCATCCACCCCGATGAAATCTCGCTCTTCCACTGGCACAGAGAGGAGAATGATCATTACAATGAGAATACACAGAGGGCTATTACACTCTCTTATCAATCATTAGTAAACAGCTCCATACCGAAGCCATAAATCACTCAGGGGCCAATATATCAAAGTAATTCTGTCCTTAAAACACGCAGAATTTGATGTTTCCGCATGTGTAAGGCAGAATTAAGTATCGAAGCTCTTGGTTATAAAGCAGGAAGTGCACTATCAGAGATATTGCGCAAGTACACAGTCTGATCCGAAATCAGAAATAAATGTGATAGCGTTAGAGATCTCTTTGCTCATCACAGCGACAGTATTTTGAATGGAGTTGAAATATTGTACAGGTTGAGTCTCCCATATCCAAATAGTCCGAAATATGGAATTATTTTGGCATGACTGAGATGATGAAACCTTTGATTTGTGATGGTTCAATGTACACAAACTTTGTCTAAGGCACAAATTATTAAAAATATTGTATAAAATGACCTTCAGGCTCTGTGTATAAGGTGTACATGAAACATAAATGAATTTCATTTCTGCACACAAACTTTGCTTGAGCCACAAAATTATTGAAAATATTGTATAAAATGACCTGCAGGCTGTGTGTATAAGCTGTATATGAAACACATGCATTATGTGTGTATATTTGGGTGCCATTGCCAAGATATTTCATTATGGTATGCAAATATTCCAATATACGGAATATTCCGTTATCCAAAATACCCCTGGTCCCAAGCGTTTTGGATATGGGAGACTCAACCTGTAATTAAAATGTTATTTAAGGAATTAATTTCAACCATCATTTGGAGGATATACATTTAGAATAACATTAACAGCACAATAAAAAAACAATAGTAAAAAAAAGAAAAAAAAAAAACTCACAATAATAAGTAATGCTAATAATAAATACAAAAAATGTTACTTTTACATACAATACAACATACGGCTTACTTTACAACCCTTTGCAGCCATTCATTGGCTTTTAGTCTTCATTCTAGCACCCTGCACCTGTCACAACCTGTGCAGTTCCTCTTTCCTGCCTGGGGTGTCACTCTCTGCTCTGGTGCTTCTAGCTCACACATACACACTGGTCTGTAGATCGGCAGTTTGTTGCATCAGCCGAATGTGTGCTAGAAGCACCAGAGCAGAGAGCAACACCCCAGGCAGGAAAGAGGAACTGCACGGGTTGTGACAACTGCAGGGTGCTAGAATGAATATAGTGAATATTGGGCCTAATTCAGAGATGGCTGCAGTTCTCGATGTTTAAGCAGCGAAGAGACTATCGGTAATCTGCGCATGTGTCCGAGTTGCACTGTGCAAGCGTCACGGTTCATTACCGCTCTTGCTCGCAGCGTGGATTTATTCGCAAAAGTGATTGACAGGCAGGGATCGTTTGCGAGTGTGGCAACAGGAAGGCTGTGACTCCAACGCAAGTGCGTCGTATCTGTTTTAGGGGCGTGTCTGTGACTGCCATCCCGTACACAGTGAAAAAGGCAAAAGCGTCTCAGTTCCCGAGGCCATTCAGCGAGAACATGCGACACCTGCATATTTTTGTACAGCCGCTACGTGGAAATTCGCGCCTGCGGCGGCATTACCGACTATCTCTGAAAAAGGCCTGTAGTGATGAGGGCTGGAACATTTAAGAAACCTCACAAACTCTTAGGCGAATGGTTTCCTAGAGAGCTCAGTGTGTATAGGGAGGGATGTAGGAAAACAGGAAATGTGATCGATTCTGCTTGTCGGTTGGGCCCCAAGTGCGCTGTGTTCAAGACAGGACGCAGAGGGCCTGACTTAGCGATGCGTGCAGCGGCATCCTTGTTTGGTTATTTTGAATATGCAAGGACTGGGGCGCCGTCTATGCACTCTGCACTGCCGCCAGGAGCTTAAAGCCGCAAACATCGCTCGCACCTATGGCAGGTGCGGTTTCTCCATCTTTGTTCTCCTGTACGAGTGGCTGAGTGTCTCTGTACCCAAACTCCATCAGTGACATGCCCAGTAACGCCCCATACATTGCCTGACCAGTTCCTAGTGTGTGCACCAGACATTGGTTTTGCGTATTTGGAAGCACGTCATTGGGATGCAGACACATTGCAAATTTTTAGGGGTTGTCACACATGTGCAAAACATCGCTCAACTACGGGACCATCAGTATTGTGTGCATCTTTGAATCAGCCTCAGAGACTATTACGGGAGACTCACTTAGCGGCAAAGTTCCCCCAGAAACTTGTGCCCTAATTCTGCATAAGTTATCCGGGCAGGAAAACCTGGTTTGTCCCATACAGGTGTAAGCAAAAAACAAGCAGGGGTTCCCTACCATAAGCATCTGCTGTGTGCACAGCAATCAGAATACAGATGTCATATCCACCTGTGGATCTCTCTATCCATGCTCATACATCACACCTTCCAGCAGAGGGCACTGCTTATATAATAGGAGTGCACGATACGATCCACCGCACATTGTTAACAGACATTATTTCCCGAGCTCTGGTCTTCGCTTAATCCGACCGGCGTAGAAGCAAATGACAGTTACCTGTGGGAAAATGACTCACCAGCTTTCTGCTTCCCTTTCTGTCCGGGAATGTGCTCGCTGGGCTCCGCCGCTTTCCCCATCAGCATGGAGAGGGAGGCGTTGTGCGCCCGGAACAGGTCAACGACCTCGTGCAACGCCACCTCCGTTATCAGGTCACAGCTGACAATCAGAACGTCGCTCTAATGGAGATACAGTACATGGAATAGGGTCACACACATGAAACTTCCCTAATAACCAACCTTCCATGATTAGAGTACACGTGCTGTACCAGGAAGTTCAGCCATCGGTACAAGGCGTTTACTTCTCAGATCTCAAACCGTGATGAGATAGACCACACCCACAACACTGACAAATATGCAGCAATTCCCGATCAAGCAGCCCCTGGAGGATCACTGCCCCTCCCCACCTTCAATCCCACATGTAAAATGCATACAAAGAGAAAGTGATTTATACAACGTCATATAGAATAATGTGCGGTGGGAGAGCATTAAGCCATTTTTCTATAGGACGTTGTATAAACCAGTTTCTCTTTGCATTTACATATATATATATATATATATATACACGATTTTAGAATTGTCTAAGGCTGGGTACATACTAGAGCGATATCGGCACAATATGTAGTTTCCAGGCAAATTGGAACGACATATCGTGCGGATCATCGCACATTGTGTACGCCCCATTGCGCGCTCTCCTGCAGGTCATACACGACATTTTCTGATCGGCCGTACTGCACAGCTGATCAGAAGACATTGTGTACCACTCCATGATTCTGGATTCGGCCACTGAAGGATATATTGAGCGGTTGCACGCTATATTGTACAGTGTGCATGGGCGACTGCAATGTCGTTCCATCGTTTGCCCCGTCTGCCGGGAAACACATCGTACTAATGTGAACATGTATATGATTTAAAATGATTATATAAATGTGTAATGGGGACATCACCTTTGTATTGATTGGCTACTTTGTCCTTTTTAAACATGCGGTGCACAGGGCTGGGCCAGCCCGCTGATGAAGGCACCAAAGACTAAATGCATATGAGAGTGGCCTAGGACACAAACTGTCACCAAGGACCTGCTGGTATCGTATGCCGTCTGTAGCTTACTGAATGTAGTCGATGGCAGCTATTACTTCATTAGCTTTATGGCACGCGTATTTGTGTTCTGCAAATAAATGATGAAATCTTTCAATGCCCTATGTTGCTCCCCCTTATTTTACACCTGGACTGAACTGTTGTCTTTTACACATGCAAAGCTAAATCTGTATTTTGTCTTACTTCTCCCTCACCTCATGATAGAGGAGAGATCTGTAGAAGGAATAGTATATTCTATCGAGTGTGAGCATGGAATATACATTTAGACAAATGGCCATCAACACATGATCCTCAAGTTGTCGGTTACCTTGATCTTTGGGTAGATTTGACGCAGTGAATCTGCTGTTCCCATCTCCGACGCCTTGTCCTCAGGCAGACACACAAAGTCCACCTTCATTTTCATGTCTGGAACATATTTCTGAACCTCTCGAGTGGTCACCACAATAACCTCTGAGAAGACAAACACAGGATCAGGAGGGTACAGACACTACTAAGAGTAGGCGACAGGATCTATACATACATACATATATTTATTAATCAAACAAATGATTTCATCACACATCTACAGTTTACAGTCTCCTGTTATTTCCCATACTTACGCATCCCCTATACCACCTCATGGCGAGAACATAGACACTTCTGAAAATCAGCAAACAGCAACAACAATAGCACAAACAAAATGTATAACAATATAGAAGAAAAGAAAAAGGCACACAGGGATGCAGAGGCCACATACAGTAAGAAAAAAAACACTCGAGAAAACGCGAGGACATCCCAAAGAAAGAAAAAAGATATTTGTAGGACAATCTATATAATAAAACCATTGGATATTGGACACAAGAATGCTTTCTGTATTGTATACTGGTCACTAGACTGCTCTCTGTATTGCATATAGGTATCATGTATGCTGCTGTATTATATATTGGTCATGGAACAATCTCTGTATTGTACATTGGACAGTATAATGTTCTCTGTAATTTACATTGGTCACCAGAATGATCTCCGCTATTTGTCTTCATTCTAGCACCCTGCACCTGTCACAACCCTAGCAGTTCCTCTTTCCTGCCTGGGGTTCCCTTAATCCTTTGGGTTTCCCTTTGCTCTTGTGGTTCTAGCACACTCAACTAGTGCAACAAGCTGCTGAAATACAGACAAGAGTGTGGCACTCCATGCAGGAAAGTGGAACTGCACGGGTTTTAACAGGTGCAGGGTGCTACAATGAACACTATGTTATGTTGTATGTTAATCATTAAAATGCCCTCTCTATTGTATATTGTTCACCAGAAAGCACTCTGTATTTTGTTTATTGGTTACCAGAAAGCTCTCTGTATTGGTCACCACAATGCGCTCTGTATTGCATAGTGGTCGCCAGAACATTCTCTATATTGTGTAGTAGTCACCAGAAAGCTCTCTGTATTATACCTTGGTCACCAGAATGCCCTCTATATTGTATAATAGTAACTAGACTGCTCTCTGCATTACACAATGATCTTTAAAATAACATACATTGTATTGTGGTCACTAGAATGCTCTCTGTATTGTATAGTGGTCACTAGAATGCTTCCTCTATTTGTAACCTTCACTAGAATGTCTTTGTAATTGTATAGTTACCATAAGAATGCTCTCTGTTTTGTATAGATTTCATTGGAATGCTCTATGTATTGTGAGGTGTAAATTAATTTTCCTGAACTGTATTTCTCTAGGAGCAGTAAGTGGAGAGAAAGGAGATACAACACAATAAAACAGATGGAATCTGAATGGAGAAATTAGCACCCCTTAATCCTTTCAACAGACCAGTTTGTTGAATCTTAAGATCCTCCAATCAGGATGCTGGTTGAATAGGAGGTCATTTACTAAAGGTAGAATGTTTTTCTTTACCTTCATTAATCTGTGCTCAGTCCCAACATCTGGTCAGGTAAGAGAAAATGACAGAACTAAACAATTTCACACACACACACACACACACACACACACACACACACACACACACACACACACACACTCACTCACCCTCAAATCCAGCTCGTTCCAGCATGTTCAGCTGATACCACAGGAGTGGCTTGTTGCCCACAGGGAGGAGCGCTTTCGGGATACTAGAAGTGAGGTCCATCATACGGGAACCACCACCATACGCCATCACCACAGCCTGTAATTCCACTGCCATCCTGCAGGGACAGTGATGGAGAAGTCAATATTCAGAATAGAAACCCACACAATTACCAATAGTCTATGTAGGGAAAAGGTTTCCACAGCTGTCCTGAGTAAATGGTTTGTTCCACATAGGGGAAATGTCACTTGAGCAACACTGTCTAGCACTAGTATATATTTATTACCAGTTATTTATATAGCACACACATATTCTGCAGCGCTTTACAGAGAATATTTGGCAATTCCCTGCCCCAGCGGAGCATACACTCTATATTATACAAACACATACATACAAGGGTTAATTTTTGGGGGGGAGCCAATAACCTACCAGTATATTTTTGGAGTGTGGAGGAAACCGGAGTACCCGGAGGAAAAACCACGCAAGCACATGGAGAATATACAAACTCCTCACAGATAGCGCCGTGGTGGGAATCGAACCCACAACCTCATTGCTGTGAGGAAGTAATGCTAAACCATTACACCATCTGAGTGTATAATATATATATATATATATATTACACATATACACACACACACACACACACACACACACACACACACGTCATTCCGTGAAATATAGCACAAAATACTTGGCAATTACATTTCACATAGCAGCATTAATATACTTAAATGTTAGCAGTTAAGGGATCGTAGTATATATTGAATGTAATGGTCACAGTGACTTCAGATGATGTAGTGAACGTTGGTGACTGGTTCTATGTTGAATATGATGGGGAGAGTTACCCAGGTGAGATCAAGGACATCAGTTATGGCGAATACTTAGTGAGCACAAGGAAGCAAGCTGGCAACAACTGGAAATGGCCATCATCACCAGATGAAATATTTTATACATCTTCACATTTAATCAGGAAGATAAACAGGCCTACATTGATTAATTCATGTGGATTGTACAAGTTTGAGTCATTTGCATCAGAGCCCTATGATTGGGGACAGAACTGCAACGTGAGTCACATTTGTATGTAACATGAGTCACATATCAAAATTGATTTTAAGTATAATTTGGTAAACATTCAGTTTTTGGTTTGTGTCTCAAATATAGGTTTAGGGTCTTATAAGTGTATAGTATAACAATCATATTGTAAAAATCATTAGGAGACCAGGTTTAAATAAATATATAAGTACCCTCAGTTCCTACATCCATTCTGTTGTAACATGAGTCACGCATATACACAATAAAATGGAGTTACTAAGTGTACATTTTTTCTGCTTCTAATCATTAATTATGACTACCTACCCCAAATATTATTGTCATATTTTATTAATGTTGAATTTCAGCTTTTTGTGTGTCGTGCATTTAAACTTCTAAAAATTAACATGAATGGAAACATAAGTCACATGAAATTAACAAACAGAGGCCCTGATTCAGAGGCGGACGCTCTGACAGAGCGCTCGCTCTGAATCAGGGCCGTCCTTCTTAATTTTTAGAGCGGCCTCCTGGCCGCTCGTATAGCTGTGGGTGACCACCCACAGCTATAGCGAGCGGCCAGGAAGATGGTAGCGATGGTCAAGACCATCGCGACCATCGGGCTTGCGACGAGACCCTTGTGGTAGGGTCTCGTTGCCGAAAGCCTTGGAACGCTTTCGGCTCTATCAGAGCCGAAGGCACTCCCACTACATCAGTGGGGCCGGCCCCAGACGGTAGGCGTTCCCATGGGAACGCCTCCGTCTGGGCAGCCACGCCCCCAGCACGCCCACCATTTGGTATGAGACCCGGAGCGGCGGCTTGCCCGTCGCTATCCGGGTCTCGCGCATGCGCACAACGGAGCCGGCGCTGTCGTGCGCATGCGCACTGGGCCAACATCGACCCGCTTGCGAGTGCTCAGCGCTCGCGAGCGGGTCTGAATCAGGCCCAGAGAGAGAGAGAAGCTGTGGCAAAACTGTTGCTGAGTGACACATAGACCCTCTACTGAGTCTATGTAGATGCAACTTACTTATTACATCCCAAACCACCATAATGTCAGCCAAGTCTACAACTCCACTGTCATTTTATCTGTCCCTCTTTTGCAAAAAAAAGTGAGTTTTTACAACGGACTATAAATTTCTCAATATTACACATCATACGGCACTCTATGGGCTCTCTAACGCAGAGGTCTCTGGCTTTACCAGGTGGGTCTCTCAGACAGCCATTGGGAGGGGCGGTTACAAATACTGATTAATTACCAGTCACTGTGCATGATTAATTCCTTGGAGAGCTAAGGGGGATCTTTATCAAACCTACTAAAGAGTTGGGTATCAGCTTCTACCTATCATTTTATAGAATATACTTAATAAATGTTGAATTTCAGCTTTTTGTGTGTGCAAAAACAGGATTTTGGTACTTACCGTTAAATCCATTTCTCCGATTCCACAGGGGACACTGGAGCTTCATGACAGTGGGGTATAGACGGTGGGTTGAGTTGAGCCTGGCACTTTAAAAATCTACAAGTGTGACTGGCTCCTCCCCCTCTATGCCCCATCAGCCCGTTTTAAAGAACTGAGCCCGAGAGGAGACGGAGAACAGACTGAAGAACAGAGAAGGAGAACAGGAAAAGAAACAATCCAACATACTGACACACTGCAAGAACACAGCAGGCTCAAGTGATAAACAGTCACACAACGAAAACAGACCAAACTGCAACAGAACTGAAGCAGAACAAGCAACTGAGAACAGGCAAGAAGCACTGGGTGGGCGTCCAGTGTCCCCTGTGGAATCGGAGAAATGGATTTAACGGTAAGTACCAAAATCCTGTTTTCTCCTTCATCCACTAGGGGACACTGGAGCTTCATGACAGTGGGGACGTCCCAAAGCTACCCTCCAGGGGGGGAGAGTGCTGAACGCCCTGCAAGACACTACGACCAAAATTTGAAGCAGAAGCCGCAAAAGTGTCAAATCTGTAGAAACGTACAAAAGTATGAACCGAAGACCACGTCGCTGCCCTACAAAGCTGCGAAGCCAAGACACCTCTACGTGCCGCCCAAGAAGTACCCACAGAGCGCGTAGAATGCGCAGAAATGGATACCGGCGGTGGTCTAGCAGAAGCAACATATGCCTGACGAATAGTCAGACGAATCCACCTGGCCAAAGTTTGTTTAGACGCAGGCCAGCCACGCCGATTAGCATCATAAAGGACGAACAGAGCCTCTGATTTACGTAGCCCCTCAGTACGGGACACATAAATGCGAAGTGCCCGAACCACATCCAAGGAGTGAGAATCCCCAGAAGAATCCGACAACGCTGGCACTACAATCGGCTGATTCAGATGAAAACCCGAGACCACCTTGGGCAAAAAGGAAGGCCGGGTACGAAGTTCCGCCCGATCTTCGTGAAAAATCAAGTAAGGGGAACGGCAGGACAAGGCTCCAAGTTCAGATACACGTCTGGCCGAAGCCAGGGCCAATAAAAGGATCATCTTCCAAGTCAAATACTTCAATTCCACCTCCTGCAAAGGCTCAAAGGTGGATGACTGAAGAAAAGATAAAACAAGATTCAGGTCCCAAGGAGCCGTGGGTGGCACAAAGGGGGGCTAAATTCTAAGTACCCCTTGAAAAAAGGTCTGAACCTCCGGAATCAGAGCTAGGCGACGCTGGAAAAAAATAGAAAGAGCAGAAATCTGCACTTTAAGCGATCCCAAGCGTAACCCCGCATCGAGTCCTTTTTGAAGAAAAATAAGAAGACGTGGTAAATGAAACGAGGAAGTGGAGGATCCACGACCTTCACACCAGGAGATATAAGCCCTCCAAATGCGATGATAATGCGCTGATGTTACCGGTTTTCTAGCCCTAAGCATGGTAGGAATGACCGACCTAGGAACTCCATGGCTTCTTAGGATGGCGGTCTCAATAGCCACGCCGTTAAACGAAGCCGCCGTAAATCCGGGTACACACATGGACCCTGTTGTAGAAGGTCCGATCGTAGCGGAAGAGGCCAAGGTTCGTCTGCCAGAAGGAATAATAGATCGGAGTACCAAACCCGACGAGGCCAATCCGGAGCCACTAGGATGACGGTGGACGACTCTCGTTTGATCCGCTTGAGAATCCGAGGGAGGAGCGGAAACGGTGGGAACAGGTACACAAGGCTGTACGGCCAAGGGATCAGTAAAGCATCCGCTCCCACCGCTGCCGGATCCATGGTCCTGGAGCAGTAAAGGGGTAGTTGATGATTTATCCGAGATGCCATCAGGTCTATCTGTGGTTTCCCCCATCTGCAAACCAGTTGATGAAAGACCTCGGGATGAAGGGACCACTCCCCGGGATGAAGATCCTGACGACTGAGGTAGTCCGCTTCCCAGTTGTCGACTCCCGGAATAAACACTGCGGAAATGACCTCTACGTGTCTTTCTGCCCACAGAAGGATGCGACTGGCTTCTCTCATTGCCATCCGACTGCGGGTTCCTCCTTGGCGATTTATGTATGCCACTGCCGTGGCGTTGTCGGATTGTATCCGAACCGGAAGTCCTCGTAACAGAGGAGCAGCCTGTATCAAAGCTCTGTAGACTGCCCGCAGTTCGAGAACATTGATTGGTCGCAGCAGGAGTCCCTCTTACCAAAGCCCCTGGAAGTGATTGTCCAGAACCACCGCTCCCCATCCGCGGAGGCTGGCGTCCGTGGTGACCAAGGTCCAATTCCAAATTCCGAAGCGCCGACCCGCTAACAGATGCTCCGTCCGAAGCCACCAGAGCAAGGATATGCGGGTCCGGGGAGACAGACGCACCAGCCGATGCATCTGTAGGTGGGACCCGGACCACTGAGACAGAAGATCCAGTTGAAATATTCTGGAGTGAAATCTGCCGAATTGGATGGCCTCGAAGGAAGCCACCATTTTCCCCAGGAGACGGATGCAAAGATGCACAGATACTTTCCTGGGTCTGAGCACCAGACGAACCAGCTCCTGTATGGCTATGGCCTTGTCCCTTGGCAAGAATATACGAAGCAGAACAGTGTCTAGAATCATTCCTAGGAACTGAAGTCTCTGGGACGGCATCAACTGAGACTTCTGGAAGTTCACAATCCATCCATGTTGAAAGAGAATCTGATGTGTAAGGGACACTTGGTGTAAAAGGACTTCTGCCGTCGGAGCCTTGATGAGTAAATCGTCTAGGTACGGAACTATCGTCACCCCCCGAGAGCGCAAGTGAGACACCATGACGGCCATCACTTTGGTGAATACCCTGGGAGCTGACGAGAGACCGAATGGCAGGGCCTGAAACTGGAAATGAGCTTCCCTGATGGCAAATCTGAGGAAAGCCTGGTGAGGAACCCAAATTGGGACATGCAGATAGGCGTCCTTGATATCTATCGACACCAGAAACTCTTCTGCCTCTAGTCCCGCAATGACAGAATGGAGAGGCTCCATCTTGAACCTGTGAAATGAAAGATACTGGTTCAAGGATTTCAGATTCAGAATGGGTCTGACTGACCCATCTGGTTTCGGAACCACAAAAAGGTTTGAGTAAAACCCTTGTTGTCTTTGTGCAGTGGGAACCGCCACAAGGACCTCGGCCAGCAAAAGTTTCTCGATCGCTTGACGCAAAATTAGTTGCTTCAAGGGATCGACGGGCAAACCTGTTGTAAAATAACGCCCAGGAGGAGTGAAAGCGAACTCGATCTTGTATCCTTGAGATAACAGATTTCGAACCCAAGTGTCTGGAGAAGTCCGTCTCCAAACCTCCGAGAAACGCTGGAGGCGAGCCCCCACCTTCGGATTTCCGAGATGGGATGGGAGCCCGTCATGCCACAGGCTTGTCTGCTGGCTTGGGATCTGGACGGCGGGCAATATTTGCTTGACGTCCTCTAGCACGGCCTCCTCGCCCCGCTGAAGACGAACCTCGCGATCGTCCCTGAAATCTTGCAGATGCTCGAAAGGAACGAAAGGAAGGTCCCCTAAACGAGCGACGCGGAGGAGGTGCTGATGAAGGTAGAAAAGTACTCTTACCTCCAGTGGCCAGCGAGATCCATTTGTCCAGCTCTGGACCAAATAAAATATCGCCTGTGAAAGAAAGAGCTTCCACTGCTCTTTTTGACTCCGCATCCGCTTGCCAGGCACGAAGCCAAAGTGCCCGGCGAGCAGAGACCACCGAAGCAGAAATCCTAGCGCCTACCTGGCCGATATCTCTGGAGGCGTCTCCTAAGTATACAGCAGACTCCTGAATATGTTCTGCCAAGGTAATCAGATCTGCCCGCGGAGTGCTGGATCTAAGACCCTCAGTCAATTGTTCCGCCCACTTTTCCACAGCCTTGTTGACCCAAGATCCTACCAAGGCCGGCCGGAGAAGTGCACCCGCGGCCGTATAAATGGATTTCAAAGTGGTTTCTAATCTCCGCTCTGAGGTTTCCTTCAATGTAGTAGCTCCTGGAACAGGTAACGTGGTCTTCTTTGACAACCGAGAAACCGAAGAATCCACAGGTGGCGGGGTCTCCCACCTCTTCCTATTTTCCATAGGAAATGGGTAAAGAGAGAAAAAGCGCTTAGGAATCTGGAATTTACGGTCCGGATTCTGCCAGGCTGCCGTCATCTGTTCGTCCAACTGGAGAGAAACAGGGAATGTGACGGCCATCTTCTGTGACCTGGCAAATAAGGAGTCTTCTAACGATTCTGGAGCTTCCTGGCCAGAAATCTTAAGAACTTCCCTTACCGCTAGAATGAGTGCGTCAATACCTTGCAATGCCTCAGGTTCTTGTGAGTAAGTCTCTACGTCTGATTCGTCCAGCATCTCCCCTTCCTCCTGAGACGAGTGATCCGCTGCCGAATCCTCATCCGACTGGAGAACTGCCGGAAGAGCCCTCTTCTTAGATGAGCGACTTACCGTAGCTTCAGGAGCTTTAGACGCAGAACCCATCGCTTGAGCAAGGCTATTCACCGAGCGGACTAAATTCTGAGCCCACGCTGGTTCTGCTAGAAAAGAAGGGTGAGATGTGCTAGGTAGATCTCTGGCAGCCTCCCGTTCCCTACGGGAAGCGGCTAATTCAGAAGAAATATCCGCCATGACCCCTGCCAAACTATTTATGAAGGAGGGAGTGACAGACTGCGTGTTAGCACTGTCTGCTTCACACGTCTCGCACAGGGAAGACCCTTCGGAGCGAGCATGGGTAAATTTCTTCCTGCACTTAGTGCAGGCAAACAGCTTTTGTGATGCAGTTTTTTCTGTCCTGGATGTCATCATGTACTCACAGACAAGCACCACATACAACTCAGGAATGCAGAAGGAGTATAGGGAGAAGCAGAATTACAATAATAATGCTACTCAAGTATGGGAGCAGACAGAGCAATAAGGGAGGAGCAGAATTTCAATAATAATGCTACTCAAATTGCAGGCAGAGCAGTATAGGAGGAGCAGAATTTCAAGAATAATGCAACTCAGTAACAGGGGCAGACAGGCATATAAGGGAGGAGCAGTCAATAGGACCAGAAGGTAGTTAAAACCACCTTCTGTAATTACAGACCCCCTGTAGAAGCTGTCAGATTCTCCTCTCCCCCTCCGCTCAGTGCCTTCAGGGAATGTTCTCTGAGGCGCCACTCCCGTTCAGAGCGCGCCAAACTAGCCCAGGCAGTGAAGGAGGAAGAGGAGGAGGGACCTATAAGCTCCTCCTCCTAATGGCCGCCGCTATTGTATGCGCGCGGCATACACTTATCTCGTGGGGACGTTCATCCGACTGGAGATACAGACCCCCTTATGTGTCCCCGCACTGACAGCGGGGGCCAGCGGCACGACCGCCGCCAGTGATAAACGTGCCGGTGCCTTTTACACAAGCACCGGCACGCAGAGGCAGGACCGCTGTGAGCGCGCCTACCTAACAGCCAGCGCCGGTGTTCTATTGCAACACCAGCGTGGCACTGACAGCCGCGCGCTGTATTCAGACCCAGCAGATTATTTACACCTCTCCTGCTAGTCAGGAGAGGTGTGCTACTTGCCGGGCTGCTGCGGCCAGAGCGCTGGGCAGTGAGGGGAGAGCGGGGACCCGGACACAAGCCAGTGTTAGCTGTGGCGGGCCCCGCTGAGTCTGATGACTCCTTCACTGCCAAAAGGCAGCCTCCCCTCCATAGGGTGACCGGACACAGGCTGCAGTAGCCGTGTGGTCCCCTCTCTGGCGGCTCCCACGATGCAGGCAGACTGTCACAGCTAACAGTCTGCCTGTCCTCTTGCTCTGTTTTTCTTTTACAACTTTTATAAATTTAAAGGGCTGGAGACAGCCCCTGTGCACCGGCTCTACTCGGGCACATTCTAAAAACTGGGGCTGATGGGGCATAGAGGGGGAGGAGCCAGTCACACTTGTAGATTTTTAAAGTGCCAGGCTCAACTCAACCCACCGTCTATACCCCACTGTCATGAAGCTCCAGTGTCCCCTACTGGATGAAGGAGAAACACACTGGGGCAGCACAGACGGTGTAATGGTTAGTATTACTGCTTCACAGCACTGAGGTCGTGGGTTCGATACCCACTACGGCCCTGTGTGGAGCTTGTATATTCTCCCTGTGCTTGCGTGGGTTTCCTCCGGGTTCTCCGGTTTCCTCCCACACGCCAAAAACATACTGGTAGGTTAACTGGCTCCTAACAAATTTACCCATAGTGTGTATGTCTGTGAGTATGTGGTAGGGAATATAGACTGCAAGCTCCATTGGGGCAGGGACGGATGTGAATTGCCAAATATTCTCTGTAAAATGCAGCGGAATACGTGTGCACTATATAAATAACTGGTAATAAATAAATAATAAAATAAATGCAAGCCAGAAGCGGATCGGTTGCTATGGGCAACTCCTTCACTTGTTCTCTCTTCAGAAGGTTTGTAAGATCTCCCCCCATAGGTGCCCATACACGGTTCGATATAGCAGCCGATCCGACGGATCGGCACGATATCGCTGCTATATCGTACCGTGTGTGGGCATATCGGCCAGTGCACGCTCCCATGGGGTTGTACTTTGCACCACCATATATTACTGCATGTTCACTTGATCTGGGGATGCGACGTACGATCCCATGCAGCACTATGCGGGTGGGGGATGCCGGCATATCGGGGCGGTCAGGCAGCGGATCGCTCCGTGTGTGGGGACCACCCAATATATCATCCATCGGATCGTCCGCCGCGTCCCAAGGTGCATATCGCACAGTGAATGGGTAGCTTTAGTGTCCTCTAGAGAACCTGTAAGACTGCATGGTAGGGATGGACATCAGAAGCTTAACATCGCATGGTTGCCACGCTCCTTATAACAAATCACTATCGCATCCAATAATTGGATGGTATAACCAGCAATGGGTATACAGGGCACAGGCACAGAAGTAGCAGGAGCACATGAGCTGTGCTGCGGATGCCACCTCCAGGTGCCCACAGCTTATAAGAGGCATGCAGACATGGGATGGGCATATGAAATCCACATCCAATAGCTGGCAACCATCGCAAACCCGTTATTCGATGGAAAAAGCATTTCCATGGGACCAGGGAACATCAATGGTTGTCATCCCGGTTGCATGAAAGGGCCAGAAAAGTAACAGAACACAGATTCCGGCTGCCTGGGCATGCTGGGTATTGTAGTCCCACACAAGCCTGTGATAAGTAAGAAGACAGATCAGGTGTAGGTAACATCTGGATGCCAGGGCATGCTGAGAATTGTAGTCCCACACCAGATGGTTAAAAGGAAGAAGACAGAGCAGGAGTAGGTGACCTCTGGATGCCAGGGCATGCTGGGAATTGTAGTCCCACACCAGACTGTCACGGTGATGATGACAGAATCAGGTGCATGCTGGGACTTGTAGTAAGGCGCTGTGTAGGGCAGTAATACATAGGGTGACAGACAGGGCAGAGCTATGTGCTATGAGATGTAGGGTGGGTGTACCTGCCCCGAGCCCGGCGGGTGAGTTACCCGGTACCTGTCACTGGACAGCAACCCCGGCTCCTGCAGAAGAGAAGCGATCGCTTCCGGTCACGTGCTACGGCTCCCCACGCAGGGACAAACTACTTCAGCGCGATCGAGGAGCCCCAGCCATGTGCTCTCCATGTGCTGCTGTTGAGCCGCGTTCAGCCTGTCATACCACGTGACGTGGGACTCCGTCTCATCATCACTGTTTTTAGTCAAAAACCAATCATCACGGGCTGGGAATGATGGGAGCAATGGTGCTGGGATTGGATGCCAACGCATACTATTCTCATCACTGTTATTATTATCATCATCATCATCACTATTATTATTATTATCCTCATCACTATTATTATTATTATTATTATTATTATTATTATTATTATTATTATTATTATTATTATTATTATTATCATCATCGCTGCTGTTGTTATTAGTTTAGTTAATATTCTAACTGATATTATCACTTATTAGCATCACTGTTATTAATATCACTTATTACTATTATCACTATTATTTTAATAATGTCCCAAAATATTGCAGGTGGGTGGGTGTTAAAATACTAAAGTATCATATTAAGAGGGATGCTCATAATTTAGTGCACTCTTACACTACTTGTACGGTAGCCACTAAATCGTATATTTCAATACGCATCCAAACAAAAATGTCTAACTTAGGCGTGAAATCGGCATGATTAGAGTGCCTTTACAAAAGTCCCAATAGTCTATGTACTGCATGGTTGCTATTATAATTCCCCCTGTATTGTATGTTGGTCTGTATTGTGCATTGTTCACCAGAATGTTCTCAGTATTGTATATCAGTCACTATAATGATCTTTATCTGTATATCTGTTGTATATCTGTGATTATAATGTTCTCTGTAATGTATACTGTAGCTTTTACTAGAATGCTCTTTGAAAGTGATCTCTAGCGTTCTCTCTGTATTGTATGGCTGCTATTACAATGCTCCCTATATTGGGGTTGGGTACAGGATGCTGGAGGTCAGAATCCCAACGTCGGCTTCCCGACATGGTTAGCATACCAACACTTGTTGGTCGGTATGCTAATCCTCTCCCTACCCTAACCCTCCTTCCCTGGCGCCTTATCCTAACCTCCTCCCCATGTGCCTAAATCTCACCGTCCCCCTTAGTGCCTAACCCTGAACCCCCCCCAACCCCAAGATTTCGCCGCCGGTAATGTAAACGTCTGCATCCCGACCGCCGGGATGCCGAAAGTATCCCCTATATTGTATTCACTAGAATGCTCTCTGTATTATAAAGTGGTCACTGGAATGGTCTATGGCCCTCATTCAGAGCCGTACGCTCTGAGCAGAGCGCACGCTCTGAATGAGGGCCGTCCTCCATAACTATGGAGCGTCCTCCTGGACGCTCGTATAGCTGTGGGTCACCACCCACAGCCTATACGAGCGTGCAGTTTGATGGCCGCGACCATCGCGACCATCGAAACTGCGTACAAAAGCCTGTGGTTGAGTTTTTCAACCACAAGGCTCGGAGTGATTTTGGCTCTATCAGAGCCAAAATCACTCCCACTGACATCACTAGTGATGTCAGTGGGCCGGCTCCTGACGGGAGGCATTCCCGTGGGAACGCCCCTGTCAGGGAGGCACGCCCCCGGCACGCCCACCAAAGGGGGCGTGCTGTCAGTCAACATCGACAGCACGCCCCCTTTGAAGAGACACTACGAGCGAAGGAAAATCCTTCGCTCGTCGTGTCTGGCGCATGCGCACGACGGAGCTCCCTCCGTCGTGCGCATGCTCAGTGCAGAACATCGACCCACTTGCGAGCGGACAGCCGCTCGCGAGTGGGTCTGAATCAGGCCCTATGTCAGTGCTTCCCAAACTCAGACCTCAAGGCACATTAACATTCCAGGTTTTAAGGATATCCATGCTTATGCACAGTTACTTAATTAGTACCTCAGTCAGTTCATTATACCATCTCTGCACAAGCATGGATATCCTTAAAACCTGGACTGTTAGGGTTTCTTGAGGACTGAGGGCCTGATTCAGAGCCAGACGCTCTGACCAGAGCGCTCGCTCTGAATCAGGGCCCTCCTCCCTCAACTTGGAGCGGCCTCATGGACGCTCGCATAGCTGTGGGTTACCACCCACAGCTATAGCGAGTGTCCATGATGATGGTTGCGATGGTCAAGACCATCGCGACCATCGGGCTTGCGACGAGACCCTGCGGTAGGGTCTCGGTGACCGCAAGCCCTGGAGTGATTTTGGCTCTATCAGAGCCAAAATCAATCCCACTGACATCACTAGTGATGTCAGTGGGCCGGACTCAGACGGTAGGCGTTCCCATGGGAACGCCTCCGTCTGGCAGCCACGCCCACCAAAGGGGGCGTGCTGTCACTCACCATCGACAGCACGCCCCCTGTGGTGCGAGACCCATAATGACGACTTGGTCGTCGTTATTCGGGTCTCGCGCATGCGCACGACGGAGCTCCCTCCGTCGTGCGCATGTGCAATTCGGTACCATCGACCCGCTAGCGAGCGTCCTGCGCTCGCGAGCGGGTCTGAATGACCCCCTGAGTTTGGGAAACCCTTGTCTATGTCCTCTATGGTGGCTATTAGAATGCTCCCTGTATTGTATTTTGGTCAGTAGAATGCTCTCTGCATTATACAATGGTCATTACAATAATCGCGGGTCTGGAGGCTCAAAAGGTGTCTTCCAGGTCCAGCGGTGACATCAGGGTGATTTACAGAAGATCCTGCGTTGTATGCTGCTGTAAGTATGACTAACCCCTAACCTTCCCCTTAGTGCCTAACCCTAGCGTCCCCTCCCATAGCCTATCCGTAACCCTCCCCTCTGAATCCTAGCCCTCCGCTGCCGGTTCTTGCAGAATGATGGCATTTCCAATGTCGACTTTCTGCAGATACTGAAATATTCAATGTCGACATTTAAACAATGTTAATATTGTTATGTAAACATTGATCACTGGACACGGAGAGTTGATGAGCAAGGCATAGAAATTGCAAGTCCATGCGCATACCCCTTTTGCTTGGCACGCCTCCCGTATGGCCCAGCCGTCTCAAGCTGGCGCCAGGTGTGCGGCCTATTTACTGGCGAGTATGCCTGGCCCTCTGAAATCCCCCTACATACCTTGCTCACCATCTCCTCCCGCCACACGAGGTCCCCTGCTAGCTGGGGACCGAAGCCCCACCCAGTGACCTTTACCATCCTAGACCCTCCAATGCCTCCTGCAACCCTCTCGATACCAGCCCCACTCCTCGCCCCCTCCATGCCAGCCTTGGAATGATGTTTGACCCTATAATGTGAGTGTCACTCCATCGGATCATGCTTTTTAGGAGGTCTAGGGACTTTATCTTACACAACTCGTTGCCCCCCATCAAAGCATCTGGGGTCCACTCTACTCCCTTTTCCACTCTCAATAAAACCTTCCCCACCTGGTATCTATCCCTCTACTAACTAGGGGCACTCTGTTGGACTGCCTATCCCCTTGCTCCATACCGTAATGTCAGTTTGCTGGACGACGTCAGCCCACCTTGCTGCCTCGACATTTATTCCAGCTCTCTTGATATAAGTAACTTCCCACAAGTACACTGTCCCCTCCCCTTCTACCTGCCTTTATATCGCCCCTGTTGTCTCCCCACCCCCTGACCTGACCACGCTGCCCCTACTGGCCAGTATGCCTCCCTATGTGTTAAACTAGGGACGCGCCCCTTAGCCTGTCCCCACCGTTTTCGCACCGCTGGCCACCTCGCGCCCCTCCCCCTTACAGGGTTCCGGCGCTATTATGGCATCCTCCGCTTTTATAATAACTGCATCCCCTGTGCAGTAGTTGCTTGAAATGGTTGTGTATTACTGTACAGTGGTGCGGCTACAGCTGTGATATATCCAATTATTACCATGATGTTTGACCCTATAATGGGAGTGTCACTCCATCGGATCATGCTTTTTAGGAGGTCTAGGGACTTTATCTTACCCAAGATGGTTTTAAGTTCCTGGGTATCAATTTTTCGGAGGACCTGTCGTGGTCGTCTCATGTTTCTTCAGTAGTAGGAAAGGCTCAGCAATGCCTGTACTTCCTAAAAGGAAGTGGATTATCTAGGCCGTTGCTGGTAAATTTTTGCCGGGGCATAATTGAGAGCCTTTTAACTTATTCGATCACTGTTTGGTGTGATAACTCCACATGTTTGGAGCACAGATCATTGTCTAGAGTGATCAGGGCAGCTGAAAGAATTATTGGTCAGTCTTTACCTAGGCTTGAAGACATTTATATTGAAAGGTGTGTTTCTAAAGCAAACAAGATGATTGCCGACCACAGCCATCCTTGGGCCTGATTCAGACCCACTCGCGAGCGGCTGTCCGCTCGCAAGTGGGTCGATGGTGCGCATGCGCGAGACGCGACGAGCGAAGGACTTTCCTTCGCTCGTTGTGTCTGATCAAAGGGGGCATGCTGTCGATGTTGATTGACAGCACGCCCCCTTTGGTGGGCGTGCCGGGGGCGTGCCTCCCAGACGGGGGCGTTCCCAAGGGAACGCCTACCGTCAGAAGCCGGCCCACTGACTTCACTAGTTTATCAGAGCCAAAATCACTCCCACTGACATCACTAGTGATGTCAGTGGGAGTGATTTTGGCTCTGATAGAGCCAAAATCACTCCAGGGCTTGTGGTCGAAAAACCCGACCACGGACTGCTGGTCGCACTGGCGATGGTCGCGATGGTCAAGACCATCATCCTGCACGCTCGTATGTGCTGTGGGTGGTGACCCACAGCTATACGAGCGTCCAGGAGGACGCTCCATTTTTATGGAGGATGGCCCTCATTCAGAGCGAGCGCTCTGCTCAGAGCGTCCGGCTCTGAATGAGGGCCCTTGTCACTCTCTTTTCTCACTTTTGCTTTCTGGAAAGCGTTTTAGGTGTCGTACTAGTAGGATGCGGAATAGTTTTTTCCCTGCTGCTATAGTTAATTTAAATACTTTAAACTGTGTTATGTAACTGTTGACTGTGAGTATCTTGCATTTCACTTTCGCTGACGCATTTTATGTGGATGTGACAATAAATTTGATTTGATATTATTATTATCCTTTATTTATATGGCGCCACAAGTGTTCCGCATCGCCTTATGTAGTACATAGAATGATATGGTAATCCTCGAGGGTTTGATTAACCCATAGATAATAAAAGAGGTGATAGGCCCCCGCGGGATGCACAGGGCTGCGGGAGGGGAAGCATCAGTGGTAGAATATTTGCATTTTCAAAGAATAACTGAATTATGGGAGTACCTGCATTTACATCATCTCGAACGGAAAACACATATTGTTTGCACAGTTTTTAATGTATTAGTATAGTCCCGTACAGTTATTCAATGTAGCAGTGAGTCACAGTGAGGAATAGAGGGGGGGATCACTGCAAATCCCAGGAGGCAACGCTCTAAGCAAAACATCAGTGTTCATTCCTATCGCAGCTACATAGATGGATATTTGTGAGTGGGAGATTACACGTAGTGTCGGTATTTGGGGGCTGCAGTGTCAAGGTGCTGAATCCTGTTGGTTTAAACGACTGTGCATCCACCCAGCGGGGAAGGGGTTAATCTGTGCCAGCTGTTGGGGAAAAGGCTGCATTAGAGAAATGGGACCACCCAAGGAGAGCACAGGGCTGGGGTCTGTGTGTTTGTATCTTTGCACCCTGGGGGGGTGGGCTTTGTATATCTTTGCCTATATGTTTGTATGATACTGCATGCCGGTTATTTGTGTGTCTGTGTTTATGTGTTCGAGAGACAGATGTATTTGTGTACCTTCGCTGTATAATTGTATGCCTCTCCGCACATGGGTAATTGTGTGTGTATTTACACAATCAGGCCCAGATGTGTGTCCATCGCTTTGGGTGGCAGGATTTGTGTATCTTTGCCTGATAAATGGTATGGGTCCATGCAGTGTTTAGGAGAATGTCATAAGCTGACGATATGGAACTGGGTATACTAATGAGCAAATTGTGACCCTGATCTAACTGATCTTCATCTTGTTCCACAACGATATCAGGGGTAGTAAATCTTTCAATGAGTGCAGCAATGTAACCCCCAAAACAAGCAGTCGTCAACCCTAAACTTCTTGAAAAAAAAATAGTATATATATATATATATATATATATTATATACACACACAACACCTTCCCCAGAAGGTATAAGCGGTACATGTTGTACACAAAAACATAAAACAGGGGGCGCACATTCGTAAATTATGTGGAATAAGACAAATCTTTACTTGTAATAAAATCACATACATCAAGGTTAAAATTGATCAGAATATCACTAATACGTGGATGCACCGTTTATTCACCAGCAGCGCTTGTGCGGTTCATTACAGTCAGCGTCCTGCATAAGCTTGTATTCACAATTGCAATTTGTCAGCAGCCACGCCCAACGCGTTTCATCACTGCTTGGGACTTCGTCAGGGGGTGTATACACACACACATACACACACACACACACATACATACATACATACATACACACACACACATACATACATACACACACGCGTTGGCTATAAAAGGTTTTCACCACCATTGCCATTTAAACATTTTATTTACCTACATTACATTAATCTGGAACCGTTGCCACTGTAAACATAAAATACTCTGTAATTTCAAATACAATCATATAAAATAAAAAAAATACAATAATTGATCACATATTTATTCCACTTGTTTTATTACTTGGTAAAACCTTTATGTGCAGCAACATCTGGGAGTCTGTTGGGATCTCTCCTACATCTGGACCCTGCAATTCTCACGTATAATTGTTTGTGCTATTGCTTCAGTTCCATCAGGTTGGATGCTCTCCTTATAGGAACACCCGGGGATTCTACTTTATGTCCAGCTGGCCGCTATAAATCAACACGTGGCTACCGACTGCTAATTATTACCCTCTACAAGCTCCACGCCACTAAACTACTACAGAGACCAGAGCCGGCCGCGACCGCGGTGTTACAGTGTATCAAGCCGCCCCCTTATGCTGTGTCCAAGCTGCCTAACAATTACAGCGTTAGGTACGAGCTGCCAGTGACAGACACAGGCCCTGATTCAGAGCTGGTCGCTATTTGTGGTCGTTCGTTCAAAGAAAAGGGGTGGCTATTCAAATGAACCGTTCACTCTTTGCGGTCTGTTCACGCCTCTAGGTCTGAACGAGCGAACAAAACTTGCTGTCGTTTTTTGGGAAACTACGCCCCCTGGCCGCTCGCATCCTACGTCATGTCCGCTATTTATTAGATTAATCGAGTACATCGACCAGGGTATGAGCTGCTTGCTATTCTTGTGGTTGGTTTTTGCTACCACAATTTTGCGAGCAGTTCTGGCTATAAAATAACCCAGTGACGTGGTCAATGACGCTGCTGTTTTAATTATGCACACCCATAAAACGCCCGTTTTGACCTTTAAGCACGCCTGCGATCGGATCTCCACTCCCCGTTTTCAAGCACCTTCCCCTGTTACCACCCACATATGCCTCTCTGTCACTCAAAATAGCAGGCATTAATTTTTTTGCGAGCACATGAATTTCGGCCGCACTGACTGGTTCGCGCATGCGTATAACGATCCGTACGCATGCGCAGTTGGGCAAACATCGCTCGGAGCGAACGAGCGCCCGCTTACGAGCGGCTCTGAATCAGGCCCACTATCAGGACCCTGTCGATTGGTGTGTACACATGGGACCAGTAATAGTGGATGAGCTGAGATGATGTAAACTGCAGCAAGTCTGTTATACTTTCACTGGGTCTGGCTGATAAAATAGTGACTGTACAGACTTACCGTGACGGGCTATTTATCTCCACCTAATATCCAATGGAGAACTGTTTTATAAAGCTGCAAACCAACATTTACGTTTGTTAGAGAGAATCTCCAGGGAACTACATTATAGACACAATTTGTAACAGTATCAGCCATGTGGATTCAATAAAACTACAGTCTGGAACAGGCTACTGGCAACAGTAGCATTTGGCTTTTGGTTACTGTTAAGTTTTAGCTGCTTCATATTGAGACTTAAGGTGCGCATACACGGTGCGATTTTTTACATGATTTGGCCGTATACGATTGATCGTAGCGACCAATCGTGTAAACAGTGGCGTTTCCCTGGACGATTAGAATGCTGATGTGCTTCCCCGGCGTTGTGTATCGGCATTGTAGATCAACTGAACCTGCAGTAAGATTTCAACCTATCGTGCACGATGTGACACACATCGTTCTGTGGGCCAAATTCAGCAAGGATCGCTATTCTGCTAGAACTGTCACAAGTGGCCTCACTGCGAACGCAGGGCGAGACGAACACCGGATGATCGTTTGCTGAACATCAGTTGTCCATCATTCCTGGTCTGTTCTGGATTGGCTCCTGTGGCTATTTCCTGCTGGTGCAGCTGCTTGTGTCAACCCGGCAGCGCTCAAGTGATCTGAGTATGCCATCCAGTATACTACCACTTGTGTCAACCCAGCGGCACAGGCTGCACTCCAGCGTCCAGAGTACACAATTTAGCGTACTGCCACACTTCAGCGACTACTAGCCAAAGCTTACCAGCCCACAAGGATGCTACACGACCCAAACGCCGCATCTTGTTCTTCGGCCCACAGGCCACTACTAGCCAAGGCTTACCAGCCCACAAGGCTGCTACAAGGCCCACAGGCCGCATCTTGTTCTTCGGCCCACAGGCTAATACTAGCCAAGGCTTCCCAGTCCACAAGGATGCTACACGGCCCAAAGGCCGCATCTTGTTCTTCGGCCCACAGGCTAATACTAGCCAAGGCTTACCAGCCCACAAGGCTGCTACACGGCCCAAAGGCCGCATCTTGTTCTTCGGCCCGCAGGCCGCTACCAGCCAAAGCTTACCAGCCACAAGGCTGCTACACGGCCCATAGGCCGCATCTTGTTCTTTGTCCCAAAGGCCGCTACCAGCCCTCAAGGCTTCCCTACGGCCCAAACGCCGCATCGTGTTCTCTGGCCCACTGGCCACGACTAGGCAGGATTTACCAGCCCTCAAGGCTGCTACACGGCCGCAGCTAGCCAAGTTATCCAGCCCTCAAGGGTGTTGCTGGACTGATTTGTGGGGGTACCTCTATCCTTTACATTATCCTTAACAAGAACGCACGCACCGCAGTTGCTAATATTAGCGGTGAAATGCAAATGTTTACAATCGCATTGCGATCACAGCCTAACATAAGGACGCCCACTTCCACTTACACATCCGTATACTCGGGCAATATAGCGAAACAATCAGTAACATCGGACCCATATACACAGTTAAGGCAGGTCAGACCTCACTCAGGAATTACTAACTTCAGCCCTCGAGCTGCGTATGGTATTGCAGTGGTATTAGCAACTGCGGTGCATGTGTTCTAGCAGAATAGCGATCCTTGCTGAATCAGGCCCACAGAACGATGTCATGCACTATAGAGATGCATGTAGCACAGACCAGGGAGATCCGTGCTACATGCATCTGTGTCATTGACACAGAGCACGGACGGGATCAGAGAGACCTGTCTGTGCTGCTGAGGTAAAAAAAAAATAAAGAATGGCGTGCCCCCCAAAAAAGAGAAGCCAGGCCTGGGTTTTTAATGACCCAGTACTGGTTGTGCTTAAATACAGGGGACAAATGATGTAGGGGTTCCCTGTATTTAAGCACAACCAGCACCAGGCTAGTCAGTACCAGCCCTGGTTGCCAAAATACGGGGGACAAATGACGTAGGGGTCCTCCATATTTTGACCAACCATCACTGAGCTCTGAGCCGGTCCTGGTTCTGGAAATATGGGGAAAAATGAGTAGGGTCCCCCTGTATTATCCAGAACCAGCACCGGACTTTTTCTAGCGTGGGCTAATGGGAGCCCTTTCACCGAGCCCCCCAGCTGAAACATTAAACCTGACTGCTAGTCAGCCCAGGCTGGGGGGAGCTGGGGACCCCCCCAATAAAGGGGTCCCTTCTCCAGGGCAGCCTAGGCTGATAGCCCGGGGCTATCCTCGGCACCCCTGGGGCGGTGGGTGCCGGGTTGATAGTGTAGTGTTGTGCATTTGATAACAGAAAAAATATTGGCTTTTGCTGTGGAACTGCAGGTCCCAGCAAGCCTCCCCCACATGCTGGTACTTGGAGAACCACAAGTACCATCATGCGGGGCATTACGGACCCGCTGGTATCTGTAGTTCCACAGCAATATTAAAATAAACAGGACACACACACCTTACAAAGTATACGTTTACTAAACATACATGTACTGACACGTGTACACACACATGCACATATTCACCTATGCATCCCTGAAGCCCCTCGCGTCCTCTTCTCCATGTAGAAAATCCATAGAGTACCTGTAATAAAAATATTCATACTCATCTTCTCCTACGTGAAGTTTAGGTCCTCTTCATTCTAAAGTAGGCATCCCCGGACTTGGCAAAATAAAATTAATGGTGAGAACCGCAAAAGTAACCTTAAGCTACATTTATGGTTCTCACCATTGACTTCATTGGTAAGAACTGTTCAGTGGCTGGGAGGCGGAAGGTTTGCCCTTCTCAGCCAATGAGTGCTCAGCGGCTGGGTTTCCATAGTGAAATTCCGCCTCATTCAGGAAGTACCGTACTTATAGAGCAGTACTATAGTCTGTGGGTCCGCGAAATGTGTGTTTTTATTTTGCCAAGTCTGGGGATGCCTACTTTGGAACAAAGAGGACTCGAACTTCACATAGGAGCAGGTGAGTATGGATATTTTT
The DNA here is from genome assembly GCA_031769625.1 of Taudactylus pleione. NCBI lineage: Eukaryota > Metazoa > Chordata > Amphibia > Anura > Myobatrachidae > Taudactylus > Taudactylus pleione. The sequence continues at coordinate 678,235 of JAUIMM010000661.1, forward strand.
TTTTACAGGTACTCTATGGATTTTCTACATAGAGAAGAGAGAAGGGGCTACAGGGATACATAGGTGAGTATGCGTACATATGTGAGTGCATGTATGTTTAATAAACTTATACTTTGTACGGTGTGTGCATCTTGTGTTTGTTTTAATATTGCTTTTGCTGTGGAACTACAGGTACCAGCGGACCCATAATGCCCCGCTTGCTGATACTTGTGGTTCTCCAAGTACCAGCATACTGAGGAGGCTTGTTGGGAACTGCAGTTCCACAGCAAAAGACAATGGCCCTCATTCAGAGCCGTACGCTCTGAGCAGAGTGCACGCTCTGAATGAGGGCCGCCCTCCATGAAAATGGAGCGTCCTCCTGGACACTCGTATAGCTGTGGGTCACCACCCACAGCCTATACGAGCGTGCAGTTTGATGGCCGCAATGGTCTTGACCATCGCGACCATCGAAACTGCGAGCCGGAGCCTGCGGTTGAGGTTTTCAACCGTAAGCCCCGGAGTGATTTTGGCTCTATCAGAGCCAAAATCACTCCCACTGACATCACTAGTGATGTCAGTGGGCCGGCTTCTGACGGGAGGCGTTCCCGTGGGAACGCCCCCGTCAGGGAGGCACGCCCCCGGCACACCCACCAAAGGGGGCGTGCTGTCAATCAACATCGACAGCACGCCCCCTTTGATCAGACACGAGCGAAGGACTTTCCTTCACTCGTCGCGTCTAGCGCATGCGCACGACGGAGCTCCCTCCGTCGTGCGCCTGCTCAGTGCAGAACATCGACCCACTTGCGAGCGGACAGCCGCTCGTGAGTGGGTCTGAATCAGGGCCAATATTTTTACTTATATCAAATGCACTACACTACACTATTAACCCGGCACCCACCGCCCCAGGGGTGCCGGGGATAATCCCGGGCTATCAGCCTCGGGCTGGGGTGCCCTGAAGAGGGGGACCCCTTTATTGTGGGGATCCCCAGCTCCCCAGGGATCCCCGGGCTGGGCTGACTAGCGGTCAGAGTTAATGCTTCAGCTGGGGGGCCTGGTGAAAGGGCTCCCCTGGCTGTGGCATTAGCTCCCCCACTAGAAAAACTCAGGTGCTGGTTCTGGATAATACAGGGGGACCCTGCTCATTTTTTCCCCCTGTATTCCAGGACCGGATCATAGCCCAGTGCTAGTTGCGCAAAATATGGGAGACCCCTACATCGTTCGTCCCCCGTATTTTGGCAACCAGGGTTGGTTCTGACTAGCCTGGTGCTGGTTGTGCTTGAATACAGGGAACACCTACGTTGTTTGTCCCCTGTATTTAAGCACAACCAGCACTGGGTCACTAAAAGCCCGGGCCTGGTTGCTCTTTGGGGGGGAGGGGACACACCGTATTTTGCCTTTTTTTTTTACAGAGGAATCATTTTTTTAAAACACAGCAGCGCAGACGGTTCTCACTTATCCCATCCATGCTTCTGTGTCAATGACACAGATGCATGTAACACGGATCTCCCTGGTCTATGCGTGCATCTGTGTCATTGAAATACTGAGCAGCACAGACGGGTCTCACTGATCCCGCCCATGCTTTTGCTGCACATCATTCACTTCAGCTGCTCTAGAGAGTTCAAGGGCGATTGCATACGACATCAGATCGTCTGCAAATCGCACCGTGTATGGGCACCTTAATACTCCCACTTACTATATTTACAAAACTGATCAACTCTTTATTATACCATAAATACAAAATTTATGTAATTGGAATATAATATGCTGACATTGTGAATTTTACTATAGGAAATACAGTATGTAATTGAGATACGAGATACATTATTACGAGATATCTGTGTAAATTATTTACATTTATTCGTTACATGTTTATGGTTTTATGTTTTTGCTTTATTAACGGTTTATTATTGAATACATTTTTATATATATTCTTACTACTTGGTTCAATTAATGTCCCAACAAAAGTATTGGAGCGCGGTATATAATTCATTTGTTTTTTTGCAAGTGAGGTCGGCAAATACCTTTCTCATATTGCTGCATTAATACTTGTTCCTCCTACTTGTCCAGCGCTGGGTGTTTTCTTTTTTTCTAGATGGGGACCCTCAGACAGATTCTGGGTGGGACTGAGGGCCTGATTCACACCCGGACGCAATGCAGCGCACTTTCGCAGCAGTCAGGGGCAGGGTATGCAAATTCCGCGTTCGTACGGCAAGGCTTAAGGACTCCCTCTGTGTCTTGCGATGGCAGGGCGAACACACACCGTTCTAAAGACGCCCCCTTTTCCTTCACAGCACACGTCATCTCGAGGAAGTCTATGTAATGTCAGTAACATCGAGAGCCATCGGAGCTGCTCGTAGCCCTTGAGGTAGACCCTACCCTGCCGCAAGCACTGCGATCACTCCAGGCTGAAATACAACCATGTGACGTGTATAATGACGCCTCCATGCTAATTATGCACTTACATGAAGTGCCATTGAACACACATCCACTCCCCCCGTTTTCATAGACCTTCCCCTGACACCACCCACAAACGGCACTGTCACTCAAAGTAACGCTCAGTCTGTGTACTACGAGCGCATGATTCCCGATCGAAGTGACTAGCTCGCACACTCGCACTGCAATGCATGCGCAGACGGCTACAATCGCCCATAGCGAGCGATCGCAGCTAAGCGTCTGAATCAGGTCCTGAGGCCTCCGCTGTGACTGGGTCACCTCACGACACTGATTTCTTTGTATTTGTGATAAAGGATTTGTTGTATGCTTTGGGCCATTGTCCTGATGGGATATAATTTTCCCAATTCCTACATGTCCTGCAGGCTCCAGCTGGTTCTTCTCTAAGATATGTCAGGGTCCTGCTCTATCTTTTATCAAGTTTTCCAGTCGCTGAAGCAAAAGGGTCTTCTCATGGCATTATATACCCAACACCAGGCTCTTGGGGTGTTGCGCCAAATGTAGATAGTGCTTAGCTTAGTATTGCAGCCAGAAAGTTCAGTAGCGGTGTTGCCCATAGCAACCAATCAGATTATGTATATCATTTTTTAGAATGCAATAGAGAATTGACAGGTATAATCTGGCAGTGGCGTCACTAGGGTCGGTGACACCCAATGCACCAAATAGACCCTGTGTGTGTGTCCAAAAGGGGGTGTGGCCTCAGAGGAAAGAGGTGTGGCCTAGCAGCACATTTCAGTTTAATCACTCTGGGGGCGTGCCCAGCACTCCTGGAGATACCGGGCTGCCCCCATGAGATTCTTTCCGCACTGCCGGCTCCTCCTCAGTGATAGGGAGCCCGGGCGCTGCACAATAACAGCACAGTGTAGGGCCCCGGTTTCTGGTCACTGAAGAGGCCAGCATTTTGGTGTCACCCCCTCGGAGGATGACACCCGATGCGTTACGCACCCCCCTAGTAACACCACTGTAATCGGGAAACACCACCACTTTTCATTTTAGGAGCTTTAGAAAATGTATTCCTTGGTCTCATATGTGAGTATTTTATGATGTATGATTCCCCTCCCTTAGTAAGCTCAACTGTGACAGGTGTCCTGCCCGGGATATTGTTACCCAGTGAACAGTTTCTAACATAACATATCTGCAATGGAATATTAGAAGTGTCATAAGACCTGATTCAGAGATGTACGCTATTCCGATATATCTGCAGCTGAGCGATTATCGGTCAACTGCACATGCGGTTCGCACTACGCACGCGCCAGGGTACCTTTGCGATTCCCCTTGCAGTGAGGATCTCTTCGCAAAGTGATTGACAGTCGGGGACCATCTGAGCAGTGGATGCAAAAAAACTGCAGGCTTGTCCCGGTCGTTTTCCAGGCATGTCGTAACCTGCGCCTGCGATCCCGTATATAAAATGGCTCTGACTTCTCAGTTCAGATGGACGTTCTGCATGACAATAGGGCTACTCAGATGGACAATTATCGAATGATCTGCGACGGCAGATTCAAATTTCTACGCACCTGCTTGGATCTGCAAAGCCGCCAGTGGACGTCTCAGGTCATTTGCAGATGGCTACAGCATTAGCATATTTTGGCACGTCAGCTGTGTGCGGGATCGCAGATTAGAGATTAGCGTACATCTCTAAATCTGGCCACAGATGCTGAATTTTGAAGGATGGTCTGTAATAGCCAAAATTTACAATTGTGACATATCCTCTCTATTTATTTCTTTATCGACATGACAGTGCCCCAGGTGGCAATAAATGTTTTTTTTTTTTTTTTTTTTTAATCTTGTAATATTCTTCTCAATGATTTTTTCACAGATTTGCTTTAAAATATCTTTGATCTTCATGATGAAGCACTTGCTTAGGAATGCACTCATCAATTCTGAGATCTCTCACCAACAGTTGTATTTCTTTTAAAATAGATTTAGGGCCTGATTCAGAGCCACTCGTAAGCGGCCGCTCGTTCGTTCCGAGCGATGTTTGCCCAACTGCGCATGCGTACGGATCGTAATACGCATGCGAGAACCAGTCAGTGCGGCCGAAAATCGTTTGTTCGCTAAATAGCAAATGCCTGCTATTTTGAGTGACAGGAGGAGGCGTATGTGGATGGTAACAGGGGAAGGTGCTTGAAAACGGGGAGTGATCAGAACGCAGGCGTGCTTAAAGGTCAAAACGGGCGTTTTATGGGTGTGCATAATTAATACAGCAGCGTCATTGACCACGTCACTGGGTTAATTTATCGTCAGTACTGCTCGCAAGACTGCGGTAGGAAAAACCAACCACAAGAATAGCGAGCAGTTCATACGCTGGTCGATGTACTCGATTAATCTAATAAATAGCGGACATGACGTAGGATGCGAGCGGCCATGTGGTGTAGTTTCCAAAAAGACGACCGCAAGTTTTGTTCACTCGTTCAGACATAGAGGCGTGAACAGACCGCAAAGAGCGAACGGTTCATTTGAATAGCCACCCCTTTTTTCAGAACGAACGCCCGCAAATAGCGTCCGGCTCTGAATCAGGCCCTTAGACACTGTAATTGTACACAGATTGTATCAGGGTCATCTTAGTGTATTTTAGCTAAAGGGGTGAATACTTATGCAATTAATTTCTGTCTCTTATTTGTAACCAATGAAGAAAAAGTTTCAGTGGTTGTTTTATAAGACCTTACAGAGTACTTTGTGCTGATCAGTGGTCAGAATTCGTATATTAATCCATTTTGATTCAATGATGTAAGAGAATAAAAGGTGAAAATGGCCAAAGAGGGTGAGTGCTTTTATATCGCTCACCCCAAAGCTAGGGATATTCTCATATAAGTTGTCTCTGTAGTGTTTCTTATGCTATGTAGAAACAAAAGGGCAGACCAGACTGATTACAGGGCAGTTTATGACCTGGTATATTGCGCATCCCAGTATAGGTGGCATTGTGGTGGTTGCAGTGGTGGCTGGCTATTGATTCTGGCTGTCTTAAGATGGGTACACACTAGGATTACAGATTGGCAGTCCGGCTGGTCCGCCGTCCTATCTGACAGCCCGATGAGTGGTACCTGACGTCACAACTGGGCGGGCATTTACATTTGCCCGCCCAGTTATGATGTTAGTCATCGGCTGCAAGTGTACGGGTGGACAGCAGACCACCCATACACACAACAGGATGTGCCAATATATCTGCAGATTTATCTGCCATCGGCTGTGCTGCACAGCGGATGCATATACAATTGGGCGCGAGGTTTAGTGAGGAAAAAAACTCACGCCTCTCGTGCCCAATAAATACCGTGGGTATGCGCACTCCCGCTACCCGCAGTATTCAATTAAAAAAAATAGTGGTTGCAGGGTTTTCCAATCTGAAAACCCCACGCCTCGTAAATAATAAAAAAAAATCTTCACTTACCTGGCCGGAGGTCTCCGCGGCTCCCTGTGGCCTCCCCTCTCTCTTCTTACTGGAGAGGGGGCTGCTGGGAGTCCCAGGGGCTCCTGGGAGGCTCCAGGGGCTGGTGGGAGGGGCAAGGGCTGCTGGAAGATGTAGTTCTCCCAGGGCCCATTCCAGGGGGGGCCACACATACACCGGGGGTCACACAGACACTCATGCACACACACAGTCACTCACACACACTTACAAGCACCACACACACTGACATACTCACCCTGCTGCAGAAGAGCCGGCTCCCAAGGCTGGATGCAAAAGACAGCACTTCGGAAGGTGAGTAATTAAGCTAATTGAAAACTTCCAATTGCTTAATTAGTCCTATGGGGGGGTGCCACCGGGGTGGCAGAGGAAGTCCCACCGATTGCACACATGATATATCGGCTGTTCAATTGAATGGCCGATATGTTGGTCAGTGTGTACCCAGCATTACACTCTATATGGCTGATACAGAGTTGAGTATTTGAGACACACATTGCTCAAAAGAACCGTGCACAGAAAAATTTATATATTCATCCACGTGCATTGTTGTATGTATGGAAGTGTGCCTGCACCTGCCTGGGCAGCATATGTACCTACTGTACACCTACCCTATGCTACTAGCTTTAATATATTTGTGTATGAAGCAGCCTTCTGTGCAGGAGTGAAGCTTGGCTTTCTGTCACCCTGGGCAAAGATTCAGCTTGCCCCTGCAGTAGTCACCATCTACCGCCATATAATACAAAGAACATCACAGTGACTGCAATATAGTACAGATAGTATCAGTGACTGCCATATAATACAGAGAACATCACAGTGGCCACTATACAATACATAGAGAATCGCAGTGTCAGCTGGGTAATACAAAAAAAAATCAGTTTCTACAGTATAGTACAGATTGTATCAGTGAACGCCATATAATACAGAGAGCAAAAATTATCACCCAATAATACAGAGAGCATCTCAGTGACCACCTTATAGTAGAAAGAAAATCACAGTGGCCGCCATATAATACAGAGAGCATCAGTGTCTGCCATGTAATACAGTGAGCAACAGTGACCACTCAACAGTACAGAGAAAATCAGTGACCACTATATAATACAGAACATCACAGTGGCCACCATAAAATACAGAGAGCATCAGTGACCGCAATATAATTCAGAGAACACCAGTGACCACCACATAGTCCAGAGAGCATCAGTGGTCGCCATGTAATAAAGAGAGCATCATTGATTCATATAATACAAAGAGCATCAGTGGCTGCCCTGTAATAAAGAGAGCATTATTGATGCATATAATACAGAGATAATCAGTGAGCACCATATAATGCAGAGAGCATCAGTGACCACCATATAATATAGTGAACATCAGTGGTCACCATGTAACAAAGAGCATTAACCCCTTACCCCCTTATTCTTAGTATTACCTTTCATAAAATACATTCCATTCTCTATACCCTAACTTACCAGTGTTTGTGATCTCTTCTGTTTCCCCTTTTGCAGCCACACGGCATTCAAGGAAGCAAGAACAGCCTGTCAGCCATGCCCCGCCAAGGCTGCTGTCAGTAAGGAGGAGGAGGGGCCATGTAGATACAGGGGAGACTATTGCTGCAGAGCACAGCCCCAAGGAAGAGACTACTGTGTTCTGTCCACCCTCCTTCTCAGCTCAGTGCAAACTGCAGGGACCCTCCACGGGTATCGCGGCTGCAACTTCAGCTCCACCACGGGCACCCATTTCTTCCATGACCCAGGGCATGTGGCCCACCTGACCCCCAACCCCCAGCTGCGCCATTGCTCCTGCAGATTCTCCTTGTAAATTAAACCAGGATTTCCTGATTAGACTGGGATTTTTTTTAGGGTTCATGAGTTCCAGACCCCCAAAATGACCCCTTTTCCACATGCAAAAAACTCTACTTTCAATTGTATCATGTACTTAATTGATGCAGTTGCCTGGGTCTGGGTCATGTTGGGGTGTCTGGAGCCTCCTATACCTCCTCTACTTGAGGAGCTATATGAGAGCTACATGAGGAGCTTTACAAGTTTCCAGAATATAACTCAGAATGGTTTAAGTTTTTCCAACATTCCAAACTGTCATCTCTGGAGAACAATTATTCATGATTCATACAGAGAAGACAACATGTTTTTTTGTTGATAATTCGTATTCAGAGCCATTCTCCATATACAGTGATAGAGGACATGTCTGTGGTCACCTTAGTATATTTCATTTGAGGATCACAATAAAAAATAAACTCTCCATCTGTCCCTTGTGTCTGACATATTTGTTTGCAAGTTTCCACGACGACACAGGATTTAATGATAGTTTATACGTAACCTCTCCCATTCATAGGCAAAACCGTCATCTATGTATTTGTGCAAATTATTAATTATTCTGCCACTGGTCACAGAGATAAGGCTGGGATAGACAAGTCACAGAGATAAGGCTGGGATAGACAAGTCACAGAGATAAGGCTGGGATAGACAAGTCACAGAGATAAGGCTGGGATAGACAAGTCACAGAGATAAGGCTGGGATAGACAAGTCACAGATGGTTCCTATTATTCTGTCCCTCAGAGATACAGATCTCACAAAACAAATAAATAGGTGCTTTAATCTTGGATGCATTCTGTGTGGCTGTTTATGGCTTAATAAGAAATTAGGGCCGGATTCAGAGATTTAAGGTGGGTACACACTATACAGATATATCTGCAGATCGAGTGATCTGCAGATATATCTGCATATGATGGTTATTCATACACACTGCAGAGTTGCCGACTTGTAGCTCCCTCCTTCCGGGAGGGAGCTGTCGGGCATCCTCAGCAGGGGGTGTGTCCCATCAAAAGGGGGTGTGACCCAGACCATGACTATTCAATGGGGCATGGGCGTGACAATGTGATAGTGTCATCGTGGCCCCGCCCCCTCTTCACCATGCCAAGATAAATGGCAGTGTGAAGCAGGGGGCGGGGCCATGATGTCACGAATCGCGTCATCGGGCCCCCTGCTGCCGGGGATAACACTGTATTCGCAGAGAAAGCCAGATGGATCACCGGGGACCGGGAGACTTACCTACCTTTCCGGGGGGCCGGGATCAGCACCCGATTTTCGGGAGGCTCCCGACCAAATCGGGAAGGTAGGTAAGTATGGCACACTGCCATCATCTGTGTCTTGCTGCGAGACCCGGAGACCAGGGGGCTTGTCCCGCCCCCTCCTCGCGGATGCCGCTGTGTGTGTCTGCAGACATATCTGTCCATCGGCTATGCAGCACAGCCAATGCGACATATTGCGGGTAAACACTACCCACCGGGCAGCCGATACATTGGCCTATCAATTGATTGGCCATTGTATCTGTCAGTGTGTACCCAGCTTTACAGTTAAGCCACCGCTACAACTGCGGATATGTACGCAGCAGCAATGCGATAATATGCAAACGTTGCTACCTATGGGCTTTGCAAATCCAAGTGACTCCGCACAAAGAAACAGCTCGGATTAATTAGCCTTCTGAGTAACTCTATGGTCCCGCTGGATGGCTGCGGGGACTTAGACGCCGAAACCACTTTTATTGCATACGGGATCATAGGCAGAGACACACCCCAAAAAAACGGGTATGATATGCCGGCTGCTGAAAAGCCGCCGGTTGAAATCCTAATGCCGGAAGCCTGATGAAGTAAAAACCAGACAGGGGCGGTAAGTACTGTAACCTTCTCCCTCTCTCCCCGCTAACCCTCCCTTAGTGGTGCCTAACCATAACCTCCCCGGGGGGTGCCTAACCCTAACCCCCCTTTCCTGCATCCTAAACCTATCCCTCCCGGGGGGGGTGCCTAACCCTAACCCCCCTTTCCTGCATCCTAAACCTATCCCTCCCAGGGGGGGGTGCCTAACCTCCCCGTGGGGTGCCTAACCCTAACCCCCCTCTCCCGCACCCTAAACCTAACCATCCCAGGGGGGTGCCTAACCCTAACCACACTTACTCGTTACTTGTGGCCTAACCCTCCCTAATCTCCCCCCCAGTGAGACAAAGGAGGCGTTTGCCGCCGGGCTCCAGCTCTGAAGGGGCACCTCCTCTATTGTCCACAACATAATCACCCCACTTAGGGCTATAACTATGTACCCGGAGTGTACCGTCAAGGCTGCCCAATACATGGCACCCTTTCCCGGCATCTGAGAAGCCACCATACACTAGTGGAGAGCTTCATGTCAGACCATCACCTGCTGCCTTCGTCTATCTATAGCCTGTCTGCATGCAAATTGCTACATTACAGTGTCAGCAGCTGTGATGGGGGGGCACCAAATTATAACTTGCTTCCGGGCATCTGGGATGAACTTACGCCACTGCCTAACCCCCCATCCCCAGGCTAAGTATCATACTTACCCATCTTACGTTTGGGATAGTGGGGTTGGGATGCCAACATCTGTATCCTGATCCTCTTCTGGATATCATCATCTGTATTATACCGGGTGTCGGGATTCCGGCGTCGGTATATCGACGCCCGGGATCCCGTTCGCCAGCATATTCAACATATCCCCTGGAGAAATATGTGTGCTTCATTTACAAGAATATTTTTTTATCATTTTCTAACACTGTTTATGGCTGGTTCCGTCGGTTTTCGAGGCTTAACTCTAACTATTGTTGATATAGTTGCAGAAATTCCAAGAATGCTGATCCTATTTGTGTACAGTGAGTGGAGATAATATTATAATTAAATTGTAAATTAAATGTGCACATCTTACGCAATACAATATATCAAGTTTATCTTCAGCTTTTCTTTAGACTTTTATTTTTAACAAACCCTGAACTAATGACAGGGCAGGCAGCAGATAATTAGAGTCCAGTAAAATAGAGGGTCGAGACAGGCAGCAGATAATTTGAGTCCAGTAAAAAAGTGGTGACAGGGCAGGGAGCAGAGAATTAGAGTATAGTAACATAGTAGGGTCAAGGCAGGCAGCAGAGAATTAGAGTCCAGAAACAGTGTCAGGGCAGGGAGCAGATAATTAGTGTCTAGAAACTGTTACGCGGTCATGACTTGTATCCTTCAAGCAGTTTACCCGGTCAGGACGGGCTTACTCCAGTTTCTCCTTCTCCTAGGCAATCGGCATGCCTCAGGAAGTGACGTGTCATCCACAGTGCTGCGCGATTGATGCTGCCTCCTATTTGTACTCAATTGGACTTTTGCAGCCTCGCCGACTATAGCGTATATGTGAGTCCCATCGGCTTGGCTGCATGTTCAGCGTTCTGGTCCTCTTCGTGTTACAGAATTGGATTCTACCAAAGTGACTCCAGTGCTACCTCTGGTTCCCCAGCTTCTTCTATGGCTCCCAAGCTGCACCGACACCGCCGTGCTGTCCTAGGATCTCCAAGCCACAGCACCAACTACTAACTTTGCTACCTTCAGTATATTTGCCACATCAACAGCTTCCGAGCTGTCACTGGCTCACCAGCTCTATGGCTTCCAAGCCGCATCTATATCTCCGTGCTGCCATCGGCTCTCCAATCCGAAGCATTCACTTCAAACTGTCTATCTACCAACGGCTATTGCCACACCACCGGCACACAAGCCGCATCATCGTCACATTTGCCGCACCATTGGCTCTCAAAGCCACAACATTTACCTATCAATCTACTTATGGCTATTGCCGCACCATCGGCACACTAGCCGCATCATCGGCACGTTTGCCGCTCCATCGGCTCTCAAAGCCACAAACATATCATCTGACTATATACTAACGGCTATTGCCGAACCATCAGCACACAAGCTGCACCATCTGCATGTTTGCCGCACCATCGGCTCTCAAAGCCACAACATATCATACTACCTTTCTACTAATGGCTTTTGCCGCACCATTGGCACCTTTGCCTGCTTCATCGACACACTTGCCGTACCATCGACTCACCACATAATCGGCTTCCAAAGCTGCATCTCTCCTGCAATACTCCTTCTTCTCACCTCAGGATTCCAGTTGATACCCCTGTAAGCTGCTAATACTCCGAGCAGTAAGTCCAGGCGGCCGCCCAAGTACCGGTGGGTTTATTATCTCTAAGGGAACAATGGGCGGTTGTTATTGGCAGAAGACCTCGTGGCCTGAAGTTCTTACTAGGGGTCGTCACTAGTAATCATAACAGTAACAAATCCGGTGTCATTCGAGTCAGAGCAAAAAAAAAAGTATTTTTAAGATCTTGGTCATTCCAAGGTAAATATATAATTAATGTCTCCCACTCCTACCAATTTCTGCCAATGCACCCAACCTATTAATACAGATTTGATCCTTTGTTATATTATCAGACAAAATAACATCATACAAAGCAAATCTTTAATTTGCATAAATATAAAATTACATATTCGGAAGAATTCTCACTGTTTGACAAATCACAGAAACATCTAAAAACTCTACACCAGGGGTGGGGAACCTTTTTTCTGCCAAGGGCCATTTTGATATATATAACATTATTTGCAGGCCACCTCCCTCTGTGTGATGTACCACAGGGGTGGAGCCACAATTGCCGGTGATTACAGAAATGCCAGGAGCATCCTGAGAATGCTCCGGGAAGCTGTAATGGCAGCAGTGTGACCATCTCAAGCGTTCTAAGGACGCTCCAGGCTGCACTGCTATATAGATTCTGGCTGCAGGGTGCCATTCTAGGCACAGTGCTAGGCAGATGAGGCTAGCAGAAAAAAGCTCCGAGGGCCAGACCAAATGATTCCGCGGGCCTTATAAGGTCTGAGGTTCCCCATCCCTGCTCTACACCAACAATTTCACCACTTTCAGGTACTTCTAGTGTTTTTTGACCTGGAAAAATTATAAAAATGTCTAAAAAACAACAAGTGCTTTAATAATGTGTTTTTAATGCATCTCCCATGCACATTTCATGTGTTGCGCAGTTACCAATACAGTCTGGTAAGGAATAAGTTATGCTGCAGTCTAAAATGTTGAATGTGGTGTCAAAACATTAATTACAGTAAAATAATTCCTGCAGCGTCATATGCCGAATTCTTCCTCAACAGATTCCACAGGACGTACAGTATCTTTCCCCTCACTGTATATCAGAGGTGGGGAACCTTTTTCCTGCCAAGGGCCATTTTGATATATATAACTTATTTGCGGGCCTGGTTTAGGCCATGCCCCCTCCGCATGACATCACATGGGGCTGGGCCACAATCGCCGGTGATTACAGCAATGCCCGGAGCGTCCTAAGGATGCTAGCAGAAAAAAAGCTCTGAGGGCGAGACAAAATGATACCGAGGCCTTATAAGGCCCCCAGGCAGGAGGTTCCCCATCCCTGCCGTATATATACCTGATAGGGCTGGCAGAGGATCACTCCTGTCCCAGATGTGGGTCTTTGAGAACAAACCTATTGCACAGTTTTTGGACATGCCGGTGATACTCAAATATGGAGATATTGGTAATTTATTTACCTCTGGCACCCGAATAGGCCATATTCGGCATCTCATCTGGGGGCACTTGTGTGGTGCAGGGGGTATGTAAATTATTATTAGTAATATCAGCGATGGCTAAGAAAAATATCCTACAAATGTGGGTCAGTCTCACTTTTTCTTAAGATAGACGGCTTGTTATTGCTGGGATGAAGATGCCCCCAGGTCCAGGCATCTAGGAATAGCGGGGAGTACAGGGAGGGGGGGTTGATGAAGGGGTGCACTGCAGAGCATGGGGGTGCCCAGCATTTAGGGACAAGGGCTGCAGGGTGGACGTTGGGGCTTGCATTGCCAGGAGCGCTTGCAGGGATGTAAGGGCTGGCTGGGACCTGCAGTGCCACGCTGGAAAGTAGCGGCGGGGGATGTGCTATTAGCTGGGCAGCATCTAGGATTTAGAGATGAGCGGGTACGGATCTCAGAGATCCGAACGCACACGAATTTTGAGATCCAGGGCGAGAACTGAACGTGTGTTCGGTTCCCCCGCCGGCCCCGGATCACAAACCGAGGCAAAACCATATAGACGCAAAACCTCGCGGCTCACAAACTTTCGTCTCTATATATAAGGGACCTTGCAGCGGCTGCCATTTCACTCCGGGTGTGGAGACTGAACAGGGAGGGTGGGTAGTGTAGGGCTGGGAGGTACTTACCTGCAGGGGCGCCGAGAGGGTGGGGAGCGGGTACAGATTACCGGGGCCCGGGCTTCCTGAGGGGCCCGGCGGGGGCCCGGGTCCGGCGCCGCTCCCCCTCCCTCACAGCAGCTGCAGTGGAGACAGCAGTCTATTTTTTTTTTTGTGTGTGTGTGTGTTAGGTTTAGCTGCACAAGATACAGCAACGCAACCTAGTGCTGCCCGACTCCAGTCATCATCAATCTGTGCTCTGGGCCCAAGTTCTGGACGCAAAAAAAAAAAAAAAGTATATTTTTTGTCTAATATTTGTCTGTGTGTGTGTGCGTGTTAGGCTTAGCCGCACAAGATACAGCAAGTCAGCAATGCAACCTAGTGCTGCCCGACTCCAGTCATCAATCGGTGCTCCGGGCCCAAGTTGTGGACCAGGAAAAAAATAAAACTGTGTATTTTTTGCCAATTTTTTTTCTGTGTGCGCACGACTGCACGTGTTTGAATTTTGTAACCGCACCTTGGCTACACTATTGGTGCTTGTGACACTGCTTCAAGACCACAGAAAATATGGGGGGCTGTCACATGACAGGAGAGCAAGGCCAAGAACCACATGTTGTAGCTGCCGCCAGCAGTGCAAGGCTGTCAATTTCCTTGTCCTCTATGAAGGCTCATGTCCCAGGGCTTCAGTCACGCCATCGATATGGTAAAGCTACTTTTACTGAAGTTAAGAAAAAAAAATTGAAAGGAAATTTGCCTTTAGATAAACAAATATTTGGCAATATGCCATTCACGACACGAAGTGGCAAGGAAAGGATAAGGCCTTGGCCTTTATTTATGATGACTGCTGGTTCTGATTCTGATAGCCCTTCTGCTTGTAGTAGTAGTAGTGGTGGTACCATAAAAAAATTGAAAGTTGTTAAGGTGAGTAAGACAGCTCCGGAAAAACCAACTGCGTGCCCTGAGAAATCGAAATCACAAATCCCCGAGGAGAGTGCAAGTGTGTCCGTGGTTGCCACGTGTGAGCCAGACCTAAATACTAGTGTACTGGAGGATCCTCCAAGTTCCAACATTTGTGTGCCCTCTGTAAATGTGGGGAAGGGCAGTCAACATCTTGCAGACGTAGTCAGTGAGGATGCTTCTGTGGAATTGCACATGGAGGAGGAGGATATTTTGGTAGTTGAAGGCGCTAAGGATGATGAGGATGTTGATGATAAAGATGTTGGTGATGAGGATGTTGATGCAGAGGATGTCCTTTGTGTAAGTAAGGCAACTGCTGTTGCCCATGGATTGAAAAACACAAAGCGCAGCAAAAGACAAAAAAAAAAAAAAATCAATTTCTCACGTGTGTCAAGCCATATGTAACCGTTACAAAGCAAGAGTGAGTAGAGAGAGGGACCTAAACCACCTAGGAACCTCCTCCTTGTTATAGTACATCACTTGGATCGCATTCATCAAATATCAAAGTGTATGTCGCCAAGTTCCAAAACTCAAAACGTAACAAGTCCAGTGTCACCTACCTGCTCCCTCTCTGTGGGACCCAAGCG
This sequence comes from Taudactylus pleione, assembly GCA_031769625.1. NCBI lineage: Eukaryota > Metazoa > Chordata > Amphibia > Anura > Myobatrachidae > Taudactylus > Taudactylus pleione. The sequence goes on from JAUIMM010000661.1 coordinate 693,646, forward strand.
CCTTCAATCTCCAACACCAACATCATCAACATCCTCATTCATCATCGGGAGTAGGCCTGCTGCATCCAATGTTGTTATTCGAAGCATGATTGACTCCTCTCCTCTCCGTGATTCCTCAGAAGGATCCTTCATGACTGCGCCTGTTGCTGCTGCTGTTGCTGCGAGTGGATCTTCATCCCAGAAGGGGACCAGGAGGAAGACTACTTGTAGAGTATCCTCCAAAAAGCAATTAACTGTCAAACAATCGTTTGCAAGGGCTTAGGAGGTTACTTCCTCAAAATGTGGAAAAGATGATGTTCATTAAAATGAATTACAAATTCCACAAGGAAGACCTCTACCAAAAATTACATGAAAAAATTACAGAGGCACCTATGGTGGATTCCAGCAGGGACGAATTGATACTGTGTGAAGAAGAGGATGTACACACTGATGGGGATGACGAGGACGACAACTTGTAATGTAAATCCAGTTTGTGTATGGGATCATTTTCATTTCCATGTCCAATGCACATTGGCAGCTTGTTTTATGGGGGTCCAAAAAAATCAATCATTTCAGCCACAATTGGCAGTCCCTGTCGCTGAAATGATTGGTTTGTTAAACTGTGAATGTCCTGTTTCATATACAACATAAGGGTGGGTGGGAGGGCCCAAGGACTATTCCATCTTGCACCTTTTTCCTTTCCATTATGTGCTGTTTGGGGCATTGCTGCCTGGCATTTTTAATGTTATGGTTTATGAATGTCCAGAAATTGTAATGGCCACAGACAGCATCTCTTGCATGCCTCTTTAATGTTTTTTAAAGAAAATTCTGAACCAACTGCTGCTTGTGTCAACCCGGCGGCACAAGTCGCACAACAGTGACATTCAGCCAAGGGTTCTCAGCCCTCAAGGCTGTTACACGGCCCAAAGGCCACATCCTGCTGCATGGCCCAAAGGCTACATCCCGCCAAGAGTTCTCAGCCCTCAAGGCTGCTTCACGGCCCAAAGGCCACCTGTTGTCACTCCTCACCAGCCCTCAAGGCTGTAACGGCCGCAACTTGCCAAGAGCTCCAGCCCTCAAGGCTGTTTCAGAACTGGTTCCTAATCATAGCTCTGCATTCCAGTACTACTCAGCCCGGAGGCTGCATTAACAATTAACTATCAATTTTTACTTCAGCCAGTGGCTGCACCAATTATCAAGTATCAACTATTCTTACTTCAGCCAGTGGCTGCGCCAACTATCAATTCTTCAGCCAGTGGCAGCACCAATTATCAAGTATCAACTCTTCTTACTTCAGCCAATGGCTGCACCAATTATCAACTATTCTTACTTCAGCCAGTGGCTGCGCCAACTATCAATTCTTACTTCAGCCAGTGGCTGCACCAATTATCAACTATTCTTACTTCAGCCAGTGGCTGCACCAACTATCAATTCTTACTTCAGCTAGTGGCTGCACCAATTTTGAAGAATCAACTCTTCTTACTTCAGCCAATGGCTGCACCAATTATCAAGTATCAACTCTTCTTACTTCAGCCAGTGGCTGCGCCAACTATCAATTCTTCAGCTAGTGGCTGCACCAATGTTCAAGAATCAACTATTCTTACTTCAGCCAGTGGCTGCGCCAACTATCAAGTATCAACTCTTCTTACTTCAGCCAGTGGCAGCACCATTTATCAAGTATCAACTCTTCTTACTTCAGCCAGTGGCTGCACCAATTATCAACTATTCTTACTTCAGCCAGTGGCAGCACCAATTATCAAGTATCAACTCTTCTTACTTCAGCCAGTGGCTGCACCAATTATCAACTATTCTTACTTCAGCCAGTGGCTGCGCCAACTATCAATTCTTACTTCAGCCAGTGGCTGCACCAATTATCAACTATTCTTACTTCAGCCAGTGGCTGCGCCAACTATCAATTCTTACTTCAGCCAGTGGCTGCACCAATTATCAACAATCAACTCTTCTTACTTAAGCCAGTGGCTGCACCAATTATCAACTCTTCTTACTTCAGCCAGTGGCTGCGTCAATTATCAACTCTTCTTACTTCAGCCAGTGGCTGCGCCAACTATCAATTCTTACTTCAGCCAGTGGCTGCACCAATTATCAACAATCAACTCTTCTTACTTAAGCCAGTGGCTGCACCAATTATCAACTCTTCTTACTTCAGCCAGTGGCTGCGTCAATTATCAACTCTTCTTACTTCAGCCAGTGGCTGCGCCAACTATCAATTCTTCAGCCAGTGGCTGCACCAATTATCAACTCTTCTTACTTCAGCCAGTGGCTGCACCAATTATCAAGTATCAACTATTCTTACTTCAGCTAGTGGCTGCATCAATGATCAAGTATCAACTATTCTTACTTCAACCAGTGGCTGCACCAATTATCAACTCTTCTTGCTTCAGACAGTGGCTGCACCATTTATCAAGTATCAACTATTCTTACTTCAGCCAGTGGCTGCACCAATTATCAACTCTTCTTACTTCAGACAGTGGCTGCACCAACTATCAATTCTTACTTCAGCCAGTGGCTGCACCAATTATCAACTATCACTCCCTCCTTCAGTCAGTGACTGTATCAATTATCAACTATCAATTCTTCAATCCTCAAGGGGTACCCCAACCATCATCTTTGCACAGTCCTCAACTCTATTTATCACTCAGTTTTGAGCCAGCTAGCTGGATGCAACCTTTTGGCCCTTAACAAGATGAAAAAAATCAATATTGTGAGCTTTGAGGTGGTCAAAATGACTGAAAACGAGTGGAAATAAATCTTATTGAGGTTAATAATACTGTAGGAACAAAAACAGGACCATTTTATATGATTTTTTTAAGAAAAAAATCCATATCCAAGACCAAAAACCAAAACACAGTAAGGAGGTTTTGGCAAAATCAATCAATATCCAAAACCAGAGGAGATACAGAACCAAAACACAGGGGTTGGCGCACATCCCTACCCAAAAATGAGGCCAAAGGAGAATGGGGTTCTCCCCACCTAACCCCTGAGGGAGTATAAGAACAAGGTTTTCTTTGCTGCTGGAAGGATAATTTACTGTATTTGAGAGACCTTTTGATCGTTTTTAATGTTTTATCTATATCAGGGGTGGGGAACCTTTTTCTGCCGAGGGCCATTTTGATATATATAACATATTTTGAGGGCCCGGTGCAGGTTACGCCCCCTCCGTGTGTTTCATTCATTAAATATAACATAATTGGTTTTATATGCATTTCCGTGTCAATAGAGAGAACGGTTTAGACCTTTGAGTCAGTCTCTCCATGAGATCATGGTTATGTATCTTAGAAAGTGCACTTTATTACAAATAAATCATTTATTTATTTTTAATATCAATTGTTATTAGACATTTCCTGTTTATATACAGCTCACATTACTAGTGAGTAAGGGGATTGGCTCCACCACACGTGCATCTGTGGACTATGTATTGGTCAGTGTAGAACAGTCCTCATTTTATACAGCTCAGCAAATTGGAGAGCAAGATATCAGTTCCACCGTTCACATATATGTGTCACAGGCACAAATTCCCGGACTAAAGGGGCCCGTACATCAGTAATCACAAACAAACCATTTACAGATTCTGTGATTCCCCCACCGCCCCCCCCCCCCAATTTAAAGATTCCACAATCCACCATTCTGCGCCAGTACATTACAGATCTTTCTCAGAGACTTGCAGACCATTTTCAGGAAACACAGATCTGCCAATCATGAAAGGCCTATCATTTACTAGTAACGTTCGGCACATCAGCCGATTGTTACCATACATTAGCAATATTCAGCCCTGATTGGTCGGTGAAATCCAACATGTTGGACAACCTAATTTACCAATACCGTTCACATTTTAGTCAGAATCGTTGCTTGGTGCACCCATGGGCATAGCTTCCATAGGTGCAAGGGGGCAGCTGCTATGGGGCCTTCAAATACCTAGTTCCGCCCCTGGGTGCACCCCAATCAGTGCCGCTCCCCCCCATCGTCTATAACACGGGGAATTATCCCAATCCATCGCAGATATATGGGGGCCTTAAGCTGTAAATTACCCTCCCAGCGCAGGAGAAAACCTCCTCCTTCTACTATTAGCTTATGCTACATTGGTAATATTAATCACCATTCAGGTTCTTACAGTCTGTTATCTGGTAGATGCAGAAATCCCCATCCCGATTCCTGGATATAAAATTGCTGAAAGGAATTTGTGTCTTACTTTGGCTGTGCTTAGTGCTTAGCCAGGGAGCTCTCTATGCAGGTTCATGGTTCATGCAGTGGACAGGTTGCTGAGAGATAGACTTGCAGATGTATAGGGACAGCTGACAGCACACAGTGAGTAACAGGACTCAGGGCCTGATTCAGAGCCGGACGCTCTGACCAGAGCGCTTGCTCTGAATCAAGGCCCTCCTACCTAATATAGGAGCGGCTCCTGGCCGCTCGCATAGCTGTGGGTGACCACCCACAGCTTATGCGAGCGGCCAAAAAGATGGTCGCGATGGTCAAGACCATCGCGACCATCGGGCTTGCGACGAGACCCTTGTGGTAGGGTCTCGCTGCCGCAAGCCCCAGAGTGCTTTTGGCTCTATCAGAGCCAAAAACACTCCCACTGACATCACTAGTGATGTCATTGGGGCCGGACCCAGACGGTAGGCGTTCCCATGGGGACGCCTCCGTCTGGGCAGCCACGCCCCCCAAAGGGGGCGTGCTGTCACTCACCATCGACAGCACGCCCCCTTTGGTGCGAGACCCCGAGCGACGGCTTCCCAGTCGCTCGCCGGGTCTCGCGCATGCGCACGACGGAGCAGCCTCCGTCGTGCGCATGCGCATTTGGGTAACATCGCCCAGCTTGCGAGCGTACAGCGCTCGCGAGTGGGTCTGAATGAGACCCTCAGTGTAATTTCATTTGCCCCAAAAAATAAGGATAGCTGTAAGGTGTAACTTTCTTCTGAACTCTGTCTGTTACCCATGTGACCGGCTCAGTCACCCCACACACATTAACAGAAGCAGAATATATATATTCACAGGATTACATGCCCAAAATCAAGGGCACTCCAGCTGCAGTGGCACTACACGTCCCAGCATGCAGTCACCATTTTGCTATTAGATTCTCTAAAAACTGTGGCAGGGCATGCTTGGATATGTAGTCCCACAGCAGCTGGAGTGCCATGGGTTGCCTAACCCTGTTCTCTATCTTGAATTCTTGGCCTTAGTATAAATATATTGCGATGCTGCCTGTAATCAGTCACCCTTACAGAGAATCAGCATGTGCATTAGGTAGAAAGTCTGATAAATAAAGAACATAAACCATTAGACAGACTGATCAGATTCCAGCCGGCCGACCCTTCCTACTAGTCAGTATGTGAAGTGAGCAATCACACTACTGATGCAGGTATTCTAAGATCTTCCATTGTACCAGTCATGTATTAATAAATAGCCTGACATCAATAGGAGAAACACTTACGAGATGTAGTTATATTACCGGCCATCGTAATCCCGACCCGGGACTAAAGGTAGGCGTCGAAATCCCAACAGCCGGCATCCTAGACGAGGGTAAGCGGGGCTTGTTAGGTCTTAGCTGCAGGGGGGGAGGGTTAGGTTTAGGAACCCTCGGGGGGAGATTAGGGTTAGGCATCCCCTGGGGAGGGTTAGGCTACGGGGAGGGACGGCTAGGCACCACCGGGGGAGGGATTAGGGTTAGGCACCCCACCGGGAGGATTAGATTTAGAGTGCTGGAAGGGGGGGATAGACACCACCAGGGGGGGAGGTTAGTGTTAGGGGATGTAGTTATGAGACCGGCGGCCTCAATGCCGCTGTCTAAATCCCGACTGGGGAAGCCTGACAAGGGATTTAAGATAGGCGTCAAAATACCGACGCCCATCTTAATCCTGATGCCAGAATCCAGGACCAAATGGAGTAAGAATCCTGATGCCAGAATCCAGCCCAAATGAGGTAAGCCCGGGACGGGAGGGTTAGGCACTAACAGGGAGGGTTAGGGTGCGGGGTGGGGAGGGTTAGGCTACTTGAAGGGAGGGTTAGGGAGAGAAGGGTAAGTATACTTACCTGACACTTGTTGGGATACCAACCAATGCGCTGTTGGTATTTTGACAAGAGGCATCCCGACAGCAGGCATTACATACTGATTCTGGGGAGAGGGATAGGGATAGCATACTTACCACCCCTGTCGGGATCTTGATCCATCGGGATGCCGCTGTTGGGATTTCATACCCAACCCGTAATGTAACGTACTCACCACGATGGAGAAAGATCACCCCTCCGCCTCTGTCTGGTACGTCCCTGTTGATCATTTATTAATACAGACAGCACTTTAGTGAGCACTATACAATCAGAGCACTGAGCAGTAAGCAGAGACTGGGTGATGATTAGTGTCTGTCTCCTAAGCATGATGTATGTTTATCTGATACCCCAGAGTGTAAATAATTCACCACTGCTGGTCTCTGGCTTTGCTGAGATTCCCTATAGTAACACTAAGATAGCAGGGAGCATAGCACTGCGGGACTCTTGGAACGGTATAATGGAGAATTTGTAAAAGGAGGGGATGGACGGAATTAATAATACCGGATTGCTAGCTCTTGTACATTTACCAGTTACATATATATATAGCTCTGTAACTGCAACATTACAGGAATTCTCCATTCAGTCTGGGAAGGATCATTGTCATAGATACCAACATTCACTTCCTGTGAATATTTATCAAATCTTGGACAGAGATAAAGTACCAACCAATCAGCTCATGTTATTTCACAGACTGTGCTTAAAAAAAAAAAAAAATCACACTAGCTGACTGGTTGGTACTTTATCTCTCTCCAAGATGTGATAAATCCCCCCCATAGTGACGTTGAAGTACATTCACCATGGCAGTGACTGATAGGATGTATATCACCTTTATAAATGAGATCGGTAAGATGTCTCAGAAGTGATAATGAGTGGGGGGGCATGACGCACCATCTATGGGGTATGCTAACCCTATAATGTGGAAACCAGAACAGCCAGACTGCAGCTTTCTCCGTCATAATACAAACCTCCAGAGCTGATTTGAGGTATTATACAGTCAGGTGCATAAATATTGGGACATTGACAGAATTTTCATATTTTGCCCTCTATTCACCACCACAATGGCTCTGAAATGAAACAAACAAGATGTGTTTTAACTGCAGAATTTCAGATTTAATTTGAGGGTAATTACATCCAAATCAGGTGAACGGTGTAGGAATTACAACGGTTTCTAAATGTGCCTCCCACTTTTTAAGGGGCCAAATGTAATGGGACTATCAACTCAAAAGCTGTTTCATGGACAGGTGTGGGCTATTCCCTCGTTATTTCATTATCAATTAAGCAGGTGAAAGGTCTGGAGTTGATTCTAGGTGTGACATTTGCATTTGGAATCAGTTGCTGTCGACTCTCAATATGAAATCCAAAGAGCTGTTACTATCAGTGAAACAAGCCATCATTAGGCTGAAAAATCAAAACAAACCCATCAGAGAGATAGCAAAAACATTAGGTGTGGCCAAATCAACTGTTTGGAACATTCTTAAAAAGAAAGAACGCACCGGGCAGCTCAGCAACACCAAAAGACCCGGAAGATCACGGAAAACAACTGTAGTGGATGACAGAAAAATTATTTCCCTGGTGAAGAAAAACCCCTTCACAACAGTTGGCCAAATCAAGAACACTCTCCAGGAGGTCAAAGTCAACAATCAAGAGAAGACTTCACTAGAGTGAATATAGAGGGTTCACCACAATATGTAAACCATTGGTGAGCCTCAAAAACAGGAAGACCAGATTAGAGTTTGCCAAACAACATCTAAAAAAGCCATTACAGTTCTGGAACAACATCCTATGGACATTTGAGACAAAGATCAACTTGTACCAGAGTGATGTGAAGAGAAGAGTATGGAGAAGGAAAGGAACTGCTCATGATCCAAAACATACCACCTCATCAGTGAAGCATGGTGGTGGTAGTGTCATGGCATGGGCATGTATGGCTGCCAATGGAACTGGTTCCCTTGTATTTATTGATGATGTGACTGATGACAAAAGCAGCAGAATGAATTCTGAAGTGTTTCGGGCAATATTATATACTCATATTCAGTCAAATGCTTCAGAACTCATTGGACGGCGCTTCACAGTGCAGATGGACAATGACCCGAAGCATACTGCAAAAGCAACCAAAGAGGTTTTTTAAGGCTAAAAAGTGGAATGTTATGCAATGACCAAGTCAATCCCCTGACCTGAATCCGATTGAGCATGCATTTCACTTGATGAAGACAAATGAAGGGAAAATGCCCCAAGAACAAGCAGGAACTGAAGACATTTGCAGTAGAGGCCTGGCAGAGCATCACCAGGGATGTAACCCAGCGTCTGGTGATCTCTATGCATTCCAGACTTCAGGCTGTAATTGCCTTCAAAGGATTTGCAACAAAGTATTAAAAAGTGAAAGTTAGATTTAGGATTGTTTAGTTTGTCCCATTACTTTTGGCCCCTTAAAAAGTGGGAGGCACATATAGAAACCATTGTAATTCCTACACCGTTCACCCGATTTGGATGTAATTACCCTCAAATAAAATCTGAAAGTCTGCAGTTAAAGCACATCTTGTTTGTTTCATTTCAAAGCCATTGTGGTGGTGAATAGAGGCCAAAATATGAAAATTCTGTCAATGTCCCAATATTTATGCACCTCACTGTATATCCATTATTATTATGCTGAAATCAGCCAGATTCCTTATATGTGTGGCCTCTATGCAGTCATTGTCCGAGATCACCAACAGGTTCTGATGAATCTGGGAGAGATCCACCTGCTTAATGGCCAGAGCTCATCCACTTCAGCAATTGGTGTGTATGAGTCCAAAGCTCTAAGCGGCAAGGTCACGCTGGTTGTGGCAGCTTAGAACCATCACACTTAGATGTGCAGAACAAAAAAAAAACATAATGGAAAACAACCCCAGTATACAGGACAAGAGAACTGGTAAATAATACAGTTCCCATTCAGGTGACCAGTACACAATAGTGACCAGCACATAATACAGATCCCATTCAGATGACCAGTATGTACTGGTGACCAATATATAATACAGATCCCATTCAGGTGACCAGTATGTAATAGTGATCAGCATATAATACAAATTCTAATCAGATGACCAGTATTTAATAGTGACCAACATATAATACAGATCCCATTCATGTGACCAGTATGTAATAGTGATCATCTGATTAGAATTTGTATTATATGCTGATCACTATTACATACTGGTCATCTGAATAGGACCTGTATTATATGCTGGTCACTACTGAGCACTGATCATCTGATTAGAATTTGTATTATATGCTGATCAGTACTCAATAGTGACCAGCATATAATACAGATCCTATTCAGATGACCGGTATGTAATAGTGACCAACATATAACACAAATCCCATTCAGGTGAACAGCATATAATACAGATTTCCATGCAGGTGACCAATATGTAATAGTGACCAGAATATAATAAAGAACGCCTTCAGGTGACCAGTAGTCAGTAGTGTCCTGTATATTACCCAGATCCCATTCAGGTGACCAGTATATAATATTCACCAGCATAGAACAGATTCCAAACTGATGACCAGCATACAATAGTGCAGAAGTTCCCAAACGTGGTCCTCAAGGCGTCCCAACAGTCCAGGTTTTAGAGATATCAATAGTTGAACACAGGTAGTTAAACCAAATTGAATGAGCAAGCATTAGTGTAAATGGTGCTAGCCTATGTGTCTGTCAGTCCTGACGAATGACGCTGGCTAGTGCGTGGTCCTTATCTTGCGCATGTGCAGAATGTCTTGTGTTAAGGTGCATGCGCTGTGTAACAGAGGGGATGCCAGACTTCAGACCTACCCATAGGCCTTTGCCAGGAGATGCAGCTAACGAGTTGCATTCTGGGTAAAGTGCCGGATGCCGGGTCATGTAGCAACACAGTTTAGACACTTACACGGGTTGGAGCTGAATCACACAACATGTTTTATAAAACAAGGGATATGGTAAGAACTTACCTTTGTTATCTCTGTTTCTACGAAGTCCATAGGGTCCACAGGGTTGACCTTGGGGGTATAGCTGGATCTGGATCCATGGGCACCACGCAGTTAAAGCTTTGCTGCTCCCAGGATGCACTTGGGTCCGTCCTCCTCTATACCCCGCCCCCGGCCACAGGCACCTCAGTTGGTAAGCAGCTAAGGCCGGAGGAGGAGACTAAACAGAGAGAAGGAAGACTGGAACACACAAGAAACCATACTCACAGAAATGGGAGACGGAAAACCGGTGACCAGCCACACAGCCCATTTGAAGCCAGGTGCGTCAGGGCGGGCGCCCTGTGGACCCTATGGACTTCGTAGAAACAGAGATAACAAAGGTAAGTTCTTACCATATCTCTTGTTTTCTACTTCAGGGTCCATAGGGGGTCCACAGGGTTGACCTTGGGGATGTCCCAAAGCAGTTCAACTAAGGGCGGGGACGCTCCTGTGCTGAAAGGAGTATCCGGCGCCCAAAGGATGCATCCTGAGAGGCGAAGGTGTCAAACGCATAGAACCTCAAAAACGTTTGAATTGAAGACCAAGTGGCCGCCTTACACAGCTGAACAGCGGAGGCGCCACGTCTAGCAGCCCAAGAGGGGCCCACAGAACGAGTGGAATGAGCCTTAACAGAGGCTGGCACAGGTAAACCCTCCTGTGCATAAGCCTCACAAATAACGGAACGAAGCCAACGGGCTAACATTTGCTTGTTGGCAGGCCAACCCCTCTTGTGAAAACCGAAGAGGACAAACAAAGAATCCGACTTCCTAACCGAAGCAGTCCGATCCACATAGATTCTAAGTGCCCGGACTACATCTAAGGAAGCCTCACCAGCTGAAAGATCAGGTGACTGAAAAGCTGGCACAACAAGTTCCTGATTAATGTGGAACTTTGAGACCACTTTGGGCAAAAACTCAGGACGAGTGCGGAGCACCGCTCTGTCCTGATGAAAAATCAGAAAAGGGGGGCGACAGGAAAGCGCCCCCAACTCTGACACCCTCCTGGCAGAAGCAATTGCTAGGAGAAAAACGGTCTTGAACGTCAGACACTTGAGGTCCACCACAAGAGGCTCAAAAGGAGGACCCTGCAAGACCCGTAGCACCACCGCCAAGTCCCAAGGAGCCACGAAGGGAGGCTGTATCCTGAGAACACCCTGGAAAAAGGTGTGAACATCCGGTAGTGTAGCAATCCGTCGCTGAAACCACACGGACAAAGCAGACACATGAACCTTCAGAGAGGCCAGGCGTAAGCCGAGGTCCAAACCTGATTGAAGGAACTCCAAGATTCTGGAAACCCGGAACACCTGAGGATCATAGTTTCTGGATTCACACCACTGAAAGTAAGTGCGCCACACCCTGTGGTAAATCCGTGCGGAGGCAGGCTTGCGTGCCCTAAGCATGGTACCAATGACCGAACTGGAGAAACCCCTAGACCTCAAGACGGCTGTCTCAAGAGCCACGCCGTCAAAGACAGCCGACCCAGATCCGGGTAAAGGCAGGGCCCTTGAGACAACAGGTCCCGACGCTGAGGAAGAAGGTACGGAGCGTCGATGGAGAGACACCTCAGATCGGAGTACCAAGGACGTCTGGGCCAGGCCGGAGCAACCAGCACGAGCGTGCCGCCGTCCTGCTTGAATTTCCGCAGAACCCGAGGAAGTAAGGATATCGGAGGAAACAGATACGCCAGGTGAAACGTCCATTTCACCGACAGCGCGTCTACCAGACTGGCGCCTGCGTCTCTTTTCCTTGACCCATAAACGGGCAACTTGTGATTGTGACGGGAGGCCATCAAGTCCAGCTCCGGCAGCCCCCACCTGTCCACGAGTAGCTGAAACACCTCTGGGTGAAGCGACCATTCCCCGGGATGCACGTCGTGACGGCTGAGGAAATCCGCCTCCCAATAGAGAACTCAGGGAATGAAGACTGCCGAGATCGCTGGAATGTGACACTCTGCCCAAGCAAGGATGCGAGACACCTTCGACATCGCTGCCCGACTTCGAGTTCCTCCTTGGTGGTTGATATACGCCACCATGGTGGCGTTGTCGGACTGCACCTGAACCGCCCGTCCGTGAAGAGCGGGACCGGACTGCAGGGCCCGATAAACCGCCCGCAGTTCCAGAATGTTGATGGGAAGAAGAGCTTCTTCCGCAGACCAACGACCCTGAAGTGACAACGAGCCGGTCACTGCCCCCCAACCCTGAAGACTGGCATCCGTCGTGAGCAGGACCCAGTCGGGGATCCAAAAGGGGCGCCCCTCGACCAGATGAGCTGTCTGAAGCCACCAAGCCAAAGACTGCCGAACCTCCGGGGACAACACCAGCAACTGAGAGCGGATCCGGTGAGGTAACCCGTTCCATTCCGATAGAATCAGCCCCTGCAGAGGCCGGGAATGGAACTGGGCCAATTCCACCATGTCGAATGTTGACACCATGGAGCCCAAAACCCTCATAGCCGAATGGACCGACAGGCGGCAACTGCACAGGCAACTGTGTATCCTCAGCTGCAGGGAGGAGACCTTCTCCGGGGTCAGGAAGATCCTTTGCTGACGAGAATCCAGCAGGGCTCCCAAATGAACCATCCGCTGAGATGGAATCAGGTAGGACTTTTTCCAATTTATCAGCCACCCGTGCGCCTGCAGGCAAGCGACCGTCAAGTGGAGATGATGAAGCAGTACCTCCGGGGAACTCGCCAGCAACAGGAGGTCGTCCAGATACGGTAGTAGCCGTACATTCTGGTTCCGAAGATGTGCGGCCATGACCGCCATAATCTTCGTGAACACCCTCGGTGCCGTGGAGAGACCAAAGGGTAGCGCCCGGAACTGGTAATGGTGTTGAAGGATAGCGAACCTCAGATACCGCTGGTGCGAAGGTGCTATCGGAACAAGGAGGTAGGCGTCCTAGATATCCAGGGACACCATGTAATCCCCCGGTTCCATCGCCAGAATGATGGAACGTAACGTTTCCAACCTGAACTTGGGAACTCTGAGGAATTTGTTCAGAGACTTCAAGTTGAGGATAGGGCGATGAGAACCATTGGGTTTCCGCACCAGAAACAGAGAAGAATAGTACCCCGTCCCTCGTTGTAATTGAGGAACGGGAACAATGACCCTTGCTGTCAGCAAGGACTCTATAGCTTCCTGAATCTGTAAAGACTTGGTCGTATCCTGAGAAGGACTCGTGCAGAAAAACTGGTGGGGCGGTCTGTGCCGAAAAGACAGGGCGTACTCCTGGGAGACCACTTCTCGAACCCAGGCATCTGTGGTGGTATTGTGCCAGCACTGGGCAAATAGAAGAAGTCGGCCTCCCACTCTGGGGTCCCCCAGAGGGAGGCCTGTCCCATTTATCTTCCTGCTTGGAAGAAGGGCGCCTGGCACTCCAGGGCTGCTTCTTGGGCTTAGAAGCGGCCTTGGTCGTCGACTGCCTCGGGAAGGACTGACCTTTTGCCTTGCCCTGAACCCGAAAGGACCGAAAAGCAGAGCTCCGTACCTTGGTAGGAGCAGAAGCCGAAGGGAGGAAGGCTGATTTAGACTTAGCCAGAGTGTCCACAATTTTGTCCAAGTCTGGACCAAAAAGCAACTCCCCATTAAAAGGTAAGGCCTCCAGTCCCTTTTTGGAGTCAGCGTCAGCTCTCCAAGACCTCAGCCACAAGGACTGACGCGCCGACACAGCTGCAGCCGACACCCGAGAGGTTAGCAGGCTTGCGTCTAACGATGCTCCCCCAATGTAGGAAGCCGCATCCCTCATTTGACCTATCAACGCTCTCTGGATCTCCGGAAGCATCTTCCGGAAAGGTATACTCCAAAGCATTGGCCCAGCTCTCGATGGCCTTAGCCACCCAAGAGATGGCCATGGACGGACGGGCCCCCGCCCCCGAGAGAGAGTAGATAGACTTCAAACAAGTCTCCACCTTCCTGTCCGTGGGATCCTTCAGGGAGGAGATCGACGGCAAAGGCAGCATAGCGCTTTTAATTAAGCGGGTAACGTGGGAATCCACCACTGGAGGAGTTTCCCACTTCCTGCAATGAGCCTCCGGAAACGGATAGTTCGAAGCCAACCGCTTCTGCGGTTGGAACCTCTTGCTGGGCAACTGCCAGGCCCCTGCCATATGATCCGTCAATTGATCGGACAGGGGAAAAACCGTCGAAGCTACCTTGGCCTTTTTAAAATTTGGGTATTTTGACCTGGGGGCGGGCACATCCTCCTCAATGTGAAGGATGGCCCGCACCGCCCTAACCAATGCCGGCACATTAATGGAAGACTTAGCCTCCATCTCCTGGGCCCCGGCATCCGAGTCAGAGTCTTCATGGATCTCCCCGTCATCCGAAGACACGTCCGTGTCCGTGAACTGAGCCGCCAGTGAAGCCGGAACGGAACGCTTGGACGCCTGTGGGGGCAAATCACTGTGCAACATATGTTGAAAAGCCGATGACGAAGCCGCCAGACTCTGAACAGAGCTGGAGAGGACGTCCACCCAAGGCGGGGGTACTGCCTGAGGATACCCCTGAAAAGGTACCATCGACTGCTGCAGCACCGTGGGGGATTGCACGTATACCGGCAAACCCGCATAAGGACCCACAGTCTGAGAACCGGGAGGAGACTGCACCAGACGAGTCACACCCGGGGAACGGGGCATGGTAGGCTCTGGCAACGCCCTAGAAGGGGCCGCAGTCGGGACCGCAAGTCGGTCCGCGATTGACGCCAGCACTTGCGTAAACATTGCCCACGGAGGATTCTGCGCCACCGGGGGTTTAGAGGGTCCAGGTACCAACTGGCACCGCCCGCACAGACCGTCCTGAGACAAATCTGCCCCGTCAACCCCTGCCGAACAGCGTCGGCAGGAAAACAACACAGGAGCCTCGGAGCACTCATTCCCCTCATCAGACATGACACAAACTTTTTTGCAATAAAAGTGTCTCACCGAAACGAGGTAAGGCGTATAACACCCACGCACTCCCAAGTATGCAACCCAAACAGCCCACAATATGGTACTGTGTAGCACACCACTGTATGTGACGGACCTCACAAATACGTAGATTTATATAAGTGAGGTTACACAGAAAGAACACTCCTCCCCCACGCACCTGCGGGCCGTAGGAGAAGGAAAGGGATAGGTAAAAAGCTGACAGTAAGTAGAAAATAAGCACAGACAGCAGCACTAGCAATAGTCACATACCATGCAGAGAAGTATTACTCACTTCACCTTCCGCTACAATCAACCTCCCAGATACAGTGTCTGGGAGGGCTATAGCGCTGCGAACACTGTCCTTTGCAGGGGGAGAGGTACGCAGGGGGACTGGTCCACTGGAAGCCTGCCTGGGAGCTCTGCGATGCTGCCTGAAGATGGCCGCCGGAGAGCTCTGAGGAGGAGTGGCCAGGAGATAACAGCCCAGCGACGCCAGCACACATGAGAGAAGGCGCGCTGGGCTGAGGGGAGGAGCGCTGAAGCAGGGAAGGCTGCCTCCCCTGCTAGTACTAAACCCCCGGGGTAGCCGGTTCCCCGCCGGTACTTACACCCCGGGGGCCAGCGGTCACGCGGGGTATTCCTGGAGGGGGAGCCCGCCGCCGCTACTAGCGCCGCCGGTCTGTCCCCAGAGACCGGCGGCATGAAGACTGCATTATCCCCGCGTGCAGCGCTGACAGCGCTGCACGCGGCTTACCTGGCCCCTTCAGTCCGGCAGCAGTCCTTGGGTGGTCCCGGAGCCACGCTAGTACTGACTCCGGGGTCCCGCTGCGATCCCCGGATCAGTACCGGCGTCGCAGCGCCAGCGGGGCTGTTGGAGCGGCAGCGTAGACGTCCAGATGGACAGTCTGATGCTGCCGCTCTGAAGACAGTAAAAATAAAATAAAATCTTCGTTTTTTTTTTTTTTTAAATAAAGAATAAAGCTTATAAATGCTTATGCAGCCCCACTGCGCAGGGTGACCCGACTCCGGCCGGGCACCAACTAAAACTGAGGTGCCTGTGGCCGGGGTATAGAGGAGGACGGACCCAAGTGCATCCTGGGAGCAGCAAAGCTTTAACTGCGTGGTGCCCATGGATCCAGATCCTGCTATAACCCAAGGTCAACCCTGTGGACCCCCTATGGACCCTGAAGTAGAAAGATTCGTTATCTCCATTGAGAAATAAAATAAATCCAATACAACCGGTGATCGATCGGCAGAGATGGCTGACATCACTAGCAGTACCTGGAAAGGAGACATTGCACCAAAGTGTCTGCCTGTAAAGCCCGTTCGTTGTGATGTCACTGCGGCTGCGCTATTATATAATTAAAGCATCACCTGTTACAGTAAAAGCAGAGCTAGCTAGGATTACAGACACTCAGGAGGTGGTGTCTTGGCTTTTAGTCCCCCAGCCGCTGAATTAAAGGAAAATAATCACTAGAAGTAAAAATGCAATAATTCACAGGTGTTATTGTATACAGCAGTATTTGTTACACTATTAGTCTACTTATTTATTTTGTTCTCTGCCCATCCATTGAATACTCCTTTTACTTGTGCCTTATGCATCAAAAACTATTCACCAATTCTATTTTGCGGTCCACACCAACATTCAAAATAATTCTTTCATCAAGGAAAGTGTTACATCACAGGAGTGTGAGGTACAGTGATGTCACTGGTTCCTGATAAGATAGGCTGCTTTCTCATGGATGTTGGCCCTGCCCAGTGTATGGCTGTCTCCAGTGTGTACACTCACTTTAAAAACTCCCATGGGCAAAAAAAGAAAAAAGCAACCCGGGCATGAATAAGCTTTTCTTACAGACAGTGGAACATGTTCTAACATTTCTCAGCGTTTGTCTCCCTCTGCTGGCGAGACGCTGAAGGTACACAATTGTTATTTTGGGGTCTATTTGTTATCTCTTCATTTCTACAAAAGCAGGTGAAAATGACAATTTTCACCTGCTTTTGCAGAAATGTAGTTTTGGGTCCATTCATCAAAAAGTTACCTTCCTCTCCAGGAATGGCCCGCTGTCCCCATACACTAGTATCACATATCTCCTGCTTACCTTTCTCTCCCGGAATGGCCCGCTGTCCCCATACACTGGTATCACACATATCTCCTGCTTACCTTCCTCTCCCGATGTGGCCCGCTGTCCCCATACACTAGTATTACAGATTTCTCCTGCTTACCTTCCTCTCCAGGAATGGCCCGCTGTCCCCATACACTAGTATCACAGATCTCCTGCTTACCTTTCTCTCCCGATGTGGCCCGCTGTCCTCATACACTAGTATCACAGACATCTCCTGCTTACCTTTCTCTCCCGATGTGGCCCGCTGTCCCAATACACTAGTATCACAGATATCTCCTGCTTACCTTCCTCTCCCGATGTGACCCGCTGTCCACATACACTAGTATCACAGATATCTCCTGCTTACCTTTCTCTCCCGATGTGGCCCGCTGTCCCCATACACTAGTATTACAGATATCTCCTGCTTACCTTCCTCTCCCGATGTTGCCCGCTGTCCCAATACACTAGTATCACAGATATCTCCTGCTTACCTTCCTCTCCCGATGTGACCCGCTGTCCACATACACTAGTATCACAGATATCTCCTGCTTACCTTTCTCTCCCGATGTGGCCCGCTGTCCCCATAGACTAGTCTCACAGATATCTCCTACTTACCTTCCTCTCCCGGATTGGCCCGCTGACCACATACACTAGTATCACAGATATCTCCTGCTTACCTTTCTCTCCCGGTGTGACCCGCTGTACCCATACACTAGTATCACAGATATCTCCTGCTTACCTTCCTCTCCCGATGTGACCCGCTATCCCCATACACTAGTATCACAGATATCTCCTGCTTACCTTTCTCTCCCGAACGGCCCGCTGTCCCCATACACTAGTCTCACAGATATCTCCTACTTACCTTCCTCTCCCGGATTGGCCCGCTGACCACATACACTAGTATCACAGATATCTCCTGCTTACCTTTCTCTCCCGATGTGACCCGCTGTCCCCATACACTAGTATCACAGATATCTCCTGCTTACCTTCCTTTCCCGATGTGACCCGCTGTCCCCATACACTAGTATCACAGATATCTCCTGCTTATCTTTCTCTCCCGAATGGCCTGCTGTCCCCATACACTAGTATCACAGATATCTCCTGCTTACCTTCCTCTCCTGGATTGGCCTGCTGTCCCCATAAACTAGTATCACAGATATCCCCTGCTTATCTTTCTCTCCCGGAATGGCCCGCTGTCCCCATACACTAGTATCACAGATATCCCCTGCTTACCTTTCTCTCCCGGAATGGCCCGCTGTCCCCATACACTAGTATCACAGATATCTCCTGCTTACCTTTCTCTCCTGAATGGCCCGCTGTCCCCATACACTAGTATCACAGATATCTCCTGCTTACCTTTCACTCCTGGATTGGCCGCTGTCCCCATACACTAATATGGGGACATAATTCATCAAGCTCCGAAAAATACAATATTTTCAGAGGGGGACTGCAGGAGCATTTGCCATCTTCAGAAGGCACTTGCTCCTGCACACAGCGCTCACCTTACTCCTTCCCTATGGGAAAGAGTCCCTGGTTCGCGAAGAGTGTGCTTACGCACAAAGCCCCGCCGTCCAGCGGAAGGAGCCAAACAGCGGCGTCTGGCTCCTTCCGCCGGACATAGGGCTTTGTATGCAGGCGCACTAGGGCTACAGAGTTAGACTTTCGGAGCAGTGAGTAGAGTTCGGGGAAACCGCTGATTTTCGGATCAGCTGTTTCCGCACCGGAGCAATGATGAATCGTTCCGCCGCTCACGGCAGTAGGTATGTTAATCATTGGGGTCTGCTTGGACCCCGTTAATTAACATAATGAATAGACTCCATAGACAGAAATGAGATTCCTGCAGCTCCCAGTGACAAAATGTCACATATTGCATAAGGGTCAGTATTTCACGGAAACTGCAAACATTGTTTTCAGCGCAGTACAGGTGTCACGCCGGTGACGCTACGCTCCAAACAGAAGTACATATAAAAATGGGAGAATATAAAGAAGAAAACAATCGATACTACAACTTAATGTGGCTATTCAGTGTCTATGCCATCTCCACCCAATATTTATTACACATAACGTCCCATACAGGAGAGATACACCCGCAGATCTGGCCGCCTGCCATGGTGGTGCCGCGGTGGATCTGCTGCAAAATCACAAACGTGCAGGACAAAATACGTGGGTGCTTGGTCATCACAAAAAATGAACCCCCGGTAAAGTAAAACCCCCAATGACCCCTGCATCTTTTGCCAGGACTTTTGAAGGATCATTGATAAGACGTGAGAAATCAATTTAATGGCCAGTTATGTCTGTGGATAGAACTACACAGAAATCAACATGGTGATCAGAAATCTTATCTGCCATTCAATGATCCCAGAGGTGTCCCCCAGCATTCACTCAGTCCCCAGCTCTCATCAGTCCAGGTATTGGCAACAGAGGGTTCTCGTATCACATTTATGTTGCTAATTACAGGATGATTAGACCCACGTTTGGAAGACAATGCATTTCAGAATTGTCTTGTCCACATGAGTTGATACGGAGCAATAGGTGACTCCATCTCCAGCCCCAGTGTCTCAGTGATGAGATCCACTCTCGCCCAATTAAGCTAAAACGGACATTGATCGCGTCGCTGTCGTCTGAGCAGCAGGATTGCAGTGTGTAGTGGGAGTACAATGATTGGTACAGTGCCGTGTCATTACCCTGCAGGTCCTCCTATAGCTATATACGTCATGTGTTCCTGATATAGGATACCAACCTGTAGCCCGATAATGTAATAAAGCATACATGTCCTGTTTCTAGGAGGGTCATAGGAGCTGTGCTGACCAATCAGCAGGGAGTGCCAGCAAGGTGTATGTCAGTGGTGAAGACCAACATGGCTGCCGTCCATGACTGAGAGAGTGAGTGCCATCGTTCACCACAAGCAGGTATATTTAGTTCTTGCATTTCATGATATAGTGTCACAGCCATATAAAAATATAATGACAAGAATGCTGTCCGCCAAGGACATCCATACAGTGACGCAGACTCTGCTCTTCATGCATTCAAGCCTCATTAAAAGTTCATATAGGATGCAGAAATTAATTAACTCTTCCCTGCTCCAGTTCCAATACGTTCATTCCTCCCAGGGGCTCATATCCGTATCGATGGCGACACAGTTGTAGGCGGCATAGCGCAGCTTCTCCTCACAGATCTTGGCACTAAAAAAACAGAAGAGCAATCACTAGCATAATAATGGTGTTAGGCAGGGGTCTTCAGCCTTTAAGACAGTGTGGGTCACATAAAAAAAAAATCAACGAAGTCCGCGGGCCACAAAGACACACTGCGGTATTTAGACTCTGCCCCCTCCTCACACAATTATGTCCCATAACTGCCCCCTCCTACAATTTTAATTAGGTCCCAGAACTGCCCACCTCCTCCCACAATTCTAATTATGCCCCAGAACTGTCCCTCCTCCTCCATTAATTACAATTATGCCCCATAACTGCCCCCTCCTACAATTTTAATTAGGTCCCAGAACTGCCCACCTCCTCCCACAATTATAATTATGCCCCATAACTGTCCCTCCTCCTCCATTAATTATGTCAGATAGTAGCCCCATCCTCAAACAATTATGTCCCATAACTGCCCCCCCTCTGCAGTGCCCCTTATACAGTGCCCCTAGTAGTGGTCCCCCCTATGCAGTGGCCCCAGTAGTGGTCCCCATTATGCAGTGCCCCCAGTAGTAGTCCTCCCTATGCAGTGCCCCCAGTAGTAGTCCTCCCTATGCAGTGCCCCCCAGTAGTAGTCCCCCCATGTAGTGCCCCCCTATGTAGTGCCGCCATTAGTGGTCCCCATTATGCAGTGCCCCCAGTAATAGTCCTCTCTATGCAGTGCCCCCAGTAATAGTCCTCCCTATGCAGTGCCCCCAGTAATAGTCCTCCCCATGCAGTGCCCCCAGTAGTTCCCCTTATATAGTGCCCCCAGTAGTACCGTAGTCCTCCCCCATGCAGTGCCAGTGCCCCTTACATATATAGGACAAAGACACAAAAAATAACCCCCCAAAAAACCCTTACCTGAATCCACACTCCTGCGACCGCCGCCATTCGCTCCTCCGTCCCCCCAGCATGTCCTGCACCATGGGAGAGACGTCATGACGTCTTTCCCTTCACCCACTGCAGGAGCCAGAAGGTGGAGCTCTTGAGTGAGCTCCAGCCCGGCTCCGGCTGTGGGTGCATTAGCCAATGAGAATCTGTCTTACTCTCATTGGCTGCCAAAACAAACACACCGCACTCAGGGCCTAATTCAGTAAGGATCGCAGATGCTAATACGTACGCAGACGGGTGATGTTTGCTTTCTGGTAAAGGTTTGGTTGAGGTGCGCTTCTCTATAGGTGCTTTCATGCGCTTTCTGCGCATGCGTACACATTGCAGTGCGCGTTGGCAAGCGGCTCACTGCGAACGGGAAAGCAATTGCACAGATCACGCAGATTCATTGTAAAGTGATTGACAGGAAGTGCCGTTTGTGGGTGGCTATGGGGAGTGGTCAGTCGAACGCAGGCGTGCCAGTGTGTTTGAACTCTGTAACAGGGGCGTGTATAAATTAACCACTGCGATGCCATACGTAGCCTGAGTGTTCACTGCGTACAGGAAAGTTAGAAATGTATAAGTGAGGTCTGACCTGCCTTAATTGTGCGAGTGGCTCGGATGGTACTCGATGTTACCTATGTTTTGGTTGGATTGCAAGGTGTTACGGTTGAGGGGAAGCGGGCGTCTGCATGTTGTCTGTGCGAGTGCTTTGCAATTGCAGCAGACTTGCGATCCTTGCTGAATCGGCCTCTCACTGCGGTCCGCACTACACTAACTGAAACGGACCTGGAGGGGGTGACATTAGGGTGTGCCTGCACACCATCGGCGAGTCATGGGGAACAGCTCCGCGGACCACCCCTCTGGTGTAAGGGATGGGTCTGGGTGCTGTTCTTCAGTTTTTATATTACTATGTAATAGTTGCATCTTTCAGTATATCTGTTCTGGACATATGGCTGACACAGAACACATACCATAGAAACAAAATAAACATAAGCAGCAAAATAAAACCCATATGCAATTTAATATACGATTAACATTCACAATCAAATATATTAGAATCAGAGCAAAACAGAGGCTGTGATCATGGTGGTGTGGTATATTATATTATAATAATATCGCACATATGAGAATGTTGATATGGTTGTAATATAGAAATGCAGCACGTCGACATTTATCATGCCAAAACGTATGACATGTCAACATGATTATAATGTCGACAAAAATGTTCCTGGTGGTCTAGTGGTGACTTACTTGGTCCAGTGGGTACGGCGGTGTCTTCTGCATCCTGATGACTTCCAGTGGGGAGTATGCCTAACCCTCTACCAAGTTCCCAACCCTAACCTATCTTCCCGAAGCCTAATCCTAACCCTCGCTCTAGTGCCTAACCCTAACCCTCCCTCCTGTAGCCTAATCCTAACCCACCCTCTTGTGCCTAACCCTAACCTCCCCTTCTGTAACCTAACTCTCAATCTAGAGCCTAACCCCCCTTCTGTAGCCTAACCCTAACCTCCCCTCCCGCAGCCTAACATTAACCTCCCCTCTTGTAGCCTAACCCTGTCTCTAGTGCCTAACCTCAACCGTCCTCTCCCACAGCCTAACCCTAACCTCCCCTCCTGCAGCCTAACCCCAACCTCCCTCCTGCAGCCTAACCCCAACCTCCCTCCTGCAGCCTAACCCTAACCTCCCTCCTGCAGCCTAACCCCAACCTCCCTCCTGCAGCCCAACCCTAACCCCCCTCCAGCAGCATAACCCTAACCTCCCTCCAGCAGCCTAACCTCAACCTCCACTCCCACAGCCTAACCCCAACCTCCCTTCCTGTAGCCTAACCTCCTTCTCACAACCTAACCTCCCCTCCCACAACATAACCCTAACCTCCCCTCCCGCAGCCTAACTCTCACTCTAGAGCCTAACACCAACCTCCCCTCCAGCAGCCTTACCCTAATCTCCCCTCCAGCAGCCTAACCCTAACCTCCCTCCAGCAGCCTAACCCTAACCTCCCTCCAGCAGCCTAACCCCAACCTCCCTCCTGCAGCCTAACCCTAACCTCTCTCCAGCAGCCTAACCCCAACCTCCCTCCTGCAGCCTAAGCCTAACCTCCCTCCAGCAGCCTAACCCTAACCTCCCTCCAGCAGCCTAACCCTAACCTCCCTCCAGCAGCCTAACCTCAACCTCCACTCCCACAGCCTAAACCCAACCTCCCTTCCTGTAGCCTAACCTCCTTCTCACAACCTAACCTCCCCTCCCACAGCCTAACCTCCCCTCCTGCAGCCTAACCCAAACCTCCCCTCCTGCAGCCTAACCCAAACCTCCCCTCCCACTGCCTAACCCAAACATCCCCTCCCACAGCCTAACCTCCCCTCCTGCAGCCTAACCCAAACCTCCCCTCCTGCAGCCAAACCCTAACCTCCCTTCCCTAATCTTAAGCCTTACCCCCCACTCCTGCAGTGTAACCATAATCCCTCCTCCCGGTGCGTAATCCTAACCGTCCCTCCCGTAGCCTAATCCTAACCGTCCCTCCAGTTGCCTAACCCTAAACCTCCACTGGTAGTCCATGCAGAATAACGACAGACATTGCAAACATGTAATCGTACTACATATGTCGACATTATGACTACATGGGGGAGGGGAGACATTTTTTAAGCACACTGGGTTTCCTGTCAGTAAATGTAATTGAATAACAAGGCAATAGCTTCTAAAAGCCCAAAATGGATGACAGCGGAGGACAATATTTTTACGCTCATCTACGTAACAAATGTACATAGTAGGAAAAATATCTTACATATATGTGAGATTTTGCCTACATACTCTCATGATTATACATTGTAAAATATATTTGTAAATGACATGAATGTATTATATTACAGGACATGGGAGAAGAGGAGATTAATGCACCGGTACAGCGCTGTGCAGGGGGATAAAGGGGGCCGGGCCCTTACCTGGGGTAGTTAGGAAGGTACAAGGTGCTGGAACACGTTGATGACTCCGGTAGAGAATCTGTAGTATCAGATCTGCGGACAGGAAAATACATTATTGGAAGTGGAGACGCTCTGCACCAGGATTATATTACTCATAACCAAGCCGTGTATTCAACAATAAAAGCTTTATTTAATGTCACACAATAATCAAATATTGGATTTAGGCATGCTGTGACTTGCAGTTCCACAACAGATGACCAGCTACAGACTGACAACATTTGATGTACTTTTATGACTGTTATTCCGCGATTGGTTGTTACAGTTATAGCACAACTGTCCCACATAAGTCTGCAAATGTAGAGAACGGTCATGTGACCCCATTCCATCATGCGCTGTGTTACTCACCCCGATTTATCTGGATAGATGTTGATTGGGGCTGGAAGACGACTTCGCCCTGTGACGAACCTCAGAAAGCGGCTACGATCCTCTGAATTGAGAGAAATGTTGTTAGTGAGGCTGAGATTTCCTGACCGTCACCCTACACGTGACCCCATCATTCTATGTCCGCCCCCCACTACCGACCACACTCTCTCCTCTCCCATTCCCTCCTATTATTATTATTATCATTTATTTATATGGCGCCACAAGTGTTCCGCAGCGCCTTACAAAGTACATAGACAAAAAAGTAACCATTGACTTACAATACAATACAATACAATACAATACAGGACATGGATAAACATAGCTATATTAGTGACATTAACGTCCGCATAAGCAGCCAAGTGTTAGTTGCCCTAGTGGCTAGTAAGAGATAAATTAAATTACAGTAGGGAGACGCACAAGAGGGTAGAGGGCCCTGCTCGAAAGAGCTTACTTTCTTTAAGGGAGGGGAAGACAAACAGGAGTGACACAGAATGGGGTGGGCCGGGAGAAAGGAAGATGTAGCAGCAAGTTAGGATGAGAGCTGGAAGGCTTTAATGAAGTAGTGGGTCTTAAGAGCTTGTTTGAAAGATGGTAGAGAGGTGCAGAGTCTGATAGGGAGAGGGAGGGAGTTCCAAAGGTGAGGAGCAGCACGGGCAAAGTCTTGGAGGCGGGAGTGGGAGGAAGTAATCAATTGGCATGAAAGGCGGCGTGTATTACGTGAACGAAGAGGGCGGACAGAAGAGTGAAGGGAGATGAGATCAGAGATGTAAATGGGAGAGGAATGGGTGAGGGCTTTGTAAGTGAGTGTAAGAGCCTTGAATTGGGTTCTGAAAGGGAATGGGAGCCAGTGGAGGGCTTGCAAAAGAGGAGAGGCAGATGTAGAGCGTTTGGAGAGGAAGATGAGCCGAGCAGCAGCATTGAGCACAGACTGGAGAGGAGAGAGATGGGATTTGGGGAGGCCAGCTAGGAGAAGGTTACAGTAGTCCAGTCTGGACATGACCAGTGAATGTACAAGGGTTTTGGTAGCATCCTGGGTGAGAAAGGGTCTGATCTTGGAAATATTCTTGAGATAGAAACGACAGGACTGTGAGAGGTTCTGAATGTGTGGTTTAAAGGAGAGGGAAGAGTCCAGGATGACTCCAAGACAACGCACTTTGGGGCTAGATGAGATAGTAATGCCATCTATTGATAAAGAAATAGTGGGACATGATGTTATGTGGGAGGGTGGGAAGACTATCAGCTCAGTCTTAGACATATTAAGTTTGAGAAATCGCTGGGACATCCAGGAAGAGATAGCAGAGAGACAGTTAGAGATACGAGTCAGTAGAGAGGGGGAAAGGTCAGGTGAGGAAAGGTAGATCTGAGTATCATCAGCATAGAGATGATAATGGAGGTCAAAAGAGCTGAGTTTACCTAGAGAAGACGTATAGAGAGAGAATAGGAGAGGTCCAAGAACAGAACCTTGGGGAACACCTACTGTAAGAGGCTGTGGGGGGGAGGAGTCGCCATGAGAGGAAACAGAGAAGGAACGGTCAGAGAGGTAGGAGGACAGCCAGGAGAGAGCAGTGTCACGTAGACCAAGGGAGTGAAGTATATGCAGCAGTAGAGGGTAGTCCACAGTGTCAAAAGCAGCAGAGAGATCAAGGAGAATGAGCAGTGAGTAGTGGCCCTTGGATTTGGCAACAAGGAGGTCGTTGCTGACTTTTGTGAGGGCAGTTTCTGTGGAGTGGAGAGAACGGAAGCCAACCTGAAAAGGGTCAAGGAGGGAGTGGGAGGAAAGAAATGTGGTGAGGCGGTTGTAAACAATACGCTCAAGGAGTTTGGAGGCAAAAGGGAGGAGAGAGATTGGACAGTAGTTAGAGAGAATGTTAGGATCAAGGTTAGGTTTTTTAAGAATGGGGGAAACACAGGCATGCTTGAATGCAGAAGGAACAGTGCCAGATGAAAGGGAGAGATTAAGGAGGTGGGCAAGATGGGAGCAGGCAGAAGGAGAGAGGTAGCGGAGGTGGGAGGGGATAGGGTCGAGGGGAGAGGTGGAAGGGGGGGGGACTGGATAAGGGCCTTAACTTCCTCTCCAGTCACAGGGGAGAAGGATGTCAGAGTCTGTAAAATGGATGGGGAGGGGTGATCCGGGAAAGGAGGAAGTGGAGAGCTGGGGGACTGGTTGGATATGATGTCCTGACGTATGGAATCAATTTTAGATGTGAAATAGGTAGCAAAGTCAGTGGCAGAGAGCAAGGAGGGGAGACGAGGAGGGGGTGGGCAGAGGAGGGAGTTGAAGGTGGAAAAGAGACGCTGGGGATTTGAGGACAGGGAGGAGATGAGATTCTTGAAATATGACTGTTTAGAGAGGGAAAGGGCAGCACTGTAGGATGACAGCATGAATTTGAAATGGAGAAAATCTGCCCGAGAGCGTGATCTTCTCCACTGTCGCTCGGTGGTTCGTGAACATTTTTGCAGGTATCTGGTGCATTTGGAATGCCAGGGTTGAGGTGTGAATTTGCGAGGGTGAATAGTGATCGCCGGAGCAACAGAGT
Source organism: Taudactylus pleione (assembly GCA_031769625.1). Classification (NCBI taxonomy): domain Eukaryota; kingdom Metazoa; phylum Chordata; class Amphibia; order Anura; family Myobatrachidae; genus Taudactylus; species Taudactylus pleione. Next base: position 720,596 of record JAUIMM010000661.1, read on the forward strand.
CAAGAGCAGAAGTAAGGGAGGCATTGTATAGGGAAGCAGCTTGTTCAGCGCAGGAGAAAGAGAGGATAGGGGAGAGACGTGAGTCAAGTAGGGAAGAAAAGAAAGCAGTGTCGATGGCTTCAATGTTACACATAGTGATGCTGGCTTTCGGAGCTAGTGGAGGGGAAGGAGAGAGGGATAGGTTAAAAGAGAGGAGGTGATGGTCAGAGAGGGGGAATGGGGAATTGGAGTAAGCAGAAATATCACAACGGTGAGTGAATACCAGATCAAGCAAATGCCCACTCGCGTGGGAGGGTGAGGAGGTCCATTGGGAGAGTCCAAATGAGGAAGTGAGGGTGAGTAGTTTGGAGGCAGCAGATTCTGTGGGGATATCAATAGGAATATTGAAGTCACCGAGGATAATAGAGGGAAGGTCTGAGGAGAGAAAGTGAGTGAGCCAGGAAGCAAAGTTGTCAAGGAACTTGGAGGAAGGGCCAGGGGGACGGTATATGACTGCTACTCTGAGGTGTACTGGTTGGAAGAGGCGTATAGCATGAACTTCAAATGTGGAGAATGTAAGGGATGATTCTGATGGTATATGTTGGTATGAGTAACCAGGGGATAGAAGGATCCCAACACCACCACCATGGCGACCCCCAGGCCTGGGGGTGTGGGAGAAGGTGAGGCCCCCATAAGAGAGAGCTGCAGGAGAAGTGGTGTCAGAGGGTAAAATCCAGGTTTCAGTAATGGCCAGGAGATTCAGGGAGTTGGAGATGAAAAGGTCATGGGTGGGGGCCAGTTTGTTACAGACTGATCTGGCATTCCAGAGGGCACAGGATAGAGTGACAGAGTTGATAGGAGAGATGTGAATGAGATTATCAGGGTTGCAATAGCGTGGAGATGAGAATACTTTGGGAGACCGAGATGAATAGAGTGTAGGGATCATGCGTGCTCCTGTGCTAGGAGGGGACCCTGTAGGAAGTGGGCAGGGAGGGAAGTTAAGGAGACGTGAATGAAAGTGGGGCGAAGTGACAGGGAGATAAGTAAGGGAGGAAAGATTACCAGTGGGGTAGTAGGATCCTTGGGGGGTATAAGAGAAAGAAAATGGAGTAATGGGAGAGGAGGGGGAGGAAGGCAGAGAGAGAAGGGGAGATAGGAGGAGGTGGAGGAGACCAGGGGGAAAGGATAGAGGTGGAGTCAGAGGGCAGAACAAAAGATTAGTTAGAAACTGAGTGAAGGGAGGAGAAAACATGGTCATGGTAAGGATGAGGTACAGTGTCAGCACAACAATAATATATTATAGAGTTTAGAAAAAGTGGAGATAAGATTATTACTTATCGCTTCTAGACATAGTGAACTTAATAAAAAGTAATAAGCCCATTCAACTCTCCTGTCCACTGTCATACCGAATAAAGGATATAGAGATCTACAATCAGCGTCTTCTAATATTCACAAATCAATGGAAATTGACACAAGTGAAACATTTCTTAAAACTGAATCAGAAATATGCAGTGACATAAAGTAGGACAAAAGGTGATTATAAAGAGGATGCAAAAATAACTAATCCATCAGAATTGTACAATCTGTCAGTAAATGACCAATCACGATTATTATCGTTTCTGAAAATATAAACAGCTTGTTCTCTGAGAAGAGGATAAAAGCAGCTTGAACAAGAATTTAAAATCTTAGCAGTCGGCCACTGTCGCCTACCACAAGATGGCGTTCAAACAAGCACATCCATTTCTTACTATCTCAATGCTGTACACACAGACACTGCTCACCATAACCGCCTACCACTCTACAGCTATACAGACACTGCTCACCATTACCACCTACATATATACACTGACACTGCTCACCATTACCACCTACATATATACACTGACACTGCTCACCATTACCACCTACATATATACACTGACACTGCTCACCATTACCACCTATCACTCTACATTTATACACTGACACTGCTCACCATTACCATCTATCACTCTACATTTATACACTGACACTGCTCACCATTACCACCAATCGCTATACATATATACACTGACACTGCTCACCATTACCACCTATCACTCTACAGCTATACAGACACTGCTCACCATTACCACCTATCACTCTACAGCTATACAGACACTGCTCACCATTACCACCTATCACTACATATATACACTGACACTGCTCACCATTACCATCTATCACACTACATATATACACTGACACTGCTCACTATTACCACCTATCACACTACATATATACACTGACACTGCTCACCATTACCATCTATCACACTACATATATACACTGACACTGCTCACTATTACCACCTATCACTCTACATTTATACACTGACACTGCTCACCATTACCACCAATCGCTATACATATATACACTGACACTGCTCACCATTACCACCTATCACTCTACAGCTATACAGACACTGCTCACTATTACCATCTATCACACTACATATATACACTGACACTGCTCACCATTACCATCTATCACACTACATATATACACTGACACTGCTCACCATTACCATCTATCACACTACATATATACACTGACACTGCTCACTATTACCACCTATCACACTACATATATACACTGACACTGCTCACCATTACCACCTATCACTCTACAGCTATACAGACACTGCTCACTATTACCATCTATCACACTACATATATACACTGACACTGCTCACCGTTACCACCTATCACTACATATATACACTGACACTGCTCACCATTACCACCTATCACTACATATATACACTGACACTGCTCACTATTACCACCTATCACACTACATATATACACTGACACTGCTCACTATTACCACCTATCACACTACATATATACACTGACACTGCTCACCATTACCATCTATCACTCTACAGCTATACAGACACTGCTCACCATTACCACCAATCACTCTACAGCTATACAGACACTGCTCACTATTACCACCTATCACTCTACATATATACACTGACACTGCTCACCGTTACCACCTATCACTACATATATACACTGACACTGCTCACCATTACCATCTATCACACTACATATATACACTGACACTGCTCACTATTACCACCTATCACACTACATATATACACTGACACTGCTCACCATTACCATCTATCACACTACATATATACACTGACACTGCTCACTATTACCACCTATCATTCTACATATATACACTGACACTGCTCACCATTACCACCTACATATATGCACTGACACTGCTCACCATTACCACCTATCACTGTACATATATACACTGACACTGCTCACCATTACCACCTATCACTATACATATATACACTGACACTGCTCACTATTACCACCTATAATTCTACATATATACACTGACACTGCTCACCATTACCACCTACATATATGCACTGACACTGCTCACCATTACCACCTATCACTCTACATTTATACACTGACACTGCTCACCGTTACCACCTATCACACTACATATATACACTGAAACTGCTCACCATTACCACCTATCACTCTACATATATACACTGACACTGCTCACCATTACCACCTATCACACGACATATATACACGGACACTGTTCACCATTACCACCTGTCACTCTACATTTATGCACTGATACTGCTCACCATTACCACCTATCACACGACATATGTGAGGATGTTGCTCACCATTACCATCTATCACACTACATATATGTGAGGACACTACTCACCATTACCATCTATTACACTACATATATGTGAGGACACTACTCACCATTACCATCTATTACACTACATATATGTGAGGACATTGCTCACCATTATCACCTATCACGCTACATATATGTGAGGACACTACTCACCATTACCACCTATCACACGACATATATACACGGACACTGTTCACCATTACCACCTGTCACTCTACATTTATACACTGACACTGCTCACCATTACCACCTATCGCACGACATATATGTGAGGACGTTGCTCACCATTACCACCTATCACACGACATATATACACGGACACTGTTCACCATTACCACCTGTCACTCTACATTTATGCACTGATACTGCTCACCATTACCACCTATCACACGACATATGTGAGGATGTTGCTCACCATTACCATCTATCACACAACATATATATGAGGACACTACTCACCATTACCACCTATCACACTACATATATGTGAGGACGTTGCTCACCATTGCCATCTATTACACTACATATATGTTAGGACATTGCTCACCATTACCATCTATTACACTACATATATGTGAGGACGTTGCTCACCATTACCATCTATTACACTACATATATGTGAGGACATTGCTCACCATTACCATCTATCACACTACATATATGTGAGGACACTACTCACCATTACCATCTATTACACTACATATATGTGAGGACGTTGCTCACCATTACCATCTATCACACTACATATATGTGAGGACACTACTCACCATTACCATCTATTACACTACATATATGTGAGGACACTACTCACCATTACCATCTATTACACTACATATATGTGAGGACGTTGCTCACATTACCATCTATTACACTACATATATGTGAGGACGTTGCTCACCATTACCACCTATCACGCTACATATATGGGAGGACGTTGCTCACCATTACCACCTATCACACGACATATATACACGGACACTGTTCACCATTACCACCTGTCACTCTACATTTATACACTGACACTGCTCACCATTACCACCTATCACACGACATATGTGAGGACGTTGCTCACCATTACCACCTATCGCACGACATATATACACGGACACTGTTCACCATTACCACCTGTCACTCTACATTTATGCACTGATACTGCTCACCATTACCACCTATCACACGACATATGTGAGGATGTTGCTCACCATTACCATCTATCACACGACATATATATGAGGACACTACTCACCATTACCACCTATCACACTACATATATGTGAGGACGTTGCTCACCATTACCATCTATCACACAACATATATGTGAGGACACTACTCACCATTACCACCTATCACACTACATATATGTGAGGATGCTGCTCACCATTACCATCTATCACACTACATATATGTGAGGACACTACTCTCCATTACCACCTATGGCACTACATATATGTGAGGACGCTGCTCACCATTACCATCTATCACACTACATATATGGGAGGACGTTGCTCACCATTACCGCCTATCACGCTACATATATGGGAGGACGTTGCTCACCATTACCACCTATCACACGACATATATACACGGACACTGTTCACTATTACCACCTGTCACTCTACATTTATGCACTGATACTGCTCACCATTACCACCTATCACACGACATATGTGAGGATGTTGCTTACCATTACCATCTATCACACAACATATATATGAGGACACTACTCACCATTACCACCTATCACACTACATATATGTGAGGACGTTGCTCACCATTGCCATCTATTACACTACATATATGTTAGGACATTGCTCACCATTACCATCTATTACACTACATATATGTGAGGACGTTGCTCACCATTACCACCTATCACACGACATATATACACGGACACTGTTCACTATTACCACCTGTCACTCTACATACATGTGAGGACACTACTCACTATTACCACCTATCACACTACATATATGTGAGGATGCTGCTCACCATTACCACCTATCACACTACATATATGTGAGGACGCTGCTCACCATTACCACCTATCACACTACATACATGTGAGGACACTACTCACCATTGCCATCTATCACACTACATATATGTGAGGACGCTGCTCACCATTACCATCTATCACACTACATATATGTGAGGACACTACTCACCATTTGTGAAGTTATTCAGGGCTTCCCAGAAATATTGAACTCTATTATCAGTTGCCTCCAAATCCTCAAACCTGGCTGGAGGGGATGTGACACGTTAGTAAAGAGGGAGAAGAACAGGGGGAGGAGGACTGATTTATAGGGGTAAGAATATAGCAATACAGTCAACCAGGTGTGCCCATAGGAGAAATAGAAATGGTATATGTATTTTTCATTGATAAGCCACCCTTATACTTACTCAGCATTTTTAGGGCTGCCACAGAGATCTCAGGGTCCCCAGAGACCTTTTTCTCTAGTTCCTGCCATGTAAGGAGATCCAGCACAGCCTGAGGAATGACTTTCAGCAGCCCGGCCTGGAGACCCTGTACCTGAGAGACAAACAAAGATGGCCACCCAGTGAGACGGGGAAAGGCCGAGGCAATGTGAGACGGGGGCAAACCGAGCCAATGTGAGACGGGGACAGGCCGGGCCAATGTGAGAAGGGACAGGCCGAGCCAAGTTGCAATAGGAGCAATAGATACACACCACACATATTCACATTTCAGCTTTTAGCATTTCCTCAGTAGGAACCTGTCCCAGTCTCCGTGTGATATATAACAATCATTTATCAGCTTCATATTACCCGAGGCTCTAGTTGTAGAACTATAAGTCTCGGACTGCTGAAACAACATGCTGGGACCAGTACTTCCTAATATCTTGTGAGTAACAAATTGTCTGGAACATATACTAACATCTGGTATTATATAGAAATAAGATACAATGTAAGAAAATGTGCCTGATTTCCAGGTAAGGAAGAGCGGCATCCTACCTGCTCCTTACTCTCCTCCAGACGAGCTTTCTGCACCATTTTGATGAACTCCAGGCGGTCTTCATAGTGCACAGATATACTGCTGCCGCCGGGTACCAACTCCACCATCCGCTGGTCACTCAGGACCGTCGTGTATGTCAGCTCCCCCCCAAATTTGAACTCAAATGTATCTTTATCCATCACCTCCATCATTTCCAGCAGTTTAACCTGATAGGATAGAGCAGGACAGGAGATTCAGGAATTCCCTATCTACACATACAGGTATATTCTCCTATGGGATCCAGTAATTCAGATGGGGTATCATACACATATATGTAATTTACAGGGTCATTCCATGTCAAGTGGACCAGGGGTTCCCACCTCACCATCTCCAATTTTGAGTGTTGCACCACTACCTTTTTGAGGGCCAGAGGTTTGCTACTATTGCATATTGTGAATTACAATAAACCTCTATCGTCCTAGTGTCTGCATTAAACATCGTACTTACACATTAACATAGAAATAAAGACACGGACAACCAGACTGCCGATTATATTTGACAACTTTTATTAATAATAACATAGCAGTGGCATGGTGGCAAAGGAGGACGGCCTAGGTGAAGAGTCAGTAACGTGTGGTAATTATACATTGATAAACATAAGAGGATGGGCCCAAGATCCAGCCTAACCTCACCCAACTCGAGAAGGGGGGAAAACAGCCTTCTGCCACCCCTTCTTGGGACTAAATACAGGAAGGATGGTGGCCAACTGCCCACCCCACCCATCCCCAACTTGAGATGCCCTGTCAACCTGTCACCCCACGAGATCAAGGAGCCCACTTGGACCGGTGATGCTCCAATCACCCGAGGGGCAATCATGCATGCTCCCGTTGACAGCCCCCTTAACACCTCAGGGTACTTCCTCACTGACCACACACCTACCAGGCTGGCCCTAGGGAATCAGTCAAGGACCGCCCATCACCCTATTGTCCTTCATTCCTATTGGCTAGACCCATAAGCTAACCATAACTCCGTCCTCTTTCATAGTGCTCTTTCACACAGACCCATGCCCTAGGGTTTTATGGGGTCTATTTATCAAGCAGTGAAAAGCATGGAGAAGTGGACCAGTGGAGAAGTTGCCCATAGCAACCAATCAGCTTTGAAGTAGTATTTATCATGTACAGTCTATCAAATAGCTAGTAACTGATTGGTTGCTATGGGCAACTTCTCCACGCTTTTCACTGCTTGATAAATAGACCCCTCTGTCACTATGGTCATACAAAATGCCCGCCGGTGTCTCTCTCACAGTTAGTCTGACATGTACAATTTTATCTAATTTGGAGATGGTCAGGTGGGGATGATCTTCAAAATTGGTCCACTTGGCATGAAATGATCCATAAGATATACACAATGCTACATAAGAGATATATACCACACTACCCAAGCTAAACACAATGCTACATACAAGATATGCATGACAATATATACACAATACTATACACAAGATACATACCACACAACACAATATGCATAAAAGGTACACACGATACTAGATAAGATCTACACAATACTCAATACTACACACACCACTAAAGAAGGCATACACAATGCTACACAACTAAAGAAGGAATTTATATAATGCTACAAAATAAATATACTATATATACACACACAATGCTAATAAATGTAATATAGTATTGTATGGAGAACTCACAAGAAGAGAGTCCACAGCCTGGAAATCTTTACTCCAAATGACTTCCTCCCCTGTCAGTTGTTTCCACACAAGGCCGGGTAACGCCAGGACCTGTGGGCAGAGTGCGTTCAGTGCCGTGTCGGCAGTGAGAGGAGACGGAGCAGTGCCCACTCTGTGCCAGTTTATATTTACATTACATTTCATGTAGATAAGCAGACATTAAATCTCACTTTAATCAGTGCAGTGATGTCTTACCCTGACCATAGGGAGTCAGTGCAGTGATGTCATACCCTGACCATAGGGAGTCAGTGCAGTGATGTCATACCCTGACCATAGGGAGTCAGTACAGTGATGTCATACACTGACCATAGGGAGTCAGTACAGTGATGTCATACCCTGACCATAGGGAGTCAGTGCAGTGATGTCATACCCTGACCATAGGGAGTCAGTGCAGTGATGTCATACCCTGACCATAGGGAGTCAGTGCAGTGATGTCATACCCTGACCATAGGGAGTCAGTGCAGTGATGTCATACCCTGACCATAGGGAGTCAGTACAGTGATGTCATACACTGACCATAGGGAGTCAGTGCAGTGATGTCATACCCTGACCATAGGGAGTCAGTACAGTGATGTCATACCCTGACCATAGGGAGTCAGTGCAGTGATGTCTTACCCTGACCATAGGGAGTCAGTGCAGTAATGTCATACCCTGACCATAGGGAGTCAGTACAGTGATGTCATACCCTGACCATAGGGAGTCAGTGCAGTGATGTCATACCCTGACAATAGGGAGTCAGTGCAGTGATGTCATACCCTGACCATAGGGAGTCAGTACAGTGATGTCATATCGTGACCATAGGGAGTCAGTACAGTGATGTCATATCGTGAACATAGGGAGTCATGTACAGTGCACACAGATACAGTATATGGATGAAGCAATAAGAACAGAATGTTTATGACACTATATACAGAACATTAATACCAGGAATTCCTTTCCTCTGAGTGCTGCGCCCATTAACTGCCCGATCCACTCATATTTCGCTAGGTCCCTGCAGGATGGGTTTGGAACGTACATATCCCGGGCCTCCCCTGTGCCATTTCCCTGTAACAAAGAGAAAAACATCTCCAGCAAATATAAAGGCTTTGTACATCACCAGGACCAGCGATGACAAGGACCATACGACACCGTGTCCAAACAATGTCACCAATATTTAGTAGGTCATCATACACCGCCCTGCTGTATCCCATGTGTCTTTATATTAAACAGGGACGGGAGGGTGACATAAGGGCTCAGACCATATATCTATCCAAACTCACTTCACGCGTGTCGTATTAAACCTTCAGTTTACAAACAACTAACATCTGCTTATTGTATTACCGCTTGGCATCGGTTAGTTACAATAAATGCAAGTAATAAGGGAAAAGTCATTTATAGGCATTTCCTTTAAGGACGGGGATGAGCTCACCTGGTTGGATGTGCGTACAAAGAAGGGCAGTGGCACAGGAGTGTCGGCCGAGCTTGGACAGAGCTCTTCTGAGATATCGGCCAGACTGTCTCGGAAACCTCCGCCTAGGTGCAAGGATCACACAACAGCATCAAACAAGAGAAAGCACTTGTTGCCATGGCAACACGGTATAATCAGCAGCAGCAACACACAGCGCACAGAGATACTCCATACGCCACAGCGACAACCAGGACAAGTGTATGTACAGCTGACTGACATAATCTGTCACAGCGCACAGAGATACTCCATACGCCACAGCGACAACCAGGACAAGTGTATGTACAGCTGACTGACATAATCTGTCACATCGCACAGAGATACTCCATACGCCACAGCGACAACCAGGACAAGTGTATGTACAGCTGAGTGACATAATCTGTCACAGCGCACAGAGATACTCCATACGCCACAGCGACAACCAGGACAAGTGTATGTACAGCTGAGTGACATAATCTGTCACAGCGCACAGAGATACTCCATACGCCACAGCGACAACCAGGACTAGTGTATGTACAGCTGACTGACATAATCTGTCACAGCGCACAGAGATACTCCATACGCTAGGGAAGAGTGAGTGAGAGGGGAAGCAGTCGGGAAGCCGACGGACATAATCCCGAACGCCGGCCTCCCGATTGTCCAATCTTGGTAAGTGTCTAATGACAGGCGTCGAAATCCCAACGCCTGTCATTAGACCTACGCAGGGAGCCCGACACCCGGCTTACCGATCGAAGGTAAGCCGGGCGCGGACAGCCGCGGAAGGGGAGGGTTAGGTTAGGGGCTCCCAGGGGGCACTTAGGGTTAGGCACCCCCCCGGGAGGTTAGGGTTAGGCTAGGGGGGGAGGGAGGGTTAGGTTTAGGCACCCCCCCGGGGGACTTAGGTTTAGGCGGCGGGGAAGGGGGAGTTAGGTTTAGGCACTTAGAGGGGGGATTAGGGTTAGGCACTGGGGGGAAGGTTAGGGTTAGGCACCCCTAAGGAGGGTTAGGGGGGTTAGGTTAGTTGATACTTACCTGGGGACGATCGGGATTTTCAGCCGTGTCGGCCTGCCGCTGTCGGGATTTTGGGGTACTTTAATTTTGTGGCACAAATATCAGCATATCATGCATACCAAAATGCCTCCATATCTAGGTTTACGTGTATCTTACACTTCTGGCTCCCTACGCCTGGAGAGGTGGAATGGGGGAAGGCAGGGGTTAGTTGGGTACAGAAAGAGCATGCGTATTGTAGCCCCTTGTAGAAGCAACTCAGTGAGACTTGGAACCGTCCCCAGATACACTGCTTAGGAGGCCTGTTGTAAAGATACAGGACGTCTATGATAATAGCAACAGACAACTGCAGCTGAGAGTATTTCAGTCATTAGCATTGCGCCAGTCTATTTGGGTTACCTATTAGATATTTCCATTTGGACTATTACAGGAAAAAAGATCCTTAATTGATTTATAAAGCAGCATATGGTGTTTGCATTTCATTACATTACATATGGAAACTGCTACTCGGATTTATGAAAGGCTAATCTGTCTTCTGTATACAACACTTCCTTACATTATGGCTCGTATTCAATTAGCCGCGATAATGTCACCGCTGACGGCAGAATCTACTTTTGACCTACATCGCGTGTTTTAGCAGCGGAAACTTATCGGGCGCGTCCCTGCTATTCGCCGTATTCAATTCCAAAGTATGCGAACAGTCGGCCCGTTGAAACACAAACAGGCAGACAGTGCTGTTAAAAATGGGGAATTCAGCCTGAGGCCCCCCAAAAGATGCACTAAGATTGGGGTTCGATAAAGAAGTCCCCGATTAGCCCTACTGAAGCTATTTGGGTTTTTTCTTTTCAGTCATTTGCTTCAATTTAGCGTCTTTGCACAAGGGGTGAAGAATAGCTTTAAGCAGGTTTAATTGGAGAAAAAAAGTCCTGTCAAATTTGGTGTACATAAAAATGGGTGCAGGCATATTTTAAAGTCTCTAAAGTGAAGTTAAAAATATTGTGAAAAACCCACCAGTTGCAAGCACCTGCAATCAAAAAAACACCTCACCCCTATTTGCAGACCCCCACCCCCCCCAAAGTCTACTTTGTTACTTTTCAAGTTTGTACGCCAACTTTGTACTTTTTCGCCCCCATTTTCAAAGTGTAATTTTTGGGGTGTTTGCAATGAAATACGGCGATATTTTTCCGCCTGGCGAAATTACGTCATCCGCGATACTTTTCCACGGATTCCGACTTTTCGCCGCTAATTGAATACGGCTCTATATTGGGCAATGTGACTCATATTTAATACCAATACTATATATAGGTGTATATAGCAGGTCATTAAATTGCAGACTGTCAAAATGACGACAACAAAATATCGAGCGCAGCATACCGACACGGCAGTAATATTATTTAAAATATTTTTACTGTGTCGGCACTACAGTGTTTACAGTTCTAATGCTGACACAGTAAAAATGCTGTAAATAACATAACTGCCGTGTCGGCATTCTGAGCTTGTCATTACAGTATACTGTAGTTATCTCAACAAAAAAAACAAAGCGATCCAGGGTATATACATGTATACACCTGATGTAAGCCTGTCTGTATATACATGTATACACCTGATGTAAGCCTGTCTGTATATACATGTATACACCTGATGTAAGCCTGTCTGTATATACACATATGTACACCTGATGTAAGCCTGTCTGTATATACATCTGTACACCTGATGTAAGCCTGTCTGTATATACATCTGTACACCTGATGTAAGCCTGTCTGTATATACATGTATACACCTGATGTAAGCCTGTCTGTATATACATGTATACACCTGATGTAAGCCTGTCTGTATATACACATATGTACACCTGATGTAAGCCTGTCTGTATATACATCTGTACACCGGATGTAAGCCTGTCTGTATATACATCTGTACACCTGATGTAAGCCTGTCTGTATATACATCTGTACACCGGATGTAAGCCTGTCTGTATATACATCTGTACACCTGATGTAAGCCTGTCTGTATATACATCTGTACACCTGATGTAAGCCTGTCTGTATATACATCTGTACACCTGATGTAAGCCTGTCTGTACATACATCTGTACACCTGATGTAAGCCTGTCTGTATATACACATCTGTACACCTGATGTAAGCCTGTCTGTATATACATCTGTACACCTGATGTAAGCCTGTCTGTATATACATCTGTACACCTGATGTAAGCCTGTCTGTATATACACATCTGTACCCCTGATGTAATCCTGTCTGTATATACACAACTGTACACCTGATGTAAGCCTGTCTGTATATACATCTGTACACCTGATGTAAGCCTGTCTGTATATACATCTGTACACCTGATGTAAACCTGCTGCAGAAGTACTATGTGCGGAATTTTTGTACTTCAATATGTTGTGATTGGTCTGTATATACATATATAGAAATTTCCATGTACCTTGATCAATGATTCCTTCAGCGATGAATTTACATTCCCACCACTGGTCATAGCGCACCGGCCACCTAGTAAGTCACAAAATCCACAGAATTAGGTTACACAGCGACAAAGTGGACAGTAGGGACTATAAAAAGCAGGGGCATCGTAGAGGCAATAAGGAGCAGTGACACAGAGGACAGTAGAGGTGATAAGGAGCAGTGACACAGAGGACAGTAGAGGTGATAAGGAGCAGTGACACAGAGGACAGTAGAGGTGATAAGGAGCAGTGGCACAGAGGACAGTAGAGGTGATAAGGAGCAGTGGCACAGAGGACAGTAGAGGTGATAAGGAGCAGTGGCACAGAGGACAGTAGAGGTGATAAGGAGCAGTGACACAGAGGACAGTAGAGGTGATAAGGGGCAGTGACACAGAGGACAGTAGTGGTGATAAGGAGCAGTGACACAGAGGACAGTAGAGGTGATAAGGAGCAGTGACACAGAGGACAGTAGAGGTGATAAGGAGCAGTGACACAGAGGACAGTAGTGGTGATAAGGAGCAGTGACACAGAGGACAGTAGAGGTGATAAGGAGCAGTGACACAGAGGACAGTAGAGGTGGTAAGGGGCAGTGACACAGAGGACAGTAGAGGTGGTAAGGGGCAGTGACACAGAGGACAGTAGAGGTGATAAGGAGCAGTGACACAGAGGACAGTAGAGGTGATAAGGAGCAGTGACACAGAGGACAGTAGAGGTGATAAGGAGCAGTGACACAGAGGACAGTAGAGGTGATAAGGAGCAGTGACACAGAGGACAGTAGAGGTGATAAGGAGCAGTGGCACAGAGGACAGTAGAGGTGATAAGGAGCAGTGGCACAGAGGACAGTAGAGGTGATAAGGAGCAGTGACACAGAGGACAGTAGAGGTGATAAGGGGCAGTGACACAGAGGACAGTAGTGGTGATAAGGAGCAGTGACACAGAGGACAGTAGAGGTGATAAGGAGCAGTGACACAGAGGACAGTAGAGGTGATAAGGAGCAGTGACACAGAGGACAGTAGTGGTGATAAGGAGCAGTGACACAGAGGACAGTAGAGGTGATAAGGAGCAGTGACACAGAGGACAGTAGAGGTGGTAAGGGGCAGTGACACAGAGGACAGTAGAGGTGGTAAGGGGCAGTGACACAGAGGACAGTAGAGGTGATAAGGAGCAGTGACACAGAGGACAGTAGAGGTGATAAGGAGCAGTGACACAGAGGACAGTAGAGGTGATAAGGAGCAGTGACACAGAGGACAGTAGAGGTGATAAGGAGCAGTGACACAGAGGACAGTAGAGGTGATAAGGGGCAGTGACACAGAGGACAGTAGAGGTGGTAAGGGGCAGTGACACAGAGGACAGTAGAGGTGGTAAGGGGCAGTGACACAGAGGACAGTAGAGGTGGTAAGGGGCAGTGACACAGAGGACAGTAGAGGTGGTAAGGGGCAGTGACACAGAGGACAGTAGAGGTGATAAGGAGCAGTGACACAGAGGACAGTAGAGGTGATAAGGAGCAGTGACACAGAGGACAGTAGAGGTGATAAGGAGCAGTGACACAGAGGACAGTAGAGGCGATAAGGAGCAGTGGCACAGAGGACAGTAGAGGCGATAAGGCGCAGTGGCACAGAGGACAGTAGAGGCGATAAGGAGCAGTGACACAGAGGACAGTAGAGGTGATAAGGAGCAGTGACACAGAGGACAGTAGAGGTGATAAGGAGCAGTGACACACAGGACAGTAGAGGTGATAAGGAGCAGTGACACAGAGGACAGTAGAGGTGATAAGGCGCAGTGGCACAGAGGACAGTAGAGGTGATAAGGAGCAGTGACACAGAGGACAGTAGAGGTGATAAGGAGCAGTGACACAGAGGACAGTAGAGGTGATAAGGAGCAGTGACACACAGGACAGTAGAGGTGATAAGGAGCAGTGACACAGAGGACAGTAGAGGTGATAAGGCGCAGTGGCACAGAGGACAGTAGAGGTGATAAGGAGCAGTGACACACAGGACAGTAGAGGTGATCAGGAGCAGTGACACAGAGGACAGTAGAGGTGATAAGGAGCAGTGACACAGAGGACAGTAAAGATGATAAGGAGCAGTGGCACAGAGGACAGTAGAGGTGATAAGGAGCAGTGACACAGAGGACAGTAAAGATGATAAGGAGCAGTGGCACAGAGGACAGTAGAGGTGATAAGGAGCAGTGGCACAGAGGACAGTAGAGGTGATAAGGAGCAGTGACACAGAGGACAGTAGAGGTGATAAGGAGCAGTGACACAGAGGACAGTAGAGGTGATAAGGAGCAGTGACACAGAGGACAGTAGAGGTGATAAGGAGAAGTGGCACAGAGAACAGTAGAGGTGATAAGGAGCAGTGACACAGAGGACAGTAGAGGTGATAAGGGGCAGTGACACAGAGGACAGTAGAGGTGATAAGGAGAAGTGGCACAGAGAACAGTAGAGGTGATAAGGAGCAGTGGCACAGAGGACAGTAGAGGTGATAAGGAGCAGTGCAACAGAGGACAGTAGAGGTGATAAGGAGAAGTGGCACAGAGGACAGTAGAGGTGATAAGGAGCAGTGCAACAGAGGACAGTAGAGGTGATAAGGAGCAGTGACACAGAGGACAGTAGAGGTGATAAGGAGCAGTGACACAGAGGACAGTAGAGGTGATAAGGGGCAGTGGCACAGAGGACAGTAGAGGTGATAAGGAGCAGTGACACAGAGGACAGTAGAGGTGATAAGGAGCAGTGACACAGAGGACAGTAGAGGTGATAAGGAGAAGTGGCACAGAGGACAGTAGAGGTGATAAGGAGCAGTGCAACAGAGGACAGTAGAGGTGATAAGGCGCAGTGGCACAGAGGACAGTAGAGGTGATAAGGAGCAGTGACACAGAGGACAGTAGAGGTGATAAGGCGCAGTGGCACAGAGGACAGTAGAGGTGATAAGACACAGTGATCCAGTGTGAAATAGAGGCATGAACATTAAACATTAAAAAAAATGTAATTTCCCAGAATCCCTTGCTGGAGAAGAGTACGTAGTCATTTTAAATGATATCTATGAAAGTTATCAGATGTTTTCTCCATACTTTCCAGGACTAAGAACGATATTCAGACCCACCTGTAGTCCAGGGGCTTCTCTGACTTATCGGTGGGTTTCAGACCTTCATACACCTAAAGGCAGAGAATTGACTTATATAACGCTTGTTGTACCATCATATTAAAGCTGAATTAGGACATGTTAAGCTGGAACTATATATACAGCAGTAATAACTGCATTTGGTGGAAGTTTGGAATATATAGGGCACTGTCACATACATCTCATCTGTGATTTTTACTTATATTTCAGCTGCACATTAAGCTATAGAAAATAGCAACCAATCAGATATTGACTTTCATTAGTCTAATTGCATATAATGATGAAAGCCTCTGTAGGATTGGTAGCTGAAGGCTGTGTCATATGCACCTCGTTATACAACAAACATTATCATTGTTAAAGACCTGCTGAAGGCATCTGCTAGTATGCGTAAGATGTTTTACTATACAAGCTGCCCCTGTCTGGGGTACCTGGCTGAAGACGGTCTTCTTGTAGGTGGGGTCTAGTGTCGGATTATCCCGGTGCTCCACGGCCAGCCGCCGGTTGATGTATAGACGGGGCATGAAGTTGGGTTTACTGGTCTCCGAGTCTTTCAGGCACTGGGTGATGAGTGGAGAGCGCCGTTTGGACAGCAGCAGGAACTGTTTAATGTACTATAAGAGGAGAAAGAGTTCCACAGTCACAAATTAATAGCAATTATAATATACAATGGGGGAGATGTACTCATTTGAGAATGATAAAGTGGAGAGATAAAGTACCAACCAATCAGCTCCTAACTGTCATTTCTCAAACACAGAAGTCTATTTATCAAGCAGTGAAAAGTGTGGAGAAGTTGCCCATAGCAACCAATCAGCTCCTGCCTATTATTTTATAGACGACTGTAAATAAATGCTACTTGAAAGCTGATTGGTTGCTATGGGCTACTTCTCCACTGGTTCACTGCTTGATAAATAGACCCTACATTCTGTAAAATGACAGTTAGGAACTGATTGGTTGGTACTTTATCACTCTACAAGGCTTAGTACATCTCCCCCTATGTCTGAAAGGTATGTGGCAATGAAGGTAATTCTTGGAAATAGTGGCCTATTAGAAATGGCTGGAGATATTTCCTACTAGCTGTGTTCTTCAAATTCTAACATCGGGTGCCACTCTCTCACCTTAAGTTGGTTGAACGTGCCGATGCTGTGATCCCAGGCGGGAACGAGGTGGTGGAGAACATTATCGAGCAGCTTGACAAATCTGTCAGAACAACAGGACAATGATCAATCACAGCGAATGCACAATGACAGAACCAACGTTTCATCCTCCACATCCTAGGAAACCATCTACACATGTTATAGAGGATCCAGCGTTACAGCTTTGGTGACACAGAAGAGGTCATTTATTAGGAGTAAACGCAGCTTTCGCAGTGCTGAGCGCCTCCCTTTGCAAAAGACTTCCATCGGAGCACTGGGATTTGTGGGGCTAGGTGGTCAGACTTGCGGAGGTGCAGGTAGATGGCAGTAGTCGGGCGTTCCTGAGTGACGGGATACAGGGGAGATGGGAACAGCACAGGGAATCAGCACATGCTGAGATAGTGTGTCTCTTCTGATTAATAAGAACTGTTTTGCGTATATTGCGGCAGAGAAACACATTTCCAAGCTCACTTAGGGCCCGATTCAGGTGCGACTTCGTTCGGATTCGCTGCTGCTAAAATATGCAAATGCTGGTCTCAGCCTTCCCCTTCAATCCATCGATCTACTGAAATACTGCACCATCGGCACACCATCAACACTTTCGATGCCCTACGGCTGGTGCATCGTTTCCTTCTGAACTTCCTCTAATCATGGCTCTGCATTTGATAACTGACACGCCCATGACACGCCCATGACACTGACACGCCCATGACACTCCCATAACACTGACACGCCCATGACACTCCCATAACACTGACACGCCCATGACACTCCCATAAAACGCTTAAGAGACGCCGCCCTCCCCCCCCCCTTTTTTTTTTTTTTTTATCATTTCAAGCCGCCTACCAGTCGCCTCCCAGGAAAGCCCATGGCTGTCCTCCGACCATTTTATTACAAGCGACTCAATACACTCAGTACACAGGCGCCGTATCGGTTTCACTGACTTTTTACACAAGCGCAGTAACCAATAGATGCTCAACTGCGCAGACAATCTGTGTCCACCTGTTCAGGCCCTTAGAGTAGTACAACGCAGATTATATAGGTAATTCCCACTTGTAATAAAACCTGACCACTCAGTGCGCTAGATTATACCTGACCTCCAGAGAAAACTATTTTATAATGGAAAGACCATACTACCCTCAGCCAGATGTGGCCAATGGTATCGCGGCATCATTGCATGGGGGGGGGGGGGGGCGGCACAGGAATGTCTCTCTATGTATATTCTGACCTCTGGATTACCATGGCTCTCCGGTATAGGACATCTGGATCAATAGCTTCTAGACGCGGGTATCGTACCAGGTTGGGGGGCTGAAACATGTCCGCCGTGAGCCCTAAATCTCTCTCTTTGGAGGACTTAATCTTTATCCCGTGTATTCGGACATCTATTCCTTCATCTAAGGGAAACAGAAGTTAGAAGATGGGGAACAAATAGGAAGCAGCATACTGGAGTGAGGAATTAAAGCCATACTGATACACTGGGGAGAGTCTACAGGAGAACTAATTGGTCCTTATGCATTAAATGCATGGGTAACATTATAGATTGACATGTGAGAATACAAGAGACATAAGGGCCTATTCATCATCACTTATTCTTCACAAAAGCATTTGAAAATTAACATTTTCACATACTTTTGTACAAAATAAGTGCCAGGGCCATTCATCGAGTTCCGAAAAAGCATTTTTTTCGGAACTTGATGGTGTTACTGAACTCCACTCTGAGATGGTGTTCAGCCCCCGATAATCTTCACAGGCTGCTGTTTACACGGGGGGAAGTAATTATACATAGAGGCGATGGGGCAGACTCCAGCGGGGGAAGTAGTTATACATAGAGGCGAGGGGGCAGGCTCCAGTGGGGGAAGTAATTATACATAGAGGCTAGGGGGCAGATTGGCCTGGGCTAGACATTCGTGTCTGGAAGAGGGGAGACAGGGAGCGAGCAGGGGCTGCGGGCCGGTAAGAGGGCACACAGGCAGACTCTGAGGCTGTGAGCTGGGAGCAGAGAGGGCTTAGATAACTGTGAATAGTATCACAATTCCGAAAAGCTCACTCCGCAAGAAATAACAGTTATGGTATAACATACCTTAGTTAACTCTTTTTCTTTGAGGTCCATAGGGTCCACAGGAACTACCTTGGGGAAGTATGTAGTTGGAGCAATCCATTGCACCAAACAGTTACAGATTTCAACATCCCAGCATGCATAGGGCCTCCTCCCTATATACCCCACCCCCAGCCACAGGCATTCAGTTTGTAAACAATGTACGCAAGAAACACTTTAAAAAAAACGAAGCGGGAATGCGTGACACAAAAAGAAAAGAACAGATCCCAACTGCGGCCAGGTGCGTCAGGGTGGGTGCCCTCTGGACTTCGAAGAAAAAGAGTTAACTAAGGTATGTTATACCATAACTCTTATTTTCTTCTTCAGGGTCCATAGGGTCCACCGGAACTACCTTGGGGATGTCCTAAAACAGTTCCCTTAAGGGTGGGGACGCTCCTGAGCAGAGAGGAGAATCCACCACCCAAAGGAAGCATCCTGGGAGGCAAAAGTATCAAATGCATAGACTTTGATGAAAGTGTGGACTGAAGACCAAGTCGCCGCCTTGCACAATTGTTCTGCAGAGGCGCCATGTCTAAACGCCCACGATGGTCCCACAGACCGAGTAGAATGTGCTGTCACCGTATTTGGAACCGGGAGATCAGCCTGAATATACACGAGAAACAGTCATACGCAGTCACCGAGCCAGAGTCTGCTTGTTAGCTGGCTAGCCTCGCTTATGAAAGCCATATAACACAAAAAATGCACCTGATTTTCTGATGGAGCTGGTACGATCCACGTGGATACGAAGAGCTCGAAACACATCCAGTGACGCTTCACCTACAGAGAGGCCAGAAGACTGAAAGGCTGGGACTACAATTTCTTCATTTATGTGAAAAAACGGGTTACCACCTTTGGAAGGTACCTCGCCCTCATACGGAGGACAGCTCTATTCTGATGAAAAATCAAAAATGGAGAGCGACGTGAAAGTGCTGCCATATCAGAAACTTGCGAGCTGAGGAGATAGCGAGGAGAAAAAGGGTCTTCGCTGTCAACCATTTAAGGTCCACTGCGTCTAAGGGTTCAAAGGGGGGATCCTGCAGCATCCTGAGAACGAAGGATAAATCCCACTGTGCCATCGGAGGGAGAAACGGAGGTTGCAGCCGGAGAACA
Source organism: Taudactylus pleione (assembly GCA_031769625.1). Classification (NCBI taxonomy): domain Eukaryota; kingdom Metazoa; phylum Chordata; class Amphibia; order Anura; family Myobatrachidae; genus Taudactylus; species Taudactylus pleione. The sequence goes on from JAUIMM010000661.1 coordinate 741,348, forward strand.
CCCTGAAAAAATGTTCTAACGCCTGGCAGAGTGGCAATTATGCGCTGGAACCAAACTGACAATGCAGAAACCTGAACTCTCAAAGTAGTCAGACGAAGACTTAAGTCTAGTCCAGCCTGAAGAAAGGCAAGAACTCGGGAGACCCTAAAAACCTTAGGGTTATATTTTCTGTGGGAACACCAATGAAAATAGGAATGCCAAATCCTGTGATAGATGAGGGCTGAAAGAGGCTTCCTTGCCCTAAGCATCGTCTGAATCACGGAAGTAGAAAAACCTTTGGCTCTTAAGACGAAAGACTCAAGAGTCATGCCGTCAAAGCCAGCTGAGGTAGATCCGGATATAGGCAGGGACCCTGCACTACTAAATCCGGCCGTAGAGGAAGTGGACTGTCTATGGATAGACATGTCAGATCGGTGAACCAATGTCTCCTGGGGCCAGGCAGGAGCTGTTAGTATCATCCTGCTGCCTTCCTGCTTGAATTTTCTGACAACCCTTAGGAGGAGGGAGATCGGAGGAAACAGGTATGCCAAACTGAAGTCCCACCTCACCACTACTGGCAAAATAATCCTTTGCCCTAGAGAAACCAGCAGCGCCCCCAAATGTACCATCTGCTGAGTTGGAGAAAGAGAAGACTTTTTCCAATTGATTAACCAGCCGTGCTCTTGTAGACAGGCAATGGTCATTTCGAGATGGCGTTGTAAAACCTCCGGAGATTGTGCCAATTTCAGGAGGTTGTCCAAGTATAGTACTATCCAGACTCTTTGTCGCCTGAGATGAGCCACCATGACGGCCATAATCTTGGTGAATACCCGAGGTGCTGTAGACAGACCGAAGGGCAGAGCTTGAAATTGATAATGTTTCTGACCCACCGTAAACCTCAGAAACTTTTGGTGAGAAAGTGCACTAGATACATGCAGATATGCATCCTGTATGTCTAGGGAAACCATGAAATCTCCAGGCTCCATCGCTAGCGTAAATGACCGTAGGGTTTCCATACGGAATTTGGGTACATGGATGAATTTGTTGAGACTTTAAATTCAGAATAGGGCGATGAGACCCAATTGGTTTCAGAATCAGAAACAAATTTGAATAATAATCCCTTGCCTGCTGCGTCACAGGAACGGGGATTATAACCCCTGATCTAAGGAGGGCCAAAATAGCCTCTTGGAGGCCAAGGCCTTGACTGGGTCTGAAGGAAGAGCTGTACAAAAAACTTCTGAGGGGGAAGCCTCAGGAACGTGAGGGCATACCCATGAGAGACCACTTCTCAAACCCAAGCATTCATAGTTGTCTGATGCGAGGTGTAAGAAAACTGGAGATGTCGGCCTCCTACCCCAAGATCCCCCAGGGGGAGGCCTGTTCCATCAGGCAGCTTGGAAGTCGGATGCTTGACTGACCAGAATTTCCTGGTCTGCATTTTCTTGAGGGAAATATCCTGTCTGGAGAAAGACTGTCCCTTCGCCATCCCCTGCGGGAAAAAGGACCGCTGCTTATACTTAGGGGTAGACCTAGAGGGCAACCCAGCAGATTTAGATGCTGCCAGAGCAGTCACTGTGATATCTAATTCCGGCCCAAACAGTACCTTCCCGACAAAAGGTAAAGACTCAAGGGCTCTCTTGGACCCTGTAACTGCCTTCCAGGTTCTTAGCCACAGGGTCCTCCGAGCAGCCACTGAGGTTGCTGATACATTAGAAGCCAGAATACCTGCATCAATAACTGCTTCCCCAACATACGCAGCTGCTTCTCGCATTTGGCAGAGATAAGACAGATGTTCTCTGGTAGCATCTGGCATACTATCTTCCAGAGACGTCGTCCATTCTTCCATAGTCTTGGCCACCAGGCTAAGGCCATAGCCGGTCTGGTAATCTGGTAGCTCCAGATAATGAAAGCCTCCTTAAGTGAGGATGCGGCAGTGATGGGTAATGTAGAGCTCCGGATCAATTATGTCACATGAGCATCTACAGTTGGAGGAACTTCCCATTTGCTACACTCACCCGGTAAAAATGGGTTCTTTGTCACATGGAAACGCCTATCTCCCAGGAGTATTCCATCCTTCAGACATGAGATCCGTCAGTTGTTCAGACTGAGGGAAATAATCCTTAGCCACCTTCTGACGCCTAAAGACCGGAGTCTTAGATTTAGGCAGAACCTCCTCTTCCTCTATACTTAGGACAGACCTAACTGCTCTCACCAGAGAGGGGACATCTACCGAGGATTGGTGGTCTTCCACAACCGAGTAAGAACCGGAATCTTGAAGCAATGCCTGAAGGGATACTCTCTTATGCTTTTGTTTTACCGCCACTGGATTATTCGCCTGCATTACCTGCTGAGCGGCTATAGATGGCAGCATACTCTGGCTAGAGTGAGCAAAAGAATCAAACCAAAAAGGATTCATGGGAGACATACACATAGAAGGATGAAAATGTTGTGGGTACCCCATGGAGGGATGCAGCACCACTGCAGGAGCCAGTGATGCTGCTGCATGGTCCACTAAATTCAACAAAACCTGAGACCAAGAGGCCTCCCAAGTTGGTTCTTGTGCAGGTGCTGGTGTACCAGATTGGAGAAGAGGCTGTTTATAACAGGCCCTACACAAACCATCTTGCACAAAATCCTGTTCTGACAAGCCAGCCGAACAGGATCTACATGATACCAGCGTAGGAGGCTCAACCTCCTTCTTTCCCGTGCTTTTAGACATAACAATGTATCACAGGTATAAGGTATATATGTAATATGACCGTCTTCACAAATAAATGTGTAAGACAATGAAAAACCCCCACACCCCCGTACAGAGGGATGAGGAGAAACACAGTGATAGATATATCTGATAGTTTAGAAAATAAAATACAGTGTCAATACAGCAGCTAGCATGAAGGTCACATACAATGCAAATATAATTTCAAATGCCAATGCAAATGTAAATGGGCTCTGATTCAACTGACCAAACCCCCGGGGGGCTTGGTAGGATATAGCGCACTGTCTCCCTGACCCATGGGAGAGGTGTACAGGGAGACTAACCCACACCTCTGAGAACCAATGGCTTTCAGCAGCGCACTATAGGTGAACTGCGAGCGTCTCAATACACAAGGTGGTCATCAATAACAAACCAGATGCGGGAACCCACACAGGAAGTTGCGTCTGGGTTGGGGTAGGAGCGGCAGGGGGAGCTCCTATTTCCCCTAAACTGCAATTTTGACGACCGGGTACGCTGGCCTCACAGTAGTAGTAGACCCTTACTAGTGCACTGCTAGTGCATCTGCTAACCATCCCTGGCGTCAGACAATAGGGCCCCGGCAGCCTTAGTGAGGCACTCTGACGGGCCCTTCACCAGCAGCAGCCTCTGATGCGTCTCCTAAACCGGAAGCCAGGATTGCAGCGCACGATTCCCCGCAAGCGAGGAATCGCCTTACCTTGTCATCTCCTTGGATCCGAATGCAGTTCGGGCCCCGGCGTCGCTGCTGGCTAGGCTTCGCTGACACCCGCCGAAATCCCGAGCCTCCTACCTTGTTCAGGAGCTGGTGTTTCGGCATCAGCGGAGGTAATAGGAGTCGTAGTACATGCGTCCTGCTGTTATAAGAGGTGCGTCTGGACACTTGCCAAGCACCAAACAAAAAAACTGAATGCCTGTGGCTGGGAGTGGGGTATATAGGGAGGAGGCCCTATGCATGCTGGGAGCTTGAAAGCTGTAGCTGTTTGGTGCAATGGATTACTCCAACTACATACCCCCCCAAGGTAGTTCCTGTGGGCCCTATGGACCCTGAAGAAGAAAGAGCAGTTTTTCGGAAGTCATACTTAAGGCAAGGAGGCATGATGAATACCTCCGAACAGTACTTTGAACTCGCAGCAAGTTCAAAACATAATTATCACTAATGATAATTATGTAATGATGAATAGGCCCCAAAGAGAGTGAAAAAGGTTTTTCAGGACTCTGCATTTCCATTATAAGCTAACACTCAGCTCCCGATCAGTGGCCCTCCTACCAAGTAGACCTCCCACTGTTGTAGATATCAGTCTTCATTCTAGCACCCTGCACCTGTCACGGAATCGGTATGATTTACCGCCGGACCCATGCCCGGTGGTTGGAATCCCGACAGCGGCATCCCGGCAGAGAAGGAAATCCCGATCGTCCTAAGTATTGACTAACCTATTTCTACCCCCTAACCCTCCCTAGGGGGGCCTAACCATAACCTCCCCCCCAGTACCTAACCCTAATCCCCCCTCTAAGTGCCTAAACCTAACCCCCCCTTCCCAGCCGCCAACACCTAAGTCCCCCGGGGGGGTGCCTAACCCTAAGTCCCCCCCGGGGGTGCCTAACGCTAACCCGTCCTTCCCCTAGCCTAAACCTAACCTACCAGGGGGGTGTCTAACCCTAAGTCCCCCCCGGGAACCCTAAACCTATCCCCCCCTCCCCCGCAGCTATCCGCACTCGGTGTCCCTTCGATCGGGCGTCGGGCTCCCGGCGTATGTCTAATGACAGGCGTCAGCATATCGACGCCTGTCTTTAGACCCTTACCGGGATATGACAGGCGAGAAGCCGGCTGTTGGGATTAGGTCCGCCGGCTTCCTGACTGCATACCCATCACAAACCGTGCAGTTCCTCTTTCCTGCCTGGAGCTCTCTGTTCTGTTGCTTCTAGCACACTCAGCTGATACAACAACCTTCTGATATACAGACCAGTGTGTGCTAGAAGCACCAGAGCAGAGAGTTACACCCCAGGCAGGAAAGAGGAACTGCACAGGTTGCGACAGGTGCAGGATGCTAGAATGAAGACTAGATATAAATCACCTTAATACTGCATCATGTGTCCTTTGGTACAGGGCCGGATTAAGGACCACACGGGCCAGGGGCCGAAAATGATCAAGGGCCTAGTGTGAGGTGTGACCTCAACTGTGACCAGTGCTGTGTGGGTGTGGCCAGTGCTGCGTGGGTGTGGCCAGTGCTGCGTGGGCATGTACACCCCTACACTATCACCCCCAATATGTCTTCCTATATTCGTAAAAGCAAAAACATTACATAATTTTGTGAGGAAAACAGACATACAAGATTTATGGCTGACTGCGTGACCAGCTGGGTAACTGGTCATCGTCTTGCCCGCAAGCTACCTTGGTAACATGGCACAGCACTGAATGGACATATAGCTTTGACATGAATTGATTCCAAGTAGGGGGGTTTAGAGCAGTAACATTCATTTGTTTTATGGAGAAATATAAAAGGTTCAAAAGAAAAATGAAACATGCTTTGGAAAACGTGACTTTCCTTTTATTCTAAAATAACCCTTTGTTTTCAGAGTTAAGGCAGACACATTAGAAGAAACTATTTTACTCTGTTTGATGATTAAAACCATTGCATTCCCAAATCTGAGAGACGTTATGTTTAAAAGTCAATTATGGCCACTAGGTGGTGCTGTTTTATTGCATTATATGAATACGTCACAAAACAAGCAATAAAAGTCAGTTCTGGCTATTATGTATTTATTTTAAACTGACTTAATAATCTTAAATTGCTATTTTATTTCAGATCCCTTTGTAGAGGCTGTCTGACAGGTACAAGAAGCGTATGTCAGCCGCCTGCATATCGCTGACGTGTTACTGCTGCCTTATTGTCCCGGCCACTCACCAAAACACTCTGTGATCCGGATCTCAATGAGCGGGTAGTGAGACGTCATATCTTCCAGGACACACACATCTCCGATCAGGTTGCTGTCAGGGAAAGAGGACAAGTCAGAACCTACCAAATAACCGGCATTACAGTGATCAGACATGGATAATAAAAAATACCTATTAATCTATTCTTACAATGTTTGGAGAAATGTACTTCCACATAAGAGGATAAGATTATGAATAACATAACATTATATAGTAGCATTACTTTTTATGGATCTCATCCGACTGTCCACATGTATTTATCTCCCACTGTGCCCCCTTATACTCACTTCTTCACCGCGCTCCCTCATGCTCACTCCTTCACCGTGCTCCCTCATGCTCACTCCTTCACCGCGCCCCCTCATGCTCACTCCTTCACCGCGGCCCTCATGCTCACTCCTTCTCCGCGCCCCTCATGCTCACTCCTTCACTGCGCCCCTTTATTCTCACTCCTACACCGCGCCCCCTCATGCTCACTCCTTCACCGCGCCCCCTCATGCTCACTCCTTCACCGCGCCCCCTCATGCTCACTCCTTCACCGCGCCCCCTCATGCTCACTCCTTCACCGCGCCCCCTCATGCTCACTCCTTCACCGCGCCCCCTCATGCTCACTCCTTCACCGCGCCCCCTCATGCTCACTCCTTCACCGCGCCCCCTCATGCTCACTCCTACACCGCGCCCCCTCATGCTCCTTCCTACACCGCGCCCCCCCCTCATGCTCCCTCCTACACCGCGCCCCCCCCTCATGCTCCCTCCTACACCGCGCCCCCCCATGCTCACTCCTTCACCGTGCCCCCCCTCATGCTCATTCCTTCCCCGAGCCCCCCCCTCATGCTCCCTCCTTCACCGCGCCCCCCCTCATGCTCCCTCCTTCACCGCGCCCCATCATGCTCCCTCCTTCACCGCGCCCCATCATGCTCCCTCCTTCACCGCGCCCCATCATGCTCCCTCCTTCACCGCGCCCCATCATGCTCCCTCCTTCACCACGCCCCCTAATGCTCACTCCTTCACCGCGGCCCTCATGCTCACTCCTTCACTGCGCCCCTTTATACTCACTTCTTCACCGTGCCCCCTCATGCTCACTCCTTCACCATGCCCTGCTATACTCACTTCTTCACCGTGCCCCCTCATGCTCACTTCTTCACCACGCCCCATCATGCTCCCTCCTTCACCGCGCCCCCTCATGCTCACTTCTTCACCAAGTCCACTCATGTCATGCTCACACCTTCACCGCACCCCCTCATGCTCACTCCTTCACCGCACCCCCTCATGCTCACTCCTTCACCACGCCCCCTCATGCTCACTCCTTCATCGCACCTCCTCATGCTCACCCCTTCACCACGCCCACTCATGCTCACTCCTTCCACCTCCTCATGCTCACTCCTTCACAACGACCACTCATGCTCACTCCTTCATCGCACCTCATGTTCCCTCATGTTTACTCCTTCACCACATCAACTCATGCTCACTCCTTCATCGCACCTCCTCATGCTCACTCCTTCACCGCACCCCCTCATGCTCACTCCTTCACTGCGGCTCCTCATGCTCACTCCTTCACTGCACCTCCTCATGCTCACTCCTTCACTGCACCTCCTCATGCTCACTCCTTCGTCGCACTTCCTCATGCTCACTCCTTCGTCGCACCTCCTCATGCTCACTCCTTCACGTCCACTCATGCTCACTCCTTCATCGCACCTCCTCATGCTCACCCCTTCACCACGCCCACTCATGCTCACTCCTTCCACCTCCTCATGCTCACTCCTTCACCACGACCACTCATGCTCACTCCTTCATCGCACCTCATGTTCCCTCATGTTTACTCCTTCACCACATCAACTCATGCTCACTCCTTCATCGCACCTCCTCATGCTCACTCCTTCACCGCTCCCCCTCATGCTCACTCCTTCACCGCACCCCCTCATTCTCACTCCTTCACCGCACCCCCTCATGCTCACTCCTTCACCGCACCCACTCATGCTCACTCCTTCACTGCGGCTCCTCATGCTCACTCCTTCACCGTGCCCCCTCATGCTCACTCCTTCACCGCACCCCCTCATGCTCACTCCTTCACTGCGGCTCCTCATGCTCACTCCTTCACTGCACCTCCTCATGCTCACTCCTTCGTCGCACTTCCTCATGCTCACTCCTTCGTCGCACCTCCTCATGCTCACTCCTTCACGTCCACTCATGCTCACTCCTTCATCGCACCTCCTCATGCTCACTCCACAACTGTACCCCACATTCTCGCTCCAATGTGCCCTTTCATACTCAGTCCCCTGCTGTGATACACCCCCATTCACAATCCACCACTGTGGCCCCTCATACTCAATCCATCACTGCTCCCCCACTCATACTCACTCCACCACCTCATTCTTAATAAACCGTTGTGCCCCCTTATACTCACTCCTCTATGAGGACATCATTAAGTTTCTTCAGGTTGTCTCTTTCGCCCCCATGCACCACAACTCTTTTGGGCATGTAGTTCTCGTCTGTAGAGTCAACCGTCAGCAGCAGCTTTCTGTGGGCACAGGGTGAGACGGAGAGCTTACACTCTACAGAAATCGCAGTCTACATTGTAACATACAATATCACCAACCACTGTTCAGACCTACAGTAATGAAACGGACTCAACGCATCTAAAAGGATGTTCACCCCAACTACATACCCCCCCATCCCGTCCACTCGACAGAGACAGGCAGATCATGCTGGGATTTGTACAGCACTGTAAAGCCCGGAAGATGCCTACCCCTGGTCTGAATTTTCCATTGTAAGACAACGGGACAATAGGTAAACCTGGTGGACAAGTGGGCGGGAGCCGTTGCTAGATGGGATATAATCTGGGTTAGATGTCTGGGATGTGACACACTAATAATAAAAGTGTTAGGGCAATGAGGTGAGTAAGAATGGCTGAGGTTCCTAATGTGAATGACAAAGGAGTGAGAGGAGATACAAACAGGCTGATAACAGAGAACACTTGCTTGACAATGGTGCCTTCCTTCATGTGCAGTTGGATCCAGTGCTGCCCGTGAGACCCGTCGCTCTCCCAGTAAGTGTCGTGGTAGCCGTCCGTCAGGCAAGACAGGTTATTATCATCCTGCGATGAGAGAGCTCACAAATCAGGCTCTGACTGGGCTAATAAATCTCCCAAAACTTTCTATATCCTATATAGCTTCAATAAGGCTAACCCCCCTCTCCCTTCCCATGAGCAAAGAGCGATCCTGCACCTTCAGTGTACATCATGAATTAGGTCTTCTGTGTGTAGCTACAGGCTCAGCACCTGCTGGTGTCTCAGATGGGACTGCTCCGAGCCGACTGTTCCCATTTTTCCACGTTTCAGTGAAACCTATAAACACTATGAGGGGTATTCAATATGAAACGTAAACTTCGCTGTCAAAGTTTACGTTTCATATCAGAGCTTTTACATGGGATAAAGTATCGGGCGCGCGCCAGCTTATCCCCGTATTCAATACGAAACCTACGAAAACGGGAGCCTGCGAAGTGGGATTTGCGTTAAATTACGAAATTTTTCTTAAAAAAATTGTAGGACCCCCCTAAAGCTGTAAAAACATGGGGGATCACTATGGGTACCCCCGTTTTAGTCGGGGATTTAAATAGTCGCAGCAGGTGTTTTTTTCCCGACATTGAAGAAGTGATGCAGAAGAGCACTTAGGTTATTTTTTTTTCGTTTTTTTAAGTGGTCCCATCAAATTTGGGGTACATGAAAATGGGTACTAGCATATTTTTATGTCCCTAAAGTAAGTTTTTAAAAATTCTGCATCTATGCACCTGCCGCTAATAGCCTATTCTAGAATACACCTGACGCTAATAACCTATTCTAGAATACACCTGCCGCTAATAGCCTATTCTAGAATACACCTGCCGCTAATAGCCTATTCTAGAATACACCTGCCGCTAATAGCCTTTTATAGAATACACCTGCCGATAATAGCCTTTTCTAGAATACACCTGCCGCTAATAGCCTATTCTAGAATACACCTGCCGCTAATAGCCTACTCTAGAATACACCTGCCGCTTATAGCCTTTTCTAGAATACACCTGCCGCTAATAGCCTTTTCTAGAATACACCTGCCGCTAATAGCCTTTTCTAGAATACACCTGCCGCTAATAGCCTTTTCTAGAATACACCTGCCGCTAATAGCCTATTCTAGAATACACCTGCCGCTTATAGCCCTTTCTAGAATACACCTGCCGCTAATAGCCTTTTCTAGAATACACCTGCCGCTAATAGCCTATTCTAGAATACACCTGCCGCTAATAGCCTATTCTAGAATACACCTGACGCTAATAGCCTACTCTAGAATACACCTGCCGCATACTTGCAGAATAGCCCTGAACCTATTTCCCTATTTTTAAACACTTTTTTCCCATTTTTTTTTTTTTCACCCCAATTTTTAAATTAATTTTTTGGGGTGTCCCTATTTTTTTTTTTTTTTTTTGACACACTTCTTTTTAAAATGTCATTCCCAGGGGTGCAGGCTATTTTTTTTAAGCCTGCACCCCTAAACCCCAATTCTGCACTTTTTTTCGACACCTATTCAGTGGTGAAAAGTTATCCCCGTTTCTTTTCAAAGACTTTTCGAACCTGCGAAAAGTCTTTGAAATTGAATACGGTGTAAAACTAAAACCTGCGATAATGACGTCATAGGTGCGATATTAACGCAAAAACGGACTTATCGCTCCATATTGAATTCCCCTATATATAACCACGGCCTATAATAAGATTCTGCTAATATGCACGTAGTCTAGAAATAACATTATCACACTATTCTTTCAGACTTCCCTTTGTAATTACATCCATTTGTTTGTTTTGTTACTATCAAGCAAGATGTGTATTATCTATATGTTAGGGCAATTTTAGAGAAAAAAAAAAAAAAATCAGGACGGGTTTTATTTTTGGGGAAATAGGTTCAGAGACGTAATTAGAAACTGGATTTCCAGGCAGAGGTACAGTGCAGTGAGAGGGGAAGCAGTCGGGAAGCCGACAGACATAATCCCGACCACCGGCTGCCCGACTGTCTAATCCCGGCGTCGAAACCCCAAAGCCTGTCATTAGTCCTACGCCGGGAGCCCGACACCCGGCTTACCGATCGAGGGAGGGGGGGAGGATTAGGCATCCCTCCCCGGGAGGTTAGGTTTAGGCTAGGGAAAGGGGGGGTTAGGCACCCCCCGGGGGGAGGTTAGGGTTAGGAACCCCCCCGGGAGACTTAGGGTTAGGCTGCGAGTAACAGGGGGTTAGAGTTAGGCACTTGGGGGGAGGTTAGGGTTAGGCACCTCCCCCGGGAGACTTAGGGATAGGCTGCGAGGAAGGGGGGGGGGGGTTAGAGTTAGGCACTTGGGAAGAGGTTAGGGTTAGGCACCCCTAAAGGAGGGTTAGGGATAGAATTAGGTTAGGTTATACTTACCTTTGGACGTTCGGGATCTTCACCCCTGCCGGGCTTCCGCTGTTGGGATTTGAACAGCCGGCGGTAAATCATACTGATTCCAGTGAGAGCCAAAGGACTATTCAGTCTCTCCTGTTATCCAACCGTTCACAGGGCAATAACAATTTCTAAAGATAAAGCGCCAGGTTCTATGTGACAAGCGATGGTTAATGGTCTGGCGTTGGGGGATCAGATCAGTTTATAGGACCCTCTCATGTCATAAGTGGACTTACCGTGGCTGAGGACACGTTAATACTCTCCACAAACTGTTTCATGTTCCCTAAGCTCTCATCCTCCTTCCCCACATGTTCACACAGGAAGTGAACCAAATCCTCGTCGCACTCGTAGGTCCAGGAGGGAGGCACAAATCTGTCGGACAGAGAGAAGTAGCTTTATGAATGGTCCCGGGATCTTTAAGCACAGCTAGAATAATATAGGCCTTCCCTGATATACAGAGTGTAATTCCGTAGAACTATAGGGGTCAAATGACAAACTTTTCAATCAGAACGGGGATCTATGGTGAAGCCGATCATCTCAGCGTGTGTACGCGGCACACAGCGCCGATTAATTTTTCAAAACCAGTCAGATCGGATCTGGCCTGCTCCACGAGATTTCTCCAAAACGATGAACTGACATTGTCTAATGTGTGCGCATTTCTGATCTGTCCGACTGCTCTACTAACAGTTCATTTAAAAATGTAACCTTTGTGACGATCTGAGGGTAGATCAAGGGTGTGTGAGGTGTACCTAGCATAAGTGAGAACGCTGGAGGCTACAGGAAAATGGAGGACGTCCAAAACGTGGGTATCCCTGGGAGGTACATTACAGAGAGAGCAATGAGCGTTTCTAATTCGGAGTGAGAGCTTTCCTCAGCTCAGGGTGATCAGCGTCCCCCCCATAACTACAGGTCAAAGGGCAGCAAATTATTACCGTAATTTCTGTACAGCCTCCGCATCTGGTTGGGTACTTATGGGTTTTCTGCCCAGGCGCATGGAGTATGTAGCGTCCACAACCTCCTCCCATCTGCAGAGGGTAAGTGAGAGTCAGCACAGAACAGCGGCAGGTCAGTAGACGTATACTCTTCCCAGGCATGTGCAGATAACCAGGGATAATGGTTTACTCCTCATTGTTTAACAAGTACCTGCTGATGGGCCTGTAATCAATTCCAAATAACTGCTGCTGTTTGGTGGTCTTATCGGGAGACTCCACGGGGACCAGCTTGTCACCCCCCTCTTCTTGTCTGCAGAGTAGGACCCATCCCTCTGTCATATCACAGCTACTTCTGTATTCATCCATCTGCTCCTGCATAAAAGAGACCAGCGGGGTTACACAGAACATGGGGGCACTTTATACATTATTATACATAGATTGCTCTGGAGATAGCGGTCTATAGAATGACATCATAACGTAAAGTATTCTGGTCATACAGCCAGAGAAATATACACAGTAATTAACGCACATACCATCCTAGATTAAGTACGTCATCTCTACTACCTGCTAAAATACCTTACACAGTATGTGAATAAGGAGGAAGTGTGGGCTGAAGATCTTCAGCCACTCCCATGTGATCACCCAGAGCTGACATGCTGGAACCTATCAGACTTCCTAAATCACGATGATGTCACGGAAAAAGGGGAGGAAGTACAAGAGGACTTCATGGCGGGGCCAAAATGATCGCCCTGCAGAGCTTTAAGAACAAAGTAAAGATTTCACGGAGAAACTTTAGTAAACATGGCCTGGACCGAGAGGGCCGAAACACACAGAGGGTGCGTAGGGTCAGTTCCGAGTCCGCTGGAGGAATAGAAGAAGAACATAAAGATGGAAAACTCCAGGCAGTAATCTGTGTTTCTTGCATAAATGAAGCTGTGGGCTATTCTCTGCAGGTTGGAGCTGAAAATGTAAAGCGGCACTAACATTCAGTGCAAAGCATGCCTGGCTTTACACTGAATGTTAGTGCTGCTTTAAACTTTCAGCTCCAAGCCGCCAAGAAGTGGCAGCTTACAAAAGTCGCCGTTTTGTAAATATAGCGCCTATGTCTTCCAAACTCTGTGCTAGATGTGGGGAGAGGAGAGTGTCTAAGTCACAAAGTCACCTACCCATTACTTTTAAGAATCAGAGCTTCAGGAGCCACGTCGTTGTCAGATCTTTTAGGCTTTGACAAAAAGGTGGCCTTGGAAAATAAAAGGTTTGGATGATGAATGGATACCATAACTAGATCGGCATAGCAGGACTGTATGGGACAATCTTGGACTGATAATTTACCCCCAGGTCCCAGAATGCGGCCAAATAAAAAGAGAGTCTGTGAATGATCTGTGACACCAGCAGAACTAGCCCTGGGTAAGCTATGCTACCCATCTATGAGATCTGACACACCTCGGGATAAAGGGGCTGGTCATTCCCTCCTTCTTGCCTAACACATCATGGATGGAAATGATCGAGACGTCTAGGACGTAGGCCCTCATTCAGAGGCGCTCTGAATGTGGGCGGCCGCTTGTGTTTCAAGTGCGGCCTCCTGGTTGCTAGCTAAGCTGTGGGTTACCGACCGACCAGGTTGATGGTCGCGATGGATCGGGGCTTGCGACAAGACCCTAAGGTCGAGCAGGAAGCACCCCACTGACATCACTGCTGATGTCAGTGCGGCCGCCCACAAAACGGCAGGTGTTCCTTAAGGAACACCTCCGTTTGTGTAACCTCCCCCCCTCCCCGCCTACTAAAAGGGGCAAACTGTCGATCAAGATCGACAGCCGCCCCGTTGGTAGCGAGCCCCGGAGCGAGAGAATTTCTCTCTCGCTCAGGGGCTTGCGCACGCGCAGTGCGGCCGCTGCGTGTGTGCAGGGCCTAAACATCGACCCGCTTGCGAGCACTCAGCGCTTGCGACCGGGTCTGAATAAGGTCCATAGTACTTTGCCCATATTACGGACAAGAATACGTTTTTTTTTTTTTTTTTCTGTGCATCTTTAAATGTCATTTTTAATTCTGGGATCAATAAATAAATCAATGGATGTTAGAATTGTGCAAGCGGCCATCAGATTCTCACCTTGCTAAGCTTCACCCAGAGGCCGTTAGCATTGCCGTATTCCTCCCCCGTGGCCCTGATGCAGCTTCCTTTCTGGACTTCAACAGTGGCACGTGAAAGTTTTTTAAGGTTCTGCTTGGAGTACCCCGGGGCCTCCCACACCGTCAGCAGAGAGCGGGAGGCAGACAAGGCGCTGAGGTCCTTGCAGATCTTGTACTGTACTTCTCCAGGGACATAGCACAGGGCTTCAGGGAGCGGCTGTGCACGGCGGAAGCAGTCAATACACTCCAGGACGCAGCGGATCTGGCCCAGGAGCCGGCGCGGGTTATTGTGGTCCTGCATAGCTGGGGTAGTCATGGGAGTTGAAGAAGGGGGCTGAATCTTTTACTGAAACAACTGGAAACAATGAGACAATAATAGTTATTATAACAGTAGTCTTCATTCTAGCAATCTGCACCTATCACAACCCGTGCAGTTCCTCTTACCTGCCCGGGGTGTCACCCAGACGGGAAAGAGGAATTACAGAAGAAAAGGGCATTCCCTCCAGCACACTGCAACAATATCAGCAAAACCTACTTGAACCCTACATGATAATAGAAATTCAGAGGTATTAGTTGCATACATTTGCAAATATATGATTAAGCACCGGGCCAGCGTCAAGGCTCCTCTATACCAGCATCCTTAACATTAAGGGGTTCATGTATAAGGCGCAGGGCAGAGCAGAATAATAATAGTAACATATACCTCCTGTGGGTCCCAGAATCTCGTTTTGCGGCCAATAATATACACATATAGAAAACACTGTATTGTGTTGGGATCAGAACAATTCCACACTGGCATATAGGGTAACAGGTAGCAATGTTTAAGCATTGATGGTTTAGAGACACAATAGAACTAAATCAGTTCTATTTCATGACAGCAAAGTGCCCCCGGAATGGCCAGTATCGTCGCATCCAATATATGTGCAGTGGAAAATTGTGGAAAATTAGTGAGGTTTGTCTACCGGAATAGACGCAACCAGACACCACAGTGATGTCCAAAAGCATATCACAAGGAACAGATCCCCCCCCAGTGCACATTAATTGACCATGTGTAAGGATTAGTGAACAAAATACATATTTATCAACATCATTTAATGTATGTAACATCTAGTGGGGATGAGCAAGATGCAAAGTACAGTAACCCTTGGTAACCAGCCAGCGATTAAGTCACCTGACATTAAATTGGTTGCTATGTGTCGCAGAATATTTGCAGCATGTGGTGAATTGTGACTGATGTTCTGCACTGACCACACCAGGAAACTCTCTGATAGAACTAGTGACTCATATAATAATTTACTTATATCACCAGCTCTCTCCATCTGAGATAACAAAGATGAATCATGGTTTATAACCACCTATACCAGCATGTGACACTGTGTTCCAGGTGTACCGATAGAGCGCAGGGAGTGTAACCAGCCCTCTATGTCTGTCTGTCCTGATGACATTTAGGGGCCGATTCAATTCTCCATGGGTGCGATGTGCTGTTCCGAAACGGCACATCGTGGCCATCAACATCGCACCCCATTGATCTGAACAGGAAACAGTCGATGTCAGAGTTATTGTAATTGGCCGATATATGTGCGCCGCCAAGCGCTCTGACAATGCTCTTCGGCGCACTGCATTTAATTGAAGTACCCTCATATGGTGTATGGGCTGTCTTTACATACACAATATATAGCATGATCATGATGTTGGTAATATAGTCACTAGGTTTAAAGAAGGCAATTTTTTTTTAAACAGGCAAAGCCAACCTAGCACACATACATCTAAAGGAGGCTGCCAGTGTATATACAGGGCACACATACACCTAAAGGAGGCTGCCAGTGTATATACAGGGCACACATAAATCTAGAGGAGACTGCCAGTGTATATACAGGGCCCACATACTTCTAGAGGAGGCTGCCAGTGTATATACAAGGGCACACATACATCTAGAGGAGGCTGCCAGTGTATATACAGGGCACACATACATCTAAAGGAGGCTGCCAGTGTATATACAGGGCACACCTTCATATAGAGGGGGCTGCCAGTGTATATACAGGGCACACATACATATAGAGGAGGCTGCCAGTGTATATACAGGGCACACATACATATAGAGGAGGCTGCCAGTGTATATACAGGGCACACATACATATAGAGGAGGCTGCCAGTGTATATACAGGGCACACATACATCTAGAGGAGGCTGCCAGTGTATATACAGGGCACACATACATCTAGAGGAGGCTGCCAGTGTATATACAGGGCACACATACATCTAGAGGAGGCTGCCAGTGTATATACAGGGCACACCTTCATATAGAGGGGGCTGCCAGTGTATATACAGGGCACACATACATATAGAGGGGGCTGCCAGTGTATATACAGGGCACACATACATATAGAGGAGGCTGCCAGTGTATATACAGGGCACACATACATATAGAGGAGGCTGCCAGTGTATATACAGGGCACACATACATATAGAGGAGGCTGCCAGTGTATATACAGGGCACACATACATATAGAGGAGGCTGCCAGTGTATATACAGGGCACACCTACATATAGAGGAGGCTGCCAGTGTATATACAGGGCACACATAAATCTAGAGGAGGCTGCCAGTGTATATACAGGGCACACATACATATAGAGGGGGCTGCCAGTGTATATACAGGGCACACATACATCTAGAGGAGGCTGCCAGTGTATATACAGGGCACACATACATCTAGAGGAGGCTGCCAGTGTATATACATACAGGGCACACATACATATAGAGGAGGCTGCCAGTGTATATACAGGGCACACATAAATCTAGAGGACACTGCCAGTGTATATACAGGGCCCACATACTTCTAGAGGAGGCTGCCAGTGTATATACAAGGGCACACATACATCTAGAGGAGGCTGCCAGTGTATATACAGGGCACACATACATCTAAAGGAGGCTGCCAGTGTATATACAGGGCACACCTTCATATAGAGGGGGCTGCCAGTGTATATACAGGGCACACATACATATAGAGGAGGCTGCCAGTGTATATACAGGGCACACATACATATAGAGGAGGCTGCCAGTGTATATACAGGGCACACATACACCTAAAGGAGGCTGCCAGTGTATATACAGGGCACACATAAATCTAGAGGAGACTGCCAGTGTATATACAGGGCCCACATACTTCTAGAGGAGGCTGCCAGTGTATATACAAGGGCACACATACATCTAGAGGAGGCTGCCAGTGTATATACAGGGCACACATACATCTAAAGGAGGCTGCCAGTGTATATACAGGGCACACCTTCATATAGAGGGGGCTGCCAGTGTATATACAGGGCACACATACATATAGAGGAGGCTGCCAGTGTATATACAGGGCACACATACATATAGAGGAGGCTGCCAGTGTATATACAGGGCACACATACATATAGAGGAGGCTGCCAGTGTATATACAGGGCACACATACATCTAGAGGAGGCTGCCAGTGTATATACAGGGCACACCTTCATATAGAGAGGGCTGCCAGTGTATATACAGGGCACACATACATATAGAGGGGGCTGCCAGTGTATATACAGGGCACACATACATATAGAGGAGGCTGCCAGTGTATATACAGGGCACACATACATATAGAGGGGGCTGCCAGTGTATATACAGGGCACACATACATATAGAGGGGGCTGCCAGTGTATATACATGGCACACCTTCATATAGAGGGGGCTGCCAGTGTATATACAGGGCACACATACATATAGAGGAGGCTGCCAGTGTATATACAGGGCACACATAAATATAGAGGGGGCTGCCAGTGTATATACAGGGCACACATACATATAGAGGAGGCTGCCAGTGTATATACAGGGCACACATACATATAGAGGGGGCTGCCAGTGTATATACAGGGCACACATAAATCTAGAGGAGGCTGCCAGTGTATATACAGGGCACACATACATTTAAAGGAGGCTGCCAGTGTATATACAGGGCACACATACATTTAAAGGAGGCTGCCAGTGTATATACAGGGCACACATACATATAGAGGAGGCTGCCAGTGTATATACAGGGCACACATACATATAGAGGAGGCTGCCAGTGTATATACAGGGCACACCTACATATAGAGGAGGCTGCCAGTGTATATACAGGGCACACATAAATCTAGAGGAGGCTGCCAGTGTATATACAGGGCACACATACATATAGAGGAGGCTGCCAGTGTATTTACAGGGCACACCTACATATAGAGGAGGCTGCCAGTGTATATACAGGGCACACCTACATATAGAGGAGGCTGCCAGTGTATATACAGGGCACACCTTCATATAGAGGGGGCTGCCAGTGTATATACAGGGCACACCTACATCTAGAGGAGGCTGCCAGTGTATATACAGGGCACACCTACATCTAGAGGAGACTGCCTGTGTACATACAGGGCACAAATACATCTAGAGGAGGCTGCCAGTGTAATGGGCAATTACCAGGTGCAGGAGAATATACGGGCACCGGGCGCTGCTCTCCTCCTCCCGGGATCTCGGTTCATTACGGTGTAGCCGGAAGATCGAGCAGTAAACCCGGAACTCAGAGTACCGTATGTATCTGTGTAGCTGCGCACAGTTTTCAGGTAACTGAGTACCGTATGTCACTGTGTAGCTGAGCTATAGATGAGCTGAGTCATTGATCTATCTCCAGGAATAACATATTTTATATAATAAATAATAAGCATGTCCTCCTGCTGCTATCACATTACATTATCCCTTCTATTACAGGATATGTAATTTACTACAATTACTCTGTAATTCAGGCTGTGCCCATAGAGCTCAATCCAATTAGATGCGAGTTTGGGATAGTGAGTTTGTATACATAAGCTTACCACCATACTATGGGCCGTATACAATTTGAGGCGAAATGTCGGAATCGGCGATAATTTTTCGCCGATGACGTCATTTTCGGCCTGTTTCCAAAATTCCGTATTCAATTTTATTTACTTTTCGCCGGTGCGAAAAATCAATGTAAAAAAAAACCAGGGATAATTTTTCGCTTGCATTTAGCAGGCAAAAAAAATTGCAGAATTGGGGTTTAGGGGTGCAGGCTTAAAAAAATTAGCCTGCATCCCTGGGAATGGGCCCTTAAAAATAATCTGTGTTCCAAAAAAGTAAAAAAAAAAAAATAATAGGAACACCCCAGAAAATTAATTTCACTTTTGGGGTTTAAAAAATAAAATAAAAATAGGGGTAACACTTTTAGCGGAATGGAGTCCAGAGGGGTTCCTTTATATGCGGCAGGTGTTTTCTTCATTGCGGGTGATAGCGGCAGGTGCATTTTTGCAGAATTTTTAAAAATCATTTAAGGGACTTAAAAATATGCTTGCACCCATTTTCAAATACCCCAAATTTGATGGCCATAGTTATTTTTCCCCAAAAAAACTTCTAAATGCTCTTCTGCATCACCTTCTTCAAAGCCGCATTTATGCACCTGCCGTGGCTACTTAAAAACCCGACTTTCTTCTGCAGGCAAAAACGCGGGTACCCATAGTGATCCCCCAGGTCTGGACATCTTTAGGGGTCCTACAATCATTTCCCGAAAATTCCCGTATTTTTCCGCCGATCCAAATTTCGCCTGAAATTGAATACGGGGAATAGCGGGCACGCGCGCGATACTTTTCCATCTGGAAAACAGGCGAAGGAGGCCAAAAGTTCAGAAGGCAAAAAGTCTGGACTTTTCGCCTCAAATTGAATACGGGCCTATACCTTTACAACGGGACACTCATGAATTACACAGTTTCTGTGCCTGGGTGACCAAGCCTGGATTTCACCTGGTTTAATGAGCCACAAAACCTGTGGAATCCATGAGTGTCCTGGTTTAAAGGGATAGTATGGTAAGCCTATTGTCACACGCCGCCCTGGAGACCCCAGAATCAGACCCCGTCACCTACCTTTGTGGGTGCTGACCCGCGCAGTCTTCTGGCTCCCGCGCTGTGCGCTGTTTCCCTCTCTCTCTGGCCGGTCTCCGCTGTCCTCTGGAAGGTCCCGCTGCTCTGCTGCTCCCACGCTGGCTCCTGCTGGTCGCTGGTCCCCCCTGACTTCTTCTGAGAAGCGCTGTCCTCCGGTCCATGGGCGCGGCCATCTTGGATTGCCCATGTGACATGCTACCACCAATGAGGAGTCTTCTCCTTCTCTCTCAGCCTGTCAGCTCCCAGCGTCCACTATATAAGGTTCCCCAATGCTGACACAAGTTGCCAGTGCAACTAGTTTCCTAGTGAGCTTTCCCACTGTGCTCCAGTCGCTCCACGTAGCCACCCAGCTACCAACGTCTACCAACGGCTATCCAGCCACTCCACGTAGCCACCCAGCTACCAACGTCTACCAACGGCTATCCAGCCACTCCACGTAGCCACCCAGCTACCAACGTCTACACACGGCTGTCCAGCCGCTCCACGTAGCCACCCAGCTACCAACGTCTACCCACGGCTATCCAGCCGCTCCACGTAGCCACCCAGCTACCAACGTCTACCCACGGCTATCCAGCCGCTTCACGTAGCCACCCAGCTACCAACGTCTACCCACGGCTATCCAGCCGCTCCACGTAGCCACCCAGCTACCAATGTCTACCCACGGCTATCCAGCCGCTCCACGTAGCCACCCAGCTACCAACGTCTACCAACGGCTATCCAGCCGCTCCACGTAGCCACCCAGCTACCAACGTCTACCCACGGCTATCCAGCCACTCCACTTGGTCACCCAGCTACCAACGTCTACCCACGGCTATCCAGCCGCTCCACGTAGCTTCTCAGTTCCTAACGTCCACACAAGGCTATCCAGTCTTTCCAAGTGGCTTCCAAGCTACCACACCACTTCTAGCAGTACTCAAATTCCCTATTAGTTCACTGCTTCCTCTCATGCGGAGGAATTTTATTAAACCAAGTCTCCTCCTGCGGGCGTCTGAGCCAAGTGATACAGGTCCAAGGCCCAGTCCGGGAACACAGTCTTTAAATCCCACGATTGTGACAGTTTGCACTGGCCAGATGGACTCGGCAAGTGGTCAAGACAGGAGACCTCTCAGGCCCAGTTGATCCAGTTCATCCAAGATATGTCGTCACGCTTGGACAACATTCAGTCCTTATTGGCTCATCCCGCTCCCGCTGGCTCCCAAGCTGCCTCTCCTCCTGTGGTGTCACCTGCTCCCCGCTTCTACCTCCTGCTCGTCTTCAGCTTTCCCCTCCGAGTAAGTTCGATGGCAACCCCAAATTATGCAGGGGTTTTTTAAACCAATGCTAAATCCAGTTCGAGCTACAATCAGCCAATTTTCCAACAGCCAGAACCAGGGTGGCATATATCATCTCTCTGCTCTCTGGCCAAGCACTCGACTGGGTCTCGCCCCTTTGGGAGAAATCGGATCCTTTGCTCTCCAACTACCCTGAAGTTATTTCCACATTTCGCAAGATCTTTGACGAACCTGGAAGAACCACTTCCGCATCAGCTGATATTCTACGCCTCCGTCAGGGTAGCAGGACCGTCGGTCAATATGTAGTCCAGTTCCAAACTCTGGCCTCAGAACTCAATTGGAACGAGGACGCTCGCATCGCTGCCTTCTGGAGTGGTTTTTCAGAAAGACTCAAAGACGACCTAGCTTCCCGTGACCTTCCAACCAATTTGGATGATTTAATTTCCCTTTGCAACAAGGTGGATCTTCGTCACAGGGAGCGTGCCTTGGAAAGAGGCAAACTTGAACGCGGAAGGCCACGTCCAGCTTCCCATTTACCCTCTCCTCCTATGGGCGAAGAACCCATGCAGGTCAACCGCTCTCGTCTATCGGCTGAGGAACGACAGAAAAGGCAGAGACAGAACCTCTGTATGTACTGCGGATCTCCTCAACACTTAGTTAGATCCTGTCCCATCCGTCCAATTCGTCCGGGAAACGCCTCCTCCTAACTTATGACAGAGAGGTTAAGTTAGGAGTTGCCATTGAATCACATAGGAAGTCTGATTCCACCATCCAGGCTCACTTAAAGCTTCCCCGAGGTTCCAAAGCTGTATTAGCTCTTCTGGATTCTGGAGCAGCAGAGAACTTTGTTACTACGGACTTTGCCCAGAAACATCAAATCCCCATAGAAGCGTTGCCTCGGGTCATCACTTTAACCGCCATCGATGGTAGTCGCATTACTAGTGGAACCATCACCCATCGTACAGCACCACTTAGACTTACCTTTGGGGTGCTCCATACCGAACAACTGTCCTTCCTAGTGATTCCCAAAGCCTCTCATTCTTTAGTCCTTGGACTACCCTGGCTACAGAGACATTCACCACAAATTGACTGGACCACCATGCAAATAACCTCTTGGGGTTCCAATTGCTTCAAAGGCTGCCTTCAGCGGGTAGTACCTGTCCGATCTTCTGTCATACAGGATTCTACTGACCTGCCCCAAGCTTATGGTGGGTTTTTGGATGTCTTCAGCAAACAGAGTGCAGACCTATTACCTCCCTATCGTGATTGGGACTGCCCCATAGATCTAATTCCCGGGAAGAATCCTCCTAGAGGCCGAACCTACCCTCTATCGCTCCCTGAGACTCAAACTATGTCGGAGTACATTAAAGAGAACTTAAGTAAAGGCTTCATTCGACCCTCCACGTCTCCAGCCGGGGCTGGATTTTTCTTTGTAAAAAAGAAAGACAGTGGGCTGTGCCCGTGTATTGACTACCGGGGTCTTAATGAGTTAACTATTAAGAATCGCTACCCTCTTCCTCTCATAACAGAGTTGTTCGATAGAGTCAAGGGAGCCACAGTTTTTACCAAACTCGACCTAAGAGGGGCCTATAATTTAATTCGTATCCGTCCAGGCAATGAATGGAAAACGGCCTTCAACACCAAGGATGGGCACTACGAATATCTCGTTATGACCTTCGGCCTCTGTAATGCTCCAGCCGTCAACGAAATCTTCCGGGATCTTTTGTACAAGAGTGTGGTCGTGTACTTGGACGACATTTTGATTTTTTCTCAAGACCTCCAAACTCATCGAGACCAGGTGAAGGAAGTCCTTCTGAGATTGCGGTCCAATCAACTTTTTTGCAAATTAGAGAAGTGTCTGTTTGAAGTCTCAAGTGTACCATTCCTGGGGTACATCATCTCCGGAACAGGCCTTCAAATGGATTCCTCAAAACTACAAGCCATTCTTGATTGGTCTCTTCCTTCTTCCTTAAAATCCATACAAAGGTTCCTAGGATTCGTCAACTATTATCGCAAGTTTGTGAAAGGTTTTTCAACACTGGTAGCTCCTATTACAGCTCTCACCCGTAAGGGAGCAGATCCAACTAAGTGGCCTGTCGAAGCTACCTCGGCATTTCAACTCCTTAAACAAGCCGTCATCTCCGCTCCCATCTTAAAGCAACCGGATTCCACCCGGCCATTTATCCTGGAGGTGGACGCATCCTCCGAAGGTGTCCGTGCTGTGCTTTCCCAGCGGTTTGAAGATGAAAAACTTCATCCCTGTGGTTTCTTTTCACGGAGGTTTTTGCCTGCAGAAAAAAACGACACCATCGGGGATCAAGAGTTACTCGCCATGAAACTAGCCCTCGAAGAATGGCGATATCTTCTAGAAGGAGCCCATTACCCCATTACCATTTTCACAGACCACAAGAACCTGCTTTATCTTAAATCCGCAAATTGCCTGAACCCTCGTCAAGCCCGGTGGGCAATGTTTTTCTCCAGGTTTAACTTCAAACTCTCCTATCGCCCTGGCTCACAAAACCTCAAAGCAGACGCACTCTCCCGTTCCATGACAAGCGACCCTGATCTACCCATGGAACAGCCCCAACCAATCCTGAATCCAGCTTTCTTCGCCTCCACCAAATTATCTTCTATACCCCCGGTTGGGAAGACCTTCGTCGCTCCAGAACTCCGCAAGAAGTTGCTGCATTGGGCCCATGCTTCCGGGTTCTCTGGACACTTGGGTATGGATAAAACCCTTGAATTCATCCAGCAGTCCTATTGGTGGCCTTCGATGAAAAAGGACGTCAGGTCTTATGTATCATCATGCATCAAATGTGCTCAACACAAAATACCTCGGCGGGTTCCACACGGTCAACTCCAGCCTCTAGCAATTCCATCTAAGCCATGGACTCCCCTCTCTATGGATTTCATCTCTGAGCTTCCTCCATCTCGGGGCCACAACAACATTTGGGTTATCGTGGATTGCTTTTCTAAAATGGCTCATTTTGTACCTCTTACTGGGCTCCCGTCTGCACCTCTACTCGCCCAGAGTTTTATAAAAGAGATCTTCAAGCTCCACGGCCTTCCTCAAGAGATCATCTCAGACAGGGGAGTACAGTTCGTAGCGAAGTTCTGGAGGTCACTCTGCTCAACCCTTCAAATTAAACTAAAATTTTCTACCGCTTATCACCCCCAGACCAATGGTCAGACCGAAAGGGTCAATCAAGACCTGGAACAATTCCGGCGCACTTTTGTCTCCTTTTCCCAAGATGACTGGATTGACCTTCTTCCTTGGGCCGAATTTGCTCACAATAATCATTATCACACATCCACCAACTCAACTCCTTTTTTTACAGTTTTTGGTCATTATCCTCGAGTGCCAGATTTTCCTCTTCTTCCAACATTAGATGTGCCCGCGGCCAAAATGTCTCTTCAACGGTTCTCCAACATCTGGGAAAAGGTTCGTTCCTCTCTGACTAAAACCTCAGCCCAGTACAAGAGATTTGCTGACCGCCAAAGACGAGCGGTTCCCAATTTCCAACCTGGGGATATGGTCTGGCTCTCTACCCGAAACCTAAGACTCCGAGTTCCCTCAATGAAATTTGCCCCGCGGTACATTGGTCCATTCCCAATCGTCAAAGTCTTGAATCCTGTGGCCTACAAGCTAAAACTTCCTCCTTTTCTTCGCATTCCAAGTTCTTTCCATATTTCTCTTCTAAAACCACTGGTCTTAAACGATTTTAGAAGGTCCTTCCCAAAGCTTCTAGTGTTCAAACACAACAAGGAGAGGAGTTCGAAGTTGACAGAATCTTAGATTCCCATTGTCGATACAATCGTCTTCAATACCTCATCGACTGGAAAAATTATGGTCCGGAAGAACGAATCTGGATAAATGCCTCTGATGTCCATGCGCTCCGTCTGGTCAAAGCGTTCCATATGAAATTTCCTCATAAACCAAGGAAGTGTCCAGTGGCCACTCATGAAGGGGGTACTGTCACATGCCGCCCTGGAGACCCCAGAATCAGACCCCATCAACTACCTTTGCGGGTGCTGACCCGCGCTGTCTTCCGGCTCCCGCGCTGTGCGCTGCTTCCCTCTCTCTCTGGCCGGTCTCCGCTGTCCTCTGGAAGGTCCCGCTGCTCTGCTGCTCCCACGCTGGCTCCTGCTGGTCGCTGGTCCCCGCTGACTTCTTCTGAGAAGCGCTGTCCTCCGGTCCATGGGCGTGGCCATCTTGGATTGCCCATGTGACATGCTACCACCAATGAGGAGTCTTCTCCTTCTCTCTCAGCCTGTCAGCTCCCAGCGTCCACTATATAAGGTTCCCCAATGCTGACACAAGTTGCCAGTGCAACTAGTTTCCTAGTGAGCTTTCCCACTGTGCTCCAGTCACTCCACGTAGCCACCCAGCTACCAACGTCTACCAACGGCTATCCAGCCACTCCACGTAGCCACCCAGCTACCAACGTCTACCCATGGCTATCCAGCCGCTCCACGTAGCCACCCAGCTACCAACGTCTACCCACGGCTATCCAGCCGCTCCACGTAGCCACCCAGCTACCAATGTCTACCCACGGCTATCCAGCCGCTCCACGTAGCCACCCAGCTACCAACGTCTACCCACGGCTATCCAGCCGCTCCACGTAGCCACCCAGCTACCAACGTCTACCAACGGCTATCCAGCCGCTCCACGTAGCCACCCAGCTACCAACATCTACCCACGGCTATCCAGCCGCTCCACGTAGCCACCCAGCTACCAACGTCTACCCACGGCTATCCAGCCGCTCCACGTAGCCACCCAGCTACCAACGTCTACCCACGGCTATCCAGCCGCTCCACGTAGCCACCCAGCTACCAACGTCTACCAACGGCTATCCAGCCACTCCACGTAGCCACCCAGCTACCAACGTCTACCCACGGCTATCCAGCCGCTCCACGTAGTCACCCAGCTACCATCGTCTACCCACGGCTATCCAGCCGCTCCACATAGCTTCACAGCTCCTAACGTCTACACAAGGCTATCCAGTCTTTCCAAGTGGCTTCCAAGCTACCACACCACTTCTAGCAGTACTCAAATTCCCTATTAGTTCACTGCTTCCTCTCATGCGGAGGAACTTTATTAAACCACGTCTCCTCCTGCAGGCGTCTGCGCCAAGTGATACAGGTCCAAGGCCCAGTCCAGGAACACAGTCTTTAAATCCCACGATTGTGACACCTATGTATCATGAATCTCGCAGACATCGCAGGAATGCGCACGCCCTAGTGAAGTGGGCAAAATGGGGAGAATTTCCACAGCGATCGTGGGTCCCCGTGTAGGGGGCAGGGCTTAATGCCGTGATTATCCATGAATTGCAACATTTAGTCATGCCCCCTAATTAAATTTAAGCCAATCGTGGCAATTTCCCATAATGGGGGTAGGGCTTAATGACTAAAACCATCAGGCCCCGCCCCCATCACAGCCCACCTGCTTCTCCCAGGGAGGAGAAGCAAAAGGTAGACAAGTATGCCTTATTCCTGTCGAAGCCGGATGATTGGCTGAGATCAGATCTTTAAAAATATCTGAAGACGCCATGTTTGCGTTGTCTGCATGACGCCATCTGGCGTAGTCAGTATAATATCATTCTGCATGGCGCTATTTTAACGTTGTGTACATCTGCCGTGTTACTGCACACTGTTAAAGTCTTTACATAATAAATGTGCATGAATACACATATATATTTAAAGACTTTATATATTCAGTGCTGACAGACAAGTCTTGTGGACATGTCTGGAACTAGTAATTGGAATACACAAAGATACTGTGAGGTACAGACGAGTGTTTTAACTGAACCACGGTCTTTAAGTCTGACTATCATTGTATGCCTAAACCAACTTGCATTTACATTTGCAAGTAGACTGGAGAGTCCTTTGATTACATTGTGATTCCATCAAGTGTCTGCTGGCCATCTCTGATAACATCTCTGACAGTTCAGACAGAAGTAATAATAAAACCAGTTACTGTTTAAAGCTATATATATATATATATATATTAATATATATATATATTTTTTTTATATATATATATATATATATATATATAATATATATATACTTAAATGATCGCATGTGTATCCACAATGCGTGCACACATATACACAGATGCTATTATAAATAAAAACACACACACACCGCATGTTTTGTCTGTACACAACCCCTGCGCACCTTTTATGCTGCATGAAGACACACAACGCATACTTATATCATAAATATACACGAACTTATAAAAAGATTCCTCCACATTAAAGGCTTAATATTAGAGGTTATATTAGTGAGTAATTATGTTGTGAAATGTAATGTATATGATATTTAAGGTACATAAGCTAGTAAACATATCATGTTTGGTACTATTCTAAAGCACTGTTTGTTTGCAGGGTTCCGGTTCAACCCGCAAGGAAATCGCATTATGCGTTCGCAAGATTTGAACAATATGAAAATAGTGGTTAGAATGTGAAAATGTATGAAGTGTTTATTTATTAGTTTAAACCAGTTCTTCGGCGGGAAAACCACACAAAGCAACATCTGAGGAACTGGGACATACCCCTAGTGATGCTACATGAACTGTCCAATGACCTGCATCGTACCAGAATGTCCACGAGCAAGATCCAATGGAAACCTGTGTGATAGGATCACTGGTAAAGTGGTCTGTGGCAGGTACATTTGTCCCAGATTCCTGTCTTTGTGTTTTAAACCCACAGGAGAAAGTCTGCAGTGTAGCAGGCTTGAGTTTCGGCTTTTTGAAAAGCCGGTTTGGGACCTGGGGGTTGTGGGTGAGAGGAGAGGGAGGGCTCCACCCACGGCCACTCCAGGTTTTGGTTCTCGCAGCCTGGTAACAGGCTTGTTAGTTTTTCACCTGAGAGTGGCCAATATAAGCCTAGTGTGTTTAGGGCTGATGATCTCACCTGGGAGAGCAGACAGGGAGTTTGCTCAGAGACACTTGGAAAACCTATCTGTGAGTACTGTGCTGTGCTTTGTTGCTGGCGAGGGTATTAGGCCCTGCCAGGTTCTGGTAGTGAGGGAACTACCTGTGAAGTTAGTGCCCCGACAGGGCTAGGATTTATATTTATGTTTTCTTTATGTTTCTAACATTGTACAATAAAGACTGGCGCTGACCAGCTTGTACTTGCATCCAGACTGGTGTGCTGCTTCCCTGCTGCTGTGTGTGTGTGTAAGGAAGGAGTCCTCTACCCAGGAGAGGGACCCCCTAACCTAACTGTGTCACAATATGGTGGAGAATGCGGGCACCCACACACACTGAAGTTGCAGCAAGAGGAAAACTTTCCGTTTAAAAATGAAAGGGACAGACACCCAATTTGTGAGTGTGGAAATAACGCTGTGTCCTTGGAGTCCCATAGAGGAGGCGTCAGCCCATGCTCAGAGAGGCAAGGTTCAGCTTCCAACCTACACCCCAGGACAAAATGGAGGACATTATTAAAGCCCTGCTCCAAGCTACAGCAGCTCAGCAGGAATCTACCAGGGCTCTGCAGGAATCCACCAGGGTGCAACTGTTGGCCTTGGAGACAGCCCAGGGGCAACAACAGGTTGCCATCGAGGAAACCCACCGGGCCTTAGCGGAAAACAGCCAGGCCATAAAAGAGGTGGTACAGCACCTGATCGCCCGGCCCAGAGATGTTGGTACTGGTCCTCCCACCACCACTCACTCCGTACAAGCCTGTCACTTCCTCCAGAAGATGACTTCGGGCGATGATGTGGAGGCCTATCTCACCGCATTTGAAAGAACGGCCGAAAGGGAGAGTTGGCCCAAGGAGCAGTGGGCAAGTCTGGTGGCACCTTTTTTGTCTGGGGAGCCACAAAAGGCCTATTTTGACGTATGCCTGGCTGATGCCAAGGACTATAAAAAACTAAAACAGGAGATCCTAACTCGCTTGGGAGTCACCACCTTTGTTCGTGCCCAACGGGTCCACCGCTGGGAGTTCCATATGGACAAGCCTCCACGTTCACAGATGCATGACCTCGTCCATCTGTCCTCAAGATGGCTACAGCCCGAGACGCTGACGGGACCACAGATCGTGGAAAGGGTCGTGATGGACCGGTACCTGCGATCATTACCTGCGACTCTGCGCAAGTGGGTGAGCCATGCAGACCCTAAGTCCGCAGACCAGTTGGTCGAGCTGGTGGAGAGGTACGTGGTGGCTGAGAAGCTGATGAGTATGCCCCACCGAGCCCCGATGGCGCACCGGCGAACTCCCACAGACACTGGTAAGACTGATCCAGGGGAGAAGGGTGCTGGGCAGTGGAATGTACCTAAGACTAAGGGTGTAGAACCTGGAGACAGGCCTGCCAGGCCGGGAAGGTTCTTGCCCCATAAACGACTAGACATTAATATGACTCAGTGTTTCCGATGTGGTGGCTTCGGCCATATTGCCGCTAATTGTGCACTTACAACTGAACCTATGCAATGTGATACTGCTCATGTCTACCGCCGGGGGTCTTTCTTTGCACAGATAGCCTGTACGGCTGACCGGCAGGCTGTGACTGATAAGCACATGTGTGTACTCACTGTAGATGGCAACCGAGTAGAGGCACTGTTAGACTCTGGTAGCTTGGTGACACTTATAAAAGCTGAGCTGGTGAACCCCTTGTGGCGTGAGGGGAAAACTGTTGGTGTGACCTGCATACATGGGGATACTCGATATTATGTTACTGCTGGGGTGAACATCGAGACACCATGTGGTTCTGCTATAGTTTCTGTAGGTTTGGTACATGGTCTGATGTACGATGCAATATTGGGGAGAGACTTTGCTCACTTCTGGAAGTTGTGGGAGAGCCGTTTTGTTCCAGAGGTGAACAACCCTGATCCATTTGAGAAGGTTGTTGATGTAGTGGAGGAAGGAGTTTCTTCTGAGTCAGAGTTATTCCCTTTTTCTACTATGATTGGCGAACTAGAGAATGCGGAGCATGACGGTGGCCCGCCAACTGATGTGCCTCCCATTGAGGTGGGAAGTGTTGTTGGGCCAGGTGATCGTCTGCCTGATTTAGAGGTCAGAAGAGAGGTCTTTGCCGTGGAGCAGTTGAATGACCCTACTTTGGTAAAAGCCAGGGAGAATGTAAAAGTAGTTGATGGTAAACCCGTAGACCCTGATAGTTCTTTGTCCTATCCCCACATGGCAATGTGTCAGGATTTGTTATATCAGGTGACTAAGAAGGGGGAAGATGTTGTGGAACAACTAATAGTTCCCAAAGCCTACAGAAGAACAGTGTTGGATCTGGCCCATGGTCATATAACGGCGGGCCATCTAGGGGTAGAGAAAACCACTGAGCGAATAATGCAGAGGTTTTTCTGGCCCGGGCTTCATAAAGAGGTATCTGACTTTTGCGCATCCTGCCCTGAGTGTCAGTATCATGCTCCCAGGCCACATTTTAAGGGTCCACTAGTTCCATTGCCTATCATAGAGGTGCCGTTTGAAAGAATAGCGATGGATTTGGTTGGACCCTTAATGAAGTCTGCCAGGGGACACCAGTATATTCTGGTCATAATGGATTACGCTACCAGGTACCCGGAAGCGATCCCGTTGCACAATACGTCAACCAAGACCATTGCCAGAGAGCTAGTTCATGTCTTTAGCAGGCTGGGTATACCTAAGGAGATACTAACGGACCAGGGTACACCGTTTATGTCCATGAAAGAGTTATGCCGCCTGTTCAAAATCGAACAGTTAAGAACTTTGGTTTATCACCCCCAAACCGATGGGCTGGTCGAGAGGTTTAAGAAGACATTAAAACACATGCTTAGGAAAGTGGTCGACAAGGATGGTAGGGATTGGGACTACTTATTGCCGTATTTATTGTTGGCCATAAGAGAAGTTCCCCAGTCCTCCACCGGGTTTTCACCCTTCGACTTGTTGTATGGGAGACACCCAAGGGGGTTACTAGACATTACCAAAGAGACATGGGAGGGGCAGTCTAGTCCTTACAAAACAGTGATTGAGTATGTTTCTCAAATGCAGGAGAGAATTGCTGCGGTAGTGCCGATAGTGAGAGAGCACCTGGAACAGGCTCAACAGGCACAGCAGAGGGTATACAACCGCAATGCTTGGTTACGCAGCTTTGCTCCTGGGGACAGAGTGTTAGTATTGGTTCCCACTGTGGAAAATAAACTTTTGGCTACATGGCAAGGGCCCTTCGAAATCTTAGAAAGAGTGGGGTAGGTCAATTACAATGTTTACCAGCCGGGGAAAAGAAAGCCGGAACAGATATACCATATAAATCTGTTAAAGCCCTGGAAAGATAGAACGGTACTGTCGGCCGTCCGAGACCCTCCAGTAAGTCCAGGGCCCTTAGTTCCCGAAGTGACAGTGGCAAAAACCCTGTCGGCAATTCAACAACAAGAGGTCAAGGAGTTTCTGATTAGAAATAGGGTGCTGTTCTCTGATGTACCTGGGAAAACCTCGGTCATTAAACATGACATCATCACTGACCCAGGGGTTAAAGTTAATCTAAAGCCCTATAGGTTACCAGAAGCACAAAGAGAATCGGTGTCGAAAGAAATTAAAAATATGCTAGAGTTAGGGGTTATTGAAGAATCACATAGTGAATGGTCAAGTCCCATTGTGTTAATTCCAAAGCCCGACGGGAGTGTGCGTTTCTGCAATGACTTCCGAAAGTTGAACAGTGTTTCAAAATTCGATGCATACCCGATGCCAAGAGTGGATGAACTGATTGAGAGACTAGGGACGGCAAGGTATTTAACCACTCTTGACCTAACCAAAGGGTATTGGCAAGTACCGTTAACCGAGAGCGCCAAACAAAAGACAGCTTTTTCAGCACCAGAGGGCTTGTTTCAGTACAAGATGTTGCCCTTCGGGCTACATGGGGCACCTGCTACCTTCCAAAGAATGATGGACAGGATTCTAAGGCCCCATAGACGGTATGCGGCTGCTTATCTGGATGACGTGGTCGTTCATAGTCCTGATTGGCATTCTCACTTACCCAGGGTACAAGCAGTGTTGGACTCCATCTATAAGGCAGGTTTGACAGCCAACCCAAAAAAGTGTTGTCTAGGCATGGAGGAAGTAAAATATCTGGGATACACCATTGGCAGAGGCCTGATAAAGCCTCAGCTCAATAAAGTTGATGCCATACAAAACTGGCCACGGCCTCTGAATAAGAAGCAGGTGAGAGCCTTCTTGGGAATTACGGGGTACTACAGGAGGTTTATACCCAACTTTGCCACCATGGCAGTCCCACTGACTGACCTGACCAAAGGCAAACAAAAAGTCATGGTAGAATGGAGTCCTGAGGCAGAGAAAGCTTTTCAGGAGTTGAAAGTAGCGTTGTGTTCCCAACCAGTCCTGATGACTCCTAATTTTGAAAAGGAATTCATAGTACAAACCGATGCATCAGAAGTAGGTATAGGAGCGGTCCTGTCCCAGAACAAGGAGGGTGAGGAACACCCTATTTTCTATCTTAGCAGAAAGTTGAATGTACATGATAGAAACTATGCCACAGTGGAGAAGGAGGCGTTGGCCATAAAGTGGGCGTTAGAGGCTCTCAGGTACTACTTGGTCGGAAGAAAGTTCAAATAGATCACTGACCATGCCCCTCTGAAGTGGATGTCTGAAAATAAGGACAGTAATGCGAGAATTACAAGATGGTTCTTGGCGTTACAAACTTTTAAATTTTCAGTGGAACACAGGCCAGGAAGCCAGCTGGCCAATGCTGACGCGTTGTCACGCGTTCATTGTTTGGGGGCTTCAGTTGTTCCGCCCCACAGGTCAAAACAAAGGGGGGGGATATGTGATAGGATCACTGGTAAAGTGGTCTGTGGCAGGTACATTTGTCCCAGATTCCTGTGTTTTGTGTTTTAAATCCCCAGGAGAAAGTCTGCAGTGTAGCAGGCTCAAGTTTCGGCTTTTTGAAAAGCCGGTTTGGGACCTGGGGGTTGTGGGTGAGAGGAGAGGGAGGGCTCCACCCACGGCCACTCCAGGTTTTGGTTCTCGCAGCCTGGTAACAGGCTTGTTAGTTTTCCACCTGAGAGTGGCCAATATAAGCCTAGTGTGTTTAGGGCTGAGTGTCTCACCTGGGAGAGCAGGCAGGGAGTTTGCTCAGAGACACTGGAAAAACCTATTTGTGAGTACTGTGCTGTGCTTTGTTGCTGGCGAGGGTATTAGGCCCTGCCAGGTTCTGGTAGTGAGGGAACTACCTGTGAAGTTAGTGCCCCGACAGGGCTAGGATTTATATTTATGTTTTCTTTATGTTTCTAACATTGTACAATAAAGACTGGCGCCGACCAGCTTGTACTTGCATCCAGACTGGTGTGCTGCTTCCCTGCTGCTGTGTGTGTGTGTAAGGAAGGAGTCCTCTACCCAGGAGAGGGACCCCCTAACCTAACTGTGTCACACCTGTTATCTAGTTTCTTTGTCTGGGAGGGTATATAGCTTGCATGCTGGTCCTAGTCTACAGCCATTCTTTCTTGGATGACCACAGACTTCTGGACTGATGACTCTTTGCTGGGACCACACGTATGTATTGGGCTGTGTCGTATTATGAATTTCATTGCCTTTGCGCTAATTGTGCTAGATGAAAGCGTGTAACTTTCTTTTATTACAATAAGAACTTTTGTGCGTTGGAAACACAATTATTGTCTGGACAGCGATTATTTCTCTCTAGCGATTTAAGGGTATTCATACTCCCATTATGAATCTGTTACATTCAAATGGGATTATTAGTATCATTACCCTGCATTGGTTATAAGGCACAATGATCCCTATGGCTACATGCTTTAAAGACAAGTATCAGTGTGTTTTCACCAAAACAAAATAGATCTTACAAAACTGATTTGGGGTTCATTTAATTTGGATGTAAATCAATTTTATGACACGCCTCTCAGATGTAGCAGTACACGCCCACTTTACCGCCGTGCTCATACTGTAGGTGTTGTATTCACAGTCTCCCTGAAAAGTTTTTTCAAAACTAGGAAAGTGATATAGACAGCGGCTGCATCCGTATTTTTCCCCTGCTCTTCTATCAGTGGCGGGCTGGGCCGGGGGGCAGGGTGCCATGTGCCCCCCGGGCCGCAACGTCATTCGGGCCGCGGGTAGTCTGTGTCACTGTGACACAGACTGCACCGCGTGTGTAGCGCTGACCGGGCGGAGTTCGGTCAGCGCTACACAAGTGACAAGCACACAGCCGCCGGCTCCGGCAGCTGTGCGTTTGTTTTGGTCAGCAGCCAATGAGAGTCTGTCAGACTCTCATTAGCTGCTGCTGCTGCGCCCACTGCGGGAGCCGCTCCATCTTCCGGCTCCCGCAGTGGGCAATGGGAGAGGCGTCATGATGTCATGGCGTCATGACGTCTCTCCCATAATGCAGAGCGGCCCGGGAAGGACAGACGGAGGAGCGGATGGCGACGGAGGGAGTGGGGATTGAGGTAAGTTTTTTTTTTTTATTACGTGTGTCTACTGGGGGAGGGGCGGGTACTACAAGGGGGGAGGACTACTACTACTGGGGGCACTACAAGTGGGGGACTACTACTACTGGGGGCAATACAAGGGGAGGACTAATACTACTGGGGGCACTACAAGGGGGGGAACTACTACTACTGGGGGCAATACAAGGGGAGCACTACTACTACTGGGGAGCAATACAAGGGGAGGACTACTACTACTGGGGGCACTACAAGGGGGGGACTACTAATACTGGGGGCACTACAAGTGGGGGACTACTACTACTGGGGGCAATACAAGGGGAGGACCACTACTGCTGGGGGCACTACAAGGGGGGGACTACTACTACTGGGGGCACTACAAGGGGGGAACCACTACTGGAGGCACTACAAGGGGGGGGACTACTACTGCTGGGGGCACTACAAGGGGGGGGACTACTACTACTGGGGGCACTACAAGGGGGGACTGCTACTACTAGGGGCACTACAAGGGGAGGGGACAACTACTAGGGGCACTGCATAGGGGGGAGGGGACTACTACTAGGGGCACTACATAGGGGGGAGGGGACTACCACTGGGGGCACTGCATCGAGGGACCACTGCTGGGGGCTCTATAAAAAGGGCAATACTGGGGGTACTGCATAGGGGGAGACTACAACTGGTGCCCCTATTTAAGGGGCACTGCATAAGGGTTACCACTATTGGGGGCACTGCATGGGGGGTGGACTGCTACTGGAGGCACTATATAAGGGGCACTGCATAGGGGTACCACTACTGGGGGCACTATATAAGGGGCTTACTACTGGGGGCACAAGGGGCATTGCACAGGGGGGACCACTACTGGGGGCACTGTATAAGGTGCACTGTATAGAGGGGATCACTACTGGGGGCACTACTGGAGGCCTGCATAAGGGGGTCCTCTCACGCACGCACGTTCTTTGGGCACCCTGGCTACATGCTACTCCTCTGCCAGGG
This sequence comes from Taudactylus pleione, assembly GCA_031769625.1. NCBI lineage: Eukaryota > Metazoa > Chordata > Amphibia > Anura > Myobatrachidae > Taudactylus > Taudactylus pleione. The sequence goes on from JAUIMM010000661.1 coordinate 777,093, forward strand.
CCGCCTGCATGCATTTGCCCCTCAGGCTAAAAGTTGCCAGCCAGCCCCTGTCTTCTATTCATGTATAACATGCCTGGCTAGTTCAGCATAGCAGGCAGGTAGCAGTGTGATTGTGGTATAAGAGATAGGCAGTTAAAAGGACAACAATGTCTAGATAGACACCAGATGTGTCGACCAGTTTTATGTCGGCCTTTTGACCCTGTCGACCATTTGTACCTGCTGACTCTTCCATGTCGACCTTTAGTGTGTCGACCTTTTGTCCCTGTTGATCTATTGCCTGTCTAACATCTGGGGGCCAATTCATGATGTTAATTATTTGGGTCCGAACGGACCCCAATAATTAACATTCTAACTCGCCGAAGACGGCGGAACAATTCATCATTGCTCCAGCACGGAAATCAAAATCAGCTGTCCCTGCAAGCGGCTTCACTGCTCCTTTCCGAACAGTATGCAAATCGCGAAAGTATGCAAATCCGCGATCGCACGGCAAGGCATTATCACGCCCACTGTGTCTTGGCGTGCGATTGCGGTGTATATGCAGACACCCACCAGCCTGTCTTAAGACGCCCACTTCGCACCTAATTGGATCGAGCCCTATGTGTGTCCGTACCTTGCTAAGTGCAAAAAATTGTGTTTTTTTCGGAAGTCACAAATGCCAATGTAGTCTTGTAGGAAATGGAGGAGTGTTGGTTAAATTAAGTATTAACCCCATTTTCCTTCTACAAGTAGAGGGTATTAGTACTGTACGGCAGAGCCTTCTGTGTCACAGTTGGTACAATGAGTATCTCGTCTGGCAGAGCAGTGTCTGATAATAAAAATCTGCGGTGTTTGTGTGGTACCCCACTAAAACTGGAGCTGTATTATAAATGTATATATGTAAATAGAACATGGAAATACATTGTGCACTGTGCATATAGCACAGAATGGGTAATATGGAACCATATTGTAAGTGACCATATACATATAAGTGCTGGTACAGGTAGAATGTGGGGAATCAGCAGCAGTTCACATGGCTAAAGGCGCCAAGACATCAGCAATTGATTGCAGCAATCGTGCAATTTGCAATCGATTGTGTATAAAAAATGTTTCCCTTTTTCAATCGATTGTGGCAATTCTGCAATTTGCAATCGATTGAAAAAGGGAAAGATTTTTATACACAATTGATTGCAAATTGCACGATTGCTACAATCAATTGCTGATGTATGGGGTCCTTACAGGGGCGTATCTATAATGAGTGCAGGGTGAGCGGGGAACACGGGTCCCCTGGGTCCAGGGGGGCCCCGCACCGCACACCCTGCACCCATAATATTACTTACCTCTCCGAATTCCCACATCGGCGTGGGGGTCTGGCGCTGTAAAACGACTGGAAAATGGCCGCGGCGGCCATTTTCCCGTGGACCTGTGCATACACTATAGACTCTGGGCACACTCTAGTGCCCAGAGTCTATAACTCCGGCGCTGGCTGCACACAGCTCAGTGCGCTGCCGGACACCGGGCGGAGAGGAGGGGGCCCGTGTCGGAGACTGCACATGGGCCCCCTCCTCTCTAGAAACGCCCCTGGGTCCTTAAGAACCTGCTGGAAGCAGCTGCAGGTGGCTGAGGGGGACAGTTAAGGCCCCCATACATCAGCAATTGATTGCAGCAATCGTGCAATTTGCAATCGATTGTGTATAAAAATCTTTCCCTTTTTCAATCGATTGCAGATTGCAGAATTGCCACAATTGATTGAAAAAGGGAAAGCTTTTTATACACCATCGATTGCAAATTGCATGATTGCTGCAATCAATTGCTGATGTATGGGGGCTTTTACACAGAGGGCTGATTCAGACCCGGTCGCAAGCGCTGAGCGTTATATACTGTAGTGCAATTTTGGTTCATTTTTGGGGTGTGGGTCCCCCTGGATTGCGTTGGTTGGTCTGTCTCAGGGCACTGCATTATAACACATTTTCCTTTATAACACATTTTAACCCTTCACTGTGTGTCTAATATATATGTACCTCACTTTTTTATTTTCATTCTTTATATGCAGCTGCAGCTGCTCCTAACTATCTCTTTTCACTGCACTTTTCTTACTATGGTGGTGCCCTGGGGCGGCTTAGCTGGGCCGGTTTTGGGGGGTCCTGCGCTCTGGATTTGAACCTTAGTATGTTAGGGACCTACCCGAAAGAGGTTACCTGGATATGGTGGGTAGGCCCATAACCTTGGCCATGATTATGCTAAAAACCTCTATTGATTGCAAAATTTTATTGCATTTATATATATTATTAATAATTTGGAGTTGTGCACCTGAGATTTGTCTGTTTCTACTCTTGGTAAGATACCTGAACACCACAACACCACCCTATACCATTTGGCGGGGTATTACATTTGCTGTGGTCATCTGTCAGGAATGGGTGTTTATGTTCTGGCCTCAAGCCCAGAATTAGAGTAACTAGACAACCTGTAATTCTCCAGCCAGAGTCTAGTAGGGCATTGTGTGACTGCACACATATGTTAGCGTGAAATGCTTAATTAGATTATTAAATGCTCTATCTCTGTGTATGTCGCTTTAAGAGTGATTTTAAAAGTTACATAAGTTTGAAGTTTCAGAAAAACATGTTACTCACCATACAGTCTGGAGTAGAGAAGATAAGGTACTATCAGGGGTGGAGACCCTTGGACAGTCTGAAGATAACAAAATACAAGATGTCGACCAAGATGGCAGACGAGGAACACGACAAGAATATGCGTCATAATGTCATATGTTTATCTTATCTATATGTCCAGCCAGTATTGGGGGGCACAACTGCACATGAATAAAGCTGACTCACGGTGACTAACCTTTTCAGACCCCTATAAATAAAGCCAGCACTTGTACCATTCTCTAGAATGGTCTACTCAGTGCCACGTTGAACTTCATCGTTGTGTCTGAGTGGTCTGTTCTCCGATATATCGTAAATGTCTGTCTGTCCGTATGTCTCTTAAATGTTCTGAAGTCTCCAGTGTTCCTGACCACATTGAAGGAAGAGTTCCAGTTCTTCATTTTACGCTCACAGCTGGTGCGATTGGCACGGGAAAACTGCATATCCGAGACCACTGACAGATCATTTCCAGGGTGCCAAGGACGAGCTGAATTTCAAAACCGGTGAGTAAGAGATAATTGTGATTATTGCACAATCCTTGCTCTGTTCAGTTTTCTTCCTTGGGATCTTTGGAACGCTCAGGGGCTTGAAATAGACACGTTTTCTACGAACCCTGTGTGGTAGCGGGAACACTTGTATGTTGATTTTTTTGTTGTTCTGCTTTATTACCTCTACACTTTCACTTTCTACTTCCTTATTTCTTATCTATATTGCACATATTGCAATTTGAAATCTTTAATTAGACATATTTTTGAGCATTATAATAGCACCATCTTGCGGTATTTTTCCAATATTACAGAAGCAAATTAAAACGTAATGCATTAGAGATCTTTACAAGTCTAATTAAATGGCATAACAGAAATACAGTAAAATAACTAGGATTGTTACAAGGGACATAAAGAAATGCAGGGCCGGACTGACCATCGGGCACTTCTGGCAAATGCCAGAAGGGTCGATGGCTGCGTGGGCCGGTCTGTCCGTCTACATGGATACAGTACTATTGAAATTGTCTCTCCCAAAATGGCCACCACCTCATAGGAGACATCGTAGCACATTGACATTTGAGAGGTCTTAATTTGCCATGTTCTGCTGCCAGACGCTAGAGGACCAGCTGTACCTCTAGTAACAGGGAGCAGCTAGTTCGTCAAAATCCCGGGCAAGACCTGCATGCTGCCTCCCTTGCCTTTCAGGTATGTGTTTTTTTTTTTCATTATGTGTGTGTCTACTGGGGGGTGGCACTACTGTGGGGGGATTACTACTAGGGGGACTACTACTACAAGGGGCGAGATAACTACTAGGGACACTGCATCGGGGGTGGTACTACTGTGGGGGGATTACTACTAGGCGGACTACTACTACTACAAGGGGGGGACAACTACTAGGGACACTGCATCGGGGTGGCACTACTGTGGGAGGATTACTACTAGGGGGACTACTATTACAAGGGAGGGGACAACTACTAGGGGTACTAATGTGGGGGGATTACTACTAGGGGGACTACTACTACAAGGGGGGGGGCTACTAGTAGGGGCACTGCATCGGGGGACCACTACTGGGGGTACTGCATATGGGGGGACTACTAATAGGGGCACTACAAGGGGGGCTACTACTAGGGGCACTACAAGGGGGGACTACTACTAGGGGCACTACAAGGGGAGGGGACTACTACTAGGGGCACTACAAGGGGAGGGAACTACTACTAGGGGCACTGCATAGGGGGAGACTACCACTGGGATCACTGCACCACTACTGGCAGCTCTATATAAAGGGCAGTACTGGGGGCACTACATCAGGGGATCACTACTGGGGTCTCTATATAAAAGGCAATACTGGGGGTACTGCATAGGGGGGGACTACCACTGGGGGGACTGCATCATGGGACCACTACTGGGGGCTCTATATAAAGGGCAATACTGGGGATACTGCATAGGGGGGGCTACAAATGGGGCCGATATTTAAAGGGCACTGCATAAGGGGTACCACTATTGGGGGCACTACCACTGGGGGCACACATCCCACTGCTTAGGACTTTTAATCCCTACTTTATTGTACTACATTTGGATACCTCCCTAATATCACATATCGTATATTTTTAATACTTATACAGGAGTATCAGTAACTCCTTGAATACTTTATACTCATTTTAATAAATATTATTTGATTACATAACTATTTGACATTTCTTGTATTCACTGCTGCATTACTGGACATAGAACTTTCTCATACATCATTAGAGTAGGTTAGCGCTGGACACTACTATTTAACCCACTATGGAGTAGGACCCCATTTTTTTTAAAGTGAGGGGTCCCTGGGACCCACACTTTTTTTCATTTAGCGCGATCACTGGGTGTAAGGGGCATTACTGTGTGTAACTTGAACGAGGGGCACTACTCTGCAGTGTAATGTGACAAAGGGGCACTATGGTATGGAATAATTTGAATTGGGGGTACTGTTGTGTGCTCACGCCCTTTCTCAGTGAACACACAACTGTTATTTTCGATGCGTGCCTACGGTGCGCATACTATCATATTCTTTTGTGTCGGGGAAACCAAAGCTCTTTATGTCTACAGGGCATCAAAATGTGTAGTAATAACAGCTCTGCTTTGGTGACACAGACGTGTCCTCCTCTGCTCAGCTCCCCTGCCTTAAAAATTCCTACAGTGACCACCATCTAATCCTCTACAACTGCTAGGCTAGGCCTTGGTCAATTGGAAAAATGCCTTTCCTTTACTTTGTGCGTGACATATACTAATGTAGCGCCAGCTTTACCTAACAGAACTAACCAAATACCAAATGTTTAAATATGGCACATGCTTAAATCCCCTGTAGGATGTGCTCTTTTGTGTGTATTTTAATACAGAGAATGATGTACACTTTTATGTTCTAATATTAATTATATGTGTAAGCGCATAGACTAAGATGTGGGAGGAGTCAGGATTAGTAAGGGGAGGAGTCTATGCCAGGAGCCAGGTGCTGACGCGAGGTGGGCCTGTGTGCTTTAAAATGCCAGGGCCTATTTTTAGTCCCAGTCCGGCCCTGAAGAAATGTGTGCATGTTGTAGTGAACATTTTAAAGTTAAGATTGGGAATATTTTTATGGGGAAATGGTGAGCGGTAACTTGTAGGAAGTGTACATGCAATGTTTTGATGTTTATGTTTTTAAATAAGAACTGCTAGAGAATATAGTTTAAGTATTAATAGATAAAAAGAAACAATTTACATTAATGCTTGTTAGAAGTTATGTAGGAATTGCAGTATTGATGAAATGTTTTGTTTAAATTTCATTGCACCAACTGTACATATTGCTGGGTAAAGTTAGCCAGAACAGACGCACTAGGAAAACCCACAATGCGCATTGTAAAGAGAAGACAGTACCACTACCAAAGTAAGGGGAAAAGGAGCTTTCAGTGGTCATATAGCGTGTTCATACACTGACCTCAGAAGCACGATAGCTACTCACATAGAAGCTAGTCTTTTGTCATAACAGTAGCACCAACTAAAGTTAACCAAAGTACACTACATTAGAAGTGGGGTGTGGCATACCTCTAGATAGGTGCCTTCCTTGAATTGCGCACGAGTAAAGAAGATATATATATATATATATATCATAACGACACTGCGACTACCCAGATGTGGGGGCGCAGATCCCAAAGTAGGAAACCTGATATTTCAGACGAACCCCTAAAAGTAGGGAACCTGATATTTCAGACGAACCCCTAAAAGTAGGGAACCTGATATTTCAGACGAACCCCTAAAAGTAGGGAACCTGATATTTCAGATGACCCCCGACAGATAGGGAACTCGAAACTTCGAAAGAACCCCTACACACCATAAAAGCAAGTGGAGAGTGGTCGCACTGGGTGGGCTGCCTTGGCTCCGGGCTAAGGGCCTGATTCAGAGCCACTCGTAAGCGGCAGCTCGTTCGCTCCGAGCGATGTTTGCCCAACTGCGCATGCGTACGGATCGTTATACGCATGCGCGAACCAGTCAGTGCGGCCGAAATTCATGTGCTCGCAAAATAGCGAATGCCTGCTAATTTGAGTGACAGGATGAGGCGTATGTGGGTGGTAACAGGGGAAAGTGCTTGAAAACGGGGAGTGGAGATCCAATCGCAGGCGTGCTTAAAGGTCAAAACGGGCGTTTTATGGGTGTGCATATTTAAAACAGCAGCGTCATTGACCACGTCACTGGGTTATTTTTTAGCCAGAACTGCTCGCAAAATTTAGGTAGCAAAAACCAACCACAAGAATAGCGAGCAGCTCATACCCTGTTCGATGTACTCGATTAATCTAATAAATAGCAGACATGACGTAGGATGCGAGCGGCCAGGGGGCGTAGTTTCCCAAAAAACGACCGCAAGTTTTGTTCGCTCGTTCAGACCTAGAGGTGTGAACAGACCGCAAACAGCGAACGGTTCATTTGAATAGCCACCCCTATTTTCTGGATGAGCGAGCGCAAATAGCGAACGGCTCTGAATCAGGCCCTAAGTATCCGGACAAGAGGCGCCTCATGCGTTGCTGATCAATATCCCACAGCTGCCACCAAAAGGGTGGCAGTGCCCGATGGGTTGCCTCTGTTGATTTGTCCAGGATCGGTGGTCGGGACGGAAGGGTTGGCGGCACCCGTGGGGCTGCCTTGGCTCCGGGCTAAGTATCTGGACGAGAGGCGCCTCATGTGTTGCTGACCTGATTCGATCTCTACACCGGTGGTCTGTTGAATTATCCGGAGCAGAGGCACCTCATGGGTTGCTGATTACATACACCTTCAATAAATAGGGAGCTTTTACACAAAGTCCCTGCATACATTCACATACAATAACATGTACACTTAGGAATTAGTAAGGCACCAGAAGCCTGTAGGAGGAGTACTGGCCATATTCCTGCAGGCAGGCTTCACAGATGCTAGAACGTGGCAGGTTTTAGCGGGTTAGCTCTGGTAAAGAAGCATGAATATCACAGTGTAAATGCTCCATATACCCCTTCACCACAATGCATTTATACGGTATGCAATCGGGAAGCCGACTGCCTAAATACCGGCAGCCGGCTTCCCGACTGTCATATCCCAGCAAGGGTGAAATGCTGGGCGTCTAGATGTAGACGCCCGGCATTTCCCAGACGCCGGGAGACTGGCGCCCGGCATCCCGATCATAGTGATTCCGTGCGCCTCCCCCCCGGGAGGATTAGGGTTAGGCTAGGGGGAGGGAGGGTTATTGTTAGGCACCCCCGGGGGGGACTTAGGGTTAGGCACTTAGGTTTAGGCAGCGGGGAAGGGGGTGGTTAGGGTTAGGCACTTAGAGGGGGGATTAGGGTTAGGCACTTGGGGGGGAGGTTAGGGTTAGGCACCCCTAAGGAGGGTTAGGGTTAGGGGGGTTAGGTTAGGTTAGTAGATACTCACCTATCCACGATCGGGATTTCCAGCGCTGTCGGGCTTCCGCTGCCGGGATCTCTGCTGATGTCGGGCTGCCGCTGCTGGGAATTCCATTTATGCCACCAGCAAGACACCCAGATGTACAGCGATACATGCGTTACATAGAATTCCCCCCAACATGATTGTGCGCAAAGTCAGTGAGGGGAGGTAAGATACAGTTTACGCAATAGGAAATTGAGAACCACAAGAAAGGATACTTAGAAGAGGCATTATACACAATTAAAAGTAATAGTTGTTTTAAACAACATAAACAGTAATTAACAAAGGTTAAATGTATATTTATCTGGCAGTGCTTTATATGTATAAGAAGGGACCTTTTAGTTTAGATGCAATTGCACAATGTTGAATAATCCTGCGAGCAAGTGGTAGTCTGTCTCCTTCATATGCTGCTAAAGAAATTGACTATAAGAAGCGGCTAGCAGAAAGAGAGTTGACTATAAGAAGCGGCTAGCAGAAGAGTGACTACGTGACGTCAACAGCCAAGCTGCAGATATAAGATAAGAAAGTATTAAAAGTTTTTGTTGCTGTGCACATGAAATTTAATACGTGAATGCACGACCACAAATAAGGAAGGTATGTCATTTTTTGCATTCTTTTATATATAGCACAGATAATGCAGGTTTATGACAGGAATGCAGAATAAGAAAAATGTTTTAATTCTAGAAAATATAAAGTACGTACAGGATTAATGTTTTATTAAAGAATGGTCGACCAAAGAGAAAGTAAACGTTTATAAAGTTAATGTTCAAGGTATAAAATATTAGAAATTTATTTAGCATATATTGTACAGATGATAGCTATGGTCTGTTTAGCTGTGTGCTGTTAAAGGATGTTTCAGATGATCGCAAAGTCACGTTATGAGTTATAGCTTAGAAGTTCATTGTATTTTTTAGGACCGTTTGAATTGATAATCTGAGATATAGAGATAACAGCTACATCTGACAATTTCAGAAAACAAGAGATTGCAACCAAGGCTAATGGCAGGATCAGAGAAAGCTCTAGCTGATATGACAGCAATAAACACGGGCACACCAGAACCACCACCAGATGAAGTGCCTCAAATGTGTCCTACCCAAGCGCAATGTGTTGTTGACAAAGCAGGACACTTGGAAGAAACCCAAGAGCAACACAGACCCTGGGCATTGTCCGGTATGCAAGATATAGTGGCTTTGTTCGCGCCAGACCACCATAATAAGAATAACCAACTGATAGAGGCGACGAACGACATAGAAACCACAATTGATACAGAAGCTCAAACATCCAAGCGAAAAGGGAATCTCGCTCCAGCAGCCCCTAACACCAGGCAAAACCTAAAGCAATACCGTGACCAGTCTACACAAACACCTGAAGAAGATTTCCTCATGACAGATCCAATTATTGAGCAAGGTCAAGAGGAAAGCATAAGGCAGTATTATAATCCACCTGCACAAGCACATAAAGTTGAAGGCTTTCTCATGACAGACCCACAACATAGAAGAATATTTAAGACCCGATTCCTGAATGGGTTATCTGAAGTATACTGACAACAACTATATTTGATAAGCCCAGAAGCAGGAATAATGGAAGTTCCCTCTGTACTTCAGGTATTGGAATACATAGAAGACAGAGAGCGAGAGAAAAATAACAGACAGAGAGGAAAGACCGCAGCACAGAAAATAATAGTGCATGTGGTACAAGACAAGACAAGATGGAAAGATCGTGCAGAAAATTCCAAGGGGAAGACTCCTTTGGATACTGAGAAAATGATGAGGCTGGGCTTATGTTTCTTCTGCAAGCAAAGAGGTCACATGAAAAGAAATTGTGACGAATACAAGAAATGGCAGAAGAAGCAACATAAAACCCAAGAATAAGATGTAGGCGCTCCCTAGTACCTCCCACTTTATACTGCTGACCAATTTCAGCAAAACAAGAATTAAGCAAAGAGAAATGAAGTAATGACTTTACCCACTGGTCAGCAGTGTGAATGTTTAATGAAGAGCGGAGCAGAGTGAACTAGCCTATGATGAAGAGGAGGTACCAAACAATTTATTATCCAATAAAGTTTAACAGTGACTGGACTTGAAGGAAGTGAAGTCAACTTACAAGAATTTAAGCCTGTACTAATAAAGATAGGAACTGAGCAACTACAGGTACCAATTAAGTTTTTGATTTCACCTAAATGTCCAGTTAACCTACTGGGAGCAGATGTATTATCCAAGTTAAAAGCATGTATCAAGTACACTCCGGACGGAGTGGTACTAACTTCAGGCCTCACAAAAGAACAGAACGAACAGTTGACCGCAGCTATTTATTATTCTCAGCAGAGAACCCCACAAGCTACATTATTATCAGAATGGATGTCCAAGCTACCTGATAATCCATTGTCCAAAGGAAAGAAGATGTGGGACGTCTAGCAGTACAGCCGATTCAACTTACCCTGAAGCCAAATACTCTCCCAGTATCAATAAGACAGTATTCACTGACTCAAGTACAGAATGAAGAAAACGAACTAAGCACCCGTCCGCTGCAAGATTAACCAGGTATGAAGTGGCTTCGTTAAGCACATCTCATGTAACCATTTTAAGATGCCCAAGTTCTCAATCCAGTGACTCACCTTCCTATCAATGATTCATAAGAGGGGAAATGAGCTGGTGAAATAATCCCTCAAACAGGAAAAAGTACAGATGAAGTTGAATCATGGGATAAGGAAGAAGGTACTGAGATTACAGATGAAGACAGATCATGTAATAAGGAGGAAGAAGTTGTCAGAAGTTGATAGTAAAGGTAGTAAAGAAAATACACATACTTTTTTCCCTCATCATGATTGTTTAGCTCTTATGTAAGTTAAAGTCAGGGCTCTTCATCATGTAATGGGCACTCCTTTACAGAACCCTGAATGCAGATGGCTCCAGATACTAGTTAATGGGAGCATACACACAGGATATACAGACACTTCAAACACAGACATCTTAAACTTATACAGCACTACCTCCATAGTGCTCAGCACAAGAAGAAGAATTGTGTGCACTCAAGGAAGCTGGAATCTTGGCAGAAGGACAAACAGCCAAACCTCTACAGAAATCCCAGGTATGAGATCCACAAAGTTGTCCCTACCTGAAGAAACCAGAAATGATATCAAGCATGCAACTTTGATTAATCAGCTATTCATTGCCCTTGAACATCAGAAAGAAGCGATTATAAAGATACAGGCCCCTACCAAGAAACAGACACCAGAAATAAAGATCAACGCTTATGCATGTACAGCAGCAAAGAAAGCAGTATTGCAAGACCCAGTAACTGTGTGTACCAAGTTCAAGTACAAGAAGCTCCAGTGCATGAGGACACCTTACAGCACTTCCAGGAACAGGTTTCCAAGGGAGAGAAGGAATCGTGGATAAAACATAGGAGACGTAAAAGAATGAACAAGGTATATGGGCAAAAAGGACAACAAGGGTGTCTACCAAGAGCTTGGTATCTAATCATGTTACAAATAACGCATGAAAAGAGGAACTGTTCAAAGAAAGCCATATTGTGTGGCAGCAGTGGATGGCACCAGAATCCGATGCAGCAGCATGCGGGATGTATGAAATATGTAATCCAGGACAGAAAGTAAAGATTTGACAGAAACAGACTCCAAGGCCACTCTAACCTTTTCAGAAGCTGCAGAAAGATTACCTACAGCTATTTAAGAGAGGGCCTTGCACATCAGTATAAAAAGTAATAGGAACAGATAGGCCCTGATTACAATGTCTACCAACAGTTTTGTTCTCTATTAGAACCACCTCTATAAATACACATAAGCTTTGATACAGTACCTAAGACAGGGTGTTACTTCCCTCAGCAGTTACAGCGTAATTATGAAGATTTAGCTGCCTATGTACAAGCAATGTGTAAAGCTTTAACTAACCTCCATTGTCAAGTATTCTCTTCCCTTCCAGATCCAGACTCTGATGACAGTACTCATTCATTGAGTCCAGGGGACTGGATCTATTTCAAAAGACATGTGAGAAGGGCACTTGAACCTCGATACGAAGGCCCATTTCAGGTGTTACTGACTACACCTACCACAGTAAAGCTGGAAGGAAGAGACACTTGGGTTCATAGCATCGCACCGTAAGAAGTGAACAATGGAGATAGAGTGATCAAGCAACTTACTACACAACTAAAGAAGATGAGCAGAAGCACTCTTGTTTGAGTTAAATAAGTGAAAATCAAGAATTCAACACACAAAGGTATAGTCCACCTGCATTATACTCAGTGTTTGCTCCAGGTACCAATCTTGGGGGCCGCGACCTGTTCACTTGGTGCAGCAAAGCCCATATCCCGCTTGGAGGGGTCACTGGTGAATACCATCAGGTGGACTAGACTCCACGCCCCAGGAGAGGTCTCGTTAACACCTGGGAGTTACTTATGAGGGGGGCCTATACTCTAATCCCCGATGTCCAGTTACCTGATTCCTCGATCTTTCCTCCTGGCATGATTGACCTTCAAGCAACAGTAAGAATAGTTCCTATGATAAACACCAGTGATACGTGCTGAATTATATTTTGATCTATCTATATGTGGTCCTTAGGATAACATATGGATAACATAGGCACTATAAGGTCATATGCTGGTTATCGTAGGTAACTGATTGGCCTTTATGACTTTTGTTTCCTGCCTAAGAAAGATGAGGAACAACAAGAACATCAAGAAGCTCCAGAAGAAGGAGTTACTAAAGAAACATGGACATTTCTACTGAAAGATAGATCATTTGATAAAAAGAGGGGAATGTTAGCGTGAAATGCTTAATTAGATTATTAAATGCTCTATCTCTGTGTATGTCACTTTAAGAGTGATTTTAAAAGTTACATAAGTTTGAAGTTTCAGAAAAACATGTTACTCACCATACAGGCTGGAGTAGAGAAGATAAAGTACTATCAGGGGTGGAGACCCTTGGACAGTCTGAAGATAACAAGATACAAGATGTCAACCAAGATGGCAGACGAGGAACACGACAAGAATATGCGTCATAATGTCATATGTTTATCTTATCTATATGTCCAGCCAGTATTGGGGGGCACAAACTGCCAATGAATAAAGATGACTCACGGTGACTAACCTTTTCAGATCCCTATAAATAAAGCCAGCACTTCTACCATTCTCTAGAATGGTCTACTCAGTGCCACGTTGAACTTCATCGTTGTGTCTGAGTGGTCTGTCTCCGATATATCATAAATGTCTGTCTGTCCGTATGTCTCTTAAATGTTCTGAAGTCTCCAGTGTTCCTGACCACATTGAAGGAAGAGTTCCAGTTCTTCAATTTACGCTCACACATATCAGCCAGTTATGGTACCTGTGACATCACAAGTTTTACACCTCTGGGATGAGGGGCTGGTGATGTAAGTTTCCAAAATGGCATATTGCACCAATGGTGCCTAACCCTAACCCCCCCTGTCCATAGTCTTAACCTAACCCTCCCCTCCCCCTCGGCTAAGAGCTAACAGTAGCCAGCTTACCTTCGTTCGGGAAGCCGTCTGCTGGGATTTCGACATTGGGCTAAAGAAAGGCGTCGGGATTTCAATGGCCCTATCTTTAGTCCCAAGTCAGGATTTCGATCCCGGGATTTAGTCAGATGGCTTCCCGGCTGTCGGTATATTGACTACATCCTGTCTTGTATACTGTATATGTTTCTTTAATGCCTGTATTTTGCCTGCCGGTCCTCTATGTCTTTGTAATAAATATTTGTTACTGTCTGTGAAATTGTTATTATACAGCTTACCACATTTGAGTATTTAATGAATAATGGCATGAGTCGCAAATTGTCGCATATGCAAAGGAGCTGTGCAGTGGAAACTGATTCCAGTGAATGGATGTAATGAAACATTGAAAGGAAAAAATAATCCATTGAATCTGGAACATTGATGGTGGCCAGCCATCAGTTTTCAATGGACATCCCTCTGAAACCTCTTCCCAGGTTTTACTAATCACAGACAATTATTGTAAAAATATAAAGTGTGGACAGAGCGCCTGATGCAGAGCCGGATGCTATTTGCAGACGCTCGTTCAGAAAAAGGGGCCGGATATTTAAATTGAGCGCTCGCTCTTTGCGGTCTGTTGACGCCTCTATGTCTGAGCGAGCGTCCGAAACATGCGCTCGCTATTTTGTAAAGACGCCCCTTGGCCGCTCGCATCATACGTCATCTCCGCTATTTATTAGATGAATCGAGTACATCGAAAGGCGTATGAACTGCTCGCAGTGCTTGTGGTAGGTTTTACTTCCCGCAATCACTGCGAGCAGTTCAGGCTAAAAGACAACCAAGTGACGTGGTCGATGACGCTGCTTTGTTAATTATGCACACCCATTAAATGCCCGTTTTGACCATTTGGCACGCCTGCGTTCGGATCTCCACTCCCCGTTTTCAAACACCTTCCCCTGTTACCACCCACAAACGCCTCATTCTGTCACTCAAATTAGCAGGCCCTCACTGTTGTTCGAGCACACGATTTCCAATCGCAATGACTGGTTGGCGCATGCGCAATACGACCCATATGCATGCGCAGATGTACGAACATCGCTCGGAGCGAACGAGCGGCCGCTTACGAGCGGCTCTGAATCAGGCCCAGGGGCCCTGATCCAGAGCCGGACGCTCTGACAGAGCGCTCGCTCTGAATCAGGGCCAGGCTATTTTTTTTTTTTGAACGGCCTCCTGGCCGTTCGCATACCTGTGGGTGACCACCCACAGCTATAGCGAGCGGCCATGAAGATGGTCGCCACTATCAGGCTTGCGACGAGACCCTTGTGGCCGAAAGCACTCCCACTGACATCACTCGTGATGTCAGTGGGGCCGTCCCCAAACGTAGGCGTTCACATGGGAACGCCTCCGTCTGGGCAGCCACCCCCCTGGGCCACTCACCAAAGGGGGCGTGCTGTCACTCAACATCGACAGCACGTCCCCTTTGGTGCAAGAACCGTCGCTATCCGGGTCTCGCGCATGCACACGACGGAGCCGGCTCCGTCATGCGCATGTGCACTGGCCCACCATCGACCCGGTTGCGAGCGCACAGCGCTTGCGACCGGGTCAGAATCAGGCCCTGAGGGCCTGATTCAGAGAAGGACACTACTGCGATTGTATCTGCAATTTCGTACACAACGCAGCTGTGAAAATCTGCTATTGCATGCCAAACACAGCCGACATAAAGACGCCCACTGCTGCCTTCTTACATATGTACGATGTCACTTTCCTGCGTAAATATCGGTAACATCGATGCACATCAAGTGGCCATTTTGCCCTTGCGGAAAGTCTGACTTGCCGCAGACTCTGTTGCTCTCCTGACACGCAGAGGGCTCTCATGCTGATACGCATGCGCGATGACAAACAATTGCTCGATCTGCGTGCGTAATTGCCATTGCATCCATCTCTGAATCAGGCCTAGACTTTGGTCATCAGGCACATAGGGGTATACAGTATATAGGGTATAGGGGCATGTTATGTGTGCTGATACTGCTTCTCCCCATGTATTATTGTGGGGTCCGGTGTTAAATATAGTGCCCCTGTAATTTTCGGCGCTGCTATCATCAAGATAGCAGCGCCGATAAGCTGGGCAATGTATGAACGGGCAACTGGATGGAATGTAGGACACTGAACGCTCCGACAGCTGCAGCTATTGATATCGACAGCTACAGCTGTTGTTGCCCTATCGCCCTACAGCAGGGACAGCACTGTCCCTGCTGCGATGGCTGCCGGCTCCGGAGTGCATGCGAGATCTTGCGCATGCCCATTAGAACCAGCCGGGAAGGGAGACACAGTGCATCCAGCGGCGTAAGTTCATTCCAGACGCAAGTTATAATTCAGTATCAGCCCTGTCACAGCCGCTGACACTGTAATGTAGCAATTTGCATGCAGACAGGCTATAGATAGACAAAGGCAGCAGCTGATGGTGTGACATGGAGCTCTCCACAAGTGGATGGTGGCTTCTCAGGGGCCGCGACGGTATACTCCTAAGTGGGGTGAATATATTGTGGACAATGAAGTGCCACTTCAGAGCTGGAGCCCGGTGGCAGGCGCCTCCATTGTCTCCCATAGTTCTGCCCCTGATCAGCACTAGGTTTTCACTCCCCCACTCCGGCACATGAGATGTAAATACATCTCATCGGTAGTGCTTCCTGTTTCGCCTTGGTAAAGAAGCGGAGCAGGAAGAGTTATAGCGCCATGATCAGTGGCATAACTAGGGTATTTGGAACCCAGGGCAAATTTAAAAATGGAGCCCCTCCCCCTATGTGCGCGCACCTAAAATGGGCGTGGCCACTTAAAAATGGGGCGTGTCAACATGACACCCCCCCTTTCTCGTCACTCTAAACATTCCTTTCCATTCCATATGCACATTAATGCCCCTTATACAGTCCTCCCTATGCAGTGCCCCCAGTAGTTGTCACTCTTATGCAGGCCCCCAGTAGTGCCCCTTATACAGTACCCGCAGTAGTGGTCCCCCTTATGCAGCTCCCCATTAGTTCCCCTTATACAGTTGCCCCAGTAGTGGTCCCCCCTTATGCAGTGCCCCATGTAGTGGTCTCCCTTATGCATGCCCACAGTAGTGATCCCCCTTATGCAGTGCCCCATGTAGTGGTTCCCCCCTATGCAGTGACCCCAGTAGGGCCCCTTACACAGTGCCCCCAGTAGTGGTCCCCCTTATGCAGGCCCCCAGTAGTGATCCCCCCTATCCAGTACCCCTTATACAGTGCCCCAAGTAGTGGTCCCCCATATGCAGGCCCCCAGTAGTCCCCCTTATACAGTGCCCCCAGTAGTGGTCCCCCTTATGCATGCCCCCAGTAGTGATCCCCCTTATGCAGTGCCCCATGTAGTGGTTCCCCTTATGCAGGCCCCCAGTAGTGATCCCCCCTATTCAGTACCCCTTATACAGTGCCCCCAGTAGTGATCCCCCTTATGCAGGCCCCCAGTAGTGATCCTCCCTATCCAGTGCCCCTTATACAGTGCCCCCAGTAGTGGTCCCCCCAGTGCAGTGTCTCTTGTGCCCCCAGTAGTAAGCCCCTTTTATAGTGCCCCCAGTAGTAGACCCCCCCTATGCAGTGCCCCAGTAGTGGTCCCCCCTATGCAGTGCCCTTTATATAGTGCCCCCAGTAGTAGTGCCCCCCTATGCAGTGCCCTTTATATAGTGCCCCCAGTAGTAGCCCCCCTATGCAGTGCATCCAGCATTATGGGAGAGATTTCATGACATCTCTCCCATTACCCACTGCAGGAGCCGGAAGGCAGAGCTCATGAGTGAGCTCCAACCCTGCTCTTGCAGTGGCCACTGCAGCAGCAGCCAATGACAGTCTGTCTGAAGGTGCCCACACACATGCCGACTTTTCATCCAATTTGGCCGATTTCGACGAATCGTGACGACAGATCATGTAAAAAATGGCCAAATCGTGAGTTTCTACACTTGATCACGATGCCGATGCGTGTCCCCGCTCGTCGTACATCGCATCTTCAGATCTGCCGTGCTGTAGGGCAGATTAGCCAATCTGGGATACAATGCACTGGCTGCACGATAGATCTTAAGTCAGATTGGACATTTTTAACTCCAAATCGTGACCACGACTGCCTGGGGAGAGTGCAGGGGAAATCGTGTACATTGGCTGATTGGGAGCAAGTCGGTATGTGTGTGGGCACCTTAACTCTCATTGGCTGCTGATAAAAACACACATCTCCACCGCACTGGCGGCAATGTGTGTGTAAATGCACTAGCCTGAGCCCGCCTCCTAACCGTCCACCTGGCGATATTGAGTAAACACTCAGGGGGAGGGAAGGGGCTTGGCTGTGCAGCACAGGACGGCGCTGGGCTCAGGGAAGCCTAGCGCCGGTCCTGAGTAAATGTGTAGTGCTGACCGCACTCAGGGCCTGATTCAGACCCGCTCGCTAGCAAGCAGCCGCTCCTTGCAGACGATGTTCGCTAAAGTGCGCATTTGTGTAGTTCGCAGTGCGCATGCGCAAACTAGTATGAGCGATCGGATTTTACTCGCTCGCCCTGCAAAGACAGCCCAGTGGAATGAGTGACAGGAGAGGCCATTTGTGGGTGGTAACAGGGGCAGGGCAGTAGTAACAGGGGAGTGGAGTTGCGGATGCAGGCGTGCCAGAGTGTTTTTATGCCGTTTCTGGGGCATGCATAATTAACCGGCAGCGTCATAGTATACGTTACCTGGTTGAAAAATACTCTGAAGTGCTCGCAGTGCTTGCGGTAGGGTACAGTCATCCGCAAGCGCTGCGGTCAGATCTGATGTAACCCGATGTACCGATGGTTGAATATACTTCCTGGAGATGACGTCCGCTAGTGGACTAGAGACCGGCTGGTGGGTGTCTGTAAACACAAAGTGATCGCTCGCCAAAACATAGTGGGTGTGCTTATGCCTTGCCGAGCGAGCAGCTGCCTTGACGTCACTTAGCAAAATTTCCATACGCTGGGAGCGAGCGGCCGCATCTAATGAGCAGGTGTGAATCAGACCCTCACTGCGGTCAGCACTACTCTGGCTAACTAGGACAGGCCGGCACCGTGGCCGGCGCCGCCCCCCGTGCCGCCAGTCCCACAACGCCCAGGGCACGAGCCCTGGCGGCCCTGCCCTTGTTATGCCACTGGCCAAGATACATGTGGCTATAATACATCTACCCCTATGTTCTAAGCCATGGAGAGAGATAAAGTACCAATCAATCAGCTACTAACGGTACTTTACAGGCTGTGGGGTATATTTACTAAGCCTTGGATGGAGATAAAGTAAATGGAGATAAAGTACAAGACAATCAGCTCCTAAATGCCATGTCACAGGCTGTGTTTGAAAAATTCCTAGTGAAGTGGCCAGAATGGGGAGAATATTCCCGGGGATCTGGAGGTCCGTGCGTAGGCGACGGGTTCTTATGACACGATTCTATGAGAATCCTGTCATTTAGACCCACCCCCTAATTAAATATGCGGCATTTGTGCCAAATTCCCACGAGGGGCTGGGCCATATGGTGCAACCTGCCCAGCCCCACTCCCAACACCGTCCACCTGCTTCTCCTCCCAGAGCTTCCCCCAGGAAGGGAATCTCGAATGTCAGTAAGTATGGACTATAGGCGTCATTAGGCTTCACCCCTTTACAGGCAGGGCTAAATGTAGCAATTTGCGTCATTTCGACCCGCCCACTCCCTACGGACTCGCAAATTTCTCATTAAATCTCCCCATCCTGCCCACTTCACTAGGAAGTGGGCGGAATGCAGGAGATCTGCCTACTCTTTCGGGAGCCTTCCGTGACTCCCAGGAAAGTAGGCAACTATGGGGGAATTGGTATGTAATACTGCCGGCAGTTGGAATCCCGGCAGCGTCAGGCCGACAGAGGAACAGATCCCGACAGCGGCAGCCCGACAGCGCTGGAAATCCCGATCGTCCCCAGGTAAGTACTAACTAACCTAACCTACCCCCCTAACCCTAACCCTCCCTTAGGGGTGCCTAACCCTAACCTCCCCAAGTGCCTAACCCTAATCCCATCTCTAAGTGCCTAAACCTAACCCCCCCTTCCCCGCTGCCTAAACCTAAGTCCCCCGGGGGGGTGTCTAACCCTAAGTCCCCCCCGGGAGCCCTAAACCTAACCCTCCCCCCCGCGGCTGTCCGCTCGCGGCGCCCGGCATCCCTTCGGTCGGGATGCCGGGTGCCAGTCTCCCGGCGTCTGTAAAATGAGATGTAGACGCCGGTCATTTCACCCTCACCGGGATATGACAGTCGGGAAGCCAGGTGTCGGTATAATGTCAGCCGGCTTCCCGATTGCATCCCACTATGGGATATGTCCTTTATGAAAATGGCAGCCACTCTCCACCAGACTGATCAAGAATGTGTGATGAACTAAAAGTGATTTGTGTCCAAAGAAGTGTGCTAATTTACTGGGGCCTTGTGCTGCAATACAGGGGGTGTGCAAAGAATGGTATGATCTTGGTAGAGGGGGACATTTAAGATGCTAGAAAATAGTACAGTGGAGCATATTCTTAATGCACAGTCACGCCTATAGAAAAACATCTTGTGTTAGTAGGTTAATGGGCTAATGAGCAGATTTGATGGCCATGTGCAGGCCCTTTCTATGATCATTGCCTAGTATTTATTTCATTTTTCCTTAGACTTGATGCTGGGTACCAATAAGGCCCCCAGGTGGAAGCATTGCGAGCACCCAGCAATGGCTTTGGTGCAGCATTTCATGCCAGCTGCCAGGTCTGGTGGTCTCCTAGTTAATGCATTCCAAGTCATGTTCTCAGCTGCAGGACCTTCTCATGGCCAGCAATCAGTCATGCTAGATGGCCCACAGAGACCGAATGTATCACGCAGGCCAGATCTAAGAGGTGGGGTGAAGTAAGGATTGTGGCACACAGGACCTACGGAGGGTGGTGCGGCTGGTGCTATCACACCGGTCGAGATGCCCTGGGGGCGGAACCGGCCACATTCACCAACGCCCTGCTCTGTTTCTCACACTGTGCGGAGTGAGACCTCATGACGTCTCCCACAGGGCTGTGAGATCTGTACTGCCTCATGGAGCGTACTTCAGATTAGAGGGCCGGTGTGGCACAGGGTGCACTGGCGCTCTGGTACAGGGCTGGTTGCACGGCACGGCACAGTTGTAGATGACTTGGCCGTTCCTTAAGGGGGTGCTGTGCTGTAACTAGCCAGCGGAACAGAAGCAGGCTGAGAGTGTGTCTTCAGTTTGGGGGAAGGTTTTCCTCTACACTTTTTTTTTGGCTTTTGGGAGAAAACTAATTACACAGTTCTGTGAAATTTAAGGTATTGAAAGCTTTTTTAATAATACTTTTATATTCTTAATTATACTCCTGTGTACATCAAAAAATAGTATATTAAAAAAATTTACCACATCACATTTACCTATAAGGGGGTTACATACATTTTTAAGTTTAATTGTTTTTGACATATTTATTGTGAAATACGAAGAAGTGTAGACGATATCACTGTGTTTTTGTCTTAATTACATAATAAAATAACAATAAAATCAAACAATAGTAGAAACAAAACCATAATTATTGAAAAAAAATCGTTAATATCTTGTTTTTTTGGTCTTCAAACTTCATTTTGTCGCTTTTCACTTAGAAGCTTTTTCTGTGTCATCTCTATATCATCCAGCAGTAGTCAGCCATCATGCTGACGTCCCAACCACCCTGGTATCTACTTTCTTCATGTTTAACGTCTTGGTGGAACCGTTCACCCTGTTGTCGCTGTAGTCTCCGAGATTATTTGGGAAATCCTCAATATGGGAATTAAAAAAATGTTCTTTTAAACCATACTTGCCGGGAAGTTTTATGACGAGAACTGAATTGCAACGTTCTATACTACTGATTGAATTCATTTAAGACCATGTTTTATAATAAATGTAGGCAGAATAAATGTATTACTTTAAAGAATATGAAAAAAATTACTTATTCATAAATACATTTTTGCTGAAAAACGTGATGTGATATGCAAATCAGGAGTAATTTTCGTGTTCAGAAGCCAAAAATCTATAAGTATCACATAAATTCGTTAAAAAAGCATTTTCATTGCAGACCTGTGTTACTGTTTAATCAATAAACATTACCCAATTATCATTCAAGCCAGCCAACTAGGTGGCTGGTTGGAACAATTATTGTGCAATGTGCGGCCAGCTTTACTTTCACTATCTCTCTGAAATGCTTTTTCAAAAGTAGGCAGGTATAACGTGTGTGTTATACAGTCAGGTCCATAAATATTGGGACATTGACAGAATTTTCATATTTTGTCCTCTATTCACCACCACAATGGCTTTGAAATGAAACAAACAAGATGTGATTTAATTGCAGACTTTCAGATTTAATTTGAGGGTAATTACATCCAAATCAGGTGAACGGTGTAGGAATTACAATGGTTTCTATATGTGCCTCCCACTTTTTAAGGGGCCAAAAGTAATGGGACAAACTAAACAATCCTAAATCTAACTTCACTTTTTAATACTTTGTTGCAAATCCTTTGCAGGCAATTACAGCCTGAAGTCTGGAACGCATAGACATCACCAGACGCTGGGTTTCATCCCTGGTGATGCTCTGCCAGGCCTCTACTGCAAATGTCTTCAGTTCCTGCTTGTTCTTGGGGCATTTTCCCTTCAGTTTTGTCTTCATCAAGTGAAATGCATGCTCAATCGGATTCAGGTCAGGGGATTGACTTGGCCATTGCATAACATTTCACTTTTTAGCCTTAAAAAACTCTTTGGTTGCTTTTGCAGTATGCCTCGGGTGATTGTCCATCTGCACTGTGAAGCGCTGTCCAATGAGTTCTGAAGCATTTGACTGAATATGAGCATATAATATTGCCCGAAACACTTCAGAATTAATTCTGCTGCTTTTGTCAGCAGTCACATCATAAATAAATACAAGGGAACCAGTTCCATTGGCAGCCATACATGCTCACGCCATGACACTACCACCACCATGCTTCACTGATGAGGTGGTATGTTTTGGATCATGAGCAGTTCCTTTCCTTCTCCATACTCTTCTCTTCTCATCACTCTGGTACAAGTTGATCTTTGTCTCATCTGTCCATAGGATGTTGTTCCAGAATTGTAATGGCTTTTTTAGATGTTGTTTGGCAAACTCTAATCTGGTGTTCCTGTTTTTGTGGCTCACCAATGGTTTGCATCTTGTGGTGAACCCTCTATATTCACTCTTGTGAAGTCTCCTCTTGATTGTTGACTTTGACACATATACATCTACCTCCTGGAGAGTGTTATTGATTTGGCCAACTGTTGTGAAGGGGTTTTTCTTCACCAGGGAAATAATTATTTTGTCATCCACCACAGTTGTTTTCCGTGGTCTTCCGGGTCTTTTGGTGTTGCTGACCTCTCCGATGCGTTTTTTCTTTTTAAGAATGTTCCAAACAGTTGATTTGGCCACACCTAATGTTTTTGCTATCTCTCTGATGGGTTTGTTTTGATTTTTCAGCCTAATGATGGCTTGCTTCACTGATAGTGACAGCTCTTTGGATCTCATATTGAGAGTTGACAGCAACTGATTCCAAATGCAAATGTCACACCTAGAATCAACTCCAGACCTTTTACCTGCTTAATTGATAATGAAATAACGAGGGAATAGCCCACACCTGTCCATGAAATAGCTTTTGAGTTGATAGTCCCATTACTTTTGGCCCCTTAAAAAGTGGGAGGCACATATTGAAACTGTTGTAATTCCTACACCGTTCACCCGATTTGGATGTAATTACCCTCAAATTAAATCTGAAAGTCTGCAGTTAAAGCACATCTTGTTTGTTTAATTTCAAAACCATTGTGGTGGTGAATAGAGGCCAAAATCTGAAAATTCTGTCAATGTCCCAATATTTATGGACCTGACTGTATGTACTCAATAAACAGGCTGCACCCCCTTGTACCACTTGACATCAGTTTTTCTTTTTCTGGCTAGGAACCTAGTAATTCCAGAAAGGCTCACTTTCCCCTACACATCAATCACCAATATTGCACATCACTGTCTGTATGTAACAGCCCATCTGCCACACTACCAGCAAAGGCTGCGGGCTGGCAGGGCATGCCGTGACTTCTATTCTTTATTATAAAATAGCTGCTGAAATATAACACCTGGCATCTAGAATATATGTATGTAAATATTTAATAAACAGAAATATAATATCTGACTTATGAAATAGTTCCTGAGATGATACAGTTACAAGAATACAACATATTAACAGCAGTACCAGGGGTGGGTAATACATGTCCCTACAGCTGTTGTTGAACTTCACATGCCAGCATGCCTTGCAACAGTTTTATCATGGCCGAATAGCAAACCTGTGGCAGGGCATGCTGGGATATGTAGTTTTACTACAGCTGTGGTGCCTGCCCATCCGTAATTAGACAGTGACAGCTACGTATTGCGCACACACTACAGGCAATACGGTAAGGTCACACTGACAGCCGAAGGAGTCCTTCCTGCTCGACTTCAGGTTACCCAGCAACGCAGGCTTTATGTCTCAATTCTGATTGGCTAGTTGAGATCTCCCCTGACTAATGCCGGGAGTGATCTTAGTTCCGCCTTTCCCTAGATCACATGGAGGCGCAAAGTGGAGGGGGCGTGGCTATGGAGTAAGTTAGTGCAGTGACTGCTGCTTACCTTACTGACACTGACATTTACTGGCACACAGCAGCATGGAGCAGACAGAGCACCCACTGTGAGTATACAGCAGCCCGGGCACATGTGCGGGTGCAGGGGGGTTATATTATATTACATCCTGCAGGTAGGGGGGTCTCTATGAGGTACCTGTGGTATAGTGAATTGTACAGAGCCAGATATTTAACATCACACTGGAGCTATGGGCAAATGTAAGTCGTTTCTTTACATAGTGCTCCTGTACTGTTCACACTGGGTTTCGCATCCATCATAATATTACTGTCAATATTGCTATAATGATTCTTTTAATGCTAATATATAATTACATATATATAATCACGTGTCTACAAACACCCTACCTCATATTACGCCAAATAGTCCCATATGGCATGCCGGCGACTTAGCTCTGCCAAGCGTGAAACCTTTTAAAAATATATGCATCCTGTACGCATCAGCGCATCACTAATGTGACAGAAGTGCAATGCACGGGTACTGTAATACTGATTATGGCATTCCATGTAACTCCTGTGTGCATACAGCAATGCTGGAAGAACAGATGGGTACTTTATGCTAAAACAAATAATGTATTTATGAGAGTAGAAATGGACTAATCTGACCACAAACCAACATTCCGCATTTCTATGTACAATGTACGGAGTGCCAGGGGCCTATCAGGGAGCCAGAAAACATAACTGTGTGCAGCATCATGGTCTGGCATGCTGGCACTTGTAGTTTCACAACGGTTAGAGAACCACCGGAGTTGAAACATGATAAGGAACTTATTTCATTTTTATAAAAGTGTTTATGTAAATTTAGTGGGTTTTTTTGTTGCCAGTCTAGGTGACACTATTATGCTGCCCATCCACTAGACGATTTTGCCAGGCGATTGCACGATAACGACGTCGTTATCGTGCAATCGCTTGCAAATCGGGCACTTTGAAGTCGGAAACGACCAGCGATGTGCGCGCCTGCTGGTCGTTTCCGACATCTGTCATCGGGCAAACATGCTGGTCAAACTGACGATAAATTCAGGTTCAGCATGTTGCCAGATGATTGATGAGCCTGCACTGAACGACTGCTCGTTCAATGCAGGCTCATCACAGACATAGAAACGACAGCACGATTACAATGTGATAATCGTGCTGTTGTTTCTATAGTCTGCTAGTGGATGGCCAGCATAAGTCTGGCTGTCTCTGTAGAGGGTCGCCTTTGATGAGGAGAGCTAGATAGCACACCCCAATCATCTTATATACACAACATTATAATCTTTATACTGAAAACTACATACACCTATACTAACGTAGTGATTTAATAGGACTGGCTTTCTGTGTAGGAACGGATAGCCAATCCTTGTCTCTCCAACTGTTGTGGAACTAGAAGTCTCAGCATGTCAAGGTGTAGTGTTACAGTGGCTGGAGAGCCGCAGGTGAATAGAACAATCAGAATTTGAAGTCTCCGTGTTGCAGAAAGTGTAACTACAGAAATAGCAGGATATACAGGGTGTATTTATGCTAATAGAAATATATATATATATATAATATATGCGTGGTTCAATCTTTTAATGGATGGTGGAGATACTGTGCACACACGATACAGAGAAGAGCCCTAAATCATTTCTGTACAACCTGAGTCCTAGACTGCCAAGTGGGGTCACCACAATCTGGTGGTCAGATATGCTATATAGTCTATTTAGATTCGGGGAGATACACTGACGGACTGACTGACGCATAGACACTGATACCCATACACAGACACATACTGACATATATATATATATATATATATATGTGTGTATATATATATATATATATATATTACACACACATACTAGGAGCACCGCTGTGTTAGATGATTACAAGTCCAATCTGTCAGCAACTTGCCAGGGTGGGGGCTCCTATAGCTGCCTGTACCCCGCCCTCCTTACATCCACGTTAGTTTTGTCTGCAGCCTCCAGATATGGGATCTGACCCTAATCCTGCAGACTTGACACTTGTGGAGCAGAAGTTGTGGTTTCAGAACTTCAGGAACACTGAGAGGTTGGTAATAGTGGGTGGGGGGGGTGGTTAGGCTGGATTCTCTTTTACAAGCCTACAGCTACAGTATCCGTACATTGTGACGATACCCACAATATGCCATTGGAACGTCAGTAACTCCATTGTAGTAGGGGCTATTGCAAGTTCGGCTGATGAGCGCTCTACATTGCCAGCATTGCACCTAATTGAGTTGCTCCCTCCATGTCTTGCGGGATCTGCTATGTTTACTGTAACTTATTTTTATAAGCTTCAATCGCCAGCAAAAGATTAAAGTCAGTCTTTATACTGGTTGTGTGCATGTTGTCTGCCTCCCACGTACCACAATTATTGTACCTGTCACCTGCAAGCAGTGGAGGCAGCCATTTTGTGGGCTGAACCTATATGCAGCCTATCAGTAGGAACCAGTGATATGACTGAGGAGCTGCCACACATATATTCATGAGGTATCGGTTCTGAATCCATTCTCACCAAATGACTGACTGTGGGTGACGGGCACAATTTAATGAGCGCTTTCTGTGCCCCCGTAACAAGAGCAAAGTGACATTTAATTGGTATAAGTATTCCAGACTGAGGAGGATTTAAAGGGTGTAAATTATATATATATATATATATATATCTCTACATACTAATTGCAATGAACAGAATGAGAACGGTTAATGATAAATCTGTAATTGTGGGGGGGTATTCCCCTATACAAAGCAGATTTCCTGGCTTTATGACCCTGCATCCTCCCCCTCCGAGTCTTACACCATTGCTGCTAACAGAGAGCAGAAGATCACAGTTAATAATACTGGACTGGTTACACAAGGCTGTGCGGTTGTCGCTGGCTCCAATTCATAAAGCGCCTACCTAGTTTACTGTTCTAATGGCCTCTATACAAGATATCAGCAGTGAGCTATAATTCAGCTCTTCTCTCTCTCTCCACAGTCCTGAAAATTTTCCAGCCCTAAAGAATGACACATTCCTGCGTGCGGCCCGCGGGGAAGAGTGCCACCATGTCCCCGTGTGGTGTATGAGACAGGCGGGCAGATATCTGCCAGGTAGGTGGTCTGCCGGACCAGGATGTAATGCAGGAAACCTGCAGTTCACTCCTTATGTGAAAGTGGGGGGTGGGTATGGGATCCCAGCGGTCGGGATGGCGCCGGTCAGAATACCGTCAGCAGCATCACAACAGTAGAAGGTAAGCGCCCTAACGCTAACCCTCCCTCCCCGGTGACAAAACCTAACCTCCCCCCTTAGTGCCTAACCCTAACCCTCCCCTAACCCCCGATACTTACCTTCGGGATGCCGGTGGTCGGGATACTGGAGTCGGGATCCCGATGCTGTCAGGATTCCGGCGCCGGTATTTAGACCATCGGCATCCCACACACCAGGAAGCTGACTACACCATGAAAGCGGAATTGGCTAATCTATGGGGTACTGTGCGCCTGTCGCCTACACACTGAAACACAGCGGTTTTGTGGGATGTAAAAATATATATGTCCGTACAGCCTTCCACTTTACTAGGACCTAAGGACATAATTGAGGCACGAGGCTCTTGCGTGTATTTCTTCTCTTCCCTGCTAGTGCCTCTAGTGTGAAATGATTGTGACGGCAGAGTCCACATTCTGTTCTGTTTTCCACACAGCGTTATACAGACAAATTGTGGTGTTATGTGGGGTTTCCGGATGCACTGTAATAGCACCCGGGAGCATGGTGTGATTTTACCCTGTCAGTATATATCAATATAAACTTTATTGCATATTTACTTATACATCTATGAAAATGTTACTCACACCACTCCCTCTTCCCTCCACATTGGTAGTATCTCATGGGTGTGGTATGATATGTCGACAAATCTAGTGTTCATTCTAGCACCCTGCAGCACCTGTCGCAACACCAGCAGTTCCTTTATTCCTGCCTGGGGTGTAGCTTGCTGCTCTGGTGCTTCTAGCACACACGGCTGATGCTACAAACTGCTGAAATGTAGACCATAGTGTGCTAGAAGCACCAGAGCAGAGAGCGACCTTCGGGGCAGGAAAGAGGAACTGCACGGGTTGTGACAGGCGCAGGATGCTAGAATGAACAATAATTATCATATCACACTGATTTAGTGTTGACCTGTTAGAGAGTCGACATATTGTCCCTGGTGGATGCGTAGTCACTCACCTGCTCCTGACAGCTGCATTGACTCCAGCACAGTTCCTGATCAGTGCTGTGACGCTCCAGTGTGTATTCTTCTGCTACCCGTTATCCCTACCCCTTCTTATAGTGCCTAACCCTAATATCCCCCTACCCCCAGCCCTTCGCGGCTGCAGCCTAACCCTATTGTCGACAGCATAACTGTCATTGTTGTAAATTTTGCCCTAATAACTATATCCCATATCTCACCTGTGTAGCATTTCGGTGGTCACCCCTTGGACACCATGATTATCTTAAAATTACCCCCAAAGTCACTTTAGAATACTGTGCAGTTCTTTTGGGGTCAGTAATGACCCTGCTGGAGGATTGCTGCGACCTTGTTGGGGACGGGATTTACTTTACTGGAGAATGGCGCGATCTTGCAGGAGGATTGCAGTGGAGGAACACCAGTTTAAATGTGCCCACACACATAGCGATGTGCTCACGATCAGTCAATGTGTACGATCTCCCCGGCAGCTCTGCACACGATTTGGTGTCCAATCTTCATACGATCTCTCCTGCATCCAGACTTTCACAGTGCATCGTATCCTAGATTGTCAGATCTGCCCTACAGCACGGCAGATCTGACGATGCGATGTGTGACCAGCGGGGACGCGCATCGCATCGTGATCGTGAGTGGGGACTCACGATTTCCTCATGATTTTGGCCATATTTTACACGATTTGTCGAAATCAGCCAAAATCATGTAAAATATCGCTATGTGTGTGGCCAGCTGAAATGTTCCTGCGATCTTGCAGTCAGCCCCCACCTCCCCACCCCTTCCTAAATGCTACATGGGGGAACAATCCCTACATCAGAGCTGTTATTCTGAACCGCAGACGCTCTAATAACGCACTAATCCCAGGGTTGTGGTGTATACAGTGCTGCTCCCTTGTGGCTGGTCTTTGAAGTACATCTCTTGCAGAGTTTCGGGAGACCCGTGCTGGACAGGATTTCTTTGCTTCATGTCGCAGCCCTGAAATATGCTGTGAGCTAACCCTACAGGTAATGAGATGGGACGAGGGAGTTGTGATTGGGACCTTGTATTCTAAATACTTTTGTACTGTATTTACAGGAGTATCAGAGGGCCTATGGCCGTATTCAATTTGAGGCGTAAAGTCCGGATCTATGATACTTTTTCGCCGATGACGTCATTTTCGCCTGTTTTGAGTTTCCTCCGTATTCAATTTGGAAGAATGCAATGTAATAGGCGGAAAAGTTTCTCCTATAAATCGCAGGCGGAAAAAAGTGCAGAATTGCGGTTTTGGGGTGCAACATTGCACCCCTGTCTTAAGGCTGCACGGGGGGTGCAGCCTTAAGACAGTCTCCTAAAGGTAAACTGCATAAAAAAAAAAGTTTAAAAATATTCGGGACACCCCAAAAAAATTGGTTAATTTTTGGGGGTAAAAAAAAGGGGAACAAAGTGCCAAACTATCTAAATGAATTCAGGTCGGGTCCCCATGTATGCTGCAGGGGACAAGCGGCAGGTGCAATTTTGCAGATTTGTAAAAATAAATTTGATAGGAATAGTTCTTTCCCCTCCAAAAAAAAATCTAAGTGCTATTCTTTACCACTTCTTCATAGCCGCAAAATTGCACCTTGTGTGGCTATTACAAACCCCGACTTCCTTCAGCAGGCAAAAATGAGGGTACCCATAGTCATCCCCCAAGTCTGGACATCTTTAGGGGGGTCCCAGGCATATTTCCCAAAAATTCCTGTTTTTTTTTTTTTCGTAAATGGGGCCGAAGGTCATGTAAAAAAAAAAAAACACAGGGATAATTTTTAAATTCCCTATAGCAGGTGAAAAAAAGTGCAGGTTTAGGGGTGCAGGCTTAAAAAATATAGCCTGCACCCTTGGGAATTCCTCCTTAAATCGAAATGTGCCAAAAAAAAAAAAAATCGGGACACATTATTTTACATTTTGGGGTGAAAAAAAAAAAGTGAAAACAAAATGCCAAACTAACGAAATTAATTCTGGTGGGGTCCTCAAGTATGTGGCAGGTGTTTTTTTCATTGCGCAGACTAGCGGCAGGTGTATTTTTGAAGAATTTAAAAAAATGACCTTTAGGGACTTAAAAATATGCTTATCCCCATTTTCATGTACCCCAAATTTGATGGGAGCACTTTAAAAATAAATAAATAAATAAAACCTAAGTGCTCTTCTTCAATGTCGGGGGAAAAAGAAGCACTTGCCGCAGCTATTTAAAAAGCCGACTTTCTTCTGC
Organism: Taudactylus pleione; assembly: GCA_031769625.1. Lineage (NCBI taxonomy): Eukaryota > Metazoa > Chordata > Amphibia > Anura > Myobatrachidae > Taudactylus > Taudactylus pleione. Next base: position 807,664 of record JAUIMM010000661.1, read on the forward strand.
ACGCAAAAACGGGGGTACCCATAGTGATCCCTGAGGTCTGGACATCTTTAGGGGGGTCCTACAATTATTTCCCGAAAATTTCCGTATTTTTTCATCGATCCAAGTTTCGCCTGTTCCCGATTTCGCCTAGTTTGGAATTGAATATGGGGAATAGCGGGCACGCGCGCGATACTTTTCCGCCTGGAAAACAGATGAAGGAGGCGAAAAGTCCAGCAGGCAAAAAGTCTGGACTTTTCGCCTCAAATTGAATACGGGCCTTAGTGGGACAATTCCTAGCTTCACTTGCTATAAGTAGAATTACTATAGTGCTTGATGCTCAGGTGTTTATGGGATTTCTTTACAAGCAGAAGATATCAGTACATATATTTCAGGGAGCATGGGCTCTTGATCTAATACCGGGGATGGGGGGTGACTTCCTTCCACCACTGCAGAACTGACATTACACGTTTCTGCTCTCACAGCCGCTGCGCAGGTTCCCGTTGGATGCTGCTATCATCTTCTCTGACATCCTCGTTATACCACAGGTAAGTGGCAATTTCACAAAGACTGCTGCTATATTCCAGCCCTGGGAGACATTACACAGGAGGAAGTGGTGAGAACACAGAGGTCAATGCTTCCTGCATTGTGTGTGCACTGCTGATGCCATAATGAGCCATAGGCAGGTTTCAGAAGGATATTTACAATCAACCAGACACTGAAACCTCTCCTGGTCTTCTCTGTTCTTTAATTTCTGTAACTTCCTATGTATAGGAATATTTAGGTGCTTAGTGTTCATTCTAGCACCCTGCACCTGTCACATTTCATGCAGTTTCTCTTTCCTGCCTAGGGTGTCACACTCTGCTCTGGTGCTTCTAGCACACTCTTATGTATTTTAGTTTGTTGCATCAACTGTGTGTGCTAGAAGCACCAGAGAGCGACACCCCAGGCAGGAAAGAGGAACTGCACAGGTTGTGACAGGTGCAGGGTGCTAGAATGAACACTAGGTGTTTATCCGTATCTGGGAGAACTAGTGGTAGCTCATCTGGATGCAACATGAGTCCGGTATTGTACTGTCTAACAGAGTTATTTTCTTAGCTGACATACTAATGTGTGATTTTTACATTATATATAGCATAATTTCAAACAAACAGTACATTTTAATTACCTCTTCACTTCCACCAGCCCTGTATGTCCCATGCCGTGGTATTGCCTTCACCAGTGCTCGCTCGCTCCCCCAGCCCTGTGTGTCCCATGCCGTGGTATTGCCTTCACCAGTGCTCGCTCGCTCCCCCAGCCCTGTGTGTCCCATGCCGTGGTATTGCCTTCACCAGTGCTCGCTCGCTCCCCCAGCCCTGTGTGTCCCATGCCGTGGTATTGCCTTCACCAGTGCTCGCTCGCTCCCCCAGCCCTGTGTGTCCCATGCCGTGGTATTGCCTTCACCAGTGCTCGCTCGCTCCCCCAGCCCTGTGTGTCCCATGCCGTGGTATTGCCTTCACCAGTGCTCGCTCGCTCCCCCAGCCCTGTGTGTCCCATGCCGTGGTATTGCCTTCACCAGTGCTCGCTCGCTCCCCCAGCCCTGTGTGTCCCATGCCGTGGTATTGCCTTCACCAGTGCTCGCTCGCTCCCCCAGCCCTGTGTGTCCCATGCCGTGGTATTGCCTTCACCAGTGCTCGCTCGCTCCCCCAGCCCTGTGTGTCCCATGCCGTGGTATTGCCTTCACCAGTGCTCGCTCGCTCCCCCAGCCCTGTGTGTCCCATGCCGTGGTATTGCCTTCACCAGTGCTCGCTCGCTCCCCCAGCCCTGTGTGTCCCATGCCGTGGTATTGCCTTCACCAGTGCTCGCTCGCTCCCCCAGCCCTGTGTGTCCCATGCCGTGGTATTGCCCTCACCAGTGCTCGCTCGCTCCCCCAGCCCTGTGTGTCCCATGCCGTGGTATTGCCCTCACCAGTGTTCGCTCGCTCCCCCAGCCCTGTGTGTCCCATGCCGTGGTATTGCCTTCACCAGTGCTCGCTCGCTCCCCCAGCCCTGTGTGTCCCATGCCGTGGTATTGCCCTCACCAGTGCTCGCTCGCTCCCCCAGCCCTGTGTGTCCCATGCCGTGGTATTGCCTTCACCAGTGCTCGCTCGCTCCCCCAGCCCTGTGTGTCCCATGCCGTGGTATTGCCCTCACCAGTGCTCGCTCGCTCCCCCAGCCCTGTGTGTCCCATGCCGTGGTATTGCCCTCACCAGTGTTCGCTCGCTCCCCCAGCCCTGTGTGTCCCATGCCGTGGTATTGCCTTCACCAGTGCTCGCTCGCTCCCCCAGCCCTGTGTGTCCCATGCCGTGGTATTGCCTTCACCAGTGCTCGCTCGCTCCCCCAGCCCTGTGTGTCCCATGCCGTGGTATTGCCTTCACCAGTGCTCGCTCGCTCCCCCAGCCCTGTGTGTCCCATGCCGTGGTATTGCCTTCACCAGTGCTCGCTCGCTCCCCCAGCCCTGTGTGTCCCATGCCGTGGTATTGCCTTCACCAGTGCTCGCTCGCTCCCCCAGCCCTGTGTGTCCCATGCCGTGGTATTGCCTTCACCAGTGCTCGCTCGCTCCCCCAGCCCTGTGTGTCCCATGCCGTGGTATTGCCTTCACCAGTGCTCGCTCGCTCCCCCAGCCCTGTGTGTCCCATGCCGTGGTATTGCCTTCACCAGTGCTCGCTCGCTCCCCCAGCCCTGTGTGTCCCATGCCGTGGTATTGCCTTCACCAGTGCTCGCTCGCTCCCCCAGCCCTGTGTGTCCCATGCCGTGGTATTGCCTTCACCAGTGCTCGCTCGCTCCCCCAGCCCTGTGTGTCCCATGCCGTGGTATTGCCTTCACCAGTGCTCGCTCGCTCCCCCAGCCCTGTGTGTCCCATGCCGTGGTATTGCCCTCACCAGTGCTCGCTCGCTCCCCCAGCCCTGTGTGTCCCATGCCGTGGTATTGCCCTCACCAGTGTTCGCTCGCTCCCCCAGCCCTGTGTGTCCCATGCCGTGGTATTGCCTTCACCAGTGCTCGCTCGCTCCCCCAGCCCTGTGTGTCCCATGCCGTGGTATTGCCCTCACCAGTGCTCGCTCGCTCCCCCAGCCCTGTGTGTCCCATGCCGTGGTATTGCCTTCACCAGTGCTCGCTCGCTCCCCCAGCCCTGTGTGTCCCATGCCGTGGTATTGCCCTCACCAGTGCTCGCTCGCTCCCCCAGCCCTGTGTGTCCCATGCCGTGGTATTGCCCTCACCAGTGTTCGCTCGCTCCCCCAGCCCTGTGTGTCCCATGCCGTGGTATTGCCTTCACCAGTGCTCGCTCGCTCCCCCAGCCCTGTGTGTCCCATGCCGTGGTATTGCACTCACCAGTGCTCGCTCGCTCCCCCAGCCCTGTGTGTCCCATGCCGTGGTATTGCCTTCACCAGTGCTCGCTCGCTCCCCCAGCCCTGTGTGTCCCATGCCGTGGTATTGCCTTCACCAGTGCTCGCTCGCTCCCCCAGCCCTGTGTGTCCCATGCCGTGGTATTGCCTTCACCAGTGCTCGCTCGCTCCCCCAGCCCTGTGTGTCCCATGCCGTGGTATTGCCTTCACCAGTGCTCGCTCGCTCCCCCAGCCCTGTGTGTCCCATGCCGTGGTATTGCCTTCACCAGTGCTCGCTCGCTCCCCCAGCCCTGTGTGTCCCATGCCGTGGTATTGCCCTCACCAGTGCTCGCTCGCTCCCCCAGCCCTGTGTGTCCCATGCCGTGGTATTGCCCTCACCAGTGTTCGCTCGCTCCCCCAGCCCTGTGTGTCCCATGCCGTGGTATTGCCTTCACCAGTGCTCGCTCGCTCCCCCAGCCCTGTGTGTCCCATGCCGTGGTATTGCCCTCACCAGTGCTCGCTCGCTCCCCCAGCCCTGTGTGTCCCATGCCGTGGTATTGCCTTCACCAGTGCTCGCTCGCTCCCCCAGCCCTGTGTGTCCCATGCCGTGGTATTGCCCTCACCAGTGCTCGCTCGCTCCCCCAGCCCTGTGTGTCCCATGCCGTGGTATTGCCCTCACCAGTGTTCGCTCGCTCCCCCAGCCCTGTGTGTCCCATGCCGTGGTATTGCCTTCACCAGTGCTCGCTCGCTCCCCCAGCCCTGTGTGTCCCATGCCGTGGTATTGCACTCACCAGTGCTCGCTCGCTCCCCCAGCCCTGTGTGTCCCATGCCGTGGTATTGCCCTCACAAGGGCTGCAGTTGCACGGGAGATTTGAAATCTAAACTACACTGTGTCTCGTTCTAACGCAGGTGCTGATTGGACAGAGCCACAATTAATACAAGTTGAGTCTCCCATATCCAAATATTCCAAAATACGGATTTTTTGGCATGACTGAGATAATAAAACCTTTGATTTTTGATGGTTCATTATACATAAACTTTGTTTAAGGCACCAAATGATATGAAAAATATAGTATCAAATTACCTTCAGGCTCTGTGTATATGAAATATAAATGAATTTCATGTATGTACACACACTTTGTTTGAGCCACAAAATGATTGAAAATATTGTATAAAATTACCTGCAGACTCTGTGTATAAGATGTATATAATACATAACAGCATTCTGTGTTTAGATTTGGGTCCCATTCCCAAGATATTTCATAATGGTATACAAATATTCCAAAATACGGAATATTCCGATATCCAAAATACCCCTGCTCATTTTGGATATGGGAGACTCAACCTGTAATTCAGTTGGTGGCTCTTCCTACTAGTATGGATATATATATATATATTTCTCTGTAATTGCATAAATAAATCAGCAAGGCGTACACAGACAAGTGAAAATGATTGTGCACTAAAATTACCTGTTAAATTGGGTTGTAAATTATGTAAAATTTATGTTTACAAAAAGATGTACATACACATTCTTGTATTGGCTCTTGCTATGATTCACCTTATCCACTAGATGGCACTAGACCCCTTACGGGCAGCTAAAGTAAAGGGCATAATGAAAGTGCATACATCAGAGGTTCCCAAACTCTGGGCCTGATTCAGACCCGGTCGCAAGCGCTGAGCGTTCGCAACCGTGTTGATGGTGGCCCAGAGCGCATGCGCACGACGGAGCCGGCTCCGTCGTGCACATGCGTGAGACCCGGATAGCAACGGGTAATCCGTTGCTCCGGGTCTCGCACCAAAGGGGACGTGCTCTCGATGTTGAGTGACAGCACGCCCCCTTTGGTGGGAGCTTTCGGCTCTGTTTGAGCCGAAAGCTCTCTGGGGCTTGCGGACACGAGACCCTACCACAAGGGTCTCGTCGCAAGCCCGATGGTCTTGACCATCGCGACTATCATCCTGGCCGCTCGCATTAGCTGTGGGTGGCAACCCACAGCAATGCAAGCGGCCAGGGGGTCGCTCCATAAAAAAGAAAAAAAAAAAAAAAGACGCCCTGATTCAGAGCGTCCAGCTCTGAATTAGGGCCTCTGTCCTCAAGGAACCCTAACAGGCCAGGTTTTAAGGATAGCCATACTTGTGCATAGATGGTATAAGCAAACTGACTGAGGTATTAATTAAGTCACCTGTGCTTAAGTATGGATATCCTGAAACCTGGACTGTTAAGGTGACTTGAGGACAGAGTTTGGACCCACTGGCCTAGATGCATATTTATAGCCGACATACATCGCTCCTCTCCTGGAACAGAAATGTCCTGCAGAGCTGTACCGGATAAATAATAGGCACCTCTGTTGCTCCAGAGAAGATTCTCTCCGTGATAATGAAACGCAGAGTATGGACATATAACCCAGCTATTGCTGTTCATTTTTTTTTTTTTTTTAAATATCTTTTTATTGAACAGCAATAAAACAATTATACATTGCACAATCCAAGAATTAAAGAAAATAAAATTATCTGATAAACGACTAGTCTGTTTCTTGGAACAAACAATATACAAACTACTGTTAATCTTTTCAAACTTTTTTGGAAAATAGTACAAATATAGATTGAAATTATGTCAAAGTACAAAGAAACAAAGTACTTGAATATAATATAATGTAGAAAATTACAAATACTGTATAAAAAAATCGATATAGTACACCGTATAGAAATGCAAGAAAATATACAATCAATGTCACTCAAACTATACAACTTATAGAGCCAGTGTAAGCAGCAATTGAATTTTGAGTTAACCAATTATCACATCAACTTCGGTATATCAGTCAATCGTTGCGTCAATATAATCTACATCAATGCAGAATTATATTAGAAAAAGGGGGAGAGTTAGAATAAAATGATAAAAGAAACAGAAGAAGAAAGAAAGGTGAAATAGAGGGGGAATCACTGACAGAAGGTGAGAGATACCTTGTCTGGGGGGATTCACAGAGAGCTACATATAAATAGCAACAATAGGGGCATTTTAAGTGATGTTTCTTAGCATAAACCATTCCGTGTGATCAAAGACTTTCCATATGTTATTCCGAATCTGGACCGGTAAACATTGTATGTATGGTTCCCATTTTTTGGAAAAAATCCGTATCCCTCTTTCGATGTTAAAGATAGCCATACGTCTCTCCGCATAAATTACCTCCAGCAGCGCAATTTTCCATTAGTGTAGGTGCTGATTTGGAGATCCAGTAAATAAGGATAAGTTGTTTAGCTACTGTAACCATGACTCTCAGAGCAGGTTTCCATGGGCCCAAGGAGGACTCAGACTCCCATATTGAAAATTCTGCGAAAATAAGAACTGCCGCATTTTTGGACAATTTAAGATGTATTGTATTATTTAGATAACACAAAATTTTATTCCAAAATCTATGGATCTTTCTGCAGTACCAGAGGTTATGCGAGAGAGAGGCATTAGAGCAGTCACATTTCACACAATTTCCCTCCTCCAGTGGCACAAAATGTCTCCGTTGGGCCGGAGACATATATGTACGATTTAAAATTCTAAGATGAATTTCTTGAAGTCTCGCTGACTTAAGGCAGGGTAAAACACGATCCAGATTCGCAACAAATGGCTCCAAGTCACATAATTCGGGTATCTCTGTGTGCCAAGCTTCCGCAACTGGTGCCCAAGCATGTATAGGAATTTCAATCAGGTATTTATATAAATGAGCTATTCTGAATTTGGTTGAGCGACATAAGAGTAGAATGCGACCCATTGTATCTGTGTTAACTGAGATCCATAAAGGATTATCTAAGGATTGAATGAAATGTCGTACTTGTAGAAACATAAAAAATTGTGTACGAGGGATGTCATATTTATCCTGTAATTGTACAAAAGGAGAGCAAATTGCCACCCGGATCAAATACATCTTTGATGGACATGATTCCCTTTTGATTCCACATTTTAAAAAGAGGAATGTCAAGTGAAGGGGGAAAACAGGGATTACCCCATAAGGGGATGTACGGGGATGAAAAAGGATTTTTCCCCAAATGTGTATTAACCTTCAACCACGTAGTGTAAGTGTCCCAGAATAAAATATTAGAACAAAATATCTTAGGAATGTGTATTTTAGGGGTGTGTAACAAGGCTGCTGGGGCATATGGGTGAAATAATGCTTCCTCCAAGTCAGGATTAGTATAGTGATCGGTATGTAGTAACCAATCAGTTATATATCGGAATATGGCAGCTTTTGCAAATGCAGAGATGCTTGGGATGCTCAGCCCTCCATTTTTTTTCAGTAGGTAAGCTCGGGAACGCGGCATTCTGGGTTTCTTGTACTGCCAAATGAATTTAAAAAAGATCTGCGTAAACTTCAGTACATCCGCTCTTGTTAAAGTAATGGGTAAAGTTTGTAAAAGATAGGCTAGTTTCGGGAACACCACACTCTTTATTACAGTTACTCGTCCGAGTAGAGAGAGTTTAAGATCTTTCCAATTCTGGAGTTGGGAGTTTAATCTATTTAGCAATGGAGAGAAATTAAAAGCATATAGAGAGGATAATTGAGCTGGTATAAGTATACCTAAGTATTTTAATTTATGTGTTGCAATTGTGAAAAGAGAGGCTATGTGGGGATGTGTAGCTAAAAAAGTAGCTGCATCAATAGGGAGCAACTCAGATTTATTCACATTGATGCGATAACCTGCAAATGATCCAAATGTGGTAATTAGATCCAGAAGTGTAGGGATGGATCGTAGGGGATCAGATATAAAAAGCATCATATCGTCTGCAAATAAAGACAATTTACATGTTTGGTTTCTGATAGTAATACCCTTTACCTCCGTTTCCTGTCTTATTGCTATCGCCAATGGCTCTAGCGCAATTGCAAACAAAAGTGGAGAAAGCGGGCAACCCTGTCTCGTCCCTCTCTGTGTACAGAATACAGGTGACAAATATCTATTAGTGAGAATCTGAGTAAGGGGAGAAGTATATAAGGATCGTATGATCTCAACAAAAAGGGCGGGCATACCAAACCGACGCAGAGATTCAAACAGGTGATCCCAGGTTACCAGATCAAACGCTTTTTCTGCGTCTAAAGACAACAAGAACCTGGGATCACCCGTCTCGCCCATATGCAGAGACTGCAGCACCGTAAGGACTTTCCTAATGTTTGTGACAGAATTTCTGCCACAAATAAACCCGGTTTGGTCCGGGTGTATGATAGACGGGAGAATCAACTTCAACCGCTCTGCTAAAATTTTTGTCAATAATTTATAGTCTACGTTAAGTAGAGAAATGGGTCTGTATGATGAAGGCAAAAGGGGGTCTCTACCTGACTTCGGCAGAACTTTTATAATGGCCGAATTAAAATAGTGAGGGATTATTTTACTATCCATTATGGAGTTAAATACATTAGTTAAAGTCTCTGTGATTTGGGGACGTAATATTTTGAAAAACTCCCCACTCAGACCATCTGGGCCTGGGGCCTTGAACGTCTTGAGAGATTTAACAGCCTGATCTACCTCTTCATGTGTAATTTTGCCAATCAATATATCAGCCTGTGCAGATGAAATCTGTGGTAGGGTGTGTGATTCCCAAAAAGCCTCCTTTTTAGTGATATCTATTGGGTCTTGGGAATAGAGGTTTTGGTAGTAACGGAAAAAGATATTCGCGATATCTTTGCCATTGTATTGTATGGCAGAGCTTTCATCTTTGAGAGCTGCAATATTATTATGTGGCTTGGTACCCCTCAGCATGTTTGATAGGAGTCGGCTAGGTTTGTTGCCGTATCGAAAGAAATGTAATTTACCTGAGTATACATATTTATCATCCATTTGAGTGAGGATTTGATCAAAGTGTAACCTGCACTCACCATATGCGGCTCTAGTCACCGGTGAGGGTGAAGCTCTTAGAGCTTGAAATGCGGATGTTAAGGCCGTCTGTGCAGATCTATAAGTGGCGTCTTGTTCAGCCTTATATTTTGTCATAAAGGAGATAATTTCCCCCCTAATCACCGCCTTAGCAGTTTGCCAATATAAACCTGGGTTATCTTTATGTATTTGGTTGTTCATTTCGTAACTGGCCCAAGCAGACTCTAGCATTGACTTAAATTTAAGGGATGAGGCTAATTTTGCCGGAAATCGCCATTGGGAGTATGAACCCAAAAGGAATTTCCCCTGTACATCCACCCACACCGGCGCATGATCCGAAATAGCTATAGTTTCAATCGATGTATCGATAATCATTGGGGATATTGAGTTAGATAAGTAAAAATAATCAAGCCTAGAAAAGGCGTTATGAGTGGCTGAGTAGTACGTGTATTCCAGATCAGTGGGGTGTCTCATTCTCCACACATCTAATAAATTCAATTCTTTGGCTATATAATTTAAACCTATTTTTGGTTGTTTGGGGGAGGAATGAGAGAAAGTTTTCCTATCTAAGGTTGGGAAGCGACCAGATTGAAATCACCCCCTAATATAATCTTAGAATCTGCAAAAGAATATAATTTGTTAATCAATCCTAGGAAAAAAGATTTATCATATATATTGGGACCATAGACATTACACAAACAATATCTAGTGCCGTCTAGCGTGACATCCATAAGAATGTATCGGCCTTCTTGGTCTACATCAGAGGAATGAATATCGAATTGAATACCCTTGCGTATTAGGATTACCACTCCACGTGACTTAGAACCAAATGATGATGACGCCAATACCTGGTGGTGCAGTGTGTTTAGCTTGGCGTGTTCTGTGGGAGTTAAATGAGTCTCCTGTAAATAAGTGATATCGGATTTAAGCTTATTAAGATATGTCAATATGCGCTTTCTTTTCACTGGTGAGTGAATCCCCCTGACATTCCAGGTGCAAAACCTAAGGTGGGAATGCATCACAAGGTGTGGAAATTAGGTAATGCAAATAGTAAAAAAGTGTAGTATAAATGTTAATATACTCCCCATAATACCGGTTGGTGCTAGGTAGGTTCATAATAATATGAATGTCGGCTCTAGTATAAGTCATAAATAAGCTATGAAGGGCATGAGGTTCGTGATTCATACAGTATAAAGAAACAAATAGACAAATGGACATAGACATAAAAAGAAAATAAAGATAGACGCTTATATGCAGAGATTGCGAATCAAATGCAAACATATAACCAAAACTATAGTCATTGATCTCAGCCTATTGAAAAGAAAAAAAAAAACAATAGTATTAATAATAACTATAAAGCAACGTCACAAGTATATATGTAATTATAATCCTAAATCAGATTATAAACATATTTTTGAAGAAAAGGGTAAAACCTGGTAAAGGCATCAAAATAGGTATGGGACATCTTCCCGTAATCAATCATTATGATCCATCGTGGAGGGGTCCGAGGACTCTCTTACTTCATTAAGGAAAGCTTGGGCGTCAGCAACTTCTGTGAAATCTTTAGGGCCTTGAGATGAGAAAATGCGAAGTCTAGCTGGGAATAGGAGCGCGAAGCGAGTCCCTGATTGGATGTGCTGAGAACAGACAGGGGACATATTTCTGCGTGCTCTGGCAACCTCCGCGGAGTAGTCCTGGAACAAGAGGATACGTTGGCCATCCCACTGAAGAGGGCCCTTCTGTCGAGCAGTTGACCATGTCAGATCCTTGTGACAAAAATTTAAGCACTTGAAGATAACAGCTCTAGGTCGTGAGATGTTAGAATCGCGAAAAGGACCTAATCTATGTGCTCGTTCTATCTCAAAATGATTCAGTTCAGCCGAGATGCCGAGTAGCTCAGGGAGATCGGTTTGAAGAAATTTAGTGAGATCGTTGCCTTTAATCGTTTCCTTAAGACCCAGAAGTCGCAGGTTGTTGCGTCTGGACCTATTTTCCAGATCGTCTACCTTGGATAGTAATTGTTGTTGAGTGGTCGACATGGTAGCAACTTGTTGTTTTAGTTCCGAAAGTTCATGAAAGTTGACTCCGATCCTGTTTTCATTTTCACGCACTTGTTGTGAGACAGAAGACATTTGCGTCTTAATATCCGCCAGTGCCCCCATGAATTTATCCGCTTGGTTTTGCAGTAGTGGTTCCACTGTTTCTTTAATGGCTCTAACTATCTCTGCATATGAGAGAGGAGCAGGAACTGGGCCCATTGTGTTATGGGTAGTAGCGGGTTCGGAACTATGTGTATGTGGCATGTTTTCCACAGAGTCTGTAGGTTGATCTGTACGTTTGCTACTACCCCTGACTCGATTTGCCTTGGGGGTGGGCTGTGGAGCCATGAACTTATCCATGTAGAGATTGGTCTTAATTTTCACCAGGTTATGATAATACTGAGGAGTGTGTTGCTTAGAAATGGCTGTGATCACAGACAGGAGATCCTTTACATTTCAAATAATTGTGAAGTAACTTGAAAAATAGGCCTGGAGCACCATCTGGTGGTAGAAGCTGGCACTGTAACTATTCCCCAGAGTAAAGGATATGTACATAAATATTGCCAAATTTATCATCAGCTATAGCTGGGGTTTCAAAAGAAGTATAGAGTTGCAAGACTTCTGTTTATAAGCAGCTGCACGTTCTCCAGTATAGGGCTTTAACTGGTAACACACAGTACCTTGTCTCCTGTATATGCAGTGTCTGCAAAATGGCGCCGTCTGTAAAAGGACCTTGAAGGGAGCCAGCGTCTGCCTTCTGCAATTGCGATATGCGGTCACCCGTCCAGCGGCGTCCCCGTGTGTTCCCCTCGCTGCTCGCGCCCACCAGCTGACTGTCTGTGAGCCAGCGTCGCGGGGTTTGGCAGTGGACCAGGCGCGATGCAGGAGCCGGGAGGCGAGGGCCGGAACCCAGCACCACGCACCGCGTCCGCAGTAGGCCGCGAGGTCCGGCAGCCCGAGTCCGGGAACCAGGATCCCGCTAGGCAATGGGAACACCCGCCTTGGGGGCAGAGATGGCTTGTGGCGGTAGGAGAGCCAAGAAGCACCGCGCACGGCCGGAGGGCCTGGATCAGCAGGCTCAGTCGTAACGGAGCCCCGACGCCATGCAGCTTTCCTCCTCGGCTTCCAGGCCACGCCCCCCCTACTGCTGTTCATTTACAGTATGACACATGCACATGTTGCTGGGATGCAACATCTGAGAATAATATTAAACTGATCAGTTACAGTGCATCCGGAAAGTATTCACAGCGCTTCACTTTTTCCATATTTTATGTTACAGCCTTATTCCAAAATGGAATAAATTAATTTTTGTCCTCTAAATTCTACACACAATACCCCATATTGACAACGTGTAAAGTTTTTTTGAGATTTGCAAATTTAATAAAAAAAAAAACCCACTAAGAAATCACATGTACATAAGTATTCACAGCCTTTGCCATGAAGCTCAAAATTGAGCTCAGGTGCATCCTGTTTCCGCTGATCATCCTTGAGATTATCAGTGGAAACAGGATGCACCTGAGCTCAATTTTATTGAGGCAAACAGAGAGAGCAGTGTCTCAGTAGCGTCCATTATGTGTAACTAAATTTTTCCATCAGGCTCTCTTTTGTCGCTCCACCTGCTGTCATGTTAGGGGGAGGGGCTTCTAGCTCAGCAGACACAGAATGACTGACAGCTTTGCAAACTTGCTATGTAGATATGTACTGTGTTGATTGGTTGATACATGCACAGGGCACAGCCACCAATGACATAGTAGGTCATACCACAAATAGGATTAATACTTAACAGAACTGCAGCAGAATATCGCTTGCAATGTAATCACGGTTCATATCTTTGTTAGGGGTCCTCTAATGTGTTGCCTAACTGAGTGAGTTCTGTCATTGTTCCTAGGCGTTGGGGATGGATATCCATATGGAACCAGGAAGAGGACCTGTATTCCCCAAACCTCTACAGAGCCCGGAGGATCTTAAAAAACTGAAGCCTACGGTGGACGTTTCGCAGGAGCTGGGCTACGTGTTCCGCGCCATCACCCTAACTCGTCATAAAATAGCCGGGCAAGTTCCCCTAATTGGATTCACTGGTGCTCCGGTGAGTGTCACTGGGAGAGACATCAGTGACTGGGTGGGAGAGCTAGTGTAACATGTTCCATGACCTCAGTAACTTCTGTTTTTACCTTCTCGCAGTGGACATTGATGACCTATATGATAGAAGGTGGGGGCTCTAACACAATGTCCAAAGCGAAGCGCTGGCTCTATCAGAACCCGTCTGCCAGCCAGCAGCTCCTGCAACAGCTCACAGATGTTATAGTGGACTATCTAGTGGGACAGGTAGCAGCAGGAGCTCAGGTAAGGTGGTGACAAGCAGCAGACGTTGTTGGTTACCGAGAACAATACAGGTCTCGATGTCCGTTAAACCATTGTATGTGTGTTCCAGGCTCTGCAGGTGTTCGAGTCTCATGCCGGATGTCTCGGGCCCCAGCAGTTTGCAGACTTTTCTCTGCCGTATCTCCGGGAAATCTCGCGCAGAGTCAAACAGAAGCTGAAGGTCGAAGGATTGGAACAAGTGCCGATGGTGGGTACATGAATAGGTGGAAGAAAGCACCAATGGGAGATGTGACCGGTTGCTCTGTGCCACTGGCTCTGACTTTAAACTGTACTATATGATAATGATGGGATGAATAGTTCTTTAGTGGTCATGCTTATTTGACATTTACCATTAGATGGAGATTAATAATGGACCCTCTTCTTGCAGGTCGTCTTTGCCAAGGATGCTCATTACGCACTGGAGGACCTCTCCCAGTCAGGTTACGAAGTCGTCAGCCTGGACTGGACAATTCGACCGCAGGAAGCCAGGTGAGGAGACAGCGCTGTGGTCATCAAACTCTAAATGTCCCCAGGTATAGGGCAGTAGCCTAAACTGCAAATTATAGCAGGTGACCATTTGCCACTTATTCCAGTGTCCACTAAAGTCCCCTTTGCTCAGCTTTTATAGATCTCTTCTCTCGCTGCAATGATAACAGACCCCGATCTCTAAGACCTTTAGCACATTCAAAGTTTTTGTGGTTTCAACTAATTTTGAATCTTTGTTTCAGAGAGAGAACGGGGAGAAGGGTGACCCTGCAGGGCAATATGGATCCCTGCGCTCTCTACGCCAGTAAGGTGCGTGCTATATAATTATCTGTTTTCCGTAGCTTTGAATTAAGTGGTTACATGTTGGGATCCTTCGGCACGTTGGAGAAAGAATTGTACGTGAGTGAATATAGTCAGAGTGTGTAGGGGCAGATGTATGAAGGGGCGGCTAACGGCCACGATAAAAGCCTGGACCTGCTTTGCCTATTTTACGCTGTGAAGCAGGTTCAGACATAGTACATGCGGGCAATCTCCTTGTTTGACAAAGAGGGAGAGTGCTCTATCACCTGGCTGGGGATTTGCATATTCCCTCATTCGGCTTCTCTGACCGGCGCTTACAGTGAGCCTGCGCATGCGCTGGACAGCACCTGCTGCTAATAGAAAAATAAAACAACTTGTTTGTATGCACAATCTCTGGCTGTCGGAGCAGACAGCCAGGAACTGTGCTGTGTCTTGTGGCAGTGACAGCTGAAGCTCGGAGCAGACAGCCAGGAACAGTGCTGTGTCTTGTGGCAGTGACAGCTGAAGCTCGGAGCAGACAGCCAGGAACAGTGCTGTGTCTTGTGGCAGTGACAGCTGAAGCTCGGAGCAGACAGCCAGGAACAGTGCTGTGTCTTGTGGCAGTGACAGCTGAAGCTCGGAGCAGACAGCCAGGAACTGTGCTGTGTCTTGTGGCAGTGACAGCTGAAGCTCGGAGCAGACAGCCAGGAACTGTGCTGTGTCTTGTGGCAGTGACAGCTGAAGCTCGGAGCAGACAGCCAGGAACTGTGCTGTGTCTTGTGGCAGTGACAGCTGAAGCTCGGAGCAGACAGCCAGGAACAGTGCTGTGTCTTGTGGCAGTGACAGCTGAAGCTCGGAGCAGACAGCCAGGAACAGTGCTGTGTCTTGTGGCAGTGACAGCTGAAGCTCGGAGCAGACAGCCAGGAACAGTGCTGTGTCTTGTGGCAGTGACAGCTGAAGCTCGGAGCAGACAGCCAGGAACTGTGCTGTGTCTTGTGGCAGTGACAGCTGAAGCTCGGAGCAGACAGCCAGGAATTGTGCTGTGTCTTGTGGCAGTGACAGCTGAAGCTCGGAGCAGACAGCCAGGAACTGTGCTGTGTCTTGTGGCAGTGACAGCTGAAGCTCGGAGCAGACAGCCAGGAACAGTGCTGTGTCTTGTGGCAGTGACAGCTGAAGCTCGGAGCAGACAGCCAGGAACTGTGCTGTGTCTTGTGGCAGTGACAGCTGAAGCTCGGAGCAGACAGCCAGGAACTGTGCTGTGTCTTGTGGCAGTGACAGCTGAAGCTCGGAGCAGACAGCCAGGAACAGTGCTGTGTCTTGTGGCAGTGACAGCTGAAGCTCGGAGCAGACAGCCAGGAACAGTGCTGTGTCTTGTGGCAGTGACAGCTGAAGCTCGGAGCAGACAGCCAGGAACTGTGCTGTGTCTTGTGGCAGTGACAGCTGAAGCTCGGAGCAGGCAGCCAGGAACTGTGCTGTGTCTTGTGGCAGTGACAGCTGAAGCTCGGAGCAGACAGCCAGGAACTGTGCTGTGTCTTGTGGCAGTGACAGCTGAAGCTCGGAGCAGACAGCCAGGAACTGTGCTGTGTCTTGTGGCAATGACAGCTGAAGCTGTCGAAATCGATAGCTACAGTTGTCTGAATTGTCAGTACCACGGACCGTTCATACATTGCCTCCCAACTTCGGTGCCCTATCTAGGGATAGCAGCTCCGATAGGGTGGGAGGCTATGCGCCCCTGTCATTATCTCCCCTTCATATCCCCCCACCCCAGTCTGCCAGGAAGGAAATCTCGTTCAGTGATTTGACCTATAAAAATCTAAAATGATGAGCGCTAAGTGTCAAGTGCAGCATAGATAACCATAAAAACACATGTACACACAATTAACACTAAAAATAAACAAATAAAATTAAAAGAAAAAAAATGAAAGAAATTCTGCGGCCATCCAGTAAATGCAATAGCTCTTTTGTGATCTGGTGGTTAGGAGCGCAACAAGTTTGTACCGGGTAGTGTGGGATGGAGTAATGAATAGGTTACTTTCCCTATGCTTACCCTAGATTTCTCCCTCCGATGCCCAGTTGCTTGGCTGCATACAGCGTCCTCTTGCTAGCAGCTTAATCGGCGCTTGCGGCTTGTAATTACAGCATGACGGCGGGGAAGACTTCCTTCTTTTGTTCTGCGACTTCCCAACTACTTCCCGTTTTTATGGTTATTTATTCCGCACTTGATACTTTTAGCGCTCATCATTTTACATTGTTAGTTCTACATTACCCTGATTAAGAGCTTCTCAAAGTCATCGCGCTGTACTGCCATTTACTATTGTTCAATGATTGACAACTGCTGATGTAGGGAACCACTGTGGTAGCCTATAATGTGATTATATAGGTTCTTAAAAGCCAATGTCAGGATCTCTTTATGAATAATGTGAATTTCTCATTTAAGTTCAGTAATTACCACTTTTTCACAAATTAATCCTGAAAACCTATCCTGTCAGGAGGGGGGGGGGACTCACATAGGAACATCGATGTAGATAATTGTGATATAACAGGAGTTACCGACTCACGAGTTTTCCCTGTTTCACTCTTTGCTGCAGGAGAACATAGAGGAGGTAGTGAAGACTATGCTGGAAGCCTTTGGATGCCAGGCGTACATTGCTAACCTGGGCCATGGCTTGTATCCTGACATGGACCCAGAGCATGTCGGTGCCTTCATCGCTGCTGTGCACAAATATTCAGAGGACCAAGGGCGGCATGGAGCCACGGACTCCTGAGTGGTGTATTCGTCAGTCCTGGACTTATAGGAAACAACGCTCTGTTTTCAGAGAAATCTGCTTCAAATGTGGTTTTTATTTTTTTTTTAAGGATCAGTAGGAAATGTTACATTACACCCATTGAATGTTTATTATGTATTAAAGACAGATTTAAGGCACTCACGTAAATGTGACTTTATAGATAAGGTTTACACAGAGTACCCAGGGCCGCCAAGAGCCAAGGCGGGCCCCGGTATTAGGGGCGTGGCCTAATCTCAGGAGGCGTGGCCACACACCCTTGCCGAAAAATAAATAAATAAGATTTGCAGCGCCGCACCGGGTGGCGCTCTGAACCCCCTCAGCCTGGCGCAAAGCCAGGGGGGGCGCGATCAGGGTGATCGCTCCCCCGCACAGGCGACTGCTGTGGCTTCTGCTCAGCAGCCACGAGCAGTCTCCAACTGCAGCTCAGCACACACTGTGTGCTGGGCTGCTGTGAGGGAGGGGGGCGGCATTGGAACCGGGCCCCCGCCGGGCCCATCAGGAAGCCCGGGCCCGGGTAATCTGTACCCGCTCCCCCTCCCTCTCGGCGCCCCTGAGAGTACCAGTATTCTGGGCAGACTAATAATCTAAACCGCAGCCTCATGACTGTAAGTCTCCAGCCTTTAATGATACTGTATTCCCAGCTGTAAACTAGGTCCACCCCAGAAAACCCCACACGGTGATGGTAGTAGCAGATTACAGATAGGTAGGTTTAGGTGCTAATTTACTATTTAGGCTACAGATCTATAATTTGATAAAACGTTGTTTGGCAACACCAGGCCAGTGTACTGCCATCTTACACTGGGCCTGATTCAGACCCGCTTGCAAGCGGGTCAATGTTTGGCCACTGCGCATGCCGGAGCCAAAATGCGCGAGACCCGGTTAGCGACGGGCGCTCCGTCGCTACGGGTCTCACACCAAAGTGGGGCAGCTGTCGATTCTTATTGACAGCTTGCCCCGTTTTGGAGGCGGGCAGGGGGGGTGGCTGGCCAAACAGAGGCCTTCCTGAAGGAACGCCTGCCGTTTGGGGGCGGCCCCACTGACATCACGAGTGATGTCAGTGGGTGAACTTCCGGCTCTAATAGAGCCGAAAGCTCACTGGGGCTTGTGGGAACGAGACCCTACCCACAAGGGTCTTGTCGCAAGCCCCGATGGTCGCGACCATCGCCTGGCCGCTCGCAATAGCTGTGGGTGGGCACCCACAGCTAAGCGAGCGGCCAGGAGGCCGCACAAAAAAAAAACAAAAACGCCCTGATTCAGAGTGAGCGTCCGGCTCTGAATCAGGCCCACTGTCCACTAGGGGCGCTATATAACTGCACACTTCATGTTAGCTGCCCATGCAAGCAGGATGGAGTATGACCAGAGACTAGAGGCAGGTTAGATGTGTTCTTCCACACAATGAAAAAAAAATTAAAATAAAGATTGTGATCCACAATTTATTCATAAAAAAGCACTGAAATTTTCAACACAATTCATATAAAATGGTTTCAGCAATACATAAATAGGGTTAATTTTTTTCATTAATATTAACAAACATGAAGAGGTTGCACAAATATAACAAAAAGAGCATAGAAATTAAACTGGTAGAAATAAGAGCGGTGACACGTCTGTGGCAGGGAATACTGAGGGGGGAGTGCGCGCTTACTTTGGGATGTGTAGAAGCGATACAAAAAGACAGACGTGTGTTAGCAGTCAGCGACAATCCACTAATCGCCCCACACAAGGTCTCGTCGGCTCAAAACCCGACACAAACCCCAAAAATATATATATATATATAGCTCTATATATGTAGAGGGAAAGTGACTGACGGGTAGCATTAGGCTGATGACGAGGGTGAAAATAAATAAAGGAGGGGACAGAAATTGGTGCGAGGGAGAGTTCACAGGACGTTGTTCATTTTGGGCTCATCCCCCTGCTGCACCACGTTTATTGCTAAACCTCACAGTCTTTCTTAATCCCTGGCGCTGCCCAATAACGTGGAACCCACCGTCACAAACAGACAGTCACTCTATAGACCCCCCTATTTCTCCTAAACCCCAAAGGCTGAAACTTTAGTGGAACCATAACGTTTCGGTTTACAGGGTTTGCCAAATATCCTCGGGGGCGGTTTCAGATGTGGTTAATTTCCACGGAACTTTATTGCAATATCCACGTTGTACCACTGTTCATGTGAATGGGGGAAGGGTGGGTTTATGAATGAGCTCAGATTCTTGGCACAGTCTCAATACGTTCTTGTATTACTGAAGGGGGAGGACCCCTATTGTAGCCAAACCTCATTGCACACTATATGATCCCAAAAAAACCAGCTCCCTCCTCCCACCTGAGAAAGCACTTAAAGCACCGCCCGAGCCAAAGCATTCAAGTATACCGTCGCCCTGCGCAGAAGGACAGAACCATCATAAATAATTAGTACTTTACATTTCGTAATCCACATATATTATCATATTTACAGGTAGATAAATGCTTTGTGTAAAGTGTTCCCTGAGTTTGGATTGCAGTCTGTTCAACGATGAGGCGGGAGACACTTCTCATCATGGGCAGATAAGGAAACGTTCAAGCAATGTATGTCTGCACTCGTTACACTGTAGAGCCAGCTTCCAAATGTTTATTAATGAGCTGGAATGGAACTCAAACGTATGTTCTAGACTAGTATATATGAAGCTGTGAGGTGTAACAGTCGCTGTGTGATCCAGCCTCAGGGGGAGAGGAACATTAGTACAAGTCTTGTTGCGAGGTAAACCTGGATTTAAATTTCACTGGCTCGAAGCATTAACTGAGTAAAATGTATGTATAATGGGCTGCGTGAGCAAGCCTGCCCCCTAGTGGTCATTGCAATGCACTGCATTCATACTGGAAACTTCTAAACAAAGTTCCGTGATGCCTTACACCTTATTCAGCCTTCAAATGACAATGACTAGATGCACAATTATGCTGTATTATCTCATTAATAAAAAAAAATATTGTAGGAGGAGTACTAGTGTTTCTAACAGTCCCTGATGCACATGAAACCTGTTATGTAAGTGAACGGAATTTAATCAAGATATCTCGTGATATCTTTCGCTACGTCATGTTCCTTAATTCCAGAATTTGGTCATTTTATAGAAGTCTGTGCAATTTTTAGATCACGTTTGTAATCCTGCGGTGCATTGTGAGAAAAGCTACAGTCTATACTGTATACAAGCAGAGAAACTGGCACGGCAGCATGGCCCCAGACTGGTAGGACATGCTGGGACTTTTAGTCACTACAATGGTTAGCCAGGAGTGGCTTAAGCCTGCTATACACTGCAGTATCTAACTTCATGGCGGTTCATGGACAGGAGTTAGGAATGCTAGTAACCCCATTACACGGATGATTCAAACTGGAAAAAGTGGGCATTTGTTAGCAAATCAGCCATTTCAAGAGGTTTTATGTCCCATACACATAAACCAGCATCTCCTCTAATTATATAAATAGATATATGGATGCTTTTGGGAACATATTATAATCTACGAGAGAGACATTACAGCAGTACGGTGTCGCTTTTGCGTAAGCAGTGTTACACATTCTCTGGCTGGGAACGAGACTAGTGATGCAGAATCAAAAGCATAGCGAGCACTCGGATCCCTACGGATCTGGCCGCATAATTACTTCCAAGCACCTGGGAATGACAAGAATTTTGCACGCAGAGACCCCCTGCAGAATGTTACGCTATGTGCTTTGCAGCAGCACCACCTGGTGGAGAAGTCCAGAACTTCTCCCATCCAGACAATGCTGGTAATGGTTAACTTTATTAACAGAACCTGTTCACCCTACCGGCAAGGTGATACAAGGTGGGTTAAGAACCATCCGGAAACTTTGTGTGTACATCTAAGAATAAGACGGAACAAAACTGGGGTGCTTCACTCCTCCCTTTCGACCCTAACTGGCTTCATGTATGAAAGGAAGGTGGTGTATTTTGACACGGTGCGTCCCGCGAAAAACAATGAAATGTTTGGCAGGTGTGAAGAAAGGTTCCTGCTGACACAGTCCTGGTTTGGGCCCCAAGATATTAGGGCCCGGATATACAAGGAAGAACACAGTAGAGCGCTCCAAAACTGTGTGTTAGAAACATGAGGGGTCTAAGCCTGGAGATCAGCCAAATCGCTCCCTCACCAACATCATCAGCTTTTTCTTGCCTTTATAGATCTGCTTTAAATTGTCTATAAATTGGGCAAACTGCAGTAAACCGTCCTGCCCGAGTAGAAAGGTCTCCCTGGCTTTGCTAAGGAACTCTATGAACTCGCCATAGTGTCGAGGGCTGATGTGCGTGAGGCGCGAATGGGTGGTGTTAATGTAGGCGCCAACTGCTGCGTCTAGCAGCTGGCGCAGAGGCGGTTTGTCTGTTGACATCAGTTTGCCGGAGTTCCTCCTGCCAGGAATTCCAGCCAATCCTGGAGCGGTGAGTGTGCATCGTCTAAGGATGTCTGACAATACAGTAGCACAGTGCACACTTTTCACCACCAGAGGCACTAACGCTGCCAATTCATTTTTACCAAGAGAGTGGCTGAGAGAGCAAGCCCACAGGACGTCATTAATGGCGTGGTGCGTGTCCTGGTTGTACGCCAGGTTGAGGTGGCTCATTGCTAGCGAGCAGAGTTTGAACGCCCGTAACGGGTACCCGCGGTGTTCCATGTAGCGGGCGATTGTGAAAAGCTGAGAGTAGGTCATGCCCCCTGAAGCGGCGTCCACTGCGATTTGATAGGCCGTCTCAAAAGCAGTGTGGTCTTTTTCACATAAGGTAAGAGCTGAAAGGGCACAGTTCTGAGGGTCTTTCATGGCACACTGCAAGGCCAAGGTCCGTGCGCAGCTGGCCAACTCCTCCCGCTGTGCGTAATCCAGGTTGAGTCGCAATACGGTGCTGTGAGACGTGGCTGCGGCGGCTACAATGCTCGTGGCTTCTGTAGGGGTGAAGAGCGTGTACCAGCTCTGCAGGATGCTTACAAGGGCACGGACACCTGGCGGGGTAAAGATGGGAGTGTTACAGTGCAGTGTACATACATGCATAAATCTAGAACACAGGTTCTCAAACTCAGTCCTCAGGACCCCAAACAGTGCATGTTTTCCAGATCTCCCCACAGAATCACTAGTGAGAATTAGCTTCACCTGTGGATCTTTTAAAATGTGTCAGTGAGTAATGAATGCACCTGCTGGGTGACCTGGAAAATGTGACCTGTGTGGGGGGTTCTGAGGACCGAGTTTGAGAACCACTGATCTAGAAGTAATGGCTCAGCGGTACCAGCGAGGATGACTATGACAGGCCAGGAGAGAGAAAAAAAAAATCATTTAACACCCACCAACTTCAGTAGCGCATGTGACCAGCCACCGAACCATCTCCCTACGCCGCCAGTTCAGGGTGCTTAACGTCATTCGCATGACCTAAAGACAGCAGGAGGAGGGAATGAGTCAGGGAGGAAAGGGTTATGCGTTATTTGGAGAACGATTAGTCAGGCTCTGTATTATATGAGCCACTTCTCACCTGCAGTCCGAGCTCCAGGGCTACATTGAGAAGAGTGGTGTCAGAGCTGTTGTCGGCTGGGGTGGCGATCTTAAAAGCGTCCTGCGCCAGCTTGAAGATCAGCGAGGAGGAATGGATGTTCCGCTGTATGGCTTCCAGCACGGTGCGGAGCCGCAGCATGTCACCTGTGCGGA
The DNA here is from genome assembly GCA_031769625.1 of Taudactylus pleione. Lineage (NCBI taxonomy): Eukaryota > Metazoa > Chordata > Amphibia > Anura > Myobatrachidae > Taudactylus > Taudactylus pleione. The sequence continues at coordinate 830,446 of JAUIMM010000661.1, forward strand.
GCAGAGGGAATACAGTTTCAGAGCTCTGCAGCCACTGGATGGTGAAGGGAAGGGGGTTGATCTACGTTCGTTTAGTTATTTTAGAGTACGACACCCACAAATAAAATCCTTAATGAATGCAGCATTGTGTTTTTATTCAGTGACTGTCCTCCTTCCCAACAACAATCACTTCTAACATCATTTTATCCTGTGGGTAAGGTGTGATGAATGTTACTAGGTACACACATTTAACCTGGGGAAGGAGTCGGGAAGCCGGCGGTCGCAATGCTGACCGCTCGCTTCCCGACTGCTTAATCCCGGCAAGGTACAAATGACAGGCGTCGAAATCTCGTCGACTGTCATTAGCCCTACGCCGGGAGCCCGACACCCGGCTTACCGATCGAAGGTAAGCCGGTTTTATTTAGGGCTCCCGGGGGAGGGAGGGGGGGACACTTAGGGTTAGGCACCCCCCTGGGAGTTTATGCTGGGGGAAGGGGGGTTAGGCACCCCTGGGAGGAGGGTTAGGTTTAGGCACTTGGGGGGGAGGTTAGGCACCCCTTAAGGAGGGTTAGGGGGTAGGATTAGGTTAGTTTATACTTACCTTAAGGACGATCGGGATTTCCTCCTCTGTCAGGCTGCCACTGGCGGGATTAGAATGGCCGGCAGTAAATCACACTGATTCCATGCCCTGGATATAGCAAACTATAGGTTGATGTAGGAGGATACAGCTGGCTATAGGGCCTCAGAATCAGATGTTACGAGATGTGCACGGTTTATGGATCGTACTTATGCTTGGACAGTAGAGCTGGGAGTTACACTACAGGTCACACTAGTAATGACAGACACTTCTGGGGGCTGCAGTTACCGGTGTCCTCACCTTTGGCAGCGGTCAGCATGGTAGACGCCAGCTCACACTGCTGTGACTCCAAGTGCCCCAGAGTGAACCAACGAGGATACCGACTGGGCACCACAGACACAATGTGATGAGGGTGGGATACATCACTGGAGGGGACGCTGCTCTCCAGCACTGGGAGCCTGAGACAGGAGACAGAGCAAAGTGACAGATGAGATAGATGGATAAGTAATAAGACCTTGTCAGACCGCTTCCCTCCCGCCTCCCCCGCTGATCCCATACCCCAAACCAACTATGGCACCCTGTCTGCTTATGGGAAATAGTGTCTTTCAGTGCACAAAGTAACCATTTACAGAATACACAACTTTCCACCATAAATGCAGCCAGCCTTAATTGGTCTTCTACATTACACATTTCCACAATGGCTACTATGTGTCAGTGTCCTAGGAAGCTAGCAATCATTCAATTACATTTCTAGAATGTTTCAATAAAGAGCTTTCAGGAAGAGATTTCAAATCATTTTTCTTTTATAGACCAGATGGTTTGTTTTGCCTCGTTCCCGGGTCAGGTGACACAGCGTCCTCCCTGCGCACACAACACACAGCTACCCACGTGTACATATTACTCACACATGAACTATACACAACACACATACTACCATACATGCACATCACACACACCTACTGTATAATACACACATACTACTGTACACACTCTCCAACACATACATGGATAGGTAGACGTGGCAACGCTATGCTGGTTATTGTGACGCTCACACATCGATGTGCCTGAACCTGCGCTTGGACTGCTGTAGTCTTATTTGATTGGTCACAGTGAAGATCTTCATGTTTTTAGTCATGGCGGGTGAGGAAGACGTGTCTGTGAGATTACGGCAGGGATGTGTGACTGAGTTTTGTGTTAAACTTGGAAAAAGCGGAAATGAAACTCATGAAAAGTTACGGCAGCATACGGTGGAGAAGCAATTAGCCGGGCTGCAGTATTTCGGTGATGGAAGCACTTCAATGAGGGTAATACACAAGTGACTGACGAATTGCGTTCTAGGAGACCATCCACCGCAGTTACAGAGGTCAATATTGCCAGAGCTGTGGAGACGTTGCAAAATGACAGATGGGTAACTTTACTCAAACTTTTGGCATCACTTGGTATCTCATTGTGCCAAAGGAACTGAAAATGCAACGTGTGTGTGTGTGTGCCAGGTGGGTACCCAGAAATCTCACAGAAGAGCAGATGTAAGGACAAGTTGAATTGTGCAAGAACACCGTTGGCACGTCAGAGGATACCTGATTTCCTGACATCGATTGTGACGAATCGTGGATTTGTCATTATGATCCGGAACCCAAACAACAGTCCAGTGTATGGAAACGCGAAAATTGGCATCCGGCCAAAAAATTCTGTGTGATTCCTTCGGCGTGTAAAGTCATGCTTTACACGCCAAAGGTGCGCACGGTATGATCCTACAGCATTGGGTTCCCCGTGGACAGACAATTAATGGTGACTACTATACAAACGTCCTGAAAACCCATTTGCGTGGAGCAATGAGGAAGAAAAGACGACATTTGCTAAAGAAATAGTGGTTTTTGCTACAAGACAATGCCCGACCATATGTTGCTGCTGTTACTTTGGCAGCACTGACTGAAATTAATAGGACAGCACTGGAACACCCTCCATATAGCCCGGACTTAGCACCCTGTGATTTCTGGGCATTCCCAACCCTGAGAAACAACTGAGCAGAAAGACGTTTTCATCAGATGATGAAGTGAAAAATGTCACAGCTGCAACACTGACAGTGATGACACAGAACCGTCTCCTACACGTATGCGAATCGTTGTTGGAACGCTGCAACACTAACAGTGATGTCACAGAACCGTCTCCTGCACGTCTGCGAATCGTTTTTGAAACGCTGCAAAAAACGTATTAAATGTGAAGGACGCTGCTTTGAAAAAGATAAATCTTCAGATCCTGTGGAGTCATCTGATTCTGAATTATAAAATTAGTCTCATTCATTTTCAATCAGCCCTTGTATAAAATATACACATTCATACATAATAAATACACGCCTAAAACAGACACACACACATTCGCTTGCACATACATAAATGCCTAAAACAGTCACACACATGCAACTACACTTACACACACACGCATAATACACACGCAAAACACACACACACCAATATACATGCACATACATAAAACACATATACACTTAAAACAAAGTCCCACATACCCAAATACACATACATAACACACACAAATAATATTCACCTACACCAGAGTTTCACAAACTCCGCCGTTACAGACCAGGTTTTAAGGATTACCTATGCTTGAGTCCAGATGGTTAAATCTAATTGCTTGATGTACTAATAAAGTCAGCTGTGCTCAAGCATGGATATCCTTAAAACCTTGACTGTAATGGAGGATTTTGGAAACCTCTAACCTACACATACATAATTAACACACATAGCTCTGGCTGCATACCCACAAACAACCACATTCCCACACATGTCCCCACATGCACACCTACCCATATACCCGCACATATGTACTCTTAAGTTGCATACACACGTAACAATTTTTTTAATGATTTGTCGATAACGACGTCGTTATCCTTAAAAAATATCGTTCAGTTTATGAGTTATAACGATGAACGATAATCACAAATGCGCGCTCCCGTTTTGTAGTTATCATTCATCGTCCATTTCAGTCTGTCCAACATGACGATTTTCATTAAGGGAAGGAAAATTATTCGTTCATCGTTCAATAAAATCATTCATTACGCTTAAAAAAATCGTTCACTTTTTCAAGGGAAAATTTGACACAGGCATACGCACCATCCCATATACCCGCACATATGTACACTTACTGCGCACGCACCCACACACAGGCATACGCACCTCATCGCCCGGAGAGACAGTTTATATGCCAGATCTGCGTCATGTGGCAGCAATGCTGAGAAGAGGTATTTGGCGAAGGTGTGCATGGGTACACTCTCCCGGTGTATGATCTCTCCCAAACCGCTGAATGGACCTCCTAAAACATAGATTCTGTATGAGCTACATTCAGTGTGTGTACAGCTCCCCCATAATCTATTATAGGGACATAAATAAACAAACAATGCAAGTGCTCATTACCTTATGTACAGTATGTTAGTCTATGATGGGCACCTATAGCAAAGACAGTGTCTGCCTGCATCACACGGACTCTAATGGCAGAACACTGAGCACAGGCCCTGATTCAGAGCCGGACGCTCTGAAAGAGCGCTCGCTCTGGATCAGGGCGTTTTGTGTTTTGTTTTTTTGTGCGGCCTCCTGGCCGGTCGCATAGCTGTGGGTGACCACCCACAGCTATTGCGAGCGGCCAGGTGGAGACCATCGCGACTTGCGACGAAACCCTTGTGGTAGGGTCTCGTTCCCGCAAGCCCCAGTGAGCTTCTGGCTCTTAATAGAGCCGGAAGCTCACCACTGACATCACTCGCCCCCAAACGGCAGACGTTCCGTCGGGAACGCCTCCGTTTGGCCAACCACCACCCCTGCCCGCCTCCAAAACGGAGCGAGCTGTTGATCAAAATCAACAGCCGCCCCCTTTTGGTGCAAGACCAGGAGCAACGGAGCGCCCGTCGCCAGCCGGGTCTCGCGCATGCGCACGTCTGAGCCGTCTCCGGCGTGCGCATGCGCAGTGGCCAAACATCGACCCGCTCGTGAGCGCATAGCGCTTGCGAGCAGGTCTGAATCAGGCCCACAGTGCAACCAATTATTGGGAGGCGGCCAGAACGGGATCAGTTACATATGAGATAGTTATGTTACACAATACCAACCCAGGGATCATTATGCATGGACACTACACAGTGATATTGCTGACAATGTTAAATGCCCCCTCAAAAAATCTGATCAAATCATTTGGGTCATTTGTGGACCTATAAACTGGATGTCAGAAGAGCAGTATCTGTTATAGGGTATGGACATTTTCCCAATGCACTAATAGTCTCCCACTTGATCTGGTCACTCGAGCCTGAGTGTCCAAATTGAAGCACGTGCGTGGAAATGGATCCAGTAGTGGCCAACTTCTGGGGCATATTCACTAAACATCAGATTTTGAGCCCTGGATTTAAAAGAGCAATAGAATTACATGCATGATCACACTTGTTTTGCATGTATTGATACAGCCCTTTTAAATCCAGCTCTCAAAAACCAATATTTCGTTAAAAAACAAAAAAAACAATATCTTGTTCTGTAATTTTATCATGTAAAGACAATGGTCACAATAGGGTTAATTTCCACTCTTATTTCAGGGAATTCCAGAAAGCATCTCTCTAAATTCTGCTGGCTGAATAGGATTAGAAATATGACCTCTCTATAAAAATAAATGATCCACTCTCAAAATTTTCCAGAGATCTGTGGTTTCCGGCTCCAGTCTACAGGACACAGTGTGGAAGTGATTTGATAACGGCATGTATGGAACCAACTTATAATTCCCACGTGTTTTAATATCAGCTGAGATACGGCATCCTGATGTCACGGAAACAACTTTGCTCACACTGTACTACACAGGGTCCATCAAACAGCCAAATGAGTACATAGATTCTCATCACAATAAACATTACACTCCCTATCAAGGTATTCGTAAAGGCACAAAAAAAAAAAAAGAAAAACTTGGGTGGAGCAATCAGACATGTGGCAGAAAAAGGTTAGAACACAATTCTTTAGCCCCAGTGGGTGGCGCTCTCTCACCTTCCAGCAACAGGATGCACTGTTTGCGCAGAGTCTGGACAAGAACTGCGTCCAACTCCAGCTCCTGGAGGCGGGCAATGATCTGCTCTTCGTTGCGACACACTTTGTCCTGCGCGTACAACCCTTCCGGCATTAGTCGCTGCTGCCCCATGCCCATCAGAGCCACCTCCAGCGCCAGGGACAGGTAGGATTCCCCGCTCTCCAGGGAGCCACTTAACACGCACACGTGTTGGTAGTTTGGGTACTGAGACTCGCTGGATTCTGTGAGGGTGAGAGAAGGAACACGTATGTAGCACATTAGGATGGTTGCAGCCAGCCTAAAGTTTCTCTAATCTTTGCCCCACCTAATAGGTTGGGTCCAGCTACCGGGACCAGAGCTTGGAGAGAAACGGTTGGTCGATGCTCTCCTATATAGCACAGTGCCAGTGGAGCCCTCTCCCCACTGTGTGAGTGCACAGAACTATTGTCTTGTGGTGGCTTTTCTTCTACAGGTGACAGTATTATTGACCTCCTACCTGTCCCTTCCATGGCGTTCTCTTCGTCCACCCGGCACGCCTCTGTCAGAGTGGTAAATAAACACCCAATTGGGTCCAGGGGGTGCCCCACCCATCCCTCCAAGTTGGTGATTGTGGTTGTATTTCTTTGAATCAACTCTGCAAGGATCAAACAATAAAATAAAATAAATGTCTACTATCAATAATATACACAAGACAAGTCCTGGTAGCAGATCACAGCCTGCTAACATTAATGCTCTTGCCACATGCAGCTGTCCAGTGCCACAGGCCCATCTCTCCCTCTTTGCTCCGGGCTATCCCCCGCAGTGCTGCAGGCTTTGCGCCAGGCCACTCCCACGTGTTACAGGTTTGCTCCAGGCCCATCCCCCGCCGATATTGCAAGCTTGCTCCAGGCCCATCCCCCACAGTACCGCAGGCTTGCTCCAGGCCCCGGCCCCTCAGCTTGCTCCAGGCTCATCCCCCATAGTGCCGCAAGCTTGCTCCAGGCTCATCCCCCACAGTACCGCAGGCTTGATCCAGGCCCCCTCCCCACGTACTACAGGCCTGCTCCAGGCCCATCCACCCTAGTGCCACAAGCTGCTCCAGGCCACCCACCCCAGGCACCACCCCTCGGTGAAGCAAGCTTGCTCCAGGCCCATTCCACGCAGTGTCACAAGTTTGCTCCGGGCACAACCCCCCACAGCCTCAGGCTTGCTACAGGCCCATCCTCCCCTCAGTGCCTCAGGCTTGCTCCATTCCCACCAACCCCACCAGTGCTGCAGACTTGCTCCCGGCCCATCATCTCACAGTGGCGCAAACATGCTCCAGGCCACCCAGCCCAGGTGCCATAGGGTTGCTCTAGGCCCATCCCCCCCCCGTGGCAGTCATTCTCTAAAGACAAAGCCACCCAGTGCCACGCACTGCCGTAGGACAAAGTTACCCAGTGCCATGCAATGCCGTAGTACAAGGTGACCCAGTGCCACGTACTGCCGTAGGACAAATCTGCCCAGTGCCACGCACTGCCGTGGGACAAATCTGCCCAGTGCCACGCACTGCCGTGGGACAAATCTGCCCAGTGCCACCCACTGCCGTGGGACAAATCTGCCCAGTGCCAGACACTGCCGTGGGACAAATCTGCCCAGTGCCAGACACTGCCGTGGGACAAATCTGCCCAGCGCCAGACACTGCCGTGGGACAAACCTGCCCAGTGCCAGACACTGCCGTGGGACAAACCTGCCCAGTGCCAGACACTGCCGTGGGACAAACCTGCCCAGTGCCAGACACTGCCGTGGGACAAATCTGCCCAGTGCCAGACACTGCCGTGGGACAAACCTGCCCAGTGCCAGACACTGCCGTGGGACAAACCTGCCCAGTGCCAGACACTGCCGTGGGACAAACCTGCCCAGTGCCAGACATTACCTTTTTTCTGCTGCTTGTAGATTTCCAGCTGCCGTTGTTGCTGTAATCGGAGAGTGCTTATAATGGCAACTGCCAGGCGTAAAGCTTCTTTGGGGTAACCATGAGATCGCAGAGCATCCACTCTTGCACAAGCTGTGGGAACATGTTCTGAAGCAAAAAATATATGTATTAAGACAAGTGGTAACAGGAGACCACAGAGCAATTACTCTACAAGTCTCATGCTCCTCTGTCCCTTTATAATGACTAAAACAACCTTTGAGTCTTAACCTCTTGCCTCTATCCCAGGGGTTCCCAACCACGGTCCTCAAGGCACACTAACAGTCCAGATTTTATGGATAGCCATACTTGAACACAGATGACTTTATTAGTACCTCAGTTATTTTGATTTAACCATCTGTGCTTAAGCATGGATATCACTAAAATCAGGACTGTTAAGTGTGCCTTGAGGACCAAGGTTGGGAATCACTGCTCTATCCCATCCCGACATGTCTTCTTCCTCCTAGCCCTGGGCTCAGTACTACCCTAAAGCCCCGGCTTTTTAACCCTCTGAGCAGTGCTTAAGAGACTTAACAAAAATTATAAAAAAGAAGACACCCGTCATTAGTACCAGAGCTGTAACTTGACAATGGTTCAGAATCACTACTAACCTCTCCCTTTCAGACAAATGCATGCTGGGACCTTCCACAACTGCTGGCGTGCCACTGGGCTACACGCTCCTAGCCATGCCTCACTCACACTCGCCTCTTCTTGCTATGTCATGTTTGCTAGAGGGTTCTCAATATGATTATGTGAGATGTTAATCTAATAGGCTATGGTCCATCTACATTTCATTTGCAGGACATATGTTACCCGTTAGATCAGACAGTGCATGTTCTCAATTCCCTGCAGGAAGGGATCTCTCTGAGGTTAGCCTCTCTTTGCTTGTACTAGGCACTCACCTAGCCACAGGGGCTGTCCCTGGGAATTGAAGATCAGACTCTCTCCATCTCTCTGGCAGGAGGGAGACAGGTAGAAGTCGCTGCTGATTATTCTCTGCAAGTGGCTGTCCTGCCAGTGTAAATCACAGCCTTCGATTGCGCGGGTGAAGACCGTTCTCCGTGGACGTACTAAGGAGTCTGTAAAGGGAGGAAAATGAACGTGTAACTGTACACTTCTACTCACAATTTAATATTACACACTTAACTGTGCCTTTCCGGGAATCAGCTATGGCATTCCTGGTCAACCTGCGGCTCTCCAGCTGTTGTGAAACTACACATCCCATCATGCCCTGCCACAGTTTTAGCATCCCCTAATAGCAAAACTTTTGCAGGGCATACTGGGACTTGTAGTTTCACAACAGCTGGAAAGCCACAGGTTGGCCTACCAATTAATATTATTAACAACTAGCTCATGTTTGCCTTGTCAACGCTTGCGCAGCGGAAGCCGGGGAGTATGCCCCAACGGCACATACTGCGAGGGAGATGGGACAGACCTAGGGGAAGAGAACCAGCCGCCGGGAATGCGGTAAGTAGTATGGGGTTTCGAAGCTGGATAATTGGCTGAGACACGATCAGTTTAAAATTGAATCGCGGCGACGCCATCTTGCGACTGGCCGCAAGACGCCATCTTGGAAATGAAATCGCAAGACGCCATTTTGCGAATGGCCGCCCCAGCGCCATTTTAGATAAACTCACAATTAAGTACATATGGCGAGATTACTATTAGCACCATGCGATTGCATCTTTCATAATTTCTCATTTACACAGTAATACACACAATTGCGCTGTTAACTAGTCGCATATTAGCGAATGCATAAGATCCTATATGAAAACACCGTTTAGTAGCCAAATGCGCACGCATCTGTCCCCAATTAACTAGCATCTTTATATCAAACCCCGCATACTCACACATTACATGTTCACATAGAAGGTTTCATAAGCTTTAAGATATAAGATTTAAGTTTGTTCATTTAGTATAAATGCTATGAAATAAAGATTGTTTGGTAACTAAGGTTTTATACGTGATAAGTAAGCAGTGTTTGGTTTTGTACTGATGCGTACTCTTTCCACAGTATTCCGGTATTATCGGTGGGGAGATCGCATCATGCATTCTCAACTTATGGACCGCAGAGACTTCAAGCAACAAAATGTATATGATATGAATAACTGTTAGGATGTTGCATGTGGCGGGAATCTAGTTGTTGGAGGTTGGGTTGTGTCTATTTGAATCAGCCTGTTAAATGCTCTGTAACAGATGTATCCCCCTTGGGAACCAATAGCATCAGCAACAAACTTCCCTATTGTGTTGTCTATTCCTGGGGGGTAATAAATATGTGTGCTCCAACACTGGGTCTTTAGTCTTCTTGCTGAATGCTGATAGACGAGGGGTTTCTTGCTGATGCTTAACATCTGGTCCGGAAGCGCTGCGTATGTATACTGTACTTGGGTCTGTATAATTCCTTTGCGCCTAATTGTGTCTGGATCAATAGCGTGTAACTGACTGTACTTTTACTTGAATAATACTTGTGCTTTGAAACCACAGATTCCGGGTCTTAAGTCTTTATTTACTGTATGACTCCGTATGCAAATTAGCGTCATCCTTAGAAGGTATAGGCAGGATATTAGGAGGTATAGGCAGGATATTAGAAGGTATAGGCAGGATATAGAAGGTATAGGCAGGAGTGTATAGAGGTTCTGATCCAGTATCGTTAGGGGGCAGGGGGGAGGCTTGTTGGACGGGGCGGGGACACAGAAGTGCGCAGTTGCAGTATTGCGGGGGATGCGGATATTGTCCAGAATAAGAGGCACTCCCATACATCCCGATGCCCTTCAATGTTATAGCGAATTACATCGTCATCAGGGTATATATATATATTGTCAAGGAGGAAAGAGATTGTCTGATGATTTTACATTTACATATTTCTCAGGAGCAAGGTTAGAGCCTTCACACTGAACCAATCACCTTCTTTATTACTAATCCTAGGGAAGGATATCAGGACACGCTGACTTCGGGTGGCAATCATGAGGAAAACTCTGTATGGTGCCCGTCCCTGCAATACGTGCACATCCGCTGCATTTACTTTCAGAATATTAACAGGTATTGTCTGAGTGGAAGAGCTACACAGACAGAAACTCTACAGGGAGGTAAATACAAGGCTTTAATCAACCTCACGTCCTCCTTGTAAGAGCATAGCATGCAGGGCAATCAGGACAAGAGCACCTACAGGAGCCGCAGACATTGATTTGTGCTGATGATCGGGAGGAGGGACGGATTGCTCAGGTCACAGAGACGCTCTCAGAGACACCTCTGCAGGTTTACTGAGCGGCGGGAGAGACGCTGAACACTGGCAGAGAGCATCGGGTGGCCGTTACGGAATAAACACACGCTGTTGGCTCGGTCCAGGACAACTATTTTGCCTTGATGACGCTTTGCACAATATTTACTTCCCTGCTTGCAGGAGAACGGTCGCCTGTGCACCATGGGGTCAGACATTTTGTGGGCGGAACCAATATTTGCGAGAATGCAGCCTATCCCATAACTAGAGACCAGACTACTGATTCAACCAAAAACATGGCTACCTCCGTGGTGGGCAGGCGATGGATCCGCTTGCAGAATGAAGGACACCAGAGAGCGGATTTACTAGTATGGAAGCCATACATGTATTGGCGTGGCTGTGTACTTACCATGACCATTGCTTTGGGGAAGGGCGTTGGTGATGTTAGGAAGGTCGTTGCCATAGTTTCCATCCTCCAGCGGGCACACGTCCATGTCGCTCCACTTTCTGAGCTGCCGGAGCCAGCAGGACTTTTCCTCTGGTTTGCAGTGAGGGTTCAGCACGATACAAACCCACAAGGCCCCTATAGAGATCGCCAAACAGACCAATTGCAGCACTTCCAAAATAATAGTTTCAAAATGATGAAATAAGCAAGGAAGCATTTAAACAGCGATATCTCTTGTGCACTACAGAGGTCATGCAACTGTCAACAGAGAGTGGTCTGATGGCGCTAATTCAGCAGGGGAATGGTATCAGCACATATTATTACCATAGTAACCAACTGTAGTGATTGATCCTGAGAATTTATCTGAATGACAATAAGAGGTCTTTTCCATCAACGAGGTTAAATTGTCAGTTGCCTAGGGAAGGGAAAGGGAGGGGGGCTGGGGGGTTGTCATTGCAAATACCTGATACTGCTAATCCCCCCACCGCAACCCAAAACCCATCACAGTTCATTAACAATCACTACCCCAGACTAGTATCACTGCCCCCACATACACACTTACCAAGCTCATCCCAGAGCTGCCTGCACTTATCAGTCATGCCGGTTCCCTGTTGCCTCCAGAGAGCCAGCCTCGGGTCTGCCATGAACTGCTCTGTAATCAGGGTCAGCATTCGGGCGCCATTAGAATCTCTCATCCGCAGCATCTCTCTCACCTGATTGGACAGTAGGCACAATATATTAGCCACTAATGCCAGGGTGACCTTGCAGTACCAAAAGAATGCATGATTACATTACTTTGGTTCCATTCTTAAAAGCATATTTAATATAGGATTTGAATATTTGCCGAATGGATTAAAGTGAGTCACCTTTCCCCGCCAATGGATCTCCCCACGGGGAAACCGTTCTAGCCAGGGTAAGTGTAGGGACGGGTGAGAAGAAAGGTGAAACAGTGGTTAGTATTGGTGTCAGTGTTTGGAGTCATAGGATTGATAACATCAAAGGTCCTATCTGTGTGGAGTTTGTATTTTCTGTCTTTGTTTGCATGGGTTTCCTCGGGTACTACAGTTTCCACCCACAATCCAAAAACATGCCGATTAATTTAGCTAGTTACTTAGCCCACATAATTTGGAATGTCTGAAAAGCTGAGTGCTATGTTCTCTGTATAGCATTGCATTATGTGATTTGTGCTATATAAACAATAACAGTAATATCTGCTGGTGACTATTTAATCATCTGTAGAGCAGTCTGCTCTGTACTGTGAATGATTTCAGGAAGCAAGGTGTGCATCGTATAATTGTTTTAAACTTTTAGGCCTGTATTCAATTTGAGGTGAAGAGTCCGTTTCCACGATACTTTTTCGCCGATGACGTAATTTTCGCCTGTTTTGACTTTCCGCCATATTCAATTTGGAATTCTTTTCGCCTAGGCAGAAAGTCAATGCAATGTAATAGGCGGAAAAGTTTCGCCTATGAATAGCAGGCGGAAAAAAGTGCAGAATTGGGGTTTTGGGGTGCAACGTTGCGGGAGCCCCCGAGCAGCCTTCAGACAGTCCCCCAAAAGTTAACTGTGGCAAAAATAAAAAAAAAACACAAAGACACCCCAAAAAAATCACTTTGAATTTGGGGGCGAAAAAAAAAAATTGGGGGGGACAAAGATAAAAACTAGTCAACTTGACTCTGGGGGGATCCCCAAGTGTGCCCCATGTGTTTTTTACATTGCAGGGGCTTACGGCAGGTGGATTTTTAACATTTTTTTCAACTTAACTTTAGCAACTTTAAAATATGCTGACCCCCATTTTCAAGTACCCCAAATTTGCTGGGAGAACTTATTTTCTGCAAAAAAATACTCCTAAATACAATTCTGCACCACTTATATAAAAACGCTATTTAGCAGCTTTTGAGCTCGTTTAAAAACACCAAATACCTTCAGCAAGCCACATCGGGGGTAACCATAGGGAACCCCCATGTCAGAGTATCTGGCTGATTTCCCCAAATCTGACAGTACTTTCCGCCTGTTCAAGTTTCGCATGGTCCCGTTTTCGTCTACTTTCAAATTGAATACGGGGATACGCGGGCACACGCACAATACTTTTAAGCCTGCAAAACAGGCAAAGTAGGCGAAAAGTCTGGGAGGTGGAAAAGTATCGCAGGTGGGCTCAAATTGAATACGGCTTTTAATGTGCAAGACAACTTCCTATGACTATAACTGGATGCTATTCATTTATTTCAGACATCAGCAACCAGTGACCTGTGCATATATAATATGTGGATGAGCAGGTGTAACAAGTGAGTGATGCCACAATATCCTATTATATATACATATAATAACCTGTAAAAAACCCAGCAATGCACTCTTTATGAAGTGTAAATGATCTCTGGCCTTTGCTAGCATTGTACGATATGTGCTGTTTTACCTTGGCAAACATGGAGTTCAGCTGCTTCCCAGAGCTGTAATATCCTCCCTGAGACAGGAAAAGCTTCACCTGCTCCCTGACCTGTTCCTCGTCCAAATGCCAGCAGTTCTCATCGTTGATGCTCGCTCCGGCTGTGGGATCGGGGGCACCTGAAAGGAGAGAGAGGAGCTCAGTCTGAGAAGAAAGGGGGGATAACAAGACAGGTCAGGGTACAGGAATGTAAACTCATTACCATGCACTTGGTTGATTTCAGAATTAGAGGACAAGATCTCGTCAGCCAGCTTCTGCGCGGTGGGAAGCACTTCTGTGTGGTGGGCCGTGATCAGGTACTGGACAAACTTTTGCAGCTGATCTCTGTTCATTTGGAAGAGGGTCTCTGAGATGGGAAGACGCAGTTTGACCTGGTCCGGCTTGCGGATGCGGTAGAGCGAGAGCGCCACTACGTGAGCGCAGTAGAAAATGTCCCTGTTGCCGCAACCACAGGTCACTGAGGTGATCTTGCAGCGGTCAAAACTGATGGCTACTTTGTAAGTGGCTTCTGTTTCAGACTGCGTAGCCGGCTCGGTCACTGTGCCGCTTAGATGGAAACCTGGGAAATAGGGAGAAAATAGGCGGTTTATCAATCAGTGGATTAACAGGTCGTGCCCAGATATCAGAACATCATTAACAAGCTAGAATACAGATTAACCATTCAGCTGCTGTATACGTTGACTAGCGATGCCTATTCTGTAGCCAAATCTGTAATATATCCCTAAATTTTAGAGGATAGCCAGACTTAACGGAAACTATGAGATCAATTCTACTAGCCTGAGAGTAAGTGCGGCTATATCCCGCACTTACGGTATCTCCGGACTCGCAGATTAATTAGCGAGTCCATGGAAAGAACGGGCCGCGAGTTGCCGGTGTGTCTTACGACAGCAACTCCCCCCCTTCGTTGCTTATTGACCCCTATACGTTTCATCCCCCTCATCAGAGGCTCTGACAATATTTTATTTAGAATCCATTCACAGTGGAACAATCAGTGCAGGAGAGATCATAGCCCAGATCTCCCTGATGCAGGAGGCAGCGTCATACCCACGGAGACAATGGAATGAGTCGCCTTGTGTTTTAGAGACATCCTGTGAGCTCACAACGTGACCAACTGTCCGTACCGCAGGATAAAAGCAGCCGGGGCTAAGTTTCTTTACTGAGATGGGGAAGAACAACAGAGGACCTGGACTAAAATCTTGGGGGAATCCAAACGGAAATTGGGAGGGGTGGGAAGTGTTTGTTTGAGAGTTCCCTGAAACCCAGCTTACATATAGATGTTAATGAGAGTACCATGAATTCATTCGGAGTATATGATAGATAGCAGGTCTGTACATAACGTGGGATACTGGTATAAATGGGGATTTGGATACTACTCTGGGGAGAGGCGTCTCGTGCGAAGGGATAGCTAATAGAAAGCCTATTTCTTACAATGCTTGTAATCTGCTGAAATGAATGAAGATACTCCCATCCTGCCTACTGGCAGCAATATTAAGCTCAACAGCACTGTGCTTGTGGCCCTAAACCCAGCCTGGTGCTGGATGATAATCCCATGGAAGTGGATAAGAACGTTGATGAACTTCCAACCACGGCAGCAGTGACACTGGAAGAGAGCCAGCCAATTGGCCGGTGCACTGAACCGTAGCGCCACGTGTGTAGCCAAACTGAAGGCCGAACTGATCCGCCACAAGCAATAGTGATCGGCCTAAGGTTTGATCAGCATTAACCTTTTTTTGGGATAATTAGACTGCGAGCTCTTTGAGGTACAGGCATCTTCCTCTTGTTTCTCTCGCCAAGGGGTCTATTTACTAAGCAATTTTAGGAGAAGTGAAAAGTGAAGAGTGAAAGTGATAAGGTGCCAGCCAATCAGCTCCCAACTGTCATTTTTCAAACAGCCTGTGAGATGGCAGTTAGGAGTTGATTGGCTGGTACCGTATCACTTTTCCTAACACTGCTTAGTAAATAGACCCCTAAGTACTGAAAAAAATGAATAAATGAAGTACTGAAATTTATATCCCATAAATTGATTATATATATAGATATATAGATATATAGATATACACACACACACCAACCTCCACGTCACCAGGATAAACGCTAACCTGCCAAACTGCTGACAGTGCGCAATATTGCCAATATTCTGCTTATGTACGTGATTATACAGAACATTCCAGGCACAGGAAAACCAACTGCACGGACAGTGCGGGAGCCCCGGAAAGGGGGACAGTAATGTTTATATGGTGCCTCCAGTCCTTGCAGCTCCTTTGGAGTTTTGGGAGTGACGGGGTGAGAAAACCAGCTGCAGTGGTGAACGAGGAGTTTACAAGGGTTATATTTAGCAGCTGCCTAGAGGCCTAATCTTACCACAATCTTCCATCCACAACTCCTGAATGTATAAATATGTTTCCAAGACGCTGAAGTCGGTATTAACTTTTTGGCCATCAGCGGAGCCCCCTTACCGAGACGCTTCTCTAACACAGTCCGCGTGGAAGTGCGTTGTTTCCACATAGAAGGACCCTGGTTAATAAGCTAATTAAGTCTGTGGATGACAAACCTGGTTAAAATGAACGTATCTTCTCTTTTATCAACACAACACAAGGCTATTCCGCAGCACATAGCATCAGAACGATACGCTTACAGGGGAATAAGACACTATTTTATGCCATAAAAGACCAACTGCACACAGTATACTCAGTAGCAGACAGGACGATACTCCAAGCGGTGCGCAGATATTTTATCACGTCAGGAGTCCTCCCCCGCTATTTGGGGTTTTTTTGGCCCTGGCTATACACAAATGATAAAGACAAATGCTTGTTTGAGGCCTCGGCACCAGCAGATCCTACAAGACATTAATGAACTCACAAAATTTAGGATAGCATGGCCCTTGGGATATTTACACATCCGCTGTACAGTCCTACATTATCTTTATTTTCAGGTCTACTATGATTCTACTTTATAAGACGGGGGTGGGGAACCTTTTTTTCTGCCAAGGATCATTTTGATATATATAACATTATTTGCGGGCCCGATGCAGGCCACGCCCCCTCCATGTGACGTCACTTGGGGCGGGGCCACAATCGCCGATGATTACAGCTGTAAGGGCAGCGGTGTGACCGTCTGAAGTGTCCTAAGGATGCTCCTGATGGCACTGCTGCATAGATTCTGCAGGATGCAATTCTAGGCACCCTAATAGCCAGATGAGGCCAGCAGAAAAAAGCTCAGAGGGCCAGACCAAATGATTCCCCGGGCCTGAGGTTCCCCATCCCTGTTATAAGATATAGGAAGAATTCTGCTCTCAGAATCTATACTAATTGGTCCTCCTGTAACTTAAACAACAAGCAGCATAAATCAGGGATGACCGCCATGACATTACCCAGAAGACGCTTCTCCTTACTTTCAGTCATGCTTTACAAACAAACTCAGTGACTAGGGGACAGGATGTGATGTGATCGATACTTGCGATGTCATCCCTACTGTCATTTCCGATATGTGTGCAGTTGGGCGTCGTGGCACTCCCTGCCCAGCTGAATTCCCCTCAGTATGTAGTAATGTATATGCACAGATCCTGGGTCAGTATGTAGTAACGTATATGCACAGATCCTGGGTCAGTATGTAGTAACGTATATGCACAGATCCTGGGTCAGTATATAGTAATGTATATATGCACAGATGCTGGGTCAGTGTGCAGTAACGCATATGCACAGATGCTGGGTCAGTATGTAGTAACGTATATGCACAGATCCTGGGTCAGTATGTAGTAACGTATATGCACAGATCCTGGGTCAGTATGTAGTAACGTATATGCACAGATCCTGGGTCAGTATGTAGTAACGTATATGCACAGATCCTGGGTCAGTATGTAGTAACGTATATGCACAGATCCTGGGTCAGTATGTAGTAACGTATATGCACAGATCCTGGGTCAGTATGTAGTAATGTATATATGCACAGATGCTGGGTCAGTATGTAGTAATGTATATATGCACAGATCCTGGGTCAGTATGTAGTAATGTATATATGCACAGATGCTGGGTCAGTATGTAGTAATGTATATGCACAGATGCTGGGTCAGTATGTAGTAATGTATATATGCACAGATCCTGGGTCAGTGTGTAGTAATGTATATGCACAGATGCTGGGTCAGTGTGTAGTAATGTATATGCACAGATGCTGGGTCAGTATGTAGTAATGTATATGCACAGATGCTGGGTCAGTATATAGTAATGTATATGCACAGATGCTGGGTCAGTATGTAGTAATGTATATGCACAGATGCTGGGTCAGTATGTAGTAATGTATATATGTACAGATCCTGGGTCAGTATGTAGTAACCTATATGTACAGATGCTGGGTCAGTGTGTAGTAATGTATATGCACAGATGCTGGGTCAGTATGTAGTAATGTATATATGCACAGATGCTGGGTCAGTATGTAGTAATGTATATGCACAGATGCTGTGTCAGTGTGTAGTAATGTATATGTACAGATGCTGGGTCAGTATGTAGTAATGTATATGTACAGATCCTGGGTCAGTATGTAGTAATGTATATGCACAGATGCTGGGTCAGTGTGTAGTAATGTATATGCACAGATGCTGGGTCAGTATATAGTAATGTATATGCACAGATGCTGGGTCAGTATGTAGTAATGTATATGCACAGATGCTGGGTCAGTATGTAGTAACCTATATGCACAGATGCTGGGTCAGTATGTAGTAATGTATATGCACAGATGCTGGGTCAGTGTGTAGTAATGTATATGCACAGATGCTGGGTCAGTGTGTAGTAATGTATATGCACAGATGCTGGGTCAGTATGTAGTAACCTATATGCACAGATGCTGGGTCAGTATGTAGTAATGTATATGCACAGATGCTGGGTCAGTGTGTAGTAATGTATATGCACAGATGCTGGGTCAGTATATAGTAATGTATATGCACAGATGCTGGGTCAGTGTGTAGTAATGTATATGCACAGATCCTGGGTCAGTATATAGTAATGTATATGCACAGATGCTGGGTCAGTATGTAGTAATGTATATATGCACAGATGCTGGGTCAGTATGTAGTAATGTATATGTACAGATGCTGGGTCAGTATGTAGTAATGTATATGCACAGATCCTGGGTCAGTATATAGTAATGTATATGCACAGATGCTGGGTCAGTGTGTAGTAATGTATATGTACAGATGCTGGGTCAGTGTGTAGTAATGTATATGCACAGATGCTGGGTCAGTATGTAGTAATGTATATATGCACAGATGCTGGGTCAGTATGTAGTAATGTATATGTACAGATGCTGGGTCAGTATGTAGTAATGTATATGTACAGATGCTGGGTCAGTATGTAGTAATGTATATGCACAGATGCTGGGTCAGTGTGTAGTAATGTATATGCACAGATGCTGGGTCAGTGTGTAGTAATGTATATGCACAGATGCTGGGTCAGTATATAGTAATGTATATGTACAGATGCTGGGTCAGTATGTAGTAATGTATATGCACAGATGCTGGGTCAGTATATAGTAACGTATATGCACAGATGCTGGGTCAGTATATAGTAATGTATATGCACAGATCCTGGGTCAATGTGTGGTAATGTATATGCACAGATCCTGGGTCAGTATGTAGTAATGTATATGCACAGATGCTGGGTCAGTATATAGTAATGCATATGCACAGATGCTGGGTCAGTGTGTAGTAACGTATATGCACAGATCCTGGGTCAGTGTGTAGTAACTTATATGCACAGATGCTGGGTCAGTATATAGTAATGTATATGCACAGAACCTGGGTCAGTGTGTGGTAATGTATATGCACAGATCCTAGGTCAGTATGTAGTAATGTATATATGCACAGATGCTGGGTCAGTGTGCAGTAATGTATATGCACAGATGCTGGGTCAGTGTGCAGTAATGTATATATGCACAGATGCTGGGTCAGTATATAGTAATGTATATGCACAGATGCTGGGTCAGTGTGTAGTAATGTATATATGCACAGATGCTGGGTCAGTATATAGTAATGTATATGCACAGATGCTGGGTCAGTGTGTAGTAATGTATATGCACAGATGCTGGGTCAGTATATAGTAATGTATATGCACAGATGCTGGGTCAGTATGTAGTAACCTATATGCACAGATGCTGGGTCAGTGTGTAGTAATGTATATGCACAGATGCTGGGTCAGTATGTAATAATGTATATGCACAGATGCTGGGTCAGTATGTAGTAATGTATATATGCACAGATGCTGGGTCAGTGTGTAGTAATGTATATGCACAGATGCTGGGTCAGTATGTAGTAACCTATATGCACAGATCCTGGGTCAGTATGTAGTAACGTATATGCACAGATGCTGGGTCAGTATATAGTAATGTATATGCACAGATCCTGGGTCAATGTGTGGTAATGTATATGCACAGATCCTGGGTCAGTATGTAGTAATGTATATGCACAGATGCTGGGTCAGTATATAGTAATGCATATGCACAGATGCTGGGTCAGTGTGTAGTAATGTATATGCACAGATCCTGGGTCAGTGTGTAGTAACTTATATGCACAGATGCTGGGTCAGTATATAGTAATGTATATGCACAGAACCTGGGTCAGTGTGTGGTAATGTATATGCACAGATCCTGGGTCAGTATGTAGTAATGTATATGCACAGATCCTGGGTCAGTGTGTAGTAATGTATATGCACAGATCCTGGGTCAGTGTGTGGTAATGTATATGCACAGATCCTGGGTCAGTATGTAGTAATGTATATGCACAGATCCTGGGTCAGTGTGTGGTAATGTATATGCACAGATCCTGGGTCAGTATGTAGTAATGTATATGCACAGATCCTGGGTCAGTGTGTGGTAATGTATATGCACAGATCCTGGGTCAGTATGTAGTAATGTATATGCACAGATCCTGGGTCAGTGTGCAGTAATGTATATGCACAGATGCTGGGTCAGTGTGTAGTAATGTATATGCACAGATCCTGGGTCAGTGTGTAGTAACGTATATGCGATGGCTTGTGGTGGGTGTGTCGGTGTCACCGGCCTGCAGATCGCGCACACACACACAGCCTGCTATGCTGATTAGATATACACACTCAGTTCACATTGCGGTCACTGCCTAATTAACTGTGTTTAAACAAGCACTAGGAAAACATATTAGTTTCTGAACTTTTGGAGAGTCATGTGAACAATGGAGCCGGGTCTGTTCCAATAATCTCCCTGTGCGGGGTAAAGAATACACCCTTTCAGTTCCATAAAGCTGCAGGCACAATGCGGGGTCTCACTACTGAGTGAGGGGGGACAGACAAGACAGGCCCTTGAGAGCTCTCTGTGACCGATTAGAACGGTCAATAATTAAGACAAGTCAGAAAATAGGATAATTAGAGGAGAATAAATGGAATGATGAAATCTGACTGGAATGTGGCTGGAAATTAATTTATAGATGTGGGAAATAGATCACAATGGAGGGGGGGGGGGGGGGGAGGTTGGAGTACTAATAACACAGGAATTATTTAATCAGCCAGGACACATTATTATGCATAGGAAACAATGGGGGCTCTTTATCAATTCGACTCAAGGGTGCAAATCCGAAACTGAAACGGCCAATCAGATGGCTGAATATGCTCCCATTGTATAAACTGTGCTTGCCAGACGATAGCTAAATTCTTACTGGGTGCTGTGGATCTAGTACAGATTGGACAATGGGCCTGATTCAGCAAGGATCACAACTGCTAATATAGAACGCAATTGGCCGATTTTGCGCATGCGTCGCAGTGCGCGAACGAGAACCGGCCACTGCGATCGGGACTGCAATCACAGGGACTATGGAGACCTATAGCAGAGTAAATGACAGGAAGTGCCGTTTGTGGGTGGTGACGGGGGTGGTGGGGGGGGGGGGGGGGTAGTGGTCGGTAAAACGCAGGCGTGCCAGTGCGTTTGAAAGCCGTTGCATGGGGCGTGCATAAATTATCCACTGCGTTGCTGTACGCAGCCTATATAGTACTTTATAGCTTTCAATGAAGTTAGCAATTTCTGAGTAAGGTCAGAGCTTGTGCAAGAGTGCGTGAGGCTGCGATGGTACTCCATGTTACCAATGGTTTTGTAGTCTTGCTAAGGATTACGGATGTGTGTAAGGTAAAGTGGGCGTCCTTATGTAGTGCTGCAGCGTCATAGCGATCACAATGGAATAGCATACTATCGCAGGGGGAGTGCGTGCGTAATCGCTATTGCAGTCGCAGTTGCGATCCTTACTGAATCAGGTCCAATGTTATACCTCTTTTCCACCAACAACCCGGGTCCGACCTTGGTTTTCAGACGTGGTTCCAACCCTGGTCAGACACAGTTTACACATCACCATCAATCTGGGTTATTCTCAGGTCAGCCCCGTTCACACTGAACCTGGGTCTGCCCTGCTAAACTTGTGAGGTCATAAAAAGTGGGAGGTGACTGCTCCACAACCACCAATCAGCTAATTTTAGGCATGACCCAGGTCAGATAACCTGGGTTGCGCCGTTCACACTGCACCATTACCCAGGTCCATCCTTGGTCTGACCCTGGTAGCTACCTGGGCTGGATTGCCAGGTCACTTGACCCAGATTTTTTTTCAGGGACCCTTTTACACTGAGCTGTGACCCGAATAAACCCAGCAAAAACCCAGGCTTTTACTCTGGTGTAAAAGGGGTATTAATCTCTGGTGGGAGAAGAGTAATAATTCCAACTTCCTGCACAATGTCCATTCAAATGACAAAATATACTTATGCAGCAAAATCACATCTGTCGCCAATACACAGAGGACACCTCCACTTTGCTTTGTAAGTTTACTCAATGTCATTCATAAGAATTCAGCAGAATAAGAATTCAGGCCATCACTTAACTATGAGACAGAGACAGTAAGTCACGTCGCTGCTTCCTAGCGATCTGATTGGCTGAACATTGGTTGTAGGTGATGGTTCCACTTTACTGGTAGGAGCTCTTACTCGCTCTCATCATTATATGCAAACAGCCAAGTCTTTTACATTCTTCCATTTGTACTGACTGAATGATTAACAAAAAAACTTGATAAACCTAAAATCTCACAAGACACTGGTCCCTTAAAAGGCCGTAAACTGCCTTCTTGCCTTTGGGCAAGCTCAGACCGAGCTGTCCTGCATTGTAGCTTGAGTGGCTGCAGATATATCTATTCCATTCAGCCCTCTCTCAGCAGCTCTACATTACACCGTGCGGATCTCATTACGTTTACACCCATGGATCTATGTATTTCACTCCGTGAGCAATGCCTGGTGACAGAGTAGGGAAATGGCTCGGTCAAAGGTTATGGATGGAGTCTCCCGGAGGTCAAACATCAGCACAGTCCCCTCTTCTGCAGCTAGGATTTAGGGGTGCCAGGGCTTAGACAGAATGGGTTTTGGAGAGTATCCTAGAAGCAAAACACAAAAGGTTGATAGGCTTCCTAGAGAAAAAAAACACTATTAAGCATAAATGTGACTATGCTCTGATGTAAAGGAGAGTCAGGTCTACGGCAGGCTGAATGGAGAGCACAATAGAAATAGGGCAGGAAGCATATGAGCCTAGGCTGGGAAATGATTCAGAAAGCATGCATGATCTTCTGCATTAAACCCACAAGATGTTTGTGGAATTGTTTATGCCGGAGGTGGCCTCTAAGCTTCCCTGAGCAGCTGAGTAAGCTGGAGGGACGCTTCTCCTCACCATCTGCTCCTCGCCCAAGAGCTCCGTTCCAGTCCTGTTAACCTCTAATCAGCCATGAGGGCCCCTGCCCAGCTCTTAATCCCATGAAGCTAGGGCCCTCCGCTTCCCATCTGCTCCGGCAGAGGTAGAGTTAAGGAACAATACATCCCTTCTATCCCCCTCCTGTGCTATGTGGCCACTTCTGCAGATGCTGTGGCATGTTCTATGGAGACTCCTGCTGCCAAGCTCACCTTTAATGGAAAAGAGACCTACTGCCTCCTGCTGCCCTCTACGCTGGCCGATCTAATCACCTTAACCAGCCTGTACATACTCACTGCCACTCTATAGGGATGGGCCTCCTTTGTACATTCTCTGTGCCTTTATCGTACAGCTCTTTTCAGATGACAACACAGTAAAAGGACTGTGAGACTTCTCCAATTGTCTGATTAGTGGGGATCTGGGGGCTTGTTCCCTCACATGCCCCCGTCCACGGGACTAGGCTGAGCCGACATTTATCTAGGCTACAAAAAGCAGGATAGAAATCCCAAGACAACATAAAGAGATGTCAGAATCCTCTAAGACAACCATTCAGATTTAGGTTTGGTCTAAATTTAGTGCCCATAGGTATCATTAGAAGATGCTGAGCCCATGGTTAGGACGCCAATGGAGACATATTCCAGCAATCGTAACAGAATGGGTTTTTTACACCCACAATTATCCACAGTGACCTTCAAACTGTGAATAAAAGGAACACAATCTAGATTCTAGCTTATTCACAAAGTGCAAGACAAGTCACTTTAATTTTACGCCTAAACGGACTGCCTAGCGCATAGTGTGGGTCACACAGTCTTTCCGGTCACAGAAACCAGGAGAGCAGCTAGGAGCGTGGAAACGCAGAGAAATCTGCACAGGCGACTGCGCAAAAGTGTACACGTCACATGAGATGCCCATCTCCCACGTCACATGAGACGCCCATCTCCCACGTCACATGAGACGCCCATCTCCCACGTCACATGAGACGCCCATGAAAAACAGCCATGAGAGGAGAAACTGGGACAGGCATTATAATAGGGGACACTTTTCTGTGATTGAAGATTGGTTTTAAGTGGAACTGGAAGGTATAATGGTTGTGACATAAAAGATAGGCAGCTAAAAGGTTGGCAATGCCTAGATAGACACCAGATGTTAGACAGGCAATAGGTCGACACGATAAAGGTTGACATGGAAGAAGGACAACAGGTACAAATGGTCAACTGGGTCAAAATATCAATGTGAAAATTGTCGACACCAATTTTTCTAACTCTAATCTTCACCCTAACCTTAAGGTGCCTGACCCTAACCGTCCCTTCTAGTGCCTAGCCCTCTGGTAAGTGTCTAACCCTAAACCTCCCTCCAAGTGCCTAACCCACCAGTAAGTGCCCAACCCTAAACCTCCCTCCTAGTGCCTAACCCACCAGTAAGTGCCCAACCTTAAACCGCTCTCCTGGTGCCTAACCCTCACCCTCCGATAGGCGCCTACCCTAACAAAACAAAAAAAACCAAAAAAAACAAAACGCGCTTTGTTGGCCTTTTGTAACGGTCGACCTTATTCCATGCCGACCTTTACTGTGTCGACCTTTTGCCCCTGTCAACCTATTGCCTGTCTAACATCCGGTGTCTATCTATAGTCCGGATACCAGGTATAACATTTGCTCCATAAACCGTACAGCATGAAACACCAGCCATTGTTTTTGCTAGGTAAAAACAGTAACGCCCCTGAAACCTCCAACCTTTTCTCTCATTTAGCAAATCAAAGTCCTGATTTTGTACTGCTCCGGAAAACTACCGGCACTGGCGCGGCTAATCTGGAATCCCTGACTCCAGCCATGCTGTACACTGTGTGGAAGCACTGTGCTCTGCAAAGCCGGCACTTATGCAGAATTCTCTGTACATTAGAGTAAACCGAGGCAGGTGATGCCACCAGAGAGGAACACTGCTCCAATGCAATGCAGTCTGTAACTGAGGTCTGTGACCTTTACACTTTATGCATTATAGTGCACGCATACATCTATTGATCTATATAGATCTAGAGAAACCACCAAAATATCTCCTGATCTAAGGAAATGTTTTGATTATGATATATACATATAGGCCCATGCAGAAGCGCATTCATGTGAACATGATACATAGATTTCCCTTTGCAGAGTGGTGGGGGCAGCGTATTTCCATATCCTGTTCCGTCTGCTGTAGGTAAATACAGTTCTGCTTGAGAGGACTGGCTATTAGTGCTGTTTATATTGGATATGGAGCCTTCTGAGATTTTCATACTTTGAGTTTGAGGCATCATTGTTTGCAGAATGAGCGAATATTAACAGCAACAATCCTGCTGCCTAGATACAGAGGCCACGTACCATGCTCACTCTGTCATATCACTGTGCTGGAAAGGACTGTCCCCCAAATAGTAGATAGTCAATGAGTCCAGCAACAGTGTATCACATAAATGTGTCAATAAAAGAATTGAGCACAGGAAGTGTCATCAGCAAATTGGCCGGATATTACCAAGTCTGCGGCCCAAAAACCAAGGGGACCACCAACATGCCTGGCCAATAGAACTAGTAGCCCCGCCCCCTCCCCTCCCCCATGTGATATTCCCTGATAGCCTAATGGATGGACCTGTATAGTGTGGTCACATGTCTCTGGCCAAATTTAAAACAGATACTGTTTAGCACACATGACGGGATGGGCTCACGTGTAGCATAGGCCGCACAAGGGACATTTCCAAATCCCATCCAGCTGCATTAACTAACAGAGAATGTACGAAATGATGATGCAGCCTATAGTGAGGTTCCACCTGCAGCCTCAGATACCTTACGCTGCTATTAGAGCAGTGATAGATGTCTGTATTACAACGCACTGTACGTATTGCACAAAACTCACAATATATATTTTTATTCCCAGGTGGCTCCACTCTCACCTGGAAATAGCTGTGCCTGGAGTATGTTATGGACACACAGCAATGAGCCCTGTACAGGACATTTGGCTGACATTATCTATTTCCATTTCTTGCATCAGCTCAGCAGAAACCAATCAGAGGGGAAGGCTCTGAGCGATGGAGCGCTGAATCCGCTGGGGCTGATATTCTGAGTCCCCATGCTCATTGTCACTTTGCCCACAACAGAAAGTTAGGCAATTAGAATGGCCTCTTAGAACCTCCTCCTTCAAATAATGTTAATTAAACAGTAGGAATACACTGCAGACTGGCAGTTCCCAACCGAACCACCGGGACAAACACACAGAAATCAGTGGGGACTAAAATCACTTTACCATCGGTTGTTTTACGTTAACACGTTGTTGTAGGGCTTCCAATGTACAACCAGCAAAGGATAACTTTACCCAAATGTTATCCTTATTACCTGCTCCTCTTGCAGCCTCTTACCTGAACTGTGGACGTCCCTTCTCTGGGAACCCCATACTGTGCATAGATCTGGAAAAGACCCAATTGCTTTCACGCAAGCCGTCCCAGCTTGTGTGAAAGACTTTACACCTACACCTTCAGTGTCCCATACTTGCAGTCGGTAGCTGTCCTGTGTATGGATATAGGCTCTGTGTGCAGACACTATGGCAGAGGTTTTCCTTTGGCAAAATCCAAGACCAGTGATTTGTCCTGAATGTCCAACGGGATACTTATACCCATTAGAAAAAAAAAAAAAAAAGACTATTTACTACCGGCCTATAAAGACAGACTTCAAAATGAATTACTAAAGAATACAATATGTTTAACTTTCCAGGAGTCCTATATTTAAAAAAAAAAAAAAGCAGGAATGAATTGAAAAAAAATAAAAAAGGCATCTTAGCTTTATTCTGCTTTGTTGACGCTCTTGTGTCTCTATGCCCTAATATAGGCTTCAGCAACCTGCGGCTCTTTATTCAACATGGAACTACACATCTCACAATACCTGGACACCATCTGTTTGGGCAGGCATGCTGGGACTTGTAGTTTTTAAAACAGCCAATAGCCCCAGGTCAGCAGGAATGTATGCAGAGCGCCATGTGTCCCACTGACCTATATATTTAATCTATATATGGATAATATGACCAAAAGATCTCTGATTGACATTTCCCGTCAACGCGGAGGGTCACAGGTCTAGTAATAAGGGTTGAAGGAGGGACCTTGGGTTCCATGAATGTACAAGTGTTGGGAACCCATACAATGAAAAACTTGTTTCTGGGGAAAAGAGATGTAATCTCATACAGAGCAGAAACAACTGCACTCTGTAATATGCATCCTGCAGATAATTACTTGCTGAAATGTATCCACTAACATTGCTGGAAAAGTGCAAATCTGCACTAAAACCACAGAAACCAAGAAGCTGGTGCAGGTCTGCTGCAAATCACACAGTGAAAGAGAGTGTTTGATTGGTTGCTGGGGTTTTAGAACAGATTAGCACCTTTGAGCAATGTTAAGTAAAGGTCCCTCGCTGTGATTTATTGACAGGTGAAACCCACAAACCATCATTTAGAGGGCATAGCTCTGCAAAATGCCCGGATTCTGAGTATAGGCATATGTACACAATGTGCAGACACATCAGTTGGGTACTTGTCTGGTGCTTTCAGGCAATGTCAAACAAGTCTGATCGCATAATCATAGAAATACTTTACATAGTAGCACTGAAAGAGAAAAGCACAGACAGGGAAGCAGACTGGAACAGATGTATGGAGGAGAGAGAAAAGGTGTGTGTGTGGGGGGGGGGGGGGGGGGCGACAGTAAGAGACATTCATTCTAGAACACACTGAATTTACTTCCGCGTACAGAAACCCAATCTCTCAGCACAGTGTAATGAAACCAGAATCCAGGAGTGCTGTGTTGACACTGAGACAAGTCCTTCAGATGCCCCCAATATGCAGCAGACACGTGCCTCCTACAATGAACCCCCAGGACTTCTGCTGCAGCTATCTGCCCCATAGGAATGCTGGATGTGCATTCCTTCATCTCTGGACAGCTATTCCCATGGCAACAACTGGGCTCCCGGCAAGGAAGTTAATGACAGGCTCCCTGCCAAATCCCTGCACTGCTACATAATCTTAGCTGGTAGCCTGGCAGTTTACTATACTCTTCCGGCAGAAGAGGAGACGGCGGACCCAGGTATTACATCACCCCCACACAGACCCACAGTATAGGAGAAAAAGCAACAGGACTCCCATGTGTGATAGTGGAATCATATCATTAAGTGATAATTTGGCCACTAGGGGGCACCCTTATATTAAGTTTGCTTTTTATTCCAAAAAATAAAAAAAAAAGCATGTAATATGGCAGCTTCTGCTCTTGGCAATAGAAATAATATAATAAATAAATCTTACTTACACAGGTGAATTAACACAATGTTGTTTTTTTTTTAGAAACTCAGATGCAAATATAACCCCATTAGATGGTAAATATCCCTTTTCATGCACAGGTCTCCTATAATACCACTGAACGTATTCCTAGCTTCCATTCTCCAGTAGAGGACACCCGCCTGAATGCAGAACAAGGCTTGCACACTCCTCAGTACTCCTCACATACAGAGAGTTGGGTAGATCAGCTTTATTAAGTGTAATAGGTATATAGTTTGTGTACACTCGGCTCTGCTGACCTTGAAATGAAGAAGGAATTAGTGTCCCGTCCAGTTGCCATGCAAACAAGCTCTCGGCCTGGAGAAGTACATTATGCCCTGTCCATAAGGCAGATGGAGAGTAAATTGTCCTGTGGTGGACGGATTACGCTCCTGCTGCCTCGCTGGTGTGGTGACATGGCAACAGCACATTACACCAACTCCTCCACTCAATCACATAGTAACAGAACTTAATCAGGATCCTAAACTACAACTTGGATCAGTGCTATGCCCTCAATCCCTTTCTGATAGGAATAAACTGGATAACAGGACACATTATAGACAGCGACTGCGTGTATTACCCTAGCGGACATTGTAGTCCCTACTTACAATGACAATTTGCAGATTAGTAGTTTGCTAATCTCACGTGAGATCTGCAGAACATTACCCTGCTCCGACTATCACTTGATTGATAACTGTTGAAATACTCTGCAGAGCATCTAATTCAAGTCCAAATGAATAAGATACTAGAAACCGTATGAAGGAACAATATCTACCTACAAATATATATATCACCAACTAGTGCCTTGCTTTCCTTCTGGTGGACGGAAGAGACCCTTGTGCAGTAGGGAGCACTGATCCCTATGAGCCTGGGAACACAGCTTTCCTTAGGCAATGCAGAAGCGATTGCATTAGTTCATGAACGCAACATGGATGCATACGCAACGCCAATGTGCGCAGTGTTTATCCGTTAATAAACACAGCTGTGGAAATGTTACTTTACCTGTGTGCAGAAAACTGCAGACTCGAGTAATAAAAAGGAGAACTAATGCACAATAATACAAACACCCAACCAGGACCATAAATTGTCTCATTACAACACACCAATGACATCTCATGGTCTCATTGAACGTATTAATGAAAGCAGTGCACATAACTCAGCATATAGCAGATAAATAATACCGCTCACAATGGGACCTTATAATAAACAAATATATTAACATATCATGGGGGGGTATTCAATTGATTTCTCGTGTCCGATCTCCCGACAGAAGTGACGGGGCGATAGTCAGTTGATTGTGCTGCTTTTGGGCACCCAAAAGCCCGACTTTTCACGGATTCTGCAGGCCACCTCAGGAGGGTGTGAGCAGAAATAACGGGCACCCGCAGCACTTGCGCCCCTCAGCACAAACAATTCAATTGCCTCCGTCACTTTAGGCGGGAGCAGACAGAACGTATGCTTCTAAAGTAGCGGTTCCTAAACTTGGGGTTTGATTCAGATATGTACACTAATGTAATCGTTACTGCACACTCTTACGGATCGCAGTTGCTGAAATATGCTAATGCCTTCCAAAGCTTACCAGAGCATAGGGACGCACACTGCTGCCTTCTCATATCCGTCCAACGACGTGCAACAGAGTAACCATCCGTACCATCGACGCACATCGGCCAGGCACGCAGTATGCAAGTCAAGTCTGACCAGCCGCAAACACTGCAGTTCTCATGTCAGGCTGAGAGCTCTTATGCTGTGAAGGAGATCCCAATGGCTAATTTATGCACGCCCATGAAACGGCATTTAAACGGTCAGATGGGATGCAATCGGGAAACCGGCTGACGTGATCCCGACAGCCGGCTTCCCGACTGCTTTATTCCAGCGTGGGTTAAATGACAGGCTTCTATATCTAGACGCCTGTCATTTTCTGGACGCCGGGAAACAGGTGTCCGGCATCCCGATCGACGGGATGCCGGGCGTCGCGAGAGGACAGCCGCGGGGGGGAGGGTTAGGTTTAGGGCACCCAGGGGGGGACTTAGGGTTAGGCAACCCCCCTGGAGGGTTAGGGTTAGGCTAGGGGGAGGGAGGGTTAGTTCATCTGTCGGGCTGCCGCTGCCGGGTATCGAACCACCGGCCATGCGGCCGGCAGTATTTCATACCGATTCCGGTCAGACACCCCTGTATTTTTCTAATCATCCCCCACAAACGCAGACTACCTGTCACTCATTTTGCGAGTCGTTCTTGTGTACGAGAGTAATGGCAATGCAATCGCTACACGTGCGCAGTGCGGCATTCGCAACAACAATCGCTCGTTCTGCAAAAGTATCAGCATTACGTCCATCTCTGAATCAGGCCTCTGGTCCTCAGGGCACCCTAACAGTTCAGGTTTAAGGATATCTATGCTTAAGCATAGGTGGCTTAATTAGTATCTCAGTCAATTTGATTATACCATCTATTTATTATTTATTACCAGTTATTTACATAGCGCACACATATTCCGCAGCGCTTTATTTGGCCGAGAGTATTTGGCCATTCACATCAGTCCCTGCCCCAGAGGAGCTTACAATCTATGCTCCCTATCACATGCACACACACATACACACTAGGGTTAATTTGTGTTGGGAGCCAATTAATTTTGGAGTGTGGGAGGAAACCGGAGTACCCGGAGGAAACCCACGCAAGCACAGGGAGAATATACAAACTCCACACAGTTAGGGCTGTGGTAGGAATCGAACCCATAACCTCAGTGCTCTGAGGCAGTAACTCTAACATTTAACCCGTCTGTGCTGCCCTATGAACAAGCATGGATATCCTTATAACGTGGGCTGTTAGGATGCCCCCTGGAACCCGTTTGGGAACTTCTGGTCTAAAGTATAGCAACCTATGTTGGATTATTTATATTTTTAGTTGTCTCAACAAACATCGTTGTAGCTGAACATCCACGTTGCTGATAAACAGTAAGGGGTATATTTACTAAAGGTCAATTTAATCGATTTAAAATCGTTCTAAATCGATTAACATCAATGTTGTGTTTCTGGGACTAAATCACACATTTACTAATACTTTAAACGAAAAAAAAAATTGTCTTATTAGTCAATGTATGATATAGCCCCAGAAACACAACATCGATGTTAATCGATTTTCAATCGATTAAAATCGACCTTTAGTAAATATACCCCCACTTACCTGTGCGTAATTTGACTTAATAACTTTGTGCATACTGGCTAGAGATGCAGGTTATCGCCTTCTGCGTTTGATAAAGTGTAAGGAGTGGGCCACGAATGCGGTCTCACATTAAGGACTATTTAAGGGGGCGATTCAATTGCTTTCCATCCTCCTAAGGAGGCGAGCAGAAATGTACGATAACTCCTTGTTTTTGGCACCCATACTGCTGCTTGGGTGTCCTATCCAGTATTTTAGATGTGTTTCGCCGTTTTACGCGACTAAACCTGGTCTAATTGGGCGCAATAATTAATGGGCACCCAAAACAATTGAATTGCTACATTGGGCGCCCATTAATTAACGAGCCTAAAAAAAACAAAAACAAAAATAATTTTGTCTCCAATGTCTTATGCTGCCTATATTATAGCCAATCAGACAACTGCTCACAAAGTAATTGATAGTAATGTGTGATAATAATCCTTTTCACAATCAATCATTACAGGAATGTTGGTAAATGCAGTTGGAAAGTGATCGGCATATGATCATACTACCAAACCACAGTGATGACAGACGTCTGCCCGGTTTTGGCTGAAATGTCTTTGCCCCCCGTTTCTTCAGACCGTCTCTGTCTTTTTCTGTTCAAGAGCAATAGCTGTAAGATAAAACTCTGAGATGCAGAATAAGACGCCTGATGGTCTAACAGGCAGCCACGCTAACCAGACACCGTACCCTGACAAACACCCACCAGAGGAGGCTCATCCATCTTAATTGGAGGAGGCTTCATTAATATTGCAACCTAAGGAGTCTTCAGTAAGAATATAAATAGCCCAATCTGATGCAACAAATCTACGTGGATCG
Source organism: Taudactylus pleione (assembly GCA_031769625.1). Lineage (NCBI taxonomy): Eukaryota > Metazoa > Chordata > Amphibia > Anura > Myobatrachidae > Taudactylus > Taudactylus pleione. Next base: position 863,127 of record JAUIMM010000661.1, read on the forward strand.
AGAACGTGTTTCCCGAGTTGAGGGCTGAGCTGGAGGCATTAAAGCGCCAGACACCAGGAACTCTGAAGGATCTGAGGGCTCCTCTGTCCTGATACTCGCAGCCAGTAACATGGTAGTGATGAGGCTGGAACACAAAATCCATAGGAAAAAAGCCTGATGACCGATCACCCCCACACACACACCTAAACAGGCAGTATTTAACTCAATGCTCTAAAATTCTATCCACAAAGGACAGAGTCATCATCTCTTTCTACACAGGCACATGTGGCATAATGAGATAAATGGTGAAATAATAAAACATGGACATATTACAAAGAATATGGGCGTTCCTGTAAAATAAATCACTGTTCGTGGCTGAAGATCTCCTACACATAATGGCCCTCATTCAGAGGCGGTCGGAGGATGCAAGCGGTCGCTCAGAAACTGGGCGGCCGCTTGCAACCTGACCGGCCACCTCTGTTTCAGTCGTTAGGCTGTAGGTTAACACCCACAGCTCTAATGACCACTAGGGTGATGGTCGCGATGGTCATTGACCATCGCGACCATCGGGGCTTACGACGAGACCCTAGGGTAGGGTCTCACTTGTCGTAAGCCCCGGAGAGGTTCTGGCTCCCATGGGAACGCCTCCGTTTGGGCTGCCACCCCCCCGGGCCCGCCTTCCAAACGGGGCGAGCTGTCAATCAACATCAACAGCTCGCCCCCTTTGGAAATAGACCCGCTACGACCGGCGCTGTCGGTCGTAGCGGGTCTCACGCATGTGCACGAAGGAGCCGGCTCCCTCGTGCGCATGTGCACTAGACAAACATCGAGGCCTCTGAATAAAGCCCAATATGTGGCTGTATCACACTGCTCATAGCCTGCATTTCTCTCCACACATTGCTCAGCAGATTACCAATGTCCTGTATTAATTAATATATATATATATATATATATATATCTTTTACTGTGCGATAAAAAAGAGGCCGGGCGGTGGGGACACTGTCATGTGGCTGACCTGGAAGTAGTATTGAGGGGTTATTACAGGGGTAAGCACAGACGGTGTAATGGATTCCCACTACGGCCCTAAAGCTGGCCACACATCTAAAGATTTTCTGTCCAACCAGCCAACTAGTTGATTGGTTGGAATGAAAATCTGGTAACGTATGGGAGTAACTGATGATCAGCAATTTGCTCCTAAATGCCAGAAAACAGATGAAAATGGTCGGTCAGACAAGTTTGTTAAATGTTTGATCTAAACAATTTGTTCAAACCACAGTTTTTGTCCATTTTCTGGTGTTTGGGAGCAAATTGCTGATTGTCATTTGCTTTCATACCTTACCAGATTTTCATTCCAACCAACCAACTAGTTGGCTGGTTGGACAGATAATCTGTAGATGTGTGGCCAGCTTAACTTTGTGGAGTTGTATATTCTCCCGGTTTCCTCCCACACTCCAATAATATACTAATAGGTTACTTGGCTCCCAACAAGAATGAACCCTCCTAGTGTGTATGTGTGTGAGCATGTAATAGGGAACATAGGGCCTGATTCAGACCCACTCGCGAGCGGCTGTACGCTCGCAAGTGGGTCGATGGTCTGCACTGAGCATGCGCACGACGGAGGGAGCTCCGTCGTGCGCATGCGCCAGACACGACGAGCGAAGGACTTTCCTTCGCTCGTTGTGTCCGATCAAAGGGGGCGTGCTGTCAATGTTGATTGACAGCACGCCCCCTTTGGTGGGCGTGCCGGGGGCGTGCCTCCCTGACGGGGGCGTTCCCACGGGAACGCCTCCCGTCAGAAGCCGGCCCACTGACATCACTAGTGATGTCAGTGGGAGTGATTTTGGCTCTGATAGAGCCAAAATCACTCCGGAGCTTGCGGTTGAAAACCTCAACCGCAGGCTCCGGCTCGCAGTTTCGATGGTCGCGATGGTCACGACCATCGCGGCCATCAAAATGCACGCTCGTATAGCCTGTGGGTGGTGACCCACAGCTATACGAGCGTCCAGGAGGACGCTCCATGAAAAAGGAGCCCGGCCCTCATGCAGAGCGTGCGCTCTGTTCAGAGCGTACGGCTCTGAATGAGGGCCATAGATTGTAGCTCCACTGAAGCAGGGACTGATGTAAATGGACAAATATTCTCTATAAAGGGCTGCGGAATATGTGTGCGCTATATAAATACCTGGTAATAAATAAATAAAATAAATGAGGCCACTGAGCTGCTGCAGAACTACATATCCCAGCATGCTTTGCTATTAGGACATGTTGGGATGAGTAGTTCCACAGCAGCTGGATGGCCGCATGTTGAATACCTCTGGTTTATTACATTGTGAAGCCGTAATTATTATTGCTCAAAATTCCCATTCTTTCCAAACCACTGAAATCTACTAATGGATCTGACAGAACACGACCTATGTAGATATGTGAGGAGATGAATCACAGACTCTGATCAGCCCCGTTACAGCGTTTCTAGGTGCCGCTTTGGCTAGTATAATATCCTGCCTCAATAAGCAGTACTGCAGCAATGAGGGGGCTGGACTGGGAGCCCTTCATGTGCGGCACAGGTGGACATGGAGTTAATGGGAGTCTGCTCAAAGCACAGAACAGCTTTTTTACATTAGCAATCCCTGGAAAATTGCAACTTGATTCCTCATGACCGCACTCTGCACACTTCCCATGGCTGCTCTTCCGAGACCTACTGGCAAGCATTAATAAAAGGCTGCCCGCCTGTCACAGGCTGTAACCCAAGAAGAGCCACCCGAAGAGGCAGGAGGACTAAAGGGATAAAAGGAAAAGAAAGAAAACACCATGAAATCTTATATGTGGCTTCTGGTCGGATGGTGGGGGGAAACTAGTTGGATTTCACTCATTCAGCATCTGGAGGTTTGTGCGTGAGCAATTATCTTAATAAAGATTGCAATGCAAATTGTGTGCCTGCATAAGGGAAGCAGAGGCAATGGAAAGATGCTTCTGATTGGCCGATACAGTAATGCGCTCAAAGCACTGAGGTCACGGGTTCAATTCCCGTTCATGGCCACTCTGTAAGGAGTTTGTATGTTTTACTCTTCGTATTTGAGTGGGCTTCCTCCAGGTATGGAAATGTTGCAATTAAGGATATCGCCTTATTGGGCTGCTTGTATAGACGACGAAAGAGGTGTCTTACGATATGCAGGAGCGCGCTTCGTACACAATATAGTGCGTACACACTAGACGATGAACGGTATATTGTACGATCCGGCCGATATCGTCCGGATCATATGATATATCATCTAGTGTGTACGCACCTTAAAGATGGATATGAATGACTTATTCATTGCACAGTGCGGTGTAATCTGGTGGCGCTTATTGGGAGGTCTAGATTATTTGTGGAGTTGCCTGCATTGGCGTAGAGTAGCCAAGAACAGGAACCCAAGTGCTTTCATATAAAAAAAAATAAATGTGCCCCATCAGTGTGATTACGAGAAGCATCAGGACGAGGAATAATATGAGACACATGTTACTTCACCCCCAGCACAAGCACAGATGCAAATAAAATTAAATAAAATCTGGCACCTCTACAATTCTGTTATTCTAAGCCAGGCCCTATGTGATCTTTCCACAAAGCCAGGCCGGATGAGCCAGCATGCAAATCTAGGAGACCACCAAAGGAACAAGCTGAATGTACCCAATAGACATCAGATAATGTGCAGGGGCATTTTAAGAAACAAGTGGGCCCGCGTGCAAGGGGGCTGGGGGATAGCAGTGAAGCCTGACAAGAGATGTGCCCCAATCACTTATCACCATTGTGGTGGTTGTAGCAAGTATATCATTTTAAGTTCTACACCTATTTCACCCCTGGTGGTCTGATGGTGCATACACTCGGTCAGATCTTGTGTCAGATCTGAACGATAACGATTTAAAAAATCGTTCATATCTGAATGAAAAGCTGACATGTGTTCCTGCAACGATGAACGATGCGCGTTCCCGCACGTCAGATAACGATATCTGACATCGTCTGTGTTTGCAGTCAGATTTCGACGATTTCATTCATTTTAATACTGTCTCAAATCGTTGGTAAAATCGTTCATCTGACAGATCTGACCGAATGTATGCACCATGAGCCTCACTGTCCTGTCTGTGGATTATCACCCTGGTAGAGGAGGAGAGAACTCGTAGAGGAACAGTTGCAGCATTGGGAGGTGGGGTGCGGAGCCAAAAGCCGCGGTGATGGGGACCATGGACGGAAATTATAATTTACTCTGTCTCCTCTGGCCTGCAGCAGATGGTGGGTGGTACAGGGGCCCCCTGGCTCAGGGGCATGCTCGCCCTGCACCCTTTGGTAATAAGCCACTATTAATGCCGGGGCATTATGGGGGAGATGACGGACCACAATCATTTTCAGTCATTGGTCCCCAGTGTCGAACATGAACACACACAAGGGGCTGACGCGGAGAAGAAGGCGCACAGTATCTTGCGTGGAGTTGCATTGCGCATGCCCAGTAAGTAGGGGAAAGCTAATGCGCCTACGCAGGCTTAAGCAATGCTGCCACTTAGGCCCACATGCGCCTGGAGAGGCCAGTAAAGACGTGTGCCCACAGTTGCGGCTCATGTAAACCAGCAGCTTAGGAGAGGAAGCCGTGTAGCAGGTGCCAGTACACGCAGATGGTGCCAAGCAGGTGATGCATCTCGGGATGTGTAAAGCTGGCCACACACATACAGCGATGTGCTCACGATCAGCCGATGTGTACGATTTTCCTTGAAACTCTCCCCGGCAGCTCTGCACACGATCTCCACGCGATATGCACACAATTTGGTGTCCAATCTTCATACGATGTCTCACGGTGCATTGCTTTCCTAGATTGTCAGATCTGCCCTACAGCACGGCAGATCTGACGATGCGATGTGCGACCAGCGGGGACGCGCATCGCATTGTGAGTGGGGACTTGCGATTTACTCACGATTTTGGCATATTTTACATGATCTGTCATCACGATTCGTCGAAATCGGCTAAATCGTGTAAAATATCGCTATGTGTGTGGCCAGCTTTAGACTCTGCGTATGTGCCTAGTAATTTACTCCCAGTTTGCCAAATCTCCATATCTGCCCCAAGGAGAACAGGTACCAGGCGGGGACATCGCCTCATTACTATCACCCAGCTCATCGCAAAGTGATTCCTGTATTGAGGTCACTGTACCAGCTCTTTCATCACAGGATGATACAGCAATGTAAGAAGAACAGACCTACGGGCTAAGTGACCAATTCTAGAATTGGGTTAATGCCCTTTTATTAGGAATATACATTTTCCTCCCCATAAACAAACGTCAGAGAGCAGCAAAGACTACCATACGTACTGTATGTATGACACTGGGAACGGCAGGATGGAAGCATTATTATTAGAGATACATCTCCTGAGATAAACCTGCATTTATCACGATCACCTGATACATGACATAAGAAGCAGGGTAATGTCATCCTTTATTTACAGTGATGAACTGCGCTAATGAAGTGTGAAACAAACCTGAAATTACCACATTTCAGTGATCTGAAAAAAAAAAAAAGAAGAAGAAACAGATTTGACGCACTGGGTCGCTGTAACGTGTCACGCCTGAAATCCTGCCTGTATGGGGGTTATTAACATTATATACAGGAAAGACGCTGAAAACAGCTGCGTGGACAACACCAAGGATGACCATGGGTATATATACGTCCAGCAGGTCGACAATCACTATGCCGACACTGACAGAATGTCGACAGACAATTTTAGGGTTAGGTTGTGCTTAGGGTTAGACTCAGATCTAAGGCAAAACAGCATTGTCGACATGCCGACATTCTGGCAACATTGACATTAGGTCAGAGTCTACACTCGGAATGTCAACATATATGTCGACTTTTTGTACAACACCCTAATCATGGATATTATTACATGCTATGATGCTATATACTCTACAATATCCACTGAATCCCATACGAAGGCATTTTGATTGTCTGACGCTACAGCAGCGTTACCCGCCTGTAACTTGCCAATGACAAACACCTTTGCATATTACAGTTTGATACAAAACCAACCACGGAAAAAACGCGAACCATGTCATGTCTGGCGGCTGTAGAGTTCGGATACCTCAGCTCCCCCTCTCATGGAATCACTGGGTGCCAGGAAGACAAGCTTGTGCTCTCGTCTGTATTTTTTTTTTTCCTTGTACACTGAAATGTTTGCGTTACAAGATCAGCGAGATAGCGGCAAAGCGACTAGGATAGCACTCATTAGACTCATCGTTCCTGACATAACTGGGCAGTACGAGGGCCCGATTCAGACCCGCTCACTAGATGCGTTCGCACGCTGCCAAAGTATGCAAATCCCGCGATTGCACAGCAAAGCATTAGCACGCCCACTATGTCTTGGCGTGCGATCGCGGTGTGTATGTAGACGCCCACCAGCCTGTTTTAAGACGCCCACTTATACACGTCATCTCCAGGAAGTGTATGCAACAATCTGTAACATCGAGTACCATCGGAAGCGTACGCAGCACTTGTGACTGACCATACCCCACCGCAAGCACTGAGAGTGCTTCAGAGTCTAAATCAACCATGTGACGTGTACTATGACGCTGTGTCTTAATTATGCACGTCTCTGAAACGCCGGTAAAACGCTCAGACACGTCTACGTTCGCACCTCCACTACCCCGTTTCCATCGACCAACCCCTGTCACCACCCACAAACGGCTCGTCCTGTCACTCAAGCTAGCGAGGCGTCTATGCATAAAGGGTGATCGCATGGACTATTTCGCGCAGTGCGATGTGCACGCGTGCGCACACTGCAAACATCGGCAGGCTACGCGCGAACGCAGCCTAGCGAGCGGGTCCGAATCGGGCCCTGAGTTCCTGACATTTTAGGCAGGCAGGTGTCACTCGCACACCTACCAGCATTGCACTGTGAAAGCTTTTGTTAGGTGCTCTCAAGCCACTGCAGAGCTCTCGTCAGCTAAAGGGTTACCTGGCCGCGCAGTCAGTCTAATACGCCTTCTTCCTCTGCATTCATCAGTACTCACATGGAAAGGTTCCAATCTGCACAATTGTTCTTCAAGTGGTCTGTGCACGCAGAAACAAGGGGACAAATCAGAGAAACATAATGCAGAGGGGGACGGATGGAGGGGGACAGTGTGAAAAATGAGGCCCCCAACCTAGTGCACACAAGTAAAAACCACAACAAACACTTTGGACTCCTCTCGTACATGTAAATGCCACTGATGAGCGAGCCGGCAGTCTTTTCATATGACAAGTAGGGCTGGAAAATGAGGACATGGAAACTAAGTGATTGGTGGAGAGAGAGAGAGAGAGAGAGAGAGAGAGAGAGACGCTCAGTCTCCATCCAGGCTTAGGCTAACTTACTGCAGGGTTCTGGCAGTGCTGGCACCCTATACAATTAACGGAGCTTTCTTTCAAAGTACTGATGCAGCTCTTGTGTCAGCTCTTTTTCATCTTGATGTGTTCCAGGCTTTCAGCGACATAAGAACCCATTGAAGTGTACTTATAGAGGTAGCCGATTTGAGGGCTAAAAAAAAATAAAAATATTCAGCCAAATCAATTCCCTAGAAACTACTTACATCGGCAAGTGTACAGCGGAGAGGACAAAGTAGTCCCATTTAAAGATGGCTGCTATAACTGTAGCGCACCTCCACCTATACAGGAGCCACAGAGAAAGCCGCTACTTAGTGAAATGTGTCGGTAGACCAGAAATTAAACTGTACATACTTATCTGCAATGGCTTTTAACAGTAATTCCAAGCTGAGAAGGCTAGATATATCGGAAGCAATAACAGGATTACGCGTGAGGGTATATTTTAGATTCCACTAAAATCTATATGCAGATTACTGGTCTCAAAGTCAAAAGTGATAAAAGCAACACGAATAGTTACACGTGGTGATATTACAGCGCAGAGCTACCAAAGCTGGCATTACAGATAAAATAGAGAAATCTCCAATTTATTAGGCACTAATCACAAGTTAATACTAATAATATATATATATATATTATTTTTTTTTTATTACACCTTGTGTCAAATTATTCATAACAACAATATTTATTGCAAAAAAATAATAAATTTGAGAGACAGTGAAATTGACTCAGAACCTCATTACGGCCAATCTGGGTAGATCTGGTCACTTGGTGGGCAGTCAGTTTGAATAGTTATTACAAGACCTAGGTTACCTGACCTGACAGTTGATTTTATGCACAGATGGGGAAAGAATATGTAACTTAAACCCATTGGTTCCCTGACAGTAGTGAAGATATTGGACGGATAGTCTTCTTGTCTTCCTGCAGGGTCCTGTTCTTCATAGTCAGCCATTTAAGCCTGACTGCCATGCCTGTCAATGGGTGATGTAGTCAGGATCCCGACCGTCAGAATGCAGACGGTCACATTACTGACAGCGACATCCCAACTGTCACAATCCCGACAGTTTCTGACAGTAAGTATTAGGGTTAGGCACTAGGAGAGGGATTAGGGTTATGCTGCGGGAGGGGAGGGTAAGGGATAAGCTGCGGGATGGGACGATTAGGGTTAGGCTGCGGGAGGGGTGGGTTCGATTTAAGCTATGGGAGGGGTGGAGTAAAATTTGGTTTAAAATACTTATCAAAATCCGTTGGGACTTTGACAGTCAGGAAGCCCTCTTGGTAATCAGACCGTCAGTATTCTGACCGTCTGGATCCCGTACCCAACCCCTGTCAATGAACTAACAGGAAGCCTGGTGTGCACACGCTCCCTATGTTGAAACTTGACTAGCTGTGGTTTCAATTAGCTCCCAAATATTTTACACACATTATTTTAATATACAAAAATTTGTGTGCATGCTTTTAGTAGCTATTTTATATATAAACATCCAATCTGATAGCGTTTAAAGGGAATGCATACCCCAGGGTTTATTTATCTTCAATCTTAGGCATTTGTAATAAAAATTTTAAAAGAAAACTCTGCAGTCTGCAGTAGGGCTCCACTTAGATAGTCAAAAGCATGAAAAGAACAGCAAGGAAAGAGATCCTTACAGACTAGTGGCTATAAACAGCTGATACAGGTCGCTGCTTGTGTAGTTAGATATAAAGAAACCTTATAAGCGAAGCGTGTTAAGCGGCCAGCACGGCATTCATGCAAACCAGACAACCAAATGACTGGTTTGACCGATGATCATTCAGTGTCTCCTGGTGCTGAACGATGATCGTTCACAGCCCGAAAAATGCTTTGGATTGTTTGCTCTGGTTTTCAAACCAGTCCGATCGAATGGAGAGGGCCTCCATTCTCTACACAATGCTTTAACTATCGGGTAGTCGGCTCCTGCCCTGTCGGCTGATCTTGCAATGTATGGCCTGCTTTAGCGCAGACGAGCAATAATTTATACCAGCTATTTTAGCAGTTAACCATGATCAGTCCAGCTGGACGGATTACTATGGGTTAACGCTCTCACGCATTGCCATTTATCTCTCAACTACCTAGCTGGGATCCTCTAGCCTGCCCAATACCTAGGTGCGCTATCTCCAGAACAAAAGGTAAAGCATGTGTTAATTAAAAAGCATACTCTACACAGAAATAGCAGAGATAAACAGCAGGAAGCGGCTGGGCCATGAGGAATGTGACAGATGACGGTGCTGCTGTGATATGTATTTGCACTGGGAGGCTGCAAAGTGTGAGAAGTGGGCAGGAAAAGCTGAGCGAAGTGAGATAAAAATGTGTAAGAAAGAAAGTCTGATGGTAAGAAAATGAAGCAATCATTCCTGAAAGACTGAGCAGGCCCTGACCAAAGGTGGTGGTGGGAAGGGGGGGGGGGGAGTTTGCACAGACAAAATCCAGCCTAGAGTTTAAACAAACACTGAATGTAATGAAACTAAGAGAAGCGGAAAGGGGAGGTGAAAGAGATGGTAATCAAATGGAATTATTCCGGACCTCTTCAATCATTCAGGGGGAGAGCAGCCTGTCATTTCATACAAATTACAGCCAAAGTAATTTATGAATATTCACTTGAGTTGTAATTACGTTAATTAGCAGGAGAAAGAGAAAGAGGCTTTGCAGAGCCATGCTGTGGTTGCTCTTTGTTCCCAGGCTGCAGGCTCTGGGAGCCAGTAAGTGGCTGAAACAGCCCGATACATAGGTAGAGGGACGCCAGATGAACTGGGAACGCCACTGACGTCCTTTACTGGGACTGAAAAAAGAACTGGTAAACATTGGTCGGACGTGTTTTGTTACTGTAAACTAAAACCTGAAATACAGATATTGTCATAGCGCAAACAGCTGAAGTGTATAATAAAAGGCAGTTTATAACATAGATGACAGATACAAGGTGCTCCGGCAGCCGGTAATTCTGCTGCAGAACTCACGATGGCTTCCATCCACAGCTGAAGATACATGTGACAACAATGCAGGATTCTCTTTGATCTTGGAGAACATTATCCGGAAAGAAAAAGGGGTTTAGGACCCATGCTGTTCTATCTATTAAAGAAAATCATCATTACTGGTTTATTCGCCTTGGAGGTGCCAGGGGCACCAGGCGTATCACATGCCCGGGACATGTTCTACCAGACAGTAAACAAGTCTGAATGGAGCGCAGTATAATGTTAATGAGGCCTATGCATGTGAATCATTCTGATGATTGGGGTTAACCTAACCCTAATATGCTGGGGCTCACAAAGGCTTTTTTCAGATACTGAAGAGAGATATCTCTCGGGATTTGTCCTACGCTCATTGCCTCACAATGCCCACCTCTTATTTCCAAGGCCGGCAGATATTGTTCCCACAGTAATGCGGAGAGTGTCAGGAAGCTTTTATTCTGGTAGCCAGGCTCTCATCTTCCCCATTCCCATCTCATAGGAGGTATAGCAGTACCAGATGAGATCAGCACAGTGGAAACACTCCAGCACGAGCTTCCTACTGCAACAGGGACAGAGGGATGAAAATGCCAGCTCATAGGCGCTATAACACCTCAGATAAGACCACGGCAGAGGAATGAATGGTCTAAGCTCAGCAATTGGTCTACGATAGTAGTGTTAACAATAAAAGCAACATATTCTCAGGAAAACCTCCTTGTTCCATATATTTTCTATATGAGGCCTCATCAGTCACAAACCAATTCCTTACTGCTTCATCTCATAATCTGTATACCGCAGGCAAGTAAAATAAACATATAGGCAAGATGTATATACTATATACTGTGACATAAGACGCGAGTCCTGTACAAGGTGTAGCCCATCGGTTTTAGTACATATGGCCTTGGGTCTGTATCTCTCCACATTATAGATAAAACTGTCTGGGAAATTGCCAGAACTAATGGAAACAGACAGGAATTCTTATCCTGTCCTCAGTGCTCGCTCCCCAGGGTACTAGTCCTTCTTCATCTCTCTCAAACAACCCCCAACCATCTTGACTGATTGCAAAGAAACAGTTTATTGCAAATCTCTATCAACAGACCACCATCTCTTCTCTGGTTCCCCCGACAGCTGATGCCAAAGGGCCACAACAAAATCTAAGTCAATATGAAAAGCCCTCTTTTAAGCTGGCTAAAAATAAAAGTTACATGTAATGCCAACAATTTTATCAAACACACTGCAAGCTATTGTCCACTGTTATCAGTCATTTCAGGCTATGAGAGGTGGCTGCAGGGTTACTAGTAAGGCGAATGATAAATAAAAGCTTTCCGAGTTATATAATGTAGTTTCTCCCATAAGAAAGGCTTCCCAGGCAGAAGGGTCATCTCAGTCCGTCACCTCAGCCTTATAAGCTTCTGATTCAATCTTACCATGCGTTTACCCCTCTGCAGTTCAGCAGTGTCTGTCAGGTAAAGCTGGGTACACACTGGAGCGATGTCAGGTCGATTTGCAGTTTCGTAACAACAAATCATCTACATCGCTCAGTGTGTACAGGCGGCTGCCCGACAATGGAGGAAATTCCGATCGTCCTAAAGGTATCAACTAATCTAATTCTACCCCTCAACCCTAACCCTCCTTTAGGGTGCCTAACCCTAACCTCCCCCCCTGTGCCTAACCCTAACCCCCCCCATCCCCGCTGCCTCCCCCCGGGGGTGCCTAACCCTAACCCTCTCCCGCCCCCCCGCGGCTGTCCGCTGCGGCGCCCGTCATCCGCTCGATCGGGATGCTAGGCGCCGGTCTCCCGACGTCGGTCAAATGACAGGCGTCTAGATTTAGATGCCTGTCAATCGTCCCTAGTCGGGATTGCAGTGTCTGGAAGCCGGCGGTCGGCATTTAGACCGTTCGCTTCCGGACTACATCCCGTACAGGCGACGTACTGCACATCAAACCTAGCGATATTGCTAGCAACACACTGAAGCGAGGGGCATTAATTCCGACATCTGTACGAATGCCCTTGAATGTGACTTGCCCGTCCACACTTGAATGAGTTCATGAACCACAAAACAATTACTGTTCCTTCCTTCATTAACATACTACAGGTTGCAAGCAATATTGGTAGGTGTGCTGTGCAGCACATCAAACCTAGCGACCGCGGGAGCGTGCAATCGCCCGTACACATTGAGCGATATAGGCGATTTGTCGTTACGAAACGCCAAATCGGTCCGACATCGCTTCAGTGTGTACCCAGCTTAAATGAAGAACGGAACAGTGATCGTTCATTAACTCGTTCAAGTGTGTACGGGCAATCCCCGTTCAAGGCCATTCATGCCGATGTCGGAATGAATGCCCGATGCTTCAGTGTGTACCCAGCTTAAGAGTTAGGCTATATAGGAAGGGGCACTCACAACACATTTTCTCAGGGAGGCTATATTAGTGATGAAACAAATGTCATCGTACATATAAACGTTATATAAACGTTGTTGCTAGTTTAATAATGGTTTCCTTTAGGTTAACTACAGTCGAAATGGACAATTTGACAGATATCTAAGTATCTGGGCAGCTCAGTGGCATAGTGGTTAGCACTTCTGTCTCCTAGCACTGTGGTCTTGGGTTCGACTCCCATCAGGGACCTATCTGCATGGAGTTTGCATGTTCTCCCTGTGTTTGTGTAGGTTTCCTCACAGACAGTCCAAAAACATACTGGTACATTATTTGGCTTGTGAAATGCGAGTGATTACTATAATGACTGAGCACATCCAAAACGGCTGCCTCAAATTCTGCAATAATGAAAGTGTTTTAATTCCTATTGGGAGAAAGTGTTACATGCTTGGAACAGGATGGACAGGTGAATGCATGTAAAGCTCACTCTTGTCATGGGATACAGTGCTGATTCAGTTTTACCACTTTTCTGGAGCTAAAAGAAAGATTTATATTCTTTACCAAGTTTACATACTTTTATTTCCATGATGGGCGTAAAGGGAAATTATTTGTGCAACTTTCTGCAAACAGAATGGCTCTTACTGCACTGGAAACAGCTCAATAAATCAGATTGCAATGTTTGTAGAGTGCAATTTTCCATTCTTTCATTTGCAGGTTTCAGTCTTGGTAGATGAGTAGTTTTATACGTGAGGACAGGTGGTAAGAACAGGGACATCTCACGCTACTCACAAGAGCTGCGTTTCCTCCCTTACTCCTTATAGAATTCCCTAATTTTATAACCTAAGACTAGAACCAACACTGTCTTTCGCCCACCTTCCATTGGAGCATACATTCGTTGGCGATAGAGTGCATTGTGCTCTGAGTCTATCTACAGGAATTCACAACCATCCACTACATCTCTGCTCTCAGGGCCTGATTCAGAGGCGCTCTCAAAAAGCGAGCGCTCACTCTGAATCAGGACGGGCGCTGGTTTTTTTAGTTGCGGCCTCTTGGCCGCTCGCAGAGCTGTGGGTGACCATCCACAGCTATAGCGAGCGGCCAGGATGATGGTCGCGATGGTCAAGACCATCGCGACCATTGGGCTTGCGACGTGACCCTTGTGGTAGGGTCTCGTGGCCGCAAGCCCCAGAGCGCTTGGGAACGCCTCCGTTTGTGAAGCCACCCCCCGGCCACGCCTACAAAACGGGGCGAGCTGTCGATCAACATAGACAGCTGCCCCTTTTGTAGTGAGCCACGGAGCGAGTGCTTTTTGCGCTTGATCCGGGGCCCGCGCTTGCGCCACCATCGACCCGCTTGCGAGCGGGTCTGAATCAGGCCCTCAGTTCGCAGTAACATACATTTTATAACCCATGTATACAGTATTATACAAAGCCAGAACCTACAGTATGCTTGCCCACCTAGGGTATCCCTGTACAGTGAGCTCCACAAGAAACACAGGACCTGATTCATTACTGATCGCAACTTTCATTACGGACGCAGTCGGCCGATTGTTTCGCAGTGCATGTGCGCGAACCGGCCACTGCGATCAGGACTGCAATGAAAACGCAGACCCATCGCGATTGACACAAAGTGCCGTTTGTGGAGGTGACAGCGGGGTAGTTGGTGAAACGCAGGCGTGCCAGGGCGTTTGAACGCCGTTGCATGGGTATGCATAATTTATCCACTGCGATGCCATACACAGCCTGAGGCCTCGTAGCGTGCGCTGAAGTTAGCAATTTCTGAGTAAGGTCGGGGCTTGTGCGAGTGTGCGTGAGGCTGCGATGGTACTCGATTGTACCGATGGTTTCGCAGTCTTGCTAAACATTACGGATGTGTGCAAGGTAAAGTGGTCGTCCTTATGTTGTGCTGCGACGGCATAGCGATCACAATGGATTAGCACACTATCGCAGTGGGACTGCGTGCGTAATCGCTATTGCAATCGCAGTTGCGATCGGAGGTGAATCAGGCCCTGAGCTGTAATTAAGGCTGTCCAAGCATGACAAAATGCAATTATTTCACTCTATGCACCAGGATCATTTCAGTTTCATTAACCCCTACAGCTGTTGTACAATGGCCGGGATAAAGGAAAAACAAAACGGAGATCAATATTTTCCCACTCTGTTGGCTTAGAGCTGTGAGAGCATAGAACATATACGGAAATACTGCATGTGGGCATCCACCTGCTTTACGTCCTCCGGCTGCCACCAACAGACATCTTTCCGTCATTAGAAACCACCAATGCCAGGAGCTTTTGTCCCAGATCTCTTTATTAATGTATGTGGGTGTCACCTGCTTGGCGTGTAGGCCTGGCTGGGTTCATACATGATCTCTGTGCTGCTGGCTTACATACCAAATGACTGGTCTGCCCGGCACAGCGTTCTCCTCTTACACAAATGGAGAGTTCTGCAATATGAAAGTGTTATGGAATTGGGTCAGAGCAGCTACACTCTCCCGCACAGCTCTCACTGCTTACTGCCATAACACATTAGGATAGGTATAAGAGCAGTGAGCAGGAGAAAGGTCCTAGGGGGAAGGAAAGGTCTGCACACTTTACCAGGGGGCAGTAAGGAACCAGCAATCATTTGTGACAGCGATTGCACCCATCCTCCCTACTTAATGTGCAACACTGTCAACGAGGAGACCCGTTCGCTGCCTGATATCTGACTTTCTTCATTCCAATCTCTTCACTCTCATTTCACAGAAGGGCCGATCCTCTAACAGGTAACACGGAATAGGAGAGAAATCCGTGTTTACTCCCCAGCACAACAACATATAAAGTCTCTGCTCCGTCTCACAAAGCAGAAGGCTGTTGGTTTTTTCTATATAAGACACAAGCAAACTGTAACAGCACAGTTCTCATACAGTACATACAATGTGAGTCACAGCTGTAATAAATAACAGGCAGTTACTGTGATTACAAATAGTACATCCTCATACAAGATTATAAAAAAAAAAGATCTCATTCAATATCCTTCTAAAAGCAACAGATATAAATATTTATATTTGTGTTTATAAATAGAATCATAAAAGGAACCTGAAGGTAGAAGGTGGTTTGTGGCCAGCATCCAAAACATGTAAGGTGTGAGCCACAAAAAAAAAAACTTAATACAAATCGGGACTGAAACAATAAAATCAGGACAACCTGCCTCTCAGCAAATCCGGCTATCGCCAGGCGCCACTTACACCGAACGGCAGATAATGTTTCAGATTAAAGATCTGTCCCAGCCACTTCATTCCATTCCAACTGTTTAGTATCCCAAAGTTCATCCATATTCATAGTCTCTGGGCGTTTAATTAAATTCCACATCACACTTTCTTCCTTGCATCCCCCCCAGAGTACATTCCCTAAACAGTGGTAATCCATCTTTTATAGATAAGGAGAGCCACAAATTATTCCTTCGCTCAAGATAACAGCAATTTTCTGTGATTACGTTTACCAATTAATTACCAGCTACCCCTGAACAGCCTGTCTGTGGGCACGCAATCACTGACACATCAATACTTTAACTATTTACAGGTCTTGTGGCTATGGAGCTTATTACTAATTTTTACACTGTGTATCTTTATATTAATAGTAACAAGGGCACATCATTCATATACATCATACGGTATCTAAATATATTCTGCTGGTGAAAGAGGTAAAGAAACGCCGATGATTAACTTAAAGACAGACAAACTACCACCTCCAACCCAGGCTGAAGACCAGGGAAGGTGGAGGGGCCCAAAGACCAGGGAAGGTGGAGGGGCCCAAAGACCAGAGAAGAGGGAGGGGCCCAAAGACCAAAAGACCAGAGAAGAGGGAGGGGCCCAAAGACCAGAGAAGAGGGAGGGGCCCAAAGACCAGAGAAGAGGGAGGGGCCCAAAGACCAGAGAAGAGGGAGGGGCCCAAAGACCAGAGAAGGGATCTCTCTTGATTGGTCCACACGATCAAACAAACCTGCTGATATTCCAAAGTGGATGAATTAAATAGATTATTCCCGGGGCATGCTGCTGGTTTTGTAATAAAGGCTGAATGCAATACCCCCTCCCCCATCTCCAGCTATGGTAAGGGGGGAGGGAGAGTTGTATTGTAGCATTAAGTAACATTTGTATGGTCCTGAGAAGAATGCCCTGACACTGAACATTACAGGAAAAGTAAGCATTCATGTAGCAGCTTCCTGGTGACAGCTTTAGGACCTATATGTGAGCTTGTAGAAGAAATACTGAAAACTTTACAACAAATTATATTGATGTGAAAGTGCCCTTTGTCCACCATATATTGTTCTGTGGCCCCAGACTCACTTTCTGAGGAAATGCAATTACATGTAGAGTACAAGTCACACCTAGAGCATAAACATCAACCTACATTTGAAAGTCAATTAGCTCTATACACAATTTACCGCCACATCGCTGCTTTCACTCTACGCCATCCCCTCACATCATACCCCTGTCACACACCTGCCCTCACTACTGTAATCACTGGCCACTGCCCCTCACATCATACCCCCAAGTCACATACCTACCCTCACTAATATAATATAATACTAATAATCACAAGCAGGCCCGGCAACAGGAGGGTACAAGGGGTACACCTGTGCCAGGCCCGAGTTTCTGAGGTGCCCGGAGGGCTCATGGGCACAAAGAGCATCTGCCGCGGTTGCCCGCCTGGCACTTGTAAATAAAAACAAAAAAAACGTATTATCCCCGGCTCCCCCCAAGGACGGTATCCCCGGTGGCCCCATCACCTGTATTGTGTGTGGTTGCGGCGCAAGTACATATTGCGTCATGACGTCACTGTGCGCCCGGCCCTCCCTGTGTCCTTGGCCTGCTGCTACGACGGTAGAAAAGGTATAGACGTCCATCTACTGAGCAGGGTGTCCAGGACATGGAACAGACCGCCACGCTGAGCACACAGACAGGCTAGCACACTAGTTCACTGCACCTCCACTGTCTGCCCCAGTGGATGTTTGTGGTGGCAAGTGACATCCATGACATACAGTGGTTTATTTTAAGATTGATATTGACAAAGTGCTCCTTTTCTTAATTTTACATGTAGCTCCAGAGATATCCATGTAACGGGCCCCAGGATATCTATTGCTGGCCCTGATCACAGGTCACTGCTCCTCACATCATACCCTTTCACACGCCTGCCCTCACTGATATAATCAGAGGTCACTGCCCCTCACATCATACCCCCCCCCGTCACATACCTGCCCTCACTGATCTAATCACTGGCCACTGTCCCTCATATCATACCCCCTGTCACATACCTACCCTCACTGATATAATCACTGGCCACTGCCCCTCACATCATACCCCTGTCACATACCTACCCTCACTAATATAATCACAGGTCGCTGTTCCTCACATTGCTCCCCTCACATACATGTCCTCACTAATATAATCACAGGTCACTGCCCCTCACATCATACCCCCTGTCACATACCTGCCCTTACTGATATTATCACAGGTCACTGCCACTCACATACCTGCCCTTAATAATTAATCACAGGTCACTGTCCCTCACGTCGTGCCTCTCTTATACATGACCTCACTAATATAATCACAGGTCACTGCCCCTCACATCGTGCCCCAGTCACATACCTGCTCTCTATCACAGGTCACTGCCGCTCACATACCTGCCCTCACTTAGTAGTGACAGTAGATACGAGGAAGATTTGTAAAGAGAATGATCATGTTGTGTATAACTCAGACCCTGTGACAAATGCATGATTATATAGCAGGCGATATCGCCAAGTGAGTGACTGCTATGGAAGGCTCTTTTAGAGATATTACATTCATTTTGCTACCAATTGCCAAGTCATTTTAAATGGCTGAATGTACCTCCCATGTAGGAGAGTACAGTGCGCTGGGTGACTCTCTTTGAATGCCAGAAAAGCATTCTTTAGTACCGCCGAGCGTACATAGAGATCTCTGATGCTTACGCTATTGCACTTATTTGAGATGACGTTGGAAAGGCATGGGCATCCCTGAAGTAGATGTAACAAAGAGGGCGTCCCATGGGTGCGTTATGGGAGTGTCATGGACTGGTCAGTGAATACGACTGCATTCTCATACGCAGAGCCTCAGTCACAGAGGCCATGTTTATACAGAGTTGAGAAGGAGACACTGCGTCTGCCATAGGCTGGTGCAAGGGTTGATGGTGCTCACGATGATGTGTCAATGGTGGATTTTTCAGAAGCACCAGTGGATTTGCACCATCCCCGGGCATTGATAGTGGGCGTCTCAGCATTTGCATGTTATCGCAGCTGCAAAACCGAAATACACCACAGAAACTAGAGCCCACCTCTGTATCAGGCCCTCAGTCGTCTAATATGAGTAAATACAGAGGACCTCATTCAGAGTCTCTCGTTAGGGCACGCTCGCAGGGAGCGATAATCGCACATATGCGCATGATTCGCAGTGCGCGTGCGCAAGCCATTCGTTGCGATCTGATTTTGGTAGCTCGCAAGCCACTTTCAGGTCGTTGCTTTGAGTGACAGATTGCGCCGTTTGTGGGTGGTAACAGGGGAAGGTGCTTGTAAACGGGGGAGTGGTTGTGCGAACGCTGGCGTGTCTGGCCGCCAAAACGGCGTTTAAAGGGCGTGCATAATTAGTAAAGTAGCGTCATCACACACTTGACTTGGTTGGTTTTTTAGCCTGAACTGCTCGTAGTGCTTGGGATAGGTTAGGTCAACCGTAAGCGCTGCGAGCAGCTCCGATGGCCCTCGATGTTCACGATTAATCAGACTCTTCCTTCCCGGAGATGATGTGTGCTGCGAGTGACAGGTGGGAGGTTTTATAGTCCAGCGTACTCTAACTGCCGTCGCTCACTAAGACATAGAGGGCGTCCTTACAGCGCAAAGAGCGATCGCTTGATTTGCATACCCGGCCCCTTTTTGCAAGCGACCGATCGCATCTTGCGAGAGACTCTGAATGAGGGCCAGAATGTGTAGTAACACAGACTCCTATCCTCTTTTACATGGTATGTTTTCAACTCAATGAACAATCGGGGATGGATCCAGTACATACAGCCATGAGATTAACATGGCAGCTCTGAGTCAGCAAACTGACATTGCAGGACAGATGGAAGTCAGAATGTATTAGTGGTTTCCAGAGCTAATGTGCACTGTACATTCCTACTGCTGATAACGTCATGCCCCTGGTAAAATGGGGTCAAATATATGAAATAAAATAATGATAGTGAAGAAATAGATAGGGGACAAAGAAGAGATAACCAGAGACAATATATGAGATACAGATATCTCATGTCTGTATCTCTTTATGGGGAGATGCTCTGGAAAGTGATAAACTATCAGCCACTCAGCTCCTAACTGTCAGTTCAGAGGCTGAGGGCCTCATTTATCATCAAGTTTTATCACTCAAAAAGTGATAAAACTCAGGGTCTCATTCAGACCCGCTCGCAAACGTGCGCAAGCCCCAGAGCGAGAGAAAAATTCTCTCGCTCCGGGACTCACTACAAAAGGGGCGGCTGTCGATGTTGATCGACAGCTCGCCTCGTTTTGTAGGCGGGCCGGGGGGGTGGCTACACAAACCACGGAACGCCTGCCGTTTGGGAGCGGCCCCACTGACACCACGAGTTCTGTCAGTGGTGAGCTTCCGGCTCTGATAGAGCCGAAAGCTCACTGGGGCTTGCGGCAGATGAGACCCTACCACAAAGGTCTCGTCGCATGCCCCGATGGTCTTGACCATCGCGACCATCAACCTGGCCGCTCACTAAAGCGAGCGGCCAGGAGGCCGGCTCTGTACATAGAAGCGGCCACCCTCATTCAGAGCAAGCGGCTCTGAATGAGGTCCTCAATGCGTATGATAATGGTGCTCCAGCCAATCAGCTCCCAACTGTCATCTATTGAAAAATTACAGTTGGGAGCCGATTGGCTGGAGCACCATTTATCATACACAGCGGGTTTTATCACTCATTTTCAGTGATAAAACCTGTTGATAAATGAGACCCTGTGTTTGAAAAAAAAAAAAAACAGGAGCAGATTGGTTGATAGTTTATCACTCTCCAATTTATCACTTTCTAGAGCTTCGGGCCTGATTCAACAATGATCGCTATTCTGCTTATACGCACGCAACGCAATTGCTAATAGCGGTGATATGCAAATGTCTGCATTTTCATTGCGATCGCAGCCTAACATAAGGACGCCCACTTTCCCTTACTCACATCCGTATACCTTGGCAACATAGCAAAATAATCTGTAACATCGAGTAACATCGGACCCATACGCACAGTTAAGGCAGGTCAGACATCACTCAGGAATTGCTAACTTCAGCGTGAGGCCTCAGGCTGCGTCTGGTATCACAGTGGATAATTTATGCATGCCCCCGCAATGCTGTCCCAATGCACACTGGCATGCCTGTGTTCGCCCGGCCCCCCCGCCCCACCCCCGTCACCACCCACAAACGGCACTTGCTGTTAATCACGCTGCCATGGGTCTGCGTAGTCTCTCCGATCGCAGTCCCGAACGCAATAGCTAGTTTGCGCACTGCATGCACACTACGCAACAATCGCCCGACTGCACAGTACAAGCAACTGCAATCCTTGCTGAATCAGGCCCTTAGTACATCTGCCCCATGTCATAAAAAGAAAGTAGATCCTCATTAGATCTGTGTCTGTACATATCAGGACAATATTAGTCCTCACCTCTCTTAATATAGGATAACTCTAATCTCATTTGGCAAATAATAACACATAACAGATTTTACTGTCGTTATCCGGCCAACATGACGGAACCATGGGCCTGATACAGAGGTGCACGGAATTAGAGTGCAATGCAGATGCTCACACAGTTGAGCGATTATCTGCAGCTGCACATGCACGTAAACTCCAGAAAACCCCTACGGCACTTTGTTACACAGAGTGTACGCTCAGATTCTGTTGCAATCGGCACAGACGGTATCAGTGATTGGGGAGGAGTTATGGGTGTTCCTGAGTTGTGACTGGGAAATGGCCTAAAGTGAACCCCCCCAAAAAATAATCTCTCATAGGCCAGTTATGAGAGTGCTGGGAGCGTGTCAGCAAAAGCGGCCGCATTCACAGATGCAGAGCAGCAGCCAAGGAGGACGTGGTCAGATGGAGAAATTGGCCCGGCCACAAGGCTGGTGCAAGTATTGAGGGTACTTCCATGGGGTCTGCGTGCAGAGACACTAAACGTGGGAGTCTCATTCAGACACTGGCTACTACACCAGGGGGAGATCTGCATATTATTGGAGCCGCAACTCCGGAAACAGACGCTATAGAGGACGCAGCAGCGCCCACCTCTGAATCAGGCTCCATGTGCGGATGGGTAAGTACAGCATGTAGAACCACCTTTAGCAGCAATCACCTGTAAGTAATCATTGTTGTGTTAGGGTGGGTACACACTTGCTCAATATCAGCCCGATTTGGGCAAACAGGAACGACAAATCTGACATATGGTGCAGTGTGTATGCCCGACTGTACGCTCTCATGGGTCACATGCAATGTCGTGTGATTGGCTGTGCTGCACGGCCAATCACACGATACCACATGCGAGGCTGTACATATTAATGACAGACGGAACAGTGATCGTTCTGTCGTCCATTCAATATTTTAGGTGTGCACTGGAAATCTCCTTTGGAGCGCGGTGATTGAAATCGCCCCCTCCATCTTCACAATTGCCGGTCGTACAAGTGTGTAGCCAGCCTTAGTGTATCAGTCCCTTAAGACGTATGTGAGGAATTTACAACAAGCTACAAATTTATGATATTTAAAGTGCATTGCCCTCTATACGTCTGCTACCCCAACGGGGGATTTTTACTTTCATTCCAAAACATTTCTTTCAAGCATTAAATTAGAATTTGCAAATCTACCTATATCATATCTAAATGTAGGATGAGATCATTTGTTAATAATGTGCTGATGTATAAAAACACAGATTAAAAAGAGCGTGTACCAGACAGACAGATGGGAGATAGACATATAGTGGTATCATTTGCTATAAATGAGCAGCAATCAGATTAATCTAGTATTCTAGTAGTCTCTAAAGAAAAAGATGGCACCGACTAGTCTAGCTGTAGGTGGGAGAGTCTTTTCTATACACAGCTTTGTAACTAAGTGCACAGTAGTGAGTGCTTGCAGTAATTACAAGCACAAAGTGGGCACTGAGGGTAAACATGGCATTTAGCTGCAAATCTGGGCTAAACCATAGCAACCAATCAGCAATTAGCTTCCATCTGTCTGGAACAAGTCAAACAAAGAAAGCAAACGTCTGATTGGTTTCTATGGTTTAGTGCAAAATTAAAGCATAACACTCACTGGGTAGTGACAGAAGATAAGATGAATGAGGTTAAATATGTGTAAAGAGGCTGATTATGTTGAGTATAACAAACACATTGCATGAATTGCATATATATAGTAGGAGAGATCACCAAGTGATCTTGTAGACATAGAACACTGCCACATCAGTAGATGAGGGAGAACGTTACATTGTTGTTTAGTCTAAACATAACATAATTCAGCTTTTACTCCTCAAGGCAGCTACAAAAGCTGTTCTACAAACAGCTTGTGGCACAGTCACGGGTTTCAATTCCAACCAGTGCCCGATCTGTGAGGGGTTTACATGTTCTCTTCCCGCTTATGAGTTTCTTCTGGGAGCTTGCGTTCCCTCCAGCAGTCCATAAACACACTGGTAGGTTAGCTGGTGTCAGAGAAAATGTACCCTCTGTTATGTGTGTGGTGGGGAATGGTAGACTGAGCTTCAATGGCTATTGTTAATTATTAGTTATGTCTGTAGAGGGTTGCAAAATATGATTTTGTTATATAAACAACAATAGCAATAATAAAGAAGAATGTAACTCAGCTTCACAATACAATCTATAAAGAGCCCATTGCCTTAGCAGTTATAACTTTATAGCAGTCTATGATTACCCTCCCTGATTTGTGTGCACTCTCTCAGCTCTTACAAATCAATTCTCCTTTGCTGGCTTTAGATTTTTTGGTTGTTTTTCCTGTGTGTGGTTATATAGTCATTTATTACCCACTTCCTGCCAACTGGCAGCCTCAGCGATGGTCTGATGACACTATACCTCATTGCTATTATTCTGTTCTCTTTTGTGCCAACATATTACATGCACATGTAATCATTCCCATCAGTCCCTGCTCAGCGGAGCTTACACTCTAAATTCTGAGCCACACGATAACATTAACCTACCAGTATGTTGTTTTTGGTCTCTGGGAGTAAAGTGGGGCAAACAGAGAGAGAATATACAAACTCCTCACAGACAAAACCCTGTCCGGCAAATATCCAGCAATGCCAACCACTGTGCCACAGATGCTTGCATTACAGGTGGTCTCCCACTTAACTGGAGAACAAGACCACAAATGTGGGGCCGACAGGTCAGCTATAAAAGCAGAAGCAGGAGGGGTGGGGTATAATTTTCCGGACCTGGATGCTCTGGGGGCAGAATTGTCGGTTACATTGGGAAAGGTGCATAATCCCGGGTAGACCTTTTTGGAAGCAGAGTCAGTAATCTGCCGTATGGCATTACTCCATCTAATCATCCATGCAGATAAAAGGGACCTCTTGCCAAACTGATGTTGCATGAAAGGGGTTAATCTCCTAATAGAAGCGGCTCAGAAACTAATTAGTTGAAAAGGAATTACTAAACACATTAAATTAACAAAAAATAATTGTTTGGGTGCATTTGGAGTCAGACTTTTAATGCCCTAATTGGGCACTTACACTAATTTTCTGCTGATGTCTATTAATATGAGAACAAACAAAAAAATTGGTACCCTGACCGAAATCCTGACATATGAGACCGATACCTGTGTGGGAGCGCGGGTTCTCCTCCAAAGGAGGGCACTTACTGAACTTCTCAACTATACAAGCTGACTTGTGTGGGACGAGGGCTCGTTTAGGGGAACCCCGGGAACCTCTGCATACACCACTCACGTAACCACTGCATCACAATGTTCCACTTAAAGTGGGAGGTGATACCACTTTCATAACGTCTGCTCCAGGGCCTCTAGCTGTGACTATACAACTAAGCTTAGTGCAAAGCACCGAGGAGAGATAAACCTTGAACTATGATATGGTGCATTATTTGTCATTTACAATTTTATTGTACTACATACTGTCCCAGGGCCGGCGTGATGTGCTACACATTTATCTTTAATGAAAGGTTGCTGACTATGCAAATGTGTCAGTGCAGATAATAATAATGTGCTCTGTGGCTCTTTGCCGTTCGCCAGCAATGTCCGTGACCAATCGCCAAATTCTGTGGCTACATGCTAAACAAGGGTATGCCATACAGAATGTGTTCACTTCACCTTCTGCAAGAAAACATGGTCATATTTACCTGTTACTTAATACTGAAGTTTGTCACATTAAACACAAAATTACTTATTACTCCTTCTATTACTTCCCGCTCCTTAAAGTCACAAATAAACTAACAAAATGGCTGTGGAGTCTGTTGCATCGCTCCGATTTGTACAGTGTGACTCTGTCATAGCGGAGGGGAAGGCAACATGCACACAAAAAAAAAAACATTACATGACAAAATAAGTGTTGTATGCTGTAACACTGCATAAGAAATTGTTTATTCACTGCAATAAACAGAATAAACAGTCATATTTGGAGGACAGAAACATTCAATGGCCATCTTCTGGTGAGCTGACATTTTGCGGGCTGTACCCAACAATTCACATGGAGCCAGTGACATCACTGAGGCATAAGTCACCCTGTAAGAGGCGGGGAAGATTTAAGATGTGCTGAATGCAGACATGGGAAAAGTAACAAGACTCCGGCCTCACTACTTATACAGAGATATGGAATACCAGGGGTGGGCTATTAATATAATGTCTCTGAGCAGCACTGAGATTGCCTCACATGTTACATATTACATTCAATATCCAAAAATGTGGAAACCAAGATATAAAATATGTTTCTTATTTTAAACCACAAAGAAATATGAAGGGACCACTCCTAATCCTTAGCCATGTGCAGCAATGAAACTGCTTGTTAGGAGATAAAAGGTGTATATTTTAGGATCAGAATAATAAGAAAATCTATGTGTATAAATTTTGTTGGGGGGAGGGGGAGAGACAGAGAGGGGGAGAAGAGGGGGGAGAGAGGAGGGGGAGAGGGGCAGGGATAAAGGAGGAGAGTGACAGAGTGGGGAGAGGAGATAATAAGAAAACCTGTGTGTATAAGTGTGTGGGGGGGGGGCGGAGAGAGAGAGGGGGCGAGAGAGAGGGGGGGGAGAGAGAGAAGGGGGGGAGAGAGAAGGGGGGGAGAGAGAAGGGGGGGAGAGAGAAGGGGGGGAGAGAGAAGGGGGGGAGAGAGAAGGGGGGGAGAGAGAAGGGGGGGAGAGAGAAGGGGGAGAGAGAGAAGGGGGAGAGAGAGAGGGGGGGAGAGAGAGAGGGGGGGAGAGAGAGAAGGGGGAGAGAGAGAAGGGGGAGAGAGAGAAGGGGGAGGGGGAGAAGGGGGAGGGGGAGAAGGGGGAGGGGGAGAAGGGGGAGGGAGAGAAGGGGGAGGGAGAGAAGGGGGAGGGAGAGAGAGGGGGAGGGAGAGAGAGGGGGAGGGAGAGAGAGGGGGAGGGAGAGAGAGGGGGAGGGGAGAGAGAGGGGGAGGGAGAGAGAGGGGGAGGGAGAGAGAGGGGGAGGGAGAGAGAGGGGGGAGAGAGGGGGGGAGAGAGAGGGGAGGAGAGAGGGGAGAGAGAGAGAGAGAGAGAGAGGGGAGGAGAGAGAGGGGAGGAGAGAGAGGGGAGAGAGAGGGGAGAGAGAGAGGGGAGAGAGAGGGGAGAGAGGGGGGGGGAGAGGGGGGGGGGGAGGGGGAGGAGAGAGAGGGGGAGGAGAGAGAGGGGGAGGAGAGAGAGGGGGAGGAGAGAGAGAGGGGGAGGAGAGAGAGAGGGGGAGGAGAGAGAGAGGGGGAGGAGAGAGAGAGGGGGAGGAGAGAGAGAGGGGGAGGAGAGAGAGAGGGGGGGAGAGAGAGAGAGGGGGGGAGAGAGAGGGGGGAGAAGGGGGGGAGAGAGAGGGGGGGAGAGGAGAGGGGGGGGGGGAGAGAGGGGGGGGGAGAGGAGAGAAGGAGGAGAGTGACAGAGAGGGGGGGGGAGAGGAGAGAAAGAGGAAGGAAGGGGAGAGAGAAGGAGGAAGGAAGGGGAGAGAGAAGGAGGAGAGGGGATAGAGACACAGGGATAGAGGAGAGAGACAAAGAGAATGGGGAGAGAGAAAGAGAGGGGTAGTGAGAGAAAGAGGGGGAAGAGAGGAGAATGAAAGGAGGGGGGAGATAGAAGGAAGAAAGACAGACAGTGATAGAGGAGAGAGAGAGAGAAAGAGTGGAGAAGAGAGAAAAGGAGGAGAGGTGGTAAAGTCCATGGCCTAAACCCCAGCATGTGCAACTTACATTAAGTGCAGGAAATGGTTCCTCCATCAGCCCCCCTCTCTCTCACCCAGCTTGGGACAGCATAGGGGTTAAGTTATGAAAAGTATGCTCTCCATGCATGTTCTAGCAGCTTAAGCAAACAAAGTGTGTCCTCCTTTAGAGCAGAGGTGAGAAGCTACAGTCCCTAGGGGCTTGCAACAGCCACATTTAAAAGGGATCCTTTCAGCGAAAAGCAACGGTGTCCAAAACATACAACATGAAAGAAAATAGAAACTCATTTTAAAGTATATTTATTATGAAAACTGACTGTATGCGTAATAGCCTATTAGACCTCTTGGAGAACAATAAAAGATCATCTGTGCTGCTTTCTGACCAGACCTCCGTCCAGTGCACGATGTAAAGCCACGTGTCCACTTGCCGATTTTAATGCACTATTGAACAATAACGATATCGTTATCATTAAATCGCTCATTAATCGTGCATGAATCGGGCACTAAAATGTCGGAAAACGACCAGCGATGCACTCCCGCTGGTCGTTTTAAAACATCAATCAACGCGCACCGAACATGCCGGTCAATCTGCCGATAACGACAGATTGACCATGTTCGGGGATGAGGGAGGGTGCCTACACTGAACAACATATTGTTCAGTGTAGGCACTACAGGGGACCAGAAACGACTGTACGATTATGATGTTGTAATCGTACTGTTGTTCCAAGATTTAGTAGTGGATATGCACCTTAACACTGAGTAACCCTTGGCACTCTGGCCCTGATTCAGAGCCGGACGCTCTGACCAGAGCGCTCGCTCTGAATCAGGGCCCACCTCCATTAATATGGAGTGTCCTCCTAGACCATCGCGACCATCGAAACTGCGAGCAACAGCCTGCGGTTGGGCTTTTTCAACCGCAAGGCCAGGAGTGATTTTGGCTCTATCAGAGCCAAAATCACTCCCACTGACATCACTAGTGATGTCAGTGGGGCCGGCTTCAGACGGTAGGCGTTCCCTTGGGAACGCCTCCGTTTGGCAGGCACGCCCAGCAAAGGAAAGTCCTTCGCTCGTCGGGTCTCGCGCATGCGCACGACGGAGCTCCCTCCGTCGTGC
Source organism: Taudactylus pleione (assembly GCA_031769625.1). Classification (NCBI taxonomy): domain Eukaryota; kingdom Metazoa; phylum Chordata; class Amphibia; order Anura; family Myobatrachidae; genus Taudactylus; species Taudactylus pleione. Next base: position 891,298 of record JAUIMM010000661.1, read on the forward strand.
GCATGCGCAGTGTGGACCATCGACCCACTTGCGAGCGGACAGCTGCTCGCGAGTGGGTCTGAATGAGGGCCTCTGTTCACAAATCCATTAACCTTCGCCACAAAAGCAACAATTTAATCTGCCAATTTTGTCTGCTGGAGATTGGTCATGTTGAAAAATATTATTGGCAGATGACTCAATAGGCAGGGGGGTGGGTATGCAGTCGGAAAGCCGGTGGACCTAATCCCAACAGCCAGCTTCCCGACCGCTTTATCCCGGCGAGGACAGCCGCGGGGGAGGGCTAGGTTTAGGGCTCCCGGGGGAGACTTAGGGTTTTTGCCCCCCCCCCCCCCCGGGAGGTTGGGTTTAGGCTAGGGTGAGGGAGGGTTAGGAACCCCCCGGGAAACTTAGGTTTAGGCGGCGGGGAAGGGGAGGTTAGGTTTAGGCATTTAGAGGGGGGATTAGGGTTAGGGTTAGGCACCCCAAAGGGAGGGTTAGGGGGTTAGAAATAGGTTAGTGAATACTGACCTTCGACGATCGGGATTTCTTTCTTTGCCGGAATGCCGCTGTCGGGATTCCAACCGCTGGGCAGGGGTCCGGCGGTAAATCATACCGATTCCGCAGCAGGGAAACATTTTGCACACAAGCTATCCATTTGCTGAGCCTGCTCACAAAACAGACAAATCTGAGGCAAATTATCCAAATCAGCAACAGATTTGGTCTTTCCACAGTTCACCTTGCGTGGTCGGCACAATGGGGAACTTGCTTTAGCAATTAAATTTGATTTTATTAATGGATTACGGAAATTAAAAACATAAATTGAAGTTGTATCAAAACAGAAATCGAGAGAGGTGGTTTTTACTTAAAACACCAATAAACATTTTTGATGACAGAATGTCTGATATTTTATGAATCTCATACAGAGCTGGATTCAGTTAGTATAGACAGCTCCTCACAACCAGTCCTTGCTAATATATACCAAGGGTGAGTAGGAGCAAAGGGTATTTGGGTGTACAACTGTGTCCAGCCATTTTGATTGGCTCTTATTCTGGCTGCAGGGTTTATTATAATTTCCAGGGTCAAGGCATCTGTTTCATCCCACTGCATTGCTAAGGACACTGGTGGAAGTTAAACGGAGGACTGCGCTCATTTTATGTTATGCAACTTAGTGGTCCTGTTCTGCTCAGGAGTTCTCGCTTGACTCCTCGGCTCTCCTGGGCAAAACCGCTGACATCTACTGATGATTCCAATTCAGAGTGATGGCGAAGGAGAAACGCTACCTGTTGTGAGGCAGAAATGTGACTATACCCTGTCCTTTGTTACAATGACAGAGTGTCACAGTAATGGGGACATATTGCCCCTCAAAGCATTGGGTTCTTGGGTCCACTTTGGACCAGAGAACTATCTATGTGGAGTTTTCCATATCACACAGGGTTTGCGTGTGTTTCTCCAGGTGCTCCGGTTTCCAGGTCTTCAAAAAAAAATCACCATGGCGTCGCACAATGTGTGGGGGCTAAAGAGAAATGTATCTTGGTGTTTAACCAGAAAGCAGAATGGATGAACCCTATCCAAGTCCCTGAAAGAGTTCACCAACTCATCTAAAAAGGTTTTTGGTCGTGATGTGACATTACCTTACTGATTTGTCGTGCCTGACTAACCATTATAAAGAATTATCTACATAGGGCCACATTTAGAGTGGTGACAGTCACTTTGGCAGAACCATGCCACGCTGCAGGAGACTGGGACAAATTTCATATGTGCCGTCAGACTTGGAGCTGAGGAGCAGGTTCGACCTGGCGCGATTCAAAATTAAAGTGAAAAAAGATTAAATAAAAAATGGGGGGAATTCAATTTAATGCGATGTTGAATAGCACCAGGAATGAGTGCCCGGAGCTATTCAATTGCCCGCGCTGTTAACCCATGACTAGAGTATTTCTGCTTGCACTTCCCTGAGGTGCGAGTAGAAATCCGACTAAACTAGTGCCACAATGCTGGTTGCGGGCTTAGCGCGTGCGCTAACAGCATCGCGCCCAACACTAAAGTCGACAAATGACATTTACCGTGACTAACTAAACCCTAGGCGCCGTAAACTGCAGTGCCAGATGTGATGCGGACAACGGAATAGCTCCCTGAATAGCCCATAATGACCTACACCTCTGAATAGAACTACCATTTAAAGATGTTAAGGGGAGTAAAGCTGGGTACACATTAGACGATAGGTCACCCGATCTGGCAGGACATATCGTCGACATCGGTAAACGTGTACCCACTATGTCAGACATTGCGCCCTCCCGCGGGGCCGTTCAATGCATCGACAGATCTGCAGTACATGCTGCTCAATCTGTCAATGTGATGAATGATCCAATGCCTTTCGATGCGGCTGGTGAACGACATATCGCGCGGTCGTTCACCAGAACGTGTAGTGTGTACCGACCGCACGACATGTTGTCCATCGCATCGTGGGTAGGCTCCACCGTCCGTTGCATTGTGGGTCGTCTGATGTGTACCTATCTTCATTTTACTTACAAAAATAACAAAATGTAGTGCGACCACCGAAAACCATAATTAACCTGTTCTTCCATTCTAACCAAGTAAAGACAGATTAACAAAAAAAAAAAAAATCAAATAGTTTATTAAATATGATCAACTAGATTTGAACCCTAATTAAAGCAGTTAAGAGTCATTACATAACAATAATTATATCCGACCTGTCTATAATAATCTGATGCGTGCTTCTCACATTGATACTGCTCTCGGTTACCAAACATCAGCGCAGTCTGTGCACAGTTTGTGGGCAGAATCAGCGCTAATTAGGGTACAATGACAAAGTGGTCTCATACAGGCGCAACCCAAAGTAAAGTTTCTTTGCAGTTGTACAACTTCAGGGTGTAGTACGACCTAGACATATTTAGCCCTACTAAGCAGAAATCTGGCAATGCACATATCGATCACTTGGCCTGCTAAATGATAACTGGAAAATGCAGAGGCTATTAAGTGCCCGGTAAATTATCAGTTCCCCATTTTTGAGGGGGGAGGGGGGGGGGGGAGCGGTGCTATAGCTATAATCTTTGATGTACACAGACAAGAATAACAATGAAAAGCAAAATCACACAGGCACTGGTGTCAGGAAGAGGAAATACCATTAGGAACTAAACGATGCTGACCGACGACCTCTCATCCGTGCTGGTGATAAGCAGGCATTGGATCTGCCCTTTCAAATCTAACACTATTTAATGAAATAGATTGGATTCACTTGTGAATCATATGTATCCAAAACATCTGTCCCTGGCCGACCATATCTGCGTGTGGGTGTGTGCGGCCGGCTTCTGAGAGACTACCACCCCAGGAGGTGAAAGGTTGATACTTTTACAATCTCCGCTATCATTTACAGGAAAATAACTGGTGACACAAGCAGGCTGCACACTACAAACGCTGATGGCCTCTTTCTGGGCGGCTTTGTTCTTTTTTTTCCCTGAAATGCCTAATTAAATCCCTTTGAATTTAGTACTGGGAATTAAAAAAATCCTTTTTGAGGGATGAAAGAAACTGCATTTAAAAGTTTTCAGCAGCTGGAGGAAGGCTCTGGAGCCTCTCTATCCCCCCCCTCCACCCCACCCCTGGAAACTTGCATGCCAAATGTGTTTTAGGGGCTTTTGGAACAAGTTAACTTAATTCCATCACCCTGGAAAGAAACATATCCTGCTTTACAAAGGGTGTCTGCTTATAAACAAGTGATCTTTTCATGGCTCCAGCGCTGGGGTGTCGGGAATCACATGAGTCGAAATTTAGAGGGGGTGTCCTGTCCATGACAAGTGGAATATCTTGTCTATCAGATATTAACACCAATGTTCCCCGGAAGCAACACCTCACTGTGCATCACAATGAAGGAAGCCTCACACGTAATACTACAAAGGGAATGACCGAAACGTCCTAATGGTTTGGATGGAATTGCAATGGAGCTGCAACATGTTTCCATCTATTATTAGTCAAATCAAGTACTTAATTATCTTGTCTGCCCCCTGCCAAAAAGCACATAAAGGTAAAGCAAATGCTTACATGATAAACACTGCTGATAATCTAAGATCCAAAGCTAAAAGCTGTGGCCGGCCCTGGAGACACCGAGCTTTGTCCTGTAGCCTAAGCCGTAATCTATAGAGTGACTATGATATTGTATGACTACAGGTCCCACTGACTGGACAACAAGAGTCTGATCCACCTACTAGTAAATTTAGGACCGGAGTTGATAGACCAATCTAAATAATACAGGTGACTTTGATCATACGGTACTTACTAACTAGGCAATATGCACTGTTTTCATTGTATCCCCCAAATTTTAAAACCAGATGCACAAATTTCACAGGGCTAACTTATTTTGCAATTTAATTTGCCGCGTAACATAAAATAACCAGGAAATGCTGCATTGGGAGGAGATAAACAGCAGGTACTCATCAGTTAAAAATAATAACACCACTTAAATTAGATTTGTGCCCCCCATTTCCCCTTCCCCCTTCCCCCAGGAAAAGAGAAAAAGGGCCAGTTAGAAATACCTTGCCCTCTGACTCTGCAGGAAGGGCAGTCCCTGCCTTCAATCTGACAGCCGTGTGATTGTCTGGCCTAGGGATTTTACCCTACAAAGCCTGTTAGACTCAATCCATTGCTGATAAGAGGATGGGCGGTTGTGTGGGTGTAGAGGTATAATCTGCAGCCCCCCTTGTCTGGAGAATATCCTTTATTAGCAAAGACTCCTTGGTAACAAACATAATTAGGGAATGCTCACAGGCTTTCTATCTGCTGACTCTGCAGTTATAGAAAAATTTTTAGATTCTAGCAGATGAAACACCGGTATAAAGTCACATATGATGCTAAATGTTGTACATAAAGGAGCCAAGACTGGGGGCTACTGAGCCATGACTAATGAATACCCTGTGATCCATAGCAGCCCTTTCTGGGGTAGTAGGGAGTCACTATGGGTCAGCAGCAGAGCCCATTTGGGTAAAGTAACTGCTCTGACCCTTTACTTACAGTAAAATTATGTTATAGGTCTAAGTGAGGAAAGTAGAAGTTACAGACGGAGATTTTAGCTGCAGATGTCAGAATATCTTGAAGTATGACCATAACCATAAGAGGTGTAAGATGCAAGGAAAAAATATATAGTAAAATATTTAAATCACAGGGTTAAGGTACGTACACACGTAACGATTTTGTGAACGATTTGTCGTTAACGACATCTTTATCGTTAAGTCGTTCAAAAAATCGTCCAGTTGGAGAGTTATAACGATGAACGAAAACTACCAATGCGCGCTCCCGTTTGTAGTTGGTAGTTTTCGTTCATCGTCCCTTCTGACTGTCCAACATGACGATTTTCATTAAGGAAAGGAGTTCTTCGTTCATCGTTGTTAAAATCCCTCATTACCCTTCAAAAAATCGTTAACAAAAATCGTTGGTTACAAAAATCGGCACCTTATGATGATGAGTCTGAAGGTGAGGTTTTGATAGTACAGAATCAAATACGGCTCTCTAGGAAATATGGCTAGTTTATGATATTAAGGGTTCGGATTCTGAACCGTCTGCAAAAACGAATGCAGCAGCCTGAACTGTTGCCCATCTGAAAATCAGAATCAGGCCCTAGTCTTCAGAGACCCAGTGACTATTTCTTCAGTTACCAGCCTTAGGACCACAAAGCATTCACAGAAAGGACTAGGAAACTTGTTCAACTATCATTTAGTCGGCAACCCATGTCTCATTACTTATCCATGGTCTGAATGCTCATCAGCTGCAGCTAATGTTATATGCGGTCAGTCCTAAAACTGTCACTGAACCATTGTCCTAAATTGGTCCACCACTCAGTACCAAACAATGCTGCAGAAATTCAATCACAATTCTGATCTGGATCCATCATTACTCATTTAGAGTAATGATCTGAGCCCATCACCATTCACATTAAATAGTCCCAATCTGTTCCCATCATCACTTATTCACAGTGTCGATTTGGTCCCATTATCACTCATTCATAGTCCCAATCTGGTCCCATCATTACTCAATCATAATCTAGAACCATCACTTGCATTCACTATCCTGATCTGATCCCATCACTAATCTCTGGTGCTGATCTGGCCCCATTGCTTCTCCCTGGTCATGATCTGGCCCCATTATACATCCCTGGAAATTATGTATTCCCATCACTTATTCATGGTCCGTATCTGGTTCAATCACTCATACATGGACCTGATCTGGTGCCCAACCTCATCCATAGATCTAATCTGGTCCCATTACTATTTGCTTTAAGTGATGTGTTACCATCACTTATTCATGGACCTGATCTGGTCCAATCACTCAACTGCTGAACTGACTTGTTCCCATCAGTCTTCCATGTTCCTGATCTGGTCCAATCACTCAACCTCAATACTAAGCTAGTCCCATCACTCACCCATGGTCCTGACCTAATCCCATCACTCACCGATGCTCCTAATCTAGTCCAATCACTCACCCATGGTCCTGATCTGGTCCAATCACTCACCCATGGTCCTGATCTGGTCCAATCACTCACCCATGGTCCTGATCTGCTCCAATCACTCACCCATGGTCCTGATCTGGTCCAATCACTCACCCATGGTCCTGATCTGGTCCAATCACTCACCCATGGTCCTGATCTGGTCCAATCACTCACCCATGGTCCTGATCTGGTCCAATCACTCACCCATGGTCCTGATCTGGTCCAATCACTCACCCATGGTCCTGATCTGGTCCAATCACTCACCCATGGTCCTGATCTGGTCCAATCACTCACCCATGGTCCTGATCTGGTCCAATCACTCACCCATGGTCTTGATCAAGTCCAATCACTCACCCATGGTGCAGATCTAGTCCAGTCACTCACCCATTATGCATATCTGGCCCAATCACTCTCCCATGGTGCAGATCTGGTCCAATCATTCATCCATGGTCCTGATCTGGTTCAATTACTCAATTCTGGTCCTACCTAGGTCTCATCACCCATCCATGGTCCTGAACTAGTCTAATTCATGGTCCTGACCCGGCACCACCTCTCATCCGTGGTCCTGACCTGGTCAATCTCTCATCACTGGTCCTGACCTGGCCCCACCACCACTCACAATATGTATCAGTCTCTCGGACACAGATGTTCCCGGCACAGGGACCTGCAACCCGCACAGTCCCAGGGTCACTCACCGACTTGCAGAACATTCTCCACACATCCGCTCTCAAGGAGCCGTATCCCTCGGCGGAATGGCAGCCCCTCGCCTCCTCCAGTTACCGGGGCCCCAGGTCCCCCGATGCCGGTAATGGCAGAGCTCTGACCGGGCCCCAGCGCCCCCCCAATGGCGACCCCGGCAGGGACAACGGGGTCCTCGTTCCGGTACTGAAAGGACGAGTACATGCAGATCTCCCGCTCGTTGCGAGGGAAGGACCAGTAGACGATGCGGCGCTGTACCGGCTCCGGGATCCGCTCGAACCGTTCTTCCACACGTTCAAAGGCCCATTTCTCAGCCACTGCCTTGGCGGCGCAGTCCAGCAGGGTCTCTGGCTGGTACTGGGGGCGGGCGGAGGGTCCTCGCTGCTGGGGACATTGCTGTGCGGTTGGAGGGGGCCGGGAGCAAAGCCGCTTGGCCGGGGGGAGCGGAAGCGGCGGCTGCGGCGGAGATCTCTCGCCCTCCGCCATGTCCGCTCTGATGCGCTCTCTGACTGACTAGGTAGCGGGGCCGCGCCGCGCGTCTTCGACACTGACCGCACTGCCTCCGCGTGATTGGCCTGTCACCGAGAGCGCGCAAGGGAAACGTTCTTTGATTGGCCGCGACACGGGTGCGCGCAGGAGAAGAGGCTGCTGATTGGACAGTGACAAGAAAGGCCAGGAAGCCGGGGAGGAATGTGAGACTCAGCAGCTGTCAAACCCCACACAGATCCGTCAGTATACTCTGTGCTGGTGATACAGGGCTCAGCGTACTCTGTGCTGGTGATACAGGGCTCAGCGTGCTCTGTGCTGGTGATACAGGGCTCAGCGTGCTCTGTGCTGGTGATACAGGGCTCAGTGTACTCTGTGCTGGTGATACAGGGCTCAGTGTACTCTGCTGGTGATACAGGAATCAGCATACTCTGCGCTGGTGATACAGGGTTCAGTATACTCTGCGCTGGTGATACAGGGCTCAGTATACTCTGCGCTGGTGATACAGGGTTCAGTATACTCTGTGCTGGTGATACAGGGCTCAGTATACTCTGCTGGTGACACCGGGCTCAGTGTACTCTGTGCTAGTGATACCGGGCTCAGTGTACTCTGTGCTGGTGATACCGGGCTCAGTGTACTCTGTGCTGGTGATACCGGGCTCAGTGTACTCTGTGCTGGTGATACAGGGCTCAGTGTACTCTGTGCTGGTGATACAGGGCTCAGTATACTCTGTGCTGGTGATACAGGGCTCAGTGTATTCTGTGCTGGTGATACAGGGTTCAGTATGCTCTGTGCTGGTGATACAGGGCTCAGTGTATTCTGTGCTGGTGATACAGGGTTCAGTATACTCTGCTGGTGATACAGGGCTCAGTGTACTCTGGGCTGGTGATACAGGGCTCAGTGTACTCTGGGCTGGTGATACAGGGTTCAGTATACTCAGTGCTGGTGATACAGGCACAGCGTACTCTGGGCCTGAATCATTATGGATCGCAACTACAACAGCGTATGCTGGTGATACAGGGCTCAGTGTACTCTGTGCTGGTGATACAGGGCTCAGTATACTCTGCTGGTGATACAGGGCTCAGCATACTCTGCGCTGGTGATACAGGGTTCAGTATACTCTGCACTGGTGATACAGGGCTCAGTATACTCTGCGCTGGTGATACAGGGTTCAGTATACTCTGTACTGGTGATACAGGGTTCAGTATACTCTGTACTGGTGATACAGGGCTCAGTATACTCTGTGCTGGTGATACAGGGCTCAGTATACTCTGTGCTGGTGATACAGGGCTCAGTATACTCTGTGCTGGTGATACAGGGCTCAGTATACTCTGTGCTGGTGATACAGGGCTCAGTATACTCTGCTGGTGACACCGGGCTCAGTGTACTCTGTGCTGGTGATACCGGGCTCAGTGTACTCTGTGCTGGTGATACCGGGCTCAGTGTACTCTGTGCTGGTGATACAGGGCTCAATGTACTCTGTGCTGGTGATACAGGGCTCAGTATACTCTGTGCTGGTGATACAGGGCTCAGTGTATTCTGTGCTGGTGATACAGGGTTCAGTATGCTCTGTGCTGGTGATACAGGGCTCAGTGTATTCTGTGCTGGTGATACAGGGTTCAGTATACTCTGCTGGTGATACAGGGCTCAGTGTACTCTGGGCTGGTGATACAGGGTTCAGTATACTCAGTGCTGGTGATACAGGCACAGCGTACTCTGGGCCTGAATCATTATGGATCGCAACTACAACAGCGTATGCAGTTGTGTACTGCGCATGCTTACGCATCGCAGTGCACGAAGACTACACTGCGATCACACTGCGATTATGCAGAGTACGGTAAGCCATCGCAGAGTGAGTGACAGGTAGTCAGCATTTGGGGGGGTGACGGGGGAATGGCTGGAGAAATGCAGGCGTGTCTGTCCGTTTGAACACAGTTACATTAGCCACTGCGACAGTATACGCAGCTTGAGTACTTACTGCGTGCAACAAGATTAGCAATTTCTAAATAAGGTCAGGGCTGCTGTAATCGTGCGTGAGGGGCTGATGATCAGAGCGTAACTAGACCTTTTGGTGCTCTGTGCCAGAGAGAGCATTGGTGCCCCCCCTCCCATTTTCTAAATAGGGACATAAGACAGTGCACCTGAAAAAGGGCCATGGCCCCATGGGGAAGGACCAGGGAAGACATAGGGAAGGCCAGGAGATGCTGGGGATCACAGAAGAGGAAGCTACAAGTGAGAATGATAATAGGAAAATCGACAGGCCCAAACACCACCCCCTGCCGTGCGGTGCCCTGTGCCATGGCACAGGTCGCACTACCCTAGTTACGGCCTTGCACTGTACCCTGGATCACCAGCCCAGAGTACACTGAGCTCTCTATCACCAGCACAGAGGGCCTGATTCATTATGGATTGCTATTGCGATCGCAGCTCCGAAATCACATACAAGTCTGCTGCAAAAATATTCTAATGAATGATATCGCACTGCCAGCATAGAGACACCCATTGCTTCTTACTACCGCTATCTCACATCCATAATACCTTGCAGTCCTGCGTATACATCCAAAACATTGAGTACCATCGGCAGGGCCGTAACTAGGGTAGTGAGACCAGTGCCATGGCACAGGGCACCGCAGGGCAGGGGGCGCTGTTTGGGCCTGTCACTTTTCCTGTTACCATTCTCACTTGCAGCTTCCTCTTCCTTTATCCCCAGCATCTCCTGGCCTTCCCTATGTCTTCCCTGGTCCTTCCCCATGGGGCCATGGCCCTTTTTCAGGTGCACTATCTTATGTCCCTATTTAAAAAATGGGAGGGGGGGGCACCAATGCTCTCTCTGGCACAGAGCACCAAAAGGAAGCTGCAAGTGAGAATGATAACAGGAAAAGTGACAGGCCCAAACAGAGCCCCCTGCCCTGCGGTGCCCTGTGCCATGGCACTGGTCTCACTACCCTAGTTACGGCCCTGCCGATGTTACTCAATGTTTTGGATGTATACGCAGGACTGCAAGGTATTATGGATGTGAGATAGCGGTAGTGAGAAGCAATGGGTGTCTCTATGCTGGCAGTGCGATATCATTCATTAGAATATTTTCGCAGCAGACTTGTATGCGATTTCGGAGCTGCGATCGCAATAGCGATCCGTAATGAATCAGGCCCTCTGTGCTGGTGATAGAGAGCTCAGTGTACTCTGGGCTGGTGATCCAGGGTACAGTGCAAGGCCGTAACTAGGGTAGTGCGACCTGTGCCATGGCACAGGGCACCGCACGGCAGGGGGTGGTGTTTGGGCCTGTCAATTTTCCTATTATCATTCTCACTTGTAGCTTCCTCTTCTGTGATTCCCAGTATCTCCTGGCTGCCCCTATCTCTTCCCTGGCCTTTCCCCATGAGGCCATGGCCCTTTTTCTGGTGCACTATCTTATGTCCCTATTTAAAAAATGGGGGGGGCACCAAATTCTAGTTACGGCTCTGCTAGTGATACAGGGCTCATTGTACTCTGTGCAGGTGATAGAGAGCTCAATGTACTCTGTGCTGGTGATACAGGGCTCGGTGTCCTCTGTACTTGTAATAAAGAGCTGAGTGTACTCTGTGCTGCTGATAGAGAGCTCTGGGTACTCTGTGCTTATGATATAGGGCTCAGTGTACTCTGTGCTGGTGACATACGGCTCAGTGTACTGCGTGCTGTTGATACAGGGCTCAAGGGGAGATGTATTAACCAGTGTTAGGGGAATTAGTGGTATCAGTGCACGTTATGTGCTCTGATACCACTTCTTCCCCATATATTAATGTGGGGTTGGGTGGTAAATGATTATGCGCCTCTGTCATTATCGACGCTGGTATCTACAGTACAAAACGGATGTGCCACCCAGTGTATGAACGGTCAGTGGCACTGACCATTTCATCAGCTGCAGCTTTCCATATGGACAGCTGTAGCTGTCGTTCCCCTATCACCACAGCAGGGACAGCTCCGGGCTACACACGAGGTCTCGTGCATGCCCAGTGGAGTCGGCCGGGAAGGGAGACAAAACGCATCAGCACTAGGCTGATGCGCTGTGGGCTCTGGCAGGGATCTCCGGAAGGGGGAGCTTTCACTCCCCCACTCCAGCAGATGAGATGTTAATACATCAGTACTGCTCTTTACCGAGGCGAAGCAGAAAGAGTTATCGTGGCATGATGCGTGCCCAGTGGCATAGCAATAGCCCCCGCAGACCCCATTGTGGCTTGGGGGCACCAGCAGGGCCGGAGTAAGGGGGGACGCAGTGCCCCGGCCTCCCTATCTCAGAGGGACCCCCCGTCAGAGCACTTTGCACATTGCTGCAGTACTGAGTGCCCTTAATCCTCCAGTCTTCACCAATCTCTGGCCCCATCAGCCTCCCAGATCTGTCTCCTGCAGTGTCTCTGTGGAATGTAGGACCTCATTCACACCCGCTCACAAGCGCTGAGCGCTCGCAAGCGGGTCGATGTTTAGGCCCTGCGCACGCGCAGCGGTCGCACGGCGCATGCGCAAGTCCCGAGAAATTCTCTCGCTCCGGGGCTCGCTACCAACGGGGCAGCTGCCGATGTTGATCGACAGCTCGCCCCGTTTAGTAGGCGGGGAGGGGGGGTGGTTTCACAAACGGAGGCGCATGCCGTTTTGTGGGCGGCCGCACTGACATCAGCAGTGATGTCAGTGGGGAGCTTCCTGGGGCTTGCGGTTGCCGAGACCCAACCTCAAGGGTCTTGTCGGAAGCCCCGATGGTCTTGACCATCGCGACCATCAACCTGGTCGGTCGCTAAAGCTGTGGGTGGTAACCCACAGCTTAGCTAGCAACCAGGAGGCCGCACTTCAAAATACAAGCGGCCGCCCACATTCAGAGTGAGCGCTCGCATTTTGCGAGCACCTCTGAATGAGGTACGTAGTCCTTTCCTTTATTGCTGTCATTAGCTGTTGTCATTAATCGGTGTCTCCCAGAACTACAATTCCCAGCATCCCCCACATCTGGCTTCCCTCATCTTGGCCTGTGATTGGCTGCTAGTTGCAGAATGTATACCCAGCAGCACCACACTGCCCTGCAACCCCCTCAAATTGTGAGATGGGGACGGCGCCAGAACCTTTTTTTTTGACGGGGGGAGCAAAATTTATAGTTACGCCACTGTGCGTGCCGCTATAATACATCTCCCCCTCAGTGTATTCTGTGCTGGGGATAGAGAGCTCATATAGGTAGAAGATGTATTGGCTTTCAGAGCAGATCAGGCCTCCAGCCTTCTAGAACGTAGGTATATACAGTATGTGTAACTATGTTGCGGACCAGATGGGTCCTATGATGTTTTCCAGGGATCTTCTCTTCAATCTTGCATCAACCAAAGTTGTCCGGGAACCAAAGGATTCAAACTGCGTTACAAAAGAGCCATTTTCCCATTGCACCCTCATCGGATATTCATAGGTTTGTCATATTCCTGCTCCATAAATCTTCTTTTTCCAGGATATCACCTATAATAATATTATACAGGGTCAGGTGGGGTTGGAACTCTACAGACTGCAGAGCACAGATTAAATACAGTGGTTCTCAAACTTGGGGCCTCATTCAGACCCACTCGCGAGCGGCTGTCCGCTCGCAAGTGGGTCGATGGTGCGCATGCGCGAGACGCGACGAGCGAAGGACTTTTCTTCGCTCGTTGTGTCTGATCAAAGGGGGCGTGCTGTCGATGTTGATTGACAGCACGCCCCCTTTGGTGGGCGTGCCGGGGGCATGCCAGCCAGACGGAGGCGTTCCCAAGGGAACGCCTACCGTCAGAAGCCGGCCCCACTGACATCACTAGTGATGTCAGTGGGAGTGATTTTGGCTCTGATAGAGCCAAAATCACTCCTGGCCTTGCGGTTGAGAAACTCAACCGCAGGCTTCTGGTCGCACTGGCGATGGTCGCGATGGTCAAGACCATCGCGACCATCATCCTGCACGCTCGTATAGGCTGTGGGTGGTGACCCACAGCTATATGAGCGTCCAGGAGGACGCTCCATATTTATGGAGGTGGGCCCTGATTCAGAGCGAGCGCTCTGGTCAGAGCGTCTGGCTCTGAATCAGGGCCTTGGTCCTCAGGACCCCACACAGTGCACGTTTACCAGGTCACCCAGCAGGTGCACAGGTGTATTCATTACTCACTGACACATTTTAAAAGATCCATAGAAGAAGCTAATTATTTCACTTGTGATGCTGTGAAGAGTCCTGGAAAACATGCACTGTTTGGGGTCCTGAGGACCGAGGGCCTGATTCAGCAAGGATCGCAATTGCAAAGCTGCACTCAGGCATCTTTGCAATGACGTCCTTGCAATAATGCAAATGCAGCAGGAGGTGTATGACACCCTCTGCTGCATTTGTGATCCCAGCACTGCGACAGAGTATATTGATTTAGGATTTGTAATTGTTTGGAGGTGTGGTTGCTTGTACCCCTGACAGTGATTTCAGAGTAGCATACTTCCAAACTATCCTAATTTTGGTGGGACATCCTGAATTGTTGGATCTTGAATGCAGCAGGGCATACCTGCCAGCTCTCCTGCAATGTTTAGTAGACTCACAACATTTGGGGAGCTCTTCATGGCTCCTGGGATAGTAGACTAAGGATGGCCATCGATGTTTAACAACCATCAATGGTTAACCACCGATGGACGATGGTTTTGCCATCGATGGTGGATATCCAATGATTCTCCACCATCAAGGGAACAGAGCCCTCAATGGTTATTTTTCCCTGGCGCCAGGACACAGCACTGCCCCCGATATGACCTGCAGAGCCCCACCCTATCCACTGCCAAATCAGTAATAGTTCCTGTCAGTGGTTCATACCATTGATGTTAACCGCCAATTAACCCACCAATGGCCAGCCATAGAGTAGACCAGTCTTCCTTATTCTTCCCACCTTCCCAGTGAAATGGATGGAGTAGAGAGGATTGATGCCCCTCACCGCTACAAATCCACCGCTATACAGGACCATGGTGGTCTAATTCACAAGACAGGGAATGTGGTCTGTGGGCCTAATTCAGACTCCCTTGCAAGCGGGTCGATGTTGGCCCAGTGCGCATGCGCACGACGGACACGGCTCCATTGTGCGCATGCGCGAGACCTGGATAGCAACGGGCAAGCCGTCGCTATGGGTCTCGCTGCAAAGGGGGCGTACTGTCGATGGTGAGTGACAGCACGCCCCCTTTGGTGGGCTTGCCGGGGGCGTGGCTGGCCAGACAGAGGCGTTCCCATGGGAACGCCTACTGTCTGGGGCCGGCCCCACTGACATCACAAGTGATGTCAGTGGGAGTGCTTTCGGCTCTGATAGAGCCAAAAGCACTCCAGGGCTTGCTGCAACGAGACCCTACCACAAGGGTCTCGTCGCAAGCCCGATGGTCTTGACCATCGCGACCATCTTCCTGGCCGCTCACTATAGCTGTGGGTGGTCACCCACCACTATGCGAGCGACCAGGAGGCCGCTCTAAAAAAAGAGAAGGACGGCCCTGATTCAGAGCGAGCGCTCTGTCAGAGCGTCCGGCTCTGAATCAGGGCCTGTGTCTCCTGTCCGCCTCCTGTATCTGTGCTACTGCATCTTTGTGCGAATTTTAGCTAGTACATCACATATGAAGAACACGTGTCCTACGTCTTGGTGCTGTGTCTGAACACTTTATGTAGTGGAAAATTGTTTTCATGTACACCGTTTAGGCTGCTCCTTAACGGATCTCTAACAAGTCTTGTACAGTCATGTTCAGATATGGCTTTAGTTATGTCTAAGAAGTTTGTCTGAAAGATGCTGCACAGTTATAGTGACATAGGGTAAAATGCTTCCCATTGGAATGCAGATTTGTTTATAAAACTTTAGTTCACAGCAGGGTTACCAGATCGGTCATGTGAATCCAGACATGCATGAGACATGCGTCAATTTGTGCACATGCATCTTGCATGTTGGCTTTTGTTATAAAACTACTACATGCATGAGAATTGGCTGCATTACAACCTTGCGTTATCTTATAATTCAACAGCAATAATAATAATGAGGTGTTTTCCATAGCAAGCAATCAGATTGTAGCTATGATTTTATAGAATGTACTGGATAAATGATAGCTATAATCTGATTGGTTGCTATGAGCAATACCTCATCTCAGGCCATATCTAGGGGTGTGAGGTCAGTGCTTCTAGCCAGGGTGCAGGGCCTAGGGGGCAGCACTGTTGCTGCCCCCATGTCACCTGACTAGCAGTGAGCCTGGAATAGAGACACTGCAGAGAAGCCCGAAGCGTCCTTAGGATTTTCCGGGGATGCATCTTACTGGTCTGAGCAGCCACGCCCCCTAAACATGACATCATGAACTTACATGTTCAGTGACAGGACCGCCACAGGACAGATTATGGCCATACCTCAACTTATCCGCTTTAGAAGGTTTGATAAATGTTACAGAATTACTTTGATACCTGAGCTATGAGCTTTGCCTGTGACAGTAAAATCATACTTGCCTACCCTCCCGGTACAGCTGGGAGGCTCACGAAAATCAGGTGGCGTTCCCAGCTGCCCAGAAAGGTGGGCAAGTCTGCCGGAGGCTGGGACTACGGGGTCCACAGCAGCCCATTTCCTGTGTGGTGGTACAGGTGGGAGATGACACAGGGCCTAATTCAGAACCGGACGCTATTTGCGCTCGCTCGATCAGAAAAAGGGGCCGGATATTTAAATAGAGCGCTCGCTCTTTGCGGTCAGTTGACGCCTCTATGTCTGATCGAGCGAATGAAACATGCGCTCGCTTTTTTTTAAAAAAACGCCCGCTGGCATCCTACGTCATCTCCGCTATTTATTAGATGAATCGAGTACATCGAAAGGCGTATGAACTACTCGCAGTGCTTGTGGTAGGATTTTCCTACCGCAATCATGAGAGCAGTTCAGGCTAAACGACAACCAAGTGACGTGGTCGATGATGCTGCTTTGTTAATTATGCACACCCTTAAAACGCCCGTTTTGACCGTTTGGCACGCCTGCGTTCGGATCTCCACTCCCCGTTTTCAAGCACCTTCCCCTGTTACCACCCACAAACGCCTCATTCTGTCACTCAAATTAGCAGGCATTCTCTATTTTGCGAGCACACAATTTCCGACCGCAATGATTGGTTCGCGCATGCGTATTACAACCCATGCAGTTGTGCGAACATCGCTCGGAGCGAACGAGCGGCCGCTTACGAGCGGCTCTGAATCAGGCCCACAATTCGCATTGATTGCCATCATGGCGCCACCCCCTATTTCACAATGCCGTTAATCGTGCCATTGTATTGGTGCACAATATTGCAATAGAGTGGATAACATGACTTACATGGGTAATGACTTCCATTTCTCTATATTGTGGATTTATAGCACTGGAGCTACGAGTTAGCAGTCTAAACTGCACAATGCTGAGCGCACAGGCCGGGGGCAGTGCCAACGCTGAAAGGAAAGACAGGAAAACAGGATAAACTGGAAGGGAGACTGTGTCAGTTCTGGGAGACCCAGTTCCTGCTCCACATAATAGTCCATTGTCAGGAGAGATCAGATCCAAATTGTGTACCAGGGACTGATACATAACAATGCTCCCGATGATTGCACCTTTCAGCCCATGGCCACACCGTGCACCCTAACAAGCAGCTGTCCGTGTCCGTCAAGTGTCATTTACCTGTCTGCAGGTGGATTTGTTGTTCCTAGCTGTTGGCAGTATTGCCGCAGGCTAGGGCGGGCACACGTTGTCATGCATTCCAGTTCAAATGTAGCTGCTTTACACAATGTGTCACTTTATAAACAAAAGCAGCCTGATTACCTCTTATTACAATTGTCCCCATGAATGAAGCCAAAATACTGACTTATCCAGTCATTGTATCTCGCTGCCTCATCTGTGTGGCCACAAGCATTAGATCCAAATGAAAGGGAAAAGCCTGATGCAGTAGATATGTGACCTTTGACCAGGTGCCCCTTTAATCCACACACCAGAGGTAGAATGTGAGAAATGCTGGCAGAAACACTGTATTTAGCTGAATTCACTGTGTACATTTTAAAACAGACCGTAATTCAGAGGTGCGCACTAACTGTAGGCAATGCTGGTATTCACGCAGTTGGGCGATATTGGAAGAACTGCGCAAGCATCTCGATGGTTAAAGCCGAGAGACGCAGAGGGATGCAACTTCCGTGGGCGTTTCTGGGTGGTAACGGGGGTGGCTAGGCGTACATGGGGGTGTCGCGGGCAGCGTCTGCGTCTATAGATGCAGCGGCACTGACAAAGGCGGCCATGTTCACACGAAGAATCTGCAGCTCCATAAGGGTGGTACAATCTTCGATGGTGCGTCTTAATACACACGGAGACGGATTTGCACCGCAGCTGATGGGCATCTCAGTAGGAAGGTGGCATAAAGACCATACTTAAAAGAAGAAGTTTAAGAAAATAAGTTGGCGCTAGTATCGTATCAAACAGCAATCAGCTGCTGCACTTATAAAAAGGAACCTGGTTTCCTGTATATAGCAATAAGGAAATAGATGAATAAGGACCTCATTCAGAGTCTCTCGCTAGATGCGATCGCTCGCCCCCAGCATATGCAAATTTGTCAAAGTGACGCCACGGGAAGCGATCGCTCGCCAAGACATAAGCACGCCCACCATGGCTAAGCGAGCGGCCAGCGTACGCCCAATCGCACAGGCAGAGCCGCCCACCAGCACACATCATCTCCAGGAAGTGTATTAAAACATTGGTACATCGAGCACCATCAGAAAGCTAATGCAGCGCTTGTGGTTGCCTTACCCTGCCGCAAGCACAGCGAGGACTTCAGTGTAAAAAACAGGCATGTGACGTGTACTATGACGCTGCGTGTTAATTATGCACGCCTCTAAAACGGCGATGAAACACTCAGGCACGCCTGCGTTCGCACCTCCACTCCCCCGTTATTATTGTCCTGCCCCTGTTACCACCCACAAACGGCCTCTCCTGTCACTCATTACACTGGGCTATCTTTGCTGGGCGAGCGGCCTGCGATCGCAGAGAGTAGTTCGCGTACGCGCAGAACGAAGCCTGTGCAAGCGTGTATGCAAACCATCGGGCCACTTGCGAGCGCACAGCACTAGCGAGAGACTCTGAATGAGGTTCTAAGGGCCTGATTCAGAGCTGAACGCTCTGACCAGAGCGCTCGCTCTGAATCAGGGCCCTCCTCCATGAAAATGGAGCATCCTCCTGTGACCACCCACAGCTATAGCGAGCGTCCATGATGATGGTCGCGATGGTCTTGACCATCGCGACCATCGGGCTTGCGACGAGACCCTGCGGTAGGGTCTCGCTGCCGCAAGCCCAGGAGTGCTTTTGGCTCTATCAGAGCCCAAATCACTCCCACTGACATCACTAGTGATGTCAGTGGGGCCGGCTTCAGACGGTAGGCATTCCCATGGGAACGCCTCCGTCTGGCAGGCACGCCCCCGGCACGCCCACCAAATGTGTCGATGTCAATGTCGATGTTGATTGACAGCACTCCCCCTTTGGTGCGAGACCCGGAGCGATGGAGAGCCCTCGCTCGCCGGGTCTCGCGCATGCGCAGTGGGGGAACATCCACCTGCTTGCGAGCGTACTGCCGCTCACGAGCGGGTCTGAATGACCCCCTAAGTGCGCTGCAAGGATGCTTTATAGGAAGGAAAGATTGGGGCTTTGGAATAACACTGTCACTAGACACTTGCACTATAAAGGAGTAATGCTACTACCTTCCCTGAAGCCAACCTAAAAAAAGGGGGTCAGTAGCTTGCACAAATTATGGTCTGATGACGGTTAACAATTAAGCCTCTAACTTAGGGATGTGCAATACATGGCACCACAGACGTTGTAAAACTACACATCCCAGCATGCCCTGTCACAGTTTTGCTATTGGCCATGCTAAAAATGTTGCAATGCATGCTGGGATTTGTAGTTCAACAACAGCTGGAGGGCCTCTAACTCCTATTGAACCAGTAACATGTGTGGTTAACCTGACTACCATGACTGTTATATGCACTGACCTTGGATGGATTATTGCTTATGAGATAATAATCTAATATTGGTGTGAGACTTCGCTGGCTAAAAGTACTAACACTCGAGCTGCTATTTATTCATCACTATATCGCTGCTTATCCATAATCTCTGCCTCTTCTTACTAACCTGACTGCTGGGCTGATAAGGGCATCGGACTGCTGATGGATTACAGCTTAATAGATACATGACGGACAATCGGTTGTGACATTGTTCTTTTTGAAGCATACTACACCCACGACCGTTTTTCTATTTATTGCTGCTATCAATTGATACACCCTTAATAATCAGGAGGCTTGATATATGACAGCGACTGTTCTCCCCAGTATCAGTCTAATGCTGCATACACACAGTCAGATTTCTTATAAGATATGACGATAACGATTGTAAAAATCGTTCAATCATTCATATCTTTGACATGTACCGGTAGGACATGCATCAACCAACGGTGCGCGTGCCCGCATGTCAGATAACGATATCTGACATCGACTGTGTTTGCAGTCAGATTTGGACGATTTTATTCATTTAAATGCTGTCAGAAATCGTTCATTGGTCATGAAATCGTTGGTAAAATCGTTCATCGTTCAAATCATTCATCGTTCATCTAGCAAGCCTGGCCTTGTGTATGCACCATTATTGTTACATCATTCAAGGCTTGATATTTAATCTAATTTTTTAAACAAAAAAGCATTCTTGTAACAGTAATATCCTGTAGCCACAGTTTGGTATTATACATTTGTTGCCATAAATTTTTTTTATTTTTTTTTTATAGCCGGTTTTACTGTTGTTTATTCTGTTTTAATATGAAATAAATCACAAACAGGTTTTTTTTAAATATATACAGCATCCTTGCAGCGCACTTATTCATCTAAAGACCATACTTGCCTACTTACCCGGAACCTGCGGGAGGCTCATGATTTTTCGGCTAACCCCCAGAAGAGTAGGCTCTTCTCCCGCATCCCGCTCACTTCCTAGTCATTTGGCCTCACCCCCCTATTTAAATATGCATTATTCAATTCAGTTTAATGAGAAGGTGCGCTGTTTATTTATGCAAAATGTCTGGGCCCACCCCCATCACAGCCCACCTGCTTCTCCTCTCCGAGCACAAATGCATTTGTCCTGGTACGTTTATAAAAATTGTTGCACTGCACAAAGCTGTTGTGCTCAGTTACATGTGTGTAACATGCGGCGTTGTGGATTTATCTGGCACCTTATAAAGCAACAATTACAATAATAACATAGGTTCCCCTTACACTCTAGATTGAGGGTCATGGTCGCTAACATGTAATAGAATAAGGATGTTGAGAAGCAAGTTAAGCACACCTTTTTTAGTTGTGTCGTATTTAAAGTGACAGGCATCTTGAAATATGGAAGTTATGGGAAATACATTTCTACTTCAGGGTCCATAGGGTATCCACAGGATACCTTGGGGGTATAGATGATGACGTCAGTCTTCAGGCACCACAGAGTGAAAGTTTTCAGCCTCCCAGGATGCATCTGGGTCCCTCTCCTATACCCCGCCCCCAGGCCAAGGCATCCCAGTTTCGTTGGTGCCTGGCCGGAGTCGGAGGCACTGTGCAGAGGGGGGCTGTGAAGAGCCCCTGAAGTTTCTTTTAAAGGCAGCGCTGGCTGCACATCTGGGAGTACAGCATGGACAGTCAGTACTGACGTCCATGCCGTCTCCCCTACACCCCGCCGGTACCAGAACGCTGGTACTGATCCGGGGATGCTGGTAGACATCTGGGGTCACGGCTAGCAGTGTCCCCAGATGTTTTGGACCATGGCCGGATCCAAGGGGATAGCAGGTAAGCAGCGGGGTCCCGCGGTGGGTCCCCGCTGGTCACATGGTCCTGAGTCCCCAGGCAGGGGGCTCCCTGGGGACTGGCTGCAGCGTGGAGCCAGGCGACCAACCTGCACTTCCACTATCCCCTGGGACAGCGGGCCGCTGCTGAGCGGCATGCGCTGCGGCGTCCCAGGGGTTAAAGGCATGCCAGGGGAGCGCGCTTTCCCTGTCTCACAGCCGGCGCCTCCCCAGCTGCACACAGCCTCTCTGCTCTGCCTGATTGGCCACAGTGTGTCAGCTGTCCTCCCCAGGCCGGCCTCCTTCATCCTCTGCTCCTCGGTGGCCATCTTTAAAGCATGGTGAACGCTGCTGGAAGCCTGTGAGCGGTGGCATTGCGGTCTGGGTCCCCCAGCATACCTCTCCTCTGTTTGTTACAGGTCAGTGTATGCAGCGCTGAGTCCTACCAACCTGAGGGTCTGAGTAGTTGAGAACCAGCGCTAATAGTGCAGGGATTTGTTTCTTCTGCATTGTATGTGACTAATCTGCTAGCCTGCTGTCTGTACTTTCACTTTCAACTGTCAGCTTTATTACTGTCCCTGATCTTGCTCTGCTCAAAGCCCTTGCGGTGCACGGTGTGCAGGGTGTTATTCACACTATACCAATACGTATAGGTGTGAGTGTCACATACTTACCATCATGTCTGAGACTGACTTTCCTCTCCAGCTCATGTGTACTAAATGTAAGGTACCAATAGCGGAGGGGGAGGGTAACGCGGAGGAGTTATGTCCCCAGCGCCTGGCACTGTCACGGCCGATTATGGTCACGGTCCCGGTACAGGAACCTCCCTGGGCTTGTTTCGCTAAGGCGCTTATAACCCTTGTGGGCCAGCTAGCTCCGCCACCTGCGTTTACCCAGACGGGTTTGTCCCAGCAGTCAGTGGTGTCGTCACCCATGCGGGAGTTCCCGAGACAATTGATGGTACCCCACAGTCTCCCTGTCCCTTCCCAGGTTTCTCCGGAGCCTGCGTGGGTTAATACTCTAACTACATTGGTTCAGCATTTGTCCAATGTTTTACAGGGGGAGTCTGTGTTGCGGCCTCATAACGGCCGGTGGCGTCTTTATCTGCTCCTTATGGGGATGACGATGAGACGTCAGATGGTGGGGAGATTCTGGATCTATCTGACCAAGAACCTCTCCGTACCAAAGAGCCGGAAGCTAAGTCCAAGGTGTATATCCCTGGTCTTATTCGAGCGGTCCACTCGGCTTTAGTTATTGAGGATATTGGCCCTCATTCAGAGCCGCTCGTTAGCGGCAGTACGCTCGTTCCGAGCGATGTTTGCACATCTGCGCATGCGTACGCTTTTTAGTACGCATGCGCGAACCAGTCAGTGCGGCCGAAAATCCTTTGTACGCTATATAGCGAGTTCCTGCTATTTTGAGTGACAGAATGAGGCGTATGTGGGTGGTAACAGGGGAAGGTGCTTGAAAATGGGGAGTGGAGATCCGAACGCAGGCGTGCTTAAAGGTCAAAACGGGCGTTTTATGGGTGTGTATATTTAAAACAGCAGCGTCATTGACCACGTCACTGGGTTATTTTATAGCCAGAACTGCTCGCAAATTTGTGGTAGCAAACACCAACCACAAGAATAGCGAGCAGTTCATACGCTGGTCGATGTACTCGATTAATCTAATAAATAGCGGACATGACGTAGGATGCGTGCGGCCAGGGGGCGTTTTTAACAAATAAACGAGCGTATGTTTTGCTCGTTCGTTCAGACTTAGAGGTGTGAACAGACTGCAATGTGCGTACGGATCATTTGAATAGCCACCCCTTGTTTTTAAACGAACGACCGCAAATAGCGAACGGCTCTGAATGAGGGCCATTGATCCTTTGGTGGCCACATTCATATATGCCTTTTTAAGGATATTAAGGGTGAGGCTACGGTGTTCCCTCTTTCTGATCAATTAGTGGATCATTTAGAGGAGGCGTGGAAAAATCCAGGTAAACGGTTTCAGCCCCAGAGGCGCTTAGCCGTGGCTTATCCGTTTGCGGTCAATTATTTTTCTAAGCGGGAATCCCCTACGCAAGTGGATTCACATGTCACACGCCTAGTCAAAAGTGCCACGTTGCCTATGCCTTCGATGTCATCCTTGAAGAATGTCACTGACCGCAAGGTGGAGATCTGCCTCAAATCCGTTTATTCCCTTGCAGGGAAGCATCCAGACCGGCTCTGGCCGTGTGTTGGGTAGCTAGAGCTATGGAGCGCTGGGCGGATAATTTGGAGGCGTCTTTGGACTCTGACTGTTCGGCTGAACAGACCGAGTTGGTGGGCAATCTCCGAGACTCGGCCACTTACATTAATGAAGCGGCCTTAGATATTTGTATGCTCACCTCTAGGATCTCCTCTGCAGCCGTGGCTGCTCGTCGCACCTTATGGTTGCGTTCTTGGAAAGCGGACGCGGATTCCAAAAAGGGATTAGAAGGTCTGGACAGGTACTATTTGGTCCAGATCTGGACAAAATTGTAGTTACGTTGGCAGCAGCAAAATCTGCATGTCTTCCGTCTGCTACCATTCCTTCTAGTGCTGGTGGGTTGTCCTTTCGGCCTCGCAGGGCCCAAGGTAGGCCTAAAGTACAGTCCTTTCCACGGCAGGCGCGGACCAAGAAATTGTCCAAGCCCAAGAAACAGGTCTGGAGTACCAGACGTCCGGCTCCTAGGTCAGATAACAAACCTGCGGCCTGACGGTCCAGGCCTCCTTTTGGGGGACCCCAAAGTGGGGGGCGCCTGCTTCAGTTCGCCCAGTGCTGGTCGAGGACTACGACAGACACTTGGGTTCAGGAGGTGGTCTCTCACGGGTATGCCCTCTCCTTTCGGGACAGGCCTTCCGCTAGACTAGAGCAAAGCCTCGGAACTGCGGAAGGTTTTGCACATTATGCTCCAGGCCGGAGTTTCAGTGCATGTTCCAATTTCCCAGAGGGGCCTGGGTTTCTATTCCATTCTAATTTTGGTGCAGAAACCCAATGGGTCTTACCGTTCAATACTAAACCTGAAGGCCCTCAACAAGTCCTTGAGGGTGCCTCTGTTTCGGATGGAGACCCTGCGGTCCATTATTCTGGCACTGGAGCCTGGGGACTACATGGTGTCATTGGACATCCAGGACGCTTACCTGCATGTCCCTATTCTTTTGCGCCATCAGCAGTTCCTCAGATTGGCAATCTGCAACGAACATTTCCAGTTCCGGGCACTGCCTTTGGCCTGGTGACTGCTCCACGGGTATTCACCAAGGTCATGGCGGCTCTCCTGCGGATGCAGGGAGTCCGACTGTTGCCTTATCTGGACGACCTCCTGTTGATAGCGGGGTCTCCAGAGCTTCTTTTACACCATCTGGATCTGACGATTGCGGTACTGCAACGTCACGGCTGGTTGACAAACTGGCAGAGGTCCACTCTCACCCCGTCTCAGAGGATCCTGCACCTCGGGGCCTTATTGGACTCCAGGCAGCAGTGGATCTTTGTGACGGAGGAAAAGATCCTTGCTTTGTAGTTGAGGGTGCGCAGTTGTCTGCAGTGTCGTTGAGTGTCGATACACTTTGCAAAGAGGTTATTGGGCTCAATGGTGTCGGTATTCGACATGGTGGAGTACGCCCAATTTCACTCCAAACCTCTGCTGCTATTGATCCGGTCCAGATGGAATGGATTGCCTCAGTGTCTCAAGTCCCAGACGATGGGGCTCACTCCGGATGTTCGCCTGTCACTAACCTGGTGTTTGCAGACGACCCACCTCAACAAGGGTCGCCCGTTCTGGGTGGTGAACTGGGTCCTGTTAACAACAGACGCCAGTCTCCGGTGCTGGGGAGCTGTCACGGGTCCACACTTGTTTCAGGGCAGGTGGACTCGGGCCGTAGCGGAGCTTCCAATAAACATTTTGGAGCTCCATGTGGTGTCAAGAGCTCTCCAGTGGGCACAGCCGGTTCTCCAGGGTCACCCTGTGCAGGTCCCGTCGGACAGCGCCACCACGGTGGTCTATTTAAACCAGCAAGGAGGAACCGGGAGAGTGGTCTTTACATCAGGACGTCTTTCGGAGTCTGGTGGACAAGTGGGCTCTTCCAGAGATAGACCTCATGGCGTCCCGGCACAACAACAAGTTGCCGGTGTACGGGTCTCGAACATGAGACGAAAAGGCGTCTCTGGTGTATGCCCTGTCCGTCTAGTAGACGTTCCAGTTTGCCTACCTTTTCCCTCCATTTTCCCTTCTTCCGCGGGTATTACGGAAATTCAAATCAAGAAGGAGGTACGCTTCTGTTGATAGCTCCCGAGTGGCCCAGACGGCACTGGTTCTCAGACCTCCAGAGTCTGTCAGTAGACGTTCCTCTGAAGTTACCATTACGACCGAATCTGCTGTCACAGGGTCCTTGTCTTCACCCGGACCTGACTCGGTGTGGCTGTTGAAACGGTCATGCTAAGGTCCAGAGGGTTTTTCTGGCTCCGTGGTGCAAACCATACTAAGAGCTCGTAAACCTTCCTCGGCAAGAATCTACCATCGTGTGTGGCATACTTTCTTCCGGTGGTGTAGACCTAGAGGGTATTCCCTTAGGGAGTTCCGCCTGTCTGGGGTGTTGGCTTTCCTACAGGCTGGACTGGATCATGGGCTTCGCCTGGCTTCTCTGAAAGTGCATGTGTCTGCCCTGTCAGTCTGGTTTCATCGTAGGATTGCTGCGCTCTCTGATGTGCACACCTTTATGCGAGGTGTTCTTCGCATTCAGCCACCTTTTGTTCCACCGGTGGCGCCTTGGAATTGGGCTGTGGTCCTGAGAGTTCTCCAGGTACCGCCGTTTGAACCACTGGACTCAGTGGACTTTAAATGGCTTACAGCTAAAACCATATTCCTTCTGGCCATTGCCTCGGCCAGAAGGGTTTCGGATTTAGGGGTTGTCTCTTGTAGACCCCCTTTTCTGATTTTTCATAGGAATAGGGCGGTGCTTCGCACTCGTCCGGGATTCCTTCCCGAAGTGGTATCCAGTTTTCACATCAATGAAGAAATTGTTGTGCCGGCTTTCAATTCACCTGGACTTTCAGTGGGTGACGCCACTTGGGATGTTGTGCGGGTATTGAGAATTTATGTTGACCGCACTTCTTCTTTTAGGAAGTTGGACGCCTTGTTTGTCCTCTATGGCTTCCGTAAAAAGGGTTGGCCTGCTTCAAAGTAGACTTTGGCAGGCTGGATTCGTATGGCAATTTCAGAAGCTTATCTTCATGAAGGTCTTCCAGTTCCCTCCTTGGTGAGGGCTCATTCCAATAGGTCTGTGGGTCCTTCGTTTGCAGCTAGACGTGGTGCCTCTGCAGTTCAGATCTGCAAGGCTGCTACGTAGTCTTCTGTCTATACCTTTGTGAGGTATTACGCTTTTGACACCTTTGCCTCTCAGGATGCTTCCTTCGGGCGGCGGATTCTCCTCTCAGCACAGGAGCGTCCCCACCCTTAAAGGATACTGCTTTGGGACATCCCCAAGGTATCCTGTGGATACCCTATGGACCCTGAAGTAGAAAATATGAGATATGGTAAGAACTTACCCTTGTTATCTCTATTTCTACGAAGTCCATAGGGTTCCACAGGACTCCCGCCCTGTCGCACCTGTACTGCAGATGGGCTTTATTCTGGTCACCGGTTTTTCCGTCTCCCTATGGTGAGAATGTGATTCTTGTGAGTGTCCAGATTTTTTTCTTCTCTCTCTTTCTTCTCCTCCTCCGGCCTATGGCTTGTGACGTAACTGAGATGCCTTGGCCTGGGGGCAGGGTATAGGAGAGGGACCCAGATGCATCCTGGGAGGCTGAAAACTTTCACTCTGTGGTGCCTGAAGACTGACGTCATCACCTATACCCCCAAGGTATCCTGTGGAACCCTATGGACTTTGTAGAAATAGAGATAACAAGGGTAAGTTCTTACCATACCTCATATTTTTGCATGACATAAGCCAGGAGCAAACTGTTAGTGGATGATGATCATCACCTCTGTACATTGATAATTCTCTAGACGCAGCTATATGCTAAACTAAAAGATGTGTGTGTCATACTTACTTTTAAAAAAGCATTTCAAGCTAATTGTGAAAATAACACTTGGGCGCCGTATGAGAGATGTGTAATAAAATGTACTTCCAACCGTAAATGAGCCCCAAAGCAGTTACATAGCTTTGTACATATAGCATAAATCCAAGACAGGTACCAGAATGAGGCAGTAGTATAATCCATTAATGAGAAGATTTGTATGTGTTATTTTTTTATGTTTACCTAAAACACTGCACCATAATAGGCACAGCCGGGAGGCTCCTGAAAATCGGGTGCTGCTCCTGGTCATCCGGAAAAGTGGGCAAGTCTCCCGGAGCCAGCTGCCACCTGCCCGCAGCTGCCCACTTACCATGTGACATGGGCGGTTGATGGCGGGATTCACGCTGAATTGCCTCATTGTATCCCTGCTCCCCACTTCATAAACGCATCATAACGCCCACCCACTTAAGGGCATTCTTGCCAGTAAGCTGTCAAGAATGCCCTTCACACACGTGCGCACACACATACCATACTTGCCTGCTGTCCCGGAACCCCCCAGTAGGAACTTCTCCCACATCCCGCCCACTTCCTAGTGAAGTGGGCAGAATGGGGAGTATCTTACTGTGAATCCGCGGTCCGTCGGGAGGGGGCGGGGCTTAATGACGCGATTATATAATAATTGTGAGATTTGGCCTCGCCCCTATCTAAATGTCCACGATTCGCGGCATTAAATTGTGAGGAAACGGGGCATAAACGGGGCATAATGACGCCATCATCTGGCCCCGCCCCCATCGCTGCCCACCTGCTTCTAGTGAAGGAGCCTTCTCCCGGGAAACTCCATTTAAATGTAGGCAATTATGATACATACACACACATAGATTTTACCTCCTCTAGCTCTGCCCCTTCCACCAGGTTCATGAAAGTCATCACACATGTTGCACATCATTTGTAATTCATCTTAAATTCTTAGATAAACAGACACTTATTCATGTAGTCATCAGTGTGCTGGAAAGTGGTGGCCATTTTCTTGTAGCACCTTATACCGCTTTTACACCAAAATCCCGGGTCCGACCCTGGAATTTGAACACTGGTCAATCCCGGGTCGAACTCGGCTTCAGACCCCGTTTACACTGCAACTCGACCCGGGTTATTCCCGGGTTTGCCCCGTTCACACTGAACCCGGGTAATCCCTGCTTTTCCCTATAGATGTCATTAAAAATGTACTTTTTTAAGGGCTGACAAAGATGAGGTCACAAAAGGCAACAAAAGAGAGGGGTGGGGACTGCTTACAGCATTGCAACAATGATGGCAGACGGAGCACATGTGGGTATTCCCGATGTCCTCACTGTTTTCAGCTTTCTGTTGATTTCAGCAACAGAGAATTTCATGCAGCTTTTTATGATGTGGCACCTTGTGCAGGGTTCGAGGAGGAGAGCGCAATTCTTGGCTGAGAGGGCCAGATTTGCGCAGGAGGAGAGCACTGATTTCAGCCAACATCGCCCTGATGAGATTGACCGCGATGAGAAATCGAAGAATGTGGGCCAGAGACCGCCACCATGGAGAAGCTTTCATGCTGACTGAAGAAGCTTTCCAAGTGGATCAGAGGCTGGAACACTTTCGGATGTCGCGTGCCACCTTTTACTATATATTGGAATTACTGGCACCAGCACTGATGATGCAGACCACCAACTACCGAAAGCCCATCACCCCAATCAGGAGATTAGCCATTGCACTCTGGTGGTATGCTACCCCCGGAGAGTACCGCACACTCTCCTGTCTATTTGGTGTTGGGATTGGCACAGTCTGCAAGATCATTTACCAGGTGATGCGGGCATTAGTGGATACCCTGTACCAGTGCTTTATCTCTTTGCCAGAAGGACAGCGCCTAGATGAAACCATCCAAGGCTTCCTCAGGCGTGGGTATCCGCAGTGTGCTGGTGCCATAGATGGGACCCACATTCCCATCATCGCCCCCCATGAAAACCCTGTGGATTATTATGATCGTAAAGGGTGGCATTCCATTATTCTTCAAGCTGTTGTGGACCACCGATACTGGTAAGTAAATTTGTACAAATTATTCTTTCAGGAAAAGTGGGGTGGATGGCTTTTCCCTAGAGAGGTAAGAATATATGGTCCTTTTTCTCTTTATCTCCACTATTCTTATGTACTTTAGCAAAATATGAAGTGTGAAATGGTGCGGAATGCATGATATTCCAAAGTATTTGCCAACATATATATTGTGCTATAAAATACATGAAATTTTTGAAACCTACTTGACCACAATATGAATACACCTTATGCCACTTCTCATTATAGTGACCATATTTTTTGTTTAAATCGGTGACCGTAGATGGCGTGGAGGTCCCGGTCCACATCATTGGCGATGCGGCATATCCTTTGAAGCATTGGCTAATGAAGGGTTATACACAACAAGTACAGTTGTCCCCGGAAAAGGTCACCTACACTCACAGCCTTAGCTCTGCCCGGATGGCTGTGGAAAATGCTTTTGGACGTTTAAAAGGACGTTGGCGCTGTCTCATGAGGAGGAATGATGTGGACCTAAAAATCATGCCCCATGTAGTAGCAGCCTGCTGCATACTGCATAACATTTTAGAAATTCAAAAGGACCACTTCTTTCCCGAGTGGAATGTGCAGGACACTGAGGTGGGGGGCATTACAAGTGATGCAGTAAGCTACGTGGGGGAGCATGAAGACAGCGCCGAGCTCATCCGGGCCACCATTTCCACAAACCTTCCCTTATTGATTTAAAATAAAAAAGGCAAAATTTGATATTCCAAACATGTTTTTGGTTTATTTGGTTTTAAAGTTTTTTTTTTTTACTTTAACCATGTGCATATATTGTGTTTTTTAATAGAACAGTTTTAACACATTCTCAGATTGTAGAAAAAGTACAAAAACAGTATAAAACATATGCCAAACATCGTATGCCCAGTATAAAAGAAAAGTGCCTTATAGATCCGTGCGGGCAAAACAATATACTATAAAAGTAATAAAAAAATGAAAAGTGCCATCACACAATAAACATGATAATTTTAGCCACACAATATAAAAAAACAAAACTAAAATAGAACATGTACCGGTTGGTACAACGATAAAATATTTAAAATGGCCATGTTTACGGCAATTGCCTATACACTGTATACTGTGGTGACTCTTGGTTTGTTTGTGTTGTGTTAGGGTTAGTGCTAGGGTTGTAATAATTGGGCCCCATATTGCACTGCCCAAATCTGTGTTCTGGGTACACTGGGGCCTGTGGTAATGCCTGTGTTTGGTTTGGAAAACCATGAGCAAATGTGCGCTCAAAAAAAGACATCTGTCTCCTGCATATCCATTAATTGCCTCATAAATGACTGCTGCATTTCCCTTTCGGACTCTAGAAACCGATCCAATCTAGCATCCTCCTGCCTCTGAATATCGGCATCCAATTCGCGGAGATGCTCCACGATCACAGAAGTCATCGCTCTAGTCGCTTGCTCCGACCTGTTGAGCTTCTTCTTTTTGGGTGGCACATTGTAGACTGCAAAGGGGGGAAACAAAATAAATAAATAATAATATGCACTGAGCCGATGTAAAGCTAGCATTGGTGTTTGCGTCCATGTGCTTGTGGCCGTCTATCTACCTGCACGCTAGCAGCACTCTGCAACAGTTACCCTTTGGATTTAAGTGAATGTAGTGTGTGTGTAATGTGGGTGTGTTTATTTTTTTAAATACTATTAGCGCGTAGCAGAGGGGTCTTTTTAGGAGGCGCAGTCTCTGAGCTTGTCTCAACTACCTCATCTATGGTGGAAGCGATACTGTCAGCATTCACAGATGAATTCATCCCACTACCTTCTCCAGGTTCATCGGTCAGTAGGAGCTGTGATGTTGGTCTGCTTTGCGAGGACAGCAGGGTAACCTGTGTAGCCGGTACCTCTTGACCATCCTCCTGCTGGCTGGAGCAGGATGGCGCAATTGAGGAGGACAGTGCTATGGGGTTTGAAAGCGCTGTATTTCCAAAAGCGCTGTAGCACAATTGGTAATGCACCCATTCCTTGCGGCCTGCACCACTTTTGTTGCGGTTATGATTGTGCACTTTAGTGAACTGCTTACGCAAGGCCTTCAATTTATTGACCACTTGCTGCTGCGTGCGTTTTATCCCTCGGGACTCCAGCATCTGGGCTATATTGTGGTACACTACTGCATCTTTCACTGTGCCGGTCATCTGGCATTTAATTTCTTCCTCCGCCCTGATGAGCAGTAGCTCTCGGATATCGGCATCGGTCCAGTTTGATGCAGCACACATGCTGCTGTAGGAACAGGGTGTGGCTCAGGCTGCTGTTATGGCTGTGTATCAGCCTGCGTTTGGAGCTGCTGGTCAGGCTGTGGTGCAGGCTGCAGTTCTGACTGTGGCAGCCTGTGTATCAGCCTGCGTTTTGTGGGAGTTGGTCAGGCTGTGGTGCAGGAGGTTAGGCAGGCAAGTAATGGCTGCGTGTGCGTCTCTCTGCAGGGCCCTGACAAATGACATCATCTGCCAGCGCCCCAGAAGCTCCAATCAGCTAATAGCAGAATGCAGCCGGGTAAAATAATCCGGGTAGCACCCGTTCACACTGCCGCATGACACGGGAACAACCCGTGTTCAACCCTGCTCTCAACCCGAGTAAGATTCCCAGGTAAATCAACCTGGGAAATTTTTCTGGAAGCCGTTCACACAGAGCATCGACCCGGATTGACCCGGCAATAACCCGGGTTATTCGGTTGGTGTAAAAGGGGTATCAATCTCCACAATGTCTACTCCGTTGTGGGTGGACAGCTGTGCACTCAGGACGGCCTCTGTGAGTTTGCCAGACTCTTTAGGATGTCAAGGAGATCACCACTATTTTTGGGAGTCTCCTTGTCAGTGGGAGAGTCAGCATGTATGATGTATGTTATGATGCATGCAACTTAAAATCCAGACATTGAAGCATAAGTCTGCAGACACAAGTATTGCATTCAAATTTATATCACTGTATTTATGCTGAAAGTGTCATGGTGGCCTACACAAGTGGAGGTAGCCATATGTAGACTGAACCAAAATTAATGAGGATGCGGCCTAGCGAGTAACTTTATGCTTCAGCGTAGATCGTAGTGAAATGAGAGGCTGAATATTGTTTTACTGGATGGATTTGCAACCTATTCAGCAGCATAACCATATGCGGGCCATCTCTTTCTCATCATGGCCGACAATTGTTTAAAACCAAACCAAGCCTACTTCTGATGAATGCATACAGTTCAGCTCAGGCAGCACCCAGCATTCTCTTGGCAGAGGCTGGATAAATGCCTGAATAGAGATATTCTGTCTAAGAGCTTGTGATGATGTCATCTGCATCTTTTTTTTGTGTGCAATGAGGTCACATGGCCATTGCATATCACTCTAGTGCCAGCATATCACATTAGTGCCAGCAAGTGTGTTTGCCACTTGCGGTTTAAGTAGTTACACGTGTACCATGTAAATACCGGAATGCATTTTGCCATGTTTGTCAAGAGGGCTAATTTATGTGTATTAATGATATCAGCACTTTTTATCACAGTGTACATTATACTGTACAGTGCACTGAAGTAGTCTATATTATTTAATGATTTTATAATACATAACTGATGCTAACATATGTATAAATGCCTGTAAGGTCATTTATCTGTGTTTGGGATATATATATCATACTTGTCCTGGCACAAATTGTGCCTTACGCCCCTGAAGGTGAGCTTCAATAACTTGATTTGTCACCAAACCCACACCCCCCTCTTAGACCACATTCGGAGGGGCATATTAGTATATAAGTCAGCAAGTATGATAATGTATATTTCATGCTTGACAACATTCTCGGGGCAGCCTAGTCTGCATAGCGGGGAGGGAGGCGTAGTGCACCATAGGGGGCATGGTCGGGTATATTGCTCAACATTAGGGGCCCGCAGAGATTACCGGCATTGTAAAGCATGGGGTGGGGCCATGGTGACACGATTCAGCTCGATCGTGTCATCTGTTTCGGGGGAAGCAGTTGGTGGCTGGCCAGGAGACTTGCTTGCTTTTCCGGGGAGCTGGTAGCACCACCCGATTTTCTGAAGGCTCCCGGCCGTCCAAGGAGATTCGGCAAGTATGATGTATTTGCCTAAATAAAGTCAGGACCTTGCAGCAGCATAAACAATCTTCCTTGTTTGGTTTCATTTGGACCTGTGGAATTAGAGCCTGATTCAGAGATGAACGTTAATGTAACCGCAGCTGCATTTTAGTACGCAACGCAGTTGCGAAAATATGCTAATGTTTGCAAAGCTTACCCGAGTGGACGCCCACTGCTGCCTTCTTACCTTACCAATGACGCATACCTGCGTAAATACCGGTACCATCGATGCACATCGGCGGCTATCTTGCCTGTGCGGCAGGTCTGACCAGCCGCAGACTCTGGAGCTCTCCTCTCACGCAGAGGGCTCTCATGCTGCGTATGCACTCGCAGTGGCTAATTTATGCACGCCCATGTAACGGCGTTTAAACGGACAGGCACGCCTGTGTTTTTCTGCCCCCCCGTCACCACCCCCAAACGCCGACAGCCTGTCAAATCGCTCGATCTGCATGAAAATCGCATTAGCGTCCATCTCTGAATCAGGCCCTTAGAGAAATTTTATTTTGGCACACCCTCTAAGCCCTGTGCAAGAGAAGCCAATGGGGGTCATTCAGACCCACTCGGAAGCGGCAGTACGCTCGCAAGTGGGTCGATGTTCCCCACTGTGTATGCGCACGACGGAGGGAGCTCCGTCGTGCGCATGCGCGAGACCCGAACTGCGACAGCCAAGCTCCGGGTCTCGCACCAAAGGGGACGTGCTGTCGATGTTGATTGACAGCACGCCCCCTTTGGTGGGCGTGCCTGCCAGATGGAGGCGTTCCCATGGGAACGCCTACTGTCTGAAGCCGGCCCCACTGACATCACTAGTGATGTCAGTGGGAGTGATTTTGGCTCTGATAGAGCCAAAATCACTCCAGGGCTTGTGGCAGGGAGACCCTACCGCAGGACCATCGCGACCATCTTTTTGGACGCTCGTATATGCTGTGGGTGGTGACCCACAGCTATACGAGCGTCCAGGAGGACGCTCCATTTTAATGGAGGAGGGCCCTGATTCAGAGCGAGCGCTCTGGTCAGAGCGTCCGGCTCTGAATCAGGCCCAATGTTCCAAATATACACTGATGAGAGCTAACAAGAGTGAAAGAGTCTGAACGTGGTATTTGTGGCTCTTATCTCTGGCTGTAGGTGAGCAGTTGTCCAAAATGGACAAGTAAGAAGCTATTTTCAGGTATTTCCTATAGAATGTTTGCGTGTTATTAGCCTGTCTTGTTTTATTACCGTTTTGTTCCCAATTGTAAAGGGCAACAAAATATGTTGGCGCTATATAAAAAAAAAATGTTAATGAATAAATAATAAATGACTCAACAATTTGTAGATTCAAGCTGAATCCTTCATTGTGTTGGATAACACTGGCTGTGCACATATAAATACCGGCTACAATAAGGGGAACACTCACTGACTTATCTATATAAGAAAGGTCTCTTGGGTTCCATCTAACCCTCCTCACTATAACCATGATGTACTGTCCAGACATCCTATGGATCTGTATACAGATGTGTCCCCAGAAGGCGCAGAGAGGGGAGGAGGTGTGTCACCGAGCTGGGCACAGGATGCTGGCGCTCAGATCCCGATGCCGGCATCCCGACCAATGGGATCATAACTACATACCTTTTCACCTGCTCAGGAGGACAAATCTCCCGACTGCGCACATAGGGCCTGATTCAGCTGTGGGAATACAGTTAGATATAGCAAGTAACTTTGCCCCTTGGTAAAACCAGACTGCACTGCAGGTGGGGCAGATGTAAAATGTGCTGAGAGATTTAGTTTTGGGAGGCGTGTGGTGGGCTGGACCGGGGGGCAGGGTGCCATGTGCCAGTTTGTGTCTATGTGACACAGGCTGCACCGCGCGTGTGTGGCGCTGACTGGACGGAGTTCGGTCACCGCTACACAGTGACTAACACACAGCTGCCGGCGCCGGCAGCTGTGTGTTTGTTTTGAGTGGTAGCCAATGAGAGTCTGTCAGACTCTCACTGACTGCTGCTGCGCCAACACTGCAGGAGCCGCTCCATCTTCCGGCTCCTGCAGTGGGTAATGGGAGAGACGTCATGACGCCTCTCCCATAATACAGAGCGGCCCAGCCCGGAGGACGAACGGAGGAGCGGATGGTGGCGGCGGGAGCGGGGATTCAGGTAAGTGTTATTTTATTTTTTTATTACGTGTGGCACTGCAAGGTGGAGAGCACTACTGGGGGCACTACAAGGGGGAGAGCACTACTGGGGGCACTACAAGGGGGAGACCACTACTGGGCACTACAAGGGGGATTACTACTGGGGGCACAACAAGGGGGGACTACTACTGGGGGCACTACAAGGGGGGATTACGGGGGGCACTACAAGGGGGGATAACAAGGGGGGGACTACTACTGGGGGCACTACAAGGGGGGGCTACTACTGGGGTACTACAAAGGGGGGCTTCTACTGGGGGCACTACAAGGGTCGGGACTACTACTGGGGGCACTACAAGGGGGAGACCACTACTGGGAGCACTACAAGGGGGGGACTACTACTGGGGGCACTGCATAGGGGGTACCACTACTGGGGGCACTTTATAAGGGGCTTACTACTGGGGGCACAAGGGACACTGCACAGGGGGGACCACTACTGGGGGCACTATATAACGGGCTTACTACTGGGAGCACTGCACAGGGAGGACCACTACTGGGGGCACTGTATAAGGGGCATTGCATAGGAGGATCACTACTGGGGGCACTACTGGAGGCCTGCATAAGGGGGTCCTCTCATGGGGCACAGGGGGCACTGCATATGGGCACCACTACAGGGGGCTGCCCCTAATTTTCATTTTTACTTTACATTAATTCCATATGGACCCGCCTCCTCCCTGGAACACTTGAGGGGGGGGGGGAAGCACCGTAGCACGCACGTGCTCCGGGCACCCTGGCTACACGCTGTTCCTCTGCCAGGGCCACCTGCATGCATTTGCCCCCCAGACTAAAAGTTGCCAGCCAGCCCCTGGGTGTGTCCGAACTGACGTACATTGCAGAGTACAAATAAAGGTGTCCAGTATTTACCCTGCATGCCACAAAAATGTATGTACTTGCACAGGGGCGTCTTTAGAGAGGAGGGGGCCCGTGTGCCTTCCCCGTCCGGGGCCCCCTCCTCTCTTCCCGGCGGCCGGCAGCCGACTATCGCGGCTGGCTGGCCACCGGAGCATTAGTAGACTCTGGGCACCAGAGTGTGCCTGGAGTCTACTGCGCATGCGCAAAACGCCAGAAAAATGGTCGTGGCTGCCATTTTTCTGGCTTTTTGTACAGTGCTGACACCCAGCGTGGGACCTCGGAGAGGTAAGTTTGCAGTGTTGCCCCCCCCTGGACTCGGGGGCCCGTGTACATCTCATACTCTGCATCCATTATAGATACACCCCTGTATTTGCACCCCTTGCATTGCAACATGGTTTGTTCAGGTGCACAGTTACTTGCTATATCTGTTCCCAAAGGTGAATCAGACTCATAGTGAATCAGACCCATAGTGAATCAGACCCATAGTGATTGCCATGCCCCTTTGTAATTCTTTCATAATTGTTTTGGCTGCCCTTTGTGCCCTCACTAACCTATCCTAAACGGTATGCAGTCGGGAAGCCGGTGGACCTAATCCCAACAGCCGGCTTCCCGACTGCTTAATCCCGGCGAGCGTTAAATGACAGGTAGCCGGGCACCTAGTGCGGATAGCTGCGGGGGGGGGAGGGTTAGGTTTAGGGTTCCCGGGGGGGATTTAGGGATAGGCACCCCCCCGGGAGGTTAGGGTTAGACTACGGGGAAGGAGGGTTAGGTTTAGGGCTCCCGGGGGGGACTTAGGGTTAGGCACCCCCCCGGTAGGTTAGGGTTAGGCTAGAGGAAGGGGAGGGTTAGGGTTAGGCACCCCCCGGGGGACTTAGGTTCAGGCAATGGGGAAGGGGGTGTTAGGTTTAGGTACTCAGAGGGGGGATTAGGGTTAGGCACTGGGGGGAGAAGGTTAGGGTTAGGCACCCCTAAGGGATGGTTAGGGGGTAGAATAGGTTAGTGAATACTTACCTGGGGACGATCGGGATTTTCATCTTTGTCGGGCTGCCGCTGTCGGGATTTGAATCGCCGGGCATGAGTCTGGCGGTAAATCATACCAATTCCATCCTAAAGAGTCCCGTGTAGTGGGACACAGAAAGTGCGACTAACCGCGCCTTGCATCCTGCCACATAGTTTTGTACCAAATGCTCATTTTATTCACACCCCGATTGTGACAATAGTACAAAGCAGAGCCACGCCATATGGCGCTAAAACGATGGGTGAGTAAGGACACATCTGTACATGGACCACTGCATTAAAAGGCCTCCTGTCTACCCTCCCTGGTGCAATTCAGGATGACAGCAGACGCACCTCTGTGTGCACACTACTGAGTTGTGGTGGTTTGTCATTAGCATTTCCGTTTGTCAAGATGATCATTACTAAGCAAATAGCTGCAGAGTGAGTCTTTGTCCCGGAGTGTTTGTAAGTTACACTGATGAAATGGCTGTTTGTGTGCTGTGCTCAATAAGCCAAAGGCTTTGTTTGTGAATACATCATTAACACACAGACCAGTGACCCCATTAGGAATCCTTGGAAGGAAAACAAGGTGGTGGTGGTGAGGGGCAATTTATTTTCATTGCTTTTTCCCTGGGGGTAGGAAAATTCTGGGATGAAATAAATTGAAAAAAAAAAAAAATCCTTGGCAACTGGAAATCAACGAGGTTTCCATAACCTTGGGATTAGCGGGAGATAGCGCCCACTAGTGTCAGTAGCTCAGTGCTGCAGAGAACCATCAGGCATAGTACTACAATTTCACTTTTTTATTATGGTTAGGCAACATCCAGCTCAACAGATGATGTGGAACTACAAGTCCTAGAATACCCTATAAATGACAGAGTATGTATCCCTCTGCTGGTGATTTTCTATACTAAGATTCTTCAATCCATTAACTATTGTTTTGTATTTTTTTTTTTTTAAGAAAGTTTGATTTAGAAAGCTTTTGTTGGCTATAAGCTCTGCAGCCAAGAAAAACATACTTCAAAATTTGGTGAACCCAGGCCCACCTGTATTTAATTTATATAAAGAGAAACTTTACCTTATCTTCCGGATGGACTGGGTGAAGCCTACAACGCATGTTTTTGGAGAAAACACTTTCCGTGCCCCCGCTTTTCGCCCAATTCAATTTCAAAGGACGCGAAAGCGGCACCCGGCGAAACTGAAACGGGCGAAAAGTCCTGTCAGATTTGGGGAAATCAGCCTGACACCCCCCAAAAGATGCACTGACATTGGGGATCACTATGGATACCCCTGAATAAGCCTGCTGAAGGTACTTGGAGTACTTAAATGTTCTCAGTAGGTTCTAATTAGCGTCTTTGCATAAGTAGTGAAGAATAGCATTTAGCAGGTTTTTTTGTGAAAATAACTAGTCCAGGCAAATTTGGGGTACCTAAAAATGGGGGGGGTAGCATATTTAAAAGTTGTTAAAGTAAAGTTTAAAAAAAATCATAAAAAATCTACCTGCAGCAAGCACCTGCAATCCAAAAAATACCTGAGGCATACTTGGGGATCCCCCTGGAGTCTATTTACCTAGTTTTTAAATGTGTCCCCCAACTTTTGTTTTTTTCACCCCCAAAATGAAAGTACTTTTTTGGGGTCTTGTAAAGTCTTTTTTTTTATTGTGACACAGTTTACCTTTGGGGCAGCACAGGGGTTCCCGCAACATTGCACCCCTAAACCCCAATTCTGCACTTTTTTCCGCCTGCTATTCATAGGCGAAACTTTTCCGCCTATTACATTGCATTCACTTTCCACCTAGGCGGAAAGTCTTTGAAATTGAATACGGCGATACTTTTCCGCCTGGCGAAATGATGTAATCGGCAAAACTTTTTCGACAATCTGGTCTTTTCGCTAAAAAATTGAATACGGGCCCTTGTTTGAGAAAGAGAAACGAGTGGGTGTTTTTTTTGACGTTTGGTAAAGTTACAATGGATCCCTGCCTCTCTCTATGCAGAGAAAGATCCACAATGGCTTTAGTCTGACATCTTGGTATGGGATGAGATTGCTAGAGGGCAATTCCCAAATTGACGTATAGGAGTATACGCTTTTTTTATATTTTAATTTTTCATGGTCCGAGGAACGAGTGACCCATTTCATTCATTGCTCACTTTCTAAGTGAACATGTATTATAAATATATTGTTATAGTTTGTGAACTACACTTTATAACTTTTGAACGATTTCAATACTGTGATTTGTCTTCCTTGAAAGATTGAAGAAAAAAAATCTTCTTTGTTCTTCTTTTGTCAGTACTGTGGAACAATTGTACAAGTCTTTATGATGTAATGATATCTCTTGCTTCAATAAAAACAATATAAAAATAAATAAATAAAGTTTGATTTACCTTAATATTATATATGCTCCCACACAGGGCAGATCGTTTATATCACCATTCATGAATTGTGGCATTGCCCAGTGCAGAACATGTACTGCAGGTGGCATTGGAGTGGAAATATAATGACTTACAGACAGGCATGCCCTTCATATTATTATTACTATTATTATTATTATTGCATTTTATTTGTAGGGCGCCACAAGTGGTCCGCAGCGCCGTACATACAGTAAAGGGTACACAGAACATTACATTACAGTAACCATAATATAAACAGAAGTAACAATTAGCAACACAATTCTCCATACACAGTACAGCTCTGAAGGTGAAGGCTGTCATAGAAGTGCTAGAGAAGAGGGCTGTGAGACAGTGGGGAGGAGGACCCTGCTCCTAGGAGCTTGCAATCTAAGGGAGAGGGGATTGTATGTTACAATTGCTTCACTGTGAGCACACATGGGGCATAGATGGTGATGTCTGTGTGAGAACAAAAACCTTCCAATACCGTGTTAGAGAGTAACAGACGTTAACGTCTCAGAAATTGTTTCCTTTATTCCCGGTACAGATCCGCACAGTGCCTATACGTATGTACCAGACAGGAAAAGCCCCCTTCCCAACACATCCCAGACTGCTGACACATAACAGTTTCTTTGCCTTAACCAGGTCTTTAGGATAAACATTAAATTACATTTCCACTTAAAATATAATGGAAGACTCTTTGTGGGTGATGTATCAAGCCTTAGAGAGAGAGAAAGTCCCAACTAAATAGTCTCTAACTACCATTTTGCAGGCTGCATTTGAAAAATGACAGTTAGGAGCTGATTGGTTAGTACTATATCATTCTCCACTTTATCTCTCTCTAAGGCTTGATACATCTCCCCCTTTGCCTTAAACACTCCAGTCTGTTTGGTCAATTATAATGTGGGAAGGATACGAAGCATTATATTTTTGTTTTCTAATTACCAGGACTATGTATTCTTTATTAGTTGAGTCCACATGGAGTTTGTTCCCCAGTCCTTCATGATGAAGCTCTCTCCCTCTACCCTCCTATTTGTAAGGTGCGTTGGAGAGAGATTCCATTAGGGTGCTTGAAGCAGGTTTATGTCTCTAATGGAAAGTGAAAGTCACTATGTAAATGTATTCCAGGTTCGAGCCCATAGGACGCTTCTTCTGAAACCTAAGGAGCTGTCATCTCTCACATTACTCAACCATTGTCCTCTGTTTTTGCTTCAGTGCTTTCGAACAATTTATGAAAGTTGTCAACATTTTGCTAATTTTGTCTGACACTTCTTTTTTATTAGTTATATTTCTTACAGACAGTGGCGTTATAAGAAGGGTGAACACTTCTCTTACAGGGGCAAATAGGAAAAAGTGGGGAGATTTTAGGATCTATTCATGATCCCTTACAGGCCAGTTACACATGTGGCCCATTCATTATTAGGGGCCCAATAGGGCTACCTAGTATTCAGCAAACCTGCAGTAGCTTGCAGGAACCAACACCATCTTCCGATGAATTGATTCCCGGAGCCTCGCTCCTTCCTATAGGAAGGAGGTTCGGGGTTGCGAAGAGGGATCCGAGCAGATCCCTCCACCACCTCCGCACCGCAAGACCTGCAGCCGTGCACGTTCGTGAACTCAGGTCACGTATATGCGCAGTTGGCCGGGTCAGTAGGGGTAAGTGTTACTGCTACTTTTGTAGCAGTGTTAAGGATCACGTGGCTTTTTGGAGCAGCTGTCCCCGCACCAAAGTAAAAGTGAATTGCTCCAGCAGTTAAGTATCCACCACCGCAACTCGCAGCAAGTTGGATACTTATTTATCGGGGGCCACCTTGCGCCCCGCTGATGAATAGGGCCCTGATTATTTGTCTTCATAGTCTGCCACAAAAATGAGAGTAATAATTTTCACCATGGACTTCTATATTTGTGGACAACCTCCTTAAGCTTTTACGAGACATTGCAGAATAAGTAGTGTCTGTGGAGAATAGAGCTGCGTCATCTTCGGAAATGTATTCATTAACCGCATGAAGGCTGAAGTATTTCAATCAGGCTTCAAATTCGCAAAGTCAAGTACCAACGTCAGTCAATCAATCAAACAGAGTAGTAATCATCAGTCACCAGTTATGTAGCTCCGAGCCATGATTAATACTTGGCTAGATTTGTTCCTATGGTTACTAATGGACATTTTTATCACATTAGGCATTTAGGATGTGGGTTGTGGCTATTTTTCTATATATTGCAAAACACATATATGTAGAAGGAACCGTGATCCTGAAAGGTGTTGTTATACACGAGATACGTTACAGAGACACGGTATTAGCTCGCTCTATCACACAAGTTTCATCATCAGTTCCTAAGATCTGCTGACGGTGATGCCCACACGCAATTTGTGTTGGCCATATTTTCACAATGGGATACGTTCAATATCCCGGCAGATGGGATTCTGGTGGACAGAATGCTGGCGCCAGAACCCCGACACCTGTCAGAATCCTGGCACCGGAATTCCAACCGTAGGAATACCAAAGGTATGTATCGGGGTTAGGGGGAGGGTTAGGCACTAGGGGGAAAGTTAGGTTTAGGTTGCGGGGAGTGGGAGGTTAGGTTTAGGGTGCGGGGAGCAGGAGATTAGGTTTGGGCACTA
The DNA here is from genome assembly GCA_031769625.1 of Taudactylus pleione. NCBI lineage: Eukaryota > Metazoa > Chordata > Amphibia > Anura > Myobatrachidae > Taudactylus > Taudactylus pleione. The sequence continues at coordinate 933,935 of JAUIMM010000661.1, forward strand.
GGGGGGAGGTTAGGATTAGGCACCAAAAAGGGAGGGGTAGGGAGAGAGGGAGGATTAGGATACTGAATGACAGGTGTTGGGATACCGGCGTCAGGATTTTGAACGCCGCGATCCTAAACGCTAGCATTTCGTACCCATCCCCTCCAACATCATACTTATAAATGGAGGATATTGCCAGAATTTCTCCATCAGGTACAAATGAATGGGATTAATCTGCTAGGAAGCCATGGGTACATTTCACATTTCAACATCTGGACAATTTGAGTGTGACTTTCAATACAAGAAAAGATGTGCATTGCTCTTTAGATTACATCAATGGGTAAATGGATCTTTGAAATGAAGATGACATCCTTCGAAAGGGATACTCAGGGTCAGATGTATGTATGAGAATAGTAGCATTAATGTCATGCATGGCTCAGATGATTTGTTGTCCAGTTGACATACCTGGAGCTTTCAAGAACAGACAGGACATCTCCCAATATATTGCCCTTCTGGGTAGGATGAAGACCTGGAAACCCAAACTTGTGGAAGAGTTTTCTTTGGGGGGAAAGATCTGTCTTCGGTTGAGGAGAGATGTCAGGGTAGAATGCGTTTGTACGTAGTACTGTAGGGCATGTTCTGTAGGACTCCTGCCCCAGAGTTGTGTCCTTGCTTGAGATGAAGGCAGTGCTTCAAGCTCTGAGACATAGCTTGTTGAGGCTGCATTTGTCATGATAAGATTGGAGAACAGCAAAGCAGGAGCCTATATAAACAGGGAGGCATCTGGGAATGCAAGATAAGTATCAGAAGTTTATGTTTTCTAGGGCAGTGGCGTAACTACTGCCCCCGCAGCCCCCGCGGTGGCTTGGAGGCACTGGGTAGCTTGGGGGCGAAGGGGCAGTAGTAGTAACTACGGAGGGTGCAGGGGGTGCGGTCGCACCCCCTGCACCCTCCATCTGCCGGGCACCCGCTGAGTGTGTTACCAGCGGGCGCCCGGCTCCTATTCAAACTAGGGGTGAGCGGGTTCGGTTTTACTCGGATTTACTCGGATCTTTAAACGGCATTTTATTGGCTATCGCCTATCATGTGTTTTGGATAGCCAATATAATAAATCCGAATTTGCGGTAAAGTGGCGATAAGAACCGAGTAAATCCGAGTAAAACCGAGCCTGCACATCCCTAATTCAAACCCCCGGGGGCAGCCGGAGGACGGAGCTCCCTCCGTTTTCCGGGTCCCGCAGGGCACTATGGGAGTGACGTAATGACATCACTCCCATAGTGCTGAGGAGCGGACGCCGGGGACGGAGCTCAGGAGTGATCTCCGTCTTCCGGGTCCCGCAGAGCACTATGGGAGTGCCGAGGAGCGGACGCCGGGGTATGGACAGCAGCAGCACTGGAGCGGGGATAAAGGTGTTTGTGTTTTTTTCTTTTGTGTGTGTGTGTTTGTTTGTGTGCGCGCGGAGGGGGGGAGAAACTACAGGCGGCTAACTACAGGGGGCTAACTACAGGGGGCTAACTACTAGAAGGGGCACTACAGGGGGCCCTGCATAATGGGCACTACTACAGGGGCACTACTTTAATGGGCACTACTACAGGGGCCCTGCATAATGAGCACTACTACAGGGGGCCCTGCATAATGGGCACTACTACAGGGGGCATTGCATAATGGGCACTACTACAGGGGACATTGCATAATGGGCACTACTACAGGGGACATTGCAAAAGGGGCACTACTACAGGGGGCATTGCATAAGGGGCACTACTACAGGGGGCATTGCATAAGGGGCACTAGTATAGGGGGCATTGCATTTTGGGGCACAACTACAGGGGGCACTGTATAAGGGGCACTAATTTGATACACAGTTTACAGGTTATAAACTATGTGCCCAATAATCTGGTTCTACACGAACATAAAAACTGTGCAACCTGTCTTGAGCTGAGGTGACGGACTGGCAGGAGCAGAAAGGAGGGTTGGTGAAGTAGATCTGTCAGGGTGGGATGTAATGGGCATTACTGTTTGGCATAATGTGTATTTGGCATTACTGTGTGCACAATGTGCTATTAAGGGCATTACTGTGTGGCATAATGTGTAAGGGGCATTACTGTGTGGCATAATGTGTTGTATGTGGCATAATCTGTTCTATGTGGCATTACAGTGTGGCATAATGTGAAATAGGGACATTACAGCATGGCATAAATTTGTTATAAGCGCTTTACTGTATGTCATTATGTGTTATATGTGGCATTATTGTGTGGGATGTGTAAGGGGCATTGCTGTGTGGCATAATGTGTTGTAAGGGGCACTCCGGTGTGGCATAATGTGTTGTAAGGGGCATTCCGGTGTGGCACACTGTGTTATAAGTGGCATTGCTTAGTGTGTCATAATGTGTAAGGCACGTTGCTGTATCATGTAACCACACACCTTAAACATAGTCTTTGGGTGTGTTTAATCTTTGGGTGGGGGTGGGGGGGCGCCTGAAACTTTTTTGGCATGGGGGAGCAAAATTTATAGTTACGCCACTGTTCTAGGGTCACTGCGCTGCGTAATTGTCTTCCAGAGAAGATTTTCCTCATCACAGACCATGGAGTCTATCCAAGAAAATCTAAATCTACAGTAAGTTGCCATCGGCTGGTGTCATCAGTGCCCCTGATTCAGACGTGCCTCCCAGTGTTCCAGACTTCAGTTAGTATATGTTAGTTAGTTAAGCGCTCGCAAGCAAGTCGATGGCAGGACAGTGCGCACGCCCTGGAGCGTGCGAGAAATCACTCGCTCCAGCGCTCGCATCCAAAAGGGGCGGCTGTCGATGTTGATCAACAGCTCACCCTGTTTGGTAGGCGACACGGGGGGTGGCTGGCCAAACGGAAGCGTTCCCGAAGGAATGCCTGCCATTTAGGGGCGTCCCCACTGACATCACGAGTGATGTCAGTGGTGAGCTTCCGGCTCCATTAGAGCCAGAAGCTTACTGGGGCTTGCGACGAACGAGACCCTACCACAAGGGTCTCGTTGCAAGCCCGATGGTCGCGACCATCATGACCATCATCTGGCCGCTCGCTAAAGCTGTGGGTGGTCACCCACAGCTTAGCGAGTGGCCAGGAGGCCGAACAAATAAAAACATGCAGCCGCCCTGATTCAGAGCAACAGCTCACTTTTTGCAAATCAGGCCCTCAGTTCCATGCTAACATTGGACTTCTGTAGTGCAGCTCAATCCTCATTGCTGCTGGTCCCGGTGTATACCAGGGGGTCAAGTCTGATTATGTGTGTGTATTCTGCAAGCTCCAACCTTGGTTGTCAATAGGGAACACCCCCATCCTACTTTGTGAGATAACAAAGAAGTAAAAATTAGTTTTATGTGGTATTCTTTTCTTCTTTGCATCATGTATTAAGTAGGCAGTTATTTTAAACTAACTAAAGAAACCGGCGCTGCCTGGTTTCAATCTTCAAGTTATTAAGTTTTATTATGTGATGTTGTTCAAATACATCTAGTGGAAGGCCCAGAACAGGCTCCCTGGATCAAAGTTCTGACCGGGACCCCAACCACTTCATTAGGCATCCCAGACCAATTGCCACCCCTCTGTGAAGTTTTAATCCAAATCCTTTCAGTGGAAGGCTCAGAACAGGCTCCCCGGGTCAATGTTCTGCCCAGCGTACACCAACGGGAGATCCGAACAGGACCTCAACCCCCTAGTATGTCTTCTGGGATCCAATGTTACCACTCTGTGAAGTTTTCGCCCAAATCCATCCAGTGGAAGGCTCAGAAGAGGTTCCCCAGGTCAAAGTTCTGCCCAGGGTACACTAACGGGATGTCCGACCAGGACCCTAACCCCCCTAAAATCTGGCCAGGACCAACTGGACCACCTCGCGTTGGTTTCATCCCAATCAGTACAGGGATGTCCGGATGCATTGTCGCGTTGTCGCTATGTGGTCTAATAGCTTAGTTTTTGGATACTAAATAACTATAAAGGTGGCCATACACGGTGCGATGCACCGCGTATGGCGACTGCCGATCCGTCAGTAGACAGATTGTGCTGTCACCGCTGGCAATTGTGCGGTCCCCACAGACCGAACGATATGCCGGCTCCCCCCTCCTTCATCTGAATTGGATCGTACATCGCATCCCAGATCAGATGAACATGCAGGAAGACCTGGGGATGCGATTTACGATCCCGCGGGAGCGCGCAGCACGATATCAGGTACGATATCGTGTCCACACATGGAATCGGCATGAATATCGTGCCGTGTATGGGGGCCTTAAGATTTGGTAGCTTTTCCTTGAGAGCTTTGTAAGATATTCGAGAAACAAATAAACAAACTTCTTCTTTTATACAATATATAGATATTCCAAACCTATACTATTAATACTTGAAGCCGTCGCTGTAGTTTTTATCTGGACAATCTAATGTTAATGAAAGTTAATGTTGTTAATGAACGACTAAAGCCATAAAGCCAGCAAAATCTTGATTTTTCATTGAAGATGATATTTTACGCTTTCCTTGAGTCTTTAGCTGGGTACACACTGACAGATACATTGGCCGATCAATTAATCGGCCAATGTATCTGCTGCCTGTCGGCCAGTGTGTATCCGCAATATGTCGGTGAACGTCGGCGTTCACCTACATGTCACATTGGCTGTGCTGCACAGCCGATGGACAGATATGTCTGCAGACTGCCTGGACACACACAGCGTCAGCCGCTAGGAGGGGAGAGGGACCCGCACCCGACCCGCCCATCGGCCGCCAGGTCCCACCCCCCGGGGGCACAAGCAGATTATGGCCGTTCAGTGTGTATGAATGACCATCACTCGATCTAACCCTCACTAATGCTGTGTACACACTGAACAGGTATATCTGCAGATCGAGTGATCTGCAGATATATCTGTAGATGATGGTCGTTCACGAATGGCCATCATCTACCAGGCAGCCGTGGGTCCCGCTTCCCGGGGGGCGGGGAGGGGCATATCCGCCCCCATCCCCTGCGGCTGCGGCTGCATGTGTACGGGCGGTCTGCAGTCTGCCTGTACACACTTGCTAATGGACAGATATGTCTGCAGATATATCTGTCCATCGGCTGTGTAGCACAGCCAATGCGATATGTCTGTGAACAATGTCGTTCACAGAGATATCGCTGGTACGCACTAGCCGACATGCACCAGATATATTGGCCAATCAATTGATCAGCCAATATATCGGCCAGTGTGTACCCAGCATTACAGACAAATGACCGGTCTGTGACCTTCTGACACAAAGGCTTAATGTCCTGTTACTGACCCCTGACCATCACTTCCTTGATCTAAAGATTAGATACTTTACCCTGACCTAAAGCCATTATCTACATAAGCCATGTACATGGTGACCTAACCCAGGGGACTACATGGTGTCCAGAGCCAGGACACACCCCTAGGAACGAGACAGTATCTAAACAGGGATCAGAAATGAGCAGCAAATATAACCTCTTATGTATAAAACATCTGTTTCTATTATGACAGAGTAATATAGTAACTTTTGAAATACAGAGGCAAAATTATAAATGTAGATAAATGTAGGGATTTGCAGCAAGTCTGTTACCTAAGCTTCGTATACATTAAATTGAATACAATTGCTGAAAACTGAAATTAACTGAACCGAAAAGGATCTGGTAACACTGTCTGACAGAAAGCTGGGCTGCAGCACTCAGTGTCAGGCAGCAGCTGCGAAGCTGAAATGTAGGGAGTCATAAAAAGGTGATAAATACATGTAATGGAAACATAATATCGACAATGCGCAGCGTAAGTCACAACGTAGGCCACATCTTGTATATGGAGTACAGTTCAGATACATTATATATATATATATATATATATATATATATATATATACATATACACAAAATAACAGCGGTACTCTCAGGACTTGAAAAAATAAGACTCACGACTTCACAAGGTCTGCGTTCAACGTTTCAGTCGATTGGACTTTTATCAAGAACCTATGTGTCTATATGTTTGTATGTATGTTTGATACAATTAAATGAGCTTTGGGAATTTTAGAGCTATTTCCTTGCTTTCATTGGTCACATGCCAAATGTTCAGGAGGGCTCTCTGATGTTCAGAATATTATACTCTTTTATATAACAACTATTAACCTACGGATTCATCTGCTTGTGATATTTAGAAACTATTATATCCGTGGCAATTTGGATTATTTGATCCTTTATTTAGGGCAATACTGCTCTCTTAGTATACATTGGGCCTGATTCAGAGCCGTTCGTTAACAGCAGTACGCTCGTTGCGTTCCGATGTTGAGAAAGCGCGCATGCGTCGGTGTAACACTGCGCATGTGCGTACGGCATATTGCGAGCTTTTTTTGTCTCGTTCGTCAAATAGCGTACAGGAAGTGACATGTCAAATGTGATTGACAGAACAGGGCGTTTTTGGGCGTTGACGGGGGTGGAGATGGAAAAACGCAGGCGTGGCGAGGCGTTTTTTGGGCGTACATACATTAACAGATGCGAACGTCAAATGTGTTCGTACCAACTCATACGTCACTGGATGATCCTCTTTCCGTTCAAAATGTTCGCACAGCTTAGGGTCTGGATTACTCGAACACATTGGCGATGGCCATCTCCTCCGTCCCGGCACTCCACGATGTTGCATCGATTAATCATGGCTTGTCAGAAAAACAATTAGTGTTGTATTGAAAACCGGCTTGGAATGTGTTTTGAAATCAGTTGTTTGGGTTAGCACAAAACCGTACGCAGGTGGAAATCATAGCTGCTAATGTCAGGATAACACAATCAATTAGCGTACATTTGTGGGGGTTTTGTTTTTGGTTGATATTTTGTTTTTGGACTATTGTAACAATAATGTCATCATGTTTGTGTGTTTTTTCCCATTTTGCTTTTGCCTGGAGAATTTGCATCCTTATGTAAATGTTAAAACGTTCCTTAAAGAGCCATTTTTTTTTTTTTATGTTAAAATTTGGGGAGAGCTCGTTTTTGCCTTGTGGGCCAGGATTAAATGTAAACCATTTCTACAATAATGTCAGAATACAATGTCGTACATTTTGGTCAAATTTATTGGAAAATAAAAACATTATCATGCACATTTTTGGGCCAAACATTTTTTGCATTGTTCTTCCCCAAAATTTTTCGAATTGTGCAATCATAAAAGTTATGGAAACGTAAAGCTAAAAATTAAAAACAATTCACAAGAAAGGAGAGGGAAGTTTTGGCCAGAAAGGAATATGGGGCAAGCACAGAAGGAGTGTGGGAAAAGTAGCCAGTGCTGTCAACATTTTTTCCCCCGTTTGGCTGGGGGAGGGAGGGCGCCAGACCGGGTCCGGGATGTCATCGGGCTGGCCCGTCCAGAGGCAGATGTTGTGGCCTCTGGACTAGGCACAGGGCTAGGCACATTTGGAGGATTGGCTGATGTTGTGCCAGAGGTGGAGGATCCAGATGTTCGGGCAGGAAGGGAGGTCGGCTCCACCATGTGCTGGCGAACGAGCTGCTCCAGGGCATTGGCGATGCGGATGTTGGCCCTGGTATTTTCCACCAGGGCCTGACCAATGGTCACGTTGGCCGCAGCATTTTGCTCCAGGGCCTCAGCCACCCGTACCAGACTGGCGTCCATCCTCTGCAGAATCTCCGTATGGAAATCCGATTTAAATTGAGTTCTGTGAGGAGGGACACTGCCTGCGAGGGGGATTGCCCTGGACTGGCTTCTGCAGGGTCCTCAGCCAGATGTACTGGTTCCTCCCCTGCAGAGCCAGCAGAAATTCTGCGGCCAAGGCTCCCCTCTGGAGCAGACTCATCCGCCTGTGTCTCTGTTGGGAAAATGAGAAAAGAGTCACATTAGAATCTACATATTGGCACAATAACATTTCCGAGTTGGTGACATCACAATATTTACCTTGGACAACATGAGGAGCCGCAAAGTCTGGCTTGTCCGTATCCATGTTGGACACGCCAAACACCTCCACAGCCTGCACACACCCCTGTGCCAGCTCTTCCAAATCATTCAACTCCAATGACACAGGGGTGGGACCCCCACCTGTCCCCCTTGCATGCCTAGCCCTGTCCGCCAGTTTTTGCTTCAGGCGATATTTGAAGTCGGCCCATCTGTGGGTGAAATTGGAACCATTATCCTTTTGTTTTAAATGGGTTTTGGTTTTAGGGGGGGTCAAGTTTTTACTTACCGCCGTTTGACATCCCGGGCTAGACGGACATAATCACCCACCCTATTGACAGCAACGGCTACCTCCTCCCACATTCTCCACTTCTGGCTTGCACTCATATTCCTGTCTGCCTGTGGCAGGATGTCCACACACTTCTGAACCAAAACCTCCATCTCCTTTCTTGTGAATTGTGGCTGCCTTTTCTTTTTGCCAGCTTTGGCCGGAATACTGGGCCCAGCAGCCTCTTCCATGTCATCCTCCTCACCTATTTGTTTAAATGTTGAGAATTGTAAGCTTCACAACTTGCACTATATTATGTTTCAAAATAATCATTGTTTACAAATGCCTGAAATACTTACCGCCAGACTGTTGCCCATTGTTTCCCTGGTCTGTAGCCATGTCTTATCTACAAACAAGAAATACACCAGAACTTTTTTGTTGGCTCGTGACGTATTTATACATGCGTCCTTATTTTTCGTCCGCATCATTGATTGTGCGTTCCTATGATCCCTCCTTAATTTGTGAGGGAAACTAAGCACTATTTATGGCTTGGGGCGACTCGAGTCGAGGTGGCGGTTGTTGATTGTTGGAGGTTACGTTGGTCAGAGTTGATTGTTGGCGGGTTTTGGATTTGGCGTTGGTGGGAGTTGATTTTGGTTTGTCTTTTTCTTTTTTTTATTTCCGTTCGCTTTTTTTCTTGTGTTTATTTTTTTGGCGTGTATTTATTTGGTAAGTTTTTGGCCGTCTAACTTTTGTACAATTTGTGTCTCCTTCTTTTCCTGAATTTTGGCTCGTTAATGTTTCCAATTTTCCCCTTTGTTAGGTTTCTTTTGGCTCTGCCCCAACGACCTTTTGATCCGGAGACGTATATATTATCTATTTGTAAGTTTTTTTTTTCACTTGGTTATTAAATGTTCATGTTTGTATTTACGCAACTTTTTTTGACCTTACACTTTTAACTTTTGGTTTTATTAGTCAGAAATGTTTCAAATAATTCGTGTTTTTCTATCTGCGTATATTGTGACTTGTATTTGCGAACTAATTAGCGCATTTTTATCTGTTTCTATTGTGACTTGTATTTGCGAACTAATTAGCGCTTTTTTATCTGTTTCTATTGTGACTTGTATTTGCGAACTAATTAGCGCATTTTTATCTGATTCTATTGTGACTTGTATTTGCGAACTAATTAGCGCATTTTTATCTGTTTCTATTGTGACTTGTATTTGCGAACTAATTTGCGCATTTGTATCTGCTTATTTAGACCCGTTAAATTGGTTGTGTTTTCCCTTTAGCATTTGGTTAATACATTTGGGCCCAAATTGAGGTAGTCTGCGCACTGTCGTTTTGCTATTTGCCCAAATGTGTGTTTCTCCCCATTTATCTTTTGTCTTGCACCCAATTTAGAATCCAAAATGCCCTCCCTAAATTGTTGCATTTTTATATTTGGATTATTTATAGTTTGGGCCAATCATGACAATACCCCGGCATGTAAGCATCAATGGATTGTATCATCAAGATAAGTAAAATTCCTTTTTTGGGGGGTGAAAAAAGCCTAACATTAAAATCTTGCCATTTCAGGTTGATCTTGGTCGGATTGTTCTGGCCATGCTCCCGGAAGCCGACCAACCTCAATCTCGTCCCAGGCGTAGGCATCGTAGGCGTGCAAGGCCCCAGATATATCGAACACGTGTCACCCTTTTTGGAATGCCCGATGATGAGGTGTTAAGACGCTACCGTCTTCCTCCCAAAATCATCATAGACACTCTCTCATTAATAGAGAGTGATCTTGAGCGGCAAATTGACAGTCCTACAGCAATACCACCACTTACGCAATTTATGGCGGTGTTACATTTCTGTGCCTCAGGATCGTTTCAAACAACAGTGGGAATAGTGGCGGGCATCTCCCAATCCTCCTTTTCCCGGATCCTGAGGGCAGTGATGGAGGCACTTTTCAAGCACCTCCATCATTTTATTAAAATGCCTTTGGATATGGGTGCCCTTAGTGTGGCCAAGGCCAATTTTTACCAAATAGCTGGCTTCCCACACATCATAGGGGTTGTGGATGGTACTCACATACCACTTCAGCCTCCAGCACGTGTGGAGGCCATATTTCGCAACCGTAAACACTATCACTCCCTGAATGTAATGCTGGTATGTGATGCCTCCCTCCAGATCCTGTCCCTGAATGCAAAATTACCAGGAAGTGCACATGACTCATTCGTCATCCGGCAATCAGGGATATGGCACAAATTAAACAACCTACAAGCTGGTGATGCGTGGCTTCTGGGTAAGTGGAGACCTTTAGTACATAACAATGTTAAGCTTGATACACAGTGATCCTGATGTTGTCACTTCTTTTTCACAGGAGACAGTGGCTACCCTTGCACGCCCTGGCTGCTCACTCCTTATTTTGGCTCCCACACCAGGGCCACAAAGTAATTTTAATGCCGCACTTACAGCCACCAGGCAAGTGGTGGAGCGCTGTATTGGCCTTTTAAAAGGCCGATTCAGATGCCTCCACCGCTCTGGTGGCGAGCTCATGTCTTTGCCGGATATGGTTTCTAAAATTGTGGTCCTGTGTGGGATATTTCACAACATCGCCATAAGGAGTGGTGTCCCAATGCAGCCAGAGGATGCCTTACCTGAGGATGGCCCCCCCGAGGTTGGTCGGAGGTCAGTATGTGGGGGGCCATACACGATGATGTGGTGGCCAGATATTTTAGGTAATTATTCGCAACACAACAGTGTTTAGACACAATGTGGTAAGGATTGTTTGAGAACATCTAATTATTTTGTGTTTTTTTCTCCATCTTCTGTTTGATTTCATAATCTTTGGGACTCCAACGATGACTACTTCCTGCTACCCTAAAAAAACCTTCATGGGGACACATTGGAAATATATTATGGAACCCATATTGCAACGCCACATTTGTGGAATCATGTTGGCATGGTCCTTCGTCAACCAGTTCTTGATTTTTATTTTTTATTTAAAAATGTTGTTGTATGGGTTGTATTTATGATTATCACTGTGTGTATTGTTTGTGAGTGAACACTTTGTTATTTTAGTTATGTTGTGAATAAATGTTTTGAGAGTGTAATTTTGTACATTTTATTGCCCATTACAAGCAAGTGTAACCACGTTCACCCACGTTAAAATTTCCTAAGGGGTAATCCTGTAATGACGCAAGTTGAGCTAAAATGTAAGATGTTTTCGGGGTCAAAACCAACACCAAAAAGAATCCTGTACAATCAGTTGGCTTTGTAATATCGGCCTAAGCAGCTTGCCCCCCAAATTGGAACCTGTAAAATGTACTAATATATAATTTGTAAAACACCAAAAAAGGCCAATCAGATTGTTACTGTTAGGTGTTTCTTGTGCCTGTTTTCCTAAAAAATACAACACACAATCTTAGTGACAATATTTGCAAATCCTTGTTGGAAGAGTCTACTTATGTCAGTGTAAACAATCTCTGATTTGGAAACAAGGAATGAGACAGAATGTTAAGATTAATTTTTTAATTTATAAAACTTTTTTAAAATGAAATCCTAAAATTATTTACGAAGGATGACCGACATATGGTCAAGGACCACCAGCAGCCCGATGACGTGGGCACGCATCCGTCCAACACATCCGGCTAATTCCGCCATACGCCTCTGTTCCTCTGTGGGTTAGAAAAGTGTGGGGATTAATACATCAATAATGAAATCACATTAAAAAAAGCCAAACCAAGCTAACCAAAATGTCAATATTGTGACCCAAAGCAGAATTACACCGAAAATAGCAAGCACCCAAAAATGGTCCCCCAAAAAATTACTAGTCAAAAAATCAGATTCAGACAGGTGTGATATGTGTATGGGGAAATCAGCAGTAAAAGGTAAAGACAAACCGAAAACTCCAACAAATTCTCCGAAACAACACAAAAAAAGGCACAGACACATGATTACATACAAACAGTTTTTGCAAAAAACTAAACTAAAAAAAAACCATACCGTTCAAACTAACGGCCGCTCCAGAAGCCACTCCCTCGTCCTCCTCGGAGGTGCCTCCATTCCCCAACGAGGTTGGCGGGGTGATTTGGGATTCAGGGGAGGGGGGTAGTTACAAGAAGGGTGGTTGGAGGAGAGGGGGAATTGGGATGGAGGGGAAGGAGCCCCGAAACATCCTTCACAAGGTCTGTGCAGGCTGGGGAGGAGGGGGAAATACGGGAATTTGGGGGTGTTGAGGTTTTGCTTGGGGTTGGGGAGAGTGGGCGAGAGCGCCGTCTTTGACGCCGATGACGCCGTAGTCTTCGCTCTGCCCCTAAAAGATGTGAAACAAATTGTGGTTAGTTTCAACCAAAACCTAGTTAAACACTAATTTATGACAACACAAATATGTAAACATGGCCATGCAGATATGAGTACAATGAATAAATAGGACATACATGAAAACATGGCCATGCAGATATGAGTACAATTAATAAATAGGACATACATGAAAACATGGCCATGCAGATATGAGTACAATGAATAAATAGGACATACATGAAAACATGGCCATGCAGATATGAGTACAATAAATAAATAGGACATACATGAAAACATGGCCATGCAGACATGAGTACAATGAATAAATAGGACATACATGAAAACATGCACACGCAGTTAGGGCCACAAAGATAAACATGAAAACCACAGTCCCAAAAACTTACTTTCCGCGATCTGCATGCGAAAGCATGCCAGCAAGCGGGGCGTCCGCCGTTGCAGGTCGGACCACCTGCGCTCCAGCTGGCCGATCTGGCAGCGTGAGTCGATGGAACGCAGGCGGCCACGTACCTCCGCATATGCGGAACGCTTTTCTCTATTTGTGATGGGTGGAGGCTGGCTGGTGATCCGCCTATCCATCACCTCGGTTAACACCAGCAGCTCGCGCCTGGTGAATGCCGAGGCTCTCATGATGGCAATGGTGTATTTGGTAAAAATCATTTTTAATAAAGACACGAAAATAATTTTGATTGGCTAATGTATTTGGGTAATTAACAGGACCAATTCTATTGGTTAGTGTATGAGTCATGTGTTCGACAGGGCCACAAATCTCTTGAGAGTTATGATAGGGTTGATGCAGTGACATGCGTAAGCAAATTTAAATAAAGAAATGAACCCAGTAAAATATGCGTGGTTAAAAACAAATAAAACAAATGTTTAATTGGCTCTAACATGTATTTTGACAAAGAAAAGCGAATGTTTAAGCTGTACGTATTCTGCGGGTAAACACAAACACGGACAAGATTAAAGTTTATTGCATTGTCCAAAAAAACCCCAAAAACCAATTAAGCTAATTGATATATTGATTGGCATGATACGATTGAGGGAGGTAGGCAGAATAAAGGAGCAGGTAATTGGAATCTGACAGTCCCACTTCCGGTTTGTACTTGTGCGTGCGTTCCCTTCAAGCCACTTTGGGGATGTACGCTCGCTATTTGGCACGCTCGTTAGTTAGAGGAGGGGTCGGTAGAGTTTGGGGAGGATGTTTAGCTGCGTTCGAAAATACGAGCTAGTGCTTGATTTTACATATGTTTATACGTACGGCGAACGTACGAACGGCCACTTGCGTCCGGGTCTGAATGAGGGCCATTGTTAGAATATTATCCAAGGTTCTTATATACTCTCCTTCATCCATATTATTCTTCTCCCTTTCTTCTCCCTTTTTCTATTTTTTAGAAATATAATTTTCGTGGTTTCCTCTCTTGGTAACTGCTGTTTATGGTTATATATGTTTTAGTCTTTTGTTTTGTGTGCAAAATTGTATTTTATTGTTATACTGTATCTATTAAAAGTTACATTTTAACTCAACACAATTTTTTCAATACATACAGAAAACGAGTCCCCAAAAACGAGTCTTCTTTTCTTTCCAAACTAAAGTAAAAAGTCTGTCAATGTGACAAGCACAAAGCACATAACCAGTAATATGAGAAACCGTACTAGTTAAAGCATGTAAGCGACAGACTTTCATTCAGCCCATCCGGCTGTAATGTATTTAAACGGAAGATCCAGCGAGCTTCAGCCTGTAATAACCTGGTCTCCCTATCTCCTCCTCTTATATTTTCAGGAATGTGGTCAATCATTTTATAATGCAATGTAGACAAATTGTGTTTACATTCCTTAAAATGACGGGTCACTGGTTGATCATTGTCTTTACCAGAGAGGGCTAGTTGACTCGCGGACCTATGGAGCGCCATGCGCTAGCGAAATTGTCTAGTAGTTTTGCCTACATATACTGTAGATTTCCACAAGGACAGCTAATGTAGTATACTACGTACTGATCAGTGGCGTAACTTCATCCCAGGTGCCCGGAGGCAAGATAAATGTTGGTCCCCCCCAAATTAAAATGTACCACCCACCAGCACCTATGCCAGCCCCAGCTGCCACCCCCTTATGCAGTTCCCCCAGTAGTGGTCCCCCTGTGCAGTGCCCTCTGTAGAGGTCCCCCTATGCAGTGCCGCCTATGTAGTGCCCCCCAGTAATGGTCCCCCTTTGCAGTGCCCCAGTAGTAAGGGTCCCTGTAGTGCCCCCAGTAGTAAGCCCCCAGTAATGCCCCCTGCAGTAAGCCCCCGTAATGCCCCCTGTAGTATGCCCCCTGTAGTAAGCCTCCTGTAATGCCCCTGTAGTGCTCCCCCGTAATGCCCCCTGTAGTGCACCCAGTAATGCCCCCTGTAGTAAGACCCCAGTAATACCCCCTGTAGTGAGCCCCCAGTAATGCCCCCTGTAGTGAGCCCCCAGTAATGCCCCCTGTAGTGAGCCCCCAGTAATGAGCCCCAAGTAATGCCCCCTGTAGTGAGCCCCCAATTATGCCCCCTGTAGTGAGCCCCCAGTAATGCCCCCTGTAGTGAGCCCCCTGTAGTGAGCCCCCAGTAATGAGCCCCAAGTAATGTCCCCTGCAGTGAGCCCCTAATAATGCCCCCTGTAGTGAGCCCCCAGTAATGCCCCCTGTAGTGAGCCCCAAAACGCGAGCGCACGCGCATACAAAAAAAAAATAGTTACCTGAAACCCCGCTCCAGTGCTGCTGCCTTCTGTCCCTGGCGCCCGCTCCTCAGAACTATCGGAGTGACGTCATGACGTCACTTCCATAGAGCATTGCGGGACCCGGAAGCGGAGTTCAGGAGTGAGCTCTGTTCCTCCGGTTACCGCCGGGGGGAAAGAAGGAGCAGGGCGCCCACTGGTGACACACTCAGCGGGCACCTGGCAAATAGGGGGCGTGACCGCCCCCCCGTATTGACGCCGCTGGAGGTGGAGCGCCGATGGCGCTCCATCTCCATAGCAGTGCCCGGAACGGTCCGGGGGACAATGGAGCCAGGTGCCCCCTTAATGGCTGAGGCCCGGCGGCAAATGACTCCATTGTCTCCGGGAGTTCCGCCACTGGACTACTGACTGGTGCATTTTAGAAGAATGTGCCTTATCTGTTTCTACATCCTGTATGAAGATGTACAAAACTGTCTCCTGTCTCCAAGAAGCCACAGGTTGTGCATCCCAAGCACATATAATTCCCGGGTTTCTTGGTCAGGAAATGTGATGTGCTACTACTGCCAAATCCAGAGATATCCGTGTGGACTAACCAGTCACGGAAATTTTTACCGCGCTTAAAGCAAGGGACTACTGAGGAAATCTTTAGAAGAGGCAATGTACCATCAGTTTTAATCATAGGCCAGAATCGTTTGGCTGTTTTTATATTGGTGTTGCTACAGGCACTAAAGCCATTAACCCACACTATCCTTTCAGAACCAATAGGTTAGTTCTGTATTCTTTTGCTAGCTTTTTTAGGAGCGGCCAACGCTCTGTATCTCGCCTCCCTCAGTAATTTAATGGGATAACCTCTTGCGATTAAATCATCCATCATTTGATCAAGTTGTTTCCTCTCATCAGTAGCATTACTACAGATGCAATGTACTCTTAAGAATTGGGAGAAGGGCAAGCCTTTAATGGGATGGTGGCTCCAGGCTAGTAGTAAATTATTGCGGTCTGTAGGTTTTTTGTAAATAGAAGTGGTAATTCCGCCGTCAAAAATCTGTACTAATACATCAAGGAAATGCACCTTTTCTGCACTGATATCATATGTAAATTTTATGTTGGGATCAATGGTATTAACCACTTCCATCATTGCTATAAAGCTTTCTTGAGACCCCTGCCAAATCAAAAAAACATCATCAATGTAACGCCTGTAAGTTCTAATACAATCAGAATATTCAATATTGCTAAAAAAGAGATAATTTTCAACACTAAACGTAAATATGCTACCATAGACCGGATTTGCATAAGATCCCATTGCGCAGCCCAGGGTCTGTAGGTAGAAGCAACCATCGAAAATAAAATAATTTCTCTTAAGAGTAAGATCGAGTAAGGACAAGAGGAATGAAAGCTCAGGACCACGATAATGTGGATTGTTGGTCAATAATTGTTCCACTGCCTTAATACCTCTATTATGGACATCTGAGAGCTGGCGGCTCTCCCAGCGGAGTTTCCTGCATCTGCCCTCCGGCCCTGTCTAGGAGGAAACACTTACCTGCTACCTGTCGGCGACCCCAGACATCCTGCATCGAACACGCGCGGGTGTGCTGTGTAAACCTGGCGCCGGTGGGACCACGCGGTGCGGCTGTACGTAAAGCTCCCTTCTAACCGTCTGGTCCCTGGAGATAACGACTTTACACTGCGCTGTTGTCAGCCTGGAGGCTCCGACTGCTGGATCTGGCTGCAGGGAGATTTTACCTTCCGGCGGCGGGAGATGTACTCACCTGATAGCTTGCTGTGAAGCTGAAGACGTGGTTCCCTGCTCTCCCCGGTGATCGCGCTATTTGTCGGACGCTGGACGGGCTCCTGTGTACCTGAGGGGAGTTTGTGTTAGTACCGTTGGGGAGCGCTGCTACTATCTCGGAACATATCGCATAAACGACTGTGCTGGGGGAGACTCACATCAGGCATTATGCCTTTCATTGTCTCTAACTGTGGGATCTAATTAAGAAGGGCTGAGAGTACTGCCGCTGTGACTTCCTTCAGACAGTCACATAATTGAGAAGCGGCCAAAGTTTATTGCCCTGATACTTACTTGGGGCTCGTCACGGCTGTGACTTTCGACTCTGACCCTTGGCTATTCAGCTTTCCAAAAAGATACTGAGCCCTACCAGCCGAAAAATTTGGCTATTATAAAACAGTCTGGAATGCCAGTGTCTGCTGTTTGACCTATTGATCTTACTGGTTGGTGACCAATCGTAATAACTATCCGACTCCCCCTGCTTCTCCCCAAACGCCGGTTGCCAGCCAAGGTGTCAATTTTATCCCCATACCGCTGTCTCTGCGAGCTGAGGAGGATTCGCTGGTTCTGACCCTGGACTGCTGATGACCGGACTTTCTATTTTTGCTATCCTGGGAGAGGGTGGAGGCCGGGGTGCTTGGCTTGCTGCACTTGGCTAATAATCCGGCTGATCCTGATCCTGGACTTTGTTGTACCGTACTGAAAATCTGATAAGTAACACAGCTAAATATATATACTTGCTGTTTTTCTTTATGTGAGCTTTTAGTATATTGTACTTTGAACAGTGAAGATATAATTGCGGTTATTATCTGTATTATATCTGATCTAATATTAGTACGTGGCTGCCATCTACTGGTCACAGTGACAAACAACAGTATCTAATTCTAGCCTCTAAGCTGATGGACATTTCACAAACTAACTATACAGCATTGTTACCACATACTAGCAGTAACGGAAGCAAATTTTGTTAGTTTAATTTATAAGAACACGGTGTATCATGGAACCATATTAGGGCTTCATTATATAGAGGAATGTAGTTCAATTACTATTGTTCAGAATATAAGACATGGGTGTTCGACAGAGTGATGCATATTTTTGAATCTTCATAACATGTCTACAATTTAGGGGTGGTTGATGCACATCTACTCCTGTACCGTGCTTTACCTCTCGTTAATTTAGTGTCCTTTTGAGGAATTTGGAAATTATCTGACCTTATTAACTGCGAAGGATCTACTTTGAGTAGAATTTTCAAGGGATCTCTCGTTAGGTTATGGACAGATACGTCCGTAAATCTACTCCTGCTACATCTTCACAAGGGTCGACAAGTAAAATGGGCAAAGTAACTAAGACTCCAGCTAAAGTTGTTCCTCCTTCTCCATCACGTAGTGACACTGCTGATGTGGAACCTGAGGAAGCTGCAAATTTCAGTCATCATTCTCAGGGTCCTTCATCGGTTGCTGAAACTGCTCAGGAAATTTCTAAAATACTAATGCCTCTAATAGATAAGAAACTGGATTCCCTCCAGTCATCTTTTGACGCTGCACTTGCCAAAATAGATTCAAACACCTCCAGACTCGCTACCTTAGAGCAGCGAGTTAGTGATGTAGAGGATCGCTCCCATGATGTGCAACAAATTGTAGGTACGCAAGCAGAAAGCATTCAATCGCTTTTAGTCAAAATTGATGATATGGAAAATCGGCTTCGAAGAAGTAATTTGAGGTTTATTGGGGTACCTGAGCAAATAACTGATCAGGCTCTGGTTCAACTGGTAGCCCACAAAATTCCTGCAGCCCTAAATTTGTCAGAGGATTCCATTTTGCCCCACGTAGAGAGGGTTCATAGAATAGGTCCAGAAAGACCAGCGCCTAATTCACGATCCAGACCGGTGATTGCAAAGTATCTAGACTTTCGAATGAAGGAAAGGATACTTGCTGAATATAGGAAGACACCCACATTAATGGTAGATGGTTTTAAGGTGCTCATATTCCAGGATTTTTCAGCAGCGGTAACACAGAAAAGACGGGAATTTTCAGATGTGTGCAAATTACTGTATGAGCGTAACACTAGATTTGCTTTATTATACCCTGCCAGACTAAGAGTGGAGGATGGGGGTCAAACATTATATTTTTCAGACCCTAAGATTGCTAAACGTCATTTTGGTGTGGGTATAGATAGGGAACGCTCACCGCAACAATCACCAAACAGATGATTGGATAACTGATATAACACTAATTTAGGGTTTGGCTCTCATTTCTAAATAACCACGATCATCCCTGAGAGTAGATTATGCACTTATATTCGCTATTATTTTGTTAAATGTGACACTAATGTTGAATACCATAACGTCTAATTGACATGAAGGAGCATTCCTCGTTTTGGTGAAGATTTTCTACTGTACTGCTATACGTTTTGTTTGCTACTTTATAAGTGATATTGAGTAGTTCAGGTGTGAATCACAGGTTGCAAGTGATGAACACCACATTGAAATGTTGGAGAGAAAGGGTGTAAGAGACATTGCGCAGAAGTGTATAGTGCATCTATTTTTTTATGGTTTGTTTTTCATTTTTATTATTTTTATTTACATTTTTTATTTTGTTGGCTCTCTCTCGTTTTCTCTCTCCCCCCCTGGGGGACTCCGGGGCCAGAAGGCTCGCATTCTTCAAAAAGGGTGGTCTCCGCTTGCTGGGACGGAGTGCCACGTTTTAACTTAATTTTGTTCTTAGACTGTTTTGTCCCACGGCAGGGTATTGGATAAGACATGTCTAACGATATGAGTACCGGTAACACTGGGTCACAGGTTGATAAGTTAAAATTTTTATCCTGGAACATTGGGGGTTTGAACTCTACTATTAAACGCAAAAGAGTAGTAACTCATTTAAAAAAAATTAAGTCTGACGTAATGTTCTTGCAGGAAACGCACTGGGCAGAGGGAGATATTTCCACTTTGAGGGCCCCATGGATAGGGGAATGTGTTAAGGCTAGCTGTGGTAGAAAGATCAGGGGGGTGGCCACAATATTTCAAAGGAATCTGCAATATTCTATTATAAATACCATTGCGGATCCCAATGGAAGATTTTTGATTATTGACGTAGAGATTCAGGGAACCTGTTATACTATGGTAAACTTGTATGCACCGAATGTTTCACCTCAAGAATTCATAGGAAGGGTGATGGACATCTTGGCGCAACGTACTAACTATGCATTGATAGTGGCGGGTAATTTCAATTCAGTGGAGGATCCCTCATTAGACAGACAACCGACTCCCCAATCATCTAATATGGCAATATGGAGACAATTCCAATCTTTTAAAGCAAATCATCAACTTACAGATGTTCGGAGACTATTGAACCCTACAGATAAATCATACACCTTTTACTCTGCAGTCCATAGATCTTGGTCGCGAATCGATTTGTTTCTGGTCTCAGATAGCTTGGTATCTTGCATACAGGATTCCAGATTGCATTCAATTCTAATATTTGATCATGCGCCCATTACAATTTCTTTGAGTTTAACGCAGTCATCAAGGGGCTTGAAACATTGGAGGTTTCCGTCTTATTTGTACAAATCCACTAAATTTAAAGATCACCTACTAGTACAGTGGATGAATTATCAAGACGATAATATAGAGGCATGGGATACACCAGCAATCTTTTGGGGTGCATCGAAGGCTGTAATGCGGGGACAGATCATAGCTTTTGTCTCTTCCCAACGGAAGGCAGAAGCTGCTGTGTATAAATCAATGTCAGAGGCCCTAACTTTAGCGTTACGAAATTATATAGCAGACCCTACTGATGTTTCTAGGGAAACGTATGTTCAGGCAAAACAACTCTTAGAATCGCACCTTTTATCCCAAGCTAAAAAGGATGTACTGTTCACTAAGCATAAATTTTACAGGTGGGGGAACAAAGCTGGAAAGTTGCTTGCTAACATGTCTAAGCCCTGGCGTAGAAGAACGTATATCACAGCCATTAAAGATCCGCATACCAATGCTTTACTCACAACGAATAATGAAATTATAAATAAGTTTGAAGAGTACTATAAGGACTTGTATAGAGATCTTCCTTTTGATCAATCTCGATATGAAGCTTTGATCCCTGATGATTTGTTGCCTTTATTAACTATAGAACAACAGGAGGCACTTTCTGGGAAAATAACACCAGATGAAGTGCTGTCGGCTATTTCACAGTTACAACTCGGGAAATCACCGGGCCCAGATGGTTATTCAAACGAATATTATAAATTATTGCGGCACCAGGTAGCCCCGATTTTAGTGGATTTGTTTAATGACATGATAGACAACAATTCTCCATTCCCATATTTTACAAATACAACTACAATATTGATCCCTAAACCTCAAAAGGATGTACAAAAATTAGAATCGTACCGACCTATCAGTTTGTTAAATACAGACGCGAAGTTGTTAGCTAAAATTATGGCAAGTCGCTTACAAACTATTTTGCCAGAATTACTAACTCCTCATCAATTGGGTTTTGTAAAAGGGTGTCATTCAGTTCGAGGAGTTAGAGCGGCTATTGCTGCAGTAGCAGTGTCAGCTGGGGCATCTTCAATTTCTACTAACACTCTATTAAGTTTAGATACGACAAAGGCTTTTGACACAGTGTTATGGCCCCATCTATTTAATGTATTACAAATGCGTGGGTTCAACTCTTCATTTATCGGATTGATCAAATATCTTTATTTATCCCCAATGACGTCCCTAATGATAAATGGTTGTACTAGTGCACCTATAGAGATGTTCAGAGGTACTAGACAAGGGTGTCCTCTTTCACCCCTCTTATTTGATCTAGCTATAGACCCGCTGATTAGAATACTGGAGAAGGACGATCATTTTAAGGGAATAAAGATTGGTTCTAAAACAATAAAATTAACAGCATTTGCAGATGATATAATGCTTTACATTGCAAATCCTCATGACTGCCTAACGCATATACTGGGGCTTTTGAAAAGTTTTGAAGAAATATCAGGGTTCGCGGTGAACATAGGTAAATCAGAGGCACTTTATTTGGGTTCGCGCAATTCATTGCCACGTCTGCCTAGTGATGTTCCACTTAAATGGGCCAAAGACAGGATTACATACTTAGGTATTGTGCTTCCTAGCAATTTGGCAAATTTATATCCTTTTAATTATAGACTCTTTCTAAAAAAAATTTCAGACGAATTGGATGGCTGGAGGAATATCACTCTGTCATATATGGGTCGCGCGAGCTTAATCAAAATGATTTCATTTCCAAGGTTAATGTACACGCTCCAAATCCTACCTTTGCTCATTACAGTTAAGGATCTGAGTCTTTTAAATAAAATATTTAGGTCCTTTATATGGAATGGTAAGCGGTCTAAGATTAGTTTGTTAAAATTGCAACAAACCAAATTGAATGGTGGAATAAGCTTTCCAGATATCAGATTATATAATAAAGCAGCTATGATCCGTTATTTGTCGGATTGGATAAATGGATCAGAGAATTATGCTAATACCTCACTTGAGCGAGAATTTTTAGACCAGGGCGATTTGATTACATTTCTTCACTCCCGTGACCAGGAGTTACCAATCGCAATTAAAAATAATCCTTTATTGTGGAATACAAAACGAGTATGGCACTTGATAAGACAAGAGGCGGGCCTTAACTCACACAAATCATTATTTCTTCCTCTAGTGAAAAATCCACATTTTCAGTCGGGGCAGGCGACATATCCATTCACAATATGGCGTGTGGGTGGCATTCAGAGAATAGGCTGTTTGGTAGATAAAGAAGCATGTCGGGTTTTATCTTTTAGCGAAGCGGCAGAACAGTACAATGCTTTGTCGGGGTTCCCCATGGCCTTCCTGCAGGCACAGCATTATATCAACTCAGTAATCCAGGTGTTTGTGGCGGAAGATTGGAATAATACAGTAGATGACCTTCTTTCCAGGCCTCCAATACTCAAGAAAGCTATTTCTAATTATTATCAGTATTTTAAAATATCTTTGGATCACGCGTCCAATGCTAGGGGACTTTCGCAGTGGGTTAAAAAATTTCCTCTGTATACACCGGAAGAGTTATTGACTGCCCTTAATTATTCCTGTAAAACTTTAACATCAACAATATATGTGGAGATGTTTCTAAACATTTTTCACAGAGCTTATTTGTCTCCGCATAGAAGTTTTTTAATGGGACGTTCGGCTTCTCATTCCTGTTATAGGTGCGGAGAAGATAATGCGGACTTATATCATTGTTTTTGTTCGTGCCCAATAGTCCGAGGATTTTGGTTACGGATCAAACGATATGCGGAGTCAGCTTTACTCAATTATGTCCCTTTCATTCCAGAGTGGGCTATTTTTGGCATTATACCTACAGATATGAGAGCTAGCAAAGGAAGCAGAAAACTGTTATTGGCAATTAGCGCGGCTGCTCGTAAAACATTATTGCAGGAGTGGATTTCGACCACCTCCCCATCTTTTGTGTTATTTAAGACAAAGTTATATAACATATTTCGAATGGATTGGGTAGAGGTAGTCTTAGAGAAGGAAAAGAAAGTGGAGAAATTTTTTGATATGTGGGAATCATATATATCTACATTATCCCTCGACGTGCGACGCCAAATATATTATAGTGTGAAGGATACATCTTGGTTTTTACTCCAGACTGTTGGAAATAATACACCAATAGACATCAACTCTGCCACGACCTAATGTGTTTTCATCAGATACAGATGATTATGGATCCTTTGGGGGTGGGGGGGGGAGGATTGGGAGAGAGCTCTTTTTGTTGTTGTTGTTTTTTTTTTTTTTTTGTAGTATTATTATTTATTTGTTTTTGGTTGTATTAGTCAGATGTTGAAAGTTTTAAATATTATCTGATATACATTATGTTCTGATAACTAGGACATACGCAGTGTTTATATGGTGGAGTACTGCTATCATGAGCTATATATATATGTCTATGTGGTTTTTGACTTGTTTTTTTTTGGGGGGGGGGGGTTTCTTTTCTTCTTTGGTAGACACACTGTTACTATATAATGTTCACAACAATTATGATCTATATGTCTACTGTACTCTATGTATATTTATACTTTGCGTGATTGTTATTTTGATGTATCTGATTGTGCTTCTGTGCGGTGTCTCAATAAAAAGATATTGGTATATTTCCTTACTATATCTATAGTGCAAAGCCAACAATCATCTGTGAAGTCTGGAATATCCTCAAGTATTTTAAAAAATTCTGTGGTGTCTTTCAAATAAGCTCTTTGTGCCTGAACTGCAGGCTGCAAGAAAAAGTCTACATATCTTGAGACATCGTAGTACAGAGAGTCATGTGCAGATATAATAGGTCTGCCTGGTGGATTACAGGCATCCTTATGTAATTTGGGAAGTGTATAGAAAACAGATACCCTCGGCGCTGTAGGCAAAAGGACCTGCATAGTACTCTTAGTAATGAGATTGTTCTGGCATGCATTCTGTAATACTGTCGTCAGTTCTTGTTTAATTTCCATGGTGGGGTCCCTATTTAATTTCTTGTAGACACTGATGTCAGATAGTTATCTCATAGCTTCAGCCTGGTAGTCACTTGTATTCTGTATCACAATTTCACCCCCTTTATCAGCGGAGCGGATAACGATACTTTTATCAGTTCCCAGGTTTTTGAGAGCTGTCATCTCATTCCCAGAGAGATTGGAGTGTACTCTTGTGGTCTTATCGCAGTCACTGATACAGGATTCCAGGATATTGGTGAATCCCTTAATGGTGACATTACTCGAGTTGGGGGTCAAAGGAAGATTTTAATTTTATAGGACAATTGAATATCTTGTCTGGCTCCAAATAATTCTTTCAGTCACAATTGTCTATTAAATTTATTCAAGTCTATCCTGCTTTGTAGCGGGTCATTTTGTACAGTCAGGGCCGTAACTAGGGTAGTGCGACCTGTGCCATGGCACAGGGCACCGCAGGGCAGGGGGCGCTGCTCGGGCTTGTCAATTTTCTGTTTATTATCATTCTCACTTGTAGCTTCCCCTACTTTGTTATGCTTGTCACATTGACAGACTTTTTACTTTATCAGCTTATTCTGTATCCAAGTGTATCATTATTTTGTACGTTTTGACATTATTGAAACTGTTTATGTATTAGTGACGGCTTTACACTACTTTGTTTACAGTGTTGCCATGTGAGCCTGCTGCCGGACGTCGCGCTTGCTGGAGGATGACATGGGGGAGCACTCGTGGTGTGTCTGTATTTGTATTTAGGTAAGTGCATTTTCTGTGTCTGTATTCTTCCTGACGAAGGTCCAAATGGACTGAAACATTGAAGTAAACTTTGAAGTCTTTTAACCCAGTTGTTAATCTGTTATTTATTGCTACTGTTTGTATTATTATCTTCGGAGCAGTGGCGTAACTAGAGTCTTCGGAGCCCAGGGCATATTTTAGATTAGCGCCCCCCCCACTTGTAGAAAAGTATAGTTTGCGTACCTCTGGCGCATGCAAAAAAAAATGGGCGTGTCACATACTGGAAGGGGCGTGGCTAGTGAAAATGGGGCGTGCCAACATGAAACGCCACCCATACCCTGTCACTCTGGGTACATTCCTTTCCATTACATATGCACCTTACCTATATGGTGGTTTCTTACAATGTGAAACCTCTGAAGAAATACATCCTCCCTGGGACGACGACGTCTTCAGTCAGTATTTAATATTCATGTAGGTCACATCGCACGGAAGATACCTGTTTGAGTAGGAATATTAATAAGGTCATCATCATACAACAACGGTTCAACCAGACTCGTGCCCCCTGTGTAACTTCCATCCCCTGCTCTTTCAGCCACACCATCATCTCACTGCATCGTCTCTTAGCCACACCATCATCTCCCTCCCTGCATCATCTCTCAGCACACCGTCACCTTCCCCCCTGTGTCAACACTCAGCACACCATCATCTCCCTACTGCGTCGTCTTTCAGCCACACCATCACCTCCCTGCATCATCTCTCAGCGCACCGTCACCTCCACCTCCTGTGTCATCTCTCAGACACGCAATCAGCTCTTCCGATACGTTGTCTCTCAGCACACAGACACACACTGACCCAGATACACATTAGGGGTGAGCGGGTTCGGATTCCTGAAATCTGAACCCCCCCGAGACCCCCCAATCCGAGTCCGATCCGAGTCAGGCTCGACTTTTCCCGCCTGACTCGGATCTGAAATCGAGGCAAAACGTCATCATCCCGCCTTCCGAGTCTCGCGGGTTTTGGATCCTATATAAAGTACCCGCGTTGGCGCCATTTTCTCACTCGGCTGTGGACAGTGAAGAGGGAGGGTGGGAGTTAGGGCTGGCTGGGCTGTGTAGTGTAGTGTAGTGTAGTGCTGCTGTTGTCCACTACTTCAAAGTCCATAGGGGCTGGCTGTGTTGTGCTGTGCTGCTGTTGTTAATAGGGACTGTGTCCACTACTTCAAAGTCCATAGGGGCTGGCTGGACTGTGTTGTGCAGTCAGTTCTCCATAGGGGCTGTGTCCACTCCAAAGTCCTGTGCAGTGTCCCAGTCCTAAAGGGGTGCTGTAGTGTTGTCCAGGGGGTGCTCTGTCCATCAGGGGTGCTCCCCCCAAGTGCTAAAAAAATAATATATTTTCTGTGTTTGTGAATTGTGTGCGCAGTAGCCGCACGTGCATCAACAAAGTAGTGCCAAGCGTGCGCCTGTGTCATAAGTAAAGGGCCGGCTGGCTTGACCGTTAAAGGGTGCTGTAACCCCCAAAGTACACTCCAGTCCAAACCAAACAAAAAAATTATTTTCTGTGTTTGTGAATTGTGTGCGCAGTAGCCGCACGTGCATCAACAAAGTAGTGCCAAGCGTGCGCCTGTGTCATAAGTAAAGGGCCGGCTGGCTTGACCGTTAAAGGGTGCTGTAACCCCCAAAGTACACTCCAGTCCAAACCAAAAAAATATATATTTTCTGTGTTTGTGAATTGTGTGCGCAGTAGCCGCACGTGCATCAACAAAGTAGTGCCAAGCGTGCGCCTGTGTCATAAGTAAAGGGCCGGCTGGCTTGACCGTTAAAGGGTGCTGTAACCCCCAAAGTACACTCCAGTCCAAACCAAAAAAATATATATTTTCTGTGTTTGTGAATTGTGTGCGCAGTAGCCGCACGTGCATCAACAAAGTAGTGCCAAGCGTGCACCTGTGTCATAAGTAAAGGGCCGGCTGGCTTGACCATTAAAGGGTGCTGTAACCCCCAAAGTACACTCCAGTCCAAACCAAAAAAAAATATTTTCTGTGTTTGTGAATTGTGTGCGCAGTAGCCGCACGTACATCAACAAAGTAGTTAGTGCCAAGCGTGCGCCTGTGTCATAAGTAAAGGGCCGGCTGGCTTGACCATTAAAGGGTGCTGTAACCCCCAAAGTACACTCCAGTCCAAACCAAAAAAATAAATATTTTCTGTGTTTGTGAATTGTGTGCGCAGTAGCCGCACGTGCATCAACAAAGTAGTGCCAAGCGTGCGCCTGTGTCATAAGTAAAGGGCCGGCTGGCTTGACCGTTAAAGGGTGCTGTAACCCCCAAAGTACACTCCAGTCCAAACCAAAAAAATATATATTTTCTGTGTTTGTGAATTGTGTGCGCAGTAGCCGCACGTGCATCAACAAAGTAGTGCCAAGCGTGCACCTGTGTCATAAGTAAAGGGCCGGCTGGCTTGACCATTAAAGGGTGCTGTAACCTCCAAAGTACACTCCAGTCCAAACCAAAAAAAAAATATTTTCTGTGTTTGTGAATTGTGTGCGCAGTAGCCGCACGTGCATCAACAAAGTAGTGCCAAGCGTGCGCCTGTGTCATAAGTAAAGGGCCGGCTGGCTTGACCATTAAAGGGTGCTGTAACCCCCAAAGTACACTCCAGTCCAAACCAAAAAAATAAATATTTTCTGTGTTTGTGAATTGTGTGCGCAGTAGCCGCACGTGCATCAACAAAGTAGTGCCAGGCGTGCGCCTGTGTCATAAGTAAAGGGCCGGCTGGCTTGACCGTTAAAGGGTGCTGTAACCCCCAAAGTACACTCCAGTCCAAACCAAAAAAAAAATTATTTTCTGTGTTTGTGAATTGTGTGCGCAGTAGCCGCACGTGCATCAACAAAGTAGTGCCAAGCGTGCGCCTGTGTCATAAGTAAAGGGCCGGCTGGCTTGACCGTTAAAGGGTGCTGTAACCCCCAAAGTACACTCCAAACCAAAAAAATATATATTTTCTGTGTTTGTGAATTGTGTGCGCAGTAGCCGCACGTGCATCAACAAAGTAGTGCCAAGCGTGCGCCTGTGTCATAAGTAAAGGGCCGGCTGGCTTGACCGTTAAAGGGTGCTGTAACCCCCAAAGTACACTCCAGTCCAAACCAAAAAAATATATATTTTCTGTGTTTGTGACTTGTGTGCACTGTGGCTGCACGTGCATCAACAAAGGAGCAGCGCGAAGCGTGCGCCTGTGTCCCATAAGTAAAGAGCCGGCTGGCTCATTTCTTAAAGGGTGGTGTAACCCACAAAGTGCACTACTCTCCAGCAAAAATAAAAAAATATTTTCTGTGTTTGTGTGCGCTTTAGCCGCACGTATATATCAATATAACATAAATGGAGGACCAAACTTTCTCCGATAAAAATAAAATAGGGAAAGATCAAGAACCACTTCCTCCTAGTGCTGTTGCTGCTGCTGGGAGTTGTTCATCATCCCAGAGAGGAAGTAGGAACATCACTACTTTTACTAAACAATTGACCCTCCAACAGTCCCTAGCGATGAGGATGAAGTACGACAGCAGTCATCCTGAAGCAAAACGTATAACTGAGGCCTTGACTGCTATGTTGGTGTTAGACGTGCGTCCGGTATCCGCCATTAGTGCAGTGGGATTTAGACAATTGATGAAGGTAGTGTGTCCCCGGTTCCAAATCCCGTCTAGATTCCACCTGCATCCTCAAAGCAGCAGCGACAAGCGTGCGTCTGTCTGTTAAAGGGTGGTGACACCCTCAAAGTGTGCTACACAAACAATAAAAATATTGTTCTTTTTTTTCGGTCTTTGTGAAATGTGTGGGCTGTAGCCGCACCTGCATCCTTAAAGCAGCAGCGACAAGCGGGCGTCTGTCTGTTAAAGGGTGGTGACACCCTCAAAGTGTGCTACACAAACAAGAAAAATATTCTTCTTCTTTTTTCTGTCTTTGTGAATTGTGTGGGCTGTAGCCACACTTGCATCCTCAAAGCAGCAGCGACAAGCGTGCGTCTGTCTGTTAAAGGATTACATCGGTGACAGCATCCAAGTAGGCAAGTCAGACAGTCTGTACCTGTACTGGCAGGAAAAAGAAGCAATTTGGAGGTCCCTGTACAAACTGGCTCTATTTTACCTGAGTTGCCCCCCCTCCAGTGTGTACTCCGAAAGAGTGTTTAGTGCAGCCGGGAACCTTGTCAGCGAAAGGCGTAGGAGGTTGCTTCCACAAAATGTGGAGAAGATGATGTTCATAAAATTAATTATCAACTCTTCCAGGGAGACCAGCCTCCAGAACGTACAGAGGGACCTGTGGTTGTGGATTCCAGCGGGGACGAATTAATACTCTGTGAGGATGAGGATGTACACACTGAAGAGGGTGAGGAATCGGTGGATGAGGAGGATGAGGATGACATCTTGCCTCCGTAGAGCCAGTTTGTGCAGGGACAGATTAATTGCCAGCTTGTTTTGTGGGGGCCCAAACGAACCAATCATTTCAGCCACAGTTGTGTGGCAGACCCTGGCGCTGAAATGATTGGTTTGTTAAAGTGTGCATGTCCTGTTTATACAACATAAGGGTGGGTGGGAGGGCCCAAGGACAATTCCATCTTGCACCTCTTTTTTTTCTTTGCATTATGTACAGTTTGGGGCCTAGTTTTTCAAACTGCCATCCTGTCTGCCACTGCACTTTCACGCCTAGATGGGTCACGTGTTTGTGCCGCCCACTCGTGTCGCTTAGCATAGTCATCCAGCTACCTCGGTGCAACCTTTTGGACATAAAAACACTATTGTGAGGTGTGAGGTGTTCAGAATAGACTGGAAATGAGTGGAAATTAAGGTTATTGAGGTTAATAATAGCATAGGAGCAGAAAAACCTACAAATTCTGTGATTTTAGCTGTTTTTATGCTTTTTTTCAAAAAAATACAGATCCAAAACACAAAACTCAGAACCCAAAACACGGAAGGGTGGTTTTGGCAAAATCAATCCAGATCCAAAACACGAAGAAAGATCCAGATCCAAAACCAAAACACAAAACACGAAAAGTGGCCGGTGCACACCCCTAATACACATACACACAAACACTGACACACATACACACACGCACACACTCTGACACATATATATATATATACACACACTGACACATATATATATTAGGGGTGTGCACCGGCCACTTTTCGTGTTTTGGTTTTGGATCTGGATCTTTCTTCGTGTTTTGGATCTGGATTGGTTTTGCCAAAACCACCCTTCCGTGTTTTGGGTTCTGGGTTTTGTGTTTTGGATCTGTATTTTTTTGAAAAAAAGCATAAAAACAGCTAAAATCACAGAATTTGTAGGTTTTTCTGCTCCTATGCTATTATTAACCTCAATAACCTTAATTTCCACTCATTTCCAGTCTATTCTGAACACCTCACACCTCACAATAGTGTTTTTATGTCCAAAAGGTTGCACCGAGGTAGCTGGATGACTATGCTAAGCGACACGAGTGGGCGGCACAAACACGTGACCCATCTAGGCGTGAAAGTGCAGTGGCAGACAGGATGGCAGTTTGAAAAACTAGGCCCCAAACTGTACATAATGCAAAGAAAACAAAGAGGTGCAAGATGGAATTGTCCTTGGGCCCTCCCATCCACCCTTATGTTGTATAAACAGGACATGCACACTTTAACAAACCAATCATTTCAGCGCCAGGGTCTGCCACACAACTGTGGCTGAAATGATTGGTTCGTTTGGGCCCCCACAAAACAAGCTGGCAATTAATCTGTCCCTGCACAAACTGGCTCTACGGAGGCAAGATGTCATCCTCATCCTCCTCATCCACCGATTCCTCACCCTCTTCAGTGTGTACATCCTCATCCTCACAGAGTATTAATTCGTCCCCGCTAGAATCCACAACCACAGGTCCCTCTGTACGTTCTGGAGGCTGGTCTCCCTGGAAGAGTTGATAATTAATTTTATGAACATCATCTTCTCCACATTTTGTGGAAGCAACCTCCTACGCCTTTCGCTGACAAGGTTCCCGGCTGCACTAAACACTCTTTCGGAGTACACACTGGAGGGGGAGCAACTCAGGTAAAATAGAGCCAGTTTGTACAGGGACCTCCAAATTGCTTCTTTTTCCTGCCAGTACAGGTACGGACTGTCTGACATGCCTACTTGGATGCTGTCACCGATGTAATCCTTTAACAGACAGACGCACGCTTGTCGCTGCTGCTTTGAGGATGCAAGTGCGGCTACAGCCCACACAATTCACAAAGACAGAAAAAAAAGAAGAATATATTTATTGTTTGTGGAGCGCACTTTGAGGGTTACACCACCCTTTAACAGACAGACGCACGCTTGTCGCTGCTGCTTTGAGGATGCAAGTGTGGCTACAGCCCACACAATTCACAAAGACAGAAAAAAGAAGAAGAATATTTTTCTTGTTTGTGTAGCACACTTTGAGGGTGTCACCACCCTTTAACAGACAGACGCACGCTTGTCGCTGCTGCTTTAAGGATGCAGGTGCGGCTACAGCCCACACATTTCACAAAGACCGAAAAAAAAAGAACAATATTTTTATTGTTTGTGTAGCACACTTTGAGGGTGTCACCACCCTTTAACAGACAGACGCACGCTTGTCGCTGCTGCTTTGAGGATGCAGGTGGAATCTAGACGGGATTTGGAACCGGGGACACACTACCTCCATCAATTGTCTAAATCCCACTGCACTAATGGCGGATACCGGACGCACGTCTAACACCAACATAGCAGTCAAGGCCTCAGTTATACGTTTTGCTTCAGGATGACTGCTGTCGTACTTCATCCTCATCGCTAGGGACTGTTGGAGGGTCAATTGTTTAGTAAAAGTAGTGATGTTCCTACTTCCTCTCTGGGATGATGAACAACTCCCAGCAGCAGCAACAGCACTAGGAGGAAGTGGTTCTTGATCTTTCCCTATTTTATTTTTATCGGAGAAAGTTTGGTCCTCCATTTATGTTATATTGATATATACGTGCGGCTAAAGCGCACACAAACACAGAAAATATTTTTTTATTTTTG
The DNA here is from genome assembly GCA_031769625.1 of Taudactylus pleione. Lineage (NCBI taxonomy): Eukaryota > Metazoa > Chordata > Amphibia > Anura > Myobatrachidae > Taudactylus > Taudactylus pleione. The sequence goes on from JAUIMM010000661.1 coordinate 966,084, forward strand.
CTGGAGAGTAGTGCACTTTGTGGGTTACACCACCCTTTAAGAAATGAGCTAGCCGGCTCTTTACTTATGGGACACAGGCGCACGCTTCGCGCTGCTCCTTTGTTGATGCACGTGCAGCCACAGTGCACACAAGTCACAAACACAGAAAATATATATTTTTTTGGTTTGGACTGGAGTGTACTTTGGGGGTTACAGCACCCTTTAATGGTCAAGCCAGCCGGCCCTTTACTTATGACACAGGCGCACGCTTGGCACTACTTTGTTGATGCACGTGCGGCTACTGCGCACACAATTCACAAACACAGAAAATATATATTTTTTTGGTTTGGAGTGTACTTTGGGGGTTACAGCACCCTTTAACGGTCAAGCCAGCCGGCCCTTTACTTATGACACAGGCGCACGCTTGGCACTACTTTGTTGATGCACGTGCGGCTACTGCGCACACAATTCACAAACACAGAAAATAATTTTTTTTTTGGTTTGGACTGGAGTGTACTTTGGGGGTTACAGCACCCTTTAACGGTCAAGCCAGCCGGCCCTTTACTTATGACACAGGCGCACGCTTGGCACTACTTTGTTGATGCACGTGCGGCTACTGCGCACACAATTCACAAACACAGAAAATATATATTTTTTGGTTTGGACTGGAGTGTACATTGGGGGTTACAGCACCCTTTAATGGTCAAGCCAGCCGGCCCTTTACTTATGACACAGGTGCACGCTTGGCACTACTTTGTTGATGCACGTGCGGCTACTGCGCACACAATTCACAAACACAGAAAATATATATTTTTTTGGTTTGGACTGGAGTGTACTTTGGGGGTTACAGCACCCTTTAACGGTCAAGCCAGCCGGCCCTTTACTTATGACACAGGCGCACGCTTGGCACTACTTTGTTGATGCACGTGCGGCTACTGCGCACACAATTCACAAACACAGAAAATATATATTTTTTTGGTTTGGACTGGAGTGTACTTTGGGGGTTACAGCACCCTTTAACGGTCAAGCCAGCCGGCCCTTTACTTATGACACAGGCGCACGCTTGGCACTACTTTGTTGATGCACGTGCGGCTACTGCGCACACAATTCACAAACACAGAAAATATATTATTTTTTTAGCACTTGGGGGGAGCACCCCCGATGGACAGAGCACTCCCTGGACAACACTACAGCACCCCTTTAGGACTGGGACACTGCACAGGACTTTGGAGTGGACACTGACTGCACAACACAGTCCAGCCAGCCCCTATGGACTTTGAAGTAGTGGACACAGCCCCTATTAACAACAGCAGCACAGCACAACACAGCCAGCCCCTATGGACTTTGAAGTAGTGGACAACAGCAGCACTACACTACACTACACTACACAGCCCTAACTCCCACCCTCCCTCTTCACTGTCCACAGCCGAGTGAGAAAATGGCGCCGACGCGGGTACCTTATATAGGACCCAAAACCCGCGAGACTCGGAAGGCGGGATGATGACGTTTTGCCTCGATTTCAGATCCGAGTCAGGCGGGAAAAGTCGAGCCTGACTCGGATCGGACTCGGATCGGGGGTGCTCGGGGGGGTTCGGATTTCAGAAATCCGAACCCGCTCACCCCTAATATATATACACAGTACACACATACACACACTCTGACAGACATATATATATTATATATATATATATATATATATACACACATACACACACTGACACATATACACACTGACACATACACACACACTGACACACACAGACACAAATATACACAGACTGACACATACACTGACACATATATACACACGCTGACACATACACATTATACAGACACACACACTTATTTCACCGAAATGCACCAAGCAGCCCCCACCCCCATACCCCCTCCCTTGGCACCCCAATTAACACCCCCCCCGCACGGCAATTTAGCCATGCACCCGCCGACACATCAACCCCGCGGCAGCTTAGCCATCCAGCCGCCGACACCCCCACACGGCAGCTTAGCCATCCACCCGAACCTCCCCCTAACAGTAACTCACCTGTGGGAGAGGGAGCGCCGGGGGAGGAAACACATACACACACTGACACATATACACACACTGACACACACACTGACACATATATACACACACTGACACATATATACACTGACACATACACACACACACAGACAAAAATATACACAGACTGACACATACACTGACACACTGATACACACACACACTGACACATATATACACACGCTGACACATACACACAAACACAGACACAAATATACACAGACTGACACATACACTGACACACTGATACACACACACACTGGCACATATATATACACATGCTGACACATACACATTATACAGACACACGCACTTATTTCACCCAAATACACCAAGCAGCCCCCACCCCCTCCCCCGGCACCACAATTAACACCCCCCCATGGCAATTTAGCCATCCACCCACTGACACATCAACCCCGCCGCAGCTTAGCCATTCAGCCGCCGAAACCCCCACACGGCAGCTTAGCCATCCACCTGAACCCCCCCCTAAAAGCAACTCACCTGTAGGAGAGGGGCGCCGGGGGAGGAAAACTCACTCCAAGTCCTCACTCAGCGCAGACGGCAGGCAGCTCTAGTCCAGGAAAAAGACTGCCTAGGAGGGACTGCGCACTTCCGCTGCAGCTCCCCCTACAGGCAGTATCAGGCTAGCAGGCACACTTGCCTGCTTGATAAGAGACAGGACACAATGGTGGCAGGGAAGGAGGTGGGAGAGTGGGCGTTTGTGGGTTTGATGCCCTGGCGGCGGCACCCCCCGCTGCAGGGCTTGCCACGGCACCCAGGGCCCGAGCCCTGCTAGACCCCCCCTAGTAACGCCACTGGCCCTGACCTCTCTCTCACGGCACACCAGACCTCTCCCCCGAGACACAAAGGGCCTGATTCGGAGTTATACAGTATTGAACAGCTGCAGGGGGGCGTCTGCGCAATACTGTAAGCTAATATGCTAATGCAGCAGCAGGTGCCTGGTGTAAATAGAAGCTTCATGACAGCTTCGCAGATCCGAGTGCTGCACCCTAACACGCAGCATCAGATCTTCTGCGACACCATCGCCAATCTGAGTAACACTGAGGTTACTCAGATTACCCCTCGTAGCTCCGTCGCTGAGGCCAGGAGGTCCGCGTTGGAAGATGCAGATCCTGGCCTCAGCGCTCCTAGAAAACAGGGCAACGCGCCCCATTTTTTTAGAAAGGAGACCAGCGCCGCCCACTCCCCGCCCCCAAATGGCAGCATTCTGTCAATCAGCCTGTAGCTTTGAAGCCCGGTGCATGCGCAGCACAGATCCTACGTATGCGCCGATCTTCTAACATCGGAGTAGTACGCAAACCATTGGGTTTCCCAACTACTCTGAATCAGGCCCAAAAATCACAAGTGGTATTTGTTTTTAGAGATCAAAATAAAACTGTTTTAACATTTGTTTTAATATGATTACACTTGTTATATGAATTTGTTTTAAAATCAGGGCTGGATTAAGGTTTGTGGGGGCCCCAGGGCAACTAACCTTTGAGGGCCCCTACCAATAAATTGTGAATAAGATTCTCTTGCGATGTTATCAAAAAGTATAATGTGTAAATACTCTCAGCATCACCAATGTGATACACACACCGTAGTGCCCCCTGGTCACATTATGCCACACAGAATCCATCCGGCTCTGTTTTACATGTATATTTACTAGGGATGAGCGGGTTCGGTTCCCTGAGAACCGAACCCACCCGAACTTCGGGGATCCGGGGCGATCCGAGCCCAAGCTCGGATCTCCCTGTCTGCCCCGGATCCCTCTCCCGAGGCAAAACCTCGAGATCTGCTGTCGGATCTCGAGGTTTTGCCTCGAGCGGCCATTTAAAAAAAAATGCCTTTGCCTTTAATGGGCAAAGTGCTGATTGGCTGACAGAGCCGTCTGTCACGGCTCTCAGCCAATCAGCATTATGGTGCTCATTTGCATGTAGCACGGACTCGTGAGATCCGTGCTACATGCATCTGTGTGATTGACAGTGACACAGAGCACAGATGGGTCAGTGAGACCCGTCTGTGCTGCTGTGTATTTCAATGACACAGATGCACGCACGGACCAGGAGATCCGTGCTACTTGCATCTGTGTCATTGACACAGAGCACTAACGGGTCCGTGAGACCCGTCTGTGCTGCTGTGGTAAATAAAAAAAAAAAAACCTGTGTAAAAAGAGAAAAAAATGGCGTCCTCCCCCCCAAAAAAAGAGCAACCAGCCCCGGGCATTAGTGACCCAGTGCTGGGTGTGCTTAAATACAGGGGACAAACGACATAGGGGTCCCCTGTACTTAAACACAACCAGCACCGGGCTAGTCAGAACCAGAGCTGGTTGCCAAAATACGGGGGACAAACGACGTAGGGGTCCCCCGTATTCTGCGCAACCAGCTCTGGGCTCTGATCCGGTCCTGGTTCTGGAAATACAGGGGAAAAAAATGAGTAGGGTTCCCCTGTATGTTCCAGAACCAGCACTGGACTTTTTCTAGCGGGGGGCTGATGCCACAGCCAGGGGAGCCCTTTCACCGGGCCCCCCAGCCGCAGCATCAGCCCTGACCGCTAGTCAGCCCAGGCCGGGGATCCCTGGAGAGCTGGGGACCCCCCCAATAAAGGGGTCACCCTCTCCAGGGCAACCCAGGCCCAGGCTGATAGCCCGGGGCTATCCCCGCCACCCCTGGTGGCGGTGGGTGGCGGGTTGATTGTGTGGTGTGGTGTAAATAAAGAATATCAAACATTGTCTTTACAAGTAGAACTGCAAGTCCCAGCAAGCCTGCCCCGCATGCTGGTACTTGGAGAACCACAAGTACCAGCATGCAGGGCATTAAGGGCCCACTAGTACCTGTAGTTCACCTGTAAAAAAATGTTTAAAAAAAACACAGGACACACACACCGTGACAGTATAAGTTTATTAAACATACATACACACACACACACACACACACATGTACACATACTCACCTATGTAACCCTGTAGCATCGGTCCACTTGTCCGGTAAAGTATCCATAGGGGACCTGTGAAAAAAAACATACTCACCATCTCCTATGCGAGGTTCTGTCCTCTTCGTTCCAAAGTAGGCATCCCCGGACTTGGCAAAAAAAAAAAACGAAAACGCGATCCACGAACTTAGTACCGTTCTATAGAACGGTACTTCCCGAATGAGAGCTTAGCGGCGGGGTATCACCATGGAAACCCCGCTGCTAAGCGTTCATTGGCTGAGAGAGGCCATCTCCCGTCTCTCTCAGCCAATGAACGGCTCCCTCCATTGTAGTCAATGCTGGGAGCCGCAAGGTTATTAAAGTTTACCCTGCGGTTCCCACCATTGACTACAATGGAGGGAGCCGTTCATTGGCTGAGAGACGGGAGATGACCTCTCTCAGCCAATGAACGCTTAGCAGCGGGGTTTCCATGGTGATACCCCGCCGCTAAGCTCTCATTCGGGAAGTACCGTTCTATAGAACGGTACTAAGTTCGTGGATCGCGTTTTCGTTTTTTTTTTTTGCCAAGTCCGGGGATGCCTACTTTGGAACGAAGAGGACAGAACCTCGCATAGGAGATGGTGAGTATGTTTTTTTTCACAGGTCCCCTAGGGATACTTTACCGGACAAGTGGACCGATGCTACAGGTTACATAGGTGAGTATGTGTACATGTGTGTGTGTGTATGTATGTTTAATAAACTTATACTGTCACGGTGTGTGTGTCCTGTGTTTTTTTAAACATTTTTTTTACAGGTGAACTACAGGTACTAGTGGGCCCTTAATGCCCTGCATGCTGGTACTTGTGGTTCTCCAAGTACCAGCATGCGGGGCAGGCTAGCTGGGACTTGCAGTTCTACTTGTAAAGACAATGTTTGATATTCTTTATTTACACCACACCACACAATCAACCCGCCACCCACCGCCACCAGGGGTGGCGGGGATAGCCCCGGGCTATCAGCCTGGGCCTGGGGTGCCCTGGAGAGGGTGACCCCTTTATTGGGGGGGTCCCCAGCTCTCCAGGGATCCCCGGCCTGGGCTGACTAGCGGTCAGGGTTGATGCTGCGGCTGGGGGGCCCGGTGAAAGGGCTCCCCTGGCTGTGGCATCAGCCCCCCGCTAGAAAAAGTCCAGTGCTGGTTCTGGAACATACAGGGGAACCCTACTCATTTTTTGTCCCCTATATTTCCAGAACCAGGACCGGATCAGAGCCCAGAGCTGGTTGCGCAGAATACAGGGGACCCCTACGTCGTTTGTCCCCCGTATTTTGGCAACCAGCGCTGGTTCTGACTAGCCCGGTGCTGGTTGTGCTTAAGTACAGGGGACCCCTACGTCGTTTGTCCCCTGTATTTAAGCACACCCAGCACTGGGTTACTAATGCCCGGGGCTGGTTGCTCTTTTTTGGGGGGGTGCACGCCATTTTTTTCTTTTTTTACACAGGTTTTTTTTTTTTTTTTTACCACAGCAGCACAGACGGGTCTCACGGACCTGTCATTGCTCTGTGCCAATCACACAGATGCATGTAGCACGGATCTCCCGGGTTCGTGCTACATGCAAATGGGCACCATAACGCTGATTGGCTTCCTGTCTGCCACTGCAGTGCCACTCCTAGATGGGCCACGTGTTTGTGCCGCCCCCTTGTGTCGCTTAGCATAGTCATCCAGCTTCCTCGGTACAACCTTTTGGCCTAAAAACAATATTGTGAGGTGTGAGGTGTTCAGAATAGAGTGGAAATGAGTGGAAATTAATGTTATTGGGGTTATTAATAGCGTAGGAACAAAAAAAGGCCCATTTATGTGATTTTAGCGGGTTTTTTTTATTTTTTAAGAAAAAATCCAGATCCAAAACACAAAACCCAGAACCCAAAACACGGAAGGGTGGTTTTGGCAAAACCAATCCAGATCCAAAACACGAAGAAAGATCCAGATCCAAAACCAAAACACAAAACACGAAAAGTGTCCGGTGCACACCCCTAATATTTACTTTTATTTATTTTTCTGCTAAATATGGAACATTTCATAAAGTGTCATCACTGCGCAGGGGACAATCTATCTATACATACAGATCTGCCCAGCTACATTGTTGTCCATAGCGCATCGAATCGCGCTATGCGTGGTGCGAGACGCACTCCCGCAATCAGGGACGCGCTTTCGCATCTCTATAGGCTTGAATGGAGATGCACTCCCGCGTTCGGGGATGTGCCATAGCGTAACTTAGCACATAGCACGATTCGCGGGCACGTTTGTGCCGTGATCAGCCACAATGATCGCCGGCGAATCTGTAGTATAAAATAATGTCCCTGGTAGGCATCTGACTGTGTGTTTGAGTTAATCTCGAGAAGCGCTGGACGGATTTTGATTCAGTTGTCACTATTCTACAGAACATGTGTGGAGGAAGGTTTAGGTGTATGACACATTAATGTATGACAAAAAGGAGCCGAGCAGTGATGATTTTAGTGACGCCAGTCAATGAAAAAACGGATGTCTGAGTGCTTCGTGGCTTACGCTGCCTAAACCATTAAAGATATATCACAACGATGGACTTTATTTTATAACATGTAGAGATTAATACGTATTATCCGGTTTCTCCAGAAAAATTGATGTTAGTACTGATACAAAATTTCAGTTTTTTCCTTTTTTTACCTTTCCTATATCATTTACGTGAAAAACGATTTTTTAATTTCAAACGAGTCCAGTTCCCGGTAAGAGCCTGTTTTGGCGTGACAATAAATAAAGCACAGGGACAGACACTTAACGTGGCTGGAGTTGACCTAAGTGGAGACTGTTTTTAACAAGGACAACTTTACATGGCCCTTTTGCGTGTCACGTCAAAACGAAATCTTTTTGTGTTGATAAAAGGAGGAAAAACAACTAATGTTGTCTACACAACCTTATAAGACCTCGATTAAAAAAGACTGTCACCGTAAATTCGAATCTTCTCCCGTGCAAAGCAGGGGTGGGTCGCTAGTTTTAGTATATGTACAGTACTTATGAATCAAGCATTACTTTTTATTTCATATTTTTAAATAAAAGTGGTCCTGTTGTTTTGTTGGAATCCTTTGTTTTGTTGTCTAACCTTGTCTGTGAGGGGATAATTCCTAGCATGAGAAGGTAGTCTAATGTACACAGATTTCATAACAGCCTTTGCTTAGCATAAAGCCCTGCAATGATGTCTCATGAGCAGATGATGTCACAGTCACTCAGTAGGCATTATGACATCACACGCTGCCTTGGAATCCTCACTTCTCAGTACGAGTTGTTGGAGAGTGGATGATTTCAGTTTTGGAGAACTAGTAAAACTCTAAAGAAGACTGGAATGTCTGATTGGGAGGAGGAGCTTCCTCCCAACGTCATCCTAGTGAAAGAGGCCGGCCCTAAAAATCGATTTATCACCAGGACACACAACCCTGTGAGAACATCGAAGATAACACCAGATGCAGAGGAGGAAGTTCCTGCCAATGTCAGCTTAGTGCAAGAGCCCGTGGCTAAAATACCATTTGCCAAGTGGATAAGGTACCACACATGGATCCCATCGGCGAAAACACCAGATGTGGAGGCCTGCGCTGAAAAGCAATTTATAAATTGGATACATGACCCTGTGATGCCATCGATTGAAACAACAGATGTGGAGGATAAAACTCCTGGTAATGTGATCCTTGTGGCAGAGGCCTGCGCTGAAAAGCGATTTATCACCTGGACTCATGACCCTGTGATGTCATCAACGGAAACACCGGATGTGGAGGAGACAATTACTGGCAAAGTGATTCTTGTGGCAGAGGCCTGCGCTGAAAGACATTTTGTCAGCTGGACACAGGACCCTGTAATGCCATCAATGGAACCATCAGATGAGCTATCAGTAACACCCAGCAGTGTAACCTGTGACATAGATGCCAGGCCAGTGACACCCAGCAGTGTAACCTGTGACATAGATGCCAGGCCAGTGACACCCAGCAGTGTAACATGTGACATAGGTGCCAGGCCAGTGACAGGAAAGCGCAGAAAGCGAGTACTCAAGTGGCTTCGGAACACCTTCTGCTGCTCTTCAAAGCAGGTTGAGTAATAACCAGATTTTAAATGCTCTCGAGATTGTCTCACCCCTGTCAGCCTGCCTGATAACCTGTGAACCCGACCTCTGGACTTGTATTTGGATTCTGCCTCTGTCTCACCCTTGCCTGCCTGTTACAGTGATACCCGTGTACCAGATTCCGGACCAACTGACTACGAGCTTCATCTCTGCCGATACCTTAATCCAGTTACATCTATTAGACCAAAGAAGAACCAACAATGCTGAACATCTCCTTGGGGACCCCAGATGTCAGGCCTGGTGCAACATCTGTCCAGGCACTTATTTTCTATAAAAGGCCAAAAATGGGGACTTTGGTGTTTTCCAGACTTAGATGTCTCTTCATAGACCGTAACTGGGGTCTAATTCTCTACGAAGGAACCATGCAATGATGTTATATTACATAAATAATACTATAGATTCCCTAAATAATAAATCTGTCCTACTTGGACTGGAACTCACAGATATTCTCTGTGTTTTCTTAATAACTCTGGCAAGTATATATCATGCATGTGTATATGTATGTAGTGTGTGTGTGCTGGGTGTGTGCGTCAAAGCCCGGCGACAGGGGGGCAAAGGGGGCCCCGACAGAGGCGTAACTAGGGTATGTGGTGCCCAGGGCAAGAGGAGAAATGGCACTCCCCAACTGTGTGCGGCAAAAATGGGCATGTCCACATGCCACAAAGAGTGTGGCCACTAGAAAATGGGGGCGTGTCAACATGACATACCACAATTTCTCGTCACTCTGGGAATATTCCTTTCCATTCCAGTTTGAATCCCAAGTATGACTGAATTTTAGATTATGGAGAATGTGAAGTAGTTTGATATAGTAAGGAATCACAGGCTTTTGCTGTAGTAGCAGGTAGCTCCATTGGTAAGGTGACTGACTGCAAAGCATGAGGTGCTAAGTTTGAATCCTAGGTATGACTGTATTTTAGATTAATATGAAAATAAAGAATGTGAAGTAGCTTGATATAGCTGTAATTCACAGTCTTTGCTCGTAATAGCAGATGGCTCATTGGTAAGCTGTCTGGCTGCAAATCGTGAAGTGACAGGTTCAATTCCCACCTATGGGCTGTATTCAATTAGAAGTGAAAATTTGAGAGCTGTCAAAAAGTATCGCTGTATTCCATCCGCTCTTCGTGTACGGGGAAAGTCAATGTAATAGGAGAAAATGATTTGCCTCTGAATAGGGGGAGAAAAGAAATGCAAAGTTTTAGTTTGGGGGTGCAAAGGTGGGGAAACCACTGAGAGCCCTTGGGACAGGCCCCCAATGGACAACTGCGTAAAAAAATTCCTAAAAAAAAAACTTAAGAACACCCCAAAAATTACTTTTAATTTGGGGGCAACAAAGTGCAAATTGGGGGGACAAGTTCGCAAACTAGCAAAATAAGGTTCTGGGGGTGCACTAAGAAGGGGGTCAAGTGTTTTGGGGATTGCAGGTACATTTTTGTGGGTGTAATTTCACTTTATTTAAAAGTTAACTTTACAGACATTAAAAGATGCTTGCACCCATTTTCATGTACCCCAAATTTGACAGGACTACTTATTTTCACCAAAAAACACTGCTTTACGCTAATTAGTGGCAATTATGCGAACTTAAGTACCCCAAACAGTTTTACTAGGGCTAATCAGGCACTACTACATTGATCCCCAATGTTTCTGCAGCTTATTGGGGGGTTCAGGCTGATTTCCCCGATTCTGACACCACTTTTCGCCTATTCTGACTTCGCGTGTCTCCGTTTTTGCGTCTTTTGAAATCGAATACGGCGAATAGCGGGGGCGCGCACGATAAGTTTCCACCCTAAAATACGCGATGTAGGCGAAAAGTCCGGCAGGTGAAACTAATTGAATACCGCCCTATGACTGAAATATGAATATGACTGAAGGGAAGGAGATGTGATCAGAATCAGAGAGGAGATATCGGGACTCACAGAGCAGGAAGCTACATTGCCAAGGGATGTTTCTTCTATAACGGGACTTCCGAGCACGCTGCCCTGGCTGCTGGTGCCCCCCTCTTCCGGGCCTTGACTCCCCCTGGGCCCGAGTATCATGGACAGATAAAACGGGGCTGCAGCACGTATTAATACTTTTTAAACTGCTTGCTGCGCCTGTAGACATGAATCTTTTTTCCCAATGACAGGCTGCAGCCGTCCAGCAGAAACCCCGCACACTGACACCCTTCCTTCCCCCCAAGTAAAATACCGGCAGTCACACTGTGACACGCAGGGGGCGGTGCTAATCAGTTCTCACCCCTCCTGCTTCTCTCCTCTCCCATCGGCTTCCTCCCCTGTTATTCCCCTTAGTGCATCTGACAGTCTGCCACTACTCCCCCTCGCTGCACCCCTGCAGCACCCCCAACCTCCTCTTCTCCTCTCGTGACACCCCTGACCAGTGGCATAACTAGGGTCTTCAGAGCCCAGGGCATATTTTAGATTAGCGCCCCCCCCCCCCCCACTTGTACAAAAGTATAGTTTGCGTGCTTCTGGCGCGTGCCAAAAAAATGGGCGTGTCACATACCGGAAGGGGCGTGGCTAGTGAAAATGGGGCGTGCCAACATGAGACGCCACCCATTTCTTGTCACTCTGGGTACATTCCTTTCCATTCCATATGCACCTTACCTATATGGTGGTTTCTTACAATGTGAAACCTCTGAAGAAATACATCCTCCCTGGGACGATGACGTCTTCAGTCAGTACTTAATATTCATGTAGGTCACATCGCACAGAAGATACCTGTTTGTGTAGGAATATTAATAAGGTCATCATCATACAACAGCGGCTCAACCAGACTCGTGCCCCCTGTGTAACTTCCTTCCCCCTGCGTCTCTCAGCCACACCATCATCTCACTGCATCGTCTCTTAGCCACACCATCATCTCCCTCCCTGCATCGTCTCTCAGCACACCGTCACCTTCCCCCCTGTGCCAACTCTCAGCCACACTATCACCCACTGCATCGTCTCTCAGCACACCGTCACCTTCCCCCCTGTGTCAACTCTCAGCCACACTATCACCCACTGCATCGTCTCTCAGCACACCATCACCTTCCCCCCTGTGTCAACTCTCAGCCACACTATCACCCACTGCATCGTCTCTCAGCATACCGTCACCTTCCCCCCTGTGTCAACTCTCAGCCACACTATCACCCCCTGCATCATATTTCAGCACACCGTCACCTCCACCCCGTGCAGGGGTGCCGAAATGGGGGGGGAGCGGGTACTATTTACCCGGGCCCGGGCATGCTAGGGGGCCTGGAGCACACTAATACCCAGCACAAGTTTCTTTCTCTATAATGTTTTTTCAATGTATTAAATGATTTTATTTTTAGTATACCACCACGGGGAGGGGGGGAGTGGTCGGGGTAGGAGTGCAGCTGTCCGGTTCGGTCATATGGCAAGTCAGTGCCGTTGACAGGACTGTTCTGTACCTCCCCAGTTCCCAGTAGTACTGTGCACCTCGCCGCTGCAGAGCTACTGGGTCTCGCGAGATGATGACATCATCATCTCGCGAGTATATCTATCTTGTAGCCGGCTCCAGGTGACAGACCTGGAAGGAACAGTCAGACAGGGTGGGGCCGGCCTAGTGATCTTTCATGTGGTTCAGTCAGGTGAAGGCTTGTCTGTGCGGTGCAAGGAAAGAGCACAGTGAGTAACAAAGTCACTGTAGTGATAAACTCTATAGTGTATATACATACATCCCCAAAGTGTGTATATGCTGATTAGCCATACACCCAACACTGATATATTTACTATATATATATATATAGATTGAGCCTGTCGTTTATTTAAATTTTGTGGTCACACTTGCTAGGGCACCCTGTTTTTCAAATGTAAGACAAACTTTTTTCTTTTTCCAGGTGCTCATTAACTGATAGCCCTGGGTGCGGTCCTGTCTCTTTAAGGCAGGACCCAGTTTCATGTTTAAAATATATGCAAGCTTGAGGCCAAGATGGCAGATCAAGTTCATTTGTCTGAGAATTAGTGTAGGGACTGGCTAGATGGGAATGACCGTGAAGCGGTGGCCAGCTTAACAAATTATTGCAATATTTTGGAACCAACATTCCCTATGTTCAAAGGAGTTGCAGTTTGAAAAGCATGTGATAGCCGAGTTTGTATGATATTTTTTATGTAGATGGTGTGGTCACATACCAAGGGCACCCCAGATGGTCGAGTGCCGTGGATTGAGCCTATCGTATATATATATATATATATATATATATAGTAAATATATCAGTGTTGGGTGTATGGCTAATATAATATAATATATAATATGTGTGTGTGACTGTATATGCATAACTAGATATAGTTGTGTGTGCTACAGGTGTATATGTACTGTATGTAAATATATCTATATATCAATCAATGTTCCCCCCACGCTTAATTCCCCTACTGCCCGGCACTTTGAAATGTCCAAACATCACTCTGCACTAAAATTTCATATAGAAACATCAGCGGAACTTATTGGCCATGTCAGTGGGCAGTGTCTGCACCACTCTAAGAGACTTTTCTACTCTAAAATGAATTAAAACCTGTTTTAAGTAATGACATAAAGAAGAGCACACTATATAATCTGGACAGTGTATAGATCCCCTTCTGTAGATGTACATGGAAGTGACATGGAGTGAGGGCAGAACTGCAGTTCCATGCCCATAAAGGCCACTAAAAGCAGAAATTTGTCCACTCGCCACACTTAAGGCATAGTGGATCGCTTCGCTTGCTACAGGTTAATATTCCCCCTCTATGTCCACGTGGTTAGTAACTAATGACGTTGGACAGTAATTGATGATAACTGGGTACATCTACTGAGGGGGGAACTATCAACTGCTATATAATCTGATGCTGATGTCACTAGAGGGACCAGATCCTACAGACTTTGATTTTGAAAAAGCTGCAGACAACTGGGCCTCTAAGAAGAAGAAGAAAATAATTGAAATGCTAATCTTGAGTTTAAACCCATATATGGTCAGGATTTCAACATTTCATTATGGAGAAGGCCCCCACCCTGCTAAAAATGCAGCTTTTATGGGATTGTACCACCATCCTAATAATTAATATTTTTGTCCTAGCTGCTGGGAGGTATGTCATGCTCCTAGTAGCGGGTGATTCTCATGTGCTAGACACGCCCCCAAAGAAGTACACCCATGCCCCCAACATGCTGTGGCCACACCTCCTCCAGGGGGGGCCCGGGAAGTTGCTGTACCGGGGCCCACGATTTCTCTTGGCAGCCCTGCCCCTGTGTCAACTGTCAGCCACATTATCACCCCCTGTATCATCTCTCAGCACACCGTCACCACCACCCTTGCGTCAACACTCAGCACACCATCATCTCCCTACTGCGTCGTCTTTCAGCCACACCATCACCCACCGCGACATGTCTCAACAGACCATCACCTCCCCCAGCATCATCTCTCAGCGCACCATCACCGCCACCTCCTGTGTCATCTCTCAGACACACAATCAACTCTTCCCATGCATTGTCTCTCAGCACAAAGACACACACTGACCCAGATACACATACACACAAAACTGACACACATACACACACATGGACACACACACTGACACACACACACTGACACATATATATACACACATACACACACGCACACACTCTGACACACATATATATATATATATATATATATATACACACACACACACACACACTGACACATATACACACACTGACACACACACACACACTGACACATATACACACTGACACAAATATACACAGACTGACACATACACTGACACACTGATACACACACACACACACACACACACTGACACATATATACACACGCTGACACATACACATTATACAGACACACGCACTTATTTCACTCAAATGCACCAAGCAGCCCCCACCCCCATACCCCCTCCCCTGGCACCACAATTAACACCCCCCCGTGGCAATTTAGCCATCCACCCACCGACACATCAACCCCGAGGCAGCTTAGCCATCCAGCCGCCGACACCCCCACACGGCAGGTTAGCCATCCACCGGAACCCCCCCTAAATGTACCTCACCTGTGGGAGAGGGAGCGCCGGGGGAGGAAAACTCACTCCAAGTCCTCACCCGGCGCAGACGGCAGGCAGCTCTAGTCCAGGAAGAAAACTGCCTAGGAGGGGCTGCACACTTCCGCTGCAGCTCCCCCTACAGGCAGTACCAGGCTAGCAGGCACACTTGCCTGCTTGTTAAAAGAGAGACAGGACATGATGGTGGCAGGGAAGGGGGTGGGAGAGTGTGCGTGTGTGGGTTTGACGCCCTGGCGGCGGCGCCCCCCTCTGCAGGGCTTGCCACGGCACCCAGGGCACGAGCCCTGCTAGACCCCCCCTAGTTACGCCACTGCTTTGGAGGGCACCCAGATATCACCATTAAGGGTGGAGGAGTGCCGAGCCTGTGGCTACATATATTGGAAGTGGATGAATCTACTTACCTAAAGCTAAGGCACCATCCCTGACTTATCCAGTTTACCTGATATTTTTGACATATCGTATCTCTTACCGTGTCTTGTCTCAGCAACAAGATCATCTAGGTTTCACTAGTGTGGAATTACCTGTTGGAGATCTTTTCGCATTTTCTGACAGATGCGGAAAGTATCCTGTTCAAGAAAAATTGGTCTACTACAGTTGGAGAAGAATCTACTGATTATTATTATGCACAACTACTTAAACTAAACAAACGATAAAACGATTATTTTATGCATGGAGTGACATTGAGTGACTATTTTCGTATTAAAAATATTCCAAGGGGTTTCCGCATTAGGAATACACCAACAATAGGATGTCTAAACCCTGAATTCTGTCGCAAATGGGCGGCCATTCTTAACAAAGCCTCATTAGATCTTATACTGCTTGTGATTGAGGAGTCTGGCCGCGAATTGAATATTATTATAGATAAAATTAAGAATTTTGAAACAACTTATCTGCAGAAGATAACAGAGGACAACACCTGCGATTGGCTTTCCAAATTACAAACTGAAACTGAGAAGTACAAGAAAGACCTCATAAAATTCAAGAAGAATAAATTAAATCTAGTTAATAGGGATTACGAGGATAAGAAGGTATACTCCTGGGCCGATAATCCCACTGGAGGTAGGAAATTTCCGCAACCCAGATTTAATAGCAGATTCCCACTTGATACAGATACGTTGAGTGGAGGCCAGACGAGCGACCCAGAGTGTGCCGTACAAGCAACATGATCATAAGGGCCAAAAAAGACCCCCCTTTAGAACATTTACCAGGAGAGGAGAGCAATGCCAAAAGGCAAAAGAAAAACGGCACCAAAGAAGAAGAAATAATTTACAATCTCTCTTCAAGGATTCTCTATATGGATGAACGAAAAGTATTACAACGTGGTCTTAGTTTTGTACCTACTGTACAACATGACCCACTACAAAGCAGGATTGACTTGAATAAATTTAATAGACAATTGTGACTGAAATAATTCTTTGGAACCAGACAAGATATTCAATTTGTAGATACAGATTCTTGTCCTATAAAATTAATATCTTCCTTTGACCCCAGCTCGAGCAATGTCACCATTAAGGGATTCACCAATATCCTGGAATCCTGTATCAGTGACTGCGATAAGACCACAAGAGTACACTCCAATCTCTCTGGGAATGAGGTGACAGCTCTCAAAAACCTGGGAACTGATAAAAGTATCGTTATCCGCTCCGCTGATAAAGGGGGTGGAATTGTGATACAGAATACAAGTGACTACCAGGCTGAAGCTATGAGATAACTATCTGACATCAGTGTCTACAAGAAATTAAATAGGGACCCCACCATGGAAATTAAACAAGAACTGACGACAGTATTACAGAATGCATGCCAGAACAATCTCATTACTAAGAGTACTATTCAGGCCCTTTTGCCTACAGCTGCAAGGGTACCTGTTTTCTATACACTTCCCAAATTACATAGGGATGCCTGTAATCCACCAGGCAGACCTATTATATCTGCACATGACTCTCTGTACTACGATGTCTCAAGATATGTAGACTTTTTCTTGCAGACTTCACGGATGATTGTTGGCTTTGCACTATAGATATAGTAAGCCCATATACCAATATCCCCCCATAATAGAGGTATTCAGGCAGTGGAACAATTATTGACCAACAATCCACATTATCAGGGTCCTGACGTTTCATTCCTCTTGTCCTTATTCGAACTTACTCTGAAGAGAAATTATTTTATTTTCGATGGTTGCTTCTACCTACAGACCCTGGACTGCGCAATGGGATCTTACGCAACCCCGGGTCTATGCTAACGTATTGACGTTTAGTGTTGAAAATGAT
The DNA here is from genome assembly GCA_031769625.1 of Taudactylus pleione. Taxonomy (NCBI): domain Eukaryota; kingdom Metazoa; phylum Chordata; class Amphibia; order Anura; family Myobatrachidae; genus Taudactylus; species Taudactylus pleione. Next base: position 983,461 of record JAUIMM010000661.1, read on the forward strand.
ATTTTTTTTTAGCAATATTGAATATTCTGATTGTATTAGAGCTTACAAGCGTTATATAGATGATGTGTTTTTGATTTGGCAGGGGTCTCAAGAAAGCTTTATAGCAATGATGGAAGTGGTTAATACCATTGATCCCAACATAAAATTTACATATGATATCAGTGCAGATAAGGTGCATTTCCTTGACGTATTAGTACAGATTTCTGACGCCGGAATTACCACTTCTATTTACAAAAAACCTACAGACCGCAATAATTTACTTCTAGCCTGGAGCCACCATCCCCGAAACCTCATTAAAGGCTTGCCCTACTCCCAATTCTTTAGCGTAAATCGCATCTGTAGCAATGCTACTGATGAGAGGAAACAACTTGATCAAATGATGGATGATTTCATTGCAAGAGGTTTTCCCATTAAATTACTTAGAGAGGTGAGAGACAGAGCGTTGGCTGCTCCTAAAAAAGCTATCAATAGGATACAGAACTAACCTACTGATTCTGACAGGATAGTGGGGCAGCACAGATGGAGTAATGGTTAGCGTTACTGCCTTCGAGCACCTAGGTCATGGGTTTGATTCCCACCATGGCCGTAACTGTGAGTAGTTTGTATATTCTCCCTGTGCTTACAGGGGTTCCTCCGGTTTCCTCCCACATTACAAAAATATACTGGTAGGTTAATTGGCTCCCCACAAAATTGACCATAGTGTGTATGTGTGTGAGCATGTGATAGGGAATATAGATTGCAAGCTCCACTGGGGCAGGGACAGATGTGAATGGTAATATATTCTCTGTAAAGCGCTGCGGAATGTGTGCGCTATATAAATAACTGGTAATAAATAATAATATGGCTTTAGTGCCAGTAGCAACACCATGATAAAAACAGCCAAACGATTCTGGCCTATGATTAAAACCGATGGTACATTGCTTCTTCTAAAGAATTCCTCAATACTCCCTTGCTTTAAGCATAGTAAAAATATCCGTGACTGGTTAGTCCACACAGATATCTCAGGTTTTGGCAATAGTAGCAAATCACATTTCCTGACCAAGACACTCGGGAATTACAAGTGCTTGGGATGCACAACCTGTGGCTTCTTGGAGACAGGAGACAGTGTTGTACATCCTCATACAGGATATAGATACAGATCAGGCACAATCTAACATGCACCAGTCAGTACGTAGTATACTACATTAGATGTCCTTGTGGACATCTACAGTATATGTAGGCAAAACTACTAGACAATTTCGCTAGCGCATGGCGCTCCATAGATCCGCGATTCAACTAGCCCTTTCTGGTAAAGACAATGATCAACCAGTGGCCAGTATCTTTATTTTGTATGTTTTGACATTATTGATACTGTTTATGTATTGGTGACGGCTTTACACTACTTTGTTTACAGTGTTGCCATGGTGAGCCTGCTGCCGGACGTCGCGCTTGCTGTGTGGTGCGTAGTGATGGCATCAGGCTCAGTCTCCAGAGGACGACGGGGGGGGGAGCACTCGTGGTGTGACTGTATTTGTATTTAGGTAAGTGCATTATCTGTTTCTGTATTCATCCTGATGAAGGTCCGAATGGGCTGAAATGTTGAAGTAAACTTTGAGGTCTTTTGACCCAGTTGTTCATCTGTCGTTTACTGCGAGTGCCGCCGCTATTGTCCGCTATATATATATATATTTCCACACACATAAACACTGTACATACACACATAGCATTCACACGGCATTCATACACATACTGAAACACACATACAGACACACACGCAGTTGTGCTCCTCCCTCAGGCTCTCCCACGCTCCCTCTGGGAGGATTGTGTTGTGATTGCGGCGCGCTGCCTGGACCCTGCCGGTTCAGCTGTCAGCGCTTCCTTGTCTGGTGATATGAAAGCCAGCTGACGCGGAAGCACTGACAACTAAGCAGTAGCTGAAGTGAATCTAGCCGCAAGCAGACAGGCAGTGGCCGGGCAGCTCCAACAGTGGGTGGCCCGCGGCCGGTGCAGAGACGAGACAAGGCTGTTTCCGTCTCTGAGAAAAAAAAAAGTGACCATCAGGGGGGTTTCTGGGTGCTTAGAACACCTCCTCCCCCCCCATGCGTGCGCTACTGGGCAGAGCCTTCCCTGTCATTAATGCTAAAAATAAAACACAGAAGATACTTAGGATGACACATATTATGATGCCCAGGATGTCTTCGAGACAGGGGATTGGAACTGGGCTGTTGGAGTGGGTACAGGGAGTCCGGACTGGGCGTCTTTCAAGGTGATGTATGGACCAGCGGTGCGCCTTAGTTCAGTGTCCCCCTGAGTCTGCGACTTGGGGAGGGGATGACACCGGCTTGGATTTGTTTGGAACCTTAAGCCGGTCACCCCCTCCTCTTGAGAAACTCACATATTGCCTTTCCCATTGCTCTGTTCCTTTTGCCTCCTGATGCTGGACGCGGCTCACACTGCTGGATGTGGCTCAGGGGTCTCCACTGTCTGGCACTTCCGGGTCACGTGACCGGGCTCTGGCGGTGGTTACTTCGGCTAGTTGAAATTGATGTCCAACGGCTACAGAATGTTCTATAGGTTGTAAGCTTGCGAGCAGGGCCCTCTTACCTCTTTGTCTGTCCGTTATTACCCAGCCTTGTTTTATTTCTGTTCTATTATTGTTTTGTTCCCAATCGCAATGTGAAATATTAAATGCTCGCACTATATAAGTAAATGTTAATAAACAATAATTGTTCAGAGCCTGGCTTCATCACTAGGATTAAATTGTAAAGTGTTTTTAGAAAAACTATGTTTATTATTTAGGAAAAAGGGGCGCCGAAAAGGGTGGAGATGGTACTAATTACCCAGGCTGGATGAAGGGGTCCAGCGGGGGCCTAGGTCCGCTGTCTGCCACCCCTCCCTTACCTGTCAACTGCAGCAGCCTGTGTCTCCCCAGCCCAGCACACGCTGCTGTGTACTGGGCTGTGGTGGGACCAAGGAGGCTGCTGCTGCTGATCAGTAGCAGTAGTCTCCTCTGGCTGTGCAGGTAGTGGGGTGGGGTGGCGGGAGCAGTGCCGCAAATACTATATATAAGCTTTATTTATTTTTATAAGGAGATTTGGGGGTCTATTTACTAAGCCTTGGATGGAGATAAAGTGAATGGAGATAAAGTCCCAGCCAATCAGCTCCTAACTGCCATGCCTAATTCCATTTGGCCACGCCTCCTGAAATTACCTCCTGAAATTACTGGGGCTTGGCACGGCTCTCTACAGCCCTTATTGTAGGTGATCTAATGAATATGTATAAATATATTCCATTCAGCCTCAATATTTTTTTAACAAACCTATATAAAAGACAATATTTATTAACATTATTTTTACTAAAATAAAGTGAAAATGGGTGTTTTCACACCCTTTTCACATTATTTTAGTTTCACCTGTAGTTATTACAGGGCAATTGGAGTAGAATTTTTAAAATTCTACTCCAACCCCCAGTATCACTTATTTTTAGTAAAGCAGATCGCATTTCCCATAATTGTAATGGGAAATGTGATCTGTGTGCAAGTTACTAAAAATAAATTGTAAAAAAATACCGGGGGAAGCCCTGTGATAATAACGCCACCTGGAGGTGGCGTTATCCAGGGTCTCCCCCGGTTACCGGGCTCCCACTCTGCTCTAACGGAGAGAGCAGAGGCGGGAGCCGGTACCAGTAATCAGCTGTGTGGTCTAAGTAGACCGCAAGCTGATTACTGTAAAAAAAAGAAAAAAAAATTAAACATTTTTTTTTTCCTTACCTGAATCCAGGGACCGGTGATCGGGCCTCCGGTGATGGCTCCTCTCCGGTCAGCTGGTCTCCCACAGTGCACTGGGGCCCGGTCATCAGGTGATCGGGTCCCAGTGCAGTATGGGAGATCACCTGATCGGGAAACCCGGAGAAGATCACCGGAGGCCAGGAGGATGCAGGTAAGTGTAATGAAGGGAGGGGGGGGTCGCGGGGGTTCGCGATCGCGGGGGGCGGGGCTTTAGCGTCGGGGGCGGGGCTTAGCGTCGGTGGGGGGTAGTAGTAGCGGGTGGTCGGTCGGCGCATGCGCGGGCTCTTAGTCGCGGTATTTTTTCCGAAAAATACCGCGACTAGAGTGCGGATGGGATCCGCAAGGACAGAGCTTTATCGCAAGCTCTGTCCCTGCAAGGGATTTATAGTAATATCCTGTGATATTGCCTGAATTCGCAATGCGAATTCACTCGGTAATATCACACTACAATCCGCATTCAATATGCGGATTGTAGTAAATAGAGCCCAAGGGGGTCGATTTACTAAAGCTTCTAAAAGTGATGAGGTTACCCATTAGCAACCACTCAGATTGCAGCCATCATTTATCTGTTGCACTGTAGAAAATGATAGACAGAATTGGATTGGTTGCTACAACACCTCCACTTGTCTGTTTTAGAAGCTTTAGTAAATCTATCCAAGGGGTCATCAACTGAATGAAGGAATAGGAAGGGCTCTTTACAGTAAGGGCGATTAAGCTGTGGATTTATTTACTATAAGAGGCAATGACGCAGAACAGAAATTTATAAATGGATTGGGTGCCATTCTGTGGATACATAGCGGGTACAGGCATGTTGCATTCCCTGGGTACATCCCCCTCAGTCCTGCTTCGGCTCCTGCCTTCTCCAGTTGCACAGTCTGCAGATAATTACAGAAAACTGCACCCTCTAATCCTGGGGGCTACTGAGTACTAGGGGGGGAGAGGGGGGATACTGAGTACTAGGGAGGGAGAGGGGGGATACTGAGTACTAGGGAGGGAGAGGGGGGATACTGAGTACTAGGGGGGGAGAGGGGGGATACTGAGTACTAGGGGTGAGAGGGGGATACTGAGTACTAGGGGGGGGAGGGGGATACTGAGTACTGGGGGGAGAGGGGGGATACTGAGTACTAGGGGGGGAGAGGGGGATACTGAGTACTAGGGGGGGAGAGGGGGGATACTGAGTACTGGGGGGGAGAGGGGGGATACTGAGTACTAGGGGGGAGAGGGGGGATACTGAGTACTGGGGGGAGAGGGGGGATACTGAGTACTGGGGGGGAGAGGGGGGATACTGAGTACTAGGGGGGGAGAGGGGGGATACTGAGTACTAGGGAGGGAGAGGGGGGATACTGAGTACTAGGGAGGGAGAGGGGGCATACTGAGTACTAGGGGGGAGAGGGGGGATACTGAGTACTAGGGGGGAGAGGGGGGATACTGAGTACTGGGGGGGAGAGGGGGGATACTGAGTACTGGGGGGGAGAGGGGGGATACTGAGTCTAGGGGGGAGAGGGGGATACTGAGTACTAGGGGGGAGAGGGGGGGATACTGAGTACTAGGGGGGAGAGGGGGATACTGAGTACTAGGGGGGAGAGGGGGGATACTTGAGTACAGGTGAGCACTCTCTACTCTATGGCACTGGTAATGGTGAAGCAAGTACCCATGTAGCTTGGTTTTTGCTTGTATTTCTTAGGGTTCCTGTGTCTCAGCATCACATTTGGTATCTGTAACTATAATAAGAGGACAGTACAGACCAGGGGATAAAGAATCCAGGTAATTTAACCTATATTAGGAGTCAGAAAATGTGCCCTGTGCCAGCTCTGCCCCCCAAACATGTTATTCATAATGCCAGGGCTACAAGGACCAAGGAGTAGCTGAGCAGCCGGAGTGTCCTTAGCGGTTCTGCAGCTTCTTGCCGCTGGGTCCAGTACGAAATTGAGCATCCTAAAGACGCTCCGTTGGCCCTGTGGCAGCTTGCGGCCAGGACCATGGAGAAACTGAGTGCCTGGAGCGTCCTAAGGACCCTACAGGCAGCGGCTCTCTAGGCTGCAGGGTGCAGATCCAGGTGCTATAAAGCATCGCCCCTGACCGTCCACGTCCGCCGGTTCACAGTGGCGCCTTTCAAATGTTTGTGGTGGTGGTGAGGGGTGGGTGGCGAGCCGCCCCCTTGCCCCCCCTTGTTCCTGCCTCTACGTATGCGTTTATACCCATTTGTGTCCCTTCTTGCAGCTTCCTGTATTTGCATGGTGCACTTTATTTAGACAATGTGTGCTCCATTTCACAGATTGGAAGCATGTCACTTCACTTGTAAAAGTCCATTCATTATTGTATATATGCATTTTATTGTATCCTATTTATTCTGATGGCTTATTCAGGATAATGGCTCATTCATTTCAGTTGGGTTTTGTTCTAAATGTAAAAGCCCCTATAAACTGGGACATACAGTCATCTATACACACTAGTAGTACAGGGTCTTACTAATACCTGCTGCTGCCATACTGAAGACTACAGACACCTGGAAACATAGAGGACCGGTCACCCATACTAGTAGTACAGCTTCTTACTAATACCTGCAGCTACCATGTTGGAGACCACAGACACCTGGACACATAGAGGACCAGTCACCCATACTAGTAGTACAGCTTCTTACTAATACCTGCAGCTACCATATTGGAGACCACAGACACCTGAACACATAGAGGACCAGTCACCCATACTAGTAGTACAGCTTCTTACTAATACCACAGACACCTGGACACATAGAGGACCAGTCACCCATACTAGTAGTACAGCTTCTTACTAATACCTGCAGCTACCATATTGGAACCACAGATGCTAGAACACATACAGGACCGGTCACCCATGCACACCAATAGCACAGCTTAGTGCTAAGACCTGCAGTCGCCTTGCTGTAGTTTAATATATTATTACTGCGATCAAAAACTTGGCTTCTGCTATATTTTCTGCATACAAAGAACATATATAATACATATGACAAAAACAAGTTTTTCCATAAATAGAAATGACAATTTCGCTGTATGGATATTTACAAGTTATGGATATAATTGTATTGTAATGTCCTTTGTGTCGTCCATATGATTTTGATCATTATTGTTCCAGTTAATGATGATGTTTATGGTCTTTTACTGTTTGGATGATGAAGTTTATGGTCTGTTAGTGTTTGCATGTTTGGGTTTATGATCCATTGCTGTTTCAATAATGGGGTTAGATCTGTTATGTGTTTGGATGATTACTATTAACTTTTATTATTATGGCGCACATAGTTTCTCGGCACTGTATACGGTGTAGACATAAAAACACATATCAGAACTACAGAACAAGAGTACGATACACAACTGATACTGTTTCTATAATGGAGTTTACTATCCAATACTGTTGAGTAGATAGCGAGATCACTGGTCTCTTACATTGTGGATCGTTCATGGTCCCTTACTGTTGATTGGATGATTGTGATTATGGTGCATTGCTCTTGATTGGTTGATGAGACTTTGTGTTCCGTCATTGTCTATTGGATGATGTTTCTGCTGGCTCTCCCCCTGCCTGTTGGTTGCAGGATGAGATTTCTGGCCATGTTCTTCGCGACCTCCGCTGTGAATGTTGTGATCATGATTCTCAGCAGAGTTTTGGGTCTTTCTGTGAGGCGAGTCTTGTTCAGTTTTCACATCCATGGAATTATTGACAGTGGCAGTTTTCTGTTAAGAGAGATGTAAAAAAAAAAAAAACATTTTATTAATACATTGTGGAACGGGACTTGCTATGTAACAGCTTACCGCCGCATACAGTTACGATTGGGCGCCAAAAGGTAGAAGTACGTGGTTCAAAATAGGGATCATTGATCCCTGCACCAAGTCTGACCGTTCAAATACCTAAATCTTATATATAATAATCTGCAACAATTAAAGCTTCCAAATGTGGCTAGAATCATGAATATGTGTAGAATATATTTTAATGGCCAATATGTTATTGTAGTTCCAATCATAGATGCTGCAGGTGAATTGATTTGCACCAACGACATTTATCAGTGACCTGAGGGAAGCAAAGAAGAAATATTTGGAGCAGACGTCCAGGAAGTATTATTTGTTGGAACACATCTCCAAATACCCGTCTAATGGGCACTGCCGAGGGTCAGGGGGGAAGTGATCTAGTATGTGCAGTTTTGTAGTTATTCCAGAAATATTAAATACTAGTGATTTGTATTTTAGATATTATAGACCATAAAGTGAATTTGTCACGCAGAGTCAGCGGAGGCGCCATACTGATCCAGTGTTTATGAAATGGCCATGATTCCACTAGTTAGTAATTTATGTTGGAAGGACCTCGCTGCTGCGATGCCTCCCTCCAGCATCTGACAGGACTGGGATGGTGGTCACTGGGACCTGCTGGAGCTCAGTCAGACAGGCCAAACCTTTGACATGCACTACTGTGCATGCACGGCATTACCATGCCTCTTTACTCCCTGGCGTTCCATGAGGACAGACGGACTCAGGAGACTCTCACAGCATAGAGCCACCCAAATCCACATAGCCGGACCTCAAGTATACTATACCACCACCGTTACAGTACAGGGCATCACCACAACCATCCGCCAGTGTATTAGTCACTTTCATGCCTGGCGCACTACAAGGCCCAGCAACACCCGGAGCTCCAGACTGCCTATATATGTAACCTGCACACCGTTATTACACCTGTGAGATCCCTGTGTCATTTGCTACTTGTTGCTCTACCTGATCCAATACATTTAGGAACTGGTTAAGCTGTACCACGTGCGGACTAAACATCACTAGCACCCACATCTGTGTTACATATGTAACACCACATGCATTTTGGCCAAGAACATTATACTCTGGTTTAACTATTGTCTGGAGGACTATTGCTCCCAGTATAATCTGTGCACATTATAGTGACAGTCTACACTGCTATCAGGTCATACCCAGCCTGCTGTCACCCCGATACTCTGCTATCAAGTCATACCCAGCCTGCTGTCACGCCGATACTCTGCTATCAAGTCATACCCAGCCGCTATCACCCCGATACTCTGCTATCAGGTCATACCCAGTCTGCTGTCACCCCAATACTCTGCTGTCAGGTCATACCCAGCCTGCTATCACCCCGATACTCTGCTTTCAGGTCATACCCAGCCTGCTGTCACCCCAATACTCTGCTATCAGGTCATACCCAGCCTGCTGTCACCCCGATACTCTGCTATCAGGTCGTACCCAGCCTGCTGTCACCCCGATACTCTGCTATCAGGTCATACCCAGCCTGCTGTCACCCCGATACTCTGCTATCAGGTCATACCCAGCCTGCTTTCACCCAAACACTCTGCTATCAGGTCATACCCAGCCTGCTGTCACCCCGATACTCTCCTATCAGGTCATAACCAGCCTGCTGTCACCCCGATACTCTGCTATCAGGTCATACCCAGCCTGCTGTCACATCAATACTCTGCTATCAGGTCATACCCAGCCTGCTGTCACCCCGATACTCTGCTATCAAGTCATACCCAGCCTGCTGTCACCCCGATACTCTGCTATCAAGTCATACCCAGCCGCTGTCACCCCGATACTCTGCTATCAGGTCATACCCAGTCTGCTGTCACCCCAATACTCTGCTGTCAGGTCATACCCAGCCTGCTATCACCCCGATACTCTGCTTTCAGGTCATACCCAGCCTGCTGTCACCCCGATACTCTGCTATCAGGTCATACCCAGCCTGCTGTCACCCCGATACTCTGCTATCAGGTCGTACCCAGCCTGCTGTCACCCCGATACTCTGCTATCAGGTCGTACCCAGCCTGCTGTCATATCAATACTCTGCTATCAGGTCGTACCCAGCCTGCTGTCATATCAATACTCTGCTATCAGGTCGTACCCAGCCTGCTTTCACCCAAATACTCTGCTATCAGGTCATACCCAGCCTGCTGTCACCCCGATACTCTGCTATCAGGTCGTACCCAGCCTGCTGTCATATCAATACTCTGCTATCAGGTCGTACCCAGCCTGCTGTCATATCAATACTCTGCTATCAGGTCATACCCTGCCTGCTTTCACCCAAATACTCTGCTATCAGGTCATACCCAGCCTGCTGTCACCCCGATACTCTGCTATCAGGTCATACCCAGCCTGCTTTCACCCAAATACTCTGCTATCAGGTCATACCCAGCCTGCTGTCACCCCGATACTCTGCTATCAGGTCATACCCAGCCTGCTGTCACCCCGATACTCTGCTATCAGGTCATACCCAGCCTGCTGTCATATCAATACTCTGCTATCAGGTCGTACCCAGCCTGCTTTCACCCCGATACTCTGCTATCAGGTCATACCCAGCCTGCTGTCGTATCAGTACTCTGCTATCAGGTCATACCCAGCCTGCTTTCACCCAAATACTCTGCTATCAAGTCATACCAAGCCGCTGTCACCCCGATACTCTGCTATCAGGTCATACCCAGTCTGCTGTCACCCCAATACTCTGCTATCAGGTCATACCCAGCCTGCTATCACCCCGATACTCTGCTTTCAGGTCATACCCAGCCTGCTGTCACCCCGATACTCTGCTATCAGGTCGTACCCAGCCTGCTGTCATATCAATACTCTGCTATCAGGTCATACCCAGCCTGCTGTCACCCCGATACTCTGCTATCAGATCATACCCGGTCAGCTGTCACCCCGATACTCTGCTATCAGGTCATACCCAGCCGCTGTCACCCCGATACTCTGCTATCAGGTCATACCCAGCCTGCTGTCACCCCGATTTTCTGCAATCAGGGTTACACCAGGAGAGAACAGTAGTATATGTGACTGGGTTACACCAGGAGAGGACAGTAGTATATGTGCCTGGGTTACACCAGGAGAGAACAGTAGTATATGTGCCTGGATTATTCCAGGAGAGAACAGTAGTATATGTGCCTGGGTTACACCAGGAGAGAACAGTAGTATATGTGCCTGGGTTACACCAGGAAATAACAGTAGTATATATGCCTGGGTTACACCAGGAAATAACAGTAATATATGTGCCTGGGTTACACCAGGAGAGAACAGTAGTATATGTGCCTGGGTTACACCAGGAGAGAACAGTAGTATATGTGCCTGGGTTACACCAGGAGAGAACAGTAGTATATGTGCCTGGGTTACACCAGGAGAGAACAGTAGTATATGTGCCTGGGTTACACCAGGAGAGAACAGTAGTATATGTGCCTGGGTTACACCAGGAGAGAACAGTAGTATATGTGCCTGGGTTACACCAGGAGAGAACAGTAGTATATGTGCCTGGGTTACACCAGGAGAGAACAGTAGTATATGTGCCTGGGTTACACCAGGAGAGAACAGTAGTATATGTGCCTGGGTTACACCAGGAGAGAACAGTAGTATATGTGCCTGGGTTACATAAGGAGAGAACAGTAGTATATGTGCCTGGGTTACACCAGGAGAGAACAGTAGTATATGTGCCTGGGTTACACCAGGAGAGAACAGTAGTATATGTGCCTGGGTTACACAAGGAGAGAACAGTAGTATATGTGCCTGGGTTACACAAGGAGAGAACAGTAGTATATGTGCCTGGGTTACATAAGGAGAGAACAGTAGTATATGTGCCTGGGTTACACAAGGAGAGAACAGTAGTATATGTGCCTGGGTTACACCAGGAGAGAACAGTAGTATATGTGCCTGGGTTACACAAGGAGAGAACAGTAGTATATGTGCCTGGGTTACATAAGGAGAGAACAGTAGTATATGTGCCTGGGTTACACCAGGAGAGAACAGTAGTATATGTGCCTGGGTTACATAAGGAGAGAACAGTAGTATATGTGCCTGGGTTACACCAGGAGAGAACAGTAGTATATGTGCCTGGGTTACACCAGGAGAGAACAGTAGTATATGTGCCTGGGTTACATAAGGAGAGAACAGTAGTATATGTGCCTGGGTTACATAAGGAGAGAACAGTAGTATATGTGCCTGGGTTACATAAGGAGAGAACAGTAGTATATGTGCCTGGGTTACATAAGGAGAGAACAGTAGTATATGTGCCTGGGTTACACCAGGAGAGAACAGTAGTATATGTGCCTGGGTTACATAAGGAGAGAACAGTAGTATATGTGCCTGGGTTACACAAGGAGAGAACAGTAGTATATGTGCCTGGGTTACATAAGGAGAGAACAGTAGTATATGTGCCTGGGTTACACCAGGAGAGAACAGTAGTATATGTGCCTGGGTTACACCAGGAGAGAACAGTAGTATATGTGCCCGGGTTACACCAGGAGAGAACAGTAGTATATGTGCCCGGGTTACACCAGGAGAGAACAGTAGTATATGTGCCTGGGTTACACCAGGAGAGAACAGTAGTATATGTGCCTGGGTTATACCAGGAGAGAACAGTAGTATATGTGCCCGGGTTACACCAGGAGAGAACAGTAGTATATGTGCCCGGGTTACACCAGGAGAGAACAGTAGTATATGTGCCTGGGTTACACCAGGAGAGAACAGTAGTATATGTGCCTGGGTTACACCAGGAGAGAACAGTAGTATATGTGCCTGGGTTACATAAGGAGAGAACAGTAGTATATGTGCCTGGGTTACATAAGGAGAGAACAGTAGTATATGTGCCTGGGTTACACCAGGAGAAAATACTGTATACAGCTGGTTTATTCCAGGAGAGAACAGTTGTACTATGCACAGTGATAATCTCACAAGATTTTGTGTATATTTAACTTATATTATCTTACTGATAACAAGTAATATACTGTTACATATACTGCTACCGTTGCGTTATTGGTGATGTTTGCGTAAAAGCTGCAATTTTGACACGAGTCTTCATAATAAGTGTGGTGAATGGCGGCATGTACATAAGGAAAATGGAGGATACTGTGAGGTAGTCGGATATGAAAGGTGAGACGTCCACATCTGTAAAGAATAAATAAATATAAATCACTTGTATCCATTCAGGCAATTGTGTTATAATCAGGGCTTTGAAACAGGAGGTACTGTAAATAGGACGCTGCCCGAATTAGCTTGTAAACTCAGAACCTTTTTCCAGTCTACGGGTCTGTTGACCAGAGTTTTATTAGAAATAGAAATGCATCAGAGGTAATGTAAGAGAATATTGGGGGGGTGTGAGCCCCGAGAATGTGCAATGACCCCTTTCCCTCTATATTTTCCATAGTGTCTGTGCTGTTTCTGCTTATTATTATGTGAGTGATGTGTATAGAAGCACAATGGCATCTAACACAGGGGCCCATTTATCATTCTATATTTGAGATATAATCCCCGAAAACACCCATTTTCGGGGATTAACCACAAATACTTAGTTTCCCCTGGATGTATTAAGGAGGGACCGGAGCAGGTATCGCTGATACCTGCTGTGTTCCATCCATTCCCGCAGGCTGCCGCCTCCCCCATTGGTTTCTATGGGGGATGTGATGCTGCCAAATTTATCAAAATCCGGAATGCAATGCATTCCCTATATTGGCCCCAGCAGCTAACGCCATCTGAAGATGTGCTACACTGCGCATAATTAGCTGGTGGAGGGTTCCCTCCCCGGTAATGGCGGCCGTGCATGTGCCCGCGTTCCTGCCTGTGCCGGATGATACATCCGGGCGCAATGGTCGCATATTGCAATGCGATTATGGGCGGTAATGTCATGTCCAGATCGCATTGCAATAGCGATCAGTAATAAATGGGGGCCATTTAGGGTGGTACAATCCGACAATGGATAAAAATTCATGTACAAATATGCCGATGTGGGGTACTCTGGTACTTTTGGTGGCCGGTGTCTTTTAGAATTGCCTGGAACAGCCCAATCACCAAATATTTCCCACCATAGGCAGGGTTGGACTGGCCCACAGGGGGACAGGGGAAATCCTCGGTGGGCCCCACTGCCTGTGGGCCCACCCCCCGCCCTCCTCTAGGTGTCAGGTTCCAGACCTCAAATTATAGATTGTTACTGTATTAGATGGTCAGTTACTTGGTAGCATGGGGGCTTGGTTCCCTTCTATAGAAACTACACCAAGATTTGTCCATTGGTTAACCAAGCATCTGTGGTTGCTGGCCACACCCCTCTGGTGGATGACCACACCCTTTAAACGTGGGCCCCTACCACTGCAATCTCCTGGTGGGCCCTTTATGTCCCAGTCCGACACTGACCATAGGGATCCCACATAGGATTAGATGCACATCCTGATAGCTGCTGCCACCTACCTATCATAGATCAGGAAATCGTCCTTGTTTCCATTAAGAATATCCCATACATCGTCCTGCTTCGGCAATTGCTGGTACACCGGCACGCCCTCTGGAGCCCGTCTCTTCAACTCTGCGAACATCAGCTTTGAAAAAGAACTCTGGTCGTTTACAATCATATAACTGATGTTTGTGAGTCCCTGGCTGGTCAGCTTGTCCTGCAGGGGCCCCATGCTAGAAGACAGGGGAATGGTTTACAATCGTGTTATTGATGCAGCAACATAAACAGTGTCTGAATAGGAGTCCGGGCTTCGACCCTGATTCAGAGCCGGACGCTCTGACCAGAGCGCTCGCTCTGAATCAGGGCCGTCCTATTTAAATGTGGAGCGGCCTTTTGGACGCTCGCATAGCTGTGGGTTACCACCCACAGCTTATGCAAGCGTCCATGATGATGGTCGCAATGGTCAAGACCATCGCGACCATCGGGCTTGCGACGAGACCTTCTCGTGGCTGCAAGCCCTGGAGTGATTTTGGCTCTATCAGAGCCAAAATCACTCCCACTGACATCACTAGTGATGTCAGTGGGGCCGGCCCCAGACGGTAGGCGTTCCCATGGGAACGTGTCCGTCTGGCAGCCACGCCCCCGGCACGCCCACCAAAGGTCAGTGGTCAGTCACCATCGTCAGTGGTCAGTCACCATCGACAGCACGCCCCCTTTGGTGCGAGACCCGGAGCAACAGCTTGTGCTGTCGCTGTCCGGGTCTTGCGCATGCGCACGACGGAGCTCCCTCCGTTGTGCGCATGCGCATTGGGGTAACATCGACCCGCTTGCGAGCGTCCTGTGCTCGCGAGCGGGTCTGAATGAGACCCTTAATCCCATGTAATGTACACTGACCGGCTCTGATTTACGTGTACGCCAGTTACAATCTGGATTTTAGTACTAGTCCAGTCACTTACATTAGGCCATCATTTCTGTCCCCTGATCTTAGCCAGGTGGAAAAATGGTGATGACCGTATCAGAAAGTGCAAATTCAGCAGGCTGACTGATTATGATTGATATCTGCATTCAGTAAATATGTTTAAAATAATGTAGCATGAAATTGTATTTAGCTAACGTAAACACTGAGCAGTTTCATACTGTCATTGTTGGACTTTATTTACAAAGACTCGTTCAGCGCAAAACACTTTGGTGCTGGTGCAGAGTTAACCGCAAGGCGACTGTAATTCCTCCCGCAACGCGTTTGCCGAATCATAGGAGCCAGCTCTGTGGGTGCTCAGGCACCCCGAATGTTTGTGCTGCCCATAGTCAGTTCTATGAATGGCCTGTTTGAGTCGGGCTGGGTACGGGATGCAGACGCTCGGAAACCCAGTGGTCAGAATCCCGACGCCGGCATCCCAACAGGGTTAGGGTACCGACACTTGTTGGTAAGTATCCTAACCCTACCCCTAACCCTCCATCTCCGCACCCTAAATCTAATCTCCTTCCATTAGTGCCTAACCCTAACCCACCACCTAGTGCCTAACCCTCCCTCTAGCCCCACTACTCACATTTGGGATGCCAGCACCGGGATCCTGACTGGTGTCGGGATTCCGGCGTCGGCATTATGAGCGCCTGCATCCTGGCAGTCGAGATTTCAACTACCTCCCGTTTGAGTCATATAGTGGATGAAATGTGAACACTCCCAATAAGTTTAAAAAGTTGTCCCCCATTCATGGAACTAAGACCCTGATTCAGAGCCAGACGCTGTGACAGAGCGCTTGCTCTGAATCAGGGCGTCTTTTTTTTTTTTTCATGGAGCGGCCTCCGGGCCGCTCGCATTGCTGTGGGTTGCCACCCACAGCTAATGCGAGCGGCCAGGATGATGGTCGCGATAACCATCGGGCTTGCGACGAGACACTTGTGATGTCAGTGGGGCCGACCCCAAACGGTAGGCGTTCTCATGGGAACGCCTCCGTCTGGCCAGCCACCCCCCCGGCCCGCCCACCAAAGGGGGCGTGCTGTCACTCAACATCGACAGCATGCCCCCTTTGATTCGAGACCCGGAGCGACGGATTGCATAGTGCTCGCGAGCAGGTCTGAATCAGGCTCTTGGTCCCAGCATCTGATGGACATTTGCACTAAATCGGTGGGGTTATAAGGAAAGATTTTATTTTGTTACTTTCATGTATGTTCCTGAAGACGGGGAGCATGTAGCCCCGAAACGTTGAACAAATAAATGAAGCATTCTTTTACAAGACGCGGAGTGTAGTGTGGTGCATTACAGCTTTACACGGCTCTATACTAGATAAGTGCACAATTTTCTTACACTGGCACTAGGGCAGCTGTATGCATTAAAGCAGGAGTGCCAACCTCTGTTGCATTAAATAAATATATATATATATATATATATATACACACACACACGCACACGCGCGTATGTTAAGGGTAGAAGGCGCCCGTGTGCAGTCTCCGTGCAGGCTCCCTCCTCTCTATCCGGCGGCCAGCAGCGCACTGAGTGCAGCAGTAAACATTAGTGCTGTGGCACAGCAGGTCACAGGATGAAGGGCGCAGCAGTCATTTTCCCGGCTATTTCCCTACTGCGCATGCGCAAAATGTTGGTAAAGTGGCCACCGCGCCATATTGCGGGTGATTTGTACAGCGCTGCTACCGCCAATGCAGGACTCCGGAAAGGTAAGAATTGAATAAATGGGTGCTATGTGGGCCCCCGTGGACAAATTGACCTGTGTGCACCCATTATAGATACGACCCTATATAATATATATAATATTCGGTACTCACACCACAGTTGCCATCCTCAACGTAACAGCAGGGTTCCCCTAAGGGGAAGAAGGCGGCACTCAAAGTCTTCTTAAAAGGTAAACTTTATTTCTATATGTCGGGCGTCACAGCCTGAATATATATATATATATATTGTATTCCCTAATCAAAAAACACGGCACCTCCAATGAGGTTATGGTGGTGCTGCCCTTTCTCTAATTAGAGCCTCCCTGAAATCAGCCTGTAGCTAAGGGAAGAGTATGGCTGCGCCCTTGTGGTCTGAACAAAGTATTTCTCCCATGTTTAGATGGCTCTGAGTTATTCTGTTGTGTCACTGTTGTAAATCTGTTACTCAGTTACCTGATGGCACCTGGCACCCAAAAGACAGAAGTGGTTGTCTGTTATGGGCTGAGGACCTGGCAAGTGGCTACTAAGCACCGAATATCTGCATTATTCAGAAGACGATAAACTTGGCTTATTTTTTCATGTAATTATCAAACATAAACAATTGGTACAACTTCATGTTGGATGGTTGGTTAGTGCCCAGTTCCCAGTCAGAACTGTGGCATAGAGGTTTTCAAGCAGACTGGCATAGGTCTGCAGAATGGTAATTTCTAATGGCGCGTATCCACTACACGAGAGTGGAACGACTGCACGATTACAACATTGTAATCGTTCTTCATCTTGTGCAGTGAATAATGTGCCCACACTGAACGATATGTCGTTCAGTGCAGGCAAAAAGAAAAAAAACATTCAAGCATGTGATTCACTATAGAGGAGCACGATGTTTGCCAGTGGTACAGAAAACTGATTATCAGTTTCACATAGGGATCTTGCTCTCACGTAGAAGAACACACAGATCACACAGATCATCCACACACACACATGTTCCGTCATCAGTTCCCCAATTATATCTACATTCACCGTATCATCCTGGTGACATTGTGTATTTGGTGCAACTGTTGGTTTTGGGTGTAGACTGGGAGACTAATGCTGGGTACACACGGGACGATATGTTCAGCAAACGATAACGCTGAACAATCTACCTTGAAATTCCTGGTGTGGTGGATGAACGATATTGTTCATCCACACGCCAACGATGAAAGACCAACGATCGTTATCCCATATAGAAAATGAACGATATTGTCTAGATTGGCCTGCGTGCATGCCCGATGGACAATATCGTTATCGTCCAGCTAAAACATTGGTCGTTCTTTGCATACAAACGGAACAATATGAATGATATATCGTTGAACGATATCGTTATCGTTCATATCGTAATGATATATCATTCCGTGTGTATGCACCTTTAGAGAAAGAAAACAGTAAAGCTGGGTACACACTAAACGATGTGTGTGTCCAGCGATGTCGCCGACGACCCCAGCACCGACGGACCGACATATCGCATAGCTCTGCATGGGATCATCAGCCGCATCGCTTGATTTTACATGCTGCACATAAGATCAGGCAATGAGGCTGACGACCCCAGGGGAGCGCGCACTACACGATGTACTGCATACACACTACACATTTTTAACGATTAGTTGTTCCGATGTGTTGGAATCAGCCAAATTGCTATATACAGTCAGGTCCATAAATATTGGGACATTGACAGAATTTTCAGATTTTGGCCTCTATTCACCACCACATTGGTTTTGAAATGAAACAAACAAGATGTGCTTTAACTGCAGACTTTCAGATTTAATTTGAGGGTAATTACTTCCAAATCGGGTGAACGGTGAAGGAATTACAACAGTTTCAATTTGTGCCTCCCACTTTTTAAGGGACCAAAAGTAATGGGACTATCAACTCAAAAGCTATTTCATGGACAGGTGTGAGCTATTCCCTCGTTATTTCATTATCAATTAAGCAGGTAAAAGGTCTGGAGTTGATTCTAGGTGTGACATTTGCATTTGGAATCAGTTGCTATCAACTCTCAATATGAGATCCAAAGAGCTGTCACTATCAGTGAAGCAAGCCATCATTAGGCTGAAAAATCAAAACAAACCCATCAGAGAGATAGCAAAAACATTAGGTGTGGCCAAATCAACTGTTTGGAACATTCTTAAAAAGAAAGAACGCACCGGAGAGCTCAGCAACACCAAAAGACCAGGAAGACCACGGAAAACAACTGTGGTGGATGACAAAAGAATTATTTCCCTGGTGAAGAAAAACCCCTTCCAACAGTTGGCCAAATCAAGAACACTCTCCAGGAGGTAGATGTATATGTGTCAAAGTCAACAATCAAGAGAAGACTTCACAAGAGTGAATATAGGGGGTTCAGCACAAGATGCAAACCATTGGTGAGCCACAAAAACAGGAAGACCAGATTAGAATTTGCCAAACAACATCTAAAAAAGCCATTACAGTTCTGGAACAACATCCTATGGACAGATGAGACAAAGATCAACTTGTATCAGAGTGATGGGAAGAGAAGGAAAGGAACTGCTCATGATCCAAAACATACCACCTCATCAGTGAAGCATGGTGGTGGTAGTGTCATGGCGTGGGCATGTATGGCTGCCAATGGAACTGGTTCCCTTGTATTTATTGATGATGTGACTGCTGACAAAAGCAGCAGAATTAATTCTGAAGTGTTTTGGGCAATATTATATGCTCATATTCAGTCAAATACTTCAGAACTCATTGGACGTCGCTTCACAGTGCAGATGGACAATGACCCGAAGCATACTGCAAAAGCAAACAAAGAGTTTTTTAAGGCTACAAAGTGGAATGTTATACAATGGCCAAGTCAATCCCCTGACCTGAATCCGATTGAGCATGCATTTCACTTGATGAAGACAAAACTGAAGGGAAAATGCCCCAAGAACAAGCAGGAACTGAAGACATTTGCAGTAGAGGCCTGGCAGAGCATCACCAGGGATGAAACCCAGCGTCTGGTGATGTCTATGCGTTCAAGACTTCAGGCTGTAATTGCCTGCAAAGGATTTGCAACAAAGTATTAAAAAGTGAAAGCTAGATTTAGGATTGTTTAGTTTGTCCCATCACTTTTGGCCCCTTAAAAAGTGGGAGGCACATATAGAAACCGTTGTAAATTCTACACCGTTCACCTGATTTGGATGTAATTACCCTCAAATTAAATCTGAAAGTCTGCAGTTAAATCACATCTTGTTTGTTTCATTTCAAAGCCATTGTGGTGGTGAATAAAGGCCAAAATATGAAAATTCTGTCAATGGCCCTCATTCAGAGCCGTACGCTCTGAGCAGAGCGCACGCTCTGAATGAGGGCCGGGCTCCATTTTCATGGACCGTCCTCCTGGATGCTCGTATAGCTGTGGGTCACCACCCACAGGTCTATACGAGCGTGCATTGTGATGGCCGCGATGGTCGAGACCATCGCGACCATCGAATTTGTGAGCCGGAGCCTGCGGTTGAGGTTTTCAACCGCAAGCTCCGGAGTGATTTTGGCTCTATCAGAGCCAAAATCACTCCCACTGACATCACTAGTGATGTCAGTGGGCCGGCTTCTGACGGGAGGCGTTCCCGTGGGAACGCCCCCGTCAGGGAGGCACGCCCCCGGCACGCCCACCAAAGGGGGCGTGCTGTCAATCAACATTGACAGCACGCCCCCTTTGATCGGACACAACGATCGAAGGACTTTCCTTCGCTCGTCGCGTCTGGCGCATGCGCACGACGGAGCTCCCTCCATCGTGCGCATGCTCAGTCCATAACATCGACCCACTTGCGAGCGGACAGCCGCTCGCGAGTGGGTCTGAATCAGGCCCAATGTCCCAATATTTATGGACCTGACTGTATATCATGTAGTGTGTAGGAGCCTTTACACATAGTGGTTATATTTGCAGAATCGACCCTCTAGGAGTGTATGTGCTTGGTCTGACCAGCCATCCTCCAACCACTTTGCCCCTCAAATTTTCTAAGCATCAATTTTGCGATTTTCCTTTGATTTTGCAACGCTCAGACAGAGGTGTATTTAGGGATCCTAGCGCCCATGGCAAGGTAATGGACTGGCGCCCCCCTCCCCCCATAATTTCAGGAAGTCCCCCCCAGTAGTAGTCCCCTTATGCAGTGCCCCCAGTAGTAGAAACCCTGTGCAATGCCCCCAGTAGTAGTCCCCCTTATGCATTGCCCCCAGTAATAGTCCTCCTTAAGCATTGCCCCAGTAGTAGTCCACCTATACAGTGCCCCCAGCAGCAGCCATCCCACCCCATAATGTGCCCCCAGTAGTAGTCCACCTTATGCATTGCCCCCAGTAGTAGGCCCCCAATACAGTGCCCCCAGTAGTAGTTCCCCCTATACAGTGCCCCCAGTAGCGGCCATCCCACCCCATAATGTGCCCCCAGTAGTAGTCCCCCTATGCAGTGCCCCCAGTAGTAGTCCCCCTTATGCATTGCCCCCAGTAATAGTCCTCCTTATGCATTGCCCCAGTAGTAGTCCTCCTATACAGTGCCCCCAGCAGCAGCCATCCCACCCCATAATGTGCCCCCAGTAGTAGTCCTCCTTATGCATTGCCCCCAGTAGAAGGCTCCCAATACAGTGCCCCCAGTAGTAGTTCCCCCTATACAGTGCCCCCAGTAGCGGCCATCCCACCCCATAATGTGCCCCCAGTAGCAGCCCCCACAATACAGTGCCCCCAGTAGCGTTACGGTCCATCCCCCCCATAACGTGCCCCCAGTAGCGGCCCCCACAATACAGTGCCCCCAGTAGCATCCATCCCACCCCATAATGTGCCCCCAGTAGCGGCAACCCCCTATACAGTGCACCCTAGTAGCCACACTCACCCAAAGTGCTGTGCCAGAAAAAAAAGCAACTTATCGCTCCTGCCGACGACTGCCACTGTACACCATACTTGCCGACATTTCGGCAGGGGAATCCGGGAGGGGGCTGGCAGGTCCGTCCAGCAGGGAGGATGGGGGCGGGTCAAATAGGCAGGGGGCATTATAAGGCAGGGGGCGGGGCTATGATGACGCGATTCAGCGCGAATCGCGTCATCACACCCCCGCACCACCCAATTTTGCAGCTGGCGCGGGGGTTAGCGGGGCTTTCCGGGGGACTTGCCTAGACTTGCGGGGTGTCGGGAGCGGCACCCGATTTTCGGGAGGCTCCTGACAGTCCCGGGAGAGTAGGCAAGTATGCTGTACACTCCTCCGGGCCCGCTCTCGCTCTGCACTGTGGGATGGGAGAGACATCATGACGTCTCTCCCATCACCCGCTGCGGGGGGAGCCGGAAGGCGGAGCTCATGAGTGAGCTCCAGCCGGCTCCCTCCGTGGACGCAGCAGCCAATGAGAGTCTGTCTGGCCAGCCAGTGCCCCTGATGAGTGCCTATGGGTAGATACGCCCCTGCGCTCAGATTTACTAAAGACAAATCCAACGGAAAATTGCAAAAAAACAAGTCTTTAGACCAGTGTTGGCTAACCTTGACACTCCAGCTGTTGTGGAACTATATATCCCAGCATGCCCTGCCACAGTTTTAGCATGCCCTAATAGCAAAACTGTAGCAGTGCATGCTGGGTTATGTAGTTCCATAACAGCTGGAGTATCAAGGTTAGCCAACACTGCTTTAGACAGCAATAGACCATCAGCCTAAACATCGATTATTTTACATAGACAACAATAGAAACCCCGGATTTACTAACCATTGGGTTTGTTAACCTGATATAACCTGCAGAAACATTGTAGGCGAGTACTAAAAAAATAGACCTGCCTGTGGTAAGCGTGTTTGGCTAAAGCACTGCTCTGATCAATATGTTCTGTGCAGGATTTGTTATGTTGAAAAGTCAACAAATGGTTAAATGAAAAAAAAAAATTGTGTTGCCGGCCCCTCCCCATAAATCTATAACCAGCCCCGGACCTTTCAGCCTGGGCTGGTATTAGAAATTTGTGAGAGGGGGGATCCCCTTATTTTCCAATAACCAGCACCAGGCTGAACCAGCCAGGGGGATAAAGCTACGAGGGCTGATAGTAATGAGACTAATTTTATGATTCAGAATCCGATGACTCCACATTTTTGTTTTTCAAAGCAGCGTCCTTCACATTCAATACATTTTTTGCAGCGTTTCAACAACGATTCGCAGACGTGCAGGAGACGGTTCTGTGACATCACTGTCAGTGTTGCAGCTGTGACATTTTTCACTTCATCATCTGATGAGAACTTCTTTCTGCTCAGTTGTTTTTCAGGGTTGGGATTGCCCAGAAATCACAGGGTGCTAAGTGCCTGATTCAGAGCCGCTCGTAAGCGGCCGCTCGTTCGTTCCGAGCGATGTTTGCCCAACTGCGCATGCGTGCGGATCGTAATATGCATGCGCGAACCAGTCAGTGCGGCCGAAAATCGTTTGTTCGCTAAATAGCGAATGCCTGCTATTTTGAGTGACAGGAGGAGGCGTATGTGGGTGGTAACAGGGGAAAGTGCTTGAAAACGGGGAGTGGAGATCCGAACGCAGGCGCGCTTAAAGGTCATAACGGGCATTTTATGGGTGTGCATGATTAATACAGCAGCGTCATTGACCACGTCACTGGGTTATTTTATAGCCAGAACTGCTCGCAAAATTGTGGTAGCAAAAACCAACCACAAGAATAGCGAGCAGTTCATACGCTGGTCGATGTACTCGATTAATCTAATAAATAGCGGACATGACGTAGGATGCGAGCGGCCAGGGGGCGTTTTTTTCAAAATTACGTTCGCATGTTTTGTTCGGTCGTTCAGACCTAGAGGCGTGAACAGATCGCAAAGAGCGAACGGTTCATTTGAATAGCCACCCCTATTTTCTGGACGAGCGAGCGCTAATTGCGTCTGGCTCTGAATCAGGCCCTAAGTCCGGGCTATATGGAGGGTGTTCCAGTGCTGTCCCATTAATTTCAGTCAGTGCTACCAAAGTAACAGCTGTCTTGGACCAAAAGCCACTGTTTCTTCAGCAAATGTGGTCTTTTCTTCCTCATGGCTCCACGCAAATGGGTTTTCAGGACATTTGCATAGTAGTCACCATTAATTGTCTGTCCAGGGGAACCCAGTGCTGTATGATCATACCGTGCACATCAAAGAGCAGCAGAAGCATGACTTTACACTCCGAAGGAATCATAGGGAATTTTTTGTCCGGAGTCGAATTCGCTTGTTTCCATACACTGGACTGTTGTTTGGATTTCGGATCATGATGATGAATCCATGATTCGTCACATGTCACAATCGATGTCAGGAAATCAGGTATCCTCTCCGACGCTCGAATGGTGTTCTTGCACAATTCAACCTGTCGTCGCATCTGCTCTTCTGTGAGATTTCTGGGTACCCACCTGGCACACACTCATTGCATTTCCAGTACCTTTGATACACTTCGAATGAGATGCCTAGTGAAGCCGAAAGTTTGCATAAAGTTAACCTTTATAATAACCAGCATAGCATTGCCACGTCTACCTATGGGACAGAAAAACAGAGGCAGTCTCATTACTTTTCAATCAGCCCTCTTATATTAGGGAGACACACAGCGTGGGGTCCCCCTGCTATAATGGTATCCAGCCTCAAACTATTCAGCTCAAAGCTTGAATCCCTTGGAAAGTCCGGACCACCCGGCCAAACAAAAATGGGGTCCCGCATAATCACTCCCCACACATCCCTCATTCTCCACTTTAATAATAAAATCCCGGGATGAAAAAGAACCTGACAAACTTGCTCAGTGGAGAACCGCGATGACAGTGACCGTGTCATTCTCCATACAAACTATTGGGGACACGTCGATTGACTGAGAGCACTGCTCCCACACTTTCAGCCAATCAGTGCATCCCCATACATTTCAGAGAAGAGTGAGCAAGTTCATTGGGTTTGTTGTTTTGCAGGGAATCGTGGACACACCATGGACCGAACATGACCTCATCCCTGCATTTTGTCAGTATTAAAGTGGAGAACGAGGTGTCCAGGGTTGCTTAGTTGGCAAATATATAGTAAATACGACCTTTGTCCTGTTCATATTTGATCTGAAATTTAAGCAGGAAAAAGGTAAACTATTATTCCCAGTCTTGCTCTCCCACTTAGGTCAAATTGCGGCTCTGCTGATTTTCACTGACATTTGTTTTGTACTGTACTGTAGAAGTAATTGTGGAAAAAAATTAAGGACATTTTTTTTTCCTTCCCTTATAATACCTGTAAACATAGATATATACATATTCCACTTTTCTGCCAAATGAAAACGGCTTTAGAGAAAATAAACTAAGGCCCTGATTCAGAGCCGGGACACTCTGACAGAGCGCTCGCTGTGAATCAGGGCCGTCCTTCTGAATTTTAGAGCGGCCTCCCGGCCGCTCACATAGCTGTGGGTGACCACCCACAGCTATAGCGAGCGGCCAAAAAGATGGTCGCGATGGTCAAGACCATCGCGACCATCGGGCTTGCGACGAGACCCTTGTGGTAGGGTCTCGTCTGCCGCAAGCCCTGGAGTGCTTTCGGCTTTATCAGAGCCGAGAGCACTCCCACTGACATCACTTGTGATGTCAGGGGGGCCGGCACCAGACGGTAGGCGTTCCCATGGGAACGCCTCAGTCTGGCCATCCAAGCCCCCGGCACGCCCACCAAAGGGGGCGTGCTGTCACTCACCACCGTCGCTATCCGGGTCTCGCGCATGCGCACGACGGAGCCGCCTCCGTTGTGCGCATGCGCACTGGCCCAACATCGACCCGCTTGCGAGCGCTCAGCGCTCGTGAGCGGGTCTGAATCAGGCCCTAAGTTCGGTTACAGTAAGAAATAGAAAGTTACACCGAGCTAGTTAATAAGACCACTGGGTATTTTTCCTTCCTAGCTTAGACCTTCCCACTGGTTGCAATTTTCCATAGTTCCACAAACGGAATGCTGGGAGATTACTTACTTGGCGGCTTGGACAAGGCAAAAGCCACAACTTGCCTGGAGAAGAGCCACGACTGTGACTTGGCCATAAGACTTTGCCATTGGCACCTCGGGGCCGATACTCCAGTGAGGGGGTGGCTTACAGATAGACGTTTCATTCAGTGACGAGGAAACCAGAGCCAGGAGCCCCAGGAGGGTGGTCATAAAAAGAGCTGGGCCCCCCATCGTATCTATAAAGAAAACACAGTCATTTCCTCCCACCTCACAACATTTTTGTCTAATTGCACCTAGCTCAGTGGAACGTACAGTATATGCATCATTCTGTTATCGCCCTATAAAGGCTGTGATCAAACTTTTCTGGACCTGAACTCATGTGATTTTATACCCTTTCCCCAATTATGTTTTATCCCGCATCAAATGACATCATATGCTGCCCCCAATGTTTTCATACCCATCCCAATGATGATGTCATAGACTCCTAGACACCTTGCCATATAAGGTGTGTGGACATACATAGCCAGAAGCAAATGTGTCAATGAAAATGATTTCAAATTAAAAGCTATGTTTCCATTGACTATAATGTAACATTATGGGAGTGATACAAAGATCCAGAACACTGCACGTTTTTTGGGCTGGAGAAACGAGACGAGACAATGAGGTTAAATGAGAAGTTTAAAATAGACTGAAGGGCAGGATATATCTGTGACCTGGACTAACTCCTGTGGCTGTGATCTAATAGGAGTATTATATAAGCATACTGAGCATTGATTTAAAAAGAAAAAATTAATGAAGCATGATTCCAGCTCTGGACCTCATTCAGAGATGCTCGTAAAATGCAAGTGCTCGCTCTGAATGAGGGCTGCCGCATCTATTTTTCGGCCCGGCCTCCTGGCCGCTCACTAGGCTGTGGGTGACCACCCACAGCTTTAGCGAGCGGCCAGGTTGATGGTCGCGATGGTCAAGACCATCGCGTCCATCGAAGCTTGCGACGAGACCCTTGTGGTAGGGTCTCGTCTGCTGCAAGCCCCATTGAGCTTTCAGCTCTATTAGAGCCAGCAGCTCACCACTGACATCACGAGTGATGTCAGCGGGGCCGCCACCAAATGGCAGGCATTCCTTCGGGAACGCCTCCGTTTGTGTAGCCACCCCCCCGCCCCGCCTACAAAACGGGGCGAGCTGTCGATCACCATCGACAGCCGCCCCTTTTGTAGTGAGTGTATTCTCTCGCTCCGGGACTTGCGCACGTGCAGTGTGGCCGCTGCGTGTGCGCAGGGCCTCTACATCGACCCGCTTGAGAGCGCATTGGCGCTTGCGAGCGGGTCTGAATGAGACCCTCTGCTTGGTAAGAGGAAGGCCGATGATATATTTATGAATGTGGAATTTAAAAAGTTAGAAAGTTATATTCGCATCTTATGCAATTAAATTTTAACGGGCTCCATGAGACGTGAGTGCTTATTATCTACACTTCCAGCCGCATACTGTAATGTGCATGAATTGTCTGCTATGTTTTTCAAGGGCTATGAGATCCCGTCGTTTGGGATGTCGCTGGTCAGAATACCGACATTGGCATCCCGACAGTCAGAATCCCGACATCCATAAGGATAGAAGGTAAGACTTACCCTACCCTAACCCTCTCTCCCGGGTGCCTAACCCTAACCTCCCCCCCTAGTGCCTAAACCTAACCTCCCCCTCCCCGCACACCCTAAACCTAACCCTCCCCCCGTAGTGCCTCCCCCTAATGCCTAACCCCTAACCCTCCCGCTAACGGATTCTACTGTCGGGATTTTGGCGCCAGTATTTCACCCGTCAGCATCCCGCACGCAGGGATGCTGACTACATCCCGTTTTTCAAGCCTTGTTTGTACTAATTGTGAAGCCACACCCCCTGTCGGATTCCTGGCGCATAAGTAATCTATGCAACCCCAGCCCATTCTTCAAATCTTGCACTCAACCCAAAAAGTCAACAAACATTTTTTTTTAAACCTGACAAATGTCAGATAGTCTTATATTGGTAAAAGACTGCACCCCCTCTGTCTCTGCCTCTATTAACATAATCTGGTCAGTGTTCCATAGGGGGCACCTCCTTACATGATACTCCTGAGTACCTTGTGAAGGTTTTGGTCTCCTGGATGACGCATTTTGAGGCCAAACCCCCTATATCGTGCCACGTCCCCTCACTGCCCCCTACTGTGCTGACTTGGCTGCCCAGCCAGAATGTTGGCAAGTATGCAGCAGCTCAATGCATAAAAATATACAGGCACGGTTTACCAGTTTGGGGATAGGTGATCTAAGTGACTCATGTGGAATGATTGTTTGTGCCAGACTATCCCAGAAGCTGCTGATCTCTGGGGAGTTACACTGGTTATGCACAAAACAAATGACATAATGAGAACCTCCGATGTATGTGGCTCTAGAGGTGAGGCTGCAGCCCAGTCCAAAATTCAAATAAGGGAGCAACACCAACTGTTTGGCAGCGTTTGGGGTGGCAGTTGGTTTGGTTCCCCTATTTGAATTTTGGACTGTGCTGCAGCCCTACCTCTGGAGCCGCCACTGGTGGGCACTGTTCTTAAACTGATTTGGGATTACTTGGCACAGTGTACATGCTCTTGTCATTTGACAACATTATATATATAATAAGCGAGAAAGCGTGTTTGTCTTTTTGTCTGTCCCTTATGCACGGTCAGAGTTTTGGAGATAGCTCTACCAAATTTGGCATGATGGTGTAGTTTGACCAGGATTAGGTTTTTGCCTAGGTTTGAACTTTGTCAGGTCCACACGTTGTCACACAATCGCTAAAAATTGGGACACTCTTAAATCACACAGGTTCCAGGGCTGGCTCCAGTGGAAATTGTCAGTCTACCAAAAACCGGTGTGAAAGCTACAAAAGTATCCTTTTAACTTCATAGTCTGAGCAAGTGTCATACTTTATGGCTCATGCCAGTTCATATTAAATCCAGAGTTCGTCCTTTTTAAAGTGACCATATATATTAGTCAGCCCTCTGTGTTTGCATACAAGGGCGTAACTTAGGGGTGGGTCTCCCCCCTCCCAGCTGTCCCCAGCTGTTGTAGAACAACACATCCCAGCATGCCCTGCCACAGTTATGCAATTTGGCCATGCTAAAACTGTTGCAAGGCTAGTCAGGATTTGTAGTCCAACAACAGCTGAAGGGCCGTTTATTGCCCACCCCTGGACCGTAATTAGAACTTTGGGGGCCACATAAGATTTTAAAGGGGCTCCCAGAGGTAAAAAAACACATACGTTTGCCCCCACACAGAGCCCATTTATGTTATGCCACACAGAGCCCATTCAGTGTATGCCACACAGTAGTACTCCTTATACACAATGCCAATCAGTGTTGCCCTTTACAGATTATGCCACATAGCAGTAGTGCCCCATATAACATATTCCACAAAATAGTAGTGCCCCTTACACATTATGCCACACAGTAATGCCCCTTATAACATTATACTCCCCCAGCAATTTACCTATCTGTGTCCCTCCCTGTGGCAAACACAGGATTTCTAGAGGGGGTGTTCCAAATGCTTGACTTTAGAGTGAGTGTGGCCAGTCCATGAAGAGGACATAATTAGCACTTATCCAGCTTTAATATGCATCATACAAAGTATATCGTGTGTCATAATTCCAGCATATACAGGACCAGCGATCACAATAAGCCATTAGATGCGGCAGTAGGGCCATCCTGCCTGAGATGAATGTTTTTATTTTAGATGTGAGCACCATTCCAGGGCATGGGAGCAAGTCCCGGGAGTCTGGGGGAGCAGCAGAGGAACCTAGCACTGCCCTGGACATATATGTACATATTGGGCTCTATAGCAGCACATCCTTAACAGTGAATGTTTTCCAGATCTCCTAGTTGGTGCACAGGTTATTTATTACTGGCTGATACATGTTAAAAGATCCACAGGTGGTGCTAATTATTTCATTATGATACTGAGAAGGACATGCAGTGCTAGCAAAATTCCATTATATTACTATTTCTATTGTGGTCATGGTGTGGGCTGGGGAGGGGAGTTTCCAGGCAGACGGAACCCCCCCCCTGCGTTTGCCAACGCCTCCAGGAGCCTCTCGTCTCCCCCTGTGTGCCATCAGCAGCCAGCAGGTGTTGATTTGGTGCCATGCTGTCAGCTGATTGCAGCTGGCGCACCGTCAGGCAGCAGTAGACATGGACAAATAGTGCCGGCGCAATTTGAATCATGAGCCAATCATAGCTCAGGGACCAGCAGCCAGTCAGGAGCCTCCACTGCTAATTATCTGCCAGTCTGCGAGCTCTGATTGCATTGCGACCGGCGGCGCTGTCTCTCCATGTCGGCCTGCCGGTGCACCAGCTGCCCTCCTTGTGTGTCTTGACTGGGTGTAGGGGGAGCGATGGGCCACAGAGGCAGATCAGGCACCATAGCAGCCACACCCTTGCATGCATGTTAGCACATGGTTGCCGACATTCTGGCTGCCCCTTCCGGGAGGGAACAGCCAGATCGGCATGGCAGGGGGGCATGTCTGGTGGAAGGGGGCGCATCCGGACAGCTTACTGTCATTTGCGGGGCAGAGTGGGGGGCGGGGCCACGTGAGAATATCATTTGGGCCCCACCCCTGCTACACAATGCTGATATTACAAACATTGTGAAGCAGGGGGCGGGTACAAAATCGCGCGATTCAGCATGAATCGCTTCACCACCTTCCCCGGTGCCAGAGGGGTCGTTGGCCGCCAGGAGACTTGCCTGCCTTTCCGGGGGGCCGGGAGCGACACCCGATTTTCGTGAGGCTCCCGGCCAAATCGTGAGGGTAGGCAAGTATGTGTTAGCAACAGCAGTGGGGCCTGCCCTCTTACCTGAGGGGGGCTGCCGCTGCTGCTATCCTGGGTCCCGGCACCGGCAGAATGATTCTGGCAGGCGTCGGGACCAGCGCATGAGTGGCGGTGGCGCTGCTCATGCGCACGCATAACACCAGCTTCTCGGGGTTGCATTGGTTGCATCATTTTTCCCCCGCCCTCGCTACACAATGCCGCTGCGTGGTATTCTCATACAATCGCGCAGGGGGGCGGGCAGGAGGGGTCGTGGCCAAATCAGGAGGGTAGGCAAGTATGAGCAGCGCCCACCTTTGTTTGAAGCAGGCCCATTATTACATGTAACCTATGTTAAAGCACTGGCTCAGTGCTTAAGTGACCCTGGAACACACTTGCCGACCACTTAATATTCCTCCCCGGGAGAAGCCTGGGGAGGTGAAGCAGGTAGGCAGAGTTGGGGGCAGGGCCGGCTGGAGTGCGTCATTAAGCCCCGCCCTCACAGGAATCACACAGTTAAGTCCCGCCCCCTTGCAGGAATTCACTGCGATTATGCATATTTCAACTAGGGGGCCGAGCTAAATGATGCGATTATCATAGAATCGCTTCATTAGGCCCCGCCCCAACGCTCAGAACCGCCGATCTGCGCTAACATTCTCCCCATTCTGCCCCCTTCACTAGGAAGCGGGCAGAATGCGGGAGAAGTGCCTGCCCTTCCAGGGGTGCGGGGGGGTTTACCCGAAAAATCAGGATCCTCCTGCAAAAACCGGGAGGGTAGGCTTGTATGTCCTGGAATATACTATAACATTTTGGCACCCATAACACTACATGCTACCCAACCTGGAGATCTAAACATTTATTATCAGTTATTTATATAGCACACACATATATATATTCTGCAGCACTTTGCATTGACTACTTGGCCATTCACATCAGCGCCTGCCTCAGTGGAGCTTACAATCTATATTCCCTACTACATGTACACACACACACACACACACACTAAGGATCATTTTTTTATCTGGAGCATAGGAAAATTTAAACCACACGCTCAGTGCTGTGAGGTAGTAATACTAACCTTTACACCACGCTGCCCAATGATAACATGGATACATTTACGGCCCAGAGAGACACGTAAGGGATCCAGTAGAGATATGGACTTGGGGCCTGATTCAGCAATGATCGCTATTATGCTTATACGCACGCAACGCAGTTGCTAATATCAGCGGTGATATGTAAATGTGTGCATTCGCATTGTGATCGCAGCCTGACATAAGGACGCCCACTTGCCCTTACTCACATCAGTATACTTTGTCAATATAGCAAAACAATTGGTAAAATCGAACCCATACGCACAGTTAAGGCAGGGTCAGACCTCACTCAGGAATTGCTATGAGATCTCCAACTGCGTATGGCATCACAGCGGATAATTTATGCATGCCCCTGCAATGGCGTGCGAATGTACTGGCATGCCTGTGTTTCCCCGAACATCCCCCCGTCACCACCCACAAATGGCACTTCCTGTCAATCAATCTGCGATGGGTCTGCGTCCCCATTGCGTTCGCAGCGGCTGTTTCGCGCACTGCGATGCATGCGCAGTGCAAAACCATCGGCCAATTGCATGTGTAACTATGAGCAGCTGCGATCCTTGCTGAATCAGGCCCTTGGTTGCCATGAAGTGGGACTATTGGGAAGATACAGCAGAGGTGGGTGTTATATTTCCTTGTAGAATTCATAGGCAGCCAGCTGAACAAATAATCCATCACTAGTCCAGCCAGCCCTCATATTACCTCCCACCTTCCCCCAACTCACATTTTGCTCCTGTGTTCTACCAGCTGGTGTGTAAAGGAGTCTGTAGCACAGTCTGACCAGTATCCCTGCACTTTATCCCTGCCCTCCTCCCTGGAGGCGAGTCAGTGGCCAGGCAGTCCCTCCCTATTGTATAATCAAGGACATTGGACCCTCTATCATCAGTTCTCGTCCTCCAGGCCAGTGACGGGACCATTAACTCTGGGATGGTTTTTATGTGTTTCAAGATTTTCATTATTTTCACTGTATTTACTGTGTGCACAGGGACAGCTGCTTACGCTGAGTCTAACTGCACTGACAATGATGGCCGAGCCCAGCACAGGACCAGCTGGGCCATGCCTTTATACCCCCTGACACCTACATGGAAGAATCCATAGTGATAGGGCCAGCTGGGCTATGCCTTTATACCCCCTGACACCTACATGGAAGAATCCATAGTGATAGGATCACAGGACCAGCTGGGCCATGCCTTTATACCCCCTGACACCTACATGGAAGAATCCATAGTGATAGGGCCAGCTGGGCTATGCCTTTATACCCCCTGACACCTACATGGAAGAATCCATAGTGATAGGATCACAGGACCAGCTGGGCCATGCCTTTATACCTCCTGACACTTACATGGAAGAATCCATAGTGATAGGGCCAGCTGGGCTATGCCTTTATACCCCCTGACACCTACATGGAAGAATCCATAGTGATAGGATCACAGGGCCAGCTGGGCCATGCCTTTATACCCCCTGACACCTACATGGAAGAATCCATAGTGATAGGATCACAGGACCACCTGGGCCATGCCATTATACCCCCTGACACCTACATGGAAGAATCCACAGTGATAGGATCACAGGACCAGAAGATCATTAAACTCTGCCACGCTTATTGCTGCGCAGAGATGTCTATCCACAACATAACCCACAGACTGAAATAAAATGTCCCCTATATACTCTTTATATACTGGTCAGAGGACTGAAGTAGAGTTAGCACAAGTGTGTTTGCAGAGGGTGTTTCCGCACTGGAACCAGGCGTACGTGCGATACAGTGTCAGAGGCATTTCAGTTGTATCTCATCTTGCAAGTCAAGAGGTGTAATTGGGCAGTAATGGGTCCTCACATGGGCAATGTTGAATGTTCAGTGAGGACGCGTCAATGGAATTGCGGGCTACACAAAGTCGCCATAAGTGTAAATAAGCATACACCTGGGAGGGTGCAAGTGCCCAATGATGATAATGACCAGTGTGAGATCATATGTAATGGGGCAGATGCACTGCTAGTTACATACAGCTCTACATACGGGAACATACACATTTAGAACCTGATTCAGAGATGTATGCTAACACAATGGTTATCGTATATATATCTCTGATGTTTTGGGGTCTGCGCATGTGCAAAACGGATCCTGCAACCTTGCTCTTAGACTCCCCCAAGCTGCAACATGATTGAAATGCTGCGGGGTCTGGGGGTGTAGCAGGGGGTGTGACTAGATACCGTTTGGGGAAACGGGGACCTGTTGCCCCCATTTTTTGGGAGGGACGTGGTTAGCGTCTGCACTGAGGGACGCAGATTTCCTGCCCTCGCAAGTGACCAAGCGATGGTCGCGATGGTGATCCCAGGTTGTGACCTCGGTCGCAGCGCTGGGATCGCAGACGCAGCAAGAAGGCGGCTGTTTCCTACAGACACCACCTGCTGCATTAGCATTTTAGATGGAGGGAACTGCACAGTTGCTTATGTGCTGCTCTGTAACTCCGTCCATGGCCCATATTCAATTTGAGGTGAAAAGCCGGAATCGTGAAAAAGTTTAGCCTATGACGTCATTTCGCCAGGCGGAAAAGTATCGCCGTATTCAATTTTAAAGACTTTCCGCCTAGGCGGAAAGTCAATGCAATGTAATAGGCGGAAAAGTTTCGCCCATGAGTAGCAGGCGGAAAAAAGTGCAGAATTGGGGGTTTGGGGTGCAACGTTGCGGGAGCCCCCATGCAGCCTTCAGACAGTCCCCCAAAGGTAATCTGTGTCAATTTAAAAAAAAAAAAAAAAAAACACTTAAGAACACCACAAAAAATCACTTTCATTTTGGGGGCGAAAAAAAAATGTTGGGGGACAAAGTTAAAAACTAGCGAACTACACTCTGGTGGGGTCCCCAAGTGTGCCCCATTTGTCTTTTTCATTGCAGGGGCTTGCGGCAGGTGGATTTTTCACAATGTTTTTAACTTAACTTTAGCAACTTTAAAATATGCTGCCCCCCAGTATTTTTCTGAAAAAAAACCCTCCAGAATACTATTCTGCACCACTTATACAAAAACGCTATTTAGCAACTATTGAGCCTGTTTAAAAACACTAAATACCTTCAGCAAGCCAAATCGGGGGTAACCATAGCTAACCCCCATGTCAGAGCATCTTTTGGGGGGATGTCAGGCTGATTTCCCCAAATCTGACAGGACTTTCCGCTTGTTGAAGTTTCGCCAGGTCCCGTTTTCGCATATTTTCAAATTGAATACGGGGATATGCGGGCACGAAAACATGCGAAGTAGGCGAAAAGTCCAGGAGGCGGAAAAGTATCGCGGGTCCGCTCAAATTGAATACGGCTCCATGTCTGAATCAGTCCCTTAGTTCCATGCATGCTTTGCAGGAACAGTTATGGCCGACAGGAATGCAACTCTGCATCGGACCGTATATAGGCCCTCATTCAGAGCCGTTCGCTATTTGCGTTCGTTCGTTCAAAAACAAGGGGTGGCTATGCAAATGATCCGTTCGCACATTGCAGTCTTTTCACACCTCTAAGTCTGAACGAGCGAGCAAAACATACGCTCTTTTATTTCTTAAAAACGCCCCCTGGCCGTTCGCACCATACGTCATGTCCGCTATTTATTAGATTAATCGAGTACATCGAACAGGATATGAACTGCTCGCTATTCTTGTGGTTGGTTTTTTCAACCACTATTTTGCGAGCAGTTCTGAGTAAAAAAAAACCAAGTGACGTGGTCATTGACGCTGCTATATTAATTATGCACACCCATAAAACGCCCGTTTTGACCTTTAAGCACGCCTGCGAACGGATCTCCACTCCCCGTTTTCAAGCACCTTCCCCTGTTACCACCCACATACGCCTCATTCTGTCACTCAAAATAGCAGGCACTCGCTATATTGCGTACAAATGATTTTCGGCCGCACTGACTGGTTCGCGCATGCGTACTAAAAACCGTACGCATGCGCAGATGTGCGAACATCGCTCGGAACGAGCGTACTGCCGCTAGCGAGCGGCTCTGAATGAGGGCCATAGTCTACAAAAATGTAAAAATAGATTCTCTATATAGTGTCAGTGATAAAAAACTGAGACAAATATTTCTGAAATGCTCTGTAACCTAGGGCTACAAACATATAATTTTCCTTCTGCTTTGTAATGTGTCCTGGGTAGATTCTGGCTGTAGCAAGTGGTGGTTTCAGTCTGAAATTGTAGCAGGACTAATATATACTTTATAATTATATATTTTTGTAACCCTCTGCCACCAGTGGCGCTTCTATAATGGGCACACATTATATACCATCCTCCATGTCGCCGTTGCACAAATCACTGGAAAAGTGGCGCAGCAGCAATTTTTCTGGAAATTAGGGCAGTAGAAAAATCACTGGGAACATGGCATGTAGCAGAGAGGAGGGGGCCCATATGTAGACCGCACACAGGCCCCCTCTTTTCCTAAGCGGCCCCTCCAAAAACCGGGTGCCGTTCCCGGGAAGGCAGGCAAGCCTTCCAGCTGCCGCTGACCCCTCCTATCCCCCCGCAATTACAGGTAAAAGTCCAGCAGCGGGGGGGCCAGTGATGCGATTCACGCAGAATCGCGTAATTTCGGCCCTGCCCCCTGCTCCACAATGCCTGTAATATCGGCAGTGTGTAGCGGGGGTGGGGCCAAAATGAAGCGATCGCGTGGCTCCGCTCCCCGCCCGCAAACACTCGTCTCAGGCTGTCCCCGCCCCTGTGTGCTGACACGCGCCCCCCAAGTCAAGCCGATCTGGCTGCTCCCTCCCGGAAGTATGCAAGGGGGATCTGCACATGTACATTTAATAACAGACGTAGGTGTTGGTATGTGATGAATACAGTGCAGCACAATGAGTTGTTGGAATATGTTGAGCGTCAGACAATCTCTTCATTTCAAACATGTGACTTAGGTTGCAGTGAGTGTATAACTGACCACAGGCTTTTGTGATGCGTGAAGATGCAGCATCTGATCGTCTGCGTGATCATCAGTCATCTGAATACTCAGGATGGTCATGTATTTCATGCTGCCAGGGTCAGTGAGTCCAAGGACGCATGCTATTCAGGAGCTGTGGGCCCTCCACAGCGAAACGCGTCTAGAATCCCACTGACTGTGCCTTATCCGATTGGGAACCTTCTTGCGGATTCCGGACCGGCATCCTTTACCATACTCCAGCAGCGTCTATCCATCTCTATACCATCTGTGAGCCAACTACCTGCTATTAGGATGAGATTATACTTCAACAAGCTGGTAAATATAAACTTCCAGAGCTGGACATTACATTATTGGGCATTAACATTGCCATTTGGATTAGGACTCATTCACAATACCTAATTTTATGAAGGATTTTTATTATCATTATACATTTCTCTCATTCCAATTTTTATTATATATTTTTTACTGAGTATATGCATTAAATATGTTTCAAGTTGTGAATTGCAGCAATAAATGAATATTTATCCTTTCTCAATCAAGCCATATACCATTTTTTTTAACCATATGTGATTTGAAAGTTTATTAGAATATTATATATGTATATATTTGTGATTTGACTAAGGCATATAGGGCCTCATTCAGAGGCGGTCGGAGGATGCAAGCGGTCGCTCAGAAACTGGGCGGCCACTTGCATCCTGACCGCCCGCCTCTGTTGCGGTAATTAGGCTGTGGGTTAACACCCACAGCTCTAACGACCGCTCGGGTGATGGTTGCGATGGTCAGAGACCATTGTGACCATCGGGGCTTACGACGAGACCCTAGGGTAGGGTCTCCCTTGTCGTAAGCCCCGGAGAGCTTCTGGCTCTGTCTGAGCCGGAAGCTCTCCACTGACATCACTAGTGATGTCAGTGGGGCCTCCCCCAAACGGTAGGCGTTCCCATGGGAATGCCTCCGTTTGGGCTGCCAGCCCCCCGGCCCGCCTTCCAAACGGGGTGAGCTGTCGATCAACATCGACAGCTCGCCCCCTTTGGATCGAGACCCGATACGACCGGCGCTGTCGGTCGTAGCGGGTCTCACGCATGCGCACGACGGCGCCGGCGCCGTCGTGCGCATGCTCTGTGGGGGGCCATCGACCCGGTCCGAGTGCATCAGCGCTAACGACCGGGTCTGAATAACCCCCATTATCCTTGTGAATAAGGGACTTTAGCGCAGGTTCATCCATTTATTCCAATTTTTCCATTTATGCTAGGAGAGTGACATCCTCCTTGAACCAGCAGCTTATCGATAGCTCCTTCTGATTCCTTGTTTCCTTCTTACAAGGACACAGCCATTGGCCTCAGCACGGCCAGAAAATGGGGAAGTCCCTGGCCGTCGCCGCCCTTTTCCCACCCCCAAAAGGTTGCAGTATATCAATCATGCTGCACAAGGCTGTAACTAGGGTAGTGCGGCCGGTGCCATGGCACAGGGAACCGCAGGGCAGGTGGCGCTGTTTGGGCCTGTCAATTTTCTGTTTATTATCAGTCTCACTTGTAGTTTCCTCTTCTTTTATCCCCAGCATCTCCTGGCCTCCCCTATCTCTTCCCTTCCCTTCCTCTTTATGTCCCTATTTGGGGGGGGGGCGCCAATGCTCTTTCTGGCACAGGGCACCAAAAAGTCTAGTTACAGCTCTGATGCTGCATCTTAGGGAGCGCTGCGATGGTCGTGGCATAGGGATGTAGTCTGGAAGCCGACTCTCTATTTCCAGCATGGTACTAAGACAGGCGTCGAAAACTCGACACCTGTCATTAACCATATGCCTGAAGACCGACGCCCGGCATACTGAACGAAGGTAAGCCGGGCACGGACAGCCGCACGGATTTAGGTTTAGGGCTCCCGGGGGGACATAGGGTTAGGCACCCACCCAGTAGGGTTAGGTTTAGACTAGGGGAAGGGGGGGTTAGGAATAGGCACCCCTGGGGGGAGGTTAGGGTTAGGCTAGGGGGAAGGGGGGTTGGGGTTAGGCACTTAGAGGGGGGATTAGGGTTAGGCACTTGGGGAGGAGGATAGGGCATACTTGCGGACATTTCGGCAGGGGAATCCGGGAGGGGGCTATATTACTGCCATTATAAGGCAGGGGGCGGGGCTATGATGACGCGATTCAGCGCAACTCGCGTCATCACACCCCCCGCACCGCCCACTTTTACGGCTGGCGCGGGGTGCCAGCATCCATTCCGGGGGACTTGCCTAGTCTTGCGGGGTGTCGGTAGCAGCACCCGATTTTCAGGAGGCTCCTGACAGTCCCGGGAGAGTAGGCAAGTATGGGTTAGGGTTAGGCACCCCTAAGTGAGGGTTAGTGTTAAGGGGTAGAATTAGGTTAGCGATACTTACCTTAGGGACGATCGGGATCTTCACCCTTGCCGGGCTGCCGCTGTCGGGATTTGAACCGCCGGCCATGTGGCCGGTGGTAATACCTACTACACCCGTGGCAGACACTGTCACAACCTCCTGAGCTTATTACCTCTGTCTCTGGGTCACTTACCACTCCTGTGGCCAGCCAGCTCGCTCCCTGGACTCAGTTGTGCATTTACTACCATCCCTGTGAGACACAAAAGCTTCAGTATTTCCTGGCCTGCTAGACCACAAACAACATCAGAGCCTGCCTTAGGGTATTGCAGTGACAAGTCCTGACCACCTGATTGTAGCAGCCAACCAAGTGACTTCCTGAGCCTCCCAGCTCCACCTGATTCTGCTCAGCCTATCCTGGGTAACCCAGGGGTATATCTCCCAGCTGCTGACTCTACCAAATTGCCAGTACAATGTCTAACCTCAGGGCCTGATTCAGAGCCGCTCGTAAGCGGCCGCTCGTTCGGTCCGACCGATGTTCGCACAACTGCGCATGCGTACGGATTTTAATACCCATGCGCGAACCAGTCAGTGCGGCCGAAAATCGTGTGCTCACTAAATAGCGAATGCCTGCTATTTTGAGTGACAGGAGGAGGCGTATGTGGGTGGTAACAGGGGAAGGTGCATTAAAACGGGGAGTGGAGATCCGAACGCAGGCGTGCCAAACGGTCAAAATGGGCGTTTTAAGGGTGTGCATAATTACTAAAGCAGCGTCATCGACCACGTCACTTGGTTGTTTTATAGTCAGAACTGCTCGCATGATTGTGGTAGGAAAAACCAACCACAAGAATAGCGAGCAGTTCATACGCCGTCCGATGTACTCAATTAATCTAATAAATAGCGGACATGACGTATGATGCGAGCGGCCAGGGGGCGTTTTTTTCAAAATTACGTTCGCATGTTTTGTTCGCTCGTTCAGACCTAGAGGCGTGAACAGACCGCAAAGAGCAAACGGTTAATTTAAATAGCCAGCCCCTTTTTCTGGACGAGCGAGCGCAAATGGCGTCCGGCTCTGAATCAGGCCCTCAGTTCCTACTAAGGAAGCTTTGCTGTGCTCCTATTGCATTCCTGGATTTTGGTTTGTGTAGTTTTGTTCCTATCTGTTGCACAGATTCCTGCAAGTATTCTACACTTGTGTCAGCTATACCACTGGCTGCACAGGTAATTCCAGCCTGTTCCAGTTATCTGAACCAGTACCATACCTGCGCAAAGCATCCACCTGTCTGCTCAGACTCCAGAAGCCAGCTATCAGTCAGCTTGCAAGATTCCAGCATTTCCACTCTGCTAAGGTAAACCTGTAGCTCTGCAGTGATATTAACCTCTGGGCACCCAGCTCTGATTTAGCATTGTCCATTGTTGCTTCATTTCTGACTCTCCATTGGCCACCAGTGAACTGTTTAATCCTGTCCATCCTGGATGAAGTTTAACTTTGCTCGTGTCGCATCCTGATATTACAGTTTAGCCTATGACTGCACTAGATCCTGAGAATCCTGTTTACATTGTTTACATGGTTCCTGATTTGTTCTGTTATTCTATTACCATCTATGCTGCATAGTGTGTTCCTGCTCCATTAGTTCAGTTCCTGGTATCACTATCCATTTTGGTGTTTGTTTCCGGTTCCGTACCATCTGAGTGCTCTTGGACTCTGCGACAACCCAGTTTGAGCCTGGTCAATGTGTTGCCAAGATCTACCACTCCAGTGTTCCAGTTACAAAGACTCTAGCACTCCAGTGTTCCGGTTACGAAGACTCTAAGACTCCAGTGTTCCGGTTACAAAGACTCTACCACTCCAGTGTTCTGGTTACAAAGACGAGTAAGAAGAGTGTTTTATATTATTCTCAGTATCAACCCAGTTACAGCCTGGTCAATCCACTGGTACACTCTCTTCTACAACACAACAGCCTGGCTCCAACACCAAAGTCCCTGGTGGTCTAGTGGGTACGATAGAACATCTCTCCGGCGAGACCCGGGTTCGACTCCCGGTCAGGGAAGTCCTCTAATCCATGCCAGGAAGACCTCAGGCCTGCCAGCTTTCTCTACACCTCACCAAACACCCACACAGACTTTTCTCTGACACAGAGTTCACAAACTAATACAAGTCTGGCAGACACAGATTTACACTTGCGTAGTACAGACCCTGAGTATGCGCAGATCGCCAAATGTTGGCGATGTAGGTAAACCATCGGGTTTGCGCACAACTCTGAATCAGGCCCTATGTACATCTCTTTACAGGGGGTCCCTTCGCACTCTGAGTTGGACGGAACTTTGCTGGATCTGTCTTTTCGTGCTGTTGGGCGTTTACGAACACGAACTGGGCGGTGACAGTGCGATCGCATGGAACAATCCTGACTCAGAGGGCATGTATCTAAAGCTGCACAGCGAGGGAAAGCCTGTTTCTGACCAATCTCTTGCATCTAGAATGGGGCTGGTGCAAATGCCGATACTAATGATGACGGCTAAGGCAGTTGGTGTAAAATCAGTGGGCGGCATGGCTACCCACTTGCAAATGCACATATCCTGGCAATGCCGGCATTAGCTACATGGAATCTCCTTTTAGCATAAGGTATTAAATCTGGCATCCGCAGCTACCTGCAAATACAGTAAACTAACGTCCAACTCCACATCAGGGCCATAGTGTACAATGCACTCTCAGTCTCTGGCTGCTTTCCTTGGAATTGTATCAGACTTTGTGGTCCATGGGCCTGATTTAGCAAGGATTGCTATTGCGATCGCAGCTGCGATTATGTACGCAGGTCAACTTTCGTGAGTATGCTAATCCATTGCGATTGCTATGCCATCACAGCACTACATAAGGACGCCCACTTTACCTCACACACATCCGAAATGTTTAGCAAGACTGCAAATCCATCGGTACAACCAAGTACCATCGCAGCCTCACTTGCACAAGGTCAGACCTTACTCAGAAATTGCTAACCTCATTGCACGCTATGAGGTC
This sequence comes from Taudactylus pleione, assembly GCA_031769625.1. Lineage (NCBI taxonomy): Eukaryota > Metazoa > Chordata > Amphibia > Anura > Myobatrachidae > Taudactylus > Taudactylus pleione. The sequence continues at coordinate 1,025,094 of JAUIMM010000661.1, forward strand.
TCAGACTCCGTAGGGCATCACAGTGGCTAATTTATTTATGCCCCAGTAACGGCGTTGAAACGCACTGGCACGCCTGCGTTTTGCCAACCACCCACCCTTCACCACCCACAAATGGCACTTTCTGTCAATTACTCTGCGCGGTCCCAATTGCAGTGGCCGGTTCGCGCACGTGCACTGCGATGCATGCACAGAATACAATTGGCCGATTGCATACGTATTAGTAACTGCGATCCTTGCTGAATCAGACCCCATGTACGAAGCCTTGTAGAGAGATAAAGTGGATGGAGACAAAGTACCAACCAATCAGCTCCTAACTGCAATTTTACAAACACAGCCTGTAAAGTGACAGTTAGGACTTGATTGGTTGGTACTTTATCTCTCTCCAAGACTTAGTACATAGACCCCTGTGTTTGAAAAATTACAGTTAAGAGCTGATTAGTTGGTACTTTTCTCCCTCCACTTTCTCTCCCCAAGACTTAGTACATTAGTCCCTTTTATATCTTAATTGCAGTTCTTCTTACACTTTTCTATAGGCACACTGCAACTTTACAGTGACCCCATTAAATGGCTGCTAGGGGCTATTTAGATAAGGGCATTTCTTCCTTTCTGTCTTCTTCTGGGCTCTTACCCCTATGGAATATTCTGCACCCTTGTAGGGTGACAATGTACAACCATTGTTCTGAATATTTGGGAATCACGGAAATGTAGATTGTTTACAGCATGTATCTATGCGGATGGAGATCATTAACCAGTGTTGGGGGTCGGGAACGTTGGACAATCTCCTGTTTATGTGAGGGACAAATATTTGAGTAGGTTATCAGCACTATTCTTTCCCCACTAATGTCTGCTCTGAACAGGAGGCTTTGTAATCATTTAACAAAGCCCCAGATACTTTATTATAATTTTTTAAAATTTACTAATATAGTGCCAGCATATTATGTTCTGCTTTATCAATTGGGAACAAAACAGTAATAAAACAAGACTCGGTAAAGACAGAGACGAAGAGGTCAGCGGGCCTTGCTCACAAGTTTACAGTCGATAGGACATATACGACAAATGAATAATCCACAATCCTGGTAATACCTAATATTCATGATCACCTGTAAAAAAGACTTGGCCTGGAGAGGTATGTGTTACTGGCCCAGAGCAATATGTGTTATTGGCCCAGAGAAAATAAAAAGTTACCTGCCTGGAATGGTAAAAGTTATTGGCCCAGAGCAATAAAAGTTTCTGGCCCAGAGTGATAAAATTTACTGGCCTGGAGCTGTAAATGTTACTGGCTCGGAGCAGGATCAGTTATTGGCCCAGCGTAACGGTTACTGGCCTGGAGAAGTAAGAGTCAATGATCCATAGCAGCAAGATTTTCTGTCCCGGAAAGATAAGAATTACTGGCCTGAAAAGGTAAGAGCTACTGGCCTGGAAAGGTAAGAGCTACTGGCTCAATGCAGTAAGAGTAACTGGCATGGAACGGTAAGAATAGTTGGCACGGAATGGTAATAAGAGTAACTGGCCAGATGCAATAAGAGTTAATGATTCTATGCAGTGAGAGTAACTAGCGTGGAATAGAAAAAGTTACTGGTTTGGAAAAGTAAGAGTAACCAGCAAAGAATGGTAAGAGTACCAGGCACAGAATGGTAATGGTAACTGGCATGGAACGGTAAGAGTAATTGACCAGATGCGATAAGAGTTACTGGCTTAAGAGTAACTGGCTTGGAATGGTAATAGATACAGGCACAGAACTGTAAGAGTAACTGGCATAGAACTGTAAGAGTAACTGGGCAGATGCTATAAAAGTTATTGGCTTGATGCTGTAAGAGTACCTGCCTTGGAACGGTAAGAGTAACTGGCCAGATGCTATAAGATTTACTGGCTTGATTCAGTATGAGTAGATGGCATGGAACAGTAAGAGTTACTGGCTTGGGACTGTAAGAGTAACTGGCATGGAACGGTAAGAGTAACTGGCCAGATGCGAAAAGAGTTTCTGGCTCAATGCAGTAAGATTAACTGGCTTGAAATGGTAAGAGTTACTGGTCTGGCAAGGTAAGAGCTACAGGCTTGGAAAGGTAAGAGCTACTGGGCCGATGCAACAGGAGCACTGGACTGGTGCAGTAAGAGTTACTGGCTCAATGCAGTAAGCATAATGTCACAATCCGTACAGGAGGTTCCTCAGATGAGGACAAAAGCCAAGGGAACCCTAGGTGAGTGACAGTAACTAGGTCTCCCTATTGCGGCCAAATCCAGGTTTGGCTAAACCTGCCCAGAGGCGTGGAGTCTAACTCACTTGGTAGTCTTCACCAGTGGCCCATTCAGTTGGGATATGGGTTTCGCTGCACCAAGTGAGCAGGTCGCGGCCCTCTGGACAGGTACCTGGGAGTGGCAGGAAGAACGGAAACTATAAGAGAGTTACCACTGAGAACCCTAGAAATGTATTAACACTAGGAAATTAAATGGTTACTGGAGATGATTCAACTGCAGCCTTGCTCCGAGGAGCACTGGGAATGTAGACACAGGGGTGTACAGAGGATTGTAGAGATCAAGTCACAGACTAGCACTGAGAAACACAAGGAATGTAGACAGGGGTGTACTGTGGATTTGTAAGAGATTCAGTTGCAGGCTAGCACTGAAGAACACATGAAAATGTAACACAGGAATGCACTGAGAATTGTCAGGGTTCCAGTCACAGGCTTGTACTGAAGAACACAGAAAAGTGTAACACAGGAATGCACTGAGAATTATTATGGATCCAGTTGCAGATTTGCTCTGAAGAACACAGGAGAGTATAACACAGGAATTAAACTGAGAGTTAACTAGTAATCAACATGAAAGCTGACACCTGTAACAGGGAGGCAGCTGCGGAACTGAACAGTACAATAATAAACAATACAAGAGCAATTACATGAAAAACGAGTTCAGTGAGAGAACTGAAGTGATATGCTAGAAGTCAGCATGGGAGCTGATACGAATAACACTGGAGGACAGCAAGAAGGCTGAAGCAACATACTGAGTATTTACATGGAGAAACAATGATGCGTTTCACAGTCACTGGAACAGCGAAGTTGAACAGCAATTTCCTGTTCCCGGAGTCAGACTAAATACCCCTGGGTAGCTGGTCATTGGATCAGTTGAGTGACCACAGGACTACCATTGAAAGAGACTAGTCAGGTGACATGGACCAACATGGCTGCTCCCATGCCCAGAAACCATGACGCACGCACAGAAGCCCTAGCAGACCCCGGGGAGAATACTCAGCCACCATTCCCCTCCACTCCCAGCGCCTGAACACCTTAGCCCAAGGACGCCAGCATGGAGGTGAGTAGCGGACGATCCCAGGCCGCATCCTAACACACAACCAACACAGAATGGTAAGAGTAACTGGCACAGAACGGTAAAAGTAACTGGCCAGATGCGAAAAGAGTTACTGGCTCAATGCAGTAAGAGTAACTGGCTTGGAATGGTAAGAGTTACTGGCCTGGCAAGGTAAGAGCTACAGGCTTGAAAAGGTAAGAGCTACTGGGCCGATGCAACAAGAGCACTGGACTGGTGCAGTAAGTTACTGGCTCAATGCAGTAAGCATAACCAACACAGAACGGTAAGAGTAACTGGCTTGGAATGGTAAGAGTAACTCAGCAGATGCTATAAGAGTGTCTTGATTCTGTAAGAGTAGCTGGCATAGAACAGTAAGAGTAACTATCATGGAACGGTAAGAGTAACTGGTATGGAATGGTAAGAGTAACTGGTCAGATGCTATAAGTCGAAATCCCGACGCCTATCATTATCCTTACCCCGGGAGCCCGACCGCTGGCATACCGAATGAAGGTAAGGCGGGCGCGGACAGCCGTGGGGGGGGGGGGGAGGGTTAGGTTAGGGGCTCCCGGGGGGACACTTAGGGTTAGGCACCCCCCTGGGAGGGTTAGGTTAGGGAGAGGGGGGGTTAGGGTTAGGCACCCCCCGGGTTTCGGCTGCAGGGACGGGGGAGGTTAGGGTTAGGCACCCCTAAGGGAGTGTTAGTGGGGGGGGAAAGGGTTAGTAATACTTACCTTAATTTCAGGGGTGTAACTAGAACTTTTTGGGCCCCATAGCAACATTTTTAAGGGGCCCCCCTAACTTAAGTCTTACACAATAACCACAGTAGTTCCCCTAAAACATTAAACGCCCACTGTAATGGTGCCCCTTATGCAATGCCCACTGTAATGGTGCCCCTTACGCAGTGCCCCCAGTAGTGAGCCCCCTGTAGCTGCCCCTGTAATGAGCCCCCTGTAGCTGCCCCTAGTAGTGAGCCCCCTGTAATGCCCCAGTAGTGAGCCCCCTGTAATGCCCCCCCGGTAGCTGCCCCCAGTAGTGAGCCCCCTGTAATGCCCCCCCTGTAGCTGCCCCCAGTAGTGAGCCCCCTGTAGCTGCCCCCAGTAGTGAGATCCCAGTAGTGAGCCCCCTGTAGCTGCCCCTGTAATGAGCCCCCTGTAGCGAGATCCCAGTAGCTGCCTCCCCCCCCCCTACCCCCGCGCGTGCACACACGCACACGCACACAAAAACCACTTACCTTATCCCCGCTCCTGTGAAGCCACCGTCCACCCCGGTGCCTGCTCCTCGGCACTCTGGGGGAGTGACGTCATGACGTCACTCCCATAGTGCACTGCGGGACCCGGAAGACGGAGTGAGCTCCGTCCTCCGGCTACCGTCGGGGGTTTGAATAGGAGCCGGGCGTCCGCTGGTAACACAATCTCAGCGGGCGCCCGGCATGTGGAGGGGGTGCGATCGCTGGGCCGGCGGGCCCCTTAAGCTGCCGGGCCCCATAGCAACCGCACCCCCTGCACCCTCCATAGTTACGCCACTGCTTAATTCCCTGTCGGGATCTTCACTGCTGCCGGTCTTCCGGCGTCTGGATTTGAACCGCTGTACACAGGTTCATACCGATCCCATGAGAAGTAGCCTTCAGCAGCAGCTTATTTCAGATATCCAGTGGTCGGCTCCAAAGGTGGGTCTGCAGCCCAGTCCAAAATTCAAATAGGGGAGCCACACCAACTGCCAGTGAGTCATGGCCGGCGTTGTTTGGGGTGGCAGTTGGTGTGGCCCTCTCCATTTGAATTTGGCAGCCCCACCTCTGGAGCTGCCACTGCAGGTATCTGTATCTTGTATACATTATTGTCTATGAGCTGTGCATTTCCAATTCAGGGTACTCTCCTTAGATTGTGTTACCAAGGACTGACCCTGTGCTGACCTCACCAGGGGCCAGAGGTATATTTACTAAAGGTTGCTTTAATCAATTTAAAATCTCTAAAAATTGTTTAACATTGATGTGGTGTTTCTGGGGCTAATTTACACATTTACTAACAGGATATTTTATTATGTGGGTTTTTGAGTATTAGTAAATGTGTGATTTAGCCCCAGACCTTTAGCAAATATGCCCCTTATGCTGGGTACACACTAGGCCACAGGTTCTCAAACTCTGGGCCTGATTCAGACTGGATGCTATGCTGCGCTCGCTCGCATTGAGCGATTTTTAGCAATCCGCGCATGTGTATGAGTCGCAATGCGCGTGCGCAAACCAGTCATTGCGATGGGAAAGTGCTCACCCATAGCCCGCAGTCGGGCCGCTATTTTGAGTGACAGATAGTGTAGTTTGTGGGTGGTAACAGGGGAAGTTGCTTGAAAATGGGGGTGCGGATGTGCGAACGCAGGCGTGCCCGACCGTCAGAATGGCATTTAATGGGTGTGCATAATTAGCAAAGTAGCATCATTACACACGTGACTGGATTGTATTTTAGCCAGAACTGCTCGCAATGTTGTTGTGGGAAAAGGCTACCACAAGCGCTGCGAGCAGCTCCGATGGCTCTCGATGTTACCGATTAATCCTACAACTGCCGTAGATGACGTGTGTTGTGAGTGGCAAAGGGGCGTCTTTATACAGGTGCGAGCGCATAGCGCGGCCACTCGCTATTACTTAGTGGGCATCTTTATGCGACGCAGTGCGAGCACATGATTTAAATAGCCGGACCCTTTTAGCCAGCAAGCAGACGCAAATAGCGTCCGGGTCTGAATCAGGCCCACTGTCCTCAGGACCCCAAACAGTGCATGTTTTCCATGTCTCCTCACAGAATCACGAATTATATAATTAGCTCCACCAGTGGAATTTTTAAAATGTGTCAGTGAGTAATGACTACACCTGTGCACCTGCTGTGTGACCTGGAAAACATGAACTGTGTGGGGTCCTGAGGACTGAGTTTGAGAACCTTTGCACTAGACGATATATTAATCGTGCACATCGTCTAGTTTGTACCCACTATGTTGCTGACAATGCGTGCTCCCACGCATTGTCAGCGACCTCCTCCATCAGACCTACATGCAGGACAGGTCCGACGGGAGATGTCGTTAGCGAGGGCCAAGCTGCCAAATGCAGCATAGCCCCCTCCATCACTGCTGGCATCGGCAAGTGTGTATGCACTTGCTGAGGCCGGGTCCCGTCGCTGAAGATGTCGGCCCCATTAGACATAGTCTAATGTGTATCCGTTTTAGGATCAGGTTAATAAGTATATTATATTGCTTTATATTTAGGAACATCCTGTGCATCTGAATTCTGGCTGCATTTACAAATTACTGCTGGCATGCTGGGACTTATGGTTACTCAATAGTTGAGTCACAGGTTGCCTAAGCCTGTTGCAGAAATCTGTAGAGTGAGTGGCTCCAGGTATTCTGTGGCCCCTAAGTCATTCTTTTTCCTATGAAAAAAGGCACTAGCACAAGATTTATAGCAGCTTCCATACACTGGACAAGTCTTCAGCCGCTTATTTTATTTATTCATTCAGATATTATTTCACTGATCTCTTCCTGTCTCTGGAACTACCGTGTTTCTCCGATAATAAGACCTGCCCCGAAAATAAGCCCAACCCTTACTTTTGAAAAAGGGTCCAAAACAAGCCCTACCCCGAAAAAAAGTCCTAACAAGTCAGACTCTAAAATAAGCTTTCAATAAAGCTTGTTTTGGCGTCAGCGTGCATAACGTCATGACGTCACGGCGCAACTCTGACGGGCGAGGTCAACGTCGGAGGAGTCGCGGATCAAGAGGAGCTGTGGACCGTGGAGGAAGGAGCCGCCGCCGGATTCTTCTTATCGTAAAGGTAAGTGGTGAAATGGCGCGCCACGCACAGACTGCATTCAACAGGGAGAGGGAGATGATTAAAAAAAAAAAGGCAGGAGCCGGGGGGCCCGTGGGGTGGGGGGGAAAGGAGGGGAACAGGCTGCATTCAACAACGGGGGAGGGGGGGGGAGGTACAGACTGCATTCAACAAAGTCAATGTTAATTAAAATAAGCCCTACCCCGAAAATAAGCCCTATGGAGTTTTTTTGAGCAAAAAAAAAAAAAAGACAGTGTCTTATTATCGGAGGAAACGCGGTGGTTATAAGAAATAAGCAATGATACAAAATAACAAGGTGACGTTGCACTGCCCCTATGTTACAGAACACACTAGTTTGCCTGCACAGCAATGACTCTGTCGGGAAGTTCCAAACAGCACTGTGGGGGTGCTAAGCCAGAATTACCAGCTGCAATATACCCCCAGTGTGTGATTTACAGTCCCATGGAAAAACATCACATAATGCTTCTAGTACATTCAATCTTTTGTGACCATATATCACAAGAACAGCTGGATTCCATTAAGAATATTTCTGACACCTCACCCCTCTGTCAGTACAATGGTACATTCCCACCTCAAGACAGTAGTGGGAGTTCCAGGGTATCACTTACAGAATGAATGAAGTTTCTACAAGTGATCAGCAAGGTGAGCAGGGGTCACATACATACATAGATTATATATAGATTATCTATCTATGCGTTATATGTGTATATATTCATAAATATATTTCTCTCATATAAGTATATACACATATAACATACATACATATAGGCATCACAAACATACACACACACCACATAAGCATACATAGATATTACAACCATACACATCACATGCACACTGAACAAGGCACAATAACGGTTAAGATCTTAATCAATTTAGATAGTATGCCAGTTGTGGGGTGGGTTTTGGGGCGTGGGGTCCCCTGAGCTGCATTGGCTGGGCCGCTTCAGGCCATCACTATGTTACGCCTATTTTATATCACACTGTTTTTTTATTTATGTAACATCTCTCACCCCTGTAAGGGTGCATACACACCTGTACGATATCAGCCCGATTTAGCCAAATCGTAACGACAAATCGGGCATATCGTGCAGTGTGTATACCCGATTTGTGCGTTCCCCCGGTCGCATGCGATATCGTGTGATTGGCTGTGCTGCACAGTCACTCACACGATTTCACATGTGAGCCTGTTCAAGTTAATGAAGGACGGAACAGTAATTGTTCTGTCTTTCATTACATCTTTTAAGTGTGTACCGGCAATCATGCGATGTCCGGGGTGAAGACAAATCGCCCTGAACATCGGCACGATTGCCGGGCGTTTAGGTGTGTACCGACCTCACTCCTAACACAAAGCAGCTGCTGTCACTTATCTAAAGATGCCCATACACGGTGCGATATAGCAGCCGATCCGACGGATTGGTACGATATCGCTGCTATATTGTACCGTGTGTAGGCTTGATATCGGACAGAGGGGTCATTCAGACCCGCTCGCGAGCAAAGGACGCTCGCAAGCGGGTTGATGTTGCCCCACTGCGCCTGCGCGCGACCGAAGGGAGCTCCGTCGTGCGCCTGCGCGAGACCCGGACTGCGACAGCCAAGCTGTCGCTCCGGGTCTCACACCAAAGGGGGCGTGCTGTCGATGGTGATTCCCATGGGAACGCCTACCGTCTGAAGCCGGCCCCACTGACATCAGTAATGATGCCAGTGGGAGTGATTTGGGCTCTGATAGAGCCAAAATCACTCCTGGGCTTGCGGAAGCGAGACCCTACCGCAGGGTCTCGTCGCAAGCTCGATGGTCGCTATGGTCAAAGACCATCGCGACCATCTTTTTGGCCGCTCGCATATGCTGTGGGTGGTCACCCACAGCTATGCGAGCGGCCAGGAGGCCGCTCCATTTTCAGGCAGGAGGGCACTGATTCAGAGCGAGCGCTCTGGTCAGAGCGTTCAGCTCTGAATCAGGCCCAGAGCGCGCTCCTGTGGGGTCGTACATCGCACCTCCAGATCTTACTGTAGGTTAATTTGATCTGGGGATGCGATGTACGATCCCATGCAGAGCTATGTGGGTGGGGGAGGGGGTGCTGGCAAATCGGGCAGTCGGCCACCCGATCGCACCACGTGTGGGGACCGTCCGATATGTCGGCTGTCGGATCCTCCGTCGCGTCGCAAGGTGAATATCGCTGCTTAACGCTTCACTTGCTTTCTTTCGTGGTGCCTTTCGTCGTGCTTGCTTGGAGGTGTCCCACGCCCTGGACTTGAACCCCCTTGAATGCTAGGGACAGAGCCGTAACTAGACTTTTTGGTGCCCTGTGCCAGAAAATGCATTGGTGCCCCCTCATTTTTCAAAGGGACATAATGCACCCAAAAAAGGGGAATTGCCTCATGGGGAAGGGCCAGGGAAGAGATAGGAGAGGCCAGGAGATGCTGAGGATGAAATTAGAGGAAGCTACAAGCAAGAATGATAATAAATAGAAATTTGACAGGCCCAAACAGCACCCCCTGCCCTGTGGTGCCCTGTGCGATGGCACCGGCCACACTACCCTAGCTACGGCCCTGGCTAGGGACTTACTCGATGATGAGGTTACCTGGACATGGTGGGTAAGCCGATAACTTTGGACAAAATTATGTAAAAAAAAACTATTTTATTTGATGCAAAATGTATCATAATGTTACACAGTAATGATTGTTTTTTTGTGTATGTAATAAAAGTCTCAGTATAGTAGCACTTCTCATTACCACTAGTTAGGGTGTACAGTCTGGGCCCCTCCCCATATATATATATATATATATATATATATATATACACACATACATACATACACCACAAGCATACACACATCACATATGCATACATAGATATGGGATGTAGTCTGGAAGCCGACGGTCTAAATACCGACTGCTGGCAAAGTACTAATGACAGGCGTCGAAATCCCGACACCTATCATTAGACCTACAGCGGGAGCCTGACGCCCGGCATACTGAACAAAGGTAAGCTGGGCGCGGACAACCGTGTGGGGGGCGGAAGGTTAGGTTTAAGGGCTCCCGGGGGTGCCTAACCCTAAGTCCCCCCGGGAGAGGTTTAGGCTAGGGGAAGGGGGGGTTAGGGTTAGGCACTTGGGGGGAGGTTAGGATTAGGCACTTGGGGGGGGGGAGGTTAGGGTTAGGCACCCCTAAGGGAAGGTTAGGGTGGAAAACAGGGTTAGTTATACTTCCCTAATAGCGATCGGGATCTTCACCTCTGCCGGCCGGTGGTAATACCTACTACACCCATATATATTACAACCAAATACATCACATGCATAAACCTTATATATATATACTACATACATACACATCACATCTACAGACCCTCCTACATGACCCCTTCCCATACTTCCCAACATTCAGCTGTCCCATATCAGGGTGTATCCTCATACCTGATAGGCCGCATGTACGCCCTAGGTTCTCGTTGCCCTGGGTGCGAGCTCAGCACCCCGGCAGTTGCCTTTCCTGGCACTAAATGGACACATTCATTCACTGCTGTTCTACAGTGTGCCCCCCCCACAACCTCCTGACCACTTGCAGGACACTGAGTCCCACAGGTAGGACATTGCGGGACTGTCCCGCTGAAATCTGTACAGTTGAGGGGTATGCTTTCCACCAGTTACACAATGCTCTGCTCCTGTACTTCCCACTTCATTTATGATTGCAGTCACCTGTGAGAGAGGTGTTTTTAAGACCGGACACTACAGTCAGAAATTAAGTTGGAGCTGGTGGAAGGGGGTATGTTGGAGGACATGTAATACATAGGACATTTATATATCAATACATATCACATGATACCTAGAAACTCCCACTAACAGACCAAATGCTTTTGTTGTATTATGCCTGGTAACAAAACCTGTCTGAACCTGACCCGCTTTTGTGCAGTGTTCTCTGGCCATGTGAGGTTTGATTGAATTATCATAAAACTTTCTGTACTGAGGATGTGGGTGGTACTCCTGGGGGCAATGGTCTAACGTTGACCACCCTGACTTCTTTACATCTCTGCAGTGCAAAGGAAAGTCAGCCCCTGTCACTTTATTGTGTGTGTAATATATATATATATATATATATATATATATATATATTATGCACTGTACTGTGCACAAGTTTTAGGCAGGTGTGGAAAAAATGCTACAAAGTAAGAATGTTTTAAAAATGAAGTGTTCATTTATTTTTATCAATTAACAAAATGCAAAGTGAATGGACAGAAGAGAAATCTAAATCAAATCAATATTTGGTGTGACCACCATTTACCTTCAAAACAGCATCAATTCTTCTAGGTGCACTTGCACACAGTTTTTGAAGGAACTCGGCAGGGAGATTGTTCCAAACATCTTGGAGAACTAACCACAGAGCTTCTGTGGATGTAGGCTTACTCAAATCATTCTTCATGTAATCCCAGACAGTTCAAACAGATTGGCGGCACTCAGTCTCAGCAACCTACAAAATAATCAGCAGACACAGGGCCTGATCACAGCCGAATTTAGACCTCATGGGGCCCTAGGCAAGATCCTGGTTCTGGCCCCACCTCCTCAAACAGTTCATAGCACTATACTTTTATTCCTAATTCATGCCACTGTACAGCACCCTGAAGGAAAAGTCCGCCGCAGCCTTGAAAGTCGGGTATGTATAATACACTTTGCTTTTTGCTAGCTTTCGCTAAGCTTTTCTGAGTTTGACCCCACTGATTGCCCACTCTATAGCTCTCCCTGCCAGTGCATTCCATATCACACTCTCACTGCCCTCTCACAGCAATCACTGACTCAGCACACTGACCTCCATCCCAGCTCACTTATTGCCCCCCCCAGTGACACACTGACCCAGTTACTGCCCACTTCACAGCACCACATACTGCCCCCTTCACTGCCTGTCACACAGCACAAACCCCTCTCCCCTCACAGCACATACCCCTTTCTCCTCTGAGGACCCCTCTACTCACAGCACAGACCACTCTCCCCTCTCAGCACAAACCGTCATACTTCACAGCACAGAGTCCCTCTCCCCTCAAAGCACAGGCTCCCTCCCCTCACAGCACAGATCCATCCTCTCACCACAAATTCCCCCCTCTGCCCACTCAGCACAGTTGTCCCCTCACCACAGACCCCCTGCCCTCTCAGCACAGATCCCCCCCTCCTGCCCTTTCAGCACAGACCCCCCCCTGCCCTTTCAGCACAGATCCCCCTTCTGCCCTCACAGCACAGAACCCCTTGGGCCCCCACTGCCCTCACAGCACAGACCCACCATCTGCCTTCATAGCACAGACCCCCCCACCCGATGCACTCACAGCACAAGCCGCCCTCCTATCCCCCCACAACATATTTCTCCCTTCCCCACTTCAAACTTACCTGCGGGACCGTTTGTATTTTTGCCGAGGATCTGCATGTCTCCTCAAGTGGCTCACCCTCTGCCTCCCAGTCAGTAAGTGTAATTGTGAAGTGACATAATGATGTCACCAGGGCCGAATTAGCCTTCTGGGGGCCCGGGGCCCTGAAGACTGGGGGGACCATCTCCATCCTGTCAGCAACACTTCCCCTGGCTGTGCCAGCTGTGTGTCATCCTACTCCCCACACACCTCCACGAGGCAGCAACATAGGTCCTACCAGCACTGCTGCAGTGGGGGCACATAACATAACACACACACACACATTATTATTATTATTCTTTATTTATATGGCGCCACAAGGGTTCTGCAGCACCTCACAAAGTACATTAACAAATGAGCAAATTCGTAAAACAGCGACTTACAGTACAAGACAACACAGAATAAGAACATGGTTTATAAACATTGCTGCAGCAATCATAACACTGCAAAAAGCAGCAGGGAGTCATCTACCAAGTGTTAAGTGCCCTTGTGGAGAGTTTTGAGTAGATGATCGTATGAGTGAGGGAAGGAAAAGAACGTGAGGGAAAAGGGCCCTGCTCGTGAGAGCTTACATTCTATAGGGGGGGGAGACAGACAGGGGTGACACAGATAGGGTAGACAGTCAGGAAGAAACATGTGAGCAGCAGGTTAGGATGAGAGCTGGAAGGCTTTGAAGTAGTGAGTCTTGAGAGCCCATTTGAAGATTTGTAGAGAGGTGGAGAGTCGGAGAGGGAGAGAGTACCAGAGGTAGGGAGCAGCACAGGCAAGATCTTAGAGGCAGGAGTGGAAGGAAGTGATCAATAGGCAAGAGAGGTGGGATGTATTTGTAGGAGAGGGAGGGAGATTAGTGTGATGTAGATGAAGGTGTGGTGAAGGGAGAGGGAGAGAAGGGTGGGTGCTCAGCTTAGTGGTTGGGTAGTAGGACCATTGTGGGGGAGAATAGAATGAAAGAGGAGTAACAGGAGAGGAGAAGGAGGGAAGCAGAGGGGAGGAATACAGACGGAGGAGAGAGAAGGGGAGGAGACTAGGGAGGAAGGATAGAGGTGGGAACAGGGGGCAGAATAAAGGATTAGGTAGGCACTGAGTAAAGTGAGAATCTGAAGAAAACATGGTCACGGTGTGGATGAGGTAAGAATAGTGTATGTGTGAGAACGACAGTGTTGAGAAGGTTTTTAAAAAATGCTGGTGAATGAACACTGTTGGTGAATGCGTATGCTTGATGAACAAAGTAGGGTTTTTTTTATTGAGGGGAATATATGTGATTTAAAGTGTTTTGAAAATGAGTAATAAAAAAGACGTTCAAAGTTGTGAGGCTAGGCAAAAGCAATGGTAAATCAGACCATATATGCAAGGTTTAGAGGTTACTTTGCATTGGTACAAATAAGAATTTTTTTTTTTGTGAAAAAAGAGGCAGCACAAATAGTAGCAAGTGAGATAATGTCTTTGCAATGATCAAACAAGGAGTTCAGTGTTGCATGTCCTGGTTATGCAGGCAGCAGGTGTTTGTTGTGAAGAGGTAATGAACTCACACTTAATCCTCCATAGGTGTCCATATGCAGTATTGATAGCAGTTTAGTTGTGTTTGATGAAATGTTCTCCTTCTGTATTCCTTCGGGTTAACGCCGGTGTAACGCTGAAGTTTTCCCTAAAATCTATATTGCACTTGTGATTCTGCACTTAGGAGTCTGCTAACTCCAGCCAAGGCTAAAACAGCCTAGTGAATTAAATTTCAGTAGAGATGTAGCCAAGTGTGCATCCTAATTAATGACAACCCCCCACTAGCCAGCCAATACAAACCCAGCAATAAAATGGCTTAAACAAACATTTAGGACTTAAGTTCAATCACGCCTACACACAATCTAATGACTGGAGATAGTACTTATGGCAATTTATATACTATAAAATATTAGAAGACTGCAGAAGACTTGCGATACTAATTGCTGATTACCTAAATATATTATTCAAATAAAGCAGCACATCAGGAGTAATGTTCTGCAGCAGCCTTGTGATAATAATTGCTGATTACCTGTTGGGAGACAGAGATAGGAGGGGTCAATTCAATCAATATCAGCTGAGGATATAACCAGTAACGCCGGTGTAACGCTGAAGTTTTCCCTAAAATCTATATTGCACTTGTGATTCTGCACTTAGGAGTCTGCTAACATATATATCTATATATCTATGTATGTATCTATTAGTATGATTTTGTCTATTTCCACCTCACAACAACTCATCACTCCCACCCTTATAATATATATTTAGGGATTTGCCCCCCTTACCTTTTATATAATATATTTAATGACCCGCCCCCCTCACCCCAGCCATTATATATTTAATGAACCCTCCTCACCCCCAGCCATTGTATATTTAATGAACCCCCCTCACATTATATATTAATGACCCCCCCTCACTCCGACATTATATATTTAATGAACCCCCCTCACCCATTATATATTTAATGAACCCCCCTCACCCCCAGCCATTGTATATTTAATGACCCCCCTCACGCCCAGCAGTTATATATTGAATGACCCCCCTCACGCCCAGCAGTTATATATTGAATGACCCCCCTCACGCCCAGCAGTTATATATTTAATGAACCCCCCTCATCCCCAGCCATTATATATTTAATGAACCCTCTTCACCCCCAGCCATTATATAATTAACCCCCTTCACCCCCAGCCATTGTATATTTAATGAACCCCCCTCACCTCAGCTATTATATATTTAATGAACCCCCCTCACCCCCAGGCATTATATATTTAATGACCCCCCCTCACCCCCAGCCATTACATATTTAGTGAACCCTCCTCACCCCCAGCCATTATATATTTAATGATTCCTCAATCTCATATCCTACCAGCTTTTGTCACTTACCTAAATCCTCCTAGAGTCCCAGGCTCCCAGCTGTCTGGCTGCACCAGAGTTCTCAGCGTCCTGCTCCAGTCCTCTTCTTGGGGCATAAGGCGTCTCATCACAAAGTGTCACTACTGTCAGTAGTGCAGGCACGGCGCAGATTCGTTACCGCCGGAGGAGGAACTTAAGCAACAAAACACTAACCGGTCAGGTGCTAGAGACATCGCACTGGCCAGAGAGGGAATGATTCTGCTAGTCTCCAGCCTCCACCGCCGGCAGCAGCACGGGGTGGCGGAGCCTGGGCATGAGCAAAATCATTCCCAGACAGCAGCACCAGAGCTGCTTTGGAGCAGCTCCAGTCGGGGGGCCCACTGAGAGAGGGGAGCCCGAAAGTATGAGCCTCCTTAATACGGCCCTGGACCTCACGCCGCAACTCAGCAGGGCCATGCCTCCTAAAAGCGCAGGGAGAGGGGAGGGGTGTGACTCACCGGCGCTGCCTTTACACATCCTGCTAATGAAAGAGTGGGGCCAGCCCAGGCTTGCAACTCCGCCCCCTCCCTCGTGCTGCTGCTACAGTACCATACTGCTTCTGCTCCTTCTCTCGCCGGATGTTGCTCTCTCCAGGGCCGGATTTCAGGAGGGCCTGGCTGCGGGCCCCTTGAGACCCGCCGGGCCCTAGGCAGCCGCTTAGGTTGCCTAGCGTTAAATCCGCCCCTGGGCCTGATTCACTACCAATCGCAACTGCGATTGAAATGGCGATTACGCACAGTCTCACTGCGATCGCAATGCCCTCGCAGCACAACATAAGGACGCCCACTTTACCTTTACACACATCCGTAATGTTTAGCAAGACTGCGAAACCATCAGTACCATCGCAGTCTCACGCACACTTGCACAAGCTCTGACCTTACTCAGAAATTGCTAACTTCAGCGCACGCTATGAGGCCTCAAGCTGCGTAAGGCATCGCAGTGGATAATTTAAGCACGCCCCTGCAACGGCGTTAAAACGCCATGGCATGCCTGCGTTTCGACAACCACCCCCCCTGCCACCTCCCACAAAAGGCACTTCCTGTCAATCACTCTGCAATAGGTCTGCGTAGTTGTCTATGTGATCGCAGTGGCCAGTACGCACACTGCGATACATGCGCAGAACAAAACAATCAGCTGATTGCGTGCGCAATCGCAATTGGTAATGAATCAGGCCAACAGTATTTTATATGGAGTCGACGTTTCAGAGCTCCCAGCTCTGAAACTACGACATCATATAAGACTGTCTGACGATTGTCTTGTGGGTTGCTGAGACTCTGAGTGTCATCGATCTGCTTGAACCGTGTATCGGTCTTGGGACTGGCATCGGGGCACTGTGGTACTATTGTTCTGAGTGCCGGATATACAACTAGTGGAATATATATATATATATATATATATATATATATATATATATATATATATACTGATTTTCATACATGTCATTTTCTTAATTTCAAAAATAAAAATATTTTTGAGATCTGGACTTGCAGTAGAGTCACTGACTTTGCTCTATATCTTATACCTATGTGAGCCTGGTTTGTGTCTATGACTCATGTGCAATTCTGCCTCTCCATAAGCACAATTTGTTCTCTCTCATCTGCAGGCAGTAATAATGGCTTCTCCACTGATCCGGCTGAGTCACATTTCCCTGCAGGTTTCCAATCCTCCGAAAATCATCACCGACCTGGTGACAAAGTACCGATTCCGACCACTGGCTGCCCGTGGTTTAGATGGCGGAGCCCCCCGCCAGGTGGCACTAAGAAACGGAAGAGTTGTGTTCGTGGTTAATGAAAACAATCCGGAAATACCCCAGAACTGCTCCCTGCTCTATGATTCTCCGGTTCCATTACCATCTCAAGACACCGCCTGCAATGTTAGTTATGAGGTGGAAGATGTTCCAGGCTTGTGCCGTTTCCTGACTAAGAAGGGCTGCCATCTGCTAGTGCCACCAACCGAGCTCCACGATGACGCTGGCTCTGTTTCGTACTGTGTTGTAAAGTCTATACTCGGGGACGTGAACCACACTCTAATTGACCGCACCCATTGTGCAGGCCCTTTTCTCCCAGGCTTCCAGCCTCTAGAAATTGATCCGGTTGCTACTAGTGAGTTATCTTGTGTGGACCACGTCACATATTGCTGTCCACGTGGAACCATGCCAGATGTGATTGAGTGGTACAGATGTTGTTTTGGGTTCCAACACTTCCCTCTCAGTAAAGAAGAAGACCCCAAACTTGGGTTTGAAATCATTGGCTCTCAGATAGGTCTTCGCTTGCTCTCTATGGAATGCCCAGGGCAGACTGAAGTGGGCAAGATTGTGATTGCAGAATCTTTGCCACAGAAGGGAATAAATCAGCTAGACCAATTTCTGCAGCATCACCAAACGGGTGGAATCCAGCACATCGGTCTCTCTACACGCGACATCTTCAAAGCTGTGCGGTTATTGACTGAGCAAGGGGTTGTCTTCGCTGCACAGCCGGCATCATACTATACTGACCCACAGAAGATGGCGGAGATCCTTGATGCAGGGCTAATACCCCAGCAACTCTCTCCATTTGGGATCTTGCTGGACTCTTCCACTGAAAACCTGGAGCCAACATCAACAAGCAAAAAAGTCCTCCTACAAGTTTTCGCCACACCTCTGTTCTCAAAGGACTCTTTTTACCTGGAGCTGATTGAGCGCAGGGGGGCGCAGGGATTTGGTGAAGGAAATATTCGCGCTCTCTGGCGCTCCATGCAGGATCTGATGGATGAGTTGAACCGTAAAGAACAGGAAGAAGCCTTAACTCGGTGACACCTGCTTGTCCCGCTAGTGTTTTTTTTTTTTTTTGTTACATGTTTTTATTGAAGCATGACATAATGATATAAAGGGAATAGCCATATCATAGATTTGACATTGGTATAAAAAAGTTGTTGTTACAAGTGATATGCATCAGATATTCTATAGAAAAGAACATATATATGCATCTATACAATACAGATAAAGGTTATACATAAAAAAATTAGAGGTTAAGTGAACAGAGTGAAAAAGTTAATAATGAAGTACCAAAATGTCTATGGGCCTGATTCAGAGGCGCTCGCTATATGGGAGTGCACGCTCTGAATCAGGGCGGGAGAATTATTCTCTTTTTGTTTCGGCCTTCAGGCCGCTCGCTAAGCTGTGGGTGACCACCCACAGCTTAGCGAGCGGCCTGGCGATGGTCGCGATTATCGCAGCCATCGGCATTGCGAGGAGACACTCTGGTAGGGTCTCAGCACTCGCAATGCCGAGTGGACTTTCTGCTCTAATAGAGCAGGAAGTCCACTACTGACATCACGAATGATGTCAGTAGGGCCGCCCTCAAACGGCAGGCGTTCCTACAAAACGGGGCGAGCTGTCAATCAACATCGACAGCCGCCCCGTTTTGCTGCGAGCCCCGGAGCGAGTGAAATTCTCACTCGGTCCGGGGCTCACACTCGCATTGCGCTCGCCGCGCATGCACATTGGCTCACCATCGACCCGGTTGCGAGCGCAATGCACTTGCGAGCGGTTCTGAATCAGGTCCTATGCCCCAACCGTTTTTCTTACATTTTCCTATCCAAACAAATCTGGCCGTCTCTGGAATGGATACCAAAGAGGGCCAGACATAATATGGAGAAACAGTGAATCCGAACTTCGGGGGAGAAATAAAACAAAATTACAGCAGAGGAGTTGCGTAATCCAGATAGAATAAAAAAAGAAATAAAAACAATATGGGAGCAGCTAAATAGAAGGGAAAAGTAGTAAGGAAGCGATCCACTACATTACTGCAGACCACTTTAGAAAAATGAGTATCAAACCAAACTAGTAAAGGTAAGAAACTGTTCTATGGTACTAGTCGTGCAGAATTTGGAAATTAGTTAGACGACTACCCTTATCATAGCGAAATAAATATGTAGTGTGTCCAGAATACGGTAAATATAATCTGCGTTTAGCTACACTACTAAAACATATATAAAGTACACAAGTATAAGGAGCCTTAGGCAGACAAGAGAAAACTGACCTGTAACGTAACTAGTTGTTACGAATTTTATCCATTCAAGCTACTGCAGCTCTGCACCAAAATAGGCCGAAAAGCAGCATTTAAACAGGATAACTACAAAACTTAAAGTAAGTTGAACAGGGGAGAAAGATAAAGCACATTGCAGAACCAGTAAGGATGTTTGGTATCAATTGCTAAAGCCATAATAATCAGTGTAATCTAGTTCAAATAGAACAATAAAATAAAAGTAAATAACCATGTATTCAATTAACAGCACCTAGGGGGCCCTGGAATAGAGGTGGTATATTTACAGTATAAGTACGTTCAGGTACAAAATTGATGTAGGAGGTCAGTACCAAATAATTTATATTATCCAAAAGATTTGTTGGCTCAAGCCAAGGAATGTCTGCAACTCCCAGCCCATCAGAGCACATGCAAACTACGCTGTCAAATTGGGGAACTTGTCTCACAGCTACGACGTCTCAGACACCAGATAAATTTGTTACTATAGTCTGAGATAAGTGACTTTACGGGAGGTCTCGGTGTCCCCGTGTGGTGAAAGGTGCTCTGGTTTTGCTGGTAATGAGGAATATCAACCTCCGCAATCAGGGGTAAAAGGTTCTTGGTCTGTTGCATGTAAAATTGTTGAGGAAGAGTGTCCCGGGCTTCCAGACCACGGGGAACAGCAGCAATCGTGGTTACACAATCCGCTGGTGATCAATTTTAGAAAGGGCAGAATTAAGCTTCAATTCTATTTAATCCACCCACCTATCAATATGGGACAGAAGGACCTGGGCGATGGCTTCCGCCAGCTGAATGACAGGGAAGGAGTGAACGAGAAGCATTATCAGATCAGGCTAATTAAAGCACACAATACGTCCTGAGTACCTGTTGGAGGAAATAAGGGGATTGAGCACTTAACAATAAGCCAGTGGCGTAACTAGGGTATTTGGAGCCCAGGGCATATTTGAAAAGGGAGCCCCCCCCCCCCCCAATATCCCGAGCTGTGTGCGCGCCAAAGGCGCGCGTGAAAAAACAATGGGCGTGGTCAATTAAAAATGGGGCGTGTCAACATGACACACCCCTTTATTTTCACGCTGAACATTCCTATCCATATGCACCTTAACCCCAGTAGTACCCCTTATACAGTACCCCCAGTATGCAGTTGTGGTCCCTCTTATGCAGGCACATAGTAGTGCCCCTTATACAGTATCCCCAGTAGTGATCCCCCTTATACAGCCCCCAGTTAGTTCCCCTTACTCAGTACCCCCAGTAGTGGTCCCCCCAAATGCAGTGCCCCACGTAGTGTTCCCCCTTATGCAGTGCCCCCAGTAGCAGTCCCCACAATGCAGTGCGCCCAGTAGCGGTATCCCCTTATGCAGTGCCCTTTATATGGTGCCCCAGTAGTAGTCCCCCCCCCTATGCAGTGCCCTTTATATAGTGCCCCCAGCAGTAGTCCCCCCCCCATGCAGTTTTCCCAGTAGTCGTCCCCTTATGCAGGCACCCTGTAGTGATCCCCCCATCCAGTGCCCCCTGTAGTGTCCCTTCCTATTATTGCCCCCAGTAGTGGTCCCCCGAGTGCAGTGCCTCTTGTAGTAGGCCCCTTTTATAATGCCCCCAGTGGTAGTTCCCCCCAAGTAGTAGTCCCCAGTAGAGTAGGTCCTCCCAATGGCGCCCCCAGTAGTAGCCACCCCTCCCCCAGTAGAGGTCCCCCCAGTAGTAGCCACCCCTCCCCCAGTAGAGGTCCCCCCAGTAGTAGCTACCCCTCCCCCAGTAGAGGTCCCCCCAGTAGTAGCCACCCCCCTCCCCCGTTGTGCAGATAGGTTTAAAAAAAGTAAAAAAAAAATTTATATATATATATATAAAAATATACTTACCTGAATCTCTGCTCCTGGTCCTGCTCGCGACACTGCTCCCGCCCGGGTTGGCGCGCTCAGCATTATGGGACAGACGTCATGACGTCAGTCCCATTACCCACTGCAGTTCCGTCCGGCTCTTGCAGTGGGTGCTGCAACAGTCAATGAGAGTCTATCTGACTCTCATTGGCTGCTGTTTAACACACGCATCGCTGGCGGCGATGCGTGTGTTATGCACAGCCTGAGCCCGCCTCCTGGCGCTATTGGGCAAGCGCTCAGGGGGAGGGAACGGCCTCAGGCGTGCAGCACAGGACCGGCGCTGGAAGCCTAGCACCGGTCCTGTGTAAATGTGTAGCGCTGACCGCACTCATTGCGGTCGGCGCTACACTGGCTAACTAGGGCGGGCCGGTACCGTGGCCGGCGGCGCCCCCCCCGCGCCGCCGGTCCAACGACGCCCAGGCCACGCACCCCGCTCGCCCTGCCCTAGTTACGCCACTGCAATAAGCTGCACACAATTACAATATCCCCTGCTGAAAGTGAACATAAATTTGACACTAGAACCACTGGACTGGACTGCAGTGTAATAATGAGCTAAGTTATACAATTATATATAGTACCTAAGAAGATTGTTACGTTCTGGTTTATTTGTGGACCCGGGGTGGTAGCAGGAGCGATCACAGAAGCAGATTTGTAAATAAAACTAGGATTTTTAATAAGTGCTCGAGTGGACATATAATGTGGCAGTAAATAAAAGTCCAGGAAAATATAAATGTGCACAAGAGTTCTGTGGTGGAAGCAAAAGGGTTAATGTCCAGGTAGAAACAATTAGAGCAGTCCAGGTGTGCAGGTAGTGAAACTGAAAATAAACAAGCCAGGTTTGCAGATAGTGAACTGAAGTGCAGGATGTCAGCAGGCTCAGGCACTCAGGTATGGGCAAGGGTGATGGAGGTAGCGGGGTAGTCCAGTGGGAACTAGGAGCTGACAGGCAGACAGCGGATTCACAGGAACAGGAAAGCACAGAGAACTCCCTCTCAGCTAGGCTGAGATACACGTTGCACTGGCAAAGAAGGAAGGCACTGACCCTTCCTAAATACCCCATGCCGTGCTGTTACTGGCCGGAGGGAACATGTGACTCACCAGGATTGGCCAGCCGCATCACATGGCCAGAAGGCAAGATGGCAGCGCCCATGCCAAACGGAATGGAGACGCCGCCAGGCCTTACCAGCGCAGAGTGACAACAGGCCCGCGTTGTACCCTGGCCGTGACAAAGATAGACCAATGAACCCACAATATGATGTAAGTAATACGTATCTGTTCCAAATACAAATTGGTTGGTACAGTATGGAAAGGAAAGTACCCTTCCTGGGTTATGGTATCTCTAAAGGTGAATACCTTTAGAGATACCATAACCCAGGTATCTGCCAGGTATCTGAAGGTTTCATTGTACGATACCATTGTACAGGTATCGTACAATGAAAAAGGTACCCAATATCAAAGAACAGAAAAACCATTAGGAAATAGGTGCCTCAAGGGGAGCCAAATGCAGTACAATACAATGACAACTAGATGTCCCCATATATTAAATCAATACTATGGGCTCTATTTATTATCATTATTTTTACTAAAATAAAGTGAAAAAGGGTGTTTTCACACCCTTTTCACATTATTTTAGTATCACCTATAGTTATTACAGGGCAATTGGAGTAGAATTCGTAAAATTCTACTGCAACCCCTAAGTATCACTTATTTTTAGTAATCAGATCGCATTTCCTATAGTTTTAATGGGAAATGTGATCTGCCTAGTACAGTGTTGGCTAACCTTGACACTCCAGCTGTTGTGGAACTATATATCCCAGCATGCCCTGCCACAGTTTTAGCATGCCCTAATAGCAAAACTGTAGCAGTGCATGCTGGGTTATGTAGTTCCATAACAGCTGGAGTGTCAAGGTTAGCCAACACTGGCCCAGTAGTTACTAAAAATAAATAGTGAAAAAAATACCGGGGAAAGCCCTGTGATAATAACGCCACCTGGAGGTGGCGTTATCCAGGGTCTCCC
This sequence comes from Taudactylus pleione, assembly GCA_031769625.1. Classification (NCBI taxonomy): domain Eukaryota; kingdom Metazoa; phylum Chordata; class Amphibia; order Anura; family Myobatrachidae; genus Taudactylus; species Taudactylus pleione. The sequence continues at coordinate 1,048,403 of JAUIMM010000661.1, forward strand.
CCGGTTATCGGGCTCCTACTCTGCTGTAACGGGCAGAGCAGAGCCCGGAGCTGGTCCCAGTGATCAGCTGTGTGGTCTAAACAGACCGCAAGCTGATCTCTGCTAAAAAAAACCAAAAAAAACATTACTTACCTGACTCTAGGAACCGGTGATCGGGGCTCCGGTGATGTTCTCCCTCCGGTCAGCTAGTCTCCCATAGTGCACTGGGGCCTGGTCATCAGTTGACCGTGTCCCAGTGCAGTATGGGATGTCAGCTGTCCGGAGGCATGGAATACATCACAGGAGCACCGATGACTGCAGGTAAGTGCTATTGAGGGAGGGGGGTCGCGATCGCAGGGGGGGCGGGGTAGCAGCGACTGTCGGTGCATGCGTCGGCACTTTGTCACGGTATTTTTTGCGAAAATGCCGTGACTAGTGTGCGGTGGGGATTCACAGGGACAGAGCTTTATCGCAAGCTCTGTCCCTGCAAGGGATTTGTAGTAAATCCCTGTGATATTGCCTGAATTCGCAAAGCGAATTCAGTCGATAATATCACACTACAATCTGCATTACAAATTGCATTACAAATGCGGATTGTAGTAAATAGAGCCCTATAAGTGGTAAATGTAACACAGAAAAATAAAAAGAACAAAAAAGCAAAAAAAAAATATATTAATACATTTTAAACCTAAAAAAGGGAACCTGGAGCTGAGGATTAAGGAACAGGAGAAGAGCCACTACGACCAAGGGGTCCGTAGTGCACAGTATCCAAACAGGTGCAAACAGATGTATGACCCGCAGTTATATTGTAGCCTGCAATCACCCACAAGCAGGCAAGCTATGTCCACAGACTTGCCGACAGCCACTGTATCCAGGGGGTCAGCAGTTCCCAGGACGAACAGAGGTCAGTCAAAGAAGAACTGTGATAAGTCTCTCTGAATCCTGTAAAGAAAGGTGAGTAGTAAGTTCAGGTAAGCAGGAGGGCTGTGCCGCACTTCACTCCTGGATCTCTGCAGGGATGACAGGCACCACGGAGAGTGGTGGAAGAGCCGGGGAACCGGCACTCCAGGGACAGTCACAGGTGCACGTATCTCAGCAGCCCCAGAGCTCCAGGCAAACGGAAGTAACCAACAAGGTACAGAAGATACTACTCGTCGGCAGTGCAAGGCGAGGCGGAGTTCCGCAGGGATGAGAGCTCCAGAAGACACCTTACCGATGAAGGCAGCGTTCCCAGACGGAGGAGGCACAGCTGCACTGAATGTATACCAGGTACAGGCGGGACAGATCCTTTGTGGACAGCAATGCAGGTAACCAGGTCCAGGAGGAGGACCGAACCCCAGATAGTCCAGTGGAGATTCTATCCGGACCCCGTCGGTGGGAAAAGTCAGCCTGATGGGTGTGATCTGGCATCAGGAGTTGTACACGGGCACTGCTCTCAATCACTAGGACCACTGATCACACCAGCTCATAGCTAGAAGTAGAAGAGCCACAAAGGGAGAGAGTCTCAGTTAATCCCAGTTTTCGTGCCCAAAGATGGCTAAGGGCAGTCATACTCTCCGTACTCCTTGTAGGCTTTACTCCGGTGCATAGAAAGTGACTCCAAACCTAGGAATAAGGTCAAAGTCCTTGCTAGAATATTAATATAGCTGAGGCACTCAACTAAAGGTTTTTTTGGGGGGTAAAAACCGGATTTAATAGCAATAAAACTAGCAAGGTCTGGAGCCCATGTACAAAGTGGCCACTCTAGGTGCCCCGGCCACCGGAAGTCCGTCCCACCGCTGTTTAAGAAAAATATACCCAGTTACTGCAGCTTTTATACTTCAGATTTGTAATTGAACAATTTTATTCAATTTTCTTTGCTGTTAACAAGGTAGACAAGAATGTACTGCTCTATATGCGGGGATTTTCAGGATTTGTTTCATAATGCACTTTTGCGATATTGGACCCATACATCTAAATAAGGGGAGGATTAGGCACTAGGAGGATGGTTAGGGTAATGTTGCGGGAAAACAGGATTTTGGTACTTACCGATAAATCCCTTTCTCCGATTCCACAGGGGACACTGGAGGCTAAAGACAGTAGGGGGTTCAGAAGGTTGCAAAGTGGAGCTGGGCACTTTAAATTTTAATAAGTGTGACTAGCTCCTCCTCCTCTATACCCCCCTACAAGCCTCAGTCTAAAAAAACTGTGCCCGAGGGGAGCTGAGAAAAAACAAACGGAAGAGGAGACGAAGCAATCACACAGAACAGAAGAAAAAGATTGAAATAACAGTAACACAACCAGAGATGGAAAACAGTTCTCTGAAAGTCATAACAGAAAATGACCACACCCCTGGCAGGAAGGAACAGCACAGGGTGGGCATCCAGTGTCCCCTGTGAAATCGGAGAAAGGGATTTATCGGTAAGTACCAAAATCCTGTTTTCTCCTTCATCCACTAGGGGACACTGGAGGCTAAACACAGTGGGGACGTCCCAGAGCTCCCATTAAGGGCGGGAAAGCACTGGGAACCCTGCCAAAACCGATAGGACATGCTGTGCGCCGCAGAGGCCGCAAACATGTTAAAACTATAAAAAAAACAGTAACGGAATGCTAGCTAGACCAAATAGCCAATCGGCATAAAAAAAAACCATGTAAAACCCCTGTTAGCAGCCACCCACGAGGAATCGACTGAGCGAAAGGAAAGCTCTGAAAGGAAGCCATATCCGCTAGTCTGAAGAACCGACCACTCCAGCAGGCCAGCGACTGTGTGGAGGCTGGCTAGCCAGGACGAACAGCAGCATACAAAACAAGAAGAGTGTCTGCCTAATTTATGGTTGCACACTTGTCCACAGAATTACAAAAAACCCTAACAACATTTTGAAGGGTCTAGAACGGAGGTGAGTCTAGAGGAAGAACCGGTACCACAATAAGATGTTGATGTGTAAAAACCAAAAACACCTTTGGAAGAAAATCCATAGTCGTACGGTAATCCGCTCTATCCTCGTGAAAAAACAAGTCTGGAGGGCAACAGGATAGAGCTCCTAAATAAACAAAGCTCTCCTGGCCGAGGCTGGTGCGAAAAGAAATGTAACCTTCCACAAAGGTATTATAACTCCACCGACTGTAGAGGGTCGAACCGAGGAAGGAAGTACAAGATCCAAATCCCATGGAGTTGTAGGAGGAACAAAGAGTGGTCGAAACCGAACCACACCTGGAAGAAAAGGCTGTACCATAGAGCTTCTTGAGGAAGAAAACCGTCAGAACTGAAAACCGAATTTTCAGAGAACCCAGCCGTGAAGAGAAACTAGCTAGCCTAAAAAGCAGAAAGCTGGCCTAGATAGAATGCTGTAGGGAGAATCTGTCTATGTTCACACTTTGAAAGATAAATCCTCCAAAACCAGTGGCAATGTTAAGAAATAACTTCTTATCGGGTGCCAAGCCTAGTAGGGGATTACCCTGAATGGTATCCCTGTACATCCTAAGATGCTCTTTGAACAGCCACGCCGTGAAACATAGCCGCTGTAAGTATGGATAGACGAAAGGACCCCGGAGTAAGCAATGTTCTCTCAGAGGCAGTGGCCGCGGATAGTAGTTGAAGGTCAGAATGCCAAGCTCCGCGAGGACAATCCAGAGCTACCAACAGAACCCTGGTTGTCTCCCCTTAGATACATTGTAGAATCTGAGGGAGAAGAGGAAACAGAGGGAACAGGTAGACAAAATTGGAACTGCCACGGCGTTGACAGTGTGTACCCTGTCACAACCTCCGGGACTCTCGTTCAAGAGCAGTAGAGAGGCAGATGATATATATATATATTTTTTTGTCCTTATGCCAAGAGGTCGACCTGTGGAAAACCCTACCATTGAGCCAGCTGTTGACAAACCTGCGGAAGAAGTCCACAGATGCGACCGGTCGGCTGAGGAAGTCTGCCAACCAATTTTGCACTCCCATTGCGAACTTTGTCGCCCAGATGTGTAATGAACGCCATGGTCGTGGCGAAGTCCGACTGGACCCTGACCGGCTGACCCCGCAACTGGTGATATGCAGTTTGAATAGCGTAGAATACCACCCGCAATTCCAATATCTTTAGCAGCAGACTCACTTTCTGTGGTGTCTAGCAGTCTTGGATCCTTAATTACAGCCCCCCATCTTCTCCGACTCACTTCTGTGGTAAGAAGAATCCAATCCCACACTCTGAATCTCTAAGTTCACTAAGTGTACTAAGTTCAACCTCCAGAGAAGAGATATCCGAATTCTGGAACTTAGCCTTACCCGTTGGTGAAGGAAAAGATGGGATTCTGTCCACTGAGAGAGGAGGAGAAGCTGCTGGAGTGAAAACATCCATAAGGAAAGGCCTTGAAAGCCGTAACCATCTTCCTAAGGAGTCGAATAGAAACATAAGGTGTCACTGAGCATACCCAGAAATTGTAGCGTCTGCTGGATGCAGATGAGACTCTTCAGAAACATTCAGAATCCACCCATGACTAATAAGACTGCTGAGAGTCACTTAGTAAAAGTACCCTGGCATGGGCCTACAGCAGAAGATCCTTCAGATGAAGGATGATAGAGATCCCTTGTATCAGATGGAGAGTCCACATTAAAGTCCTGAACTTTGTTAATATCCTTGAGGCTGAACAATAAGGTGGAAATTAACGTTCCGAATAAAGAAACTGAGAAACGCCCGGAGAGGCGACTAGATAGGGATTCTTGTTATCCCGAGATATTATGAAATAGTCGTTCCTAGTCCCGCACTCCCCAAGGGAAGGGATTCTGGGCCTCATTCAGAGGCGGTCGGAGGATGCAAGCGGTCGCTCAGAAACTGGGCGGCCACTTGCATCCTGACCGCCCGCCTCTGTTGCGGTCGTTAGGCTGTGGGTTAACACCCACAGCTCTAACGACTGCTCGGGTGATGGTCGCGATGGTCAGAGACCATCGCGACCATCGGGGCTTACAACGAGACCCTAGGGTAGGGTCTCAATTGTCGTAAGCCCCGGAGAGCATCTGTCAGAGCCGGAGGCTCTCCACTGACATCACTAGTGATGTCAGTGGGGCCTCCCCCAAACGGCAGGCGATCCCATGGGAACGCCTCCATTTGGGCTGCCACCCCCCCCGGCCCGCCTTCCAAACGGAATGAGCTGTCAATCAACATCGACAGCTCGCCCCCTTTGGATAGAGACCCGCTACGACCAGCGCTGTCGGTCGTAGTGGGTCTCACGCATGCGCAGGAGGAAGCCGGCTCCCTCGTGCGCATGCGCACTGACCAAACATCGAGGCGGCCGTGCGGTCGTAGGTCGTACGGCCGCCTCTGAATAAGGTCCTCTATCCCTAGGAATAGATTCAGATTCGTCAAGTTCGGAGTAGGTCTGACCGAGCCGTCCGGCTTTGGAACCATGAAGTTACTAGAGTAAAACTTTCGTTCCCCGGATTGGGGACCTGGATCACCACACTCATGGATAGAACTTGTATATAGTGTACTTTAAAATGATACTCCTGTCTTGCAAAACTGTGGTAAAAACTCAAGGTGGAGGAAGAGACTAAAAAGTCAAGCTTGTATCTTGAGTGATGAGAACCCGGACCCAAGCGTCCGTACCAGATGCCATCCCTATTACTTTGAAGTCTATAAGACGTGCTCCCACTCTGGGGACCCCAGGTGAGAGAAAACCCAGCAAGTTCTAGGCTTAGTGGAGATGTAGATGCGACTCCTCCCCAACCTCCAAAAGCGCGTGAAGTTGATGGTCCCGTGAGTAACCCGGCGCCCTAAGGGCCTAGGCGAGAGTCCTGTGAAAGAACTTCTAGGGGGAGGAGCCGCAGACGGAATATAAAAGGAGTAATCTCCAGTAGCTAGAGAAAACCATATGTCTAGATCCACTGCAAGTAATACACTATCTGCTAATTAAAGTGATTTTACCACTGTCTCAATTCCACTTCCGCCTTCAGCAGATTACAATGACAGACCCCAGTAATATATGGCCCCCAGATAGAGGGCGTATCAGACATTAATCTGAAAAGAACAGGTACCACACTTGATCTTAGACAAAAGGCTGAGAAACGATCACCTGCAGCAGTATATATAAACTTAAGAGTATACAAACTCCAGCCCAACGTCTATAAAGGAACCGGTAACGTTGACAATCACGAAACCGAAGAACCTACTATAGTGGAATAAGTTTTATGAAGAAGAAAAAAAGATAATAACCGTCTGGACATCTGATACTTGTTTATTCGGATGTTCCCAAACTGACATTCGAACATAATCCAATTTTACTGAAACTGGAATGCAATAGCTTGTTTCTTTCTTTAAAAAGAAATACGGTGGAGCAGGACTAGTGTCCTTAACCTGAAACTGCAATACCTGATGTATTGCAGAAAATAAAGCCTCTATTGCATCTACTTGGAAGAGGCATAGTGTTAGTTGAAGGTCATGCTTCTAGAGAACCTGATGTGGAAGCCCCTTTATTTTTTTCTGCTCAGCAAAGAGAAGTGACTGTGTAAGCCACAGCACTCTACGCTCGGAAATCACTTCCTGGAGGCGTATAAGGCAAACATAATAGGACACCAAGATGGGACGCTGCTACCTATATGTGATGCTAACGGAATAAACTCCTTAAGGACAGTCAGCCATAGGCCAAAGCTCAGTTGCTTTGTTACTCCAAGACGGTGAATCTGCCATCTCTGAATAATATTGTTCAGGATGCATAAGCCTACAACATCTGGTTATTCCCCGGGTGCATACAGGGTGGTGGCTGTAGTTATATTAAAGGGAGAACACACAAACTCCACACAGCTAAAACTGCAGTGGCAACCGAACCCCCAGCACTGCGATGCAGCAACGCCAACCACCACACCATCTGCGTACACAACAGGGAGTTAGATGACTGTCCCTGTAAACAATATTTGCAGGTAAATAATTGTAGAGACGTCATGATACATATAGTCCCTCCACACACAACAGTAAAGTGTAGTGAAACAGGTCAAAATGGGAAACTGGTATACAAAGGTTAGCAGGAGAGAGCCACACCTAGCAGTGCCAGAAAACGCTAGGCATAGAAAGAAGTATTCAGTGATCCTTACATGCTCTCCTGCCTTGCCTAAACTCCACTGTGTATTACAGTCAAAGATAAGGCCACCAGTTGTAAGCAGCAGCGATATATTCATGTGTTCAGCCAACAGGGTCTCTGTAATGGCCGCCTGCACTTCCACAGAAGTGCTGGGGCTGCTGTGAGGGAGAAGCAGGGCTCCGGAACTAAGCTCCGCCCCTGCTATGGCGCTCAATCATAGTTATGAGCGCGCTATTACTGTACCTGTTAACACTGGCTTTCTCACAGCCGAGTGTATGTCAGGGCTTGACAATTTTTTCTAAAATCTAGGAGCCAGGATGAAAGTGTAGGAGGCAGACCACCGTCCCCACCAAAAAAATTACAGGAGTGAGTGAGGAGCACAGCTCTGTGTTATGCAGCTGTTATACACACTATACTAGTCCAGAAAATGGTCACAGTTGAATGGATACAGTAAAATGAAGTCCCCCTCACTGCTCTGCACAGCACCCCTGCTCCACTCCCCCAACCCTCCAGTAATAACGGACCACATTTCACATAAAATAATGGCGCCAGAAAGTACAACAAAACCCCCCTCCCCTTGTGGTCACACCATAGACCCTACTACCGGAGAGCTCTATGCAGCCGGAGATAGGAGACAGTAGACAGCCGGGATGTACAGGAGGATCAGTGTAGTCTGGGACAGAGAGCAGGGATCAGAGCAGGCCAGGATGGAGAGGAGTCATCAGCGTATGCTGGGACGGACAGAGGCACAGTGCATGATATGTGCATGATATGAACACCTCAATACTACAGGCACGAATCTCCACCGGAGCGCTGATGAGGATCTGCTTCCTCCCTCACTGCAAAATCTAGTAGCCAGGCAGCAAAATCTGGTAGCCATGGCGACCTGGCCCCTGGGATTTGTCAAGCCCTGGTGTATGTGACAGAACTCGGGGATTTACAGCAGCCAGAGAAGTGCTGGGGCCGCTGTGAGAGAGAAGCACAGCTTCTGCTATGGTGCTCAAATTTTTTTTGTTATGGGTGCGCTACGTACTTTTTACATGTCTCTACAATAAACAAAGCAGGGTAATTACCACTGCACCATCACAGCGTTATGTAATCACTGGCTTCTTACAGCCGAGTGACGGACCCCAGTTATCACGCAGCCACAGTGGTTTCGTTGTAAGCTGTCTTGCTGCTCCACTAGTCGGGGCAGCCTGCTGCTAAGTGCACCACCTTTTTTTTTTTTTTAAATCGTTTATTAGTTTTATAGAACTAGATATATAAAACAGTATTACATCTCGATGGACAATAGAATATAGAGATAAACAATTGGTCTCTAATACGTAACAATTGTGCATAACAAAAAATATAATAGACAACAGAAAGAAAAGATTTTCCATGTTATAATAATTGAAGATAACATCCTCATAAATTGCAATGAAACTATAATATAATAACCGTGATATAGTAAAAGAAAAAGGTAAAGAGATGAAGCAGAAAAAAAGGGAGAATATGGGGAAGGTTGAAAATATATAAGTATAGATATAAGTATAAATATAAGCGAGCCGGGGGGACAAAATAATACCGAAAAAAGAAAAGAAAAAAAGAAAAAAAAGAAAATGAGACCGGGTCAAAAGTATGAATCATACTTCACGTGAGGCCAGGAAGGGTAACCGCTTGGAGGGAGTACCAGGAGGACCAAATAGAGTGAAACCTCTCCACTGAGTTATTCAAAAGACTGGTAGTGTACTCCATTTTAGATATAAACCAAATTCTATTCAAAAGTTCTTGACGAGTTGGAGTATCAGGATTTTTCCAGTTACGTGCTATCTGATATGAGATGTGAACAATCAATTTGTTTGAATTTTTAGAAACCTGGTCTACTGGAGCACACAGTAACAGGTTGGCAGGTGATAGAGAGAAAGGCACATTAACTACTGATGATATAAGGGTACGGACCATGTTCCAGAATGGAGTAATTTTTGGACATGTCCACCAAGTATGATAAAATGTACCAATGTGGCCGCATTGTCTCCAACATAGGTCAGAAGTGTTAGGAAACATTTGATGAAGGCGCTCAGGGACTAGATACCATCTGGTAAAAACTTTATATGAGTTTTCTTTGATAGCTACACTAAGAGAGCATTTGGAGATAGCGAGACGAATTATTTCCCAAGTGTCGTCTCCCAGTGGTTGTCCCAGGTCTGCTTCCCATGCGAGTTCATGTATAGAAAGTGAGGGGGACTCCAATACCAAAACAGAATGATAGAGAAAGGATATAGTGCCCCTATCAGTGGGTCGGTATATACACAGTTTTTCTATTGGGGACGGTGTACGAGGCTGGGGGGTAGAAAGTGCTGACGTAGCAAAGTGTCGGAGTTGTAGATATTGGTAGTGAGAGGAGTCAGGGATGTTGTATGTCTGCTGAAAATCACCAAAGTTTTGTGGAGCAAATTGTCCTATAATATGACGGATGCGTGTGATACCTGCTGCAGACCAGATAGACGCCACAGCAGTTGAGAGCCCTGGTGTAAATGAAGGATTGTGCCACAGGGGGGTCTGAAGAGAGGGGTACTTGGAAAGAGCAAATTTTTTATTAAGAGTGACCCATGTAGAGAGTGCTAAAGCTACTGCCGGGGTTGAAAGTACGGACCTAGGTCGGTGTTTACGTGGTAACCAGGGTAAGTATGAAATTGATTCCACCCCCACCAGAGCTCCCTCTAGATCTACCCATCGTTTAGTGAAAATAGGGGCATGCCAAGCCACCATTTGGCTCAAACGAGAGGCATTATAGTACCGTAGGAGCATCGGTAATCCTAGTCCCCCAAGACTTCCCTTCTTATTCGAGGCTTTTTATAATTCCAGACAAAATTACAATATACAGATTGAAGCTGATAAAGAACTCTGGTCGGTACTGCGACCGGGAGCGTCTGAAACAAATACAACAACTTAGGTAAAACGTTCATTTTAATAGCGTTTATACGGCCAATCCATGATATAAAGTAGGTCTTCCACTGTAGCAAGTCATGTTCAATAGACCTAAACAGTGGAGTATAGTTAGCCTGATACAAACGATCATATGTCTTGGTAATATTAGCCCAAGATATGACAAGGAGTCTTTTCTCCAATTGAATTCAAAATTCAGCTGCAGCAGTTGCTTCAGATCTCTCGGGAGATGAAGAGGAAGAGCTTCCGATTTGCTATTGTTAAGTTTGTAGCCTGATAAATCTCCATAGATAGATAGTTCATGAAACAAATTTGGTAATGAGATAAGTGGTTTAGTCAAGGTAAGAAGGATATCGTCCACAAATAATGAGAGAGTATATTGAGAGGTCCCAACAGTCACACCAGTAATATTGGGATTTATACGTATCCTTCTAGCAAGTGGTTCTATGATCAGTGCAAAAATAAGAGGCGACAATGGGCACCCTTGCCGCGTTCCATTGGTTATGGTGAATGGGTCTGAAAGCAGTCCCCCAGCTAGAACAGAAGCAGTAGGGTTATAATATAGGGCTTTAATGGCTTGTAAGAATTTACCTCTAAAACCAAAGGCGGAGAGTGTGTGCATCATAAATGGCCAAGCAACCCTATCAAAGGCTTTCTCCGCGTCCAGGGCAAGCACAAGAGAGGGAAGTTGGTGTGCATTAATATAGTGAATAATATCCACAGTTCGTCTGGTATTGTCAAGTGCTTGCCTGGACGGGACAAAGCCCACCTGATCAGGGTGAATAAGGTCAGGTAATATGGGGTTAAGCCTAGTTGCTAGTATTTTTGCAAAAATTTTTAAGTCGGCGTTAAGTAGTGATATGGGTCGGTAATTAGAAGCAATGAGAGGATCCTTATTTGGTTTGGGGATAACTGTGATGGTAGCTTTAGTAGTAGATGGGTGAAAGGTTTCACCGTCTAAAATTTTATTAAACATCTTAGTCAGGTGTGGAACTAAGGAGTCTTGAAATGTTTTATAATAGGATATGGGATAGCCATCAGGGCCAGGTGCCTTTGAAGGCTTTTGGGTTTTAAGAGCAAGGTGTGTTTCTTCCTCGGTAATAGGAAGTCCCAGCCTTTCTGCCATTTGTGCATCAATACTAGGAAGACCACAGGAGGAAAGGTAATCAATAGTTCGTGAATTAATGCTAGGATTCGCATTGGTTGCATCTGCAAGATTATATAATTGATCATAGTATGTTTGAAAGATGCCATTTATGGTAGCTGGGTTATATTGAGGGACGTCATTCCTATCTTGTATGGCCTGTATGGCTGTTCTAGCCTTCCGGGATTTTAATCTATTGGCCAATAATGTGTCTGCTTTATTACTTTTTTCGTAAAAGCGTTGATTGAGCCAGCGGAGAGATTGTTCGGTTTTTTCAGATAAAATGGCATTAAGGTCATTTGTGGCAGATATAAGTTTTTTATAGATATGGGGGGATGGGTTTTGTTTGTGGGAGGTTTCTAATTGTTTGACTTCGTCAGTCAGAAGAGACAGTTTAAGTTTACGCTCCTTATTCCTAAAAGAGGCATAGCTAATAATGTGTCCACGGATTACGGATTTGTGGGCCTCCCAAACCAAGGGTGAGCAAGGGGATTCCGCCAAATTAGTAGAGAAATAGTCAGCTAATGCGGATCTGATCCTAGTCTGAAATTGTGGGATCTTCAGGAGGGTTTCATTTAATCGCCAAGATGGTCTGGATGCAGGCGTATCAAGAAGATCGTAAGAGGTTGTGAGGATAGAATGGTCCGACCATGAATTAGGTGTAATAGTTGAGTCTAGGAGATGTTTGGAAGCTTGAGTACAACAGAGAAATAAATCGATCCTAGAATATGTATGATGGGGGGAAGAGAAAAAGGTATAGTCTCGAGAAGATGGATTGAGTGCCCGCCAGGCGTCAAAGAGCCCTGAGTTCTGAATATGCTTATTAAGGGATTTAGCGAGCCGATTTACATGGGTACTATTTGAAAAATGTGATTTATCTAGGTCTGGATTAAGAACAGTATTGAAGTCTCCACCCACTATGAGATATCCCGCTCTACGTTTATTTAAGACCGAAAAAAAGGAGTTAAAAAACGAGATGTGACCCGTGTTGGGAGCATAAACATTAGCTATTGTCACCTCTAAGTGGCCCAGTTTTCCAGTTAGAATAATGAATCTACCGTCCGAGTCTGTGAAAACAGAGTGTTGAGTGAAAGGAAGTTTATTATTAATTAGAATGGCAACACCATTATGTTTGCTTGAGCTTGAAGAATATAACACAGTGGAGAAGTTCTTAGATCGAAGAGTTGGATGGCAGGGAGCGCGGAAATGAGTTTCTTGTAGTAGTACTATTCCGGCTTTAAGGCCATGAACAGTGCGGAAAAGCAATGAGCGTTTTTGAAGGGAATTAAGACCCTTAACATTCATAGAAACGACAGTGAAGGGCATCTTGACAAATTCAATGAACCAAATAAAAAGGGAATAGGATAAAAATAAACAGTAAACGAGGAAGAGGAAAAAGAAAAGAAAGGAAAGAAGAAAACAAAACAAAACAAAAAACTCTAAAATCCCGACTCGCTCAAGAGGAGAAGAAAAAAAGAGAGAGAAAAGAAAAAAGAGAAAAAGAAGGAAGAAAAAAGGGAAGGAAAGATCAGGAAAAGGGAAAATATGAATGGAGTCTGAATGCGGAATCCACGAAACCAGCGTAGGTTAACACATACAGAGATTAGGACTAAAGAGTCCAATGAGATAAACAGGACTTTGTCTGCTTAACCTCTGGGAAAATAGAAAATAGTATTTATAGTTAAACGAGAAAAGTAGTAAAAAAAAAAAGGAAAAATATATAGTTAAGTTGTTGTGTATCAAATATATCCAAGATACAGCTTAAAAAAAAACAAAAAAAAAAACAAGAACAACAGAAAAAGAAAAAAAAAAAATACAATTCAGAACTAGATAGAGCAAAATAGGTCTTAAACCCTCTGGGTGTGTGCTAACATTTTAAACATTGCAAGGCCTATAATAGTAGAAAAATACACATTTTAAGAATAAAAATAATGCTAGTTGAAATGAATTTATCAACACATGACATAGCACAGTACTTGCAATTAGTGATATTGAATAAACCTAATAAATGAAACATAAAATGGAGATAAGCAAGTGGTGTATTACCTAAGGATAGGTATTAATTTGTATTCCAAGTTTACATCCCACTTGTCAGATTACAAACATGAAACAGTGAAATATATAAATTCCACGAGTGAAGTCAACATTAAGCATATATAGGAAAAATATGACAAATATACAATTTCTGTAGTAGTACAATACTATGAATAAAACCTGTGAGGAATAATCAATAACAGGTGGTATTGTATTTTCATTAGTAAAAGTAACAAGGCCCTTGGGGTGGGTAGAAGGACTCTATCAATAGAGAGTGGGTAGATTCAAGGGTTATCTCTAGAGCAGTGGGCAGGGGGACCTGATTCTTCTAAGTGCGTCAGGAGGTCTCTTCCCTCTCTAGGGTCCCGTATAACGATAGTTTTGCCATGAAGATCAACTATAAGCTTGAATGGAAACCCCCATCTGTAACGTATTCCACGATCGCGTAGGGCCTCTGTCAAATCCCGGAGTTCTCTTCGTTTAATAATCGTCGTGGGAGCTAGGTCCTGATAAAATTGAAGCTTAGTGTTTTCGTAAAGAATATGAGGCTTGCCCCGGGTCGGAGCTAGGACTGCCTCTTTGTCTTTGAAGCTAAGGAATCTCATGATGACATCTCTGGGGGGATCACCATCCCGAGGTTTAGGCCGAAGAGCCCGATGTGCCCATTCCAATGGCAGTTGACGAGACCCCATGTCAGGGAGAAGAAAGGAAAACAATCTGTGTAAATAGGGTTCTAAAGAGTCCGGTGTAATGGATTCAGGAACATTGCGAATTCGAAGGTTATTTCTTCTCTTTCGATTTTCGAGATCTTCATTTTTCATGCGGAGATCAGAGAGTTCCTGAGCGATATGATCTAGATCTCTATGGGTATCCGTCTGAGCTTTGTGGAGAATGTCCTGACGGGATTCCAGTTTAGTTGTCCTAGAGGCTAGGGAGGAGATATCGGACCTGATAGATGTGACGACTTTGTCGAGTTTAGTCTCCAGGGATTCCTTAAAGTCAGTAATCAATGACCGCAAGGCTAGTATGTCTTCCTTAGTGGAAGGGGCAGGAGAGGAAGGGCCGTCCTCGTCTGAGGGTGGTAGTGACGAGAGGGGGGATTTTGAGATTGAGACATTTTGTCGTTTCTTGAGAAATGTTGAGCAATGTCACCACCCACTGATTTCTTGGTTCTTGCGTTGGCTTTACTCATGGTTGAAAGAAAGAATCACCAATGGTATAAGATAAACAAGAAGGTAAGATAAAATAAAGGGGCCAGTTAATTGACTCCCAGAGGGTTAAAGGCCAGGTAACTAGGGGGCCATTAAGTAGGCGGTAAAATATCAAAGAAATACAATTATATGAGGATTGGCCGTGGTATCGGAAGGACAGCCAATATTAGCTTACCAGTAAGATGTGTGATTATGGTTTCTTAAGGAAAGAATGATTGCTAAAGCAATACACTTTAATATAGAGAACTATGTCAAGCAACCACTAGAGGGAGCCAAAGCCCAGAAAGTAAAAGTAATTACTTTCAACACTATAAACCACCTGATATAAAATATTGTAATAAGGGGAATAAAATGCAGATATTGCTTGTTTAATATGTTGATCAGGCTTATCAGATAGGAGTGTTAGGTAATAGGGTTCAAATGTGTTAGCAAGCAGTATTGGTGTAGATACCATACATTGTTATTATGAGGCAGATAATGAGAGAAAAAAGAAAAATAAATAAATGCTGAATGAAGCAGTGTCCCGAAGTGCTCACCACTGCCAGCCAGGGAGAAGAGGACTCAGCAGGCTGCAGAGAGTGTACTCCAAGCAGAGGCCCCTGGGAGTGGACCAGCCGACCGCCCAGATGCCGCTGGTAGTAGGGAAGCTGCTGGAGCAATGGCCGCCTCAGGAGTAGCAGCCGGAGGTCTCACCTCACTAGGAGAGATGATCGCTGGGCAGCAGGAGCAGGCAATCAGGTAAGGCCGGCGGGAGAGAGCAGCTGCACATGCACCCGCGGGGCGGAGAAACGTCCCGATTCAGAGACGCCTCCGTCGGCTTGCGGGCCTAATTCGAGTCCCCGGCTCGGGTGGGGCGGGAAGGCGCAATCCGCGGGGATACCTAGTACCCCCCGATTCCGCGGCACAACCGCCAGACGTGATGCCGGTAAGTTGGGATGAGGAGCTTTGTACAGGTGGGCTGTATTAGCGGCAGGTATCGCTAAAATAGGGGGTTTTTAGCTGGAGCTCCGGCCCAGCACGTCTGCCTCACTTGCTTGTCAAGCCACACCAGTGCACCACCTTTTAATATAATAACCTGGCTACCCCGCTACTCTGGGTGCCAGGATCTACTTACACAGCTGCTCACGCTTCCGGCGGCGGTGTGACTGATGGGGGCCGCTATGCGCGCTGCACGCAGCGGCATGTGGAACCCCCTGTTATAGACGGTGGTCTCAGCAGTCGGGGACCCCAGGCGAAGTGAGTGCACTTGCGAGTGGGTCCCCCGGCAGCTCCATCGTTGCAGACAGGCAGTGCAGCTACTGCCTGTCTGTCCTCAATGTATCTTCTTACTTCAGCGCAGCAGCGCTCTTTCAATTAAAAAAAACCCTGAGGAGAGTTGTGTCTATACATCCAGCTCCGCTTGGGCACAGACTTAGACTGAGGCTTGTAGGGGGGAATATAGAGGAGGAGGAGGAGCTAGTCACACTTATTAAAATTTAAAGTGCCCAGCTCCACTTAGCACCGTCTATACCCCCTACTGTCTTTAGCCTCCGGTGCCCCCTAGTGGATGAAGGAGAAAGGTGGGTTAATGTAAGGGCTAGTATACTTACAAAATTCTGTCGGGATGCAGATGTCAGTATTCTTTCTGCCGGGATCCCGTACCAACCCATCTTGTTGTTGCGGTTGCTAACAACTTAAGGTGCATGTACACACACAACGATTTTTTTAACGATTATCGATAACTTATCGTTCAATCATTGAAAAAATCGTTCACTTTCTGAGTTAAAACGATGAACGATTATCGTTCATGCGCATTCACGTTTGTAGTTCAGTCAGACTGACCAACTCAACGATTTTCAGTAAGGGAATATGCAAAAATCGTTTGTAGTTAAAAAAAAATCGTTCATTACATTTAGTAAATGAACGATTTTAGTAAATGATTTTCGTTCATTTTTCCATTGAAAAAATGAATGAAAATCGTTTACTAAAATCGTTCATTTGTTAAATCGTTGTGTGTGTATGTAGCTTTAGTATTAGGTCTTCTAAATAAAACAGAATTACCTAACAATAATATACTAAGTCTGTGAATATTCTAGTAAATATAAGCATGGGGATTTTGTTCACATTTTGATCAAAACATTTAAGCTTACAGAGAATTGGGGTCCCTTGGCGACAGGCTTAAATGTTTTGAGCATAGTATTATTATCCTTTATTCATATGGCGCCACAAAGGTTCCGCAGCGCCTTACACAAATATAAATGAGCACACAAGAAAAACAGTTAATAGTAATACAAAACAATGCAGGACAAGGACATGGTTTATACACATAGCTTTGCTGCATAACACCAGCAGCAGGGCCTCAGCAACAAAATGTTAGGTGCCAATTAGGGAGTCAGGAGTAAATTAAACTATAAGTAGGGATAGGAGAAGCACATGAGGCATGAGGGCCCTGCTCGTAAGAGTTTACATTCTAAAGGGGAGGGGCAGACAGACAGGGGCGACACAGATGGGGTAGATAGTGAGGAAGGAGCATGGAGCAGTGGGTTAGGATATGTGATGCGGATTGTGTGTGTTTAAGATGACCTGATGTTATGTCAAAATTAAGTCCTTCATTATTCTATCTCTATGACAGAAAATAGATTTTGTTTATGTGTTATTTACATGAGAGATGTACAAAATAAAGCTGTAGCACTTTCATTATTGTGTGTTGCATTTTAGCATCTAAATACAGCCTGCTAATAATGCAGCTATTATGGGACTGTCCTGCTATCCTAATACAGTAGTGACTGCTTTAGTCCCAGCTGCTGGGTGCTATGCCATGCTCCTGTGAGTGGGTGCATCTCACATGCTAGACCCACTCAGAAACGGGTACAGCCATGCCCAACATGCTGCGGTGCTAGGCTTTTATGTACTAGATTCACATGGATTTGCAGTATAATATTGCTAACGCTGATAGAAAAAGCTGTTCTGTTTTGTATACATATATGGCATTAATACTGCCACGCAGCTGGTACATGTACAATATGGTTAAACTTAAAACCAAGCGTTAGGCTATTTCTTTTCTGTTTAAAAAATGTTTCTAGTGCTGACATGGCAGCTTTCAATCAAGCCTATATCACAAGCCTGCCCTGTATAGAGATTACCCTCCATACCGGAGAGAGGAGTGCATTTAGCTGCAATTTAATGGTGTATTGGGCATATTTCCTAGAGTAGGTACTCGCAGAGACTTGGGGCTTTATTCAGAGGCGGCCGTACGGTCTACGACCGCACGGCCGCCTCGGTTTGTCTTGTGCGCATGCGCACGAGGGAGCCGGCTCCTTCGTGCGCATGCGTGAGACCCGCTACGACCGACAGCGCCGGTCGAGCGGGTCTCTTTCCAAAGGGGGCGAGCTGTCGATGTTGATTGACAGCTCGCCACGTTTGGAAGGCGGGCCGGGGGGGTGGCAGCCCAAACGGAGGCGTTCCCATGGAAACGCCTGCCGTTTGGGGGAGGCCCCACTGACATCACTAGTGGAGGCCCCACTGACATCACTAGTGATGTCAGTGGAGAGCTTACGGCTCTGACAGAGCCAGAAGCTCTCCGGGGCTTACGACAAGTGAGACCCTACCCTAGGGTCTCGTCGTAAGCCCCGATGGTCACGATGGTCAATGACCATCGCGACCATCACCCTAGCGGTCGTTAGAGCTGTGGGTGTAAACCCACAGCCTAACGACCGAAACAGAGGCGGGCGGTCAGGATGCAAGCGGCCGCCCAGTTTCTGAGCGACCGCTTGCATCCTCCGACCGCCTCTGAATGAGGGCCTTGGAGTCCCTTGCAGACGGGCTTAGTTGTCTTGATCAAAATATGAACAAAATCTCCATGTTTTATTTACTAGATACACACGGATTTGCAGTATAATATTACAACAATAAGCATAGATACAAGAGCTTCAAATCAAAAGTGTGACTTCCAAAACGCTGATGTGGTCACCATACCTCCAATAGTCATATATGAAAAAAGTACTTGCGTTCTGTGCGCACCCTTCGGGTTATAGAAAATAGTCAATATACGAAAAAGTTCCAAGAGAAGAAGAACTGCTTCTCCCTTCAAAAACTTCCTTTATATTCCAGATGATACAGGCTCTTATCCTAAAATAACTTCTCCTCCCTTGTTACGCCCGATCGCCGGCCCCGGGTGCTGTCTACGTCAGATTGGGAGCAGGCAGTTGGGGGCCAATGTACTGTATGTGTACTATACAGCTGTGTAATTAGCGGCTCTCCGGCGTTCAGCACAGTGCCGGCACCTGGCCAGGTATGAGTGACCGGCAGCAGCAGCACCACCACGCCAGTGTTTGCACGTTCCGTTGCTAAGGAAATAGGCACAGGGCATTGTACGGCGTCCACCACGGCTCAAACCTGTACGATCTCTCAGCATGGCTTCCAGGTAGCTAATGTTCCGGAGAAACCCAGTGCCCTGATTGCAGTATAATATTGTTAGTGCCAATGGCAAAAGTATTTTGGTTTTGTATACAAATATTTCTTTTGTGAATAAAGCAACTTGTATTTTAGGTTTAGTGATCTCTTTGGAGATGTCATCCACATATAAGGGTCCCAATTCCACTTCTGTTACCAGGATATTGAGAAGTAAACTGCGCTGTGTTCAGTCACTATAGAACTACGCAACAAGTGGATCTTCCAAATAGCTTTTTAGGAAATACATTGTTAGAAAAACAAAACTTTATTGTATAGAAAAATAAGTAACAAACATCTACTCAGACTTTCAAAATGTATGATGTCCTGGAGGTATGTAAGACAGACCAGGGGGCCAGGGGGCATAATTCACATTTTCTCCCACATAATAAAAGTCTTCCATAAACCCTGATCCCCATATCTCTGTGTATAAATCACTGTATTTTATAACCCCTACACTAATATTATTCTGTTACAATGCTCCATCTTTTTGTGATTAGTTTATAAAATGCAGGGGCCAGTGTTAGTACCACTGGTGAGGAATAGGTTTTCGTCAGTGACCGTGAGCTTTACATTATTGAACATAAGCATTTCACAAAGTCAAAACAACATTTTTCTTTTAAAGTAGACCCTAATTAGACTAGTAAACAAAATATATAAAACCATTTGTTTAAGTGTTACATAAGAGTCCGTTTCCGTAATTGGGGCGAGTGTCTCTTTATCCCAGCGGATTAGTATATTGAAAGCCAATGTGCATAATTACACGGTACAGTGTTGTCTATACATCATTATTCAGTATAAAAATATATAAAATTTAAGATGGGTGGATATCTGGTTTACACTGAGAGCAATGGATGATGCCATTGTTCTGATTGTCAGAAGCCGCTTATAAAGCTAATTAGTTCGGATGTAGTACATCAGCTTGATCGGATCTTGGTTAATACCAGCTATGACCTCTCCAATATGCTGCTAGGCAATAAAATATCACAATTGAAGCTTGTGTCCCGGCAGGTTCCGGTGTCTCCTGTTAGAGGTCACTTCTTGGTGGTGGGTTTAAAGAAACTCTGTACTGACCTCTGCTTCTCCTCCATCTTTATCTTCCTGGATGACGTTTGGGTGCCCGTTACGTCCCTTTTCCTTTTTCTTGACTGCAAAACAGAGATGATGGGCACATCACCCATGTCCCTACGTAAAAGACGCAGATACAGTAGAATACTCAGGGGTGTGACAATCGCTCACCATATCTGTGCAGTTGCTCAGCAAGTTCTTACTCTCACACAACTTTATAATCTGTAGAGAGAGCAGGAGGAGGATTTAGAAGACCCTGGGCAGACAGCGCCTGAATTTCATCACGGGCAGAGTGGCAATGGGGATATTATTTATAACGAATCGGACCTACGATCAATCATTGTTCATGCACCCGATAGGCCACAAGCTTTACACTGGGCCACTTACTATCTGTCACACGTGGGCAGGCATATTCAAATGGCTCTCCTCGCAGACATACCGGAGGAATGATTGGCAAGTGACCCGTTGGCCAGGTGTGCACCCCACTTAAGACGACAAGCCTGAAGGCTAGAAGAGACTTCCATACAGTTACCTTTTTCATGGCGGTGGATACGGCAGAATCTAGAAACTGTTCCATGGTGACCCAGCGGTAAGTGAGCTGCTCAGTGTCCCCTTCCTTTATGCAGACACTTTCTGGGTGGCTCAGAGACAGGAAATACACCAGATATGTCTGGTTGATGTGGGAAAAGATATGGACGACCTGTTGGGGAATAGACTTCATTAGAAATACATGGTATTAAGATAGTATAATAACTTGGAATATATTCGGGACTCTGCAGTGAACATTCCGCCTGTCTATATGCCTTGCTGCGCTGTAATGGAAATAAACCATTTATATTCAAAGATACCCGACTTCTCATAACCTGGTTATCAGCCAATCTTGTCATAGTCCTGGACATCTCTCAAAGGAGGAGATGTCTCAAGCCTTGGAGAGAGATAAAGTGGATAAGTTGTCCAAAGCAACCAATCAGCTTTTAATAGTCATTTTATAGACTGTGCTAGATAAATGATAGTTAGAAGCTGATTGGTTGCTATGGGCAACTTCATCACTTTATCTCTCTTTAAGATTTGATACATCTCCCCCAAACTCACACAACAGAGTGAGTGCTCTTACATACACCTGTTTTTGCACATCTCCCCCAAAGACTGACACCAGCCCCTTCTACTCAAGATACAAAGGGGAGGGGGGGCATTAATATTATAATTATACTAAATGGACTTTGTCCCCCTAGGCTGCACTTCTCTATGCTGCTCCTATAGCCTCCATATCCACTTACTGTGAGCCTGAGATATACCATCACCTCTATGATTGCTGGATATCTGATCATTATGGTGCACTTATGCCTGACCTGTGTAGGGTTAGATTATGGCCTGTTGGCACATCGCCATAACAGTTTCCACTATCTCCTTACAGATGTCTTACCTCCCCTGCAAACTGCAGGTCTTTCACCGGGATCTCCTGACCGGTCACTTCATGGAGGCGACTGCATAGAACACCCCCTCGTTCCTTCACAGTGTGGTCCTTCTCCAAGAGCCTGCTGGGAAACTCCCACATCCCGGCCAGAAGCCCTTCAGGAGAGAACAGTGTAAGGATGTATTGCAGGTCAATAATACTCTGCTTTTCCACCAAAATCCTGGGTCCAGCACGGGCACTGAACACGGGTTTCAAGCCGTGTCACAGCGGCTTGAACCCAATTTACACCACAGGCTGGACCTAGGATATTGCCGGGGCTTACATCTGCCGGCGCTTAGAGATTACATCATCTCCAAGCGCAGGGAAATGTGGCTCTCCCTATGCTGTGAACGGGACCAGAGTCTTACCCGCATAAAACCCTGTTTGTGACCTGGGAAGTCGACCTGGGATTTTTTCCTAGGAGCTTTTCCACTGAGCCGCGACCCGGGTTGACACAGCAAAAACCTGGGTTTTAGTAGCAGTGGAAAAGGGGTATCAGAGTCCTAACCAGGGTAATATACATACAAATCCACAGTGTAATACCTTTCTGGGGTCTCTGTACTAATAAATACTCCATCTCCCCCAGCTGTCCACATCTCTCCCACACACAGGTCACAGTTTGCTCCACGCGTGATGCTTTCTTTGCAGACTTGCGGGGGAAGTTGGTCACACCCATGCTGCGGTCCCAAGGGGTACTTGACGGGATACATAGTGGACATGACACGACAGCTGCTGAGAAACACCTTGTTACAATATAATATACATGTATAGGCACCGCCTCCCCCACCCACAATGTTATGCTGCTCAGTGCCGCATGTAACGTCCGCTCTACCCCCACGCGCATGTTGGAGATGGGACAGACCTTAGTTATTATTATATAGATCTTCCATAGATCCAATGTGTACAGGACACTACGACTCTCTCTAAATTGCTGTTTTAACTATGATCACATAGTCTTGACCTAGAGGCTTGTAATTTAAAATCCAGTTCTCCGTGGCAGGAGTACGTTATGAAGCATTATCTGACATCATAATCAGCCACTACAGAGGGTACTCTCAACCAGACAAAAAATGTCTATTATACTAAGCACATAATTCAGAATAGACAGTGGGCCTGATTCAGACCCGCTCTCAAGCAGGTCGATGGTGGCCCAGTGTGCACACGCGGTGTGCGCGAGCCCCGAAGTGAGTGGAAAAAGCACTCGCTCCATGGCTCACTACAAAAGGGGCGGCTGTCGATGTTGATCGACAGCTCGCCCCGTTTTGTAGGCGTGGCGGGGGGTGGCTTCACAAACGGAGGCGTTGCCAAGCGAACGCCTGCCGTTTGTGGGCGGCCCCACTGACATCATCAGTGATGTCAGTGGGAGAGCTTCCGGCTCTATTAGAGCCAGAAGCTCTCTGGGGCTTGCGGCCACGAGACCCTACCACAAGGGTCTTGTCGCAAGCCCGATGGTTGTTATGGTCTTGACCATCGCGACCATCAACCTGGCTATGCGAGCGGCCAGGAGATCGCTCCAAAAAAAAAAAAAAAATGCCCTGATTCAGAGCGAGCGCTCTTTCAGAGCGTCCGGCTCTGAATCAGGCCCAGAGCCTGGGCCGCTCTATAGGTGGGACAATGAGATCTTATACTAACATAGGCCCTCATTCAGAGCCACTCGCTAGCGGCAGTACGCTCGTTCCGAGCGATGTTCGCACATCTGCGCATGCGTACGGTTTTTAGTACGCATGCGCGAACCAGTCAGTGCGGCCGAAAAACATTTGTACGCAATATAGCGAGGGCCTGCTATTTTGAGTGACAGAAGGAGGCGTATGTGGGTGGTAACGGGAAGGTGCTTGAAAACGGGGAGTGGAGATCCGTTCGCAGGCGTGCTTAAAGGTCAAAACGGGCGTTTTATGGGTGTGCATAATTAATACAGCAGCGTCATCGACCACGTCACTTGGTTTTTTTTAACTCAGAACTGCTCGCAAAATAGCGGTTGAAAAAACCAACCACAAGAATAGCGAGCAGTTCATATCCTGTTCGATGTACTCGATTAATCTAATAAATAGCGGACATGACGTATGGTGCGAGCGGCCAGGGGGCGTTTTTAAGAAATAAAAGAGCGTATGTTTGCTCGCTCGTTCAGACTTAGAGGTGTGAACAGACTGCAATGTGCGAACGGATCATTTGCATAGCCACCCCTTGTTTTTGAACGAACGAACGCAAATAGCGAACGGCTCTGAATGAGGGCCATCGTTCCCATAACACTACACACGAACAACTTACCATCTAATTGTTATTATTATTCATTATTTATACGGTGCCAGAAGAGTTCTGCAGCGCCTTACAGAGTACATAAGCATAAACGGGTTGGGTATGAGATCCCGGCGGTCAGGATGCCGCTGGTCAAATTACCGACAGTGGCATCCCAACAGTGAAGATTCCGACAGCGGTAGGTAAGTATAGTACAACTAACCCTAACCCCTACCCTAACCCTCCCCGGTGCCTAAACCTAACCTCCCCCCTAGTTCCTAAACCTAACCTCCCCCTCCACGCACCCTAAACCTAACCCCTCCCCCCTTAGTGCCTAACCCTAACCCTCATCAATTCTTTGGGATGCCGGCGGTCGGGATACTGGTGCTAGGATTCCAGCGCTGTCGGGATTACGGCGCCGGTATTCAGACAGTCAGCATCCCACATAAACAGTGCACACAAAGCAAGAGGGAATGCAAAAGACTTTAGGGTAGATTTACTAAAGTACAGGTTTTTAGAAGAGGAGATGTTGCCCATAACAACCAATCAGCTTCTAGCTATTATCTTCTAGAAGGTGCTAGATAAATGAAAAGTAAAATCTGATTGGTTGCCATGGGCAACATCTCCACTTCTAAAATCCCACACTTAGTAAATATACCCCTTACAGTACAAAACGTTGCAACACATGGGACACAAGCTACAGTATATAAACACGTGTTTTAGATGCAGTCACAGCACCCACACAGGTAGCGCTGCCTGCTGAACTACATAAAAGGGGAACTTATTCATTGCAACATCTACACATTTGTTGCCCTTTTATACAACAAACTTGCTGTGTACATACAACTGAATCTAATGCATAGGCCTGGACTTATCACATTGCTTCAAACTAGTATGACAGAATGATGCAAATTATTAGTAAATAACATCTGTAATATTTCAATATATATTGCTTTGTTGTAAACTATTCTACTCTTTTGTTTTTGTACTCTGATGACAATTACAATGTGAGAACAAATCTGACACCTCTATTTATTGGATATACAATAACCTGCTGCTTCCTTCCTGTCACACTCACCACATTCCTCAATGTCAGAGATGACCCCAGCCTGATTGTCAGCTCTTCCGTTCACCAGCTTACTAAGGGCGGCTGCAGAATCCAGCTCCACCTACAACGCACAGAATCATTATCCTGACGCCACAATGAAGACCAGTGTCGCTAGGACTGTGTTACCAAGACCCCATTATACTAGATACATTCATTAGTGGTAGTAAACCGCTGAGTTCCCAGCACGCAGAGGGTGTACTTATTTAGGATTCGTCAAAAATGTTATAATCATATTTCCATTAATAATATTATTGGGGCAATTCTTAGTATGATAAATACATTACCTTCTTATAAGCCTGGCATTGGTCCTGCAGCGGGCATTCTGAGCACATGGGTTTTTTTGGCATGCAGACCGTGGCCCCTAGTTCCATCATGGCCTGGTTGAAATCTCCTGGTCGATCTGAGTCAACAAGAGCATTTGCCAAGCTCCTGTGGGATAAGAAACTGGGTGAGACACCAGCAAGAGTATGAGAGGTCCAAAGTCTCTTCAAGAACAGACACAAGGCACAGGCCGGCTCCCTGTTCCATCAGCCACCAGTGCTGCCCGCATCATAACCCACCAAAGAGCATCAGTGACTGCCGGGGTGCTGGCGTCAGCTCCAATACATCGCAACCGGCACAAAACCCTTATCACATTTCCATCCACGACACCCGTCACCTGGGGCAAGAGAAGGAGACCGCAGAGATTAGAACACTTCAACGTTGCAACTTTCTTTGGAGGTAGGTTGGAGTGGGGACAATCCTTAACTTAAGCCATGTTTCGTCTTAGATTTACCTGCCCATAGGAGATGGAGGCCACTGCCCCAGCCGTGTATCGGCCCACTCCTGGCAGGAGTTTCTGTAGGTCTTCCGCAGTGCGAGGTATCTTACCTCCCATCTGTAGCACCACCTGGCGACAGGGGACGCGAGATGTGGACAGAGATATTATTACTGCTGTATAGTACAGAGATCAATATTACTGTATTATAATGGACATTGAACATTTATTATCTATTTATTTATTTAGTAACAGTTATTTTATCAGTCCCTGCCCCAGAGGAGCTTACAATCTATATTCCCTCCCACACGCACATACACTAGGGTGAATTTTTACTGGGAGCCAATTAATCAATCAGTATGTGTTTGGAGTGTGGGAGGAAACCGGAGTACCCGGAAGCGCAGGGAGAATATACAAACTCCACACAGTTTGGGCGTTGGTGGGAATTGATCGGAATACCTCAGTGCTGTAAGGAAGTAATGATATACACCTAGTGTCTATATGTCATACGTCATGAGACGCACAATGTGACTGAGCTGCTCCGAGAGGTTGTAGTGTACTGTCTTTTTCTTTTCATATTGCATCTTATGCCTAACGTAGAAACAGCGAAACACCACTCACAGTGTCCTGGAGACGCTCGGCTGCGACTTTAACCACGCAGGAATTAGTCTTAAACACATACAAAGTCCCAGATGAAGCACAACAGAGCTTGGCGTGAGAGAAACCCACAGCCGCCACATCGTAGCACTGTGTATACAGATTCAGACTCATTCGCACACAGATATACAAGTGTCGCACATCACACTGATCAGTGTAATCCAGCTAAGTAGTTGTGTTGCCCCCAGTTTTATTTATTTGAATAAGACGCACATTTTGAGCGAGAAAGACAATTGGCGCGGCTGAGTTGCTACCAGGACCCGGCACGCTGAGAAGGGCTATTTTCTACGTCTGGAGCCACAGTATATAAGGACACATCATAGTAAAGTTCTTCATGTAGAATAATGTGTTTGATAGTTATAGATAACCAATATGCAAATACATAGATACAGGTTAAGTTTCCCACATCCAAAATGCTTGGGACCAGGGGTATTTTGGATATCGGAATATTCCGTATTTTGGAATAATTTCATACTATAATGAGATATCTTGTTAATAGGACCCTAATCTAAACACAGAATGCTTTTATGTATTATATACACCTTATACACACAGGGCCTGATTCAGAGCCGGACGCTCTGACCAGAGCGCTCGCTCTGAATCAGGGCCCTCCTACGTGAAAAAGGAGCGGCCTCTTGGACGCTCGCATAGCTGTGGGTGACCACCCACAGCTTATGCGAGCGTCCATGATGATGGTCGCGATGGTCAAGACCATCGCGACCATCGGGCTTGCGACGAGACCCTGCGGTAGGGTCTCGCTTCCGCAAGCCCAGGAGTGATTTTGGCTCTATCAGAGCGAAAATCACTCCCACTGAAATCAATAGTGATGTCAGTGGGGCCGGACCCAGACGGTAGGCATTCCCATGGGAACCACGCCCCCGGCACGCCCACTAAAGGGGGCGTGCTGTCAGTTACCATCGACAGCACGCCCCCTTTGGTGCGAGACCCATAACGACGGCTTGGCGCATTTGGGTACCATCGACCCGCTTGCGAGCGTCCTGCGCTCGCGTGCGGGTCTGAATGAGACCCACAGTCTCCAGGTAATTTTATACAATATTTTCAATAATTTTGTGGCTCAAATACAGTTTGTGTACATACATGAAATGAATTTATATTTCATGTACACCTTATACACACAGCCTGAAGGTCATTTTATACAATTATTTTAATAATTTTGTGCCTTAAACAAAGTTTGTGTACATTGAACCAACAGAAAACAAAGGTTTCACTATCTGTCATGCTAAAAACAAATGATGTATTTTGGAATATTTGGATATGGGAGACTCAACCTGTATAATTTCTGTGGATAATGTCATTTATTTTTATTTTTTAAATCTTATACTTGACCGTTTTTAAAAGGTACTAATAACACTCAGGGGGAGTTGTAACAAACCTTCAAGAGAGATAAGGTGGAGATGTTGTCCATAGCACCCAATCAGCTTCTGTCATTTTATAGAATGTACTAGATAAGTGAGAGCTCAAAGCCGATTGGTTGCTATGAGTAACTTTTCCACTTTATCTCTCTCAAAAGTTTCCAACACCTCCCCAGTATGTATGTGGTAACTGAACTTATTCTGTAATAGATACTCACCTTCTGTGCCCCTTCATGCAGCCGCCTGCCACGGGAATAATACCCCAGACCCGACCACTTCTCGTTGACCTCCTGGGGGCACAGGGAAATAACTCATCACTAAACACAGAGGAAGTTAATAGGAGAAATATTACTTGAAATAAAAAAAACACAAACAAAATAAAACAGAAAAACATTTAAAAGGCAAAAATAGCAAAACGGAGGATTACAATCCAACAACAGAAACCAGAGCAATATGTACAGTCATTATTGTCACACCACAAGCCGGTGACTCTCAATCTGCAATATACAGGAACACTCAGAGGTGAATTAACGCCTGGAAAGAGCTGCGTTTTTATTGTCCCCTGGTACCAACCTTCTGCCGCCAGCACCATCTTCCATGTAACATTCGGGAAGATGGCAGAGTGCCAGTCATTGCTGTCACAATACCTGTGCCAGCGCCATCTTTCTGAGGATATCCCCAGGAAGGTGGCATTGCCGGCACATTAAATAACGGGGGTCCCACTGCAAGCTATGTAGGGTCTATTCTGGGTGTAGGATGTGTGATGAGGGCCCTCTCGGCCCAGGGGCTCAAGTGCACCGCACACCATGCACTTATTATAGTAGATATGCCACTAGAACACCATAGTGTGTTGTAGTGACCAAGGCCCTTAATATAGCACACTGCATCCCATTCCTCCCCACTAAGAGCCCCTGCATTCTATTCCTCCCCACTAAGAGCCCCTGCATCCCATTCCTCCCCACTAAGAGCCCCTGCATCCCATTCCTCCCCAGTAAGAGCCCCTGCATTCTATTCCTCCCCACTAAGAGCCCCTGCATCCCATTTCTCCCCACTAAGAGCCCCTGCATCCCCTTCCTCCCCACTAAGAGCCCCTGCATCCCATTCCTCCCCACTAAGAGCCCCTGCATCCCATTCCTCCCCACTAAGAGCCCCTGCATCCCTTTCCTCCCCACTAAGAGCCCCTGCATCCCATTCCTCCCCACTAAGAGCCCTGCATCCCTCTCCTCCCCACTAAGAGCCCCTGCATTTCATTCTAGAAGAGCCTTCATCTTTTCAGTGGGAGATATGATAAATCACATAACAGGATATGCACTAATCTTATAACATAAAAGCTAAGGTAATAAATAAAGATAGATAGATATACAGTACAGATCCTAGTTACTATGGTGTACCTCAAGTGATGCCGCAGCGAGATCATGAACGGTCGGCCATTTCTATAGGAAGTAAGAACAGGGAGTAAAATCACTGCAATAAATGGCCGGTTCCCGTCACTTCTCCCGATAACCCACAGCCATCACATCACCTTCATCCACTTGTTGTAGTAGTCTATGACTGAAGCCACCTGAGTCTGCTGCAGCATCAACTCCGACACCCAGACTGAGAGAGGAGGAAGACTCGTTACATCTCTAACATTGTAATGTCTATAATGAGCCATATGTCATGGGTACAATATTATAATGGCTATAATGAGCCACATGTCATGGGTACAATATTATAATGGCTATAATAAGCCTTACGTCATGGATACAATATTATATTGGCTATAATGAGCCATATGTCATGGGTACAATATTATAATGGCTATAATGAGCCACATGTCATGGGTACAATATTATAATGACTATAATAAGCCTTACATCATGGATACAATATTATATTGGCTATAATGAGCCTTACGTCACGGATACAATATTATATTGGCTATAATGAGCCTTATATCACGGATACAATATTATATTGGCTATAATGAGCCTTACGTCACGAATACAATATTATATTGGCTATAATGAGCCTTACGTCAGGGATACAACATTATATTGGCTATAATGAGCCATACGTCACGGATACAATATTATATTGGCTATAATGAGCCTTACGTCACGGATACATTGTAATGGCTATAATGAGCCATATGTCATAGATACAATATTATAATGGCTACATTGAGCCTTACGTCACAGAAACAATATTATAATGGCTACAATGACTTTTTCAACACATATATATTATAATGGCTAGAATGACCCATCACCCATATATCACCCATATAAAAATGGCCCTTACAACACACATATTATAATGGCTTTAATATATATAAAAAAGAGATATTTTGTCAGTGCGCTTCAACCCTGCCGCCTACTCAATTGTCTAAATTAGAAAGAGTAACACCGCACTCTTAAATATATAAAAGCAAAGTAAAAACTATTTAGAAATCAAAGATGGCGCTGGAATCAATGGAATAATAAATTATACTTATTTCAGATGTGTTCTTAACAGTTTTTTCTCCCAGGTTGAGTCATATAGAGAGAAAAATAAAAGCAAAACAAAAAAACTCTGTCACAGAATTATTCTGACAAGAATTCAATTTTATATATAAGAACAGTAGATCAAAGTAATTAAAATGGCATACCCCACTCACAATAAATGGGAGGGTAATTTGATTGTAAAGGTATCTTTATAATCCTAGGGTATCAAATTCTATGAAACCACGTTACATTCGTCAATCTCTACTCCTGTGGTTCCCGCCTTTGTCCCTCTGGTCCTGACGCCTGTGCTACATGGACCTTGTGCCCCAGCATATCCTTTGATACTCTGCAGTATACCAGCTCCTCACCGGGGGTCTATTCAGGTGGAATATAATCATATTACGTTGAAGTTGGATGATATATTGATGACATTTAAAGATACCTTGATGTGAATATCGCTACAATTACACACGTGAGTTGGGGTACGCCCATCCTTTCATTCTACGGGAGAGGTGGTTGAATTTCATACCCTAGGATTATAAAGATACCTTTAAAATCAAATTACCCTCCCATTTATTGTGAGTGGGGTATGCCATTTGATCTACTGTTCTTATATACAAAATTGAATTCTTGTCAGAATAATTCTGTGACAGAGTTTTTTTGTGTTGCTTTTATTTTTCTCTCTATATGACTCAACCTGGGAGAAAAAACTGCTGAGAACACATCTGAATATTACTGAAGAAATAAGTATCATTTATTATTCCATTGATTCCAGTGCTATAATGGCTTTAATGACCATTACATCACGCATATATTATAATGGCTATAATGACCCATATATCACACATATATTATAATGGCTATAATGACCCATATATCACACATATATAATAATGGCTATAATGACCATTACATCACGCATATATTATAATGGCTATA
This sequence comes from Taudactylus pleione, assembly GCA_031769625.1. Classification (NCBI taxonomy): domain Eukaryota; kingdom Metazoa; phylum Chordata; class Amphibia; order Anura; family Myobatrachidae; genus Taudactylus; species Taudactylus pleione. Next base: position 1,079,214 of record JAUIMM010000661.1, read on the forward strand.
ATGACCCATATATCACACATATATAATAATGGCTATAATGACCCATATATCACACATATATAATAATGGCTATAATGACCCATATATCACACATATATAATAATGGCTTTAATGACCATTACATCACGCATATATTATAATGGCTATAATGACCCATATATCACACATATATAATAATGGCTATAATGACCCATATATCACACATATATTATAATGGCTATAATGACCCATATATCACACATATATAATGGCTATAATGACCCATATATCACACATATATAATAATGGCTATAATGACCCATATATCACACATATATAATAATGGCTATAATGACCCATATATCACACATATATAATAATGGCTATAATGACCCATATATCACACATATATAATAATGGCTATAATGACCCATATATCACACATATATAATAATGGCTATAATGACCCATATATCACACATATATAATAATGGCTATAATGACCCATATATCACACATATATAATAATGGCTATAATGACCCATATATCACACATATATAATAATGGCTATAATGACCCATATATCACACATATATAATGGCTATAATAGCAACAATCAATGTGTATATTATCACTGTGAAATGTGCAGATTTGTCTCACTCACTTGCTGACTTGGGTATTTAATATTTTTGTATAAATGTTCTTTTGTTGCTTTTTATTTTTTTATGCAAAGCCCCCAAAAAATACATGACTTAAAAAACTATATGTTTGGATATATAAAGTAGCTCTGTTGTGACAAGACAGATGTCTCTGGTACAATTTGCCAGAAATCTCAGGCGAAGGACTTGCCGCTGTCTCGGGGATGAGTGCAGGTGGCACTTCCTCACTGTTCCTTATACACAACCAAGTGTGTCACTGGCAATCAGTGACTATAACAAACTATTGCCGAAAGATCTTGCAGGGGTGTGGGGAAGGGGAGTAGGAATATAATATTAGGCAGTAATGGCCTGGATTACAGATCTGACTGGACTTCTAATGACAAAGTGGAAGTGAAGCAGCTACTGAGAGGCAGTTTTTCGTCACTGGCTATCATGGACCATTAGTGCTCCTGTCCTGGCAGCGGGAGAAAGGAAAGAATTTACTTACAAAGAAATGAAAGCAAAGAAGCCACATACCAGGGACAAGTGGCGTAACTAGGGTATATGGAGGCCAGGACAAATTTCAAAATGGAGCTCACTCCCCCTATGTGCGCGTGCCGAAGGCGCGCAAGGAGAAAAATGGGTGTGGTCACAAGGGACGTGGACACTTTGAAACATGGGGTGTCAACATGACACACACCCTCTCTCATCACTCTGAACATTCCTTTCCACTCCATATGCACCTTAATGCATTACCCCCAGTAGTGGTCCCCCTTATGCAGACCCCCAGTAGTGCCCCTAATACAGTACCTCCAGCAGTGGTCCCCCTTATGCAGGTCCCCAGTAGTGCCCCTAATACAGTACCCCCAGGATGCAATGTCCCCAGTAGTGATCCCTCTTATGCAGGCCCTCAGTAGTGCCGCTTATACAGTACCCCCAGTAGTGGTTCCCCTTATATAGTGCCCCCAGTAGTGGTCCCCCTATGCAGGCCCCCAGTAGTGCCCATTATACAGTGCCCCCAGTAGTGGTCTCCCTTATGCATGCAAGTAGTGATCCCCCTTATGCAGTGCCCCATGTAGTGGTCCCCTCTATGCAGTGCCCCCAGTAGTGATTCCTCCCTATCCAGTGTCCCCAGTAGTGTTCCCCCTTATGCAGGCCCCCAGTAGTGATCCCTCCTATCCAGTGCCCCGTGTAATGGTCCTCCCTATTCAGTGTCCCCAATAAACCCCCTCCCCCATGCAGTGGCCCCAGTAGTAGCCCCCTCCCCTGTAGTGCCTCCAGTAGTGGGATCCCCCCCCCGATGCAGTACCCCAGTAGTAGTCCCCTCCCCAGTAGTGCCCCCCCCCGATGCAATACCCCTAATAGACAACACACGAGTTAAAAAATAAATAACAATACCAGTTACCTTAATCCGCGCTCCGGCTCCTGCTGCCGTCTGCACCACCGTAGTCCTCCCGGGCTGGCGCGCTCTGCATTATGGGAGAGACGTCATGATGTCTCTCCCATTACCCACTGCAGGTGCCGGAAGACGGAGCTCATGAGTGCGCTCCCTCCAGCTCTTGCAGTGGGCACAGCAGCAGACAATGACCAGGCCAGTACCGTGGTCGGCGGCGCCCCCCTGCGCCACCAGTCCCACAGCGCCCAGGGTACATGCCCCGCTCTAGTTACGCCACTGTTGTACTTGGTTAGAGTGTGGAATATCAGACCTATTATTTAAGTTATCTAGCCAATGTAGTGAGTTTCATGTTATTATTAGTTTATTGGCATATGCCAGATCATCACAGTCTCCGCCCCCTGCTCAGCCCCGCCCCCTCTCTGCTGGATGGATCAAAATTAAATGTGATTATTTGACAGAAAAGTACATATCTCACCTGAATATGCTCGGAGGTCCAAGTCACATTCTGTACTGGCCTGCAATAAACATATTGCAGTTACTAACGGGTAGTATAGATAACAGGAAGGATCAGGCTTTGCTAATTCCCATTAATTCATACATTAGTATACTCAGAATTACGCATGTGTATGTTATTTTTAGCCAATATTAAAACTTGCAGCTGTGAAGCTACGTGTCCAGAATGTCACCAGTGCTGTATGGGAAATGTAGTCCTAATAGACAATATAGGCCTGGTTCTGAATTGGGTGCAGAAGTGCATGCAGCAGCGCCTACTAGTGGTCGACCGTCTGCAACTTTATGCGAATATCGCTACAATCTCTGGGCCTGATTCAGACCTGCTCGCAAGCGGGTCGATGGTGTGCCAGTGCACACGCGCGAGCACCGGAGCAAAAAGCACTCGCTCCGTGGCTCACTACAAAAGGGGCGGCTGTCGATGTTGATCGATCGATGTTGTGGCGGTTTTCACAAACGGAGTGTTCCCAAGCGAACGCCTGCCATTTGTGGGCGGCCCCTCTGACATCACCAGTGATGTCAGTGGGAGAGCTTCCGGCTCTATTAGAGTTCTCTGGGGCTTGCGACGAAACCCTACCGCAAGGGTCTCGTCACAAGCCCGATGGTCGCGATGGTCTTGACCATCGCGATCATCATCCTGGCCGCTCGCAATAGCTGTGGGTTCTGTCCCTTGTGTAACTCCGTGCGGCTGAATGTACAAGGTCTGAGACGCCCGCTGTAATACCGGTTGGTGCATCCTTAGACGCCACAATCGGTCGCACCATCGAACCTTGCAGCAGCCCTATAGCAGGTGCGGCTTCTCCATGTGACCACGGCCTCCTATGTCTGCAGCTGTGCTGCATCTGTGTACGCAGCTGCTTGTATTGGCACGTCCGCAACATCCCCATAACATGCTCACTGAACATGCCGTTACAAAGTCCTTCCCTGGTGTACATTGGTGAGAGGACTAATACGCCCACTGAGTACTGTAATAATGCCTGGTTTATCTTTAGACGCCACCATCGGTTGCAACATTGAAACTTGTGCCAGCCCTACGGCAGGTGCAGATTCCGTGAGTATGGCCTCCAAAGTGAACGTGTGTGCAAACACTTTAGCCACACCCCCGCGACACTCCCATAACATGCCCGTAAGACGAACAATCTCTATGCTTCTATTTATCCACCGACTGGAAGCGCCTAGCACTCTAAGGACCTCATTCAGAGTCTCTCGCTAGCGCTGTCCACTCGCAAGCGGCCCGATGGATTGCGTACGCGCATGCGCACGCTTCGTTCTGCACGTGCGCAAACTACTCTGTGCGATCGCAGGCCGCTCGCTCGCCCAGCAAAGACAGCCCAGTGAAATGAGTGACAGGAGAGGCCGTTTGTGGGTGGTAACAGGGGCAGTACACTAATAACGGGGGAGTGGAGGTGCGAACGCAGGTGTGCCTGAGTGTTTCAACGCTGGTTTAGAGGCGTGCATAATTAACACGCAGCGTCATAGTACACGTCACATGCCTGTTTTTTACACTGAAATCCTTGCAGTGCCTGCGGTAGGGTAAGGCAACCACAAGCGCTGCGATCGCATCCGATGGTGCTCGATGTACCAATGTTTTAATACACTTCCTGGAGATGACGTGTGCTGGTGGGTGGCTCTGCCTTTGCGATTGGGCGTACGCTAGCCGCTCGCCAAGCCATGATGGGCGTGCTTATGCCTTAGCGAGCGATCGCTTCCCGTGGCATCACTTTGACAAATTTGCATACGCTGGGGGCGAGCGATCGCATCTAACGAGAGACTCTGAATGAGGTCCTAAGACGTTTCTGATGGCGTGCGTCTTAATTACAACAGGGCCATTGTGCGTACTTTGCGGAACGCATGTGCCATAGGAGTTTTTAGGGATTTCCGTGCAGGCGCTGTAGCAAAAAAAATCGTTCAACTCCGGGAACATCGGCAATGCGTGCGGCTCTGATCAGGGCCTATGGGTGCAATATATTGGCACAAGGTACCATATAAGCGTACATCGTATTTAGCGGGTCACGTCATGCAATGGTTAATGACACGACCATCAGCGCTCAGTGAGTCCCACTACACTGAACAATGAGGATGTGGCCACAATTTTATAATGGAGCCCACGCACTTCATAGCCATGTTGGGGTGAAGAGGCCATTTTGTGTTTCTTCAGGCACTGCGTTCTACATCCGCCATATTGTTGTGTTATGGGGCCCATGGTGAGAGAAGACACCGATGTGCAGACAGTTATTAATGACCAATATACCACATACCAGCCTCCTCCACGGCAGGTCTCTCTTACATCGGTCATACCAAGCGAGCAGACTCGTCCTCAGAGTGTCAGTCTCCAGGGAGGTGAAGGAGTGATAGGGAGAGAGCAGCGGTGGGGAATCTGCAACACACAATGTACAGTGAAGGACCTGCCTCACCTCAGGTCTGCCGTCACACAAAATGGTTGCTGATTTAGTAGCAACTTCACATAGAGAAGAAATTTTATTTATTAAGTATTTTTATTGAAGGTTTTTCCAATAACAAAAAAAAATTAATTTAAAAACATAGAACATTGCAGCTCTGGTAATTAGCAATATGAGGAGAGAACATGAGCACATATAAATACAAATATACAATAAGACAGGAGGAGTAATTACAGAGCAGGAATGATAAAGGAGCACTTGAAAAATTATTATAAAATACAGAATCATAGCTAAAATAAAACATTATTTATTTTAAATAGGGGAAGTGACAAAATAGACTAAAATATAAATTACAGGTTGGAGGAGACACCTAGTAGACGTATCTTTAGAGAACTAGGATTGGTCAGAAGCTGGAGGCCCGAGAGCAAATCCAAAGGACTGCCAGAGGGCCCAAACTCTGTCAATTTCTGAGGACATTTTCGTTTAATGCAGTCCGGCATCCCCCCTCCTTCCCCCTCCATACCAGGCAGCCCCTCCCTACACACCCCAGACAGTCCCATTCTAAACCGCTCACCCAGTCTGTCAGTTGCAGGCTGTTTATTCGGGGACATTGGCTCCTTCTTTGGGAGATTCCTTGTGCCATGTTTTGCTCCTGATCTGCCCATTCTGCTGGAGTGAAAAAGATGTTACTACACCATGGCCTAAATGCCTGTGATTTGCTGGTTCCGGCTTGATTTTGGCGATATAGCCACTAGATTTAAAGCAGCAAAAACAACCTGACTGCAGCTCTAAATCGGTTGCCATCCAGGGCAAGCGCTGGCAGAATAGAGATCTGCTGGGTAGACACCAAACGATGCTGCAATCCAGCAACAGTGCGATGTAACGATACATCGTGCTTGCCGTACACACTGCACGATCTGGTTTACGACATTGCGATGTATCCTTACATCCGATGGGACGAAGCGCTGTACGACAGATCAGGCGTACAGGCTATACGATGTGTACATATATTGTTCCGACCCGTGTCAGAAAGATGTATTGTGTGATACATCGTACCGTGTGTACCCAGCATTAGGCACAGCAGGATATCGGGAGCCACAAGAGACCCTTATGGTGCTGTAAAACAATTTTTTTTAATCAAAGTTTCTCTAGTGTCTGTATATGATACTAAATATTTGATATTGCATACACATTAGTACTGTCTCCAGTGTCTGTGTATGATAATATAAGATCTAGAATGTAAGCTCTCACGAGCAGGGACCTCTTCCCTCATGTGCTTCTCTTTACATTTTCTTCTACTCTTTACCCCCCATAAGGGCACCTAACACGTGACTGCCAACTCCCGGCTGCTTATTGTGAGGCTTTAATCGCTATTGCAGCAATGTATATAAATCGTGTCCTTGTCCTGCACTGTAATGTACTGTAAGTTATGTTTCTTGTTCACCTATTAGTTCTATGTACTATGTAAGGTGAAGCGGAACACTTGTGGCGATATATAAATAAAGGATAATAATAATAATCTGAAATTATATAAACAATCTCCCCAATGTCTGTATATTATAATATATATAAGTATCCTCAGTGTGTGCATGTATATGTATATATGTAATTATAATATCTGATATTACATACACATCAGCATCCCCAGTGGCGGTATATAATAGCTGATGTTGCATACAGATCAGTCTCTAAAGTGTTTGTTTATAATAATATATGTGATATAACATAAACTAACATCAGTATCCCTAGTGTCTGTCTGTATACGATAATAATCATATCTGATGTTATATACAAATCAGTCTCTCTAATTAGTGTTTGTGTTTATATTAAATCTATGTGATATTACATACACATCAGTATCCCCAGTTGCTGTATATAATATCTGATGTTACATTCAGATCAGTCTCTAAAGTTTAATATATGTGATTATCACATAAACATCAGTATCCCCAGTGTCTGTATATATTATATCAGACGTTACATACAGAGCAATTTCTCCAGTGTTTGTGTTTATATTATATCTATTTGATAATACATACACAGTATTCCCATTGTCCATATATGATATCTGATGTTACATACAGAACAGTCTCTCCAGTGTGCATATCACAAACTATGTAATATTACATACACATTAGTATCCCCAGCGACTTTATATAACATATCTATCTATCACATACACATCAGTATGTTACAAAAAGTATATATATATATCGCACAAAGTATTCTGGGTAACGTGGCGAGCTAGTGGTCACCCAGGGTTACAGTGTGGTAACGTCACGCACTGAGGTCAGAGATGTAATAATAAATAACAACTGTCCCTCACCGCTCTCCGCACTGTCTGCTGCTCCGCCAGGCCCCGCCCTTCATCTCGTGCCTCGCAGCTGATTGGTTCTTGGCAGAAGGGAGGCTGGCGCGCAAGTTACTGACGTGTTACTCCTCCAATAGAACGTCCACAAAGCGTTTCCCTCAGCGCGTACGCTCTCTGTACGTTTGATGACGTCAGTGGTGTGCGCCGGAAGTGGTGTCCTGTGTGCTTTGGAGTAGAGAGCAGAATCCTTCATGTGATTCTAATTACAGTGTCCCGTTATAAGGTGATGTACTGTGCTGCTAGGAGACGTGTATTCTGTGGTATTATATTGTGTTATCCGTAATGACTTCTCCTTTTATACTATATGGTTATACGTCATATAGTGTCACGTGACTGCTACAGGTCTGTAGTATTATATAGCTGTATAACAGCCAACTTCATTGTTCTCCAATCTTTTCACTATGTCTATAGGCAGCTCTGTAATATGTGTGGTATGCTGTATCTCTCTCCTCCATCATATGTAAGGGAGGAGGGGGAGGCAGGAATTGGGAAATGTATAGATCCCCTTCAGTTTCTGTACCCTGAAGTCATCAGTTACTGTCCAACGTCATTCCCTAATATCCACGTGGGCATAGAGGGGGAATATAATCTTGTGACGAGTGAAGCAAGCCCGCAAGGGGACAAGTTTCTTTTTTTGGTGGATTGTATGGGCAGGGAATTGCACCTCCGCCCAAACTGCACGTCACTTACAGGTGCAGAAACTGAAGGGGAAATATACCTTTCCGAATTGGTAACCTCTGTATTTATTTGGCAGTAACTGCCGTTTTCTTTCCTCCCGACTAGGTGACGATGACCAATCTGAAGGTCCCCGTGATTGATGTTCACAATGATAATTTTGGTGTTCTCTGGCCATCCATGTTACTGGCGATGAAAACGTCCACGTTCATCGCTGTAGATACTGTAAGTGAGGCACCTATAAAATAACTGCTTCACTCCTCCTACTAGATTGTCATTCATGGTTCTTTAATAGACAAATATGTACTTTATTTACACAAGGTTTAAAAAAAACAACTTAAAGGCAACACGTTCAAGTTTCAAAGAAAAGTAAAGGAAATTGTCTCTTGTTGCTAGATAGAGGAAATCTCAAATGGAAATAAAATAGTCACAGCTAAGTGCAGCAGCTACCAAGGGAATACTGCAATAATCCCAGTAAAAAGACAAAGCAAGGGGCAAAAAATATAGCAGCACTTGCACAGAATAATGACATTTGTGCTAGTCTACATGGAAGTGTAAATTAGTTTATTCTAAAAATAACATACATATAACATAAGGCATACAATCTTTACAATAATAAATTATATGTATTCTATTGTAAGGCATAAGGGTGCTTCTTCATCTTTGCGGCCCCCTGCTGGAGGCGCTGGTTAAGCTACTTGCGTATCTTCACTAGTCAGTGAAGATACGGAAGTAGCGTGAAGATTAGCCAGTGTCCAACGTCATTCCCTACCATCCAAGTGGGCATGGAAGGGGAATATATCGCAGCGTGGCAAGTGAAGCGAGCTTGCAAGGGGCCGAATGGTATTTCCTTATCTTTAGGCTACTTGCGTATCTTCACTGACTAGGGAAGATAAGTAAGTAGCGTAACCAGCTCCTCCAGCAGAGGGCCACAAAGATGAGGAAGTACCGGCATAAGCTCTAAAGTAAGGTAAAAGACAAAAAAAAACCTGTACACTGTGCAATTAGATATGAGTACAGGCAATTAATGGAACTCTCTTCTCCCTACTAGTCCCGGTTTTTATGTCGTACTGCCGGCTTGAGTTAATTGTGCACAGTGATAGGCTAATGTATGGATCTTCCAACATACGAGGCAGTTGGTAGAAAGGCACAACCATATTTAGAAGTAATTTTTTTACATTTTAAATATCTAAGATAGCCACATGGTGGTGACTACTCTCTTTTGGTAAAAATACATTCTGGTTGTGTCCATTTGCAATCAACAGAGACTGCTATGGGATCTTCGCGTAGATGTAATAATCCATGCTAGGAACAAAGTGTGCCATGTAGGAGACCATCCTAGTGGAAGGAAGACGGGTGGTAATAAATCTGTCACTGCAATGTAGAGCTGCCCCTTCTAGCTGGCAGCAGAGGGAGAAGGATGGTGTGGAGTAGTACCGGATGCGACCGGGGCTGGGTATGGGGAACACAGCCGTCATTGCCTGCAACCAGCTTGTTGTAGGGACGTCTTCTCTGGCTGTCAGCAGGGCCGGAGAAACGTTTAAACTGCGCTGCTTAGTGAGGTGGGTTAAAGCAGAAATGGCTGGTGCCACAGCATCTAAAGTACCCCAGGAGATAAACGGAAGTTTCTCAAATGGCTTCCAAAGATGCATATACAATTAATCACTGGCGCTGTCTTTAGTTTATATAAATGTGGCTTTGTGTAAACACCCTAAATATGGATAAATAATATCCTGTATGACCAGGACTTTCTCTGTCCGATGCTCAACCGCCTTTACTCACTATATGCAAAGGAGGCAGCTGGCGGTAGGGGAGATGGGGGGGGGGTCACATACCCAAGGTTTGACTGAGACAGACACATAAGGGAGAAGGAGCGTAATTTAGTCCTCATCTTACTCCGTACTAAGATAGAATAGCCTTATCCTGCGATACACATCTTCTCCCTTTTCAGGATGAGACGATTCCTGAAAAAACCACAAAAGCATCCTTAACACGGTTCATAAGGCACCAGGCCTCCTGGATTGCCCCATAGGTGCGTGCAGGTATATCCATAAAGTGCTTTGGGAAGAGTTTTGGGAAAAGCTGTTTCTGGGCACTTTGCCTCTGTTCATGTTCCAGGGCATTCAACAGAACCTGCGCAGAGGGACAATCCCAATAGAAGTGCATAGATGTTTCATTACACTGCACAACAATGAAAATGTTTCCGATGTGAAAATAGTTACTTCTTATTGATGTCAGCATGCAAAGAATGAATATGACATTTAAAACTCTGTTAGCTCTGAGTTCCTAGATATAGCCCATTTATGACGATGTAGGGGTATTCCTAGTGAAGTGGGCAGAATGGAGAGAATCTTACCAGCAATCTGCGTTCCGCGCAGAGGGGGCGGGGCCTAATGACCCAATTAAATGAATCAGTTATTTGTCCCCTCCCCTATTCAAATATATGCGATTCACGGGATTACCCACACAAGATAACTGTGGTGCACTGAGTGACAAGCATAGTGAGCGATTCCACCAAGACATTTCAGCAATGGAACAAAGATATCAGGGTAGGTGATCACTACTGCTGGACAGTGACAAGAGATGCCCCAGAAGAAGAGTACAAGCGACAAGCAAAGAGAAAGCACCCCCATGAATAGGCCACTATATTACATACATAGTACTTTCATATGCTGTATGTTTGTTTCGTTTTGTGTTATTATTTGTGATTGATTGAATTAAAACAACTGTTATTTATTTTCTATCAAGAAAATATCAGATTATTTTAAAGTAGCTTTTCACTATGACTATATTACTAATGTACATACAGTATAGTGCAAGTAGTGTAGCTAAAAAAATAGAGCTAGTAAAAACATTTTGAAATCATTTTTAGTTTTCCTTGACCTCAAATTAGTAATGTATGACTATTTTTAGGAAGGAAACAAATTAAAGGTATTAATTTGTTGTACAGTGTTATTGGTGATGCACATGGGGCAATATCTGCACAGGAATGCATGGAGATCCTGAGAGGGAGGGGACCCCTTCCTGGATAGCCATTAATAATCAGTGAAGTATTATCATAACTGGTATTAAAGCATGTCTGCTGTGGCTTCCACTCTCCGTAAAATACAGGAAGATACTTAAAGCAACATGTATGTAATGTCAGTATCTCTGTACTAGCGGTAAAAAAAAACCAAACAAATGGGATTTAATACAAACTTAAGTAAACAGATAAAAGTTTATGCTCCCTTTCTATGCATCTTCAAGAGTCCATTTACAATGGGTTCTGGAAAATCTTTACTATAAACTAATGATAATAAGATAAGTCATCTGAGATTTATGTTCTTGCAGGAACTGAGTGGTCTGGGATCCAGAAGGAGTTTGCTGAACCAGTAAGTTGTTGCCCTGCTTATATTGAGGCTTTTCACAGGGAGGTGGAAATAAAATCATGTATTTAGGCCTGGTAACCTTCTTTTTTTTTGTGGGGGGGGGGAAATCTCTGGTTATTGCCAGCACATTTTATAGTACCAGTTTTAGCGATGGCGTAATATCTGTTGTATTGCAGATGCGTGGAGGAACGGTATACGGCCATATGTCACGCTGCTCGCACACGCTCCATACTCTCCCTGGGAATCGCCTGCTTCAAACAGCTCCCTGAAAAGGTGAGTGGGGGCCTGGCTAAGTGTGTGTGGCTCCCCTGATCTGCAGGAAGGTCTCTTGTGATTTCACTAGAGCAATAATGGGATGAGTAACCCTGAAGTGTGGGGGTTGATAAGACCACCTTCATGATCTTACAGTCATCAAAACACTATCAAGAGTCGAATAATAATTAGGTCTATTAACAATGTGTTAAACCAGGGATAATCAACGTCCGGCACTCCAGCTGCTGTGGAACTACACATCTCATCATGCCCTGCCCAGAGCATGCTGGGATGTATAGTTCCCAGCAGCTGGAGTGCATTGCTCACGACTGTTTAAACCATATCAAAAGTACAGACATCTCTCAGGCAATGAATAATAAAATATAATCACCCAGGAGGCATAAGAATTCACACAGTAGGAGGGGGTGAGGTAGATTGGTGTAGAGGGGGCTGTGTTAGTAGGGAGATAGTGAGGATTAGATAGTAGGGAGTAATTATCAGAGAAACCAGTATGGTCGCGAGGCTAATGTGGGGTACACACTTGGCGGATGGATCGGCCAACCGATTTGGTAAGTATGCGGCAGTGCATACACACTTGCCGACCGATATGTCTTGCCGCAGGAACCATTGGGTCGGCCAGCCGCCTGTATACAAAGGCAGATGTGCATGATATATCTCTCAGATTTATCGCATCTGCCGTCCTGCACAGCTGACGCGATATATCTGTGAACAACATGGTTCACAGATATATTGTGTGTACACACCGGCTGATGTTTTGGACAATCTATAGGTTCTCCATAATAACGATATATCGCCTACTGTAAACTCCACCATGACACTTTAGATTTTAAGGTTATCCACACTTGAGCACAGACAACTTAATTAATACTTCAGTCAATTTAATTTAACCATCTGGGTTCAAGCATGAATATTGTTAACCTGGACTGTAGTGGGACAGTTTGGGAACCTCTGGTCTAGTGCGTACCTAGCATAGGACTATGGTTTGGCCTTGTAATCAAGCCATTGAGACCAAATGTAACATCATTTATTGCAGGATGGGATACTTGTTATATATTGGAGATGGAGGCGGATTCAGGTTGCTTCCAGGTGGCTGCAATATTGTAATAAGCAGTGCTCAAGATGTAATGAATCAGAGTCTGTGAGGGCTATGTACATCCAGGAGAGTTATACCCCTTTTCCACCAAAATTCCGGGTCTGACCCGGAGTTGGAACAGAGTTCCTATCCGGATCAGACCCGGAATTTAGCCGGCGCCGACTCGGGATATTCCCGAGTTGGCGCCGCTCACACCGGAGTCGGGTCTGCATAGACCCAGCTTTCCCGGCGTGAAAGTGGACGCTTGGAGATGACGTCATCTCCAAGCGTCACTGAAGCCGGACCAATCGGCCGGCATGCAGCGCGCTCCAAGTCATCGTGACCTGGAGTGTGCTGTTCTCACAACAGGGTTTCACGGGCTACGCCCGTGTTAAACCCTGCTATTTACCTGGGTTGGATTGCCGGGTCACTCGACCCGGCAATCCAACCCATAGGACTGTTAGGAGAGGAGTTTGTGGTGTGTTAGCTGATACTAGGCAGATTTAGTACCTCTCTGATCTGGTTCACCCTCTATATTTCTCGTGTGTGTGTGTGTTTATGGTATTGGTTCAGCTCACTCAAATGAAGACCACAAGCAACAAGAATGTGGAATAACACCTGGGGGATCCCCTTTTTTTTTAAGAAGTCCCGGTGCCGTCCCTGTAGTCACAGCTTAATAAAAAAAAACTTAAAAAAAAAAAAAGCATTTGGTTTAAACCAGGGGTGGTCAGACGTTTGGACTCTGTGATCTACTTATGAAGTTAAAAACCTTTTGTGATCTACCTAGCCTGAATAAAGGGGCGGGCGTGCAAAGGGGGCGTGACCTTGCAGCAAGGGGCGTGGGGTCTGTCCTGCTGCAATCACACACAGTATCCCCAATTCAAATTACGCCACCCAGTAGCACAATCTTGTTCACATTACACCACTTAGTAGTTTCCCTTATTCACATTACGACACAAAGTAGTGCCCCTTACACACAATGCCAACAGTAGTGCCCCTTATACATATAGTGCCCCATGTAGTGGTGCATGGAAAATGGAGTAGGCAGCGGGGGACGTCCACGGTAGATCGTGATAGACGTTTTGGGCACCCCTGATTTAAACCAAGGTGGCTTAATCCAGCCAAGCCTGTAAGCCGCACACATTTATACAGGCTATTAATTAGTTGAGAAAAATAAAACCGCACAATATTGTTTTCTTTCCTGGTCCAATATGCACCAGAGAGATTACCCATTTGCATGGCTTTGTTCTGGGGTCCTCACCTTGCGGTAGTGACCCTCTTGGGTTACGTGGAGATGGACGGGAAACCCTGATCTTATCTGATTTTGTGGTTGCTCTAGGTAAATTGTTGATTCTACAACTTTTTTGGGTCCAGATCCTTGAAGATTTGGAGATAATTTGGCGTAGGGCACCACTGGGGAGTTTTCAACTAATGAAAGTAGATTTGAGTTGTTGAAATGAGCCAGCACATCCCTAGTGGTCTGGGGAAGGTTTGGCGTGAAGGGCCTGATCTAGGAGGAGCCTGAAGCTGCTTCAGGAAGGTATTGTTGGAAGAGACTTTCTAAATATGTGGGATTGGAGTGAGTTTGAGGGATATTTCCTATGGTTTTAGTCTCATAGGGGCTTATTCAGGGATGTACTCAAACCCAATGGTTTACGTCAAACTTCACTGTTTGGAGATCTGCGCTGCGTGTGTGCAGATCTCCTTCTGCATGCTCGTTTGCAGTGCACGGACAACACAGCCTGATTGACAGGCTGCAGCCATGTGGGGGTGGAGTCGGGCAGCCTGCTGAAGCCAGTGGTTGCATCCTTGTACACAGTTTCACTGGCTTCAGCTGCCTGAAAACAGAGGACATCCTGAGTGACCTGAAGGTTACTCGGATGAGATGTTTACGCAGAGATCTGAAGCTGCGTCTTCGGGCGCAGCTGGGTAGCACATTAGCCGGCAGAAGGAGTCTATTTACACAAGATGCCTCCTGCGGCATTAGCATATTACAAAGTGGCAGCGGCTCCGTGCAAAACAGTATGCCCCAAAGTACTCCATTCCCCCCTCTAAGTGTTTTTATTTTGGAATGCACATCTGTGACTTCTCAGTCTGTCATTCCTTGGCTCTACTTTTGTGTTTCCTTTTGTCCATTCTGGCTCCTGGGTAGTTGATTTCAGGTTAATGTTCATTTTGATAGTAGAGTTTCCGCTAGGCTGTTTTAGTGGAGCGCTGCACCCTGCCCTCCTTCTGGAGGGCAAAAAGCACCCTGCCCTCACAGCCTGCGGGTGCCGTCTTCACCCGCGGGTCACAGTGTTCCGTGGGTGAGGAAATGTGCGGTGGGCGCATGCATCTATTCTCCCTGTCAGCAGCGCTTGGGGGCTGCCCGGCGTGTCCGTGCCCCCAAGAGTGCCGAAAAGTTGGTGTGTCTTATAGGCACGCCCCCTCTTCAATGGCCACTCCCCCTTTTCGGGTGCACGCGACTTCGGGGTAAGTGACTCCTCTAGCTCCGACACCCTGCCTGCCACCGGAGCTAGAGTGAACACTAGATAGTATTCATAAGCTCAGGAGTCACACTGGCTGCTGCATTGCTTCCCGGAGTCCCCAGGCTTTATATCGGGAACGGGAGAGCTGCAATAAGAGACAATGGGGCTGATAAAGTCAGCAGATTCTGCCAGCACAGGTAGTTTATTGTGTCTATGGGACATGGTTATTTAGGAACAGGTAAACTGCGCTGGAGAGTCCGGGATATGTGGTCATTATCCAGGAGTCTGGCTGTCCAACATACGTGTGAGGTACTGAGGACTTGGCCAAGGAAAGCTAATGCTCTACAGCATAGGTGTGGGTAATCTGAGGTCCCCCAGATTGGTTGTATTAAGCAATAGAGCTGATGAGGTCACACGGGGAGGCTCTCAGGTGAGCATGTAACTGGGTGAGGAAGTAGGGCAGTGTTTCCTAACGGTGGTCCTCAGGGGACCCTAGCAGTGCATGTGCTGCAGCACAGGTGTATGCATTATTGACTGACACTATAAAAGATCCACAGTTGGTACTAATTACGTCACTTGTTATTCTGTGGGGAGACCTGGAAAACATGCTCTGTTAGGGCTCCCTGGGCACTGGAGTTGGGGAACGGTAAAGTTGAGTTTTAAACCATGCTGTGTTGAAGCAATTGCTGTAGACTGGTGAACTGAGAATAGCAGTGTCATGGCTCCCTCTTGTGGAGAGATACCAGTAGTTCAAATACTAAGCAGTTACATACGACTAGTGCTGTTGAGGACAATATCTAAAGCAGGCCCTCCACAGAGGGCATATGGGGAGAGAATACTGTTGAGGAGGGGGATCAGGAAAGGGTCAGGTGGACATATTATTGGATAACTGCAAGATGTGTTGTCCACAGGATTGATAATCATTCCCCTGTGAGGACTGACCCTTTTTATTTTTTTTTTAATGTACAATGTGGTGATATACTGTATTTATTATTCTGTAATTCGGAAAGTGTCCTGGGCGTCTCTGGATGTATTTTGTGCTGTTTGAGGTGCATGGTGGCCTGTGGTGGATACTTGTAGGATCTGCCTGTAATGGTGCATACACACGGTCAGATTTTGTGTCCGATTTGAACGATAACTATTTTAAAAATCGTTCATGTCTGAAAGAAAATCTGACGTGTGAGCCTGCAACGATGAACGATGTGCGTTCCCGCATGTCAGATAACGATATCTGATGTGTTTGCAGTCAGATTTGGATGATTTCATTCATTTTAATACAGGCTGAAATCGTTGGTAAAAATTGTTCAATCGTTCATCTGACAGATCTGACCGTGTGTATGTACCATAAAGGTGCGTACACAAGGGACGATTTTCTCACCGAACGAAAATCATCCTGTGTGTCCCCGGCACACTGAGCACAACACTGAACGAAATCAGTAACTATTTTGTTCAGTGCCAGGCTCCCTCCCTCATCCCCAAACATGTTCAACCTGACATTAGTGTAGTGTTCACTCTAGCTCCGGCGTGAGGCAGGGCGCCGGAGCTAGAGAGGGCACGTGTGCGCGTGCGACCGAGAAGGGGGCGTGGTCACCGAAAAGGGGGCGTGTCTATAAGACTCGTCCCCTTTTCGTCACTCTTGGGGGCGTGCCCGGCACTTATGGACACGCCGGGCAGCCCCCAAGCCCTGCAGACAGGGAGAATAGATGCCGGGCGCATGCGCCCGGTGTCTATTCTCCGTCAGTGACCGGGTCACCGCACATTTCTTCACCCGCGGGACACTGCGACCCGCGGGTGAGGACGGCTCCCGCAGGCTGTTAGGGCAGGGCGCTTTTTGCCTTCCAGAAGGAGGGCAGGGCGCCGCGCCCCGCTAGAACAGCCTAGCGGGAACGCTATTATTGTCAGGTTGGACAGGAGGTTCGGGCAATGAACGGCAACTGCTAACGGGAGCGCGCATTGGTAGTTGCCGTTCATCGTTTTGGCCCTGAAACTGAATGATTTTTTGAACGATAACTACGTCATTATCATTCAGTCGTCCAAAAAAATCATCCCGTGTGTACGCACCTTAGGAGTATTTTTGTATCTGTTTTGGAGATATGTGTATATATTTTTGTTTGATTTCTAGAGCAGTTAAGAATAAACCATTTACTACTCGTTATGTTTTAGCACCTAACTCTCTTGTATGTTTAAAGAATTTGATGTCTGAAATGTTTTGCCAACAATTCTGATTCCTAATCTATAAACCGTCTACAAAGGATTTGTCTGTCGGTGATGTAATCCCTTTTATATGTTGAGTAAAAAGTTATTAGTATGATAAGTAAGCAGAGCTGTGCTGACAACAGAGGGCTGTTCCCCTTGCGCTCTGCATTACTGTACGGGGTTCCCCAAAGATTCGGCTGCTTTGTACGCATTGCTTTACGTTATTTATGCATTTTGCTTATACAGAATAATATCAGGTTTGAAGTGGGTGGGAACAGAACAACCTGCAACTTTATGGGATCATGAGAATGTTAACAGCTGAACAGAGTATTTGAGGAGGTGCATGTGCAGAGCTTAGGGTGGGCCATAACCTCTCCACAAGTGATTTATATTTGTGAGGAAAGGGTCAATTGTCTGATAGGGAAACGGAGGGCAGGTGGGAAGCTGCAACCAAAACGTTGGGTATTGGGAAGAGCCGGGTCCTCCCACAGCGCAGGCTAATGACTGGAAGCAGAAAGATGGAGGTTCCTACCTCTAATTTGTTTGTTTAAAATTCTTATCCCCCACTTAGTAGTAGTAATAATAATATGATTTGCAAATACAGGTATTGTGATATTGTTAATGTTATAAAAAAATAAACAAACAAAAACAACTTCTCTGCTGCAGTAAGATAATTAAATGAGAGGTTTTGTTTTGCAGAGAGATGTGAGATTATTCCTGGCTACCAAGTCATGTTGTAGTGAATACAAAAGGATAGGATCCCCAGCTCACAAGCAGATGGGTTATAATGTAGCTTTTCTTTCTAGCAGGGGGCTCAGTAGAAGCCTTAGTAAATGATCTGCAGTAGTTGTCATTATCAGTTGGAGATTATTCGCTGGACTTCCTGTTTGAATGTTGCAGCAAGTTGTGGCTGGTGAAGATATTAACCGCAGAGAAGCCGAACAGGAAGCAGTCAGGATATTACAGTTATGTCAGTTTCTTCAGGACTTTTCATCGTGTAATAGTGATTGTGATAATGCTGTATAATGTGCCAGCTCTGTACAAAAGATACTGATACAATTCTTATACCCCTTTCTGGGATAATGAACACTTTCAAGCCGAGTCACAGAAGCTCAAACCCCTTTCACCCCATATGTTGGACCCAGCTCCTCCCCTTTCACACTGCACCCGTGTCTGCCCTGTAAAACTAAGTCGTTAAAAGTGGACGTTACAGGCTCACAAAGTTGATTCATAAAAAAGGGGGCGTTTTTGATCCGCCAATGAGCTGCTTGTAAACCCGGGTCCCCCGTTTTACACCACAGTATATCCGGGTAGGTCCCGGGAATAACCCTGGTCGTGACTAGGGTTGAGCACTTAGGACACACAAACCCGGGTTGACCCTTTCACACCAAACCAGGACTTGGGTAGCCCCGGCAATATCCTGGGTCAGCGGCTCGGTGTGATAGGGGTATTACTTTTCCCGCACATTTACTGGAGTTTCTTTGCAGAATTATTTAGTATACTGCACCTCTCCACTATTGCTGCAGAGAGTAAGCTCTTGAGACAAATTTGGAGTTAGTGCTGAGCAGGCTGTATACTGTAGAGGTAATTCCCAAGTTCTGGTCTCTATGCAGTTAGGATGGAGGAGAGAATGAGGTTTTGCAGCTTCATCTGTTAATGAAACAAAGGTGATTCTCCTAAGTAAAGTAATAAAGGGAATATATACATGGCCTGTCCTTATAGGAAGATCCAGACCAAATAGAAGAGTGAAGAACATATTGATTCTATAGTGACAAAGGAGAGAACTGCCCAGGAAGGTTTTGTATTTGCGGTGTCTTGTTCTAGGGTAAGAGCTCCTGTCAGTTGACTAGAGGGGATGATCTGTTTTGGGGTTGCCCCACTGTTTTTAGGGAGTAGTAGATTGTTACTTCCTGGATGAGTGTAACAGAACTTGTAGGAATTGTATATAAATAGCTGCTACTGGTGCCCACCTGTGTGAACATCTATTTCTTTTGAGGTCATTAAATGTTCATCCTAACTAATTCAGAGTTCTACATTATTTTGCCCATTTAGCCTGTATGACGATTTGCTGTGGAACAGAGATGGTGTCGCACATACCGTTCCCATGATACAGAATTAGCATCTAGCTCAGGTGTGTTCTCACATAGGTACAGTCTGGCAGGAGCCTGTGCTGTAACTAATATATGCCAAGCAAAACAGCAGCTGTGATCGTTCTTCTTCTGAGAATTACACTGGTGGCTGTGACCCATCTGCGCTATAACACAACATGCTTTTCCTATAGAATCGTTACAATGAGTAGAACATGGGTGAAATAAATGGGCTATGACAGTGGTTCCCAAACTTTCTTGAATCACGGCGCCCTAGAGTGTCATAATTTTTTTTTTATGTCACCTTCAGGCCAAAAGTTTCAGAAAAAAAATGATTGAATTAAGCTTAATGGTCATCCTTAGGCTCCGTTATGTGGTGGAGGGCAGTGTTGGTCCACATATTTTATGATAGACAAAACCAGTGCTGACGACTTCCAATCTCATTGACCATAAATAATTTGATTTGGTCCCGGAACACCAATGGAGTGCCACGCCACCCAGTTTGGGAACTACTGGGCTAGGTCATTGCATTCCCTGGTAAGTGATTCATGAAACAGTAATTATGGGCTCACGGTGCTTCAGCTATATGAACGATCTCTGGTGAACTCGTGGGTCAGGCATAATGATGGCCATATTACATTGTAGCTTTTAAGTAAAACATACAATAGAAATGACACCTATAAAAAACGTGTAACTCATACACAAGACTTTGTCGTTCCTATGTATTATTGCGGTGCATTGTACATGTAGCAGTGATGCGTGGTACCACTGTCTGTCTCTGCAGGGGGAGAACGTCTACCTGTCACAGATCTACAATCTGACCCTGCTGTGTATGGAGGATTACACAATAGAGCCGCAGTCTGTGCAGTTCCTCGTCCAGCACGGCTTTGACTTTAATAAACAGTATTCGCTGGGGATCCCGTACTACAAGGGCAATGACAAGGTAACGCTTTGATGGTGGGGTGATCGTGCTAAAAAGATTCTGGCTGCTGAGCATGTAGTTGGCTCTGGCATCGCTGGCTACTCCGGACTGTCCCTGGGCGATTGTTCTTGATGATATCACTGTGAAATGGTTTATCGCAATACTCTTGAGAATATACAACATTGTTCATCCTGAATGTGGAACCACACAATCTGCCTCCAGTCTGCACTGTAATGGTGCATACACACGGTCA
Organism: Taudactylus pleione; assembly: GCA_031769625.1. NCBI lineage: Eukaryota > Metazoa > Chordata > Amphibia > Anura > Myobatrachidae > Taudactylus > Taudactylus pleione. The sequence continues at coordinate 1,099,822 of JAUIMM010000661.1, forward strand.
GATTTTTCTTGAGATCTGACCGATAACTATTTAAAAAATCGTTCATATCTCAAGGAAAATCTGACATGTCTGAACAATGCGCGTTCCCGATGGTCAGATAACGATATCTGACATCTGATGTGTTTGCAGTCAGATTTGGACGATTCCATTCATTTTTAATGCAGTCAAAAATCGTTCACAGTTCAAATCGTTGGTTAAATCGTTCATCTGACACATCTGACCGTGTGTATGCTCCATTACTCATCATGCTGGGCTGATCGGGTCACTGGCACTCTGGCCAAGAGACCAGCGCTAATGGGACCTATAATTGTGGTCCACAGATAGCCGTGCAAATATATAGATACCAAAATGCCCCAAAACAATGCAGATCGTGATCATACTTCTGTGCCAAGTAAGTGAGGATGAAACAAATGGGCTTCAAAAATAATCTCTAGGACCATTAATGTAAACCTGTGTGCAAAATTGTATTTATAGAAAATAGGGAAAACAAACCCCCCCCCCCCCCCCCCCCTAAAAGTGGTAGTTACATGTATATAGAAACTATATGTATGGTCTGATGGTTTGAAACGCCAGGGTCTCTTTGTAGGGGGACGAGAGGCACTTGCAGAGCGTCCGCACTCTCTTCCTGGAACTACTGCAGGCCCGAAAGCCGCTAATCTTGCACAACGGTCTGATCGACCTGGCCTTTCTGTATCAGTGCTTCTACGCGCAGCTCCCAGACAAGATGGTGAACTTCATCGCGGACCTGTCGGAGATGTTCCCAGCTGGGATCTATGATACGAAGTACGCCTCGGAGTTTGAGACGCGCTTTACAGCTTCTTATCTGGAGTATGCCTATAAGAAATGGTGAGCGGGAGAGTGCTCTGTTCTCTATGTAGGTCCTATATGTGTTTGGATGCCTCGTATTACAAGGGACATGAGATATATCTCCCCCACCTGGGACTGTTCCATCCCAATGTTCTTTCATTACTGTTTCATTTGAATGTTCAGTCTCTATTTATTTATACACAGAATGTAGTAATTCTATCATTTTCTTCGTACGTAAAGCCCAAAAGCATTGGGGGTACACTTGTACTAATACACTGGGTCTCTTTAAGGAAGAGCTAGGGAAACTGTTGTTTAGGATAATACCCTGTTAGACAAATGTTTCAGATGGTAACCACGGGCGTCATTGCATCCTGGCCCCGTTTTTAGACCTATTTGCTTCTATTATAGCAAACGTGAAAACTGCCGACTGATAGACGTAAGCAGCAAACACTTAACCATCGACTTCTCCGACTATCCGGCCAGCATGTCGGTGTATGTAGACTATCGCCTCTGCTCTCTGGCTGACCCCGACGCTGCTGGGTCCGGTGCGACCCCTCCGCACATCTGCGAGAAGTTTTCAGTAAGTAAATGGCATCTCTCTGAGAGGATACCGAGAGCGTTAGCTGCATGGCCTGCTCTGCTGGGTAATCTGTAATTGGAGATCTAGAAAACATGTATATGATTTAGGAGTTTATGTATCAAGCTGTTTGTTACATACAATTATTTAGAAACTGCATATTCTGCATAATTGTTATGTACTGTACCTATGTACTAATGAGGCAACGCAGGAGATTTCACCGAAATTTCTGGCAAAGTGCTAATAAGTGCTGCAGATCGCAGTCCCCATTATTTGGCCCCGTTACTTTACGCCATCTTCAGATGGCGTAAACTGCCTTAAGCCCCTCTCACAGCCCCCGGCCGGCTGAAGCTGACAGTGTGCATGCGCAGTGCAGTGTCAGCTTCCCCTGGAGAAGTCTCTCACAAACTTGAAAGACTTCTACTAAATGCCGGGGATATAATTCGCAGGGACAGCGGTTACCGCAACCGCTCTCCCTGCAAGTTCTTATTTGTAAATAGTGGGGATATTTTCATAAAAACTTATGGAGTGCCACGATTATTAGTACATAGACCCCTTATAGAGGTAACTAATGGAATAGAATATTATGACACTTTTGGCGTAGTGTTAAATTCATGTTATCTTATTTCCACTATAAAGAAAAGTATCAGTAGAGTGAGACACAAACAGCATCTTATACTTCCCTGTGTCTGTAATTCTAGTTTAGTTTCTCCCCAATTTTTTTGCCATAACAGGAAATGTGCACTGGTCCCACTGTGCTTACTGGTTTTGAAAAACCAAAAACCGTGCTTACATCCTTTCCAATTGTCTGTCTGCAAAAAAAAAAAAAAAAGCCGGTGGGAAAGGCGCATTGCTGGTCAAAGTCAGTCTGTTATATTCCATGTTGAGGTTAAATTTATCAGAAACAATCAACATACCCATAGCTATAAACCCAGGAATTATTATAGGTGCTCTCATTTACTCTCCATTACAGTTTACTTTAAATTTGATGCCAAAACTCTTTGTGGTCAGTGGGCCTGATTCAGACCCGCTCGCAAGTGGGTCGATGGGCGGGCAGGGCGCGAGCGAGAAATCACTTGCTCTGGCGCTCGCATCCAAAATGGGCGGCTGTCGATGTTGATTGACAGCTCGCCCCGTTTGATAGGCGGGCCGGGGGAGTGGCTGGCCCAAACGGAGGTGTTCCCGAAGGAACGCATGCCATTTGGGGGCGTCCCCACTGACATCACGAGTGATGTCAGTGGTGAGCTTCCGGCTCTATTATAGCCGGAAGCTCACTGGGGCTTGCGACGGCCGAGACCCTACCACAAGGGTCTCGTCACGACCATCACCTGGCCGCTCGCTAAAGCTGTGGGTGGTCACCCACAGCTTAGCGAGCAGCCAGGAGGCTGAACAAAAAAAAAAAATGTGGCCGCCCTGATTCAGACGAGCGCTCGCTTTTTGCGAGCGCCTCTGAATCAGGCCCAGTGTCTGATTGTTGAGGCTGAACACCGTACATTGCTGCACAGATGTATTTGGACAGGAGAATTGGTGGATTTAAAGCTATTGATTTTGGAATTGTGTGTTTATTAGCAGGTATCTTATAGAAACGTAATAATCCATGTGTGATCTCAGTAATCTCTCTTCCTGACAGGCATATGGCTGGTGTCCCAATGGCTTTAAATGTACGAAGTCCCACAATATTGACCTGATCCTCGCAGAGGATGAGAAGGGCTCAACGGACAAGCGGAAAAAAAGACGGAAGAGGAAAAAGAACGCGGCACAGCAGGAAACGGACAGCTCTGTGGAGATGGAGCCCCTTTGTAAACAGGCTAATATCACTGGTGCAGACCTAGCTGGGGGGATACTCCAGAGTAGCTCCATGCTGGCCCCAGAGACTGTATCCCCTGACCAGTCTCACCCTGCTGGAGATGCGGAGAAAGAGGAGCCATCACCAGGGGACTGTCATACTAACAAAGACACAACTAAAAATACTAATTTGCCACCGGCAGCAGCAGGAAACCTCTCCCGATCAGCTGAGGGTGGGACCCACAGAGCTGGGTTTGATGCCTTCATGACCGGGTACATCATGGCCTATGTGTGGATGCTGAAGAAAGGAAACAGCACGGACTCCTCGGCTTCCCACTGCCTTCCAGACTGCCACAATAAGGTCTATCTGAGTGGGAAGAACGTCCCATTGCAGATTGTGAAAAGCATCTTCTCCAAGTCCACCAGAGCTCACATCCAGAAAATGAAGCTCATCACAAGTGACAGTTCCTAGTTGGGATCTGGTCCTAGTGGGATGCAATGGGCTGTCACTTATTCCTTGTGTCCAGTGTCTCCTGCTTGGATGGGCAGAAGCAGTCTCCTGAGCCCATTTAGCACAGACTGACTGGGTGATACTAAGAGAACATGCCTGCTTTCTCTATACAGTAATGGAAGATTCATTTATGTGCAAGGTTCTGTCTGCACACATGAATACTGTTGGAAAACCCCTCACTCAGCTTTACTCCCAGCTCGATGGGGTGCAAGCAAGGAAACAAGTGATGCAAGATAACCCAGGACTTCCCAGCTAATTATATTACCACCTATGTAATCTATTCATTGATGTAGTACCCCCACACAGGAGTATTACTGTTCCCCAAAGTGCTGGTCCAAGCAGTTTTTTTTTTTATTATTTACTGAGGGGAAATATCACAAATTAATTGGAAAAAAATATATATATATTTTGTTAAAATGATTCATTGCTCAGCACTGCAAATCTGCCCTAAATCCACAACAGCCAATCAGACATTTGCTGCTAATTGTCCAGAGCAAGTAACAGTGTAAGCAAGTAGCTGATTGGTTACAGATTTGCACCTTTTGGGTAATGTTTGTAAATAACCCTCAATTTGTGGGTATCTGTTTTATTTCAGTGCCTCTGTCGTGCTCACTTCTTCATCTTTCATTGGATATTTCACCATGAATTACTCTTTCCATAAAAATATATTTATTATAGAATGTAAAGCTCGGTGCCTATATCTTTATCATCAGAGTTTGTATCTTCACATGATCTTTAGCCAACAGAAAGGGATCAGCTGACATTGTTCTACATGGAAGGTTGGGGGCAGCCTTATTTTATTTGAAATGTTGCAGCTGAATCCAAACATACTGTAGGTACCTGGTTTCTGCCCTCACCCTTATACATGCTTTATTGTCCTCGCTGAGACTCCTACCAGTATATGTAGCACAGTGATGGCGTTATACAGGAGAGGACAGGATTGTCTCCCATCTAGGCAGTGTACTGTATAGATGCCATTGAGGGGTGTGGAACCCCAGGAAGTAAGTCATGTGAGGGCCAGACCTACAAACTTGTATGGTGTAGAATCTTACAGTTCTCTAGTTATTGCAGTAATAATAATGTGGACCAGGTTGAACACAGCCCGCATAGTATCACAGAGAGGAATGAGTCTCAGAAAGTATACTTGGTCTTTCACTCTCACTAAAGCTTTTTGAAGGATCACGGCTAGAGCTGCCCTTGTCTGTGAACAGTACTAGGAAGGGCAGTTATAGGAAAATTACAGTCCATGCAGTAAGAAAAGCAGCTTGTACTGTGTTATCTCTGCTGAGCTGTGCTGACCACTACTCCATTATTGTTCCCCATGCAACTCTGGTTCCCTGCCAGAGAACTCCTCCACCCTGGTTTCCCATGCTACTCAGACATCCATGGCTCCCCTGACTAATAGGTCAGTGCACGCATCATCTCTCCACCTTAGGTCAAAGCACTGGTCACCCATCCAGGCTGGGAACTAAGGGCCTGATTCGGATGCGTTCGCATGCAGGCAGCCGACTGTTTACATTCTTTGCATGTGTACGCATCGCAATGCGCAAACCAGTGCGAGCGAGTGGGAAGCATTCGCTCACTGCATAGAAAGCCCAGCTGAATGAGTGACAGGAGAAGCCATTTGTGGGTGGTGACAGGGGCTCACCGCTAGAAACAGGGGAGTGGAGGTGCAACCGCCGGCGTACCTGAGCGCCAACGCAGTTTGATGCATGCATAATTGAGGCAGCGTCATAGGACATGTCACTTGGCTGAAATCTACACTGCAGTACTTGCGGCAGGGTATGGTCAATTACAAGTGCTGCCATTGCATCCAATAGTACTTGATGGATGCATACACTTCCTGGAGATGACGTGGGCATCTGCATACACAATCGCACGCTAAGACACAGTGGACGTGCTAATGCATTGCCAAATTTGCATAAGTATCTAGCGAGCGGGTCTGAATTGAGCCCTAGGTTTATCACATCAGTTTAGTGGAAGTGGGAATGGAGCAGCTCCACCTTATTATGTATGTAGACCATACCCTAATGTGTCAGTAACACCACAGTGCCTGGAACACTGCTGGGTACAGCATGAAGCTCTTGGATCCCAGCAGTAAGAATCCCAACAGGGTTAAGATACAGACAGCTGTCAGTAAGAATATTAACCCTATCCCATTACTTACCATCAGCATCCTGCACTCAGGGATATAAAGTACATTCCCCAGGAACTTCAGGTTTTTTTTTCTTACATGACCACCACTTGCCCTGCCCTAGTCTGTCATTTTATTGCGGTATGTTGTTCCTGTATATGTAAATGAACACTTATGATATGCATATTACACTGATCATGTTTATTCCTTGTATGGCACAGAACTTATTTAGTGGTGCCTTAAAATGAGAACAACACAGCTGAGAGATTGTTAAAACTAATGGTGGAGTGTTTAGAATCTGGCAGCCCCAGATTGGAATTGCCAAAGCTGGTTTAGCATAGAGATTCTAACATCCTTACCATTGTCTTGTTCAGTCCTGACCTGGATACGTTTTCCCCCTGGCCACTGGTAAAAAAAAAAAGTAATTTTCTCCCCGTTAATGCCCCTAGATCCCATTGGACAGTTTTCCACTCCTCATGGAGGTCAGCAGAGGAAGACCCTATTTAAGCAGCTTTCAAACCAATCAGTCGGCACGAGGGCAGGATCTCCCATGGTGGGAGCCTATATGCTTCTCTTCCAGAGCCTGTGGTTAGATGCCCCGGTCCCCCAGTGGATGCAGATAAAAGGATTGCTGGAGGTATAATCACATTTATGTACATTTTACAGAAACTATACAGTTAGATCCAACTCTGCAATCAGCCCCATTATGTATACGTAACTATCACCAGTGACAACAAATGTGGCCACATACAGCTTGCACAAATTGTACTGAACACAGATTGTGGGGTGATATATATAATCGTATCATCCATTGATACTGATCTTGGGTTGGGTACAGGATGCCAGCGGTCAAAATCTCAAACGGGTTAGGATACAGACACCTGTTGGTCAGTACCATAACCCTCCCCCCCGTTGTGCCTAACCACAGTACTTACAGTCAGCATCCCAGCTGCCGGTATTGTGACCACATCCCATTGATACCAATTACTCAGAAGAAAAAGAGGTTAAAAACATTACTATTGAATATTAGCGCCACCTATGTGGCCTTATAGTGTGGAAAAGCTGCTGCCAAACAGAAGTGTGCAAATACTACAAGGTAAATTGGCTTTCGCTAATACAACACCACTATCAGTTCTACAGAATTATATGATAACTTTATCTATTAACAAAAAAGACAGTGTGTGTGTGTATATATATATATATAACCAAAAAGACATTATAGTCCACTATGTCTTGGAGTGCGATCACTGTGTATGCAGACACCCACCAGCCTGTCTTAAGACGCCCACTTGCACACGTCATCTCCAGGACGTGTATGCAAGCATTGGTGCATCGGGTACCATCGGAAGTGCACGCAGAGCTTGAGGTGGACTATACCCTACCTCAAGCACTGCCATCACTTGGGTAAAAAACATACAGGTGAGATGTACAATGACGCTTCCTTTTAATTATGCACGCCTTTGAAACGGCGTTGGGACGCTCAGGCATACCTGCATTCACATCTGCACTCCCCCGTTTCTACCCATAAACTGCTTCTGTCACTCACTCTGCTGGGCTGTCTATGCTCGGCGAGCGAACGCATCATCTTTGGCACTGATTCGCGCCCTGCGATGCATACACATGTACAGAATGCGAACATCGCCCAGCTACCAGTGAATGCTTCTTTGTGTCCGGGTCTGAATCGGCTCCATCGTGCAGAGTTTTATAACCTGTTCTTGAGTTCCAGACTGACCGATGTCACAGCTGTAAACGATTCTAATTATGCAAATGAAGTTTGAACACAAAGATTGACTTTTTTTTATTTTTTTTTCAAATTATGCCAGAGGGCCAGATTCAGGCCCAGTCGCAAGCTCTGAGCGCTCGCAACCGGGTCTATGGTGGCCCAGAGCGCATGTGCACGACGGAGCCGGCTCCGTCGTGCGCATGCGCGAGACCCGGATAGCAATCCGTCGCTCTGGGTCTCGCACTAAAGGAGGCGTGCTGTTGATGTTGAATGACAGCACACCCCCTTTTGTGGGCGGGGGGGGGGGTGGCTGCCCAGACAGAGGCGTTCCCATGGGAATGCCTACCGTTTGGGGGCGGCCCCAGTGACATCACAAGTGATGTCACTGGGAGAGATTTCAGCTCTGAGCCGAAAGCTCTCTGGGGCTTGTGGCCACGAGACCCTACCACAAGGGACTCGTCGCAAGCCCGATTGTCGCGATAGTCTTGACCATCGCGACCATCATCCTGGCCGCTCGCATTAGCGGTGGCAACCCACAGCAATGCGAGTAGCCAGGAGGCCGCTCCATTAAAAAAAAAAAGACCGGCCCTGATTCAGAGCGAGCGCTCTGTCAGAGCGTCCGGCTCCGAATAAGGGCCAGAGTCAACTGAATATAGCACGTGGCTGAACATATTTTGCCAGGCCACTAAGAACGGATCAACTTCCCACCATACACATCAACATTAGCAGAGTTGGCTAAAGCTCTCATACTTCTGAAGCTTCACCGGCTACCCGTTCCTACACCTTCCAAACAGACAGAGATCCAGCTAACTAAGGAGGCGGCAGCCCTACAGAAGACTAAACAACGTAACATCACACTAACAGGAATAAGATACACTCTTCCTATCCATCAGTTTTTTGTTTTGCTACGGATTCGTCTGCAGGCTATTTTGGAACCCAGGCTGACGAAGGGATATTCCACAGACACCGCGCTGCTACTACAAAGGGGGTGAGCTCATTTTTGAATAAACAATATTTAAAATTAAGCCAGTATAACAAACAAATATCAGCTGTTGTACAATATTTAGCCACAATGGGGGCGATTCAATTCAACGCGAATTGAACAGTGCCGGGAGCGAGCTCCCAGAGCTATTCAATTCAGGGCGCTATGTGGTCGGAGAATGCCGGTTATCGCACCTTAACAAGGGTGTTAACCTGCATTCTCTGACTAAAATGCCGGGCGCGCAGCTGTTAGCACCATGCTATGCAGAAAAACAGCTGCGCGCCCAGCCCTTTGGTCGGATTTCTCCTCGCATCCACAGGGGGGTGCGAGAAGAAATCCTTAACGCGCCCAAACAGCGCTGTGTATTGAATAGCTGCGGGAGCTCCCTCCTGCGGCTATTCAACTTCGCGTTGAATTGAATTCCCCCATTGAGCTTTACAACAAACAATTAAAACTTTTAGGAATATCTTAATCTAATCAATTCTTTTTATATATTCAGTGACTGACTGTGTTGGATCACAAACATTACATGTGCTTAAATAATACAGCTATATTGTCTTCAACAAACTAAAACTGATCCATACCTAAACATAAGCTTTTAATGCATTTTTTCTGCATACAGTGCATCCGGAAAGTATTCACAGCGCTTCACTTTTACCACATTTTATGTTACAGCCTTATTCCAAAATGGAATAAATTAATTTTTGTCCTCAAAATTCTACACACAATACCCCATAATGACAACATGTAAAAAGTTTTTTTTGAGATTTTTGCAAATTTCATTAACAAAAAAAAAAAAAAACCCTAAGAAATCACATGTACATAAGTATTCACAGCCTTTGTGCAATACTTTGTTGATGCACCTTTGGCAGCAATTACAGCCTCAAATCTTTTTGAATATGATGCCACAAGCTTGGCACACCTTTGTTTGGGCAGTTTCGCCCATTCCTCTTTGCAGCACCTCTCAAGCTCCATCAGGTTGGATGGGAAGCGTCGGTGCACAGTCATTTTCAGATCTCTCCAGAGATGTTCAATTGAATTTAAGTCTGGGCTCTGGCTGGGCCACTCAAGGACATTCACAGAGTTGTCCTGAAGCCACTCCTCTGATATGTTGGCTGTGTGCTGAGGGTTGTTGTCCTGCTGAATGATGAGTCGTCGCCCCAGTCTGAGGTCAAGAGCGCTCTGGAGCAGGATTTCATCCAGGATGTCTTTGTACAATGCTGCATTCATCTATCCTGACTAGTCTCCCAGTTCCTGCAGCTGAAAAACATCCCCACAGCACGATGCTGCCACCACCATGCTTCACTGTAGGGATGGTATTGGCCTGGTGATGAGTGATGCCTGGTTTCCTGCAAACATAACGCCTGGCATTCACGCCAAAGAGTTAAATCTTTGTCTCTCACGGTTTGAGAGTCCCTTCAGGTGCATTTTGACAAACTCCAGGCGGGCTGCCATGTGCTTTTTACTAAGGAGTGGCTTCTGTCTGGCCACTCTAATATACAGGCCTGATTGGTGGATTGCTGCAGAGATGGTTGTCCTTCTGGAAGGTCCTCCTCTCTCCACAAAGAACCCGGTAGTCACTGTCAGAGCTACAGCATTCCTCTGTCACCTCACTGACTAAGGCCCTTCTCCCCCCCTTTGCTCAGTTTAGACGGCCGGCCAACTCTAGGAAGAGTCCTGGTGGTTCCGAACGTCCATTTACGGATGATGGAGGCCACTGTGCTCATTGGGACCTTCAAAGCAGCAGATATTTTTCTGTACTTCATGCTTGGTTTGTGCTCTGACATGCACTGTCGTGTGGGACATTATAGAGACAGGTGTATGCTTTTCAAAATCATGTCCAATCAACTGAATTTACCACAGGTAGACTCCAATTAAGCTGTAGGAATATCTCAAGGATGATCAGTGGAAACAGGATGCACTTGAGCTAAATTTTGAGCTTCATGGCAAAGGCTGTGAATGTACATGTGATTTGTTTTAATTTCATTTGCAAAAATCTAAAAAACGAACTTTTTACACGTTGTCAATATGGAGTACTGTGTGTAGAATTGAGGACAAATGAATTTATCCCATTTTGGAATAAGGCTGTAACATAAAATGTGGAAAAAGTGAAGCGTTGCACTGTATACAGGCGCTTCACAAAATCCCTGGATCATACTCTAATCTTGTATCTACTACAAGATCTGAAAACAACTGCACAATTACGACATTGTAATCGTTCAGTCGTTTATCAGTCGCGTGATGAGCCTGCACTGAACAAGCAGACGTTCAGTGCAGGGTCAATCAATCATCTGGCAACATGCTGAACCTGACTATATCGTCAGGTTGACCAGCATGTTGGAAAGATGATAGATGTCTAAACAACCAGCGGGCACGCGTATCGCTGGTCGTTTTAGACACTTTTGCCAATGATTGAACCATCATTCAACTTAATCGTCTAGTGGATACCCCCCTTAAGACTTTATTTTTAATGTATTAATTTATTTTCGGTGTGTTTTTAATATGCATTACACATTATATATATATATATATACACACACACACACACATACACACATACATACATACATACATACATACAGTCTTTTTTGGTAATAAATTAATTTATTATATAATTCTGTAGAACTGATAAGTGTTGTATTAGGGCAGCCAATTTCCCATTGATACCAATTACTTGCTCTTTGAGGACTGCCTGGCTACAGTTTCCCATTCTGTATCCTGATAATATTCTGAGCTGACCGAGCAGCATAACTCTTGTGATGGGAACACTTACACACACACACACACACACACACACACGTTATACTCATGGTACATTCCATAGATGCACAAGCAGTTAGAGAATGAAAAAAAAAAAATTCAGACTAAATGGTTTAGTAGAGAAGGACGGCAACGCCAGACACTGCGAGACATTTTAATCTGAAAGCTAAATGAGAAATTACAACTACCAAAAAAAAAATATATATATATACAATCTAAAATGATTCAATTTCTCTTTGGTTCTCATCTCAGAAATCATATATACACAAAGCTCATTGGCAGAACATTGAAGCATAACCATTTTATAGATCCATAAATATACATAGAATTATCAGGGGAGAGAAAAAAAAAATAGCTGGCAGTGTTATTATTCTAGTCATGATTAATTACAGCTCCGTTAGGTTGGAACCTATCGGTTTTAAGACTTAATAAAATGCTCATAAATATGAAAATAAACCAACTTTTAAAGAGGCTCAAAACCAGAACCGACTGCCAAAAACAACTCGACTTTTTGCATAGAAATGTATTGACAGCAAAATTATCAGTGATAAGTGCAAAACAGAAGAATTCAAGTGTCTTTTACTATAAGACTGGTTCATGTAAAAAACAGCGCGATCCACAAAACGCAACCCGGATCTGCCGTCCTTCCAGCGTCGGTCTGCGAACCAATTTGATAATACCGTATACAAAAATATTTACTACTCTCATTCATTAACAATTACATGCCTGAAAAAAAAGACTATTTAAAAACAAAATAAGACAATTTGTAGTGATTACTCTGAAAGTACTGTACATTTTCCTACTTGGTTAATTCAAGTGGTTCTGGAGTGCTCAGCATTATCAGGGCCCCGGAATTAATATACAACATAGACAGCCGACATGTATTCTGCCATCAACATAATAGTGTTGTGCTCTAATTAATAAGCCTATCACATCACTAGGAAACCGTGAAATCACTGACCTCTCTGTGATGTCACCAATTCTTACCGATTGGTTGCATTCCCATGACAACTGAGAACCGGTCCCTCCGCTGTGTGTAGCGGATGATGTACACTGCAACACTGTGCAGGACAATCTCCAATTCTCACCCGCATAAGAATAAATAGCTTGTGTCAGATTTGCCCCTACTAATTAAGACGTAGACTAGTCTAGCCATCATTTATTTCATATCATAACGGAGCAAAGCTTTATTACATATTTTAGTAAATTGGGATAACGGAGGATATATATTTTGCGGGTCTGACAGTGGGGCAGTAGCTAGTGTTGAACTAACTTGTAGAAGAGACCATTTGTGTACTCTTCTATGTCCAGCTACTGCTGGGGACTGGCTAAAAGCACCATCTAAAACAGCAATTGCATTATTATGGATGAACTGTACAACAGGTTACTGTTACAGGTTCCTGTACGAGTTGTGCATTGTAACATTAGAATGAGTCTATTTAGAGAGGGAATAGAGGCAGGCCGAGCTGTTACTTCCTCTTTCCATACAGATTATACAATTGTTCCTTTATCTGCAAAAGGTTAAAGCAAGAAGCAGATATCGATTTCTCTAAGGGGCTGGGTAATAGCCATAAATAGACGGGATAGATGGTGATCCTATACTAATTCTTCTTAGTGGGTGTTAACGCTACTGTCCAGAATGATAATACATCTCAGTGACAATGTCCCCCGATAATCTGAGCACTGCAGCTCTGTACATCAGAAAATAGACATTTATATACAAGAAGAAAAATTGGTTTTGGGTCAATAGATGTGACGGAACATAATGCAAGAAAAGAGTTCTTCAGCCGAAACGTTTTGCTGCCTGGCTATAGCCCTCGTCCACTGGGACAGATGTTCCCTGCAGTCCTGAGAGGAACAGCCAAACTCCCCTTACCATATTGACAGCTTCGCAGCTGGGGAAACGCCTCTAATTTCAGTTTGCGGATTCACATACTGTACACATAACACTTGTTAGTTGCGTGGCATTAGCCATAGACGCTGCTGGTCTGGAGCCAATCACAGTACATCACATTACCCATTAAAAGCCAGAGTCGGGCCGATGCAAGTGATTTTATACCTCACACCGACATTTCAAACTCTCTTAAAAAGTTGGATTAAAACTGTCAGGTTTCCCCAGGCAGGAGTGTGAAGACTAAAATAGACCAGTGCTATGCAGAATTCACATTACTTAGACCAATGTGTGTAATAGAATTCACTAAGGTGACAACTCGGGGCTCGGTGTATAGGCCGACATACTGGCACTGAACAGGTTAAGGCATCACAAAAATGACACTTAGCCCTAGAAGGCTTGTTCAAAAAGATCGCACCAGGGCACTATAGCCCACGTCAGTAAGTTTCACTAGTCTAGCCTGGAACTCGGCTGGTCAACGTTCACATCTGATTGGTTACGATGCGTCACATGAAATGAGTGCTGATCATTGTATGAAATACATTTTCTCGTTCTAATGTAACGTTAATATGATGGGAACATAAAAACAGGAGCTACCTGTCAAAGAAATGGACACGTTTACAATTTCTACTATACAATCTGATCTGGTGGTTTATAACACCTTTTTCCTGTGCACCAGATCTCCAATGTGTTTGTGTGATTGGCGAATTGTATCCCTTTTGTGCATGAACCCCCCCAATCACCTTTACGTACAGGTCCCAAATTACATCATCTGTAATAATCTCATCATCCAGACTTCGATCATTCTACCACTTATCGTACATGATTGTGGGGGGATAACCACCCCACCGCAAGGTCCAAACCTCAGGAAATGCAGGAAGAGCAGCAGGTATTGCAGCTCATTAGGAAACTGGACAACATAAAGATTCCTATTGTGCACTGTAATCCAATTTAATAGACTGCAGAAAACGCCAAGCCAGAGTGTCACATTTTAACCACTCCCTGCATGATCCGGCAGCCAGACACAGGGTCACACAGACAGTCTTTGTTATCTGTATCGTCCCCCGGCAGTAATGACAGATCCCCAAACACTGGTGGAGAGCTGCAGCTGACCGACGACTCAGACTGGTTCTCGTTTAGTTCGTCCTCTATTTCCATGGCCTCGGAGCTGGGGGATAACGCCAATGAGTGGTCATCCTCAGGTAGGCAGTGAATGGGGCTCTTAGAACGCAGGGTGGACTTCTCGTTGCTGACCAGCAGCTGGTTACAATACTCACGTATCTTGTTCTTTTCCGCTGCGTTGGAACCAAAGCTACGTTCTTCCAGGGCTCCTGTGCCATCGGTGCAGTCCATGTCCTCGTCATTTGCCTGCACAGAGTCCGAGTTTGGTGACCGTAGCTTGTATGGGGGAATCTCTGATACTCCATATTTGATATTGCAGAGGAGTTTTGCCCTCACCTCGCTGCTGTTCTGCGGAAGGTCGTTCTTTCCCACTGTGGAGGAGAGCGCAGGAGAGGGCGAGCAGGCTCTTTTTAAAAGCTCCGGAGAGCCTGGCAGTGACCTGCAGAGTCTCCTGGGGATATAGCTGTAATCCACGGTGTCCTGGCTGAACAGCTGCCGTAAAGGTCCCGTCACAGGACCCCCGTCTATCTTGGGCGAGTGCAAGTCAAAGACGTGGGAGATGACCGATTTGCTGGGCATGTCGAAGAATTTAATCTTTCCTCCCTTCAAGTCCTCCCTGGCATTAAAAGGGTTGACCTTGCGCAGCGCCCCCTTGCTGGGAGTGTAGAAGGGGTCCTGCACGTTGATTTTCCGCACACCTTTCCGTGCAAAAACATCCGACTGGCTCCGGGAAAGGGTGATATTGCGTCTCGGGCGCGGTGACTTCTGTGGGATCTTGTCATCCTGTGGTGTAGCGATAAGACGCTTGACCCCTTGGCTCTTCTCAGTGAACCCTGCACAACAACAAAAAACAAACACCATCATCACAAATGACAGTAAGATTATTTTTATAGAGCACCTGGTGTCGGCTGCCATTCGCTAGTGACCCCCCGCCTCCATATTGGTCATGTTGGAGGTGGGGACATTGGACTACTGTACAAAGTACACATCTAAACCATTGGCTGCACAAGCAGAGATCACCAGGTGCCTACATACTGTGGCTGTGTAAGCTATACGGAGGAGGACGACACAAACTCACCTTTAGTAAGAGGTTTAGTCTCGGTAGCGTCTGGGCTATTAACCCTTCTCTCATTTTCGGACTCTTCTTTCATCGAACGATTTAAAATCTCTTCCAACTGCTTCACAATGTCCACAAAGGACGGACGCAGCTTAGGGTCCATCTGACAAGGAAATTGTGTGAAGACCGAATATCAGTGCGTGCATTATTATGTATCATACATAGATCACTGCTACAACGGGCACACATGACCACTGGGGTTTATAATCCGGCATCAGGGGAAGGTGTCCTTATGGGTTGCATTCACTATGTCCATATCAGAATGTGGCAAGTGATGAGATCGTTATGGTTAAAAGTAGAGATGAGCGGGTTCGGATTTCCACGCAGAGTTCAGATTTTTTCCCTGCAAAAAACGGGACTCGGAAATCCGAACCTGCTCATCTCTAGTTAAAATTATGTCATCTAACATGCAGACATCTGGAAAATGCCAACATGGACCACATGTCAATATATGACAAGTCAACAGTGAAAAGGTCAACATTAGCGGTAGGGTTCGATGTCAACATGTTGACACCGCAGTGCCGACATTTTACAAGTCGTCTTGATGCACGGCAACATCTACAATGTCGACAAACATTCCATGTCAACATTATGTAGTTGCTATACTGAACATGTCAATATGTATGAATAGCGTATAGAAGGACAGAAGTCTGAGCTCTAACTAAGGGCAGCCATGACTATTGGCAGTTACTGCGGTCTCTGTAGAACACGTTACACCATCGCTGCAGCAGGGAAGGGAATGATGATACATTTACATTTTTAGCAGTTTTGCAACCAGAGAACAGGAGAAAAGTTTGGGGGCTACTCACATTGCAGCAGTTAAATGTCAGCTGAAGAAAGTCGGGAGGACAGTCCCCGACCATGTGCTGAAAGGCGTCATAGTCCAACCCAAAGTTCTGTGCAACGGGGAAAAGAAAGAAAGAAAAAAAAAAAAGACCGGTTTAGAATCACGTAATATCACTACAAACAGCGGGAAATCCACATAAACCCATGTACCTGGAACATGTATTTCTGTGTAATATGATCTATGTGACATTCCACGTCACTGCAACATTCGGAGCAGCCATTCTCTACCCTGTAATGTCCTGTTCTTTTGTGACACATTCTGCCCTATGATATTGTGAGCCCATATAAAAACAGCTCTATATTATTTCATTCCTTGCAATGTCCTATTTGTGGTATATAGCACACAAGTCCTATGCTACTATCTATTACCCCTGTTATGTCCTACAGGGTATATAGTACTCTATTATTTCTTATGCCACTATATATTACCCTGTAATGTTCTGTGCTGCTCTATATACAGCAGTGACGTCCTATGCCTCTATATATTACCCTGTAATGTTCTGCTCTATATACAGCAGTGACGTCCTATGCCACTATATATTACCCTGTAATGTTCTGTGCTGCTCTATATACAGCACTGATGTCCTATGCCACTATATATTACCCTGTAATGTTCTGTGCTGCACTATATACAGCACTGACTTCCTATGCCACTATATATTACCCTGTAATATTCTGTGCTGCTCTATATACAGCACTGATGTCCTATGCCACTATATATTACCCTGTAATGTTCTGTGCTGCTCTGTATACAGCACTGATGTCCTATGCCACTATATATTACCCTGTAATGTTCTGTGCTGCTCTATATACAGTACTGACGTCCTATGCCACTATATATTACCCTGTAATGTTCTGTGCTGCTCTATATACAGTACTGATGTCCTATGCCATTATATATTACCCTGTAATGTTCTGCTCTATATACAGCACTGATGTCCTATGCGCCTATCTATTACCCTGTAATGTTCTGCTCTATATACAGCACTGATGTCCTATGCCACTATATATTACCCTGTAATGTTCTGCTCTATATACAGTACTGACGTCCTATGCCACTATATATTACCCCGTAATGTTCTGTGCTGCTCTATATACAGCACTGACTTCCTATGCCATTATATATTACCCTGTAATGTTCTGCTCTATATACAGCACTGATGTCCTATGCCACTATATATTACCCTGTAATGTTCTGTGCTGCTCTGTATACAGCACTGATGTCCTATGCCACTATATATTACCCTGTAATGTTCTGTGCTGCTCTATATACAGTACTGACGTCCTATGCCACTATATATTACCCTGTAATGTTCTGTGCTGCTCTATATACAGTACTGATGTCCTATGCCATTATATATTACCCTGTAATGTTCTGCTCTATATACAGCACTGATGTCCTATGCGCCTATCTATTACCCTGTAATGTTCTGCTCTATATACAGCACTGATGTCCTATGCCACTATATATTACCCTGTAATGTTCTGCTCTATATACTGTACTGACGTCCTATGCCACTATATATTACCCCGTAATGTTCTGTGCTGCTCTATATACAGCACTGACTTCCTATGCCATTATATATTACCCTGTAATGTTCTGCTCTATATACAGCACTGATGTCCTATGCCACTATATATTACCCTGTAATGTTCTGCTCTATATACAGTACTGATGTCCTATGCCACCATATATTACCCAGTAATGTTCTGCTCTATATACAGTACTGATGTCCTATGCCATTATATATTACCCTGTAATGTTCTGTGCTGCTCTATATACAGTACTGACGTCCTATGCCACTATATATTACCCTGTAATGTTCTGTGCTGCTCTATATACAGCACTGATGTCCTATGCCATTATATATTACCCTGTAATGTTCTGCTCTATATACAGCACTGACGTCCTATGCCATTATATATTACCCTGTAATGTTCTGCTCTATATACAGCACTGATGTCCTATGCGCCTATCTATTACCCTGTAATGTTCTGCTCTATATACAGCACTGATGTCCTATGCCACTATATATTACCCTGTAATGTTCTGCTCTATATACAGTACTGATGTCCTATGCCATTATATATTACCCTGTAATGTTCTGCTCTATATACAGCACTGATGTCCTATGCCACTATATATTACCCTGTAATGTTCTGTGCTGCTCTGTATACAGCACTGATGTCCTATGCCACTATATATTACCCTGTAATGTTCTGTGCTGCTCTATATACAGTACTGACGTCCTATGCCACTATATATTACCCTGTAATGTTCTGTGCTGCTCTATATACAGTACTGATGTCCTATGCCATTATATATTACCCTGTAATGTTCTGCTCTATATACAGCACTGATGTCCTATGCGCCTATCTATTACCCTGTAATGTTCTGCTCTATATACAGCACTGATGTCCTATGCCACTATATATTACCCTGTAATGTTCTGCTCTATATACAGTACTGACGTCCTATGCCACTATATATTACCCCGTAATGTTCTGTGCTGCTCTATATACAGCACTGACTTCCTATGCCATTATATATTACCCTGTAATGTTCTGCTCTATATACAGCACTGATGTCCTATGCCACTATATATTACCCTGTAATGTTCTGCTCTATATACAGTACTGATGTCCTATGCCACCATATATTACCCAGTAATGTTCTGCTCTATATACAGTACTGATGTCCTATGCCATTATATATTACCCTGTAATGTTCTGTGCTGCTCTATATACAGTACTGACGTCCTATGCCACTATATATTACCCTGTAATGTTCTGTGCTGCTCTATATACAGCACTGATGTCCTATGCCACTATATATTACCCTGTAATGTTCTGTGCTGCTCTATATACAGCACTGATGTCCTATGCCATTATATATTACCCTGTAATGTTCTGCTCTATATACAGCACTGACGTCCTATGCCACTATATATTACCCCGTAATGTTCTGCTCTATATACAGCACTGATGTCCTATGCGCCTATCTATTACCCCGTAATGTTCTGCTCTATATACAGCACTGATGTCCTATGCGCCTATCTATTACCCTGTAATGTTCTGTTCTATATACAGCACTGATGTCCTATGCCACTATATATTACCCTGTAATGTTCTGTGCTGCTCTATATACAGCACTGACTTCCTATGCCATTATATATTATGACTATGATCTGTTCTGTACATAGCACTAATTTTACTATAAGTCTACACAACTTGAGGAGAACCCTAGTTGTAAAGGTTGTTGTGGGGCCCTCATTTACTTCTGTCAAATATCAGATACTAAACACTTAAGGGACAGAATTTATTTGCTGTACAAACAGGGATGTTAGGTTGCAATGACCAGTAACGATCCCCTACCCATATATATATATATATATATATATATATATATATATATATATATATATATATAAAAAACAATCCATATTTTTAAGATACATTAACAAGCAGTTTTATGGTCTTCTGTAAAATCATGTATATGTTAACAAAAAAAATACTTATTTACTAATAAAGTAAAATATTCCCTATTTTTACAGTCTGTAGGGGGCAATGTTGCTGTAACTATCCAGAAATTGACAAAGTTTTCCATGGTAAGTGATATACTAATCTGTAGCTTTAACGTCATTCTATGCAAGATGACAAGTAAATATACCTTGCTGACATTTATTGGTGTTTGCATATTTCCTTTATAATCTTTGTACGGCAGCAGTTATAATTCCAGAGCGTTTGTACTGAGGAGTATTTTGTTACTATGGTTATAACGTGATTAAGACCAAACACTTCCCTGCTGCAATCATTGGGAGGCCATAAACAGACATTCATCGCACAATCTACAAATTTGCCTGAAAAGAGTAACTGGCTGTTGTAGAATTCCCCGTCCGAGCGTTCTGCAGATCGATGATGGATTTCCTAACAGATCCATCGTGTAGGGAAACCAAGTTCTGTGATGGAAGTGCCATTGGACCACTCTGAATGACCCCTGTCAGATGTGCTGCTTACCTCTGTGCGGGGCAGGTAGTCTGGGTCCGCCTGTATCCGCGCAATTATCTCACACAAGATGATTCCGTAGGAGAACACATCAGCCTGGAGGTGAGAGAACGGAGATTTTAGTAGGTAATGAACCCCTTAGCCCCCCCAATTTACAGGAACCTTTGAGGGCAGAAGCTATAGCGCGATTGATCTGAAGTCTAATCTATATTTACTACATGGAAAGGTTTTAATATTATAAATAGAACAAGTTGCTTGACAGAGTTTATTTACAGTCAGGTGCATATATATTGGGACATTTACAGAATTGTCATATTTTGGCCTCTATTCACCACCACAATGGCTTTGAAATGAAACAAACAAGATGTGCTTTAACTGCAGACTTTCAGATTTAATTTGAGGGTAATTACATCCAAATCAGGTGAACGGTGTAGGAATTACAACAGTTTCTATATGTGCCTCCCTTTTTTTAAGGGGCCAAAAGTAATGGGACAAACTAAACAATCCTAAATCTAACTTTCACTTTTTAATACTTTGTTGCAAATCCTTTGCAGGCAATTACAGCCTGAAGTCTGGAACACATAGACATCACCAGACGCTGGGTTTCATCCCTGGTGATGCTCTGCCAGGCCTCTACTGCAAATGTCTTCAGTTCCTGCTTGTTCTTGGGGCATTTTCCCTTCAGTTTTGTCTTCATCAAGTGAAATGCATGCTCAAATCGGATTCAGGTCAGGGGATTGACTTGGCCATTGCATAACATTCCATTTTTTAGCCTTAAAAAAACTCTTTGGTTGCTTTTGCAGTATGCTTCGATCCATTGTCCATCTGCACTGTGAAGCGCCGTCCAATGAGTTCTGAAGCATTTGACTGAATATGAGCATATAATATTGCCCGAAACACTTCAGAATTCATTCTTCTGCTTTTGTCAGCAGTCACATCATCAATAAATACAAGGGAACCAGTTCCATTGGCAGCCATACATGCCCACGCAATGATACTACCACCACCATGCTTCACTGATGAGGTGGTATGTTTTGGATCATGAGCAGTTCCTTTCCTTCTCCATACTCTTCTCTTCCCATCACTCTGGTACAAGTTGATCTTTGTCTCATATGTCCATAGAATGTTGTTCCAGAACTGTAATGGCTTTTTTAGATGTTGTTTGGCAAACTCTAATCTGGTCTTCCTGTTTTTGAGGCTCACCAGTGGTTGACATCTTGTGGTGAACCCTCTATATTCACTCTTGTGAAGTCTTCTCTTGATTGTTGACTTTGACACATATACACCTACCTCCTGGAGAGTGTTCTTGATTTGGCCAACTGTTGTGAAGGGGTTTTTCTTCACCAGGGAAATAATTCTTCTGTCATCCACCACAGTTGCTTTCCGTGGTCTTCCGGGTCTTTTGGTGTTGCTGAGCTCTCCGATGCGTTCTTTCTTTTTAAGAATGTCCAAACAGTTGATTTGGCCACACCTACTGTTTTGCTATCTCTCTGATGGGTTTGTTTTGATTTTTCAGCCTAATGATGGCTTGCTTCACTGATAGTGACAGCTCTTTGGATCTCATATTGAGAGTCGACAGCAACTGATTCCAAATGCTAATGTCACACCTAGAATCAACTCCAGACCTTTTACCTGCTTAATTCATAATGAAATAATGAGGGAATAGCCCACACATGTCCATGAAATAGCTTTTGAGTTGATAGTCCCATTACTTTTGGCCCCTTAAAAAGTGGGAGGCACATATAGAAACCATTGTAATTTCTACACCGTTCACCTGATTTGGATGTAATTACCCTCAAATGAAATCTGAAAGTCTGCAGTTAAAGCACATCTTGTTTGTTTAATTTCAAAGCCATTGTGGTGGTGAATAGAGGCCAAAATCTGAAAATTCTGTTAATGTCCCAATATTTATGCACCTGACTATATATACTTAGATTTGACTTCATGTATTATCTGCCCGTTAATTATTTCACTCCCATGACAGTGGACTTAAATCTAGGCAAAAGAAAAGGCTCGTCACCGAGTGGTCCCTGTGCCTTATACCGACCCCAACATCCAACGCTGGGGTGTTATAACTTACAAAGTGGTCCGTTATTAAATTGAAAGTGATCTGATATCGTAAAAGTTAAGGAATTTCCAGAGCTGTTTGCACAGCACAAAATATTCCTTTTTTCTACAAGACAAGAGATAAGTATCTGAGCCCTGATTAATATTTTACTACCAGTCAATGTGAACCCACTACAGACCGTGTTTATTCAACTGCAGGAATCTCACTTATTTCTCGCTGACAACAGAGGGATCACTACGAGCTCCCAAAGGTCAATGCTGGTTACTATGGCTGCAATTCCACCATACACAACTACACCCCAGTCACTTACCTGTGACCCACTGCACCCAGTGCAGACAGGAACTGTGCAGACTAAGCTTTTATGGGCAGGGTCCCCCGAAACAATTATTCCGATTTTGTTTTAAAGCCATTACCGCCCTCGTGAGAGTGAAGCCACCTAAATGGGCTCTCCACTTCTCAGTCTTCTTTTTTTTTTTCCTGTAAACACCATCTCCTCCCCCCCCTTCACTTTTCCAGGAGAGATTCCGGCACTGGCCAACAGAGGGCACCAGTACCAGGAACACAGAGGTGGAACACTCACACGATGGCCATTTGTGAGAGGCATATTATCATCATTAACATCTATATAGTGACAGCATATTACGACGCGCCTTACAATTGGATGGCTGAAAAACCCCTTTAAAACGTAGTGACAGCCCAAGAATGTATTCCTTAAAAAAAAAAAGACCTAATGACAGACGTATTAATGAGGGAACAATCAAGGTGAAAAAAAAAGTTTAAGGAGGTATTTATCAAAGTTTGAAGAGCGATAAAATTGTAAGAAATAAAATACCAACCAACAGGCTTCTAACTATCATTTTTTAAACATTGCCTGTAAAATGTAAATTAGAAGCGGATTGGTTGGTACTTTCTCTCACAGTTTTCATCTCTCCCCAAGTTTTGATAAATACCCTTCATAAAACAGGCAAAACATACAATTATGGGACAATGTAGTTGTAAATACACATACAGTCAATCCTGAAAATGATAGCGGAACTTGGGAGGTACCCAGGTCACTGACCGTATGTACATTTATACAATGCTGCTTATAGTGAGGCTACATACATTAATGCCATGCGGAAATACAGTACATGCGATGGAATGAGTCGCGGGTGAAGCTGGCTTTCATTTATAGGCAATGGACTGGACCCACCTTCTCGTTATAAGGTTCGTCTCGCAGAACCTCCGGAGCCATCCAGTAGGGAGACCCAACTACAGCAAGCTTCTCGTTTCCCTGACTGAAAGACAGACACAAAGAAATGGTGTCATGGCGTCCATGATGACAAGAGACACACTAGCGTGTTCATATCCAGCAACTTTTACAGGTTCTCAAAAGACAAGTCCTGCCCACTTGTGACAACTCTTCAAATAAACATGCGGCTCTCCAGCTGCCGTAGAACTACACATTCCAGCATGCCCGGGCACCTACCTTTTTGCTATTAGGGCATGCTAAAACTGTGCCAGCGCATCCTGGGATCTGTAGTACCTCAGCAGCTGGAAGGCCGTATGTTGAATACCCCTGCATTATATAATAATAAACATGACGGAATCCATAATAGTCATTGAGAAAACACATCGATATGGTGAACTGAGATAGTAAATGGTTAATATATATATAAAAAAAAAAAAAACTTTATTTAAAGTGTAACCTTCATCCTTACACCGTAGCAGCAGCCATTTTGTGGCTGAACCAATATTCCTGAGGTTGAAAGAAAAAGTAGAATGAAACCGTTGAACAGATTCAACATCTCTTCTGTAGGTTTATCCGGCAGTCTGTAGTGACGGATGGCGTGCGTGTTTGCAGCTGTGCGTCCTGACTCGTGCTGAACAAGCTCAGACAGGATATATAATTACTGCCATCCAGGTTAAGATCATTTATTCGGAAACAATACGCATATTAAATGATCTGTACTCTTTCCACAGACCTGCTACCATCCCAGCTGCAGGGAAGGGGACAGCACAAAGCTTGGCAATAATACTACAGGGGTGATACATGCAGATGTTACCATACATATTATTGCTAAACATTCATGCATCCGTTTCTACTAGCCTGTGGCCGTCTCCTCACCCTGTAGACATTACCAAGGCGGAAAACTATTCTCTCTCACTGGCACTTTGGCTGGATGCTGCTGCAGAGTGAGGAGAATGTGTTAGGAGTGGAGGATGACCAAAAGGTAGGCCCTTCCATTTACATAAGCCCCCTGCCCCCCCCTGGGCAATTCACACATACAGATGTGCCCACATACATCTAGCCTCTTTACACGTTAAACATTCTAGTCGTGCCATGCAGTGCCACGACTCGGTAGCGCAGAGTCTTTTTTTCCTGTGACAATTTCCCTTCAAATGAGTGATTCACAAAGCGAATAGGACTCACAAGCAGCTTCTGCTGATTAAAATGATATGCAGGGCCAGTTCTATGGTTACGAGTGGTACGCGGCCGCGTAAGGCGCCACATAGTGAAGGGCGCCGCGGCCATGCAGATTTATCAGAGGCTTACCGCGGTGCAGACTGTGTCTCTGTGACACAACTGCACCGCGCGTGTAGCGCTGACCAGATGGAGTTCGGTCAGCGCTACACAGTGCCAAACACACAGCCGGCGGTGCCGGCAGCTGTGTGTTTGTTTCAGCAACTGATGAGAGTCTGTCAGACTCTCATCAGCTGCTGCTCCCACTGCGGGAGCCATCTTCCGGCTCCCGCAGTGGTTAATGGGAGAGACTTCATGAAGTCTCTCCCATAATGCAAAGCGGCCCTGGAGAATGGTCGCTAGTAGCTGACAGCAGCGGCGGGAGCAGGAGCGATGGGGGTTCAGGCAAGTGTGTTTTTTTATTTTTTTATTACTTGTGTCTCTACTGGGGGGGGCTGCAAGGGGTGATTACTACTGGGGGCACTTGAAGGGAGGATTACTACTGGGGGCACTTGAAGGGAGGATTACTACTGGGGGCACTTGAAGGGAGGATTACTACTGGGGGCACTTGAAGGGAGGATTACTACTGGGGGCACTTGAAGGGAGGATTACTACTGGGGGCACTTGAAGGGAGGATTACTACTGGGGGCACTTGAAGGGAGGATTACTACTGGGGGCACTTGAAGGGAGGATTACTACTGGGGGCACTTGAAGGGAGGATTACTACTGGGGGCACTTGAAGGGAGGATTACTACTGGGGGCACTTGAAGGGAGGATTACTACTGGGGGCACTTGAAGGGAGGATTACTACTGGGGGCACTTGAAGGGAGGATTACTACTGGGGGCACTTGAAGGGAGGATTACTACTGGGGGCACTTGAAGGGAGGATTACTACTGGGGGCACTTGAAGGGAGGATTACTACTGGGGGCACTTGTAGGGAGGATTACTACTGGGGGCACTTGAAGGGAGGATTACTACTGGGGGCACTTGAAGGGAGGATTACTACTGGGGGCACTTGAAGGGAGGATTACTACTGGGGGCACTTGAAGGGAGGATTACTACTGGGGGCACTTGAAGGGAGGATTACTACTGGGGGCACTTGAAGGGAGGATTACTACTGGGGGCACTTGAAGGGAGGATTACTACTGGGGGCACTTGAAGGGAGGATTACTACTGGGGGCACTTGAAGGGAGGATTACTACTGGGGGCACTTGAAGGGAGGATTACTACTGGGGGCACTTGAAGGGGTGATTACTACTGGGGGGGGCTGCAAGGGAGGATTACTACTGGGGGCACTTGAAGGGAGGATTACTACTGGGGGCACTTGAAGGGAGGATTACTACTGGGGGCACTTGAAGGGAGGATTACTACTGGGGGCACTTGAAGGGAGGATTACTACTGGGGGCACTTGAAGGGAGGATTACTACTGGGGGCACTTGAAGGGAGGATTACTACTGGGGGCACTTGAAGGGAGGATTACTACTGGGGGCACTTGAAGGGAGGATTACTACTGGGGGCACTTGAAGGGAGGATTACTACTGGGGGCACTTGAAGGGAGGATTACTACTGGGGGCACTTGAAGGGAGGATTACTACTGGGGGCACTTGAAGGGAGGATTACTACTGGGGGCACTTGAAGGGAGGATTACTACTGGGGGCACTTGAAGGGAGGATTACTACTGGGGGCACTTGAAGGGAGGATTACTACTGGGGGCACTTGAAGGGAGGATTACTACTGGGGGCACTTGAAGGGAGGATTACTACTGGGGGCACTTGAAGGGAGGATTACTACTGGGGGCACTTGAAGGGAGGATTACTACTGGGGGCACTTGAAGGGAGGATTACTACTGGGGGCACTTGAAGGGAGGATTACTACTGGGGGCACTTGAAGGGAGGATTACTACTGGGGGCACTTGAAGGGAGGATTACTACTGGGGGCACTTGAAGGGAGGATTACTACTGGGGGCACTTGAAGGGGGGCTACCACTGGGGGCACTTGAAGGGGGGCTACCACTGGGGGCACTTGAAGGGGGGCTACCACTGGGGGCACTTGAAGGGGGGCTACCACTGGGGGCACTTGAAGGGGGGCTACCACTGGGGGCACTTGAAGGGGGGCTACCACTGGGGGCACTTGAAGGGGGGCTACTACTGGGGGCACTTGAAGGGGGGCTACTACTGGGGGCACTTGAAGGGGGGCTACTACTGGGGGCACTTGAAGGGGGGCTACTACTGGGGGCACTTGAAGGGGGGCTACTACTGGGGGCACTTGAAGGGGGGCTACTACTGGGGGCACTTGAAGGGGGGCTACTACTGGGGGCACTTGAAGGGGGGCTACTACTGGGGGCACTTGAAGGGGGGCTACTACTGGGGGCACTTGAAGGGGGGCTACTACTGGGGGCACTTGAAGGGGGGCTACTACTGGGGGCACTTGAAGGGGGGCTACTACTGGGGGGGGGACTACTACTGGGGGCACTACATGGGGGGGAACCTCCACTGGGGGCACAACAATGGGGGGACTACTACAAGGCGGGACTACTAGGGGCACTACAAGAGGGGGGATTACTACTGGGGGCACTATATAAGCTTACTAATGGGGGCAAAAGGGGCACTGCACAGGGGGGACCACTACCGCGGGCACTGCATAGGGGGGGCACCAAAAAACCTACTTGCTTACCAAAAAATTTGGGCTAGGGCCGGCCCTGATGATATGCGGCATGCCTGTGACTGTATGCGACTGCGGCTGTATGCGAAACGCTACGTTGCAGTGTCACAGCCGCTGACACTGTAACGTAGCATTTCACAGGCAGATATAACAGCAGTAGTACACAGGATATAGGCATGCCGCATATCATTTTAATCCGCAGAAGCTGCTTTGTGAGTCCTATTGGCTTTGTGAATCAGACTCATTTGAAGGGAAAAAGTCACAGGGCGCTCACACGTTATGTGTAACGTGACTTGTAGCGCACGAGGATAGATGCATGTGGACACATCTGTATATTCTCTGATCTTATAGACATGAAATATTAATATATAGTGTCATGTGCAGCTTCATCCCCTGAACAATGGTCTGGTTGGCAACTACGTAAATAATTATTCTGAGCAGTCTTCCTCTGTATCAGCCACGATCCTTACAGAAGAGTTCAGAGGAGGCAGCTCCAGGTCCATGAGGTCTGTAATCATCATTTAATGTGGCCTCAGCAGAGGAGCTCCCACAAATAACTATGCAGAGAAAGCCGTAATCTGTGCGGGGATAACGTATCATCGCCTCTATAAAGTCTAATTATTAAGCTGAATTTTAACCATGAAACTATATATACACACAGTTCTACATCTAATTCCAGCTGCTATGTAAAGAGGAGAGCCTATTTTCCATAAACGTCAGCAAATTACGCTTCTCTAAAGTAACACATAAGAAGAACTTGTGGACAGGGAAGAGGAACTGTAATTTGCTTTCATTTTCTCAGTTATATTAGAAAAACAAATATCTGAAGTCTGATTGGTCGCTGGGATTTATAGCACCTCTTGTCCTCGCGTCCCGACATTGCATCTTCCTGGAACAAGTATCAGAGGAAGCTAAAGGATACAATCCACTGTAATAAGCTTGCAGCTAATCCACCCTGTACATTAGGCAAGGAGGCTTCCAGTACAATCAGCTGCTGAATGCTTTCATGTCACAGTATTACCCTTAACGGGTTTATCCACCGACAGCCAGTTACAGAATGTTTTTCCGTGCCATGCTGGTGTCAGGAGGGGTGGTGCGGGCACCATATGGCGGGCACTGTGCAGACCATGTGACCACAGCTGCTGAAGCACCGTCCATGGCATGAGCCCGTCAATCACAGACCTGCTGGACAACTGGAATATATAATGGTGAGGGGGGGGGCTCTTGTGGCAATGGTCACACGTTATCAGTTCTGCAGGAGGGCGAATGAACCCTGGAAATCTTGGTTTCCAGCTAATAAAGCTCAGTAGTCGTTTCTATTCGTACATGAGTAATTGCGCAGTTCTTCCATCTGTTCTATTTTCTGGCAACAGTCTAAGGGGGCAATTCAATTATTTGTGATGTGCAGCTATGTACATCTTGGATAATTCCGAACCACTGCGTATTTTACGGGGCGCACCACTATGGGGGTGTGCGAGGTAAAATGAGCAATGGTGTTCCTGCGATGTGCTGCCATTACAAGCGTTCCCACACCATTGCGACAGCACATCATGAGCGCCGCAGATATCGGAGTTGACCTATGTGGGACACTGGGCTGAAGATATAAATTAACACAATATCAAAAAGGATTTTCATTAAAAAAAACAAAAAAAACCTGTGCAGGTGCCGAATCTGCCGGGAGTCTGGAGAGCTGTATTGTCTCCCCGCTATTTGGCTGCTGACAGGCTGAGCGGGTGACGATGCCCCGCCCCCTCAGAGAGGAGTGACAGAACAATTACAGCCAACAGGGACTCGGCTATTACCAACTGCCCTGTCACAGTCTTCGCATGCCCTATTAGCTAAACTGTGGCAGGGCATGCTGGGATTTGTAACTCCACAGCAGCTGAAGGGCCACATGCAGAATACCCCTACCGTATTTGTGTACTGACCCTTAGGGGTACATATTTACTAAAGTATGGGTTTATAGAATTGGAGGTGTTGCCCATAGCAACCAGATTATTTATCTAGCACCTTCTAGAAAATAGCTAAAATCTGATTGGTTGCTATAGACAACAGCTCCACTCCTATATAGCCCTTATAGTGAAAATGAAGCAAATTAAGAGTCTACTTTTTAAAGCTGTCATTTTAAGTTTACGGCGACAAGCAAAAATAAAACCATCTTTGTACTCAGACAGTGAGTCAGATAGACGGACGGACGCAGGCTGGTTTATGGAGTCTTGTAATTCAGGCGCAGACACCACCCTACGGACGATACAAAACACGGGTCTCCTTTCAGCTCCGTCTTCTGGGAATACTCTCGTTTCAGGAAGGGTTTTGTTACATTGCATCCGACCCCCCCAGAACGCTCCATCTGGTTTATAGGTTTATCCATCACACGTGGCAGGAACAGACATTATTGATCCGCCAGCTGCCAGAAACACACAATCGCAGGTATGAGATCTGGCTGGGATCCCGATACTTCATGTGGTCATGTACACGGACCGGTGCTAATCAATGCCAGCTGTACCTCCCCCCGCCACCACATTAATGAGGTGCAACCGAGGAACACACTTTTTTCTTTTTGGCCTGACTGTATAAGAAAACATTATTAAACATTTCCACATTTGTGAGACATTTGCTTTTCTCCTTCGGACTCCCAGCCATGGCGGTATCTTTGTTAGGTGAGAGGAAGGGATTCCAGCACGCTCCTGAGCAGTCCGTTCATTGGATAAACATATTAGACCCTGTTCGCCAGGCTCAGGATGAGGTGCAGTCAGATCTGTGAGCGGCTGCCCGGCTACTTATCCTCGCACTGAAGCCAAATCCATCAGCAGCTAATGGACACAACGATGTGGAAAGTTGCCGGCACACTCTACGTGGTTATTTCCTCTCCACACCTCTAATTGTGAAGCTGAAGATACATTTTTCAAGGTTTCTGCCATATATTTTAATAGATTTCATTTTTAACTGCCCATTTTTGTGTGTTGCTTAACTCAACGCATGGCTATGGATGAGCTGACACTGATATATCTCCCCTGGGCCCTGCAGTTTAGATTGATGTCCCTGAATATAGTTATTATGGACCAGCAGAGACCACCCTGAGCTCACATAAAGCCATCGTCATATCTTCCTGTCCCTTTCTGGGGTCAAGTACATAAATCTTTACACTACTACAAGCACTGGACAGAAGTACAGGCAGCTTGTGTATTATAGTAGTTTTATAAGCTGGGGGTGTGCCTGGAGCCGGAGACCCTTTTTTCCCCCAGACTTAGGACCTCATTCAGAGTCGGTCGAAGCGGCCGCACGGTCGTACGGGAAAAGGGGCCGTATATGCTAATGATTCCCTCGCAAGTTGCGTCCCTAAGTTTGGATCGGTAGCTGGCCGACCAAGGGGAGGAAGCGGTCGGAAGACAAAAAAATACGCCCCCTTCTCGTACGCATTGCACGACATCTCAGGCCATATAAGGATTAATCGAGACCATCGGCAACCATCGGAACTGGTCGTAGAGCTTAAGGTTGACCATACCCTCTCTTAAGCTCTACGATCATGTCAGTGTAAAAACCACCCATGTCACATGTGCCATGACGCTACTTTGTTAATTATGCACTCCCATAAACCGTATGCACTCCCACAAAACGCCGTCCGCATAATTAGGCACGCCTGCGTTCGGATCTCCTCTCCCCCGTTTTCAAGCACCTTCCCCTGTTACCACCCACAAACGCCTCCATCTGTCACTCAAACTACCGACCTGGCAGTGTTCAAGGAGAGAGAAATTTCTGATCGTAGCGGCTAGTTTGCGCACGCGCATTGCGAACTTTACGCATGCGCAGTATAGCGAACATCGGTGGCGTACGACCGTGCGGCCGCTTCGACCGACTCTGAATGAGGTCCTTAATCTCTAGCACGTCCATGTGTATTAAAAGGGGATGTGGTTAAAAGGTCGACAATGACTTGACAATCGATGTCGACAATGTCGGGAGTTTTGTCAGCATTAAGAAAGGCAACGTATATATAGACATGCTTACAATGGTCAGAATGTGGACATTAGGGCCAGGGACCACAGGATGGGTTTTGGGTAGGGATTAGTAGTGTTCATTCTAGTACCCTGCACCCGTCACAAGCCGCGCAGTTCCTCATTCCTGCCTGGGGTGGCG
The DNA here is from genome assembly GCA_031769625.1 of Taudactylus pleione. Lineage (NCBI taxonomy): Eukaryota > Metazoa > Chordata > Amphibia > Anura > Myobatrachidae > Taudactylus > Taudactylus pleione. The sequence goes on from JAUIMM010000661.1 coordinate 1,131,389, forward strand.
CTCTCTGCTCTGGTTTGTATCTCAGCAGTTTGTTGGGGATGTAGTTATGTGACCGGCAGTCACAATCCTGACAGCAGAATGCCGGCTAGGGATTTATGATGGGCGTCGAACTACAGACGCCTATCATAATCCCGATGCCGGAATCCAGGACGACACGTGCCCGAACTAAGTAAATCCTGGGAGCCCATCCTGTTAGCCGCCGGGGGGGGGTTAGGTTTAGGGCAGTTAGCGGGTTTAGGGGTTTTGAGGGAGTATTAGCGTTAAGCACCCCCGGGGGGAGGTTAGGGTTAGGCACCACTAAGGGAGGGTTGGTGACAGGGGAGTTTAGCATACTTACCTTCCTCTGTCGGGATTTTCATCCTGTCTAGCAGCTGCTGTCGGGATTTGAACCGGCGGCATTTCAATTCCATTTGTTGCATCAGCTGAGTATACTAGAAGACCAAAGCAGAGCGTGGCACCCCAGGCAGGAAGAGGAGCTGCACGGGTTGTGACAGGTGCAGGGTGCTAGAATGAACACTAAGTTAGGGTTGACGGAAAAAAAGAAAAAGAAAAAGAAAAACTTACCCGGATTGGAGGTCTGACCCAGAAGTCACAGTCACATGACCCCCGGGGACTCAGAAGCTGCACTGTGGCCGATGCTGGCGCCCGGAGCAGGTAAGTCACATCTGGGCCAACAGGGACGATATGTCAAAATGTCACCACTGTTTATCATGAATGTTGACATGGTCAAGGTTGACATTATGACCTACTATACCACACCCTACTAAAAGCGGGCCTGCAGCTAATAGGAATCATCAGTGATCCAAGCAGCACAGAGTGTTTCAGAAGATGTGCGCACAGATCTGGTGACAGACAGTGACCTGTGTACATGTGATAGAATGAACACTAGAACCCTGCACCGGTCACAACCCGTGTAGTTCCTCTTTCCTGCCTGAGATGTTACGCTCTGCTCTGGTCCTTCTAGCACACTCAGATCATGTAACAAACTTCTTATATACAGACCAGTGTGCTAGAAGCACCAGAATGGAGAGCAACAGGAAAGAGGAACTGCACGACTTGTGACAGATGCAGGGTGCTAGAATGAAGATTATGTGAGGACATTAGGCAGGACAGGGCAGTAGCCATGTGATCATGGCTGAGATTTAGTGAAAGGAGCAGGGTCCCCAACAGCACAAATTGAATGAGATTCCGCTGGTTGCGATTCATTTACCTGTAATCTGGAATTTTTTCAGCAAGACCAAAATCTGCCACCACTGCGGAGTACCCACTCTCATCACTTTTAATGAGACAGTTCTGCAAGAGAAGACATTGTAATTAGCTGCCATCGCTGTAACTACTCCGGGGGTCATTCCAGTCCATTAACAAAGGGTTAATGCTGCTGGAGAGGCCGGTGCAGAGCACGCAGATTAACAGCCAGCTAATACAATCAAGCAGGATCATTCAAAAGCTGCTGAGGAAGCAGAAATGCGGCATAAACCCTCAGTGGAAGCAAGACGAAGCCCTGCTGAGGTTCTCCCACCGTCCACATTAATGCCAGCCTATGCAAGGGTTTTCTCCAACGTTCAACATTAACACTAGTGCCAGCCTGTCCGAGCATTCTCTCTAATGTACAACATTTATACTAGCGTCGAGCCTGTCCCAGGTTTCTATCTAATGTACATTTACACTAGTGCAAGCCTGTCCCATTGTCCTCTCCAGTGTACAATGTTTACACTAGTGCAAGTCTGTCTCAGGGTCCTCTCTAATGTACGTTAACACTAGTGCAAGCCTGCCCCAGGGTCCTCTCTAATGTAAAAAGTTTCCACTAGTGCAAGCCTGCCCCAGGGTCCTCTCTAATGTACAATGTTAACACTAGTGCAAGCCTGTCCCAGGGTCCTCTCTAATGTACAATGTTTACACTAGTGCAAGTCTGTCCCAGGGTCCTCTCTAATGTACAATGTTTACACTAGTGCAAGTCTGTCCCAGGGTCCTCTCTAATGTACAATGTTTACACTAGTGCAAGTCTGTCCCAGGGTCCTCTCTAATGTACAATGTTTACACTAGTGCAAGCCTGTCTCAGGGTCCTCTCTAGTGTACGTTAACACTAGTGCAAGCCTGCCCCAGGGTCCTCTCTAATGTAAAAAGTTTCCACTAGTGCAAGCCTGCCCCAGGGTCCTCTCTAATGTACAATGTTAACACTAGTGCAAGCCTGTCCCAGGGTCCTCTCTAATGTACAATGTTTACACTAGTGCAAGTCTGTCCCAGGGTCCTCTCTAATGTACAATGTTTACACTAGTGCAAGTCTGTCCCAGGGTCCTCTCTAATGTACAATGTTTACACTAGTGCAAGCCTGTCTCAGGGTCCTCTCTAGTGTACGTTAACACTAGTGCAAGCCTGCCCCAGGGTCCTCTCTAATGTACAATGTTTCCACTAGTGCAAGTCTGCCCCATGGTCCTCTCTAATGTAAAAAGTTTCCACTAGTGCAAGCCTGCCCCAGGGTCCTCTCTAATGTACAATGTTTACACTAGTGCAAGCCTGCCCCAGGGTCCTCTCTACTGTACGTTTACACTAGTGCAAGCCTGCCCCAGGGTCCTCTCTAATGTACAATGTTTACACTAGTGCAAGCCTGTCTCAGGGTCCTCTCTAATGTACGTTTACACTAGTGCAAGCCTGTCCCAGGTCCTCTCTACTGTACGTTTACACTAGTGCAAGCCTGCCCCAGGGTCCTCTCTACTGTACGTTTACACTAGTGCAAGCCTGCCCCAGGGTCCTCTCTAATGTACAATGTTTACACTAGTGCAAGCCTGTCTCAGGGTCCTCTCTAATGTACGTTTACACTAGTGCAAGCCTGCCCCAGGTCCTCTCTAATGTACGTTTACATTAGTGGCAACCTGTCCCGGGGTAAGATGCATAATGTCTATTAAAGTTATTAAGCTTAAAATACAAGGTGAGCCAATATAAAAAAGGTACCTTTTAATATTCACAAATGAATATGTAAATATTCCCCAAATATTAGTTATGAGATCCGATCTACCTCAGGCACGAGCCATTCCAGTTCACCAACAGGCAGTGTGATGTGCCTAGCACACTTCTATTCTTCACACTATCAATATATAGCCAGCAATTTTATATAAAGCAACTTTAATGATTAATAGAACATTCTTATTATACCTGCATGTGATATAATCACAATTAAAATAGAATTTCTATAACATACCCAAAAGAAAAGCATCAAAATTATGTAAAGAACATACTGAACCAATGAGATCAGACGTGAAAACAGACACATTATAGCAACAGTCTACCATCTATTATCTGACCAGTATGTGGCGCTGTCCTGATATTTCACCTCACAAGAGCCAACAAGATGGCAGTTCCCATTCATGCTGATTAAACAAATGATGCATATAGAGAAAAATCACATCATTCTTAGTGATATACAGTATCACAGTTTTTCCCAGAAAATAAATCCTTAAAGATATTACTGATGTTTAAAATTCTCAATTGACCTGTTGCCAAAAGCACAAGTTACATGATGGACGCGCAGTCCGATCAATGCTGCCTTTATGCGGTTCTGTGGGTTTTTACGTTCCACATGGTGCAGAAACACAGACCCTCTTGTGTAACACACGGCCTGGAAACATCTGTTTCCCACCTTCCAGATCCAGAACACAAATATAACTTTTAATAAACTTTGTAGGATCTGTTTATTGAGCTGCTAAACACAGGAAAGGGGAGGACAGGACCTGCCTGTTTGTTGAAGCACTTTGTTACTGAACGACTATCAGAGTAAGAATAGTAAAATTACACACATATAGGAGACACCAGCTAGGTCTCAGCCACCTCAAAAGCTGCATTCCAGCTATTACCCTTAAATAGCGCCAACATGTACCGCAGAGCTGTATAATAGAAGGACATACAGATCCATCAGGAACATCTAATAACACAAGAGTCCCTCAGCTCTTGAGAACCCACTTTTCCCATCTATATGCCTAATGAATTCTGTATGATCAGATAGTACCACGAAAAAACCAGCTTGTATCAGCAGACCCTATAGGATGAGAACCCCACTTGTATCGCAACTCCCCAAGACACAGTCGTATACGCACATAAATGTAGGTTATGCTGCCATGGAACCTACCTTTGATGTGAGGTCTCGGTGGAAGATCCCCTTGGAGTGGAGATAGGCCAGACCCCGGGCCATGTCCAGGGCCAGCTTCTCCCGCACAGTCCACGGCAAATGCTGGTTGCTGTCTAGGAGCTGCTCCAGATTTCCACTATTAATGTACTGAAAAACAAGCAGACATGAGGCTAAGTATAAATCAGTAACAATACGAGAGTACTCGCAATCTCAGGACCTGGTTATGGTCTCTCGATTGTCTAGTGAATAGCCATAAAATAGTGACAGTTTCTGCCGAGGTGACGGTTACACTGTTGGGAGACCTAACACTAGAAGGACAGAGGACAGAACAGTAGGCATCCAGATATATATGTGGAAGTTTGTGGTAAGCGGGCAGGACAGGTTTACAGAGCGATTATGGTGCAGTGTAAACCCCCCCCCCCATTCCCCACTCTACTCCATCGTCAGACTCCCAGCGCAGAGACTGCGCAAGGTGTCTACAGAAGTGGCGACATATTCAACCTAGTGTTTGTAACAGAAATTAAATGTTTTGCAAGAAACTCTGTCTGGACATCTGCAGACTTAGACAAAAAGTCTGGAATGTTTTATACAAAAATCTACCCTCATAGTCACTGCCTAATATAATATATGCTGATCTTATTTATTCATCATATAAAGAAAGTTGCATTATAGGAGTGGGGGCTCTAACCAGTGCACACAAATGATAGAGATGTACCAGATTTATTCTGTTATACATTTGGGGTATTTTCTCAGCTTAGTGGGGTCTCTCCTGACTGCTGCCAACTGCCCTGATAGCAGAGCCCCCACTCCTATAATGCAACTTTCTTTATATGATTGCAGGACAATGTATATGAGCAAAGAACATTGTTAACATTATGTACCATTACATTCATTAATTCTTATTTATCATCATTCAGGATGCTCCATAGTGCTTTCGTAGATGTGCCCCTCTACCCACCCAACTCCTTTTGTTTGCTAAGTTTTGCACCTCTGCAGAGCTGCCCAGCACAGAGGACAGGGTACACACTAGTACATGTCACACGGATGGCCCAGTGGTCATATTTATTATTATTTATTAGCAGTGGAGCTTACAATGTATATTCCCTATGATATGCACATACACACTATGGTCATTTTTTTGTGGGGAGCCAATGAACCTACCAGTATATTTTTTTGGAGTGTGGGAGGAAACCTGAGCACCTGGAGGAAACCCACGGAAGCACAGTTTGGGCCATGGCGGGAATCGAACCCATGACCTCATTGCTGTGAGGCAGTAACGTTAACCATTACACCGTCTGTGCTGCCCAATTACCATTACACCGTCTGTGCGGTCATAGAAAATTAGCAGAAATTGGTTTAAGTCAGCTGCTACATGAACGCAATTAGATGCTCAGACATTTCAGCCCTGGACAATAGAAGGTGGAGGTTGTGCTGGTGCCTCGCGGGTGTACCAAGAGCAAAAAATGTGCCCTTTCTTAAATTATTTTATTCTGTGCTCGCAATTCGAGACAGCGATAAAACCTACTAACGGCTTCTGGTGTTCTAGCTTAACGGTTGAATTAATGATGTAATGAGTGAGTTGTGAATCAGCCTCTCTAGGATAAGCTCTGCAGTCATGTATACAAATAACAGACGTCACTCCCCCTGTGAGCCACTGGACAAATGTGTGTACTAGATACCCAGGACCACAGGACATGTACTGGATACATGGGACATCTGTTCTATATGAGCTCTGTGTATGCTGGCTTCCAGTCGCTGGCAATCACACAGGGCTACGTAGATGTACTGTATCCAACTTATAAGAAAAGCAGAACTTAACCGGGAGAAAGAATGACACAAGATGTTCTGTGTCCGTACTGAGAGCACTGAAACGATACCATATACTGTAAAGCAGGCACAGTAGATAGAAGACCAGTGAACAACACCCTCGGGGAATACAGATAAGCAGCAGCTAGAGAATGCAGACTCTGTACATGCATCCAACAGACTTGCATAATGTCTCGCTACAGGCTTCCGATTGCAGGCCAGAAACATATAAAATTCTCTTCAATGCACAATAATCACATTTTTATTTTATTAGACCTAAATGGTTTGATTTGGCAATAAGCCCGCACACAGTGTGTAAGCAACAACATACATGAGATTTATTCACCGTCACAATGCACAATAAAGGATTGTGCAGCACAGTCTGACAAACACACAAAAGGAGTCTGTGGTTATCGGGCGTTTTGTTATCATTACCTGTGGCTGAAGTGGAGCACATGCTCCAGGATCTCTAACCCCCCCCCCCCCCCGGCAACATAAAGAAGCCATTCAGTCTACCTGCAACCTCCTCTGTAGCGGAGACCTGCATGGAGCACCCGGCTTCTCCTGGGTCCTGCATCTCAGAGGGGCCGCATAGGGTTTTGTCTAACAGTGATTCCAGGGAATTGGGAGGATACTGTCTGTATCGCTGCAGGTGCATGAAATAGGGAGGGGATTGCAATGGAGAACTACTAAGCCCAGCCACTCTATGGCTGTGAAACAACCACTTGCCCTGTAATGTTCACTACAGGGGGCTTATACAGCCACAAAACTGGGTGGGGAAAAAAATAAGGTTTATATATGAATTGCAATGAATGCAGAGCCTCAATGCTTCTTTATATGTTTGGCTGACCAGCAAATCCAGGCGCTTACCTATAAACTGGGTGAATTGGTGAAAAAGTATACATTCCACATTAGCACAGTTATTCTGCACATTACTACTGGCAAAGAACCTTCTCTCTGTGTTGGGGCCATTATAATGTTTGCTATCCATACAAATTTAATTTATCAAAGACTGACATGGTGATTTTCAATATTTTTTTTTGCTTCTATGCTGATCCCTGGTGAGTAAACAACCATATATTTAGGTTATTTCCATCCTTTGTACCTGTGAGTTGGACATATATTAATCCAGTTAGGACTGAGGCCCTCATTCAGAGGCGGTCGGAGGATGCAAGCGGTCGCTCAGAAACTGGGCGGCCGCTTGCATCCTCACCGGCCGCCTCTGTTTCGGTCGTTAGGCTGTGGGTTTACACCCACAGCTCTAACGACCGCTAGGGTGATGGTCGCGATGGTCATAGACCATCACGACCATCGGGACTTACGACGAGACCCTAGGGTAGGGTCTCACTTGTCGTAATCCCCGGAGAGCTTCTGGCTCTGTCAGAGCCGGAAGCTCACCACTGACATCACTAGTGATGTCAGTGGGGCCTCCCCCAAACGGCAGGCGTTCCCATGGGAACGCCTCCGTTTGGGCTGCCACCCCCCCCGGCCCGCCTTCCAAACGGGGCGAGCTGTCAATCAACATCGACAGCTCGCCCCCTTTGGAAAAAGACCCGCTACGACCGGCGCTGTCGGTCGTAGCGGGTCTCACGCATGCGCACGAAGGAGCCGGCTCCCTCATGCGCATACGCACTGGCCAAACATCGAGGCGGCCGTGCGGTCGTAGAATGAAGCCCTGATTGTAGTCTGAGCTCACATTCATCTCCCTTCCCCCTCCTATTCCCTTCACTACAACAGAACTTGGGAGGCAGACAAGACTTGCTTACGTTGTTGTGACAATGTTGCAGTTTTCTCTAAAATAGTTACCAATTCGTTCTACAGAATAAAGCTGCATTACCACTTACATCAGTGGTTCCCAAACTTTTTTGTATCATGGCGCCCTAGAGTATCAGCATTGTTTTCATGGCAGCCCTAAGTTTAACGTTTGTTATTGAGAAAATGTAGTAAAGTTAAGCAAATTGTGCTTACCCGTCATCAGACTTGCTAGATCAACGATGAACGATTTTACCAACGATCTCATTAACGATGAACGATATCTGACAGTATTTAAATGAATGAAATCGTCCAAGTCCAAACACAGTCGATTTCAGGTATCGTTATCTGACATGCGGGCACGCGCATCGTTCGTCGATGCATGTCAACGATATAACGATTTCTACAATCGTTGTTATTCATATCTTCCGGAAAATCTGACCGTGTGTACACTCCATTAGGTACAGTAATGTGGTGGTGGACAGGTTTGCACTTCATACACATTTTGTGGGTCCGCACCAGTACAGTTATGGGGAGAGGGGGAGAGGGAGAGAGAATATACCCCTTTGATCCTAAGCTTGAATCATATATACTTATATGATAATTATGTTTTAATACCAATGTTGTATATAACTAGGTGCTACCAATAACTCTAAAGGCATACAATATATAGCAGAAGGAAAGTAGAGTATATAATATGGTGCACTCTTAGGATCAATATTCAGTTAATCCTCTGTCAACAAATGTTTAAAATGCATCAATCTTTATTCATTATATCATTAAAAAATAATGTGTCCAGATGAAAGGCGGCGAAATATTGAGTAAAATTATAGATAATGCTTGTAGTTAGAATGTGAAAAAAAATAGTAATAAATAAATATTTCAAAATTCCCTTTCACTGCTGGTCATATATAATCTATAGCAAAAATAAGATCAGTAGACATTGGAATTGTATTATATATGACCATCAGTGAAAGAGAATTTTAAAATGTTTATTACTATTTTTTTCACATTCTAACTACAAGCACTATCTATAATTTTAATCAATATTTCGCCTCCTTTCATTTGGACACATTATTTTTTAATGATATAATGAATAAAGATTGATACATTTTAAACATTTGTTGAGAATTAACTGAATACTGATCCTAAGAGTGCACCATATTATTACTCTACTTTTCTTCTGCTATATAAGGTTTGCGCTTCTGTTTGTCCACAAATTTACATTACATTGACCATATATAATTTGATTTGGTGCAGGACCACCAACCTGAGGAAAACCTACAAGTGTCGTGAGGCACCCCAGGGAGCCACGGCGCACAATTTGGGAACAACTGACTTAAATAAATGTTTTAGAACGGTACCAATCGCTCCTAGCCAACGCAGTTGAAGACCGTATTTTAACTCCTAGTGTCAGGTGCACACAGAGAATCCCTAAACTCCATCCATTTTTTGGGACTGTTCCCAAAAACATTTCCTCTAACCCCCAAACTCTCTCTGAAAACAACTCATCAGCGTCATATCAAATTCCTGAACCACCCTCTAATCTTCCCAATTACCCTATCCCCCGTGTATTCTACCCTTGTATCACATTCTCTGTTCTGCTCAATAATCCCCTCTTAGTCTGCATCCCATTATCTCACTCATCAGACTGCCCATCCCTTGCTACCAGATTACCACCCCCTCTACTCTATTCTATCCAATTACCCTCTAGCCACATGATTAACCCTCTATATTCCACCTCATTGCCCCCTCTATTTTACCCAATACCCCCCTATTCAACCCTACTTGAATACACACGTCTTTTGTACCAGAGTTCCACTCCTTTAAACAGAACAAACTTGCATTTAATATTTGTTTTGTGCTCAACCTACTGACCCCCAAACCAAATAATTTTGTGTGACTGGATCATGCAACCCTAATAAATACTTTTCCCTATGCATGCTAGCTTGACCAATAAAACCTCATGTATCAAACTTCTATATCCTAAAGACTGTATACAGCGCCTTCCTCCAGCTTTGTCTGTCTTTCCTATGTATTTGCTGCTGATTTTAAAAGCTGCAATGTATGCATTGGGGGGGGGGGGGGGGGGGGGACCCAGCAAATAATTTCCTGCATTTATGTTTATCTTCCAATATTGTTCCCAAAATTGATGTGCAAATGTGTCCATTTCTGTCAATTAGCACACAGCAGAATGTGGTCATTGCACGGGATAAATACACATTCAGCAAGACCAATTGAACTTTTTAAACCAAATTATTTGCTTGGGACAGAAATATAAATTTTTACTTAAATGTATTCATTTCAGATGACGCTAATTACTTTGCAGCAACTGCATACAGAGGGATCCATCCGTAGAATATCACTGATGCCAAATCTAGCTTCATTGTGAAGGAGCAGAACCTGCACGAGAGGTTCCTTTGTTCCTCGGACGGGGAGCTTGTCTTGAAAATGAATACTTTAAAGCAATCACCTGGCCTGATCGAAATGGGGAGGGGGGGGGTGTGTGCATCCTCATATTTCAGGGCTCCCCACCCACCCTGAAAATCAACCATCCATAAGTGGAATGTTACAAGCAGGCCTGTAGAATAATAACCGTCGCAGGAATATTAGGTCTTCAGCTGAACAAGCAGAATAATTCTCTGAAATAACAAAACGGGATCCAAGGAGATTAAAGTTTTCAGCACAGGAATAAGTGTCTTATCCACAGAATGTATTAGTGAAGGATTCCCAGGGTAATGGAAGTTACTGAGTGTAGACTGTCTGGCCTGTATTACCGGTACTCTCACCGTGCTGCATCAGACTCTTCACAATCTGAAAGTAGGAACTCATGGTAACTATAGGGAGATGTGTTCCTGTTTTATTTCCACCTGCTCCCTCTCTAAGCCCCAGTGAGTAACATTCTCCCCCCCAGGTCAGACCAGGGAACCTGTATGTGGGTTTGCACTGGATATTCCGGCGCCGCCCCCTCCATAACGCAGGCAGGTTACCTGGCTTATAATTAAATTCCCTTAATGACTGCATTTATGCCTGTAGTAGGAAATTGCATTGTAAGCTCCACTGGGTCAGACGTAGATGTGAACAAATAAACATTCCCTGTATAGCGCCGTGCGATATGTTGGTATTATGTAGGGCTGCGCGAGAGGAGCAGCTGTCCGGAGAGAGAAGCTGGAGGGAGCAGAAATTAAGATTTTAAAAGTAATCTGGTTAAATTTGAGGTGCTAACATAACTAATACCTCTTTTCCACCGAAAACCCAGGTCCAACCTGAGTTTTTGGACATGGTTCCAACCCTGCTCAGACCCATTTACACTGCACCTTCGATCTGGGTTACTCCCAGGTCAGCCCTGTTCACACTGAACTCAGGACTGCCCTGCTAAGCCTGTGAGGTCATAAAAAGAGGGAGGTGAATGCTCCACAACCACCAATCAGCTCATTTTAGGCATGACCCAGGTCAGATAACCCGGGTTGCACAGTTTACACTGCACCATTACCCAGGTCCATCCTGGGTCCAACCCTGGTAGCTACCTGGGTTGGATTGCTGTGTCACTTGACCTGGGTTATTTTTCAGGGACCCTTTTACACTGAGCTGCGACCCGGGTAGACCCAGCAATAACCCAGGTTTTTGCTCTGGTGTAAAAGGGGTATAAGTTACAGCTGTGGTATTACTTAAGAGAGTTACAATAAATTAAGCTGTTACAGCAAATTACAAGTCAATTTAAACTAAAATATAAAAGTTCTAATATAAAAAAATATCTTTGGAACAGTAAAAAAAAAAAAAAAAAAAAAAGTTTTCATGCAATGGCAGCAGTCAGCAGCTGATAGATGTAGTGCCAAAACTTCTCACTGCACCGACCTCCCATCGGGGAACAGACCACAATTATACACCTCAAATGTTTCCACTTGACCGACTCTTGACATATTACATACTAGTGAATGTTATTAGGAGTTTAGTTCTATGGTCACTGGCACCCTGATCTGCAAATGAGGACATACACAATGGCTGTACATACACAATCAGGTACTGCAGCAGCAGACATCTCTCACACATCACAACCTCTAACTCCCTAATAGACCCCCCTCCAATCTGGTTTTCACCCCACACAATAAGCAGAGTCTGTGCTAACAAAAGACGACCAAGACCTTCTCGCAGGCAAGTGAAATAAATCATTTCAGAGGCACCGGGGTCTGTGTGCAGGGTGTCAGACTATACTCATCTGTATTATCTGCGCTGTACAGGAAACCAAGTGACCAAACGTGCAGCTATAGAAGGAGCCGACTGCTCCTGATCCTTCCCAGTCCTCTGATGTTCAATATCCCAGGAGAGATCCCAGGGGACTGAGAATGAGGTGAGGTCAGCAGACTGTTTGCCTCTGGTCGGAAGTACATGCCATCTTGGTGAAAAAAACAGGTTTTGCAATAGTATTGCTGCAAAGCCCTAATTAGCTGCACTAATATCCGTTCTGACAGAGCACAAGACTGAACTGGCCCATCTGCCAAGAGGTGAATTATATGTTATCACACGCGATCTCTCTCTAATAAGGAGAAGGCAGGCAGAATCGAGAGGCAGGCGGACATAGAACAGAACTGAATCAAACAGGTACATAATAAACAACATTGGACGTGACTTTCCTCCATCTACAGATTTACCATGTGATAACAGACACTTTATTCTACAACGTCTACATCAGGGGTTCCCAACCACGGTCCTCAAGGCACACTAACAGTCCAGGTTTTAAGGATAGCCATAGTTGAGCACAGGTGACTTAATTAGTACCTTAGTTATTTTGATTTAACCATCTGTGCTTAAGGATGGATATCACTAAAACCAGGACTGTTAGTGTGCCTCGAGGACCGAGGTTGGGAATCACTGGTCTACAGTCTTCTGGTTTATTCTACATTACAAAGCTCAGCTTTATGTAACTTCACCAGATATACCCAATGCTACAAACAGTCCTGAAAGGATGAGCGATGCCTCTGATATTACCTAAAGACCTGCAACAAAAACCAAACACAGAGCTGCCGCCAAAGGCAAGCATTAGGAATGCAGATGGCAGAGGATATATAAAGAATTCTCCAAACATTTGGCTTTTTTATATATACAATTTTAAAAGTGAACAACTAGCACCGCCAAGGACGAGCCAGAGACCAGTGTTCTCATTATCCTTATCTACGTGCCGCCGACAAGCCACATTGCTTAGGAAGGACCAAGATATTTACTTTCATGGGTGAGAGGTAGAAAAAATATTTTAGAAACAATGAATCCCAGCTACAGACTGCACGATGTACATTAGCACTATAACACAGCCAATACTAACGGTCATACTTAATGCACAAATACAGAGGTGAAGCCTCAGTGGCCATTCATGTATACCTGAAAGTATAAAAATTGCTCTTATTGTGAAGCGAGAGGCCCTGAAAACATGTGAGACAGATTATTCAGTGGGTATTTCACAAGTAACAGCGGACACTGGGGACTTTCACATACAGCAGTTACTGTAACACGAGACAACTGCTGAATTTCCGGTATTGCAGAAGGACAGTGATTAGGATAGTGATGGACAAGCTCTTACCTCCGTGAGCGCATGCAGCTGCCCCTGGTGGACACAGACTCCCATAAACCTAGAAGAAAAACAACAACGTCATATAAATGTATCGCAGGAGTGACAAATCCCCCACAAGATTACAGGAAAAGAAAAAAAAAACAAAAAAAAAGCCCACCATAGTAACATCATAAATATGAAAAGATCATTAATCCCAAGTTACACTGTAACGGTCTATTCTCAGGAAGGAAGTGCGTTTCCAGGGGGCTTATTCCATGTGCTATTGGATAAAAAAAAAAAAAAGCTGCTGTGGCCCTGAACATCGCTGTATGTGTATAATATGAACATCTTGTATGCCGTGATATTCCTGGTACCTTCTACAAGGCATTGTGTAATTTTAAAGACATTTTATTGAAGCTAATAAACCTTTTCTTGCGTCAAGATGCTTACATCTGCTTACATCCTGTGACTACCGATTATGCACCAAGTGCTTAACAGTTTCCCAGCTGCCCTGTGGTTGGAGCCCAGTGTCCTCCATCCTCTGGTCCCAAGCAGATCACTTGTCCAAACTAAGAGGCCAGTGGGAATTTAGCAGACTCCAACCAGGTGGCAATGCAGCTGCATGACCCAGAATTAAGCGGTTCCAGGAGCCAGTGTAGACCAGTGGTGTCAAAATCAGGCCATCCAGCTGCAATGAAACAACACATCCCAGCATGCACTGCCACAGTTTTGCTATTAGGGCATGCTAAAACTGTGGCATGGCATGCTGGGATGTGTAGTTCCACTGCAGCTGGATGGCCCGAGTTTGACACCACTACTGTAGACATTTGGCGAAAAGGCGGCTCCAGATGCTGTTGTAGCAGCCTGGTGGTGGCACCTCCCGATGCAGTGGGAGGAGTGACAGGTGACTGGTGTAGCTGGTCAAGGTAACAGATACTACAGCCATGGGCAAAAGTTTTGAGAATGACAAGTATTGGTTTTCACAAAGTTTGCTGCTTCAGTATTTATAGACCTGTTTGTCAGATGCTACTATGGTATACTGAAATAAAATTACAAGCATTTCATAAGTGTGAAAGGCTTTTATTGACAATTACATTACGTTATGCAAAGAGACAATATTTGCAGTGTTGATCCTTCTTTTTCAAGACCTCTGCAATTCGCCCTGGCATGCTGTCATATCAACTTCTGGGCCACATACTGACTGATGGTCGCCCATTCTTGCCTAATCAATGCTTGGACTTTGTCAGAATTTGTGGGTTTTTGTTTGTCCACCCACCTCTTGAGGATTGACAACAAGTTCTCAAATGGGATTAAGGTCTGGGGAGTTTCCTGGCCATGGACCAAAAATTTTGATGTTTTGTTCCCCGAGCCACTTCGTTATCACTTTTGCCTTATGGCAAGGTGCTCCATCATGCTGGAAAAGGCATTGTTCGTCACCAAACTGTTCTTGGATGGTTGGGAGAAGTTGCTCTTGGAGGATGTTTTGGTACCATTCTTTATTCATGGCTGTGTTCGTAGGCAAAATTGTGAGTGAGCCCCCTCCCTTGGCTGAGAAGCAACCCCACACACGAATGGTTTCAGGATGCTTTACTGTTGGGTTTATAGTTAAAAATAATTTTAAAGCAAGGTAGTTTATTCAAAAAAGCCGGGTGCATTACAAGTAGTAATAGGTAATAATAGATTTGATGGCTTCATTAGTTTAATTATATAGATCAAGTTGAATAAAAATACTTGACATTTTATTAGTCAGTCAACAATGTTAGCGGAAGATAGTTTGACAATGCCTCAGTGGTTTTTAAAGTGTCATCAGGAGACATGACAAATACTTCCAGTTGGAGTTATAGGATTGACTTTGCATAACGCATATATTAGAGGTATTCATAGTACATCAGGTTTCCTTGGTTAGAAGAATGATGGTGAAGGTCCAGCTGGATGAAGGAAGGTCACTTTTAATTTGTCTTCATTCTTGTCCATCACATAAGCAAGCCACCATTTCTTGTCATACACAATTGATATATAGCCATTTATTTGTGTTAACTGGAGTTTGTCTAGAGATTTTGTAACGAATACTGTAGATCAGAGCTCGACAAATCCCGGGGTCCAGGTCGCCATGGCGACCAGATTTTGGTGCCTGGCGACCAGATTTTACAGGGAGGGAAGAAGCAGATCAACCCCAGCAGAGATTATTGCGGTGGGCATTTCCTGCAGTGATCGCAGTTTTAAAAATTGATTGGGTCCTGTAGGTCCCACTGGTGTTGCGGCGGCGTCGCCCCGACCAATCACCGCGCGGCACCTCCCCCAGCCAATCACCGCGCGGCGTCTAGTAAGCCAATCACTACGCTGCGCCTCCCCCCAGCCAATCGCCGCGCGGCGTCACCCCTGCTGATCATCTTCTCCGCGGCACCTGTTTGCACTGCATCCATCGGGCAAGTGTATTGCTGGTGGTGCCGGGCCCATCTAGTAGCTGGCGCTCCTTCAGCAAGCTGAGCTCTGTGCACGAAGGAGGCAGGGAAGGTGAACACTGCAGAGAGGAGGGAGCTGCAACAGTGACCTGGCCGGGGGCACCCAGCAAAAGCAAGGAGGTAACCACTACCCCATGTGCTGTGTAACAGATGCATAACACAATCCTGTTAAAAAAAATTTTTTTATTATTTTTTATTTCATTTTTTATTTTATTTTTTGGGGGGGGGGGGGGGGGGGTTTAGGGTGGTGTGGCTCCTACACTAATCGCCTTGGTTCCTAGATTTTAGAAAAATTTGTCGAGCCCTGCTGTAGATGATGGCGTAGCCTTAGACAAGGTTTTCACAGATATTTTTTATGTACTTGAATCAACAGGTAAAAAAAAAAAAACACTCCAAAGAATGCGAGATGGTAGGGTAAAAAAAAACAAAAAAACAAAACCTTTATCTGCCATGAAAGTCAAACTTATTAAATGGTGAAATTAAATACACGGCCCCTGTCCCAGTGGAATGTTTCCAGACAGTAAAAGGACTGACATTATCACATTACTCCCTGAAGCGGTTTAGCATTAGGCTGGTGCTGTCATTTATACACTAACATACCTGTATTTAAAAATAATAAAAAGAATAGTGCAGAGGAACAATAAGGAAGTCAGATTGCCGCTGGCTCTCACTCCAAATACCCGATCCCAAGTTTTCCGTCTGTAAGGGAGAGTGGCCGCTAGCATCTGAGCGACTTCTCCTTTGGGATGACCCACTTTGGGACAAACAATATGGCGTTGGCTGCCAAGTACCAAGAACCAGAAGCAGCCAACAAACATTCCAGTCATAACTATCCATTATCTAGTACAGTCTATAAAATGACAGCTATAGTCTGATTGGTTAAGATGATTTAATAAATCTTCAGGCCCCCATACATCTGCCAGTAGTTTCCCTGATCAGACCGGAACAATCGATCCACTGTTAGAAATGCTATCGATGATCACAGTTCCATCAGGGAAAAAAGCGTTCATGTTAAAAAATCCCAGTTTTGCTGATCACGATCATATTTTGGTTGGGATCGTCAAATCAAAGAAATCAAACAAGTTGGATTTCACAGATGCCCGGTTGGGGATCGGGGGAATTGCCCCAATCCATCACATATGTATGGGAGCCTTTCCCCAAGGTATAAGGAAAAGGCCGATATACAGCCGTGGCCAAAAGTTTTGAGAATGACACAAGTATTGGTTTTCACAAAGTTTGCTGCTTCAGTGTTTTTAGACCTTTTTGTCAGATGTTACTATGGTATACTGAAGTAACATTACAGCATTACATAAGTGTCAAAGGCTTTTATTGACAATTACATTAAGTTTATGCAAAGAGACAATATTTGCAGTGTTGACCCTTCTTTTTCAAGACCTCTGCAATTCGCCCTGGCATGCTGTCACTCAACTTCTGGGCCACATACTGATTGATGGCCGCCCATTCTTGCCTAATCAATGCTTGGGGTTTGTCAGAGTTTGTGGGTTTTTTGTTTGTCCATCCGCCTCTTGAGGATTGACCACAAGTTCTCAATGGGATTAAGGTCTGGGGAGCTTTCTGTCCATGGACCCAAAATGTCGATGTTTTGTTCCCCAAGCCACTTGGAGCACCTTGCCATAAGGCAAAAGTGATAACTATCATGCTGGAAAAGGCATCGTTCATCACCAAACTGTTCTTGGATGGTTGGAAGTTGCTTTTGGAGGATGTTTTGGTACCATTCTATATTAATGACACTGACACACACACACACACACACACACCCCCTTTGTATACATGCATGTACTTTTTATACAAGGCAGGTAGGTAGGTGTGTTTTACGTTGCAGCATAAACTGTACAGCTGATCAATATTCTCCATGACCAAGGCCCAAGTCCCAGCTAATGGTATTCATACACCCGGGAAGCCAATCACCGTATCTCAGGGTAAAGTGACAACCTTGGGGCACCAATAAATCTGGATAATCGCTTTCCACACTTGTCAATTTGTTAATTTCATTGACAAATATATCTGCAGTTAAACCAATATCACAGCGACAATAAAAGTCACTCCGGCCCTGCACGTTTGCTCTCGCCAACAAACAATTCTGCTCCCAATTACTCAGAGAACCATAAAACTGTAACCGTTAGGAGACAAATGGATTTTTTTTTTTTCTAATTTTTCGAGATAGCAGTGGGGGGTGGAGGGGGGGTTGGGGGGTGGAGGGGGGGGGGGAAATAAGTGGAAATGTGTCAAACTTAAATTAAAAGATTTATTCCAAAAAAAACTCAGTTGCGGGAGCAGATTCAGTCTCCAGAGCATGAGCTCACTCAACAAACATTTTACTTGCTAAAAATACCTCATAAAGAGCCCTGCAGTGTAACTGCGATACAAGCAGGAGAAAGCCATCAAATAGAAGGAGATCGCTCAACATAAATAGAAGTGGCTGGAAGCTGCCAGAAAGCTCACAACCGAGGAGGCAGGACGCCAACAACAACCACCTCTTCGCTGCCGAGCATCTTGCGGGGCTGGGAAGGGGTTAATGGAGCAGTCAGGATCATATCCCAGGGAGGGAGGTGGCTTAATACCTGTGGCTCCAACTCATCCCAGTTACAATTGCAAAATCTTCTGTTTGGATCCATTGTATCAACACGAGATTTGTGTCTGTTTATTTTATTACATCCTATTGTACTCAGAGATGTAACAGATGGTCACAGGTGACCCAGCCCAGGCAATGTTAGAGCAATGCAGCAGTAACATCTTCCTGCAGTCAGTGTTCTCATTGCAACTTTTGCTCATCATTAAGACTCTCACGGGTACCAAGTTCTGGCACCCACAGCCACTTACCCACTCCCAGCCCTAAAGGCACTTAACCCATTCAGCAGCCTTGCTTCGGGATCTGCACTACTTAACCAACTGGCAGCTTGGCCCAA
Organism: Taudactylus pleione; assembly: GCA_031769625.1. Classification (NCBI taxonomy): domain Eukaryota; kingdom Metazoa; phylum Chordata; class Amphibia; order Anura; family Myobatrachidae; genus Taudactylus; species Taudactylus pleione. The sequence continues at coordinate 1,149,998 of JAUIMM010000661.1, forward strand.
ACACGATTTAACCAACTAGCTGCCGGGCCCCAGGCCCACTACCATTTACTCACACACACACACACGACAATATTTAACCACCTGGCTGCCTGGCCCTGGTACCACTTACTGTCATGATAGACAGGCCACGGGTCTGCTGCCATAAACCCACCTGGGAGTATGGCGCAAGCCCTATCACCCATTTACCCACCCAGCTACCTGGCCCCATGCCTTTTACCCATTCGGCAGCCTGGCCCATTCGCCACAAGATCCATCTCTAAGCCTGGCCCAAGCATGCGTCACTTAACAACCTGGCGTCACTCACCAAGCCAGCAGCAAGGCCTTGGCCCACCAGCTCTTAACCACCAGCCAGCCTGGACCCGGCACAATTTACCCCAACGTGCTTACCTGCCACTGTTTTACCCACCGGGCAGTCTATTGAAGCACTGTTCCAATTACTGATACTTCTGCATAAAAATGAAGTTACATAAGCATGAACAGATGACTAGAACCTAACCACTCCCGCTTTAATAAGCGTGTAAAGCACAACTACATGTTGATGGTCATGCTGTAAACAAAACGTAATCTCTGCTACAGGATGCCGGTGGGTTCAGACTACAGTCTGGCAGAGTTGAATGTAACCAGAAATCAGTGAGCGCCTGGGTAGTGACACGTTCGGAAAGATTACAGTCTTCATTTAAAATGTTTTCTCAACAATAGAAAATTCTGTATAACAAAGAGAAACAGCTTTTACACAAGCCGGCAAATGTTACAGCAGTGTGCTGCTCGGCTCTGTAACATAGCGGCACCAAGCACTGATCCGCTCCCCTCCCCCCCAACCTGGTCGTACCTTAGTATATTGGGGTGGGACAGGCGGTTCATCAGCTGCACCTCCTTGAGCATGTTGGCGCGGTTACTGCTGAGCATGTTCATCTTCAGGGCCATCACTTGGTCCGACGTCCTGTGCCGCACCTGGAACACATTCAAGTGACAGCTGTCAGGACGTATTCTGGAGACAACAAGTAATCTCACACACAGCTAATGTCAAGAACCATTCACGTTGGGTCGGGAAAAATATAATCCCGATACAGATCTATGTGGATTTACATTGTGAAGGATAAGTGCTGAATGCAATGGGTTCTGCGTTATATTACTCTGCGCCCGCATCTCTCTTCCACTTCCCTTTATGGTCCGGACACACAGGAGAGTTGGTGATCTGCATGCGTAGGATACACGTCGGGGGGTCTATAGCAGGTATGCGTTTTACAGTACAGGTCAGTAATAATATAGTAACAATTCCATCCGCCAGTACAGGAGAAACAGAAATGAGGAAAATGTGGATCTTGTGTCATTTTATAGGACCTGGTAATCCCCCTATAAATCATACTAGTTATATGGAACTCTCTCTGATTAGAGATATTAGATAGAAGACTGGATCTGTGTATAGGAGGTAAGAGGCTGGCAGTCCATGGTGACATTAAATACCACTAAAACTCATAATGAAATCGGTTTTCACAATATTCCCGAATATTGTAAGTGTGGGGCACAGAGATCAGGTTAGGTATGGGATCTCGACAATCAGAACGGAGCCGGTCACAATCCCGACAGCAGGATCTCAATGGATTTTGGAAAGTATTTGAACCTTTACCCTAACCCTCCCCATGATCTTAACCCTCCCGCAGACTAACCCAACCCACCCCTCCCGCAGCCTAACCCTAACCTAACCCACCCCTACCGCAGCCTAGCCCTAACCTAACCCACCCCTCCCACAGCCTAACCCTCCATTCCCTCCCGCAGACTAACCCTACCCCCCCCAGTGCCCAACACTAACCCACCCCTCCCGCAGCCTAACCCTAACCTAACACATCCCTCCCGCAGCCTGACCCTAACTGTCCCGACTAGCAGCCTAACCCTCTCCCTACTGCCAACCCCCCCCTAGTGCTAACCCCCCCCCAATAACCCTAAACTCCCCCCTAGTGCCTAACCCTCTACCCTAGTGCCTAACCCTCCCCCCTAGTGCCTATCCCTAACCCTCCCCCCTAGTGCCTAACCCTAACCCTCCCCCCTAGTGCCTAACCCTAACCCTCCCCCCTAGTGCCCAACCCTAACCCTCCCCCCTAGTGCCCAACCCCAACCCTCCCCCCTAGTGCCTAACCCTAACCCTCCCCCCCTAGTGCCTAACCCTAACCCTCCCCCCCTAGTGCCTAACCCTAACCCTCCCCCCCTAGTGCCTAACCCTAACCCTCCCCCCCTAGTGCCTAACCCTAACCCTCCCCCCCTAGTGCCTAACCCTAACCCTCCCCCCCCCTAGTGCCTAACCCTAACCCTCCCCCCCCCTAGTGCCTAACCCTAACCCCCCCCCCCCTAGTGCCTAACCCTAACCCCCCCCCCTAGTGCCTAACCCTAACCCTCCCCCCCTAGTGCCTAACCCTAACCCTCCCCCCCCTAGTGCCTAACCCTAACCCTCCCCCCCCTAGTGCCTAACCCTAACCCTCCCCCCCCTAGTGCCTAACCCTAACCCTCCCCCCCCTAGTGCCTAACCCTAACCCTCCCCCCCCTAGTGCCTAACCCTAACCCTCCCCCCCCTAGTGCCTAACCCTAACCCTCCCCCCCCCTAGTGCCTAACCCTAACCCTCCCCCCCCTAGTGCCTAACCCTAACCCTCCCCCCCTAGTGCCTAACCCTAACCCTCCCCCCCTAGTGTCTAACCCTAACCCTCCCCCCCTAGTGCCAAGCCCTAACCCTCCCCCTCCCTAGTGCCAAGCCCTAACCCATGTCCTCCCTAGTGCCTAACCCTCCCCCCCCCTAGTGCCTAACCCTAACCCCCCCCCCCTAGTGCCTAACCCTAACACACACAGTTGGGATCTGTCGAGACTGTGACCACTGGCATCCTGACTACATCCCCTGAGATCACTTCAATCTCATTTACAATATAATAGAGAACTAGTGGCGGCGATCCGTCTCTTCTGGCAAAAGTATAGAAGTTATCATCATAAAAACAATTTAAAATGTGGTGGATGGGTTAAAGGAATGACACGAATAGAGCAATAAACCAATGGAGCAAGAGCCATATCAGATATTTCCTAAAGTAGCTGCTCAATATTATTCTAAGATTTCAATGTCCTTTTTTCCCCCAAAACACTATCGTAAGGGACATTAAAATATTAATATGCGCTGCGCTGGGTGACAGCATCTATTGAGTTATGTTATGAATAATTGAAGAGAGACATTCTCCTTTCACAGCGAATGCAAATGCACAAGACGTTATAACGGAACACAATTCCCTGCAAGGAAGAACATTTTTCTCTTTTATTATACATGTAAAATGTCTTTTTGGTTTTTTTTGTACGATGCAAAATAGAACAAAGTTTATGTGTTATAAACCCGGGGAGCAGTGGGTTTGGCCGAAACTACTTTACAGATTTCTTCCAGACTGTATATAGCAGTTAAACAGATTATGCAACAATAAAAAGCTTTGATCCAAGTGCTCACGCTCAGATGAAACAGCCGGATCGTTTATGCCTTTTTATGGATTTATACCGAATGCTTCACGCGGACGTTACTGTGGAGATAGATGGTAATTCTGTATTGCTGTAACTCTTGTATTAGATGAGTGAATCACAAAACCATACCCCGCAGGAGCGGAGGGAACGCCTGAGAGCAGTACGCCGGGAACCAAAAGAATAAACTCCTTTACTAAATGCCAAATACAGTGATGTGAACTGTTCACTCATTTATAGAGGTCATTGGTCTAATAAGTTCAAAGGTCACCAAATTGTTAATTGTGGCTCGAACAGTTGCGCCAAATGTGGTTAGAGGTGGAACTGAATTTCAGCGCCACCATTGGTTGCATTCCATATATAGGATGTGCTGGGTAAGCAATTAGGTACGTATCTGCACCATGCATTGCCGTGATGTTGGATCATTGTATTGTTTTTGGTTTTGTAGTGTTTGCAGTGACTAAAAGAAAAAAACGAAGTACCAACTCCAAACTAACTTAGATATTGGTTATTGCAGGAGGACAGTTTTAATGCACCTGTGCTGGATCTTTATTCTTCTCCAGCAGAAGAGAAGCAGGGGTCATGCTAAAAAGCTGGATAGCAACATGAATATAGTGTCCACTCTAGGTCCGGCGGCAGGCATGGCGCCAGACCTAAAGCTAGGGCACTCTTGCACGTGTCCGAAAAGGGGGCGTGGCCAACGAAAAGGGGGGGGTGGTCTTTATGACGCGTCCACTTTTTGTCACTCTTGGGGGCGTGCCCAGCACTTACGGACATGTCGGGCAGTCCCCAAGTGCCACGGACACGGTGAATGGACGCCGGGCGCATTCACCGGCGGTGACGACTACTCTGCCGTTTTCCCCACCCGAGGGACACTGCGCCCCGCGGGTGGAGGACAGAAGCCGCAGGATGTTTCAGCAGGGCGCCGCACTGGAGGGCAGGGTGCTTTCTGCCCTTCAGAAATAGGGCAGGGCATGGCGCCCAGCTGAAACAGCCTAGTGTGAACGCTATGTATACACGTCCTTCAGGCCTGTTTATATTAAACGTTGTACAATGCACATATAGGGGTAAATACTAAAGTGAGAGTTTTTAGAAATGGAGATGTTGCCCATAGCAACCAGATTCTACTTAACATGTATCTAGCACCTTCTAGAAGATAATAGCTAGAATCTGAATGGTTGCTATGGGCAACATCTCCGCTTCTAAAAACTCACTTTAGTAAATTTACCCCATAGTGTTCATTCTAGCACCCTGCACCTCTCACAACCTGTGCAGTTCCTCTTCCTTGCCTGGTGCATCGCTCTCTGCTCTGGTGCTTCTAGTACACTCAGCTGATGCAGCAGACTGCTGAGCTACAGTCCAGAGTGTGCAAGAAGCACCAGAGCAGAAAGCGACACCCAGCAGGAAAGAGGAAGTGTACGGGTCCGTGAAAGGTGCAGGGTGCTAGAATGAACACTACACATATACTCCCAATAGGGATCAGTGATCCCCACTACTGCAGCAACATCTCTGCTCCGTCTACCAGAAGACTAACAGGATGCAGCACATTGGAAATAAAAAGTACAGGTGTGCACAAAACAAACAGCTGATATTTTAATGACATGGTCACATTGCAGAGCCTTATTTTTCATGTATATAAGGGGGGACTGGTAAAACGTACACTGTGCATAACTCTGCAGGAACAGAGGGACGTCTGATGCAGCAGCAAGAACACGTTCTGTGCACAATTCTGTCCCAGGGAACCCGACTAGTAAGAGCTGAAGAAAGCACCAGATAACGACACCACCAAAAAAGCACAATATGTTCTGCCTGGTACATTTATTATACGTGAGAATTCAAGGAGAAAAAAGGAATCACATACTAGCTTCTCATTTTTATAAGCTCCCCAAAAAAATAAACTCAAAAACTGTACGTGGCTAGCAGAACTATAAAGGGCCTAGAATAGGAACAGAACATGTACAGTACTTAGGGCCCAATTCAGAGATTTACGTCAATTCTAGACTTCCCTAAACCTCCGGTGTTTGCAGATCTGCGCACGCACAGGAGCCGCGCTACACCGATCTGTTCCTGCACCATCGGTCGCAGTGCCCCAGATCTGGAGCATAAATTTACATACTGCTGGCATTTGGGGGCAGCGACAGGGAGTGTTCCAGGAAACGGGGGAGTGTCGGCCCCTTTTCCTGGGCGTGCCGAAGCCAGTGGCTGCGTCCTCGGATGCAGTTTCACTGGCGCCGGCTGCGTGATTTAACCGGACATCCTGAGTAACCGGACCAGTGTTTCCACTATTGGGCCTTTTCCCAGTTATTCCTGGTTTGCAGCAATATTTCCACTTTTGGATATTTTCCCCCCCGTTTTTCCTGGGTTTTGGCACTGTTAAGGCATACGGTTTCCAGCTTTGGATCGGTTTCCTGGTCGGATAGAATTATCTTTTCAGTTTTTAATTCTTTGTCACTGTAGCTCGTGTTGTCAGCTCTCCTGTTATGTAATTACCAGCAGCATTATTAAGGGGAAAAAAAATAAAATGTGCCAGGGAATTTTTTCTACAGAACCAGGACAAAAACTGGTAGAGACCAGGAAATCTGCTCATTTGAAAGTGGAAACACTGAACCGGTGGGTTACTCAGATGTCCAATTGGTCACGCAGTTGATCTGAAGTCTTTAGATGCAGCATCGGATCAGAGAAGCCGGCAGTGGGCATCTTTTTACTTAAGATACCTCCTGCAGCTTTTACATGTTTTAGCATAGCTTCTGTGTACAAAGGCGTCGCGGCTCTGCTATATAGCGTCCACCTCAGGCCCACAGAGTGCGAGAACTGAAATCCACAGCGATAACACAACTTGTGCAGGAAAGAGTATAACAGAGATACCGCAGAGACACAGAACATGCGCAGGACAGCGGGTATAATACAGAGATACCGCAGAGACACAGAACATGCGCAGGACAAGGGGTATAACACAGAGATACCGCAACACACAGAACATGCGCAGGACAACGGGTATAACACAGAGATACCGCAGAGACACAGAACAGGCGCAGGACAGCGGGTATAACACAGAGATACCGCAGAGACACAGAACAGGCGCAGGACAGCGGGTATAACACAGAGATACCGCAGAGACACAGAACAGGCGCAGGACAGCGGGTATAACACAGAGATACCGCAGAGACACAGAACAGGCGCAGGACAGCGGGTATAACACAGAGATACCGCAGAGACACAGAACAGGCGCAGGACAGCGGGTATAACACAGAGATACCGCAGAGACACAGAACAGGCGCAGGACAGCGGGTATAACACAGAGATACCGCAGAGACACAGAACAGGCGCAGGACAGCGGGTATAACACAGAGATACCGCAGAGACACAGAACAGGCGCAGGACAGCGGGTATAACACAGAGATACCGCAGAGACACAGAACATGCGCAGGACAGCGGGTATAACACAGAGATACCGCAGAGACACAGAACAGGCGCAGGACAGCGGGTATAACACAGAGATACCGCAGAGACACAGAACATGCGCAGGACAGCGGGTATAACACAGAGATACCACAGAGACACAGAACATAACAGATTCCGAAGAGATCATATAGCAACTAGTGCAGGACACAGAGCATAATACAGAGATCCTGGAAAGATCTCAAACCTTGTGCAAGATACAGTATAATACAGAGATACTAGAGAGACAGCATAACTTGTGTAGGACACAGAGCATAATACAGAAATCATGCAGGACAGAGATGTCCCAGAGGTAGCATAACTTGTGTAGGACACAGAGCATAATACAGAAATCATGCAGGACAGAGATGTCCCAGAGGTAACACAACAAAGCATAATACATAGATCCTGGAGCAATAACACAACTTGTGCAGAACACAGAATAATACAGACACACAGCGTAATGCAGACGCACAGCAGGACAGTAATGCAGACGCACAGCAGGACAGTAATACAGACGCACAGCAGGACCCAGCGTAATGCAGACGCACAGCAGGACCCAGCGTAATGCAGACGCACAGCAGGACCCAGCGTAATGCAGACGCACAGCAGGACAGTAATACAGACGCACAGCAGGACCCAGCGTAATACAGACGCACAGCAGGACCCAGCGTAATACAGACGCACAGCAGGACCCAGCGTAATACAGACGCACAGCAGGACCCAGCGTAATACAGACGCACAGCAGGACCCAGCGTAATACAGACGCACAGCAGGACCCAGCGTAATACAGACGCACAGCAGGACCCAGCGTAATACAGACGCACAGCAGGACCCAGCGTAATACAGACGCACAGCAGGACCCAGCGTAATACAGACGCACAGCAGGACCCAGCGTAATACAGACGCACAGCAGGACCCAGCGTAATACAGACGCACAGCAGGACCCAGCGTAATACAGACGCACAGCAGGACCCAGCGTAATACAGACGCACAGCAGGACCCAGCGTAATACAGACGCACAGCAGGACCCAGCGTAATACAGACGCACAGCAGGACCCAGCGTAATACAGACGCACAGCAGGACCCAGCGTAATACAGACGCACAGCAGGACCCAGCGTAATACAGACACACAGCAGGACCCAGTGTAATACAGACACACAGCAGGACCCAGTGTAATACAGACACACAGCAGGACACATAGCGCTTTACAGACACAGCAGGACACACAGCGTAATACAGACACACAGCAGGACCCAGCGTAATACAGACACACAGCAGGACCCAGCGTAATACAGACACACAGCAGGACCCAGTGTAATACAGACACACAGCAGGACACATAGCGCTTTACAGACACAGCAGGACACACAGCGTAATACAGACACACAGCAGGACCCAGCGTAATACAGACACACAGCAGGACCCAGTGTAATACAGACACACAGCAGGACACATAGCGCTTTACAGACACAGCAGGACACACAGCGTAATACAGACACACAGCAGGACCCAGCGTAATACAGACACACAGCAGGACCCAGCGTAATACAGACACACAGCAGGACCCAGTGTAATACAGACACACAGCAGGACACATAGCGCTTTACAGACACAGCAGGACACACAGCGTAATACAGACACACAGCATTGATACACAATTTGTGAGGGATTAAAGAGCATAACAGAAATACCACAGGCACAAAGCATAATGCAGAGATACCTTATAGAAAACACAAGAGACAGCATAATACAGACAGGATTTGTGCAGGATTATAGAGCGTAACAGTAAGAGAACACAGACCTAGATATCAGGGGCCTAATTCAGAGTTGCACATTGTACTAGTATGAGCGCAGTTAGCCGATGTCTTAAGTACTGCGCATGCACCCCGGTAATTACCGCACAGACGCAGAACGAGATTGGTTTTTAGTGGTCAACCTGGGTGTTAACAGGGAGCTGGCTAGGCAGACGCGGGCTGCATCTGAAGACGCACAACCGCTCACACCGGCCGCCATACTCAAACGGCACATGCCATAGGGCTGGTGCCAAGTTTCCATTGCGTGTCTAATTGTGCACGGAGACGGATTTCCACAGGCGCAAGAGGCTGCAAGTGGGCGTCTCAGTATTCAAGAAATCGGCCACGGCATTAGCATAAAGGCGCAGACGTGTCTCTGGGCGCAGCCCTGTATGTTACTGTGCAGGCACAGAATTAGCAAGAACTGAACAGCTAACATCAGCGAAAACTGAGAGAAAACTACATTCATGTGACATCACATGAGCTCTCGTCTACAGGCCAACAAGAGGATGGAACAGAAAGTTTTATTTCTAATTGTATCTTATTTCATAAGCTGAGAAAACACAATATATCAATGTCAATATTACTAAGAGTTCTTTATATAGCATTTACATAGTACGCAAAGTATATTAAATCATTCACATCAGTACCTGCCCCGAATGGAGCTTACAATCCACACTTCCTACCACACATACACACACACACTAGGCTCTCCACCTCTAAGATGGCGGCCTCCTCGTGGGCAGGTGAAAGGTCAGTTTTATGGAACACAAAGTCAAGTCACCACTTGTTTAAATGTTTGCACATTAGGTTTGAATTGTAAAAGCTTTATGTGGCTACAACCATTATGAACGCGGCTTTTCTAGCACTGGAATCCCATTTTAGAGGTTTATTTTCTGAAAATCAATAGACATATTTAACCAAGCAGGAGATGAAAGGTTTACAGACTTCTCTAAACCTCTGGCCTAGAAAGATCAATGAATTCATCAGGAATGTTCTATTCAATGTGTTTCTCGCTGAACAGTGTCAGGAAGGTCCCCTCTTAGAATATATTCTGGATGGGTCCTAGTAACTGTAAATATGAGGTGGGGGAGAAATCATGGCAGCCAATAGATGAACGTATTTTAATGTTTTAATTGTAACTACTGCCAAAATGCACTTGTTATTAATATACAATAAATGTATTGTCAGCTATCAGCATGCTATTTACAGTGTAAGAGGAGCTAGTACACAGAATCCATTATTAGAGAGCCATAAGCACCTATGCCCATGCTATAAGCATCAGAACAGGGCTCTCTGCCTGCCATAGAGCATTATATTCTACGTCAGAAATAAGAGTTCACAGCACACGGACAGACAGAGCCTGTCCCGACAGGCAGGGGGAGGAGGAGGACGGAGGTTTGGTAATTACAGGCTGCGCTCTTTGCACACAAATCACAGATACCCCAACTAAGGAATCTCTGGGCTGCATTCGATAATAAATAGCTATGAAACCAAGAGATCGGATTGGAGATGTGCAGTTCGGGAAGCCTACATCCCATGAAATGCCCCCACAATTTATTAAATGTGCAAAAACCTGCCCTGGAAACCTGCTTCAGGCTGGATAAGTCTATAGAAATTACATTTTCTGAACAGATTTGGAACAGGCACAGAAATCTGCCGCAAGCCACCTGGTCCTGGAATATTTACCTAATGCTCTGTGCACCCCTGCCAAATATTACCCAGACTCTGCCTCGGGTTCCACTGTAAACAGATTGAGAGCAGCCGCACTTCATCTAGGAGCTTTTCAGTCAGAGGATCGTGATTTATGTAAATATAACCCAGCGTTCATTTTTCAGAATTACTGCACTATCTACAGATCTGCGTTAATGCGCCCATTGCCTATATTATGCATACTAAGCACAGGAAGCCATTTTGTGCATCATCAATTCATGAAGTGCCTCAGTGTAGTGACCTCACTAGTTAATCTGCCCTCTTTTTTTTTTTTTTTACACATCTGACAACATGGCTGCCTCTGCTGTGACCAGGTGACGTAAAGCGAATATCGAGCCAGCAGAGTGTCAAAACCTGGATGTTTCAAATGTGTTGCTTATTGATGTGTATTGTAAGAAGTGAGGGAGATTCACTTCTGATTTTTAGGTGCGCTAATTAATGGGCGCCCAATGTAGCAATTCAATTATCGTGCTTGTCGTGTCCATAGACCGGGTCTAGCCATATAAAACGGCTAAACCCGTCTAAAGTTCTGGATAGAGCGCCCTAACCACAGGGAACCATGCGGCGGGCGGTTCTAATTCCAACAGCGGCAGCCTGACAAGAGGAGGAAATCCTGACCGTCCTTAAGGTAAGTATAAACTAACCTAATTCTACCCCCTAACCCTCCTTTAGGGGTGCCTAACTCTAACCTCCCCAAGTGCCTAACCCCCCTCTAAGTGCCTAAACCTAACCCCCCCTTCCCCACAGCCTAATCCTAAGTCTCCCGGGGGGGGGGGGTGCTTAACCCCAAGTCCCCCCGGGAGACCATAACCTAACCCTCCACCCCGCTGCGGCTGTCCGCTCCCGGCTTACCTTCAATCGGAAAGCCAGGTGTCGGGCTCCCGGCGTAGGTCTTAATGACAGGCGTCGAGATTTACTATTTTTTTCCATTATCTTTTTTTCCCCCAAAATAACTCTGATCCTTGGGAGCGCCGGAATACTTCTATACAAAAAACAATCTTTATCCGGATCTCTGTTGAAAGTTCCGATTATTCCAGGCTGCACCTTCTCTTGGTTCATTTATAAGACCACATAAGGATAGTAGCGCCAATCATCCAAACCTATTTTTATCCTAGCCTGTCATTTGTACCTTGCCGGGATCAAGCAGTCGGGAAGCCACCGGTCGGCATTGCGACCGCCGGCTTCCTGACTGCTTCCCAACCAACGACAATCACACATTTCTGTTCACCACCTCAGGAGGGCGCGAGCAGAAACGCAGGCAGTTATCGTGCAAATTAATTTCTCCATCGGGCGCATAGAGCCACCGGCGAAAACAACTGAATCGCCCACTATGTATTGCAAAAAATAAAAATAGAAAATGTGCTTGCCTAAGAAGTGGGAACAGACCATTCACAATTCTAAATCCTGCGCTGACCTTCCAGGGTAATAGATCTGTCAGTCAGAGCTGTCTAACACACACTTATACATTTTTTGCACACTTCCTCAGTGTCTTGCATGTTTGATGTAGATAAGTGGTTTTAAATTCATTTGACAAGTGTCAAAGTGCCTACAGCGTTAACTTTTCGAAACTGGTAAAAAAAAAAAAAAAAAATGACCAGCATCACAGAGCATTTTAGCTCAGCTGATCCCTACACGTCCATTTACAGATACATACAGCTAGACCAACATGGGGCCACAGTGATGCATGCAAGATTGTGGTGTCACATGTACATGAAATGAGGTTCCTGCAACTAATGTAACATGCACGGCCTTAATGCTGCAAGCTGGCCTGGTACCTTCCAGTTGGGTACATACTATTTGACATATGATCCGATATATTGTTCCGATGCAGATCGGAACGATATATCATACACTTCGTATAATGTGTATGGCCAATCAGTCGTTCATTGAATCCTTCCATCTGCCGTGCTGCTCATCAGATGGGACAATTTCACAGCCTGCATGTTGCCGTTACATGCATCATGTAACGATATGTCGCGACTGCGTATGGCGGATCGTGTAGTGTGTACGGCGACGCAATGTATTGTTGCATCGCTGGGATCACACTGCCGCAAGGGGTGCACCCAGCTTTACACTGTACGGCAGTAATGGTGCCCTACTAAGCTCAAAAGGGCTGCACATTACCCTTAAAGCTCCGCGGTAATTTAAGACGTGTCTTGTGTTGTTAGATGTGCTTTGAATACGTGGGGAGTCGGGAGAGACACTCAGCATGTGACTTCCCAGAATATATGTAATCAGTCACCATGGGAACTGAACCGTACGTCAACTGCCAAAAATTAGAATATGCACAAATCTTTAAAAACACTAAGACAATCTGCTTAATTAAATAAAAATGTTAAAAACCTAAAAATTACAGCCAACTAATATACAAACGTACCATGCTGGTGTATGCACAGGAGTCTATGCTGCCTTCCGTGAAGGGCAGCAGTCTTCAATTTGAACCATAAGTTAAATATATCTCTCAATATAGGAGATGCAAAATTGAACATTAAAATCCGATTACCCCAGACGCGTGAGCTGTGGCAGCAAGTACTGAACACCGGTTAGCACAACGTGCAGTGGCCGGTGCAGGATACATGAAGACATAACTAAATGATCCCCCCCAAAAAATAGAGAATCCAGTGTCACCACAAAGTTTAGGTAACAATTAAGTAATCATTGCATTTTCTCAAAACTCAGATAACGTAAAGGCTGCAGATTATTCAACTAATCTACAGCTAGGTACACACTAGGCGACTTGCAAACGATGCAATGTCGTCAATGATTTCCCTTTGAACTCCCGAACAAACAATCTAGTGCATACACACTGTGCAATCTTACAAATGACCAAACGATATATATCTTGCATCGTTTGGTGGTTAGATCGTTAACTATATAATGTAACCATAACGCCTGGTAGTTCGGTAGAGCGTCCACACTGCACAATCTGAGGGGAATCGTTAACGAGATTGACAGATTTTCCTGTATGTACAAAAGATATGAAGAGGAGACGATAGATATAGCGGGAGCGCGCACATTGCACGTACACACTGGACGATTTGTCGTTCCGATGCGTCGGAATTGGCCAAATCGTTTAAAATATCGTCTAGTGTAGGCAATAAGCGGTCCCCCAGATATTGTAGAACTACACATCCCAGCATGCCCTGCCACAGTTTTGCTATTTGGCCATGCTAAAACTGCTGCAAAGCATGCTGGGATTTGTAGTTCAACAGCTGGAGGGCCGCTTAACGCCCAGCCCTGGTCTAGTGGGTAGGGGGCCTAACGCTTCCGTACACATTCCTCGTCCACATGTAAATGATTATTAGCAGTTACAGATGATCAGACATAACTCTGTACAGTCCCAGGGGTTTATTTATTAAAGTGCGGGTTTATGGAAGTGGAGTAGTTGCCCATAGCAACCAGATTCTAGCTATTATCTTCTTGAAGGTACTAGATAAATGTTAAGTAGAAACTGATTGGTTGCTATGGGCAACATCTCCACTTCCATAAACCTGTACTTTAGTAAATATACACCCCCAGAGACAATCACACATTGAACCCTTGGGGCAGGTTTGATCTAGCTCTTCGGAGCAGAGTTGAGCTAGACTGTGGATATCGGCCGAGCCACATAAACATTGACTGCGTGTTTGTAAATTAATAGGAGATGGCTACATACAGAAAGTTAGGTCTATCCCTCCCCCACCAATACAGAAGCTTCTATTGTCCAGTGACTGATATTATGAAGGCATGATGGCCATTTGAATTCATATTATTTGAAAAGATAACTAACATTTTATTTTGTTTTATATGGATTTAAATTGAGAGGTTATTAAAAAAAAATAAAAATAAATAGGGCTTCAAAGTTCTCTATGAAAATTGAACTTCCGGAACACAAGATTGTTTCAAAACCCTGGCGACGCCTACTTGAACACCTCCAACACCCTGGCGGCACCCATGCCCGCACACCTCCAACACCCTGGTGGTACCCATGCCTGCACACCTCCAACACCCTGGCGGCACCCATGCCCGCACACCTCCAACGCCCTGGTGGTACCCATGCCCGCACACCTCCAACGCCCTGGTGGCACCCATGCCCGCACACCTCCAACGCCCTGGTGGCACCCATGCCCGCACACCTCCAACGCCCTGGTGGCACCCATGCCCGCACACCTCCAACACCCTGGTGGCACCCATGCCCGCACACCTCCAACACCCTGGTGGCACCCATGCCTGCACACTTCCAACGCCCTGGTGGTACCCATGCCTGCACACCTCCAACACCCTGGTGGCACACATGCCCGCACACCTCCAACACCCTGGTGGCACCCATGCCCACACACCTCCAACACCCTGGTGGCACCCATGCCCGCACACCTCCAACACCCTGGTGGCACCACCACCTGTACAACTAAAACACCTGGGCAGCACCACCGCCCACACACCTTCAACACCCTAGCGGCACCCACCTGCTCTGCCCATGCCCTAGCAGAGACATATTAAGCAGTTGTGTTTCTAGGTATAAGAGCTTTCCACCATAAGATAACGTATTAATGGTCCATTGTCCAAACTGTCCGGCAACCAACATTAAACACATAGCTTTATCGTTCTGATTTCCATACGTACTTTCAGTCCTGTATTTATATCATCAGGCAAAGTTCTATATTCCTGATGACCTGGGGTACAACACAGCACTCATGTACATTGCTATACAAGTGTTCTAAGAAATCAGCTATATGTCAAATAAAGAATCAACAGTAAAATACCTGCTTGATGCTATAAGTATATGGTTAAAAAGCACAGCCTGAAATTAGCAGATCATAAAAAACAAAAAAGCAAAATCTAGTAAAAGTTGCGGTATGGGACCTTAATGCTATCGTGGAAATTGTCACCATAGAGCCCAGAGTTCGTCAAAACAGGTGGATACATATATATGACAACAAACAAGAGCGATCTGCTCCATACTGAGAATATAAACAGGGCTCTAGAATGAAAGTGAAAGTAGCCATTAGCCAGAGATTGCCGAACATATCTAATATCTACTCTGCATTCTGTGTGTTTCTGAATGTGACATTGGCAAAACTCCCACACCCCTTATTTCAGGGCTAAGATCTGGGGCTCTGTTACACAGAACAGGGACATCTGGAAGTTTAAAATATTTAAGTACTAGCTGCATAGCTCTGATCTCAAAGAGATTGAGCCCAGTAAATAGACACAGTAAATTATATCTTCAGAAGAGACTACTAATGTCCACCGTCTCCGTTCCAGGAGCTTGTAATTACAGAACCTGAAATGCAGATTGTTAAACTTATTTTTGTTTCATACGGAAGCCACAGAGTATTTCAGCTCTGAACACAACTCTCTCACACTAGATCTAACAGCAAGGTTTATGCCGTAAGAGCATAAAGTACAAGGGGCACAAAAAGAAAACACTCTCAGCCCCGCTAGTCAGGCCCCCACAATTGCGTGCGTATGTGCGCTGGTAACAAGCAAGCAAGTGCCAGGATTCTGTCTGAATAATTATGCGGTTACCTTAAAAACTTCAGAGAAGAAGCCCGAGCCAATCTTTTCACATGTGAAGTCATCGAGCCGTGTGAGTCTGGAGAAGGCGCTGATGAGGGCGTTGTAGGAGGACGAGTAGACTTTCCCCAGCTGAGCAATCCCACCCTCTCCGCCGAGGCTGTCCTCAATACGCTCTAAGCGAGGGGGGAATCCGGCAATCGAGTTTCGTTTGTTCCGATCCATTGTTCCCTGAGTAGTCTGGCTGGGAATGTAGCAGAGTTACGCTCACATTTTAGGATTGCCAAGAAATGGGATTTCTGGTGTTTACGAAATGCTGAAAGATAAAAATAAATAAATAATAGGATATAACGTGATGTATGCTGCTAAATAATTTCAGGCTCGTCACCAACACAGAATATTGACGTCTGCTCATTTGATTTAGTAATTAGTAATTGTTATAGTCATTAGTAATTGTTTAGGCTCAGGACGAGAGTTTGTATCCAGAGTATGTATTATCCCTAAAGCTGGGGAAAGGCATGGATAAGCTAAAAGTTATCTGAAGGTGCACAGGCCCTATCATTTTGCATCCTAGCATAATACAGTCAATAATCCTGTAGGCTACATCTAGATGTGCAAATATAGACAAAACATTAATAACAGCCATGATCTGTTTGCAACATCATTTCTATAGGATCTTGTCCAAGGATTGCCTCTTTCTGGTACCCAATCCATCTTGGAACTAGCGGATGTGTTTGGTCTTGTAGTTCCGCAATAGCTAGACAACCACAGGTTGCCACCCTTAATATAAAGAGTAAGTCCAGCATCAAGAATGCAGTGATCCCTCTCTGGGGTCTATTACACAGGTAAAGCCAGGAACACACTATACAATTATCTGGCCAATCAGCCAATAATTCCTGGTCGGTCCTGACAACTGTATAGTGTGTATGCTGGAGCGTTAGCTGATAAACGGCTTCAAACACTTCTGCAACAGCCAGATCAAGAGATCGGGATCTGATGTGCTGCACACTCTGGGCCTAATTCAGACCCGCTCGCAAGCGGGTCGATGTTGGCCCAGTGCGCATACGCACGAGGGAGCCGGCTCCGTCGTGCGCATGCACGAGACCCGGCTAGCGACGGCCAAGCCGTCGCTATGGGTCCCGCTACAAAGGGGGCGTGCTGTCGATGGTGAGTGACAGCACGCCCCCTTTGGTGGGCGTGCCAGGGGCGTGGCTGCCCAGACGGAGGCGTTCCCATGGGAAAGCCTACTGTCTGGGGCCGGCCCCACTGACATCACAAGTGATGTCAGTGGGAGTGCTCTCAGCTCTGATAGAGCCGAAAGCACTCCAGGGCTTGCGGCAACGAGACCCTACCACAAGGGTCTCGTCGCAAGCCCGATGGTCTTGACCATTGCGACCATCTTTTTGGCCGCTCGCTATAGCTGTGGGTGGTCACCCACAGCTATGCGAGCGGCCAGGAGGCCGCTCTAAAATTAGGAAGGACGGCCCTGATTCAGAGCGAGCACTCTGTCAGAGCGTCCGGCTCTGAATCAGGGCCTCTATCTCCTTCCCAACCTCCCGATCCCGTTGTAGAGATCTGAGGAAAGTACGCACTGATCTAGAAATTGCTCAGTGTGTACAGGTGCACACTGATCCAGTAATCGCTGTCGGATCAGAGCATTTATCGGATCGGCAGTAATTTATCTGCTCATGTGTACCCAGCAAAATGCAGAAATCAAACAAGTCTGGTCCAATGTATCGGTCATTGCATAGCCAGAGAATTGGCATGCAATCCGAGAAGGGTCCTTACCTTACTCAGGGGACAACAGTTGTATCTCATAGATGTTCCTCAGAAGGACACATCTGCAGACTCTGGTCCTTGCATTATGTATATAACATACTGTACATCTCACATGTTTCTGGATTTTAACTGATTACACTGCACAGGTAAGGCCAAGATATGTACCAATAGCCATAGATAATACCTCTATGTATAGAGAGTTCTGAGGTCACAGGTCAGATCTGGTGACTTTTAGAAAAACTTCTGTAACACTTCTACTGTAAACGAGTAGAAATAATACAAGTCATGGGAAAACGCATTATGCCATGTTATAAATAATATTTATGATGAAATAAAAAAAATTTTGTTCACAAAAATTACACCCCTCCCCACACACACTGCAATAAGAGCAGACGGTCTAAAATCCTATATTACTGATGTGCACACCTGCTCCTAATATATCTTATATCAGCGTGCACTGCTTATACCACCACCCAACAGAAAAACATGCAGGCAATGCAAATATCTGCCCTTATTTACCTATATACACACACAGTATGACTGGTGCCATCTCCAGGGAAGGGATTTCCTCTCCTATTATCGAAGTACGAGTGCATTTCCTTTTAGTATAATGCCCCGATTTTAAAGGAGAACACTGACTATAACAGGCACAAACACCTGTGTACAGAATGATCCCTCTGCTCTCATGTCAGCCAGCAGAAGCGGTAATAAAAGGAGAAGTTTCATTGCCTAAATGTGCAAGAGACTCTCTCTCTCTAGAGAACACAGAGGGACGAAATGCGTTGGGACAATTTCCTGTGGTCAACTCTGAAGTACGTGACAGATAAGCTGACAGTTCTTATAATAAAAGTGTGAGATTGTTTTTTGTACCACACGATTAGAGATGGTTTTCTTAGATCTCCATTTAAGTATGTACATCTCTCAAATGATGAGACCATCTCCGGATGATATTGCCTCGTATCTGACCATGGTTGAATAGATTTGGTACGAGATGCAGATTCTCTTTCAAGATTTTCAATAGGTTGTTGGGTACCTTAAATAAGCACGAGTGGAGTGCTTTATTACACAGTTGGTGATATCATTTCATTAAGTTGAATACCATCACTTATTTTTCCCTGCATGAGAGCACATGCATTTGTATATCAGTTTTACTTTAATGGTGTATACACACGGTCAGATTTTTCTTCAGATCTGAACGATAACGATTTACAAAAATCGTTCATATCTGAAGAAAAATCTGACATGTCTGAACGATGAGCGTTCCCGATGGTCAGATAACGATATCTGACATCGGATGTGTTTGCAGTCAGACTTGGACGATTCCATTCATTGTAATGCAGTCAGAAATCGTTCATCTGACAAATCTGACCGTGTGTATGCACCATTACGCTATGGGGGCGATTCATTTGTGGAACGCGCCCCCTGCTGGGCGTCTATGCGAATAGGTGCCCGATGGAGCAAGTCAACTGTTTCACCGTTCTGGCGCACATTAGCAATTATAGCACCCACAAGTTAGCCACGCAAAGTGGCTAAACCCGTCTGAAGAGGAGGTTAGGGTGCCCAAACAGACATTTGGGCGCCCAAAAAAAAAAAAAGGGACTTTAGATAAATTTTTTTCTTGCAC
This sequence comes from Taudactylus pleione, assembly GCA_031769625.1. Classification (NCBI taxonomy): domain Eukaryota; kingdom Metazoa; phylum Chordata; class Amphibia; order Anura; family Myobatrachidae; genus Taudactylus; species Taudactylus pleione. The sequence continues at coordinate 1,169,323 of JAUIMM010000661.1, forward strand.
CACTGGAGGCTGCAAGAATAAAATTTCACTTCCGCGGCTAATGGGCGTCTATCGGAGAAACAATTGAATTGCTCCAAGAGACGCCCATTACTATAGACTGTGAGCGGGGGGCGCGTGGCACAATTGAATAGCCCCCTATATATTGCTTTGGTGATCATAATAATGTTACTCAAGTGTGTGTCTGTGTGTATATATTATACACACATACATACACACACAGTTGAGTCACATTATTATGACCACCAGCTAATAACCACCGTGTGAAGCACAGACAGCAGCTAGACGGGCGGGGAGTGAGTCGATAAGAAGTTGGTAGGTTGGCACAGGTATCTGGAGCCATGCTGACTGCAGTGCATCCCACAGCTGTTGGGAAGGTGCGCTGTGGAGTATCCATAGAGCCAACACAACAATCGACGTGGTCCCACAGATGCTCAATTGGGTTCAAGTCCGGTGAATTAGGGGACAAGGGAAGTACTTGGAAGTCTCAGACACATCAATGGCACGTGGTGCTCCGCAGTTTCCACCTCAGTTTTTCGCAATAGTGCCATTTTTCCAGTTACGGTACACCTTCACCACAGCATCACAAAACAGTTCACAAACTGCGCTGTGTCAGAAATACTGCCACCCGTGGCCTGATTTTTGCAACTCGGCTAAATCACCTTTTTTACCCATGACAGCAACGATTGATGTGTGTGCAGACGGCCTATCGCACACCTTATATACCCACTGAGCCAGCGCACGGCACGTGACGTACTTCATGGGCTACGTCCTGCAGACGTCAAATGTAGGAGGTGGTCATAATGTCACTTGACTGTGTGTGTATATGATAGATATATCTATCTCTATGAGATATAGAGATATAGAGATATATCTCTCTCATCATGCAGAGTTTTTAAAAGTACCAAACGGAATAGTTAACTGTAGTGATTTATTTTCTGGTGTATATCTTCTACCAACAAAGTTTTTAAGACACCAGAAAAAAAATATTATGGTATAGAAAAAGTGAATGTACCTGAACGTATGTCTATGTCCCGTGCATCACACAGAGAATCGCCCATGTGTTTGAGACGTGCACCAAGTACAAATTGCTTTTACTAATAGGATGCTCCTAGTTCTAAGTCTAACCAGTGGGTCAGGTGTATAAATGTTATAGTGAGAGGTAAAGTCATCAGGAGGTAGACAGAGAATATATGCCAAGGGGAGACTCAGACTTATCAGAAGACCCCCCCAGGCACCTTCCCAACAATAATGCAAACTGGAAGACGGCGAACTGCTGTATGAACTTATAACTAGGACCAAATGTGATTAATAGAAAAATAAAAAGAATCCACTACGAGAGAACAGACAGCAAAGACCCCCTACTCTCCATTGCCAGGCAGCAAAATGCCCCTGAGACACAAACAACCTCCCACAAGGCCAGGACTTGAACCAGCATCAGAACTCAGTGAGGGTAGTAAGAACTATTCTATTGCATTGAGTAAAGCTGGGCATCCACTATACAATTTTCTGTCAGATATCTGTCTGGTTGGAATGAAAACCTGGTAATGTATGGGAGCAAATGACAATCGTCCATTTGCTCACAAACACTGGAAAATAGCCAAAAATGGTTGTTCAGACAAAATGTTTAAAAACACACAAATGTAACAAATTTGAACAATTTTTTGTCCTTTTTTCAGTGTTTAAAACCATATGATCGACTGTCATTTGCTCCCATATATTACCAGGTTTTCATTCCAACCAGCCAGATTGGACAGAAAATTGTATAGTGGATGCCCAGCTTAAGTCAGAGCTCGACCGATCCCAGTCACCATGGCGAGTAAGAGTTCAGTCCGGGCGACTAAATTTTGCTGTGGTCCGTGCTATAGTTGGATCCAGATTGGATGAGTTTGGACCATGTGAGTGACGAGAGGGAGGTTTCCACTCTGTATGTAGCATGATGAATCTGGATTATAAGAGGGGGTCTTGTAAGCGCTCTGTCTTCACCGACAGTCAATTTCAAATCTCCCACTGCGGAGCTCAGCTCCGCCAAACCCAGTCCCAGTATTGTGAATGCTGAAGAGGGCAGCTGCGAGAGTAAGTGATCTTGTTGCCTGGCCGATCACACTGCAAGGCTAACACAGCCCGCAGCAGGTGAGCAGCCAGGAGATGCACACTGCACAGGAATGCGTACGAGTAGTCAGGTACAATGCCCGTGTTAAGGAAGGCAGAGTTGCGAGTTCTGGCCTGAATATGTAGCTAAATGACGGGTACCAGTAGCTTGCACTCTGCGTCAGATATCACCAGAGATCCTAGGATGCCATTCAATAGCGGTGTTCCCTGCCTGTCAGGTGCAGCACCAGTCAGCAATGTCTCGCTGTGAATGCCTTGGTAGACGGAAGCAGTCAGAGGATTGTACAAGCAGTTATTGTACAATCAAAAAGGAACAACTAAGTTTAGCCAGCAATGTGTATAGATTACACACATTCAGCCCATTGGGCGCACACACACCATGCTCCCCTATTTTGCTTCAGGTTAACCTCTTCCCCCCTAAAATATTATTGATTGGCGGCACTACTGTGTAGAGAACTGAATCGAGGACACTGTGTGGCATACTATGAATTTGGGGCATACTGTGTGGCATCCTATGAATTTGGGCCCTACTGTGTAGCAGATTATGAATTGGGGGCACTACCGTATGACATTTTGAATTCGGTGCAAGTATGGGCATGTTGCAGAATTGGATGACCTTTGAAGAGGCATGTGTGCTAGTCTGAAGGATTGTGGGGAGGTTGAGGGGCACTGAAGAGGCATGTGTGGTGGACTATACAAGTTTTAATATATTTTAGTCTGGCTACTAAACTTTTAAGTTGGCTCCTAGATTTTACAAAAATTGGCAGATGGCTCACGCAGATACTTATAAAATGAGAAGCCTTAGTTGCTTACATATAACTATTTAAGTGGCGATTGTAAGGGCTCCGGCATACTTGGTCAACATTATTAGAGTTTACTATTTAACTACTTTGCTGTTAGATCAGACGGACCCTATCGCATGTGCTCTTGTAGGCATTTACCTTCCCCTTACTCATACCTTTTGCTAGAGATAAACTCAGCGTCTTGCCCTTTTTTTCTTTTAAAGTGTTTATCTACATACTGTTGGTTAAAGGAGTGGATCATTTTATAGGCAGAACTGAGTGCAATAGGTCACTTGGGGCAGATCCAATATTAATAGTATGAGAGAGACATGAACTGGCTGAATAATGGTTACACATGGATGCCTGACTATGCACAGAAGACTTCCTCCAGCTAAAATGCTACTAGCAAACATGTATTTGCAACTGGCCAGGAACGTTATAACCGGGGATCGTATTCATGGCATTCAGTGGTCCCATTCCATAGGCCTTTCGGACTATATAGAATAACCACACAAAGGGCTTGACTCAATTCAACGCGAATTGAATAGCGCTGGGAAGGAGCTTCCGGAGTTATTCAATCCAGCGCACTGTTAATCCCGACTAAAGGATTTCTTCTCGCACCCTCCCTCGAGCCTATAGTATAAAAGGCCACATAACACTCTGATGAGTTTGTACCTGTACTCGACACTTGGTGAACATACAACAGCTCAAAACCACAAGCATTTTATTATAGTATTACTAGCTGCAATTCATGCATAGCACAACATTCCCACAGCGATGTATACCACCAACATCAGCCGCAGTGCTATTTGTGACACTACTATCTTAATTTTGAGATTGAACATATAACGCAGAGTTGTACAAAGGCAAAGCAATTAGAACACACCATCAGCGTTTACACAGATGACAGCAACACACATCACAGTACAGTACTACACTCACGGCGCTGTAGACTACACCCCATCACGCTCCACATCAGGGCACTACACCCCAAAATGCTCCACACCAGGGCACTACATCCCACCATGCTTTACACAAGGACACAGGTTCTCAAACTTGGCCCTCAGGACCCCAAAGAGTACATGTTTTCCATTTCTCCTTACAGAGTCACAACTGAAATGATTAGCTCCACCTGTGGATCTTTTAAAATGTGTCAGTGAGTAATGAATACACCATACCAGCCGACTTTCTGGCTGCTCCTTCCGGGAGGGAGCAGCCAGATCGGCAGGACGTGGTGGGCGTGGCCGAGACAAGGGGGAGTGGCCGGTCGGGTGTCATCACTTGTGGGCGTGGCGGGAGCGGAGTCACACGATCGCGTCAGTTTGGCCCCGCTACACAATGCCGATAAAATAGGCATTGTGAAGCAGGGGGCAGGGCCAAAATGACGCGAATCGCGTCACCGGCCCCCGCCGCTGCGGGGGTTGCAGGGGTTAGAGCGGGGGGATAGAAGGGGTGAGCGGCAGCCGGGAGAATTGCCTGCCTTCCCGGGAGGTCGGGAGCGGCACCCGATTTTCGGGAGGCTCCCGACCAATCGGGAGGGTAGGCAAGTATGGAATACACCTGGGCACCTGCTGGGTGACCTGGAAAACGTGAACTGTGTGGGGTCCTGAAGACAGAGTTAGAGAACCACTGCACTAGGACACTAGTGTCAGTCAGAATGACAAACTATGGTGCTGTATATTACCATTGTCAGACAAATCTATGTCATACCACTATAAGCAATACCCTATATATTACCAGCATATAGCACTAAGAGAAATGCTCCATATAGTACCAGTATAAAGCACAATGAAAATTCTCCACATAGTACCAGCATTTAGGACTATGAGCAATAATCCAAATAGTAGCAGCACAGTGATGCTCCATTTATAGTACTAGGATATAGTACTGAGTGATCCATACAGTACCAGTATATAGCACTACGAGCAATACTCCATATAGCACACAGCACTATGGGTAGTACACCATAATGTACCAGCATATAGCACTATGGGTAATAACTATATAGTACCAGCAAATAGCACTATGGGTAATGCTCCATATAGTACAGGTATATAAGCACTATGGGTAATGCTCCATATAGTACAGGTATATAAGCACTATGGGTAATGCTCCATATAGTACAGGTATATAAGCACTATGGGTAATGCTCCATATAGTACAGGTATATAAGCACTATGGGTAATGCTCCATATAGTACAGGTATATAAGCACTATGGGTAATGCTCCATATAGTACAGGTATATAGCACTATAGGTAATGCTCCATATAGTACAGGTATATAAGCACTATGGGTAATGCTCCATATAGTACAGGTATATAAGCACTATGGGTAATGCTCCATATAGTACAGGTATATAAGCACTATGGGTAATGCTCCATATAGTACAGGTATATAAGCACTATGGGTAATGCTCCATATAGTACAGTTATATAAGCACTATGGGTAATGCTCCATATAGTACAGTTATATAAGCACTATGGGTAATGCTCCATATAGTACAGTTATATAAGCACTATGGGTAATGCTCCATATAGTACAGGTATATAAGCACTATGGGTAATGCTCCATATAGTACAGGTATATAAGCACTATGGGTAATGCTCCATATAGTACAGGTATATAAGCACTATGGGTAATGCTCCATATAGTACAGGTATATAAGCACTATGGGTAATGCTCCATATAGTACAGGTATATAAGCACTATGGGTAATGCTCCATATAGTACAGGTATATAGCACTATGGGTAATGCTCCATATAGTACAGGTATAGAGCACTATAGGTAATGCTCCATATAGTACAGGTATATAGCACTATGGGTAATGCCCCATATAGTACAGGTATAGAGCACTATAGGTAACGCTCCATATAGTACAGGTATATAGCACTATGGGTAACGCTCCATATAGTACAGGTATAGAGCACTATGGGTAACGCTCCATATAGTACAGGTATAGAGCACTATGGGTAACGCTCCATATAGTACAGGTATAGAGCACTATGGGTAACGCTCCATATAGTACAGGTATAGAGCACTATGGGTAACGCTCCATATAGTACAGGTATATAGCACTATGGGTAACGCTCCATATAGTACAGGTATATAGCACTATGGGTAACGCTCCATGTAGTACAGGTATATAGCACTATGGGTAACGCTCCCTATAGTACAGGTATAGAGCACTATGGGTAACGCTCCCTATAGTACAGGTATAGAGCACTATGGGTAACGCTCCCTATAGTACAGGTATAGAGCACTATGGGTAACGCTCCCTATAGTACAGGTATAGAGCACTATGGGTAACGCTCCCTATAGTACAGGTATAGAGCACTATGGGTAATGCTCCCTATAGTACAGGTATATAGCACTATGGGTAATGCTCCATATAGTACAGGTTTAGAGCACTATAGGTAATGCTCCATATAGCACTATGGGTAATAACTATATAGTACAGGTATATAGCACTATGGGTAATGACTATATAGTACCAGCAAATAGTACTATTGGTAAAACACCATATAGAATTATGTAATCCGGCATACAGCACTATTGTTAATGCTCCATATAGTACAGGCATGTAGCATTATATATGCACTGTGTATAGTACACCATATAGTACAGGCATAAAGCACTATGGGTAACGCACCATATAGTACCAGCATATAGCGGAGCGCAGTACAAGGTCCAGGACAGGGGTCAGTGGTTTGTTGATAAGATGAGGCAGGGGGAGGAGCTGTGGCCCCTGCTTAGGGAGAGGGGGGAGTGGCTGTGGCCCCAGTGGATAGGGGAGGATGCGTGTGGCCCCTGCTCTCGGGATGGAGGAGAACTCACCGTGAGCGGCTGCTGCTGTGCAGGGGAGCTGGGAATCCCCGCAGCGTTACCCCCCGGCCGCCATGTCCGCTCGTCCCGAGCACTGAGCAGCGAGTCAGCTGCGACCCAGCGCAGGTCCTGGACGGGGCGGAGCCCTCAAGCGACACCACGCCCATCCCGCCCTCTCCAGCCAATCGTATCACCATACTGTTTAAATGACAGGTGAAACTCTCGGCCAATCACATGTCGCAGCTCTCGCTCACAGCGCTACACCCAGTACCCTTCAAAGAAGGCTTCAGCCAATTCGTCACTTTCTGATGAGTGACGGTCTCTTGACTAAATAGGAAACGGAGAATATGGAGGCGGGCTCGTTTATTGTCAGCCAATAGGAGTGAATAGGTCGCATGTCGCAGCTGAAAGTTGGTAAATAGTTTTGTGGGAAGGTTGTCGCTGTCCGGGTTTGGTTCGTGGTTGCTGTGACGACCAAAGGCGGTAATCCCGGACTGATGGCCGAGCTGCAGCAATGGCTGACAGAAAGTTTGATTAATTGGCAGCGATTTCTGGTGAACCGCTGGAGGTCGCTGTGTTGTTGACATTATGGTAATACCAGCAGCTGCCAATAGGTGGCGCCCGTTCCTCTGCGTCTTTCAGCAGTTGCCAACAGGGGGAGCTCGCCCCGCTTCTTATGCCAGCTGCTTCCAACAGATGGTTTTCCTTCCTCTTGTGCCAACAGAGGGGCCTGATTCAGAGATAGACGCTAATGCCGCAGCAGCTGCGAATTTGTGCAAAAAAATGCAAAAGTCGCAGCCGCCGGGATTTATGTAGAGTCGCCACCAGCGGCTTCACAAATTCAAGTAACTGCGGACAAAGACGCAGTTCAGTTGCAGATCAGTCAATTCAGACTCCTGAGTAACCCTATACTCGTGCAGAGTGGCCTCCGGCACTGAGACGCCGGAGCATGGGCCGGTCTATGGAAACATGGAACCTGTGCTGCGTTCCTGGAGACGCGCAAATCACCAGGAAAATGGCCGCTGTGCCATTTTCCTGGTGATATGTCTGCAGCTCTGGCCGACACGGGACTCCAGAGAGGAAGTATATAATAATGCTAACCATTGGCTTCCGATGTCCCAATTATTCAGAGGTCGGTTCAACTAAGAGCGAGCTGGATCACACTGCTAGTAAGAATGTGATTATGCCTCCAAGATTGCAGACTTTTGTTTGCAGCCACATAATGCTGCCTGCAAAAGACCCTAATTAGAGACGCAATTGAATCAACCCCTTTAGTGCGCATACGCAAAGGTGGTGTGCTGCCGATATCGCATCAGGGTTAACGTTAAATGAGCCACCAGGAATAGCAATGGCCATCGATGACTGTACCATTGATAAGCGATGGTTTAAGCCATCGGCAGAAAACCATTCGATGGTTAGTAATCAATGTTTGAGTTCTGTGCATTCACAGCAGAACACAGCCATTGTGGCCTTGCCAATGTTATATTAATATCTGGTGTCACCATCGATGGCTTTGGCAATGGTGCCGTGCCACTGATGGGAAAAAAAAACACTTGCAATAGTTTCAATAGATTGTTGATGGTTGCAAAATATTGATGGGCGATGCCCATCCACAGAAACCAGCACGTTATGGTGGCAGTCATCGAAATCCTGCTAGCAAGTCGGAAACATCGATGATTGCCAAATATTGATTTCTGATGTCCATCCCTACCAGCAGTTGCAGAAAGGTTGAGCTTGTCCCTTTTTTTTTGGCGGTTGCTGCTGGAGGTGGAGTTTGCCCTCTCTTCTTATACCAGCAGATGCCAACATGTGGCGCTTACCCGATAACCCTGCAAGCCTGTGGCTCTTGCTCGTCCTATTTTTTTTGGCTGCATCTGAATCAGGGGTTCTCAACTCCAATCCTCACCTATATCACCAACAGGTCATGTTTTGTGGGTTTCTTTAATCTTTTATACAGATGAGTTCATCTGTTTTGCTGGATCAGTAATTATGCCAGATGCTTCCACTTACAGAAATCCTCAAAACCTGACCTGTTGGGAAAACTTAGGGGTTGAAGTAAAGAACCCCTGCTTTAAAGCATGAAGTTTGTATCTGGAGTTAGACCCCATATCTTCTTTCTCCCCCAGTAACTTCATCTTGCATATCTGATGTTCCATTTCCCTCTGGCTCCACTTTTCACACATTAAGAAAGGGGTTTATGTAATATCCTGCGCAATGTTGGCAATAAGCTGCATTAAAAAGCGAACTCCACCTGGTGATGTCTTTTTGACGTTGGTTATTGGACAGGAAAATCTCTCTGCTGGTCTTCCTGAGTGCAGCAGTGCTTCATATCCGTAGGGTTGACTCTGAAGAAGAGTTTGCTGTGTGTACACACTGTATCAATGTGGGATGGGTGATGAGGCTGGGAGATACAGGGTGGGGGGATGAAGCTGAAAGAGACACAGGAGATGAGTGGATGGCTGGAGATGCAGAGACACGGGGGATGATGCTGGAGATGGAGAGACAGTGGGAATGAGGCTGGAGAGACACGGGATGAGCCAATGGCCGACCTGCCTGTGCCTACTGAAATGGGATAGGGGGCCCCTAAAACATGTGCCTGGCCCCAAGATGTCTGTTACCGACCCCGTGTTCAGGCATTAACACTCCGGTGCGCACATGGCAATGTATCCTGCATTGACGCACTCCAGCAGCGCATGACCCTTAATTATATAAATATACAGCCATCCCTATGCATTTCGCCCTTTACAATATGGGGCTTCCTCAGGGATGGTTGTCTTGTCTCTAATCCCATTTGATATTAGGAAGAAGACCTTAATGGGTTCCTCATTCTACAACTGTAGCTAACGTCTCTAAAAGAAGATTGAGAGCCTCTTAAATGTAGTAAGACACAGAATCTGATTTTTAGTTGGTTACCATCAATATATTTATGATAAATTCTGTCATAATCTATGCATCCTCCACTTTGGCAAATTCATGAAACATCAAAATACTTTATTACATATGCATCAATCATCAGAACACATCGCATTTTAATACATATAAGCTTTCTTATAGATGTCACAAGTGGCACAGTGTATTGTTCCAGCATGAAATATATGTTACCTATTTCAAACATAAGTTATGTGTTATCTGTATAGCGCCAATATGGCTGCTGAGGCCTAAAAAGGGATAGATGATAGATGTGCATGTCTTTTAGGAGCTAGAGTACATCTCTGTGCAAATATTGGTAGGTCCTTGGTATGGGTTAGTTAATGTTCACTAGAATTGCCTCTAGATCAAAATATAGATTGAGCGCTCTCGGTGCGATGGTGTTCATACTGAAGATACAGTGAACCCCTTCTTTGGAGATGTGGGCTACGAAGTCGCCACCTTGCCAGTGTTTTTGTTCCTTTTTTTTCATTCCGACAAATTTGAGTGAAGACGGCTCTGCGTCACGTACTTTTGCAAAGTGTTCTGAAATATTGAGTATGTTTCCATCCTGTTCCTGATGTTCAATAAATGCTTTGCTATTCTTATCAATTGTCTTGATGCGACGCTTAGTAGACTGTAACGCACAGTTGCATTCCATTTGATAAATGACGCCTGTGGTTCTACAGCCGAATTATGGCACATATCTGCTCGTCACCCCGGGAGGCTGCAAGCAGAAATGTGTGCAGCCACGGCTATGCACGTCCGGACGGAGCAACAATTGAATTGCTTCGTTGGACGCCCAAAAGAAATAGCCGTGGCCCCCTTAGTGCACTAATAAAATCCTACTATATTCTCCATCAGCCAAGTGTTATGTGTCTCACCATTACCTGCAATTGGTAATGTGCTGGATACTATCCTGTTACTAAGGTTTTCTGCTGTTATGTAGAGAGGCCGTGGTGTTTTAGGAGGCATGGTGCTTTCTGTTAATGGATGAAAACATCAGCACTGTCCTTCTGAAAAAGCCAGGGATCATATACAGGAGAGGGGATGTGGGGGTCCACTTAATGGCAACAATATGACTCCTCTTCTGCAGAGATTTAGGGAAATTAGCTAAAAGTCTGCTGGTGTTACCACCCCATTGTCAGTAACCATTTTTAGCATAGCCTAATGTCCGTTTGGCTTGGGACAATTAGAAAGTTTCCAGCAATTATCGGAATTGGAAATAGAGGGCCTGATTAGGAGGTGAACAAATTCAGAATATTAGATGTTAGTTCCCGATGTTTTAAATCTGCGCATGCGTCCGAGATGCACTGCGCATGCATCCCAGTAATTGCTGTCAGCAGACGCATATTGGAATTGCATGGAGATCCATGCAATTTCAATAGGTTTTCCTGGGCGGTGACTGGAAGGGGAGGCTTTCGACGGGGGACGTGCCGGTGTCAGGGAAGGCGACAGAAGAACCAGTTCCACTGGCATCGGCAGCCATGTTGAACATTCTGAGCAACCAAAGGGTTGCTCCAATGTCTGTGATGGTGCGGCCGATGTCCGCTCATTGGCACGACTTTCAACGCACTGCAGCGGTTTAGAGCGGCAGCTGGTGGGCTTCTCAGGAGGAAGCGTATCAGGTGCGGCATTAGTATAAATTTGCAGTAGCGGCCGCTACTGCACCTCCGTCCACCTCTAGCCCAGAGTTACAAATGTAGTGCACTAGGATCAGTGGCATATGCATCATAATGTGTCCTTAAGGGACCATGAAATGGTATATACTGATCTTTGGATTCCCTTTTTTTATTTGCCACATAGGCAATGATCTTTCCCAACATCACTGCCTTGGAGGGCTCCAAAAACAACACCAGGTCACCCCAATTATCAATTTCAGAGTAGCAAATATTTATCAATAGTGGAGATCATTTACTGTGGTTCTCCGACTCGGTCCCCAGGACCCCAAACAGGTCATGTTTACCAGGTCACCTAGCAGGTGCACAGGTTTATGACCAACTGTCACATTTAAAAGAGCCACAGGTGACCTGGAAAACATGAACTGTTGGGGTCCTGAGGACCGAGTTTGAGAACTACTGATTTACTATATTGAAATGATCCCCTATAAAAGGTTAGAGGTGTCTCTTTGTGCCAGTAGCTGAGACAATTGCTGGAAAAACTCAGGACCTAGAGGCAAAAATATTGAGAAGGATAAAGCAAAAGTCTTTCATATGTAGATCTAATAATAAACTGCATGTCTCAGGTTCGATAACGGTGTAAATAATAGGTTATGTGATATATCTGGGTTGTAAAATATTGGGGGAGGGGAATGTTTTGCTTTATCAAAAGGACCCAAGTCAATAAACAAGCCAATAATCTGAGAGCTTCACAGCTTAATAACCAGGAGAGGATCACCTAAGATTCTCCTCGACCGGTCTCCCCACCACCTCAGCTGGTGTAGTGTCTGGATTCTCAATTGCTGTAGTAAAGACAAAGCTGTATCAAATTCCTACCCAACAATCGTGACTGGCACTTGGATGGAAAGCAGAGGGAGCCCGGGCACACCTTAAACAAAAACAGCAGTTACAAATCATAACAAAGTGTCAGAGGAAAAAAGAAATACAATAGTGCTAATGGAGAGCAAAAAGAACAAAGTGTCACGTCCTTAGGAGGAAAAGTGACACACAAGACAAAAAAAAAACAAAATGCCACAAGGTATACGGACTCATTTTGCTATTTGCTAACCTTGAAAAGCCAAGCGCTGATCCTGTAGCACATGAAGGGCTTAAATAATGTTGCACATTGATGGAGGATCGACAAAACCATGAGTGTGGCCGTTATTGGTGACCCTGAGATTTACTAGATAGCTACAAACTGGCAAATACACTTTACGTTTTGGGAACACTGCAGCTGAAAGGTCCTGTAACACCAGGATTGTGTTACCATCTATATTCTAAGCACATGGTAATTACAGGCTGGCGTCAGAAGGTAGCGCCCTCTCCCTCCATGGCTATATGATGAGACCATTCTCTTTGAGGCAGCTCTAGATCATCTCAGATAGCTAATTCAAAGACCAGTTTTAATAATTATTTTATTTATATAGTTTTTCTCCAATAGGAATCAAGACGCTTAACAGATAGTTTGAACAAAAGACAGAGGTTTAAATTAAACCTCTGTTGGAATATGCATGAAAGGTAGAGTGAGTGTACGCACCAACGTATACCCTGAGACAGCGAACAGCCCAGAGATGCTTAACCCAGTGGGATGGATTATTCATTGCAGTTGCAGTACAGCCATACTGACCGTTATACACACTGGTTATGGAACGGAGCGGGATGGAATACTGGGCCTGATTCAGGGCCGCTCGCTCCAAGCAATGTTCGCACATCTGCGCATGCGTATGGGTCGTAATGCGCATGCGCCAACCAGTCATTGCGGTCGGAAATCATGCGCTCGCAAAACAGCGAGGGGCTGATAATTTGAGTGACAGAATGAGGCGTTTGTGGGTGGTAACAGGGGAAGGTGCTTGAAAACGGGGAGTGGAGATCCGAACGCAGGCGTGCCAAACGGTCAAAACGGGTGTTTAATGGGTGTGCATAATTAACAAAGCAGCATCATTGACCACGTCACTTGGTTGTCTCTTAGCCTGAACTGCTCGCAGTGATTGCAGGAAGTAAAACCTACCACAAGCACTGCGAGCAGTTCAGACGCCTTTCGATGTACTCGACTAATCTAATAAATAGCGGAGATGACGTATGATGCAAACGGCCAGGGGGCGTCTTTACAAAATAGCGAGCGCATGTTTCGTTCGCTCGCTCAGACATAGAGGCGTCAACAGACTGCAAAGAGCGAGCGCTCAATTTAAATAGCTGGCCCCTTTTTCTGAACGACCGTTCGCAAATAGCGTCCGGCTCTGAATCAGGCCCTCAGCTCATCAGCTATTGTCTGTATGCAGGTAGCAGTGCAGTGTATCAGGAAAGCGGGCTGGTAACGGCAGTATATTGCAGGTCTCACAAAGCCAAGTGGTAGACATCTGACTTCCATTGTGACACTCTAACACAGTGGCAAGATGGCGCACTTGCATACTCAGTATTACGTTCAGTGGCCATCTTGGTTATGGAGCGACGGCTCCCTGTAGGATACAATATGGAGTCTGCACAGTAGCGCCCTCCATCTTCAACAGGTAGGAGGTTGGGAGGGGAAGCAATCAGGAAGCCGACTGCCTAAATACCGGCAGCCGGCTTCCCGACTGTCTTATCCCGGCATGGGTGTAATGCCGGGCGTCTAGATGTAGACGCCCGCATTTCCTCGACGCCGGGAGACCGGCGCCCGGCATCACGATCGTAGTGATGCCGAGCGCCGCGAGCGGACAGCCGCAGGGGGGAGGGTTAGGTTTAGGGCTCCCGGGGGGGACTTAGGGTTAGGCACCCCCCCGGGAGGGTTAGGATTAGGCTAGGAGGAGGGAGGGTTAGGGTTAGGCACTTGGGGGGGAAGTTAGGGTTAGGCACTTGGAGGGGAAGCTAGGGTTAGGCACCCCTAAGGAGGGTTAGGGGGGTTAGGTTAGCAGATACTTACCTAGCCACGATCGAGATTTCCAGTGCTGTCGGGCTTCTGCTGCTTCGCACTCTGCTCCTGTCTGGCTGCCGCTTGCGGGAATCGAACCGCCGGCCATTCCGTTGGGAGGCCCTCTCTCACCCACTGCTCTGCTTAGCAGAGTAAGCAGTGATTAGATGCTGTGTGCTGGAGAGAGTGACTGGGGGCATGCCCACCATCTCCCGAAGTGCTGGGCATGCCCCCAGTGTGATTAAAATTGTGGGCGTGGCTTGCGGGTATGACATTCCCAGTGAGGCCACACCCCGTATTCCAGACACGAACCTTCGACCCCATTGGAACATAAATAATGCTGGGAGGTATGCAAAGGGTGTTCGTACGCAGGCGAAGCTCAGTGAGGGTAGTGTTGGCAGAATAGCAGGCTATGCAGAGGTATGCCTACTCAGAGATCGCTCTGTTTTCAGGTGGATCTCTCGCACCAAGTATAGCACTGGTGCAAGAGCTCCCTGACAATGGTGTCGGATATAAAAACCAAGCGTCTGTGTAGGGGAGGTTCGGTCACGTAGATCCAAACCACTCACATTTAGGACCTGATTCAGAGCCGCTCGCACAATGTGTATGAAATTGCGTAGGCAATTAAATAGCACGCCCAGTATTTCTTACAGAGCGATCACATAGTGTATGCAGACACCCACCAGCCTGTTTTAAGATACCCACTTGTGCACATCATGTCCAGGAAGTGTATGCAACCATCGGTACATCGAATGCTATCGCAGCGCTTGAGGTTGACCATACCCTGCCGCAAGCACTGTGAGCACTTCAGTGTAAAAACGAGCCAGGTGACGTGTACTATGATGCTGTCCTATGCACACCTCTAAAACGCCGTTGAGATGCTCAGGCACGCCTGCGTTTGCACCTCCACTCACCCGTTATTAATGGTCAGCCCCTGTTACCATCTACAAATGGCTTCTCTTGTCACTCACTCTGCTGGGCTGTCTATGCGCAGCGAGCGAATGCATTGTGAACTTTCGCTAAGGTATGCACATGCGCACAATGTATACACACTACATACCATCGGCAGCAGCGAGAGTATGCATCTTAGCGAGCGGGTCTGAATCAGGCCCTTCGTTCCTTATAAGTAATGCAGGTGTAACTAATTAGAAACGACTTGTATACAACATTTGAATCAGCCACTCAGTAACATACTTACAATTTGTTGACAGATATTACTGGTATGGATTTGCTTATGTTTTACTGACCCCTAGTGGATGTTCTGGATATTCTATTTTTCTTCTTTGTAATGTATATCTTCTTGACATTTCATTATATTGTCATAGTTATTTTTTTATAATTAAAAACTTGTTATATATAAAAATAGCAGCAAGTATAGGATATTTACAAGCCCCATCCCTCTTTTTCCCAACAAACAATGGGCCTGATTCAGAGCCGTTCGCTATTTGCGCTCGCTCGTCCAGAAAATAGGGGTGGCTATTCAAATGAACCGTTCGCTGTTTGCGGTCTGTTCACGCCTCTAGGTCTGAACGAGCGAACAAAACTTGCAGTCGTCTTTTGGGAAACTATGCCCCCTGGCCGCTCGCATCCTACGTCATGTCCGCTATTTATTAGATTAATCGAGTACATCGAACAGGGTATGAACTGCTCGCTATTCTTGTGGTTGGTTTTTCCTACCACAATCATGCGAGCAGTTCTGGCTAAAAAAGAACCCAGTGACGTGGTCAATGACGCTGCTATTTTAATTATGCACACCCATAAAACGCCCGTTTTGACCTTTAAGCACGCCTGCGATCGGATCTCCACTCCCCGTTTTCAAGCACCTTCCCCTGTTACCACCCACATACGCCTCATCCTGTCACTCAAATTATCAGGCATTCGCTATTTTGCGAGCACATGAATTTCGGCCGCACTGACTGTTTCGCGCATGCATATAACAATCCGTACGCATGCGCAGTTGGGCAAACATCGCTCGGAGCGAACGAGCTGCCGCTTACGAGTGGCTCTGAATCAGGCCCAATGTTACATTCTTTCATTTCAAATACATCCTTACTAAAAATAAATAAATAATTTATTTGATCCATAATTATTTGATTTTCCCATTGTTTCTTGCTGCTAAGTAGAGATGGGCATCGAGCTCATTTTTTTCGAAAGATCGATCTTCATGCCACGATGACCCATTTTTATTTTCCTGGAGAAGATCGATATTATTTTGCCAATTTTAATCTGTATGAAAAACAGAAGTGCTGAACTCATCATCGACCCAAATGATTTATACAGAGCTGCTGATTGGCCATCCCTACTGTTAGCTTCATCCTACCGTGGCGCCTATTATTCCCACCAGTGATGGGAACCGTACTTAGCAATTACATAATTTTTTTTTGTTCTGAATTTCTTTGGCCCAGGGGTGAAAAACATTGCTGATACTCTAGGACACGCGTGATTCAAGAAAGTTTGGCACCCACTGACATAAACATAACAGGTAACAAAAGTGGTGGTGATGATGGGATGTAGTCATGTGACCGGTGGCCGCAAGTTACAATCTCGATGGCAGAATGCCTGGTAGGGATTTATGATAGGTGTCGAAATACTGACGCCAGAATCCAGGACGACGCATGCCCGAATGAGGTAAGTCCGAGGCACCCGTCCTGTTAGCCACGTGGGGGGGGGGGGGAGAGTTAGGTTTAGGGCACTTATTGGGGTTAGTGTTAGGTTTTGGGGGGGAGGGTTAGGCACCCCCAGGGAGAGGTTAGGGTCAGGCACCTCCCCCTTAGGTTTAGGGCACTTATTGGGGTTAGGGTTAGGTTTAGGGAGCGGTAAGGGGGGGTTAGGATACTTACCTTCCTCTGTCGGGATTTTCATCCTGTCGGGCAGCCGCTGTCCGCTGTTGGGATTTGTATTCCGGTGGTTATATTATACACAAAAATCCTAGTCAGTGTCTTTTTCTATAAACATGAATGCTACCACTGATAAGTGATAACTTACTGTTATTTGGTGAAGGCTTTGCATGGGACAACCTATTTAACTAGTATTGCATTACCTCTTATATTATTGCTATCTCAAAATGACAATAACAGTTTAAAATTATTTAAAAAATGTGTGTGTATATATATATATATATATACCATGTTTCCCCGATAATAAGACCTACCCTGAAAATAAGCCCTACCCTTACTTTAGTAGCCCGGTCTAAAATAAGCCCTACCCCGAAAATAAGACCTACCTTTTTTTCTTTTTGAGCTGGGAACGCTGCAGAGACCAGCGTTCCCAGTCATGCAGTGCGCGGGTGACGTCATGACGTCACCCGCGCGCTGAGGATCCTGTGCGGCCGCGCCTGCTGGGTCATATTAGATCCAGTCAGCGCGCAAGTGAGAGGGACATCCCGGACGGCGGTGACTCAGGTAAGTACCGTACTTGCACTGCAATAAGGGGGCCTGCATAAAGGACACTGCTACAGGGGGGGGCCTGCATAAGGGGCACTGATACACAAGGGAGGCTGCATAAGGGGCACTGCTACAGGGGGGGGCTGCATTAGGGGCAGTGCTACACAAGGGAGCCTGCATGAGGGGCACTGCTACTGGGGGGGCCTGCATAAGGGGCACTGCTACAGGGGGGGGCCTGCATAAGGGGCACTGCTACAGGGGGGGGCCTGCATAAGGGGCACTGCTACACAAGGGAGGCTGCATAAGGGGCACTGCTACAGGGGGGGCGTCTGCATAAGCGGCAGTGCTACACAAGGGAGCCTGCATGAGGGGCACTGCTACAGGGGGGGCCTGCATAAGGGGCACTGCTACAGGGGGGGGCCTGCATAAGGGGCACTGCTACAGGGGGGGGGCCTGCATAAGGGGCACTGCTACAGGGGGGCCTGCATAAGGGGCAGTGCTACAGGGGGGCCTGCATAAGGGGCACTGCTACAGGGGGGCCTGCATAAAGGGCACTGCTGTCAATGTTAGTTAAAATAAGACAGTGTCTCATTATCGGGGAAACACAGTATATATATATATATATTGTGATAGGATCACTGGTAAGGTGGTCTGTGGCAGGTACATTTGTCCCAGATTCCTGTCTTATGTGTTTTAAATCCCCAGGAGAAAGTCTGCAGTGTAGCAGGCTTGAGTCTCGGCTTTTTGAAAAGCCGGTTTGGGACCTGGGGGTTGTGGGTGAGAGGAGAGGGAGGGCTCCACCCACGGCCACTCCAGGTTTTGGTTCTCGCAGCCTGGTAACAGGCTTGTTAGGGTTTCCACCTGAGAGTGGCCAATATAAGCCTAGTATGTTTAGGGCTGAGGGTCTCACCTGGGAGAGCAGACAGGGAGTTTGCTCAGAGACACTGGAAAAACCTATCTGTGAGTGTTGTGCTGTGCCTGGGAAAACCTCGGTCGTTAAACGTGACATCATCACTGACCCAGGGGTTAAAGTTAATCTAAAGCCCTATAGGTTACCAGAAGCACAAAGAGAATCGGTGTCGAAAGAAATTAAAAATATGCTAGAGTTAGGGGTTATTGAAGAATCACATAGTGAATGGTCAAGTCCCATTGTGTTGATTCCAAAGCCCGACCGGGGTGTGCGTTTCTGCAATAACTTCCGAAAGTTGAACAGTGTTTCAAAATTCGATGCCTAACCGATGCCACAGTGGAGAAGGAGGCGTTGGCCATAAAGTGGGCGTTAGAGGCTCTCAGGTACTACTTGGTTGGAAGAAAGTTCAAATTGATCACTGATCATGCCCCTTTGAAGTGGATGTCCGAAAATAAGGACAGTAATGCGAGAATTACGAGATGGTTCTTGGCGTTACAAACTTTTAAATTTTCAGTGGAACACAGGCCAGGAAGCCAGCTGGCCAATGCAGACGCGTTGTCACGCGTTCATTGTTTGGGGGCTTCAGTTGTTCCGCCCCACAGGTCGAAACAAAGGGGGGGGATATGTGATAGGATCACTGGTAAGGTGGTCTGTGGCAGGTACATTTGTCCCAGATTCCTGTCTTATGTGTTTTAAATCCCCAGGAGAAAGTCTGCAGTGTAGCAGGCTTGAGTCTCGGCTTTTTGAAAAGCCGGTTTGGGACCTGGGGGTTGTGGGTGAGAGGAGAGGGAGGGCTCCACCCACGGCCACTCCAGGTTTTGGTTCTCGCAGCCTGGTAACAGGCTTGTTAGGGTTTCCACCTGAGAGTGGCCAATATAAGCCTAGTATGTTTAGGGCTGAGGGTCTCACCTGGGAGAGCAGA
Source organism: Taudactylus pleione (assembly GCA_031769625.1). Lineage (NCBI taxonomy): Eukaryota > Metazoa > Chordata > Amphibia > Anura > Myobatrachidae > Taudactylus > Taudactylus pleione. The sequence continues at coordinate 1,188,705 of JAUIMM010000661.1, forward strand.
CAGGGAGTTTGCTCAGAGACACTGGAAAAACCTATCTGTGAGTGTTGTGCTGTGCCTTTGTTGCTGGTGAGGGCATTAGGCCTTGCCAGGTTCTGGTAGTGAGGGAACCACCTGTAAAGTTAGAGCCCGGCCAGGGCTAGGATTTATGTTTATGGTTTATTTTTGTTATTTCTGTTTTGCACAATAAAGACTGGCGCCGACCAGCTTGTACTCGAATCCAGTCTGGCGTACTGTTTCCTGGCTGCCGTGTGTGTAAGGAAGGAGTCCCCTACCCAGGAGAGGGACCCCCTAATCTGACTGTGTCACTATATATATATATATATATATATATATATAGGGATGTTGGGATGAACACTTACAGAAATATGCCAATAATCCAGAGGTTCCTAAACGCGGTCCTCAAGGCTCCACAACAGTTCATGTTATAGGGTGCATACACACACGATTTTTTGAACGATTATCGATAACAATATCGTTTATCGTTCAATTGTTATAAAAATCTTTCACTCTCTGAGTTAAAGCGATGAACGATTATCGTTCATGCGTGTTCACGTTTGTAGTTCAGTCAGACTGACCAACTCAACGATTTTCAGTAAGGGAATATGCAGAAATCGTTTGTAGGTCAAAAAAAATCGTTCATTACATTTAGTAAATGAACGATTTTAGTAAACGATTTTCGTCCATTTTTCCCTTGAAAAAATGAATGAAAATCGTTTACTAAAATCGTTCATTTACTAAATCGTTGTGTGTGTATGTATTTTTAGTGATATCCATGGCTGAGCACAGGTGGTTAAATCAAATTGACTGAGGTACTAATTAAGTCACCTGTGCTCAACTATGGATATCTCTAAAACATGAACTGTTCGGGAGCCTTGAGGACCGTGATTGAGAACCTCTGCAATAATCAGTGAACAATTTTGGATTTTTTGTTTTGTTTTTATTAATCTAAGCCAGTAGTTCTCAAACTCGGTCCTCAGCACTCCACACAGTTCACATTTTCCAGGTCACCCAGCAGGTGCACAGGTGTAATCATTACTCACTGACACATTTTAATAGATCCACGGGTGGAACTAATTATTTCACTAGTGATTCTGTGAGGACACCTGGAAAACATGCACTGTTGGGGGTCCTAAAGACTGAGGGCCTTTCAGAGTCGGATGCTCTGAACGAGCGCCCACTCTGAATCAGGGCGTTTTGGGTTTTTTTCCATCCGGCCTTTTGGACGCTCGCATAGCTGTGGGTTACCACCCACAGCTTATACGAGCGTCCATGATGATGGTCGCGATGGTCAAGACCATCGCGACCATCGGGCTTGCGACGAGACCCTTGTGGTAGGGTCTCGGTGACCGCAAGCCCTGGAGTGATTTTGGCTCTATCAGAGCCAAAATCACTCCCACTGGCATCACTAGTGATGTCAGTGGGGCCGGACCCAGACGGTAGGCGTTCCCATGGGTACGCCTCTGTCTGGGCAGCCACGCCCCCGGCACGCCCACCAAAGGGGGCGTGCTGTTAATCACCATCGACAGCACGTCCCCTTTGGTGCGAGACCCATAACGACGGCTACCCCGTCATTATTCGGGGCTCGCACATGCGCACAACGGAGGCGCCTCTGTCGTGCGCATGCGCATTTGGGCACCATCGACTCGGAGTTTAAAAACCTATGATCTAAACCAGGCCTGGCCAACCTGTGGCTCTCCAGCTGTTGTGAAACTACAAGTCCCAGCATGCTTTACCAGCTGATCGATGGGAGGGTAAGCTGGGATTTGTAGTTTCACAACAGTTGGAGAGCCACAGGTTGTCCGGGACTGGTCTAAACTATTCTAGCACTCAAGGAAAGGCAGACAATACAGTTCACAAAAATGGGGCCTGATTCAGACATTCACGCTAATGCATTCACAACTGCGATCTCTTACGGACCGCGAATTGGGAAAATATGCTAATGTATTCGAAAGCATACCCAAGCATAGGGACGCCACTGCTGCCTTCTCATATCCTCTGGCTAAAAATCGCTCAATCAGCGTAAATATTGGCATTGCTTAAATCTCTCAATCAGGCCCATATTGTAGGAAAACCCCAAAAATGGCGCTGCCAACTAGAGTTGATAGCAACTGTAAAAGGAAGGGAGTTACTCTCCTAGCTGGTTATAGCCACTATAAAGTGGTTGAAGGTAGATGCTAGCTATGCCACACCCATGATACAGGCCACACCCACCCCACACTGCTCCCTCCCCCACATCACTAATGACACCACTTCAGCACCTGTCAAACCTCCTGCAGTGGCACTGCTAGAGAAACAGTGGTAAATTTACTAAAGGTCGGTTTTAGTTCAGACCAGGGGTAAGGAACATTTTTTCTGCCGAGGGTCATTTTGATATATATAACATTATTCACGGGCCTGGTGCAGGCCACGCCCCCTCCGTGTGTCGTCACACGGGTCGGGGCCACAATTGCCAGTGCTTATAGCAATGCCAGGAGCATCCTGAGGATGCTCCGGGGAGCTGTAAAGGCAGCAGTGTGACCGTTTGAAGAGTCCTAAGGACGCTCCAGGTGGCACTGCTGCATAGATTCTGGCTGCAGGGTGCCATTTTAGGCACCCTGCTAGCCAGAGGAGGCTAGCAGAAAAAAGCTCAGAGGGCCAAACCAAATGATCCTGCGGGCCTTATACGGCCCACGGGCAGGAGGTTCCCCATCCCTGGTTTAGACCGACAATGACAGCCATCGACAGGGTTTAGAAGTGTAAAATCTGCATGTTTTATCATCCATCAAGTTGCGGCTTCAACTAAAACCCAACAGTGATGTCCTCCACCATCAGTCAGCAGTATATGTGAGTGTATACTTCTCTTTATTGTACCATATAGATAAATGCTCCACTAATATTTAGTGCACATCAAGACTGAAACTAGCAGGGCTGCAATTGTATCAGTGATGATTATGATGTTAGCACGGGATGCAGTCAGGAAGCCGACGGTCGACATGCCGACCGCCGGCTTCCCGACTGTGTAATCCCGACATGGGGCTAATGATAGGCATCGAAATCCCGACGCCTATCATTGTCCCTACGCCTGGAGCCCGACGCCCGGCATACCGAACGAAGGTAAGCTGGGCGGCGGGCGCGGAGAGCCGCAGGGGGGGAGGGATAGGTAGGGGTTCCCAGGGGGGGACGTAGGGTTAGGCTTGGGGAATGGGGGGTTAGGGTTGGGCACCCCCGTGGGGAGGTTAGGGTTAGGCACCCTCCCGGAAGGGTTAGGTTTAGGCTGCGGGGACCGGGGGAGGTTAGGTTTAGGCACTTACGGAGTGGTTAGGGTTAGGCACTAGGGGGGGAGGTTAGGGTTAGGCACCCCTAAGGGTGGGTTAGAGTTAGGGGGGGTTAGGTTTAGGCACTTACGGAGGGGTTAGGGTTGGGGGGGGAAGATTAGGTTAGTTAATATACTTACCGATCGGGATCTTCACTTCTGCCAGTCTTCTGCTGTCGGGATTTCAACCGCCAGGCATAGGTTCGGCGGTCATTCATACCGATTCCGTTAGCACAGTTATTACTGTAAGTTGTAGCCACAATATACATTGCAAGTTGGTAACAGGTGTGCTTATATTAGGAATTAAAATGTTATTGTCACTTTCATTAACCTATTAAATAGTGGTCAGTGTGTCCGTGGCAAAGGACCATACCTGCCTGTAGGTATAAGTGAGGTTAGCTGGCTAATATTAATATGTCATAGATGTATTCAGATGGAATCAATCAGCCTATTAGAGGAGCTAATTCAGCCCTGCGCACAGTCACCAAATGGTCATAACTGACCAATGTTTTCAAGACTGTGCTGCGATGTTGGTACAAGGCCGCTGCAGGCGTTTGGGGGAGGAGACGGGGAGCATTCCAGAAAATGGGGGAGTGTCAGCCCCTTTTCTGGTCATGCTGAAGCTAGTGGTTGCATCCTCAGACACACAGTGTTCCTGGCCCCGGCAACTTTGTTTTGCCAAATATCCTGAGTAACCTCAGTGTTACTCATATGTCTGATGCTACGACTGATGATCGCAATGTTGATCCAATGCTGCATCTTCGGATGCAGACAGAGGATCAGAGAAGCTGCCATGGAGCATCATTTTACCCATGACACCTCCTGCGGCAATTGCATATTGTCACCAGGGGTGCAATGAGGGGGGGGGGGTGGACAGGTACTAATTACCCGAGCCCAGGCTTGATGGAGAGGCCCAGCAGGGGTATCTTGCCTCCTCCTTTCTTATGTAGCGAGGGCCAGTGTATTAGTGCAGTCACTGGCCCTGCTACTAAGCACCCTCGCATCCACACCTGGGGGATGGGGGTTCCTTGATTCAGAGCGGGCCCCAGGCATCAGGGTGGGATGAGATCCAGAGGGGTCGTGATCCTGCCCCCACCCGCCGAATCGGTGGCAGGCGGCAGCGGGCATGGACTACCACTACTGCTCCACGTGTGTGATGGCGGTGGATCTGAATCCTCAAGGATTTGGACCCAACCAAGCAGCCCGCGCCAATTCAAACTTGGAATTGGTGGTGAGCCAATCAGGGTTTGCAGATTGGCAGCCAGCAGGGGATGGCCGCGGCAAGCCATTTGCGGCTCCCAGCGTCATCCCTCCGCCCCCTGGTGCTGGCTTATATTAGCCGGCCCAAGGGAGCGCGAGTTAGTTCGTCGACCAGGAAGGAGCAGTGAAGGGCTCCTGAAGAACGAAGAGCAGAGAAGATGGCGAAAGTCCCGGAGGGCGGCGACCATTATAAAAGAGCTTACACAGGCCGCCACCCACCCTGTGAATAGCAGTGGGTCGACGCCCCCCCCAAAGTGGGATCAGTGAAGACATCGGAAGCCCTGGGATAGCAGTGGGCCATGTAAAAGAGCCAACAGCGGCCACTGCTGCCCAGGTGAAGGCTTCATGAAGCCTGGAGGTGGGAGGTGTTGCACTTCCGGTGAAGACCAATCAGTGGCTGTGACTGAGCCAGGCTTGATTCAGCGGAAGACCCCCTAGACCACCAGGGTTCGGGCACAAGACCCGAGGAGCATGTTCAGGCACTAGGCCTGTGGCACCAGAAGGGGCACTAGGCCCAGGAATGGGCTCTATAAGTCGGCGCTAGGCCATGGGCATCTGTGTAAGTCGGCGCTAGGCCATAGGCATTGTATATCAGCGCTAGGCCATGGACATGGTAAGTCGGCGCTTGGCTGTGGTCATTGTATATCGGTACTAGGCCGCGGACATGGTAAGTCGGCGCTAGAGCGTGGGCATCTGTGTAAGTCAGAGTTAGGCCCAGTGCCGGATTTACCGCTACCCATCCTAGGCGTCCGCCTAGGGCCCGGTGGCTCCCAAGGGGCCCGTGGCTAGGCTCCCCTGAAATCCGGCCCTGGAGAAGTATTTGCTGGCTGCGCTGTTTGTTTTCAGCGCACCATCCGGTGAGAGGACACCGACGCACACAGCAGCACGAGGGAGGAGGCAGAGTTGGGTTGAGCGCCGGTGAGTCACATGTCAAACCACCCTCCCTGCGCCACCCTATCAGGAGGCACTACTCCGTAATGCGATTTGACGTCAACACGTCACATCACAATTTACGCTGACAGGCAGAGGAAGAACCGCTTGAGGAGCCATGGTGATCAGCGGCGCTAATACCATCATCCACGGCAGGTAAGTTTGGTGTGGAAGGGAGAAAGGTGCTGGCTGATAGGGGTCTCCGTAGTGGGGGTCCATGCTGGCTGAGAGGGGTCTTTGCAGTGGGGGTCTGGGCTGGCTGAGAGGGTAGTGGGGGTCTGTGTTGGCTGAGGGTAGTGGGGATCCGGGCTGGCTGAGAGGGGTCTCTACAGTGGAGGTCTGTGCTGGCTGAGAGGGGTCTCTGCAGTGGGGGGTCTGTGCTGGCTGAGAGGGGTCTCTGCAGTGGGGTCTGTGCTGGCTGAGAGGGGTCTCTGCAGTGGGGGTCTGTGCTGGCTGAGAGGGGTCTCTGCAGTGGGGGTCTGTGCTGGCTGAGAGGGGTCTCTGCGGTGGGGGTCTAGGCTGGCTGAGAGGGGTCTCTACAGTGGGGGTCTGTGCTGGCTGAGAGGGGTCTCTGCAGTGGGGGTCTGTGCTGGCTGAGAGGGGTCTCTGCAGTTGGGTCTGTGCTGGCTGAGAGGAGTCTCTACAGTGGGGTCTGTGCTAGCTGAGAGGGGTCTCTGTAGTGGGGGTCTGTGCTGGCTGAGAGGGGTCTCTGCAGTGGGTGTCTGTGCTGGCTGAGAGGGGTCTCTACTGTGGGGGTCTGTTCTGGCTGAGAGGAGTCTGCAGTGGGGGTCTGTGCTGGCTGAGAGGGGTCTCTGCAGTGGGGGTCTGGGCTGGCTGAGAGGGGTCTCTACTGTGGGGGTCTGTGCTGGCTGAGAGGGGTCTCTGCAGTAGGGGTCTGTGCTGGCTGAGAGGATAGTGGGGATCTGTGCTGGCTGAGAGAGTAGGGGGGGGTCTGTGATGGCTGAGAGGGTAGGGTGGGGCCTGTGCTGTATGAGAGGGTAGGGCAGTCTGGGCTGGCAGAGAGGGTAGGGGGGGTCTGTGCTGGCTGAGAGGGTAGGGGCAGTCTGGGCTGGCAGAGAGGGTAGGGGGGGGTCTGTGCTGGCTGAGAGGGTGGGGGGGTCTGTGCTGGCTGAGGGTAGGGGGGGTTTGAGCTGGCTGAGAGAGTAGGGTGGGGTCTGTGCTGGCTGAGAAGGTAGGGGGGGTCTGTGCTGACTGAGAGGGTAGGGGGGGTCTGTGCTGACAGAGGGTACGGGGCTCTGTGCTGACTGAGAGGGTACGGGGGGTCTGTACTGAGAGGGTAGGCGGGGGTCTGTGCTGAGAGGGTAGGGGGATGGTCTGTGCTGAGAGGGAAAAGGGGGTCTGCTGTGAGGAGAGAGGGGTACTGTGCTGAGAATGGGTCTGTGTTGTAAGTGGAGAAGGGTTCTGTGAGGGGAAATTGGTCTGTGTTGTGAGGGGAGAGGGTTCTGTGCTGTTAGGGGGAGAGGGATCTGTGCTGTAAGGGGGAGAGGGTCTGTTCTTAAAGGGGAGAGTTGTCTGTGCTGTGAGGGGGGAGAGGTTCTGTGATGTGTTACAGTGAAGGGGCAGTATATGGTGCTGTAGTAAAAGATGGTAATGTCTAGATGCCCTTTGTGGAAAGGACCCTGACGTCATCAGCTACTGTCCAACGTCATTCATTCCCTACCATCCATGTGGGCATAGAGGGGGAACATAACCTTGTGGCGAGTGTAGCGAGCCGCCGATGCCGAAGCGTGGTGAGCAGACAAGTTTGTTCTTTAGGTGGCCTTTATGGGCAGGAAACTGCACTTCCACCCTCACTCACGTCACTTCCAGGTCCCCAGCACGAAGAAGAAATAAGCTCTACCGTAGTAAGATGGGCAGTAACTGGGTCAGTGTATGAGCTGGGATGGATGTCAGTGTGTGTGCTATGGGGGGCAATGAGTGAGCTGGGATGGATGTCAGTGTGTGTGCTATGGGGGGCAATGAGTGAGCTGGGATGGATGTCAGTGTGTGTGCTATGGGGGGCAATGAGTGAGCTGGGATGGATGTCAGTGTGTGTGCCATGGGTGCAATGAGTGAGCTGGGATGGATGTCAGTGTGTGTGCCATGGGGGGCAATGAGTGAGCTGGGATGGATGTCAGTGTGCTGAGTGAGTGATTCCTGTGATAGGGCAGTGGGTCAGTGTGTGTGCCATGGGGGGCAATGAGTGAGCTTGGATGGATGTCAGTGTGTGTGCCATGGGTGCAATGAGTGAGCCGGGATGGATGTCAGTGTGTGTGCCATGGGGGGCAATGAGTGCGCTGGGATGGATGTCAGTGTGCTGAGTGAGTGATTGCTGTGACAGGGCAGTGGGTCAGTGTGTGTGCCATGGGGGGCAATGAGTGAGCTGGGATGGATGTCAGTGTGCTGAGTGAGTGATTGCTGTGACAGGGCAGTGGGTCAGTGTGACATGGTATGGGCTGGCAGTGAGAGCTAATAGAGGGGGCAATCAACGGGGCCAAACTTGGAAAAGCTTAGCAATAGCTAGCGAAGATCAAGTGTATTGTAAATACATATATTTACTAAGGTGAGAGTTTTTAGAAGTGAGTTTTAAAAGTGTTGTTGCCCATAGCAACCAGATTCTATAATCTTCTAGCAGGTGCTAGTTAAATGTTAATTAGAAACTGATTGGTTGCTATGGGCAATATCTCCACTTCTAAAAACTCTCACTTTAGTAAATTTACCCCACAGCCGACGTTTCAAGGCCGCGGTGGACCTTTCCTTCAGGGTGCTGTACAGCGGCATGAATTAGGAATGAAAATATAGTGCTATGGATTGTTTGAGGGAGGGCATCTTGCCTAGGGCCCCATGAGGTCTAAATCCGGCTCTGGTTAGGCCACAGGTACTGATGGCAAAAGGCCCTTTAGGCATTGCAGAATTTGGTCGGGCAACCATTAAAGGTAGACTGTGCTGGACCGTGACGTTCCCCCGCAGTTATGGCCCCCATTAAAGGTAGGCTGTTGGTAAGTCGTTGTATCCCCCGCAGTCAGGCCCGCGTAAATGACCGGGGCACACGTGTGCCCCGTCATTGAAGGGGCCGCCAGCCAATCAGGGAGCATCTCCGTCGGAGCAGCTCCCTGATTGGCTGAATGCGGTCAGCCTGTGTCTCCCATAGACTTCTATGGTGAGAATTTCCCATGGATCAGTCCGCATGGATCGTTTTTTTTTTGCGTTTTTTTTATTTTAACCCCTGGATTGCCTACTTGGACAAGTGTACGTGATCGACGCATAGGAGAGGTGAGTATGGATTTTTTTTTTTCAGGTACCCCTATGGATTACTTCGGATACTAGGTGAGTATGTGTGAGTGTGAGTGGGCAGGTATGTTTAATTAAAATTTTACTTTCACGGTGTATGTTTGTTTATTTACGTATTTCTTTAGTTGTGGAACTACAAGTGCCAGTGGGCCCGTAATGCCCCGCATGCTGGTATTTGTGGTTCTCCAAATACCAGCATGCAGGGGAGGCTTGCTGGTACTTGTGGTTCTACAACTAAAGACAATATGGAAACGTCATTTTTACACTTTACACTAACACTATCAACCCGGAACCCATGGCCATAGGGTGCTGGGGATAGCCCCGGGCTATCAGTCTAGGCTTGGGGTGCCCCGGAGAGGGGTACCCTTTTATTGGGGGGGTACCCAACTCCCCAGGGATCCCCAGCCTGGATTGACTAGCGGTCAGGGATAATGCTTTGGCCGGGGAAACCGGTGAAAGGTTTTCCCTGGCTGTGGCATTATCCCCCCCGCTAGAAAGAGTTCGGTGCTGGTTCTGGAATTTTCAGGGGACCCCTACTCGTTTTGTCCCCTGATTTTCCAGAACCAGGACCAGCTCAACAAAGCCCTGTGCTGGTTCTTAATATACAGGGGCCCAATATGCATTTTGGCCCCTGTATTTTTAGAACCAGAACAGGCTTTATAAAGCCCGGGGCTGGTTATGCTTTTGGGGAGGGCGTGCACGTCATTTTTTTTTACATTTAAAAACATTTTACATAAGTACACACAGAAACATGTACATATCTCATGGATATGTGCATGTTTCTGTGTTAATCTGACCTGCTCAGGATATACTCGCTAGCCTGAAGCAGGTCTATTATTTGGGGACCTTTGGTAATCTTTTTTTTGCGAGTCTGAAACAGAAACTATATTACATTGGGCGAGTTGATTGTTTTCAATGTGAAAACATCTGGATGTGAGTTTGAGAATGGGGAGTTTTAGTAACTCTGAAAAATGTGAGTTTTAGTGAACAGACACCCTATTACATTGGAGAGTTGTGAAAAATTGCGAGTTTAGCACCAAACTCGCAATTTACCAAAACAGACACCCTATTACATTTGGCCTATAATCTCCAAATTACATTGTTCATTAACTTACTGTACTAACACAGAGCCTGAGTCATAGATGTGCGCTAATGTATTCATAGATGGGATTTCCCTCGCTGTGTAATTAGCTAATGACTCAGATGCCGCCTTGTGCATAGAGACGCCCACTGCCGGCATCTCACATCCGCTGCTTACGTACAGAAGCAGAAACATTGGACGCCCATCGGATGACCATGGAACTCCTGAGCAAGTCTATGCTGTGTCAGACACGGTGGCTCTCCTAAGACGCTGAGGGCTCTCCAGCTACAAGCGAATTTGCAGCGACTGACCAGAGCGCACCCAGAAGAGGTCCTGACACACCTGTGTTTTTCTAGCCTTCGCCCGTTTCCTTCCCCACACGCTGACCACCTGTCACTCACTGTGCTAATAATCTTCCATGTGTGCGATATCACAAATGAATCGCTGAGTGTGCGCAGTGCGGCCTTAGCGCATGTACAGTCGCAACAAATCTCTCCACTGCGTATAACATCAGCATCGTTTACCTCTCTGATCAGGCCCAAAGTGTCATCATATCAGTGTTATTGTACAACACTTCTGTATTATGGTAAACACCAGTGGTTCCCAAACTGTGCACCGTGGCACCCTGGGGTGCCTCGGGACACTTGCAGGGGTGCCTCAGGTTGGTGGTCCAGCATCAAATCAAATTATTTATGGTCAATGTAATGTAAATATGGGCAAACAGAAGTGCAAACCTGTCCACCACAAAACTACCGAAGGATGACAGGGGAGCACAATTTACTCAACATTTTTTTCTGAATTTCTCAATAACAAACCTAAATTTAGGGGTGCCGTGAAACCAATGCTGATACTCTAGGGGGGTGTGATATGTATTACCGCCGGCCGCATGGCCGGCAGTTCAATACCCGACAGTGGCTGCCCGACAAAGGAGGTAATCCCGATCATCCTAAAGGTAAGTATTTACTAACCTAACCCCCCTAACCCTAACCCTCCTTAGGGGTGCCTAACCCTAACCTCCCCCCCTGTGCCTAAGCCTAACCCCCCCTCTAAGTGCCTAAACCTAACCCCCCCCTTCCCCGCTGCCTAAACCTAAGTCCCCCGGGGGGGTGCCTAACCCTAAGACCCCCGGGGGGGCCTAACCTCCCCGGGGGTGCCTAACCCTAACCCTGCCTCCCCCTAGCCTAACCCTAACCTCCCGGGGGGGTGGTTCCTAACCCTAAGTCCTCCCCCGGGAGCCCTAAACCTAACCCCCCCCCCCCGCGCGGCTGTCTGCTGCGGCGCCCAGCATCTGCTCGATCGGGATGCCGGACGCCGGTCTCCAGACGTCGGGCAAATGACGCCTGTCATTCGTCCCTAGTCGGAATAAAGCAGTCTGGAAGCCGGCGATCGGCATTTAGACCGTCAGGTTCCAGACTACATCCCCTCTAGGGTGCCGTGATTCAAAAAAGTTTGGGAACTGCTGGTATACACTACGGGCCGCATTCAATTAGAGGCGAAATCGGCCGTTTTTGTTGTCGTTTGTGAATCGCAATCAGCCGATCTGAAAAATTATCAAAATCCCTATTTTTTGGGTAAAAATTTGGGGATTTCTTACAGAACCCTTTGGACAGCCCCCCTAATGATACTTTAGTGAAAAAAAAAATCATAAGTTGCGTACTTTGGCAAAAAACGGCCGCTGAAATTTCAGTCCAAAATTATTTTTTTTCCATAAAAAATGCATTTAACGTATTGGGTCTGGTATTTCGGAGGGCCATAAGTATGCGCCAAATCTTTTAAACATCGCACGTGGCTGACGCAGGTGGTTTTTAAAAACCGCTAAAAAAAACGCCTGTGCCAGCCACGTGCAATGTTTAAAACACTTGGCACATCTTTATGTCCCTCTGAAATACCCACATTTTTTCAATGCATTTTTCATAGAAAAAAAACAATTTGGACCGAAATTTCCGCAGTAATTTTTCACCAAAGTACGCAATTTACGTAAAAAAAATTTGCTAAAGTATCATTAGGGGAGCTGTCCAAAGGGTTATGTAAGAAATCCCCACATTTTTACACAAAAATAGTGATTTTGCACATTTTCCCCCTTTTTTAAAATGGACAAAAGTTTTCTCCATTTTTACATGAAAAATCAGTGGTAAATTATCGCTGATGTAATATTGCCGAAAAAATCGGCAAAATTATCGCGGGTGCGATAATATCGCTGCTAATTGAATACGGCCCTAAATATTCTTACTACATTGTGAGCTGCTATATTGTCTTACAGGGAAGTATATTATACTTATTACTTATTATTTCATTTTCTCCCTTAAATGTAATCACTGGTATCTGAATACTGTGCCCCTATGCCATGTGCCAAGTCACTGACTTGTGGGGAGATAATAAATGTCCCTGCTAGCTGTAATCTATGGCACAGTATGTGCTTCCTCCTTGTTCTACATCAGGGGTGGGGAACCTTTTTTTCTCCGAGGGCCATTTTAATATATATAACAATATTTGCGGACCCGGTGCAGGCCACGCCACCTCCATGTGATGTCACACGGGGGCGGGACCACAATCGCCATTGATCAGAGTAATGCCCGGAGTACCCTGAGGATGCTCCAGGTGGCACTGCTGCATAGATTTTGGCTGCCGGTTGCCAATCTAGGCACCCTGCTAGCCAGATGAGGCTAGCAAAAAAAAAAAGCTCAGAGGGCCACACCACATGATTCTTATATGGGTCTAAGGTCCCCATCCCTGTTCTACATGGTTGTTATACTTTTGTTTGGCATCTTAAAGCTCATTTTTAGACTATTTCCATGTTATATTTTATTTTGCTAGAATTAAATGATATTGTTATTGGTTATTGGGCAGTGGTCTTGCTAATATATATCAGCACAACTAACGTAGTGTCCGTAGGGAATGGGTAAACAATATACAGAAAAGTAACATGTGATGTGGGGCTTAATAGGACAGGGAACAATATTAGACTTAATTCAAAAGAATCACCTGAATAATGTACATTACCTTACATACATTAAGTACAAGAACAGTTACTTTCAGTGAAGTCCATTATTCTACATTACAATACATTGTATTTATTAAAGTCTGATAATACTATATGTGTTACCAGGTCTAATACAGACCCAGTATGACAAATTACCTACTGATACATAATAATCCGGATACAAAGTTGTTTCCTAGATTCAGCAAATTAATTTAATCTAAATTTCCAAATCATGCTGGGTGAATTATACCAAATTATTACTATTAATATAAATGGGATATTTACAAATAGGACATGAATAGAGTTTAAAATGTGACTTTTGTAAACATTATGAATTTTCCAGCCACAAATGAAAATATTCGTCATAATTCCCACTCTCGTACTCTCATAATATTTATGCCATAACAGTGAAATATAGTATATATAAATATATTTGAATTGTATGATAGATATTTTTCCATAATACTTCCTACACCCAGCCATTATTTAAGGATTTCCCTATCTAGTGTAAATAATGGAACAGCCAATGGATTAACTAACATAAAGTTTTGAAGATATTAAGAAAGAATGACAGAAGGGAAATGGGATAAATCTTCAGGGAGAGAAAGTAGAAAGTTTAGGCCTAAATGAGGATGAAGTTTGGAGAGAACAGAAAAATAATAAAGGACATGATTAGAGCCACAAATAAAACCTACCTTCACCATGCAACTCATATTCAGAAGTGAGGATTCCAAGGCAGCAGCTGTGAATATCGCGTCTGTGATGTCATAGTGTGCATGGTAACTGGCTGTGACATCACCAACTACCATCGTCACCTGCTGCAGAGGCTCAGGAGACATTAATACAATATGATGCTTATCATTAGTTAGAAGGAGGAGAAATATGGGGTGGGTGAGGGGAACAAAATGTAAAGAAGTTATATAATAATTGCCATATGTAGAGGGAGATCAACCTTTACATCAACAGTTTTCCAAATTGACAAAAACAAGTTGCCAGACATTGAAAAATTACTGCAGTTACCAATTTCAATGGTGAACCTATGATCAATTTAGTTATTATTCAGAATTAGCAGTAATGTTCTCACTGGCCTCAGACACTAATGATTAGTTAGATGTCAGTGAGCTTTACACATGTTCTAGCACCATAATAAATGAGCTCTTCCATATCTACGTTGTTTCAACAGATGTACTTATAACCATGTTAGACATGAATGAGTGCATTAAAATAAAAAAGCCGTGTCCAAGCAGCTTTCATTACTAGCCCACCAGGCTATTTACAGAGTAACAGGACATTTGGAGTTATTAAGTGACTGCTCTATGACCTGTATTAGGATGAAGTCAAATCTTAGTCAGTCAAAATTTAGACAAAATGTTGACAACCAAAAGGTCAATATGGACATATAGTTAAATTGTAGACAGGCAAAACATCGACAATGAAAAATTAAATGACGGCAGTTAAAATGTAGACAGAATGTAGACAAAATATCGACCGTCATAAGGTCGACAACCAAAATGTTAACACAACCGCTGCTAAAAGCCGCTCTGCGACTCAGACGATTCCTATAGCCGACAGTGCAGACCCCTGTGAGAGCCACCAGGCTAGCAGTAGTTAAATAGTTACATTAAAAAAAACAACGGTGTGGGGTCCCCCCGATACCCATAGCCAGCTCCAGACTTCTCAGCCTGGGCTGGTATGGGAAAATAGGGGTAAGAAATGGTGTGGGGATCCCCCTATTTTCCAATAACTAGCACCGGCTGAACCAGGCGAAGGCCTGATGCTATAGCAGGGAGACACTATATGATCCTGACACCCAGCATTTGCTGGTCTGTAACTCTTCTCATGTTAATAACTAAGACATTTACTCATGTGTCCTTGTAATAGGGGGTTTCCTTCCATACTTGGGACCTCAGGGCAGCTGCACATAACCTTCGATCACCTATCCTTCCATTAGGGGCCTCATTTAGAGTTTAATGCATTTTATACTACTTCGAGCTTTTTCCGGTATAAAAGTACAGTGAGAATCCTTATTCCTGTAGTAATGCACTTACATGTACTCTGCTAATGCTTCCCTGCCCCTGTCCCTCCTGCCCAGGCATATGGAGGACACACAATCCTAGATACAGAAGCATCTGGCACATATCCACAGTACGGAAATGTGTATAGTGACCTAAGTCCAACTCTAATGGCCAATTTCAAGGCCAAAAATAACTACTAGAAATTATATTATTCCAGATATATTAATCTAAAGAAACTGTCCAACAAACCTTTAATCTTAATTATTGGTGTCAGTAAGATGTGGGTATAAGAGAGAAAATGACATGTCTGAATATATAAAAGGTACTGTAGATAAATCAGTTATTTCCATCACTTAGTAACTGCCCCATAATGCCTCACCCTCATAGCTGGCTATGGCGTTATTGGCACAAGCTGAAGACGTCGCTGGTCAGCCTTTTATTACATTTTACAGAAGCGGTAAAATCATACTTGCCGACTTCTGACACTTCCACCCTGGGTGAAAGTCGGAGAGAAGAAGCAGGTGGGCTGTTTTGGGGGGCGGGGTCAGACGACCAGTGTCATTAAGCCCCACCCACTCATGCGGAGATTCCTGCATATTTGAATAGGGGGCAAGGCTAAATGACACGATTATCAATTAATTGCGGCAATAGGCTCCACTCCCTACTCGCGGACCCGCTGATCCGTGAAAAAAAAATATGTTCCACATTCTGCCCACTTCACTGGGAAGTGGGTAGAATGCGGGAGAAGTGTCTTACCCGAAAAATCGTGAGCCTCCCGTGACTTCCGAGAGAGTAGGCATGGATGGGTAAAACCCCCTCTTTTGGTAAAGACGTTTGGCCCTCAGATACGCCTATTAAGAACATTCAGCCTCCTTCATCCATAGTACACATTTGTTTTATACTCTTTTTATTTGAGATTCAAGCAAACAAGTCCATTGTACACATTATTTTATTTTCATTAATTTTTTTTATTGAAACACCGTATATAATATACAGAGAAAAAACAATAATTGTTACATTTCAGTTCAATTGCTGAAAACAGAATCATAGACAAAATAGTTTCAAACCATCACAGTAATAGTATATACTTATAATATTTAGCTGAACATAACTAATTAAATCATTCTACCACACTGAGATAATGGTCTTAGTAATGTTCCCATTTCAATTTGTCATAAATGAGAGGTAGGAGTCATGAGGCGGGACCGAGAACCGAGCACACCATTCCCAAAAATAAAATAATAAATGGACATAGATATATATACCCCTATACCGATATTGATATATCCACACACACATATGTAAACGTGGATAGATATTTCCTGCTAAGAATCCAAAACAATTGGGCGTCATTAGATATTTCATGGAGATTATACAAGTGAGTATTCCAGAATGATGCATGGATATGTTTCTGAATAACAATAGGCAAGATTGAGATATAACTCTCCCATGTATCAAAAAATTTAGAGAACTGAACTTCCCTTTTTTTTTTTTTTTTGTAAACTTTTTATTGAGCAAATCACAAAAAAAAACAGTACATTCCAATATTCAAAAATAAGGATTAACACATAACATACTTTTATAATGGGAACTGTACCATTTCAGAATAATAATATGATATAGTAGAAAATTTTCTCATTATAAAAAAGAGAAGGAATACAGAAGCAAGAGAAAAATCTTGCAGCAACGTGGTGGCAATCCGTTTAAGAAATAGAGAGAAAAAAATAAATAAATAAAGGGTAAAAAGGAAAAGAAAGACTTTAGGAAAGACAAAGGAGAATAAGAGGAGAAGAGGGTGGGCGGACTCCATATAGGATCACTTTCTTTCAGATTAAACATGTTAGAGAAAATATATAAAAGGAAAAAATTAATTGTTAAATGGAGAGGAAACATTTTGGTATGTCAGCCAAGGAGACCATATTTTATCAAAGGTTTTGGATGTATTACGTAATAAAGCTGTCATATATTCCATCTTGTATATATACCAGATGTGTGATAATATTGCCTGCATCGGAGAGGGATGAGGGTTTTTCCAATCCGCTGCAATTTGGCAGGTCATAGCAGACACTATATGTCGGAATAACCTATTCTGACACCGGGACAGAGAAGGCAGACCCAAGGGAAGTAGAAAATGCCGAGGATCAGAGGGAATCGTAATATCAAAGAGGTGCGAGAGGAGAGCAAGAACCTCCTGCCATATTCTAGATAGTTTGGGACAAGTCCACCAGATATGCAAAAAACTGCCCTCTCCACCGCAACCCCTCCAACATCTATCCGAAGCATCGGGAAACATTGCTTGTAGCCGCGATGGTACATAATACCATCGGTAAAGCAATTTATAAACATTTTCTTTAATTTTGACGCAAATAGAGCTGGTGGCAGCATTGTCCCATATCTCCGTCCAATCCTCAGCATCTATAGGGTGTCCCAAATCTCGTTCCCACGCTAACTCATGAGGGTCTCGATTAGAGCTTACTTCTTCCCCTAGTAAGGAATAAATAGTAGAAATAAGACCCCTAGTGGAGGGTCTTCTCCAACATAAGGACTCAAAAGAAGTCAAAGGTCTGCTAATCAGAATCGAGCTAATTTTGGAGTGGAAATGTCTAATTTGTAGGAACCGAAAAAAATCTTTGGATGGAACCGCTGCTCTATCCCGGAAGTCAGAAAATTGTGGGAAATTAGTATCTATAGTAATATCATTTACATAATAGATATTGCTCGATGACCAGGCAGTAAAAGATGACCTACATAAACCAGGAGGAAAAGATGGATTATGAAGTAGAGGTATCAAAGGGGACGGGGCCGGAGCTAACTTAAAACATCTATTGGTTAAATCCCAAATTGCTAAAGAACGGGAAATTACAGGATGAGAAGAAACTGTCCGGGGACGATGAATCTTAGGGATCCACAAGAGGGGGGATACAGTAGCCAGTCCCAGCTCCTCGGCCTCGATAGCAACCCAGACCTTCCCCGCACCGAAGTTACACCACTGAGCACAATGAGAGAGCTGCGCAGCATAATAATATTTTTTAAAATCAGGAATTCCCAAACCCCCACCCCTGGAAGGCCGCTGAAGCAACTTTAGTCTGATCCGCGGGCGTTTCCGGTTCCATATGAAATATGAGGTTTGGTACTGAAGGAATTTGAACACGTATGGAGGGATGTAGATCGGAAGGGTCTGAAATAGATACAAGAGCCGAGGGAGAACGCTCATCTTAACTGAATGTATTCTACCTATCCAAGAAATAAAATAATTGGACCAGTCACACAAATCAGACTTAATACAATCTAGAAGGCGGGGAAAGTTAGCCTGAAACAGCTGATGAAGATGATGAGTTAGGAAAACACCAAGATATTTAATCTTTTTTTTATGCCAGGTACAAGGGAGCATGGCCTCCAGTGTTTGCTTTAGGGTAGCAGGGATATAGAAATCAAGAACTTCAGTCTTGGTGACATTAATTTTATAACCCGAGTGTTGGGAATATGAATTTATTTCCTCTAGAAGTGAATTTAGGGATCGAGCTGGGTCAGTGAGAGAGACTAAAATATCGTCGGCATATAATGCGATTTTATATTGCGAAGGGCCAGTGGATACTCCCGAGATAGCTCTATTACAACGGATCTTTGCTGCTAGGGGTTCCATAATAAGAGCAAATATTAAGGGAGAGAGGGGACAACCCTGCCGAGTACCGTTAGTTATTCCAAAACTAGAGGAATAGACACCATTAACCGAAACTCGTGCTGAGGGGGAACGGTAAAGTGCTGCAACGCCATCTAAAAATTTGCCTGAAAATCCCATTTTGTCTAAGACAGCGAATATGAAGGGCCAGGAGATGCGATCGAAGGCCTTCTCCGCGTCAAGAGCTAAAATCAGAGAAGGAAGTTTCCTTTTATGAATAGAATGTATCAGATCAATGGCCCGTCTGGTGTTGTCCGATGCCTGGCGTCCAGGTATAAACCCGACCTGATCCGGATGTATCAAATAAGAAAGCAAAGGAGCTAACCGAGTCGCTAGGATTTTAGCATAAATTTTCAGGTCGACGTTTAATAATGAAATCGGTCTATAGTTAATACAATGAGTAGGATCACGATCAGGTTTAGGGATCACTACAATGTCGGCCCGAGTTGTATCAGGAGCAAAAGAAGCGCCCTCCAAAATATCATTAAATAGAGATGTAAGATGTGGGGCAAGTTCCTTTGCAAACAGTTTATAATATTGGGCTGTAAATCCATCAGGGCCTGGGGCGGCAGAGGAACGCATTGATCTAATAGCAGCTATTGTCTCTTCATCTGAAATACGGTCATTGAGAGTAGATAATTGGGATTCTGAGAGCCTCGGAAGGAAAGTAGAGGACAAATATGAGTGCACCCCCTCGGCTCCAGCAGAAGTGGGATAAGAATAATCTGATAAGTTATAAAGGGAACTATAAAAGGTTCGAAACTCCTCAGCCATAACCTCAGGATCATAAGTTAGAGAACCAGAAGACGGAGAGTGTAGTTTGTCTATCGCACCTAATGCTTGTCTGCGACGCAGTTTATTGGCTAACAAAGAATCAATTTTGTCAGATTTATCATAAAAGCGTTGACGAAGTTTTTGCAAGATAAGTGCAGCGCGACGAGACAGAAGGGCATTAAGCTGACCTCGTAGTTTCTCAATTTGGGTTAGCACGGAGGCGCTAGGGTATGTTTTATGCTGAATCAATAGTACTGAAATTTATGACTCAAGGGAAGTAATTTGTTGTGCAGCCGCTTTCCTAACCGCTGAGGTTTTAGAAATAAGAAAACCCCGTATAGTAGCCTTATGGGCTTCCCAGAGGATACTAGAGGAAATATCAGGGGAGGTATTCTCCTCAAAATAGCGGGTCATCGCCAATTTTATTTCTAGCAGAGCGGGGGGATGTTGTAAAAGGGAGTCATCAAGACGCCAGTTACGCTTCCTACGAGGAGAGCGATGTACATCTAAAAGAATATAGACACCTGCATGGTCTGTCCATGTAAAGGGGGAAATACCGGCTTCCGTAACCCTAGAGGTAATAGTGGAGGAAATGTGGATCATATCTATCCTGGAATAATGTTGGTGTGGGGCTGAAAAATGAGTATAGTCTTTGCTGTGAGGATGTTTAAGACGCCAGGTATCACTAAGGCCATAATGTTTAAGGGAGGCCAGGAGAGTACGAGAAGCTCTAGGAAGAGACATCCCCGAGGAGTTTGAAGGCGGGTTCGATCTGTCTAACAGGGGGTCAATAATGGTATTAAAATCCCCACATAAAATAATATGGCCCTGCGCAACTCTGCTAATACGCCTGAACAAAGAATCAAAGAATTGGGGCTGGTCTTGATTAGGAGCGTACACTGACACCAGAGTGAAAATCTCAGTACGGAGAGTACCGATCACTATAAGAAATCGACCCTCTGGGTCTGTCACAGTTTTAATGTGGACAAAAGGGATATTACGCCTAATTAAAATGGCTACCCCACGTTTTTTACAATTCGCTGAAGCAAAGAAGGTCTGGGCAAACCACCTACCTCGGAGCTGAGAATGCGGGCCCGTAAGATGCGTCTCTTGTAGAAATGCAACATCGGCTTTCTCCCTCCTACAAGCCCCCAAGAGAACAGTACGTTTCTTAGGAGAATTAAGACCGTTTACATTAACTGATCGCAATTTAAGAGACATGGAAAAATATATAAAGAGGTGCTACTGACATAACACACAGATATAATAAGTCAAAAATTTGGCCCAAGTAGAGCCACCCTTAGGGACAGAAAGAAAAAAAAAAAAAAAACAAGTGGAAAAAGAAACAGAAGAGAAAGAAAGGCACACAAAAAAAGGAAAGAAACAGAGAACCCATTCGGGTAACAACCCTGGTAAATTGGGTCCCAATCAAGGACCGCAATAATATCAATCAACATAACATTAATCAAAAATATCAAAGGGAGCATGGGGGGTAGTGAAAGGACCGTCCAATAGAATCAGGACTGCCTGGACCCTTAAATATAAGATTGGCTAAAACCAAATCAAACAAAAATCCCTGTAAAACAGGGGTCATAAACCTGTGTCAGTATATAGAAACAAAACAAAAAAAAAAAAAGAAAAGGGAGGGAGGGAGAAGGAAAATGGGAAAGACAAGGGGAAAAGAGAAAAATTATCTAAACATCGGGATATTCATACAAATAATAACTATTTATGTCGCAGAGAACCACGAGGGGAGGACTGTTCCTCCTAGCAAAATTCAAAAAGAACATTGTAGGGAGCTTAAACCCTATTATAAAGAGAATATACACCAGGGAGTGACCGAACAGTTCAAGTGGGGTCACGGTCCTTAGCATGGTGACGGGAAACCCTGGTCCAGTCCGGTGAAGGAGGATGGGAGCGTTGAGGTTTGGGAGAGGCTGCATCAGTCACCGGATCAGAAGTCGGTGTCGGAAGAAGATTAAGCTTGGCTAATAAATCTTGACCTTGAGTGAGAGTCTTGACACTATGTACAGTGTTGTTTGCTGAAACCTGAAGCATAAAGGGGAATCCCCAGCGATATCGGATTTGATGCTGCCGTAGAATCTTAGTGACTGGCTGAAGATCCCGCCGTTTCTGAATAGTAGAGGGAGCCAGGTCCTGGAAGATTTGTAACTGCATATCTTGGAAAGGAATCACTGGAGAGTCTCGAGTAGCTAACAAGATCCGTTCCTTTGTACGAAAATAGTGCAGGCGAACTATGACGTCTCTAGGAGTTTGAGTAGGAGAGGGCTTCGATCGGAGTGCTCTATGGGCTCTATCACATAAACAATCTTCATTTGTAAGGGCTGGAACTAAGTGTTGAAAAAAGTCTTTTAGAAATGACGGTAAGGAGGGACCAAGGATTGATTCTGCTATATTACGGATACGTAAGTTGTTGCGACGGGAACGATTCTCTTGGTCCTCTTGTCTTTCTTTGAGTGTCTCCACCTCATCATGAAGTCTAGAGAGTTCTTTATCAAGACGATTTTGGGAGCGGCATAAGTCGTCCGATTTAGATTCCAGCGCGTCCGTTCTGTTGCCAAGAGATGTCAATTCTGATTTAAATTCTGTTATAGCCTTTGACAGTTCTTGCTTGAATGCGGATTGAACTCCCTCCAACAAACCAGTCATAACCGCTTGAATTTGAGGATCAATACCAGCTTCGGATGAGCAAGGGGAGGAGGGGGATTCTGGGGGTAATGACGAACTCTGTGAACCCTTGGATTTAGATCCGAAGAAATTTGCAGAGGATGGTGGAGGTTTCTTACCTCTCTGCGACATAGTGAAATAATACAAAAAAAACAAAAACTACGGTATAAAAGGTGAGACACAGGGCTCTACAATAATAGTCCAGGCAAGTTTGGTGATAATATTAAGCGAACATCTTTAACTCCAGAGAGGCACCATCCAGGAGAACTTCAGCCTCAGAAAAAAGAGTGTGAAAGGCTGGCAGAAAATATAATAGCACATGAAGGTTCGCTAATTGTGGCTGCAAATAGTACTTGAGGTAATTATCACAGAAGACCACAAGAGGGAGCCAGCGTAGAGTAAATGGCAAATATCCACCAGCACAAAAATAAAAAATGTCAGGGAAAGAGCAAGCTAAGTAGCTGATATGGCTTGAACCTGTTAGGCTAGTGAAAAATAAACTGGATATGTATAGGTGGTCATATAGGAGCTCCAGACATAGAGAGAAGGGCCAACAGGTCACGTGACAATGGAGCAGGTGGAGCAGTGGGATATAGAAATACAATATAATATAATCTCCCCTCAGGGACTCACCACCCTCCCCTTACTCCAGGGAGTCACAGGCAGCAGATAATCCTGTCAGCAAGAGGGGTTGCACTGCCAGTATCCTGGCAGCAATAACCAGCAGCAGCATCAGCGTGGGAGAGAATAAAAGATGGCCGCCGGAGGCTTCAGAACGCTGGGGCTTCCTCCCAAAGATGTCTCCCGGGAGTCCCCAGAAGCAGGGACACCAGCCCTGACACAGCAGCAGGGCAGCCGAGGCTAGAGGGCCGGAGAGGGGTCACGCGATGTGCGGCAGAGAGGACTCCGTCGGGCGCACACCACAGAGATGACGCCGCCGCCGGAAGTCCACAGCCGCCAGTCCGCGCGCTCCAGTCCCCGGCTCAAAGGGCAGCAGGCCAGCTGCAACCCGCGGAAGCGCCTATTGCGCCTCCCGATTCCGCAGCTGCAACCCGCTGGGCCAGCGACAAACCAGGGGAAGGTAAGCAAGGGTCTGGAGGTGTCCGCTGACCGGGATGGGGCTATAGAGGCTAGATTTCCTCTGCACTGGCCCGGAGCTCTAACAAGATGCGGCTTCCTCCATTAACGGTCAGGCCACGCCCCCCCTGAACTTCCCTTTCTAATGTGGTTTCTATTCAATCCATGTTAAACACAAGAGCTTCTCCTTAAATAATTTTAGAGTGGGAGGAGAAATACTTATCCAGGCCTGTAAGATAGCTTTACGTGCTACTGCACTAATTATCAGTAATTGTTTTTTACAGTCTTTTGTGACACTCTGACCCTCTGGTAATATCCCAAACAATGCTCATTCATTGGTGAAAGGCAGATAATTCACCAAGTTGTCTAAAGCGTATTTACGCACTTGTAACCAAAATATTCTAAAGGTGGGTCATACTTGCCGACATCTCGGCAGGGGAATCCGGGAGGGGCCTGGCAGGTCCGTCCAGCAGGGAGGATGGGGGCGGGTCAAAGAGGCGGAGCGGGGGCGTGCCGACGCGATCGCGTCATAGTGGCCCCGCCCCCCGCTTTATAATGCCAATATTACTGGCATTATAAGGCAGGGGGCGGGGCTACAATGACGCGATTCGCGCTGAATCACGTCATCACACCCCCGCACCGCCCACTTTTGCGGCTGGCGCGGGGGTTAGCGGGGAGCCGGCATCTATTCCGGGGGACTTGCCTAGTCTTGCGGGGTGTCGGGAGCGGCACACGATTTTCGGGAGGCTCCCGACAGTCCCGGGAGAGTAGGCAAGTATGAGGTGGGTACACACCTGACAGATATATCTGCAGATGATGGTCGTTCATACACACTGAATGGCCATCATATGCTTGTGCCCTCGGGTTCCGGCGGCCAGGGAGCGTGTCGGGGGCGTGTCCCATCCCCCTCCTCGCGACTGCTGCTGTGTGTGTACGGGCGGTCTGCAGACATATCTGTCCATCGGCTGTGCAGCACAGCCAATGTGATATGTCGGTGAACGGTGACATTCACCGACATATCACGAGTAGACACACTGGCCGACGGGTAGCAGGTACATTGGCCGACCAATTGAGTGTGTGAATGCTTGGGTTCAGGTAAAGCCCAATGGATTTGGATAGATTGACCGTATAACCTGAAATGCCGCCAAAATCCCCCAGCCTGTCCAATATCAACTCCAGAGAATCCCTGGGATTAGCAATGTATAACAGGACATCGTCCGCAAAAGCAGATAGCTTAATTTCTGCCCCACCTATCCTGATCCCTTTAAATTTAGGCCATGCCTGAAGTAGATGAAATAGCAGGTCAACGGATAGATTGAACAAGAGTGGGGACATCGGGCATCTCTGACGTGGCCCCCTATACATCTGTAACGGGTCGCCACGAATCCCATTTACCAGAAGTGTTGTCATCGGTTGTGAATAAAAATATTGGTTTAAAACTTTAAATAAATAAATGTGGGATAAAAAACGTCTTTCTAGAACTGAAAAAAGATGTGACCACAACACCGTATCAAACGCCTTGTGTGTGTCTAATCCCAATACCATTCCTTCAGGATTATCACTCTGATATTGTGCCATCACTGCGGCCATAGCCATTCGTATTGCGCTCACCAAATGTCTGCCACGCACAAAGCCCATCTGATGAGGTGTTAATAAATCTGGTAACATAGACTGTAACCTATTGGCTATAATTTTAGATAAGATTTTAAAATCAAAATTTAAAAGTGAGATAGGAATTAACTAAAAGTGGGTCTTTACCCGGTTTAGGCAGGCGTGTGTTTTATGCCTCTGTAAAAGAAGGGAATACAGGATGATCCGTTAACATTTTATTATATAGTTCCAACAATGTAGGTGTCAAGTCAGGTTACAATAATTTAAAATACATCCCCATAAACCCGTCAGACCAGGAGATTTATTTGGTAATAGCCCTGAAATTACCGCTTGGATTTCAGTAGCAGCAATCTCAGAGGTAAAAGGTCATGTGCTAATGTGTTAGGGTAGGAAGACTCGCATTAGAAAACAATTGTTCCTGAAGATTATTATCTACCTCAAAAGATTGATAGAAATGTGTGTAAAATTCTTGGAATTTAGATAAAATATCCTTTGTGTGTGAGTAAATCCTATTTGTAACAGGGTCTTTTATGGCCATTATAAAAGAACATTTTTGCCATGGTTTTGACATCACCAACAGCAAATTGTTACCCCATTTCTAAAAAAATTTGTTTGGTACGATCGAGTTTAGATTGAGCCTGAGATTCCAAAAGTTTTTTATTTTGTAAATAAGAACTCAAGGTTTCATCAGATTGGTGGGAACTATAATGATGAAAAGCCTCAGCTACCAATGACTGAAGCGCCCTATATCGTTTGTTAAAGTCCTTCTTAAGTTTTGAAGTATATTGTATGATATGACCCCTCATGACCGCCTTCAACGCCCCCCAGAAGAGGACCGAATCCTCCTAATGTTCCAGATTGTCATCCAGGTAATTTGCCCAGGAGCTGGCTAAAAAGCATTTGAAATCCTCTGATTTTATTTATTACCAGTTATTTATATAGCGCACACATATTCCACAGCGCTTTACAGAGAATATTTGGCCATTCACATCAGTCCCTGCCCCAGTGGAGCTTACAATCTATGGCCCTCATTCAGAGCCGCTTATTAACAGCAGTACGCTCGTTGCGTTCCGATGTTGAGAAGCCGCGCATGCGTCGGTGTAACACTGCGCATGTGCATACGGCAGATTGCGAGCTTTTTTTCACTCGTTCGGCAAATTGCGAACAGGAAGTGACATGTCAAATGTGATTGACAGAACAGGCCGTTTTTGGGCGGTCACGGGGGAGGAGATGGAAAAATGCAGGCGTGGCGAGGCGTTTTTGGGGCGTACATAAATTAGCTCATGCGAACGTCCAATGTGTTCGTACCAACTCATACGTCACTGGCTGATCCTCTTTCCGTTCAAACTGCTCGCACAGCTTAGGGTCTGGATTACTCGACCACAATGGCGATGGCCTTATCCTTTTGCCCGGGCCTCCACGATGTTTCATCGATTTATCACGGCTTGTCAGATAAACAATCAATTTTGGATTGAAAACCAGCTTGTTTTTTTTTTTGTTTCACTTTGTAATAGCACAAAACCGTACGCAGCTGAAAATGTCGGCTGCTAATTTCTGGATTACACAATCAATTAGCGTTTTTTGGTAGTAATGTATTTTACAATTTGGTTAGTATTTTTGCATTTTGTAACAAGATTGTATTTATCTTTGTGTGTATTGTAACCTTTTGGCTTTTTTTGGTTTTTTTAAATTCATTTATTCCAAAGTGTTTTTTAAAGTAACAGTTTTTTTTAACCCTTGATTTTTTGCAAGTCCCAAACTCCGAATTCGTTTTTACCTTGTGTGCCAGAATTAACTTTAAACAATTGTCAAATAATGTCACAATACAGTTGGGAACCATTTGTATGTTTTATTTTCCAAACACATTTTTACACAATCATGTGCATTGTCATGTACATTTTTGGGGTCCTTGTTACCCTCTAATATTGGACACATTTTTTCGAAAGAAATGAAATTTTTGGCACACAATCGAATAAAAATAAAAAAACAATTCACAAGAAAGGAGAGGGAAGTTTTGGCCAGAAAGGAATATGGGGCAAGCACAGAAGGTGTGTGGGCAAAGTAGCCAGTGCTGTCATCGTTTCTTTCCCCGTTTGGCTGGGGTAGGGTGGGCGCCAGACCGGCTCCAGGATGTTCTCTGGCTGGCCTGTCCAGAGGCAGATGTTGTGGCCTCTGGACTAGGCACAGGGCTAGTCACATTTGGAGTAATGGCTTTTGTTGTGCCAGAGGTGGAGGATCCAGATGTTCCGACAGGAAGGGAGGTCAGCTCCACCATGTGCTTGCGAACGAGCTGCTTCAGGGCATTGGCGATTCGGATGTTGGCCCTGGTATTTTCAGCCAGGGCCTGACCAATGGTCACGTTGGCCGCCGCATTTTGCTCCAGGGCCTCAGCCACCCGTACCAGACTGGCGTCCATCCTCTGCAGAATCTCTGTATGGGAATCCGATTTAAAATTGAGTTCTGTGAGGAGTGCCACTGCCTGCGAGGGGGATTGCCCAGGACTGGCTTCTGCAGGGTCCTCAGCCTGATGTACTGGTTCCTCCCCTGCAGAGCCAGCAGAAATTCGCCGGCCAAGGCTCCCCTCTGGAACAGACTCATCCGCCTGTGTCTCTGTGAGAAAAAAGAGAAAAGAGGAACATTACAATCTACATATTGTCACAATAACATTTCAGAGTTAGTTACATCACAACATTTACCTGGGACAACATGAGGAGCCGCAAAGTCTGGCATGTCCGTATCCATGTTGGACACGCCAAACACCTCCACAGCCTGCACACACCCCTGTGCCAGCTCTTCCAAATCATTCAACTCCAATGACACAGGGGTGGGACCCCCACCTGTCCCCCTTGCATGCCTAGCCCTGTCCGCCATTTTTTGTTTCAGGCGATATTTGAAGTCTTGCCATCTGTGGGTGAAAAAGTAACCATTATTCCTGCATTTTGTTTTTTTTTGGTTTTAGGGTGGTCAAGTTTTTACGTACCGCCGTTTGACATCCCGGGCTAGACGGACATAATCACCCACCCTATTGACAGCACTGGCTATCTCCTCCCACATTTTCCACTTCTGGCTTACGCCCATATTCCTGTCTGCCTGTGGCAGGATGTCCACACACTTCTGAACCAAAACCTCCATCTCCTTTCTTGTGAATTGTGGCTGCCTTTTCTTTTTCCCTGCTTTGCCCGGAATACTGGGCCCAGCAGCCTCTTCCATGTCATCCTCCTCACGTATTTTTTAAACGTTGAGAAATTTCAGCTTGCAAACTTTCACTATATTATGTTTCTAAATAATCCTTGTTTGGAAATGCCTGTAAAACTTACCGGCCGCCTCTTGGCCATTGTTTGCCTGGTCTGTAGCCATTTCTTACAGCCAAACAAGAAATACACCAGAACGTTTTTTTTGGGTCGTGACGTATTTATACATGCGTCCTTATTTTTCGTCCGCATCATTGATTGTGCGTTCCTATGATCCCTCCTTAATTTGAGCAGGAAAATAAACACTATTTATGGCTTTGGACGTCTCGAGTCGAGGTGGCGGGTGTTGGTTGTTGGAGGTTACGTTGGTCGGAGTGGATTGTTGGCGGGAATTGTATTTGGCGGTGTTTGGCGTTTTTTTCTGTGTGTTTTTTTGGAGTTTATCTTTACGTTCGCTTTTTTTGGTGTGGTTCTTTTATTTGTCGTGTCTTTTTTTGGTAAGTTTTTGGCCGTCTTCCTTTTGTTCACTTTGTGTATCCTTCTTTTTGAAAAATGTTGTTCTCTAATTTTTTAACAATTCTCCTTTGGTAGGTTTCTTTTGGCTCTGCCCCAACGACCTTTTTATCCGGTGACTTATATATCCTCTATTGGTAAGTTTGTTTTTTCACTTGTTTTTTTTTAACGCAACTTTGTTTCACCTTACAGTTTTTACCTTTGGTTTTGTGATTCCTAAATGTCTGAACTAATTAGCGCATTTTTATCTGGTTATTTTCTGTATTGTAATTGTGAACTAATTAGCGCATTTTTGTCTGGTTATTTTCTGTATTGTAATTGCGAACTAATTAGCGCATTTTTGTCTGGTTATTTTCTGTATTGTAATTGCGAACTAATTAGCGCATTTTTGTCTGGTTATTTTCTGTATTGTAATTGCGAACTAATTAGCGCATTTTTGTCTGGTTATTTTCTGTATTGTAATTGCGAACGAATTAGCGCATTTTTGTCTGGTTATTTTCTGTATTGTAATTGCGAACTAATTAGCGCATTTTTGGCTTGTTATTTTCTGTATTGTAATTGTGAACTAATTAGCGCATTTTTGGCTTGTTATTTTCTGTATTGTAATTGCGAACTAATTAGCGCATTTTTGTCTGGTTATTTTCTGTATTGTAATTGCGAACTAATTAGCGCATTTTTGTCTGGTTATTTTCTGTATTGTAATTGCGAACTAATTAGCGCATTTTTGGCTTGTTATTTTCTGTAGTTAAATTGGTTGAGATTTACCGTTAGCAATTTTTTTATAATTTGGGGCCCAAATTGTGGTAGTCTGCGCACTGTCGTTTTGCACTTTGGTGAAATGTGTGTTTATCCCCTTTTATGTTTTGTATTGTACCCAATTTAGAATCCTAAATGGCCACCCTAAAGTTTTGCATTGTTTTTTTTATTTTTATTTTAGGCTTGGTAAATCATGACAATACCCCGGCATGTAAGCATCATTGGATTGTATCGTAAAGATAAGTATTTTTTCAATTTTTGGGGGGCAAAAAAACCTTACATTCAATTCTTGCCATTTCAGGTTGATCTTGGTCGGATTGTTGTGGCCATGCTCCCGGAAGCCGAACAACCTCAATCTCGTCCCAGGCGTAGGCATCGTAGGCGTGCAAGGCCCCAGATATATCAAACACGTGTCACCCTTTTTGGAATGCCCAATGATGAGGTGTTAAGACGCTACCGTCTTCCGCCCCGAATCATCATAGACACTCTCTCATTAATAGAGAGTGATCTTGAGCGGCAAATTGACAGTCCTAAAGCAATACCACCACTTACACAATTTATGGCGGTGTTACATTTCTGTGCCTCAGGATCGTTTCAAACCACGGTGGGAATAGTTGCGGGAATCTCCCAATCCTCCTTTTCCAGGATCCTGAGGGCAGTGATGGAGGCCCTTTTCAAGCACCTCCATCATTTTATTCAAATGCCTTTGGATATGGGTGTCCTTAGTGTGGCCAAGACCAATTTTTACCAAATAGCTGGCTTCCCACACATCATAGGGGTTGTGGATGGTACTCACATACCACTTCAGCCTCCAGCACGGCTGGAGGCCATTTTTAGGAACCGCAAACACTATCACTCCCTGAATGTAATGGTGGTATGTGATGCCTCCCTCCAGATCCTGTCCCTGAATGCAAAATTACCCGGGAGTGCACATGACTCATTCGTCATCCGGCAATCAGGAATATGGCAAAAATTAGACAACCTACAAGCTGGTGATGCGTGGCTTCTGGGTAAGTGGAGACCTTTAGTACATAACAATGTTAAGCTTGATACACAGTGATCCTGATGTTGTCACTTCTTTTTCACAGGAGACAGTGGCTACCCTTGCACGCCCTGGCTGCTCACTCCTTATTTGGCTCCCACACCAGGGCCACAAAGTGATTTTAATTCCGCACTTACAGCCACCAGGCAAGTGGTGGAGCGCTGTGTCGGCCTTTTAAAAGGCCGATTCAGATGCCTCCACCGCTCTGGTGGCGAGCTCATGTATTTGCCGGATACAGTTTCAAAAATTGTGGTCCTGTGTGGGATATTTCACAACATTGCCATAAGGAGTGGTGTCCCAATGCAGCCAGAGGATGCCTTGCCTGAGGATGGCCCCCCCGAGGTTGGTCGGAGGTCAGTATGTGGGGGGGCCATACGCGATGATGTGGTGGCCAGATATTTTAGGTAATTATTGGCACAAAAGAAGTTCTTTGACACAATGTGGTAAGGATTTTGGGAGACCATCTAATTAATTTGTTTATTATTTCCCATCTTCTGTTTGATTTCATAATCTTTTGGACTGAAATGATGACTACTTCCTGCTACCCAAAACAAACCTTCATGGGGACACATTGGATATATATTCTGGACCCAATATTGCAACGCCACATTTGTGGAATCATGTTGGCATGCTCATTCGTCAACCAGTTCTTGATTTTTCTTTACTTTTTTCATATGGTGTTTGATGGTTTGTACATTTTGTTATCACTGTGTGTATTATTTGTGAGCCAACACTTTGGTTTTTTAGTTATGTGTTGAATACATTTTTTGAGATGGTAATTTCCCAAATTTTCTTGAACATTGCAAGCAAGTGTAACCAGGTTCACCCACGTTAAAATTGCTTAAGGGTTAATCCTGTAATGTCGCAATTTGCTCAAAATTTAAATATGCTTTCTGGGTCAAAACCAACACCAAAAGGTATTATGTAGAATCAGTATGCTTTGGAATCTCGGGCTAAGCAGCTTGCCCCCAAAATTGGAACATGTAAAATGTACTAATTGAAAAAATGTAAAACCAAAAAATGCCCCAAGCCGATTGTTACTGTTAGCTGTTTCATGTGCCTGTTTTCTAAAAATCAACAACACACAATCTTAGTGACATTAGTTGCAAATACTTGCTGCCAGAGTCTACTTATGTAAGTGTAAACAATCTAAGATTTGGAGACAAGGAATGAGACTGAACTATAAATTTAACTTTTTTATTATGAAAAATAATTTGGCTCTAAAAAAAAAAAATTATGGACGCAGGATCCCTGATTATACGATCAAGGACCACCGCCAGGCCGATCACGTGGCCCCGCATCACTTGGACGCACCCGGCTAGGACCGCCAAACGCCTCTGGTCCTCTGTGGGTTAGAAAATTGTGGGGCTTAATATATAATTTAAGAATCACCCAGAAAAAACAAACAAAACAGAGCTATCCAAAAATGACAATAGTGTGACCAAAAGCACATTTAACCAAAAAAAACAAAGGCCCCAAAAATGGACACCAAAAAAAACAAGTTTGACTGTTTTGCCATGTGGGATATGTGTATGGGGAAATCAGCAGTAAAAGGTAAAGACAAACAGAGATATACCAAAACTTTTGACAAACCAAAAAAAGGAAAAGGCACAGACACAGGATTAGATCAAAACATTTTAAACCACAAAAAAGGATAAAAGGGAAACATACCGTTCAGAATGACGGCTGGCCCAGAACCAACTCCCTCGTCCTCCTCGGAGGTGGCCAAATTCCCCAACGAGGTGGGAGGGGTGATGACGGATTCCGGCGAGGGGGTAGTCACGAGAGGGGTGGTTGGAGGGGAGGGGGAATTGGGATGGAGGGGAAGTAGCACAGAGGGATGTGTAACAGGGTCTGGGCAGGCTGGGGAGGAGGGGGAATTTAGGGTATTTTGGGGAGAGGATGTTTGGCTGGGGGCTGGGGAGAGGGGCCGAGAGCGCCGTCTTTGACGGCGATGACGCCGTAGTCTTCGCTCTGCCCCTAAATGATGGAAAACAAATTGAGGTTAGTTTAGAACATCACCTTGTTAAACGCTAATTGTTGAACCCCAAAAAATGAAAACATGCACATGCAGATATGAGTACAAAGAATAAACAGGCCATACATGAAAACATGCACATGCAGATATGAGTACAAAGAATAAACAGGCCACACATGAAAACATGCACATGCAGATATGAGTACAAAGAATAAACAGGCCATACATGAAAACATGCACATGCAGATATGAGTACAAAGAATAAACAGGCCATACATGAAAACATACACATGCAGATATGAGTACAAAGAATAAACAGGCCACACATGAAAACATGCACATGCAGATATGAGTACAAAGAATAAACAGGCCATACATGAAAACATGCACATGCAGATATGAGTACAAAGAATAAATAGGCCATACATGAAAACATGCACACGCAGTTAGGGCCACAAAGATAAACATGAAAAACAAAGTCAAATAAACTTACTTTCCGCTATCTGCATGCGAAAGCATGCCAGCAAGCGGGGCGTCCGCCGTTGCAGGTCGGACCACCTGCGCTCCAGCTGGCCGATCTGGCGGCGTGAGCCGAAGGAACGCAGGCGGCCACGTACCTCCGCATATGCGGAACGCTTTTCCCGATTGGTGATGGGGGGAGGCTGGCTGGTGATCCGCCTGTCCATCACCTCGGTTAATACCATGAGCTCGCGCTTGGTGAATGCCGAGGCTCTCATGATGGCAATGGTGTCTTTTTAATAAAACAATTTTAATAAAGACCAGAAAATGTTTTTGATTGGCTAATGTATTTGGGTAATTAACAGGACCAATTCTATTGGTTAGTGTATGAGTCATGTGTTCGACAGCGCCACAAATCTATTGAGAGTTATGATAGGCTTGATGCAGTGAAATGCGTAAGCTAATTTAAATAAAGAAATGAACCCAGTAAAATATGCGTGGGTAAAAACACAGAAAACAAATGGATAATTGCCTCAAACATGTATTTTGACAAATAAAAGCGAATGTTTAAGCCGTACGTATTCTGCGGGTAAACACCATCACGGACAAGAGTAAAGTTTATTGCATGTAAAAAAAAAAAAAAACTTTGCAATTAAACTAATTGATATATTGATTGGCATGATACGATTGAGGGAGGTAGGCAGAATAAACGAACAGGTAATCGGAATCTGACAGGCCCACTTCCGGTTTGTACTTGTGCGTGCATTCCCTGCAAGCCACATTGGGGATGTATGCTCGCTATTTGGCACGCTCGTTAGCTAGAGGACGGGTCGGTAGACTTTGGGGAGGAAGTTTAGCTGCGTTCGAAATTACGAGCGAGCGCTTACATTAACATATTTCGGTACGTACGCCGAACGTACGAACGGCCACTTGCGTCCGGGTCTGAATGAGGGCCTATGTTCCTTATCACATGCTCACACAAATACACACTAGGGTTAATTTATGTTTGGAGCCAATTAACCTACCAGTATATTTTTGGAGTGTGGGAGGAAACCGGAGTACCCGAAAGAAACCCACGCAAGCACAGGGAGAATATACAAACTCCACACAGGCCATGGTGGGAATCGAACCCATGACCTCAGTGCTGTAAGGCAGTAATGCTAACCATTACACCATCTTTGCTGTCTGTGATTTAGAGAGGTAATCTGGAAAACACCAAAAGCAGCCAGTTGGGGAAGAAGAGGGGCACCACAGGTCCAGATTCACAGAGGCATGGTCAGAAATGACTATATCTTTAATGTCTACTGCCCGGACCTTCGCCATTAAAGAATTCGCTATCAGGAAGTAGTCTATCCACGACAGTGAGCGGTGTGCCCTAGAAAGGTGTGTCTATGATCACTCATTGTCATTCAACAGCCTCCAAGGGTCACTTTATTGTAGAGTATTCTTTAGAGTATGAATATGATACCAGGACGAATTTAGTGACCTTATAGTAGGACGGGACCTACCTATGGTCGGATAATCTACTGTGTTGTAGTCACCTGCCATAATTAGAGTATATAGTGTGCGTCAAGCTAAAATTTGTGTCAATTTAGATAAGAATCGGAGGCACAGAAACAGACAAATCTCAGGTGCACAACTATAAATTCTTGATAACTATCTCTTTACACTGCACTTTTCTTACTATGGTGGTGCCCTGGGGCAGCTTAGCTGGGCCAGTTTGGGGGGGGTCCTGCGCTCTGGATTTGAACCCTAGTATGTTAGGGACCTACCCTAAAGAGGTTACCTGGATATGGTGGGTAGGCCCACAACCTTGGCCATGATTATGCTAAAAACCTCTATTGATTGCAAAATTTTATTGCATTTATATATTATCAATAATTTGGAGTTGTGCACCTGAGATTTGTCTGTTTCTGTGCCTGCAATAAGTCTCATCAGGTAGCACCTCCCATTATATATATTCAGGGTGTGTAGTCCAGGAATCTATCCCTTTTAGATAAAAATCGACCTGGGGATATATTAGGTGCATACAGATTAATAATAGTATATTTATGTCTCTCAATTTCTACATCCTCTAACAAAAATCTCCCTTTAGGGTCTGAAAGTTAATCTAAAACTGAATAACGTAGATTCCCATTGAATAATATAGCCATCCCTGAGATTTAGATGTGAATGAGGCCGACATACAGTCCCCTATCCATCGAGGCCTGAGTGACGAATCATCTCCCTATACCCAATGGGTCTAATGAAAAAAAACAATATCTGGATGGAGCCTGCGTAAATGAGTTACAATTTTTTTCCGTTTGATTGGGGCATTGAGGCCATCAACATTCCAAGACACCCTCTTTAGACAAGGAAGAGTCACTGAATCAGTCATAGCATCTACTGAAGGGGGCATAAATTTGAAAAAAAGAGCCACAACATCCACAGAATAAAATTGCAAAAAAAAAACATATGAAAAGGAGATCTACTTGGGTCCCGGTCTCGCCTCTCCTCTCATCTCTAAAACCATACATCTCAGAAAAGTAAGCACAGAGGACAGTGTAATAAGAAATGATATTCAAAAAAAAGTTGAGATACAGTAATAATAAAATTGTAACATGGTGATCAGTATTATTTTGTTTTTTTCCTTAGAAGAAGGGTGAAACCGTCCACCGAAACCATCTGAGAATCTCATCCCAAAAAAGGATGGATACTCTGTTAGAAAATAAAAATTTAAATCAATTAACAAGTAGAATAATATATAATAGTGAGGTAATGAGCCGTTAAACAATAATCTAACAATAATTAGGTCTTGAAACATACTATGAACCTAATACTTAGGAAATGCATTAATAATTAGCCCATCCGTCCAATTAGTTAAACGTAACTAAAGACGATAGATTAACTTCTATGAAAGATAATCCATTGCAAAGCCATGGATGAAAATTACAACATAAAATTATCTCTAAATCAGTAACACTAACCTCTATCGTATCTAAAAGTGCCACATATGGAGGGTAATACCAGCCATGGATATCAATAGGATAAAAAATCTATTTACCATGGCAAACCTTAATATAATATTGCAGAGTATATATTTAGAAACCATAAGGAATGGAGAGCTAGGTTATAAAATTAATTCATTAGCTATCAATCATTAGAATGGGCAGGGGAAAGTGGAAGACCCCTGGAAAAGTGGTCCTTAGCTCTCTGGGCATCAGTGAAAATTAAGGGGCGGCCATTCTCCAACACCCGTAGTTTAGCCGGATACATCAGTGCAAAACGTTTATTCTGATCTATCAACATTTTACAGACTACAAACAAAAAAATGGCAGCTGCTCAATCAATCTGGTAGTGCTAAGCCCCGTCCCCTGCGATCGTGGACCCCCCGCCACCCCCCTCACGACCCCCCCCCCTCTTTTAATAGCACTTAACTGCATGATCCGGGCCTCCGGTGATGTCCTCCATTCGTCCGGTCAGGTGATATCTCATACTGCACTGGGACCCGATCACCTGATGACCGGGCCACAGTGCACTACGTGAGTCCAGCTGACCGGAGGGGAGACATCACCGGAGGCTCGATCACCGGTCCCTGGAGTCAGGTAAGTAAAAAAATTTTTACAATTTTTTGTGCTTTTTTTTACAGTAATCAGCTTGCGGTCTGTTTAGACCACACAGCTGATTACTGGGACCGACTCCTGGCTCTGCTCTCCCCGTTAGAGCAGAGTAGAAGTCCAGTAACCGGGGGAGACCCTGGATAATGCCACCTCCAGGTGGCGTTATTATCACAGGGCTTTCCCCGATATTTTATTACAATTTATTTTTAGTAACTCTGGTCGGATCACATTTCCCATTACAATTATGGGAAATGCAATCTGCTTACTAAAAATAAGTGATACTTAGAGGTTGGAGTAGAGGTTGGAGCAGAATTTTACGAATTCTACTCCAATTGCCCTATAGTAACACCCTTTTTCACTTTATTTTAGTAAAAATAATGTTTATAAATAGAGCCCTATATGGTAATAGAACTTCAGAGATATTGGTTGCATGCATTTGCAAATACATGGGAAGCTGCTAGGCCTCGTCACAGCTTCTCTGTCACTAACAGTCCCTAACACTAATTGGTTCACGTCCGTTGAGTAGGGCACCCCAAAAAACGTCCAGCCCTGGACCCCCGCAAGGCATCACATGAAAATGGAAAAAGAGTGACAGTGCAGTGTAAAGTATAGTAGTTAATAAGTGTTAAAAAAGAGGTTAAAATATATGTGAAAAAAATTACATGAAGAAAAAAACAAACATAAAAGGTGATGTGAAAATTAACTATGTGTATTAA
Organism: Taudactylus pleione; assembly: GCA_031769625.1. Lineage (NCBI taxonomy): Eukaryota > Metazoa > Chordata > Amphibia > Anura > Myobatrachidae > Taudactylus > Taudactylus pleione. Next base: position 1,225,637 of record JAUIMM010000661.1, read on the forward strand.
GTGGTGATGCACTGAGGAGGCCCAGCCACAGTAGCCTCGAAGGCCCTACGCCCAAACGCTCACCCCAAATGTAATATATACTATGTCACGAATGGTGTCTGTGAGTTACCTGTCTCAGGTGATGAGTGGGATTCAACAGAGACCGGCATGACTGGAACCACAGATGATGTAAATAGCTCTATTGCAAGATTTATGTAGCAGTGAGAACTGCCTTTGATAATGAATGACAGGAACTTGGAGGAACTGGACTGGGACCGGCAGGAAGACTTGTTGAGTTGAACTGGTGAACTTGGAACTTGACTCTGGACTGGAATAACGTGGATTGAACTAATGAACTTGGAACTTGACTCTGGACTGGAATAACAACACCCCCAAAAAAAACGTCCAGCCCTGGACCCCCACAGGGCATCACACTAAAAATGGAAAAAGAGTGACAGTGCAGTGTAAAGTATAGATGTGTGCGAGTAGTTAGTAAGTGTTGAAAAAGAGGTTAAAGTATATGTGAAAAAATGACATTAATAAAAAAAAAACATAAAAGGTGATGTGAAAAATAACTATGTGTATTAAGTGGTGATGCTCTGAGGAGGCCCAGCCAGAGTAGCCTCGGGGGCCCTACGACCAAACGCTCACCCCAAATGTAATATATACCAATATCTCCGAAGTTCTATTACCATATAGTGTTCATATATTGTTGCAAGTATAATTCAGCGTGCTGAGGAACAATAGGGGGTTAAACCCCCCTCCCTTTTCTAACATTTTACAGACGTCAGAGAATTCCCTTCTTTTCTGGGAAACAAGTACAGAGAAATTCTGGAATATCAGGATTCTCTGACCATCCACCAATAAGGGTTGAGAGGTCTGGTAAGTAGCTAGAAGTTTTTCTTTTGCCATAAAATCCAGAAATTTAGCATTAGTAGGACTTGGTCTACCGTCACGGTCTGGGCGATCAGCACCCAACCTGTGTGCCCTCTAAATCTGCACAGCAGAGGACTCGTCATAAATTCCCAGAGCTCGGAGTATGTTAACACTAATAAGTTCCGTTAGTTGAGGGCCTTTTATTGACTCGGGAACACCAACAAAACGTAAATTGCTTCTCCTACAGTATCTCTATTTTCCCAGTCGTCCATTTTAACCAACATGGATTGTATGGACAGAGGGCCTGATTCAGAGCCGAACGCTCTGACCAGAGCGCTTGCTCTGAATCAGGGTCCTCCTCCCTCAACTTGGAGCGGCCTCATGGACGCTCGCATAGCTGTGGGTTACCACCCACAGCTATAGCGAGCGTCCATGATGATGGTTGCGATGGTCAAGACCATCGCGACCATCGGGCTTGCGACGAGACCCTGCGGTAGGGTCTCGGTGACCGCAAGCCCTGGAGTGATTTTGGCTCTATCAGAGCCAAAATCACTCCCACTGACATCACTACTGATGTCAGTGGGACCGGACTCAGACAGTAGGCGTTCCCATGGGAACGCCTCCGTCTGGCAGCCACGCCCCCGGCATGCCCACCAAAGGGGGCGTGCTGTCAATCACCATCGACAGCACGCCCCCTTTGGTGCGAGACCCATAACAACGGCTTGGCCGTCGTTATTCGGGTCTCGCGCATGCGCACGGCGGAGCTCCCTCCGTCGTGCGCATGCACAATTCGGCACCATCGACCCGCTTGCGAGCGTCCTGCGCTCGCAAGCGGGTCTGAATCAGCCCCAGAGTCTTCAGTGTCACTAGTGCGCTGCTCCAGTGTTACTATGCGAGCAGTATTAGTGTCTATTTTTATTAGTGACGCCTCAAGCCTGGTATGGAGATCTTCAAATCTTTTATCAATTAAAGGCATTCATTTTTCAATTACCATCCTAGCATTATCCTCAGATGTTGGGACATTTAAGTACAACTCATAAACCTCCTATGATTGAAGAGACTACATGTCCCTGAATTTTTATCACAGCAATACAATCACAATGATAATATCTCAAATTATATGGAATTATAAAAGAGCACCCTATAACAATAATTGTAGTATAGCACTAGATGGCAGTGTTACCACACTAATATCAGAGTAGAAAAATCTCCTAAAAGGAAAATGGTATTTTACAAAAAAAACAAATATATGAGCAATATATGGTAGAATTAGAGATTAGGTCCAATCTCTGCTATACTAAATAAACATATAAACAGTTATCTTCCAGATAAGTGACTAAGGGCCGTATTTTCAATTTGAGGCGAAAACCCATTATCGGCGATAAATTATCGCTGATGATGTCATTTTCGCCTATTGTCGTTATCCCCGTATTCAATTACATTGACTTTTCGCCAGTGCGAAGTCAATGTAAAAAAAAGAGGATCATTTTTCGCCAGCCTTTAGCAGGCAAAAAAAAGTGCAGAACTGGGATTTAGGGGTGCAGGCTTAAAAAAAAATAGCCTGCACCCATGGGAATGGCCCCTAAAACTGATCTGTGTCCAAAAAATATATTTTAAAAAAATAGGGACACCCCAAAAAAATAAGTTAAATTTTGGGGTTAAAAAAAAAATGGGGGGGCGTGGCTGGGCAGCCATTTGGAAGAGACGTGCTTTTTAGCTGCTCCTGATCTACTGGACTTAATTATTATATTCTCCTGCCAACATCTGTCCTAATTATCCCTGGTGGGTTTCCCTGTAGTGCCCAACACCGTTGGATACCCCTGGAGTTAGGCTGCGGAGTCGGGGAGGGACTTATACCCTCCTGCAGTCTGTGGCCTATCCCTCATCCCTGAAGCCGGGACCTAAATTTGAGTCACCCGCTCGCGGGCCCGACGGATCGCGGACCCGCTGTTGGCTCTCTTCAGCCCCCACTGGAGTCCCCCCCGCTGGCGCTGCTGCGACTGTTTACCACCTTGGGGCCTTACCTTTATCTTGGGCACCCCCTGGCTGGCTCTCGGCGGGTAGCTGAGGCGGACCTGTGGCGGCGCCCACCATCTTGGAATCTCTGGAGGAGAGAGGAACGGAGTGTGGATCCTCCGCAATGCTTCTCCAGACTCTGCACGGCTTCCAGCTGCTGAGCTCTGCTACCTGAGGTCTGTAAACTTCCCCCATCAGACGCAATGTGGTGTCTAAGTCCTCCTGACCTACTGTGATGCGAGTACTGCACTTGAGCCACACACAGAGATTACCTCTTGAGAAGTAACGATAATTATAACATATAAGTTCACCAAAGAGACTTACCTGGATTTAATACTTATATCTATCTATATTACTTAACAAAAGTCACCCTCAGCTATCCTACACTGACTTAATCCTCATCAACAATACTAGCTCTTTTGGCTCCCTCTTGTGGTTGTCTTTTGGAAACTCACTACCAAGAGTTCTCATCATCCCCTAAAGACAGTGATATTTTATGCTAACTACCTTCCTTATTTACCGACCCAGCACGAGTTTTATATTCCTCTGATGACACGAAACCGCGTCTGATTTTCTCTCCGCCATGATGTGACGGTCTTTTAGGAGGGACGGTGCCTGGCGATGACCCAATCCTTTTTTTGTTTTCGCTAGTCACCTTCACATATGGAATTATGAGCTAATCTTACTCTATGTCACAAATCTACAGTTTTTGAACTCAGAATGGGGAAGGACAAGAAACAAAGGTCCAGGTCCGAAGTAGGTGGTAGGTCAGATAGCGGATCCCATCAAGATATGCGGCAGTTTTTAAAGCCTGCTGGTGCCACTGCGGCGGATGAGACCTCTGCACCAGCCTCGCCTGCTGACTCTTCTTCGTCAGATAGAATGTCTCCAGGAGCTAATCTTAGTTCCAGCCCTTCAGCACCCTCCTTCCGTGACGAGATTAGTGAAATTCTCTCCCACGTCAGATCACTGCCAACGAAACAGGGCTTTCAGTCCCTGGAGACCAGACTTTAGTCTACTATTCGTCAGGAAGTAGCCATTATTCAATCAGATATGGCTGAGTTGGCGACCAGGATTGACGGCCTGGAAGATTACAAAGAGGTATCTGCGTACGCTTTTCACCAATTCACAGAAGTTCTCTCTCACCAACAATCTGAGATCCGCTCTCTTAAATCACGTATGGACGACCTGGATAACCGCGGTAGACGCAATAACATCAGGATACGTGGTCTACCTGAAGATGTAATGCAACCTAACCTCACAGACGCCCTCACGAAAATATTTGGGGAGATCCTCGGTCTAGACCCCAATAGTGAAATCTTGTTTGATAGGGTGCATCGGGCCCTCCGCCCGAAAGGTCTACCCACTGACAAACCCCGAGATGTAATATGTCGCCTTCACTACCATACCCAAAAAGAAGCTATCTTACAGAAGGGGTCCGACAACTTGAAGAGGTTGATTTCAACGGGGACAAAATCCAACTCTTTCCCGACTTATCATGGTACACCTTGCAACAAAGGAAGGCTCTGAGACCACTCACAGAACAACTTTGCAAACACTCCCTAAGATACCGTTGGGGTTTCCCATTTAAGCTACAAGTAACTCATAACGGGAAAAATGTTGTTCTCCATTCTCCCGAGGACCTTTTTTTTGTCTCCTGGTTGTCCAGATGCAGCATTTTAAGGTTCCAATCCTTATCTATATTTAATGTTTTATATATGTGTTTATTGTATGCGATTGTTTTTTCTTTTCTTTTTTCTCTTTCCTTCCCTCCTTTTCCGCCCCTTTTCCCTTCCCACTACCCTCCCATTTTTCAGGGGTGACTTATATGGTTGGGTAACTAACACTGTGTCAAGAGGTGCAGATTGTTATGCTATCTTTACATTGTTAATCTATGTCTAGTCGTAAACCTGTGTTGCGGATTGTCACCATTAATGCCAAAGGATTGAATGTTCCTGAAAAGAGATCCCAAATGCTAAGGTCTTTTCGTGCTGATAAAGTAGATATAGCACTTATACAAGAAACACATTTCAAGAAAGGGCATGCTCCCCCTTTAAAAAATTTCTATTACCCTCAAACATTTTCTAGTGATAATTCAGTTAGTAAGACTTTAGGTGTTGCAGTTGTGTTTGCTCGTCACTCACCAATATCTGATGTTTCCATACATACATACTCTGGTGGAAGGTAGAGGTATTTTGGTTAAATGTACTCTATACCATCAGCGATTCTCCTTCTTGAATGTTTATACACCTAATTCTGGTCAACCCTCTTTTTTTGCTGCTGTTCTAGATAAAGCTGAGACTTTACTGAAAGGAATTACAGTTATGGGAGGTGATTTAAATTGGCCCCTTGATCCTCTCCGTGACACTTCCAATAAAACATCTCATAGGTCGGGGAAGGAGTTTAGGCTGATGAGGCGCACCATTCATGACCATCAGCTAGCTGATTACTGGCGGATCGCTCATCCAGCTGTGTCTGACTTTACTTTCTTCTCTCGCCCTCACCACACCTACTCGTGAATCGATTATCTTTTCTTAAGTCACCGACACCTACATCTCATATCAAACACTTCTATAGGATCTATCACATGGTCTGACCATGCTCCAGTTTTTCTTACCCTTTCCCTTCCACAACACTCGCTTAATCCTTGGTCATGGCGGTATAACGATCTTCTTTTACAAGATGCCTATTGCAAATCCCAAATTGCGTCTACTATAGACTCTTATATTGAACAAAATGACCAAGATGACATTTCCAAGGTCACGGTGTGGGAGGCACTTAAATGTGTACTCCGGGGCACTTGCATTCAATTAGGCTCCTATTTAAAAATACTGAAAACGAAGCAAAGGGATGCCCTTTTGGCTGAGATCAAATCCTTAGAAACTACCCACAAGGCTTCCTTATCCCCACACTACTATTCTAAATTGGAGGAAGCTAGAGCTGCTCTCCATAAACTCTCCATGGATAACATTAAACTGTCCTACCATAAATGCCGTAGTCACTTCTACCAATGGGGAAATAGACCAGGTAAGATGCTGGCCAGGGCGTTGCGCAAACAGCGTGCTATAACGTTTATTCAAGCTATAAAAGACGAACATGGCCAGACCCATAATGAAACTAAACCTATCGCTGAATCCTTCCGGTCTTACTATACTAAACTCTACAACCTTAAGAACCTGAGTCGACTCGGACATTAGTACCCATCGAGAGGCAATTTCATCTTATTTAAAATCGCTGGACTATCTGCAGCTCTCACCAGACGAGGTTGATTCTCTTGAGGCACCTTTCTCTGTTGAAGAGGTGGATCGGGCAATCTCTTCCTCTCCTGTTGGTAAGAGCCCTGGACCAGATGGATTTTCTACAGCCTACTATAAGACTTTCAAATATAGATTGGCACCCCTTATGACTCGCGCCTTCAATTCGATCTTAGATAGTAGGGGCTTTTCCAAACAATCACTGGAGGCACACTTTACTATCTTGCCTAAGGAGGGTAAGGACCCTACCTTGTGCCCTAGTTATAGGCCTATTTCACTCCTAAACCTTGACATGAAGATTTTTGCTAAGCTCCTAGCCAACCGGTTGAAAACATTCTTACCTAAATTGATCCATGATGACCAGGTTGGTTTTGTCTTAGGTTGCGAGGCCAGAGACAATACAACAAAAGTTATCAATTTAATACACCAAGCCTCTCTCTCATTTACCCAGACTATTATTTTATCAACAGACGCAGAGAAGGCTTTTGACAGGGTCGACTGGGAGTTTATGTCAGGTCTTTTACGTCATTTGGGATTAGGGCCTACATATCTGCAGAGAATTTTGGCATTATACACTGGTCCCACAGCAAGAATTAGGATAAATGGTTCCCTTTCTGACTAATTTTCTATATCAAATGGTACGAGGCAGGGGTGCCCTCTCTCTCCTCTCTTATTCGTCCTATGTATGGAGGTTCTAGCTAGGGCTATACGTAGTAATGTGAACATTTCCGGTATCCATATAGGTAGTAAGGAATATAAGCTAGCACTCTTTGCAGATGACCTTCTTGCAGTGCTCTCTAACCCGGCTACCTCTCTTCCGAACCTTGTTTCAGAATTCCAAAAATTTGGCATGTTTTCAAATTTTAAACTTAATTATTCTAAGTCTGTGGCTATGAGTTTGACTGCCCCTCCTTCCTTGGTAAATTCTTTGAAACAATCCTACTCCTTTACTTGGCATCCCACCAGACTTAAATATCTCGGGGTCTTCCTGACTAAAGACCTATCCCAACTGTTCTCCAATAATTTCTTACCATTATTACAAACTATCCGCACTGATTTAGCCAAATGGCGTACCACTCGCTTATCCTGGATCAGCAGGATTAACGTGATCAAAATGAACTCCATGCCAAAAATTTTATATGTAATGCAAACCCTCCCAAACCACATACCCCGGCGTGGCTTGCGGAAATGGAACGCCTTATTCTAAGGTTTGTATGGAACACCTCTGCACCACGCTTTAAACATGCTATCCTTTACCGTCGTAAACAAGACGGAGGTCTGCAACTTCCCCACATTACTAGCTATTATCAGGCCATAATGCTTAATCGTGTTCTTGAATGGACTCGAGCGAAGGGTCTCAAACAGTGTTGGAGGAGAGCAGCCTGGCTCAACCCATAGAAATTGCCCCATGGCTTCCCAAACTACCAACTGTTAGACATCCCACTATAACACCTACACTACGCGCTTGTAGTAGCGGCAGGTGTATTTTTGAAAAAAATTAATAAATGCACTTTAGGGACTTAAAAATAGTCTTGCATCCATTTTCATGTACCCCAAATTTGATGGGACTACTAATTTTTCCCCCCAAAAAACATGCTAAATGCTATTCTTCACCCTTTATGCAAAGATGCTAAACAGCACCTATTGAGACCATTTAAAGATGCAAAATACCTTCAGCAGCGCTATTCGGGGGGTACCCATAGTGAACCCCCATGTCACAGCAGGGGGGTGTCAGGCTGATTTCCCCAAAAATGACAGCACTTTTCGCTCACTTTGTTTTTGCTGGGTTCCGTTTTCGCCGATTTGGAATTGAATATGGGGATACGCGGGGACGAGCGCAATATTTTTTCGCACCCAAAACCTCCGATTTCGGCGAAAAGCCGGCAACGGACTTTTCACATCTAATTGAATATGGCCCTATATAGCAAAAATACTGATAAATGAGACAGTGAAATAATGTGATAAATTATAAACTCAGGTACATACTCTGCATGACAGTTGAAAACAGATTTAGGGGTGTCAAAGGTTGGATTAAGATAGGTGTGACTAGGAGAGGGTGAGGGGAAGGTTGGAATATCGGAGAGGAGGACAACAGAACTGAGACTACAAAAAGAGGGGAGACAAATACCACACTATATGGATGTTTATCTTCAGTGGAAAAGCCTCATAACAGGAGACATATCTGAACCTTTCATCCGGATTGTCCCACTTTGGGGTTCAACATCGTAGAGATGAGGCCCCAGCTGGTAATAGTTCCTAACAATGTAGCAGTCAAGAGGGTAGTAAATTAAATCCTGATCCACAGACGCCACAGGAGCGGAGGTGAGTAGAATAACTATTACGTTGTGCAAGGCTCTTATGAATCCCAACTCACCACCGAGGAACAGGAATCGCAGCACCCCGATCTTCAGCAGCCAGCCAGTGAGTAACAGCACAAGTCCAGGGAGAGGTACCTTTCCTAGATACCCCCTGAATAATATTGCAAAGTGTGATAATTCTGGTAAGTCGCCCAAGGTCCCGGCAAGAAAACTCCGGCGGGGCCCCAGTTTGATCACCCAGCAGCAAATTTCTGTAAAGGGTAATGGGTAAGAGGTCCTCCTTATACAAATGGGAGCAGGAAAAGCCACAAGCGGAAAACCCACAGCAAGGGTTACTTAGCCTCCAGCGAATGGAAAAGCGGGGACGCGTTAACCCCTACACGAGAGTCTAAGGTAAGTAGCTCAATACTAGGTGTCTATCAGCCGTTTCCTCCTATCCTCCTGCAGCCAGTAAGATTACCCTGAGGAGCACAGCAGCTCAAATGACAGACAATGTGCAACGTGTTCACCGGGGGGTCACAAGTCTATACACTCTCTCCCGGTAACCGTCTGCCCAGATCCTCCAGACACCCGCGATTACAGGTGAGATCTCTCCACCTCCGCGACGAGCTTTGGAGACAGCGAGCCGCAGCCACCAGAGCCGCAGAGTAGAAGGCAGTCTGAAGGTCCCTGCGCACTTGCAGGCTCTGTGAGGGAAATTTCTCACCACTGTAGCACCAAGCCCGGTGCTTGGTTTCCAATGAACATACTGTAGGGTCTGGGCAGATGGTTACCGGGAGAGAGTGTATAGACTTGTTTCCATCCAGTTTAGGCCCAACATTTGCACCAAGGTAACTGGCTGACCAAGCTTTGAGGCAGCAGTGGGCAGCAAAAATGTGGCAGGCAACTTCCAACATGGCACATCAGGAAACAAATGATTTTATTATTCAAGAGAGGCCTGAGGGAGTTGGAGTATGTATGTAGTTGAATGCAGGGCAGGAACAGGAAGAGTTGATTGGTAGTAAATTTCATTTATTATTTTGGTTCTGAAGAAAATTTATGGGCGAGAAGGGGAGGAGGAATTTACAAAAAAATGTTTGACACATTCACATCAGTCCTTGATCCAGAAGAATCCTTGAGCTCCATGCCTGCTGCTGGGAGTGGATTTTCTCATCATAGAAGGGGACCAGGAACATTTCTAGTAGTGCTTTCCACATGAAAAAGCATTTCCAAACCTGTACAGGGACATTACAAAAAACATAATGGCCTCAAAGTGCCACTTAACCAGCACATATATGTGGACAAGTGTATGATCTATGATTTAAGGCAGGGGTAGCCACCCCTGGTCCTCGAGAGCTACCAACAGTGCATGTTTTCCAGGTCTCCTAACAGAATCACAAGTGTAATAAATAATTAAATGTGTTGGTGAGTAATGAATACACCTGTGCACCAGTTAGGTGGTCTGGAAAACTTGAACTGTTAGTAGCTCTCAAGGACTGAGGATGGCTACCCCTGATTTAAGGCCTTATGTTGTGTCTTTCTTGAGAATCCTACGCCTGCTACTGTGGCTAGGAGTTTTGTTTTCATCAGAGAAGGGGACCAGGAAGAGTGCTTTCCAAAAACAATTTACTTAAATAATCCTTTGCAAACCTTCTGTAAAGGCATTTCCCAACCTGTACAGGGACATAAAAAAAAAAGTTAGTGGCCTTCAAACAGCCGTTGTTCCCACTGTCCACTTAACCATATCAGATATGTGAAAAAGCAGAACAGAGCATTAAATGCAACATTTCAGTTTTAAGGTTAGAGGGGCCTATTCATTAAACCTAAAAATTCTCTAGAGATAATTAGGTTTAGAACTCACATGGAGTCCTACCTAATTATAGGTGGAATTCATCATTCCACCTCTCCATAAGTATCTATTCCGAAAAGCTGTCATTTTTGCGATGACAGCTTTTCGGGAAATAGATACTTTTCCCTGCCTACACTACCTTATCGCATCTGGAAACAGTGCTGCGCATGCGCTGTTACATCTGTAAAACCAGCGCATGCGCAGCACTGCCTACAGATGCGTTAAGTTTGTGCAAACACCCGACCCCCCCCCACTCCCCTCCCCCCTCCGCTCACCTCCCCCCCCCCGACTTACCTGTCTGCGCAGCAGCCTCCGGCTCCGTCCTGCTTTTTTTTTCTAATCTGTCATGTGGTCTGCTGGGAAAACACATGGCAGATTAGAAAAAAAAACAACTTTTTTTTTTTTCAAAACTTTCTTGTGCTCTGCTGGGGAGCACACATGTCCGACCAGCCTCCGGAGCCTGAGGATGGAGCAGAGCGCCGGAGGGACTCGTTGGGGGACCTGCACACGCGGATACAGGTAAGTCGATTCTGCTATTCACCCCCTCACAGTGGCGAATAGTAACTGCATCAAATTCCGAAAATTCATAATTTTCGGAATTTGATGAATACCACAATTTCCACATCCCCATACTAACTAATGTATGGGGAGTGTGGAAATTAACGCAGGGGAACTTAGCAAGGAGATATCTGTGATATCTCCTGTGCTAAGTCTGTTCATGAATACCAAAATAACGTTATTTAAGGAAAATGTCCTCAAAAACGTTATATTAGTGTTGATGAATAGGCCCCTAAGTCTTATGTTGTGTCTTTCTTGGGAATTGTTAAGCGCCATGCAGTGGCGTAAGTTCATACCAGACGCCCGGAGGCAAGTTATAATTTGGTGCCCGCCCCTGTCACAGTGTGCGATTGACACTGTGAAATTTGCATGCAGACAGGCCATAGATAGATGAAGGCAGCAGCTGATGGTCTGACGGAGCTCTCCACTAGTGTATGGTGGCTTCTTAGATGCTGGGAAGGGGTGCCTTGTATTAGGTGGCCATGACGTTACACTCTGGGTGCACAGTTACAGCTCTAAGTGGGGAGAATATGTTGTAGACAATGGAGAAGGTGCCCCCTTCAGAGCTGGAGCCCGGCGGCAGGCGCCTCCGTTGTCTCCCATAGTTCTGCCCCTGGCGCCATGCCTGCTTGCTGGGAGTGGATTTTCATCCCAGAAGGACACAGATCTGAAGAGAAAGAGATACATGTAAATAACTACTGGCAGAAAAAAGAGGCAATTTGGGGGTAATTTTAGTTTTACTTAAGTTTCTAAAAATGAAAAGTATTCATGTTGCCCATAGCAACCAATCAGATTGTAGTTATCATTTCTCTATTGCATTCTAGAAAATGATAGACAGGATCTGATTGGTTGCTATGGGCAACATGAACACTTTTCCTATTTTGAAACTTTAGTAAATAAATATACCCCGTGGAGGCCCTTACACAAAAAACTACCTTTGCTTTACTTGAGCTGCCCACCTTCCAGTGTGTACTCAGAAAGAGTTTTCAGCACAGCCGGGAACCTTGTCAGTGATCGGCCTGAGACTACTTCCCCAAAATGTGGAAAAGATGATGTCCATCAAAATGAAGTACAAATTCTACAAGAAAGACCTTTACCGTCAATTACATGCAAAAATTACACAGTCACCTGTAATGGTGAATTCCAGCGGGGACAAATTAATATTGTGTGGAGAAGATGATGTATACATCACCCCAGATTATACCATCACCCAGTCCTATATTGTCATCCCATCCTGTGTTGTGTATAAATTACAGCTGCGCTCCCTGTTAGATTGGGGATTAATTGTCCACTTTAGTGGATGTGAGCTCCATTTTAGTCCATATCATCCCCACACACCCTACACATCTTCTGACCTGGGCTACAGGAGGAGCAGCTGCACTCTGGAATACAGTTACATAGAGTTGCCCCTCTGACTCACTGAAAGCCAGGTAGAGGGGCCATGAGTAGGGACACTATAATCAGAGAACACAGTTTGAAAATGTTTTGGAAGTCTCAGCAGAGGCGTTTGTGATGCCATGGCTAATGCACACACACAGAAGAAAAACTCATTGATTGATTTAATTAATTTTTTTTTGGCACTTGGAAGGCAGAGCCCCCGAATGACACAGGCAGCACCCCTGACACACACACAAAAAAAGATTAATTGATTTCATTAATTTTTTGGGGCACTTGGGATAGCCTCCGGACGAGGCAGCAGCCTCCTGATAAATGACACAGGCAGCACAGCACGTCTGCACACCTACATTGCTGATAAATGTGGCTAACGCTCACACACAAAAATTTATTTTTATTTTTTGACATGTGGTGTGGCAGGCTAACACGCACACAAAAATTTAATTTTTTTGTTTTGACTGGTGGTGTGGCAGGCTAACACGCACACACCCAAAAATTTATTTTATTTTCACACTGGTGGTATGGCTAATAACCAATTACGCACACACAAAAAAATGTTTTTTTTTTCATACTGGTGGTGTACACACTAAAAATTGTTTTTATTTTTTTCACTGGTGGTGTGGCAGGCTAAAACGCACATACCAAAAAATTGTTTTTATTTTCACACTGGTGGTGTGGCTAATACACAATTCCGCATACACAAAAAAAATATTTTATTTTCACACTGGTGGTGTGGCTAATACACAATTCCGCATAGACAAAAACATTTTTTTATTTTTTCACTGGTGGTGTGGCTAACATGCACACACAAAAAAAAAATTTTTTTTTTTTTTTTACACTGAGGGTGAAGAAGTGCATCCCTGATGGACCGAACACCCCTGGAAAACACAGCAGAACAGCCAGCCAGCTCCTATGGACGGGACAACATCCAGCCAGTCCCTATGGACAGCAGCAAGCCAGCCCTTATGGACTACGGCCTGCCAACCCTTATGGACAGGACAACAGCCAGCCCCTATGGATAACAGCCAGCCCCTATGGACAGGACAACCTCAAAACAGCCAGCCCCTATGGACAGGACAACAGCCAGCCCCTATGGACAACAGCCAGCCAGCCCCTATGGACAACAGCCAGCCAGCCCCTGTGGACTACAGCCAGCCAGCCCCTGTGGACTACAGCCAGCCAGCCCCTATGGACAGGACAACAGCCAGCCAGCCCCTATGGACAGGACAACAGCTAGCCAGCCCCTATGGATAACAGCCAGCCAGCCCCTATGGACAGGACAACCTCAATTATGCAGCACAGCTCCCAGCACAACCTAGTAGTAGTCACAACAAGTCACAATGCACAACAGCAGCCACACAGCAGAGCTCCCAGCTCCCTCCCTCTTCACTCTCCACAGCTGGAATGAAAGATGGCGGCGATCGTGGGACCTTTATATAATCTAAAACCTGTGAGAATCCGACAGCGGGATGATGACATTTTGCCTTGTTTTCAGATCCGAGTCAGGCAGGAAAACCCGAGCCGACTCTGATCCCCTAAGTTTGGATGGGTTCGGATCTCTGAGCTCATCTCTATTATATATGTGTGTGCAGGGCCGAACTGCCCATCTGGGCACTTCTTACAAAAGCCAGAAGGGCCGATGGCCAGTTGGGCTGGTTCGGTGTCAAGTCATGGCCGAGCAGCTCCGCATCCTGTCGCTTTGCTTGGCCGGGATACTGAAAGATGGGGCGTGCTGCGAGGCCAGGCACGCTCTGTGAGACATAACCACACACCTTTTGAGACGAGGTCAAGCCCCTTTGCGGGTGCACACATGGGGGCTACCAGGGGAATACAGATGGTAAGGCGCTGCAGACCGGGCGACTGGAAGACTTTTGCATCTGATGACTATGTCATGGCTGCTGTACGGGACTGGTTTGAGGACTAATATGATAATCAGTGGAATAGACATGCAGTGCAAAAGTGAAATAATAAAAGTGAATTACCAAATAATGTTTCTATTTGATCTATTTACTAAGCCTTGGATAGAGTGAACGGATATAAAGTCCCAACCAATCAGCTCCTAACTGCCATGTCATTGGCTGTGTTTGAAAAATGACAGTTAGGAGCTGATTGGTTTGGATCATATCTCCGTCCACTTTAATCTCCATCCAAGGCTTATTAAATAGACTCCTATGTGACATAGCCTACTAGCAGTAGGTAACTAAAGTAAATGCAAGCATGCGGGCAACCCCCCCCCCAGACCAGCTACGCAGTCCCCAAAGAGCTTCCTGTTCTGCACATTCTTCAGGGTTTATCCAAGAATCAAGTTATTTACTATCATCTGTACTCAGATATGGATTGCCCAGCATGTGAGTACGGAGGACCTTAGCTAGTGGAAGTTTGCTCATGTTACCTGTGGGGGTAAGCAGCCATTGATATTGTACTTGCCAACTCTTTATATATGCCCGTTTGCAGGATTTATGCTGTCTATGAATATTTACTTTACAACCAATTATCAATGAGTATAGGCAGGGGCGTAGAGAGCGCCGCTGGGCCACGGTAAAGAGAGGGCATGGCCTAATCACGGGAGGCGTGGCCACGCCCCTTTGACAACAAACATACTTTTGCAGCGCCGCGTATCATCGCTGCGCGCCGGGAGGGGGCGCTGTGAGCCCCTCAGCCCGGCGCAAAGCCAAGGGGGCACGATCAGTGTGATCGCTCCCCCCCTCAGGCATAGAAGATTGCTGTGGCTTGGCAGCCACGAGCAATCTCCCACTGCATCCCATCCCAGCACACGCTGGGCTGCTGCGAGGGATGGAGGAAGGGGGGGGGGGCGGCGCCGGACCAGGCTCCTACCGGGCCCCTCTGGAAGCCCGTGCTCGGGTAAATTGCACCTGTTTCCCCCCCTTCTCGGCGCCCCTGTGCATAGGACGCTCAGCGATACTTGCCGATCTTTTGATACAGGTCGTAGATAAAGCGACATAACTCGGACGTTATGGGCTTGATTCAGAATTGGACACAGTATCTATTTTTTTTTGCAAATGGCTGATGTTTTTTTTGTCTGAGCCGCACTGCACATGTGCCGCGATGGACTTATGATGGCGATCGCAGTGTAGATTTAGACACAGGGTGATTGACAGATAGGGACCATTTAGGGGAGGTTACAGGAAGTGGTGACGAAAATACAGGAGTATAGCGGCCATTTTTTGGAGTGCATGGCAGCCAGCGATTGCGTCTTCGGATGTAGTGGTTCTGGCCCTGGCGTCTCAGTTGTTTGTGCTAAATTATTAGTAACATTTTATATATAGATTCATTGCTGTGTTTTTATGCTTACTGTTTATCAC
This sequence comes from Taudactylus pleione, assembly GCA_031769625.1. Classification (NCBI taxonomy): domain Eukaryota; kingdom Metazoa; phylum Chordata; class Amphibia; order Anura; family Myobatrachidae; genus Taudactylus; species Taudactylus pleione. Next base: position 1,241,184 of record JAUIMM010000661.1, read on the forward strand.
AGCTTTAACTATTTTTTACACTGGTATTTAGCACACTAGATCCTTCTTATTGATTAGAACTTCCAGCTGCATAAGCGCAGGGACAAAAGAGTATAAAAAGTTCAGTGTAAAGTCTCAGTTATTACCACTTTTGAACTCCACCAAAAAATGCAACTTAATTTTTTTCCCCTAAAATACTGCAGCTTCCAGACTCATTTACAGGGTCAGACAGGTCCACTGGGGAAGTACCGGGTGGGCTCCTCTACCGATCACTCCTCCCATTTTCCCTTATGGGCCGAGAGTGTGCACCCATGCTGGTCATATAATGGAAGGTCTGGGCAGGCCTGATAGAAAGGCTGTGGTTCTGATGCAGAGCCACACGTACTACGGCGTGTGCGTTACCCTGATTGTACGCACAAAGGGCCTGATTCAGAGCCGGGAGCTCACTACTGAGGTCGCTCCCAAACGGCAGGCGTTCCTTCGGGAACGCCTCCGTTTGGCCAGCCACCCCCCCCTCTGCCCGCCTCCAAAACGGGGCGAGCTGTCAATCACAATCAGCAGCACCTTTTTGGTGCGAGACCCGTAGCGACGGAGCATGAGCATGCGCAGTGGGAGACCATGGATCCGCTTGTGAGCGCTGTGTGCTCGCGAGTGGGTCTGAATCAGGGCCAAAGGTCAGAAATGTTAAGGTAAAGTGATGGATTGGATTGTCACGGGGGTGTCAGTGCAAGTGGCTGCATTCACAGATGCACAGCCGCAGGCATAGGAGGGCGTGGTCAGACGGAGACACTGCACCTGCCATAGTGCTGCTGCAAGTTTCCATGGTGCCACCGATGGTGGTGTATAAGGATGCACCAATCAGAATTGCAGCGTGTACGGACGCTTCTCAGACCTTGCCCATTCGGACGTATGGATGTACACAAGGGGAGGAGTTTGTAGCAGCGTTTATGTAAAGTCGCAGATGGGTGACCACAATAGGCCCAAATTGCCATAGATGCTTGAACGTACATTTTTGTTCCTAGATAATCCTTATTATCTATTAAGATTAACATGTATACTGAATTTGCCCACTAGAGGGAGCATGCAATACAGTTTTATCCGTCTTGGTAAAACAAAATTTGAAGAAAATAATTTAATAGTAAAACACTTATTTTATATGACTGCATTAGAAGCAACAAGATGAAAAGCCCATATGTAATAGCCCATGAGATGCAGAAATCGGTTTGATTCCAGCAATTTAGCCGGAAGGTTTAAAGCTGCAATAATTTAAAAGGCAAAACAGTTTCCTTTTGCCTTTTAAATGACTGCTCCCTTAAATGTATGGTCTAAAATAAATCGTTGGAATAGCTGAATACTACATATGGGCCCATATATAAGATGGTATGTAGTCGGGAAGTCGCCGGACCTAATCCCGACAGCCGGCTTCCCGACTGTCATATCCCGGCAAGGGTCTAAAGACAGACGTTGATATGCCGACGCCTGTCATTAGACATATGCTGGGAGCCCGACACCCGGCATCCCGATCGAAGGGACACCGAGCGTGGATAGCTGCGGGGGGGGGGAGGGTTAGGTTTAGGGTTTCCGGGGGGGACTTAGGGTTAGGCACCGGCACCCCCCCGGGAGGTTAGGTTTAGGTTAGGGGAAGGGGGTGTTAGCGTTAGGCACCCCCGGGGGGGACTTAGGGTTAGGCACCCCCCCGGGGGACTTAGGTTTAGGTGGCGGGGAAGGGGGGGTTAGGTTTAGGCACTTATGGGGGGGATTAGGGTTAGACACTGGGGGGGAAGGTTAGGGTTAGGCACCCCTAAGGGAGGGTTAGGGGGTAGAAATAGGTTAGTTAGTACTTACCTTAGGACAATCGGGATTTCCTTCTCTGCCGGGATGCCGCTGTCGGGATTCCAACTGCCGGGCATGGGTCCGGCGGTAAATCATACGGATTCCCTAGAAGACACTGTGCCCAATGCTCACACAGCCGGGACCTTGTGCTGATTATTTGCTTCCAAAGTTCAAACATAAAATGTGTGCAAAATCAATAACTGATTATACAATTATGGATTTATTTTGAGCATCTACAATAGTGTACGATTTAACATTTTATGTTGGACGTGTCGGAATGAATGGCTAAAGCGCATGAATCACTATACACATAAAATGATATTGATGTATGTCTCCCATACAGAAAGTGAATGAACCTTGTGTATTGATGAATCTGATTGCAGATTTAGCTGCAATGAACTCAGTTATTACAATGATGTTTATTAATGAAAGTTATCAATGAGCCACAATGATATTATGATCAGTATAAATGAAGATCATTGCAGCTAGAGAGTGACACATGTGGAGTAGCTGCTGTTGGGGACATAACGAGTGGTGTGCCTCAGGTACCAAGGCCCAAGGTGTAAGGTCATGGGGACACACGGTCGCTGACCCCACACCATTCTTTTCCAGATTGTGGTAGGGACGGCCATCGATAGTTAAGAACCATCAATTGTTAACTACCGATGGTCGGTTGTTTCATCATCAATGTCAAAGATACAATGGTTCACCGCAATCGATGGCTGACAGGGAACTAATGTTTCTTTAATTCCTGATGGCACAGAGCTTATCCCTGCTCCCACTAAGCCCCATCCTCGATTCTGATTGGCCGGGTGTGGATTTACAGATAAACAGTAAAAAGGTTGACAGTGTCTAGATAGACACTGGATGTTAGACAGTCAATAGGTCGACTGGGGAAAAAGGTAGACACACTGAAGGTCGACATGAACAGAAGGTCGTCACAAAAAATGTTCAACACAAAAAAGGTCGACAGATGATTTTTTTTTCTAGCCCTAATCTTCAGCCTTACCCTCCCCTGTTTGAAGGTATTTAAAATGGTTATTCTTCTGTATAGCAAATGAATAATTATTATTATTTATTGGATCTTGTAATGTTAGTTTTTTTTATTTTTTAGCATGTAAGATACTTTAAAAAAAACAACAACATGGAAATATGATTAAGCAGAGAGAACATTCTCCATTTAGGCATAATATGAAATATTTCCAGTATGACGGATAGGATACGTTACACAATGCTGCGGGCAGTCAGGTCACAGTGACCTTCACATCAAACTTACGTCAGATATGAAAACCCTCAAATCATTTGTCTGTGTAATATGTCAGCTTATTCTCTTTATGCGTCTATTCTGGAGCCATCTGCCGTATGTTTTCTTAATACACTAATAAATCATATTGATCTCTCTAAGTTGCTTGCATACAGTCCCATCCAGGTCGCATTATAAATGGTAGGGATATGGTGGTCGCCCAGGGGCCCCCACACATTGGGGGTTCCCACACTGTAGCAGACACTGAACTGACCAAGCCCATCTTGCACATGCCACTGAGTGCAGGCAGCTGGGTGGGGCAGCTAAGGGTTCATGGCACAGTTGACCCTTCAGGGGGCAGCGGGGAGAGCAGGTAACCCCTCAATGTCCGACGCTTGCTTACGCCGGGGAGCAGCAGCAGCAGAGCGCCAGCTCCCAGCATTGATCATATGCTGCCCGGGGTCCTCCCGTTGTCAGCAGGGCGTGGAGACGGTGTTTCCTAATATTTAGTAGATTGATGTTCGCTGGCATCACTTCCCCTCTGTGGCTGCTGCATGTGTGTGACCGAGGTGGTGGCTTCTATCCTCTAAGGAGCTTTTCCCATTCATTTCTATGGAATTTCCATTGAGCACCTTGTCCTCCCCAATGCTAGGCTGCATTAGCTGATTCCTATATAGGGACAATGAGAATGGTGTCCCCATGCCATAGTTGGAAACCAGTCCCTGGCTGGAGTCTCTATGTGGGAAGAACCACAAAAAAAACCCTTATTCCCAGGAGTGGGCGAGCAGTGCTGCCGTCCAGGATTTTGGATCTAGGGACAGCAGGGGTGTATCTTGACATAACTAACAAATGAACACTGGTCTCCTGTGCCCCGCAGACAGCTGTCATTAGTAAATGATCCCTGGTCTCTTTCTGTCTCCTCTGCTCTTATCAGTGTCCTCCATTGATTGCTAATGTGTATCAGGCAATTAAATATATGTCCCTTTATATCAGAAACATTTAAAATTAGAGAGACTATTTTTTTTTCTAATATATCTCTTCTCCCACAATACCCACCACATACCAATCACCACTCACTAATTCCCATATGCCAACCTTGCAGGAAAAGAGTGCAAGCACCACATCAACCACAATGCTCTATTCGCAAGATAATTTGCATATATGCAAACTATCTTGCCCACAATGCACCTTGTTTGTTATTGATGCCCTCCTTTCCTGTGTTGTTGACATATAGAAATTAATAAACAGTGCTTGCATGTAGTGTTATAACTGAAAAAATATAAAAATATATATATATTAAAAAAACAGTATATATATATATATATATATATATATATATATATATTGTCTCCCTATTTCTACAGGCGTATAAGTTGAACTACCCCCAGTGTAAGTACTAGTAAATTTATCTTTTTCTCAATATGGGGGAATAGACCTTGATCTTTACAGGTTGTGGATACTCAGGTGTCAGGATTAAGTCATGATCCTTATGGACTGTTTTTATTATTGTGTATGAGATAGTAATTGACCTGTGTGGACTGTTTTACCAGTGAATTATATGGCAGAGTTAAAAAAGCATAATGCAGTGTGCAGTCCAATTTGAATATATGTAAATTATTTTACCCATAATGCATGTTTGTTTTTGATGCTATGTTTTCAAGTTTTTCCTATGTTTTTTGGCATTAGTAAATAGTGGTTTGCAATAGAGTAAGTTCTGTAAAAGATATATATATTAAAAAGAGAATTAAAAAAAATTATTCTCCCTATTTCTACAGGTGTCTGAATTAAACTACCCCCAGTGTGTGTTATTTTATTTTTTCAAGTAGAAGCAATCATTGGGGGAGGGGAGGGGAGGGGAGGGGAGGGGGTGCGGAGGGGGTGCCGCCAGTCCCTTGGTTTACCAGGGACGCTCGGACCCCAAGATACACCCCTGAGGGACAGCACCATCTTTTCCCCCATGGTACCTGCATTTGACTTGCAGGGTGCTCATCTAAAGAACTGCTGCAGAGCTACCTAGGATGCTCTGGGCACTCATCTCCTGTCTGGTCCTAGCGGCCTGTCCACTCATAGTGACATCTCACATGTCCGGGACGGCACAGGAAGGAATATTGCCCTGCTACAGCCCTGCTGTGGGGGTTGGATAATGAGGGTGATTGGGATACCCCGGTGCCAACTTTGCCACTTAGATAGTCCCAGTATAATAGTAAAGGGTCCCTAAAACTCTGGTCTGTTACATTCAAATAGTAATTACAACTAATGTGACTGTTGAATAAACTTTTTATTTCAATAATAGTATATTGCAATTGCCAGATCGAGGGATTTCATCTCTCCAAATTCCTTCCACCCCCTTCCCAGCTGTGGCTCCCTTATCTCTTTACCCTGCGATGGGAGACATTAGTGGGGATGGGTGGGCATGTGCTCTACACCATATGAGAATATCCATCTCAGGACATGCGATCCTTAATAATTATATAGACATATTTTTGGAGGGTTTATTTAATTAGTCCTCAAAAAGCTACATTCACATTATTATTATGATTAATAATAATAATTATATAGAATATAGGGGGGAATTCAATTCAGTGCGATGTTGAATAGCCGCAGGAGAATACACCGTGCTGTTTGGGCTGGCAAAGGATTTCTTCTCGCACCCCCCTGGGATGCGAGGAGAAATCCGACAAAAGTGCCGGGCGCGCAGCTGTTTTACTGCATAGCGCTCGCCCGGCACTTTAGTCAGAGAATGCCAGTTCTCGCCCTTAACACCCTTGTTAAGTCGCGAGAACCTGCATTCTCCGACATAACAGTGCACTGAATTGAATAGCTCTGGTAACTCCCTCCCAGTGCTATTCAATTTGCGTTGAATTTAATTCCCCCCATTGAATCATTATTTTTTATGGGTCATTCAGTGAGAACTTGATCTGTTGTATTCTAAGGGAAATTGCAATAAAACGGAAGTCTTCTTAATTTGGAACACAGTGGGGCAGAGCCGGCCCTAGGCATAGGCAACATAGGCAAATGTCTAGGGGCATTCCAAGCCTAGGACCGGCGGAGGTTTGGGGCATCTGGATGGTGGCTCTGGCAGCGGACTCATTATAGTACGCTGACAGCGGCGGGCTGTAATGAAGAAGAGGGAGAAGGAGGCGGTCTGGCCGCTCCACTCACCTCTGTTCATCTCTACCCCGGCGCCGCCTCTCAGTGTGGATCCTCTCCTCCTGCCGCCAGGGATTTGTTTTTTTTTTAACTGTCACAGGGCGACAAAAGAGAACCGATCAAGGAAGAGAAAACCCCTGACAGCCATAACAGCCAAACCAGCCCTGAGACCTGTCAGCCTGTCTGTCCTGCATTGCCTGCTCCTGGTAAATATCTCCCATTCCCAACAGTACCATAACTGCAATGCCCTGTCAGCATATAATATGTTTGAAAATTTTCCTCTGTGGGGCAGTGATTTTTTTCCTGTGGGGGTAATGTATATGATTTATTCCTGTGGGAGCAATGTATATGATTTATTCCTATGTGGGACAATGTATATGATTTATTCCTGTGGGGGCAATGTATATGATTTATTCCTATGTGGGACAATGTATATGATTTATTCCTATGTGGGGCAATGTATATGATTTATTCCTATGTGGGGCAATGTATATGATTTATTCCTGTGGGGGCAATGTATATGATTTATTCCTATGTGGGACAATGTATATGATTTATTCCTATGTGGGGCAATGTATATGATTTATTCCTTTGTGGTCTATGTATATGATTTATTCCTGTGGGGGCAATGTATATGAGTTATTCATGTGGGGGCAATGTATATGAGTTATTCATGTGGGGGCAATGTATATGAGTTATTCATGTGGGGGCAATGTATATGATTTATTCATTTGGGGGCAATGTATATGATTTATTCCTGTGGGGGCAATGTATATGATTTTTCCCTGTTTGGGGTATTGTGTTTTTTCCTGTGGTGGCAATGTATATGATTTATTCATGTGGGGGCAATGTATATGATTTATTCCTATGGGGGCAATGTATATGATTTATTCATGTCGGGGCAATGTATATGATTTATTCCTGTGGGGGCAATGTATATGATTTATTCCTATGGGGGCAATGTATATGATTTATTCATGTCGGGGCAATGTATATGATTTATTCCTGTGGGGGCAATGTATATGATTTTTCCCTGTTTGGGGCAGTGTGTTTTTTCCTGTGGTGGCAATGTATATGATTTATTCATGTGGGGGCAATGTATATGATTTTTCCCTGTTTGGGGCAGTGTGTTTTTTCCTGTGGGGGCAATGTATATGATTTTTCTCTGTTTGGGGCAGTGTGTTTTTTCCTGTGGGGGCAATGTATTTGCCAGCTAAGAAGCACAGGAAGGACTAGGAGCCTGGAAACAACTGCAGGGGTGGACGCATGGCAGCTGCATTCTCATATGTGCTTCAACAGTCAGCTTCACAGGTAGCCTGGCAGCTCTTAAGAGTGAGTTTTTAACTTATGCTGGGTACACACTAGACCAGTGGTTCTCAAACTCGGTCCTCAGGACACCACACAGTGCACGTTTTGCAGGTCACCCAGCAGGTGCACAGGTGTAATCATTACTCACTGACACATTTTTAAAGGTCCACAGGTGGAACTAATTATTTCACTTGATTCAGTGTGGAGACCTAGAAAACATGCACTGTTTGGGGTCCTGAGGACCGAGTTTGAGAACCTGTGCACTAGACGATAAGTCATCCTATCCGGCGGTTCGGATGACAAATCTGGCACAATGGCCAGTGTGTACCCACTATGTCGCTGACTATGCATGCTCCCACTCGTTGTCAGCAATTCGCCCGTCAGACCTGCATGCATGTCTGACAGGCGATATCGCCAGCGGTGGCCATGATGGATGCTGCTGCTGTGATCTGTGCTGCTAGGTGAGGGGTGCTGTGCTGGCTGAGGATTGCTGTGGGCGAATGTGTTGCTGGCTGCTGCTTTCATCTGCGCTGAGGGAGAGGGGTGTTGGGTCAGAGGCGGACCTAGTGGCCGTGCTAGAGGGCACCAGCCTAAATTTTGCCTAGGGCATCAAATTGGTTAGGGCCGGCTCTGCAGTGGGGTCTATTTACTAAGCAGTGTTAGGAGACAGAGTGAAAAGTGATAAGGTGCCAGCCAATCAGCTCCCAACTGTCATCTCACAGGCTGTGTTTGAAAAATGACAGTTGGGAGCTGATTGGCTGGCACCTTATCACTTTTCACTCTGTCTCCTAACACTGCTTAGTAAATAGACCCCTTAGTAAATGGCAGATATCTGAGGATTTCAGCAACATTTTACTATATGGCCAATGTAACAAGGGGGCACAGAAGCAGTGATCTGATATCTGCTGTAGTCCCTCTCATAACAATTGCAGCATCAGTCTCTACAGCTCTCTGTGTTGCCTGTGAAAATTCCCAACTTGCCAAGCTACAGAAAGTTTAGCTATGCCAGCAACTCTCAGTAATAGGGACCATTGTTCCTAAACCTGCATAGTCTTCCTTTAACGCTTTAATCCGTCATCTCTGTATTTCAGACATCTCATACGTATGAAAGTTCACCTCCGATTTTTAATTGATCACAGCCTATAAATTAGATACTCAAGGACGAGCATTGGTTGATAGATACATAGTAAAGAAATAACAGTCCTGTCACCGGCTGGAGATTCTAGTATCTTTGCTGCTGAGTTTTCATCATGAACGTACGTTAATGCTGCAAAATATGTTACAGGTAATATTTCTGGATATTGCTTGGCTTTGCATTGTGCTATTCTGTCAGCCTATGTAGGCACTATGTATTGATGTTACCTCCATATAAGAAGCATTAGTATTTGTGTTTGTATCTTTCCCGGCAGAATTTAGAATAAGGCATAATCACTGGTGCTCACCGTAGACGGCCCCTTGTATTGCCTGCAGGGTCCATTCCTTATAGACACTTGTACGTCAGCAGCCGAGTTATACAAGGCCAGTGTACAACTCTCATTTGTTTCCCGTAATAGATCTGTAACTGGCCAGACAGGGAACATGTGCCCATAACATACCAACGTAAGAGATATTTCACTTACATGGTGCCCCGGCTCATCTAATTTGTATGTGGATCGTTGGGTCACAGAGGCCAGTTTACAATAGCAACACATGCTGCGTCCACATTAATTTATAAAAATAAATTATATATTAATGATATGAAACGGTGATAAGAACAAATTTGATGCTTCCCTAAACTTTATTAATGCAAATGAATGGAATTAGGAATTTACATTTCAATATGAATTTAATTGTTAGATTTAGGGCCGTATTTAATTATTTTCGCCTCGGTGAAAAAAGTTCCGCCTACACAACTTTTCGCATGTTTGGAGGCTAAAAAAACTTTTTGTGCACTCCCGTTTTACTCCGTACTCAATTAGCAAACAGGCGAAGACAAATGTGAACCAGGCGAAAAGTGCAGGATGAATTGGGGGAATCACTCTGTACCCCAGAAAATTATGGGCTGACTTCGGAAATCATTATGGTAGTTTATTATTAGCCCTAATAGAACTAGTTAGGGTACTTAAGTGGTGGTAATTGCTTGCTATTAGCGTCTAGGTAAAATTGGTGAAGAATGGCATAAAGCAGTGTTTTTTGGAGAACATAAGCAGCCCCATCAAATTTGGGGTGTATGAAAATGGCTACTAGCATATTTTTATGTCTCTGAAGTGAAGTTTTAGAAAAAGTGAAATTCCTCCATCATACAAGCACCTGTAATCCCCAAAACACTTGTCTCCTTCAGCACCACTGGGGGTGCCGGACCGGCGCTGTAGAGCAGCAAACACTCACTGGGAAAATGGCGGCGGCCATTTCCCCAGTGATTTGCGCATGCGCAGAAAGGATGTCCCCGGGAAAGTAGGCGCAGGCGCCATTTTCCCGGAGACCTGCGCATGCGCTGTTGATGCTGGTATGAAGCCAGAATCTACAGCGCTCAGTGCCGCTGAGCCTCCGTCAGAGAGGAGGGGGCCCAAACGGAGGTGCACACGGGCCCCCTCCTCTCTTAAAACGCCCCTGGTTCCACAACTTTATTTTCCCACCAGAGGGAGCATAGGACCTCATTCAGAGCCGGACGCTATTTGCGGTCGTTCGTTTTATTTTTTGTTTTGATAGCTCTTCAGGCTCCTCCTTGTCAGATGGTAGAGGAGCTACATCTTACATGGCTACCGGGGGAATTGTTTTATCTCCTGGCCATTACAGCAGCCAGAAGGGTGTCAGAATTAGGAGCTTTATCCTGTACTCTCCATATATAGTCACCCAATTGTGCTTTGCTCCGTGATGAAGGTGCCGGTGGGCTGTCTACGGGCCTGATTCAGAGCCGGTCGCCATTTGCGGTCGTTCGTTCAAAAAAAAGGGGTGGCTATTCAAATGAACCGTTCGCTCTTTGCGGTCTGTTCACGCCTCTAGGTCTGAACGAGCGAACAAAACTTGCGGACGTTTTTTGGAAAACTACGCCCCCTGGCCGCTTGCGTCCTACGTCATGTCCGCTATTTATTAGATTAATCGAGTACATCGACCAGCGTATGAACTGCTCGCTATTCTTGTGGTTGTTTTTTCCTACCGCAATCTTGCGAGCAGTTCTGACTATAAAATAACCCAGTGACGTGGTCAATGACGCTGCTGTATTAATTATGCACACCCATAAAAACGCCCGTTTTGACCTTTAAGCACGCCTGCGTTCGGATCTCCACTCTCCGTTTTCAAGCACCTTCCCCTGTTGCCACCCACATACGCCTCCTCCTGTCACTCAAAATAGCAGGCATTCGCTATTTAGCAAACAAACGATTTTCGGCCGCACTGACTGGTTCGCGCATGCGTATTACGATCCGTGCGCATGCGCAGTTGGGCAAACATCGCTCGGAACAAACGAGCGGCCGCTTACGAGCGGCTCTGAATCAGGCCCATAATGTGGTATAAGCTCAAATGCTGATTAAACAAACAATTGGCACACATTACCCTCTCACCCATCTATCCTTCACTTTTTGGCCCTTGACAGACATATGGGCCTATTCATCAACCGATAAATGGACCGGCAACCATGCGGAAATACTAGTTTCAGCATATTTAGGTTACCAGGCCATCCATCATCAGGGGTCCGGTAGGACCACCTGATTTTCAGCAAACTCCGAAATCTGAAAGTTTTTGGAGTTTGCTTTCGAGAACAAGCGCCATCTTCAGACGGCGCTTGTTCTCGCATCCCCGCTCCTTCCTATGGGAAGGAGTTTCGGGGATGCGTAGAGAGATCCCCCCGCCGCCTTCTCATGGACTCATCGGCAGCTGTGCGCATGCGTGACCTGGGGTCACGCATGTCTAGCCAGATCGACGGCGAAGAGGTAAGTAACGCAGCTACTTCTGTAGCTGCGTTACTGAGGGGACAGCGGCTTTTCACACACCGAAGCAATGATGAATTGGTCCGGAGTCAAGTTTCCCCCGCTACGAGTTGGATACTTAAGTATCCCTTGCAGTGAGACCAATACTTAATCATCGGGGGGCCATATGGCCTACAATGATGAATAGGTCCCATAGTCCATACCCCATTTGTATAGCAGAGATAGGTAAATTAACCACGATTACTTATCTGCACCAGTGCGGATCCCTGGAACTGAACTTGATTCCTCCTCCAACGTGGCTAACTTGCAAAGTAGAGGTGCATACAAACCTCCTCCGCTCAACTCCAACCTGCGACTTCCCAGCTCCAATCCATTGCCCTAATTCCTAGGGTCACCTTGTCTGGGCTTCTCACACAGCTTAGACTCTCTCAGGATGCTCCCCTGTCTGCTGCCTCCTCTCCTCAGGGGTTTCCCCAGGGTTTTTGCTGGATCCAAGTTGGAGAAAGACTTCTGACATCACAACAACGGCAGGGTCGGTCCGCTACCATTGTTACTATCCACGGGAGCATAGAGGGGGAATATAAACCTGTAGGGAGTGAAGTGAGCCACCTGAAGCTTGGTGAGCGAAGTGAGATCGCTAGGGGCCACCTTTGGTCTCTTGTTCTCAACCTTGCTCCTCCCCCAGAGGTCCTGTAAACCATTTCACTTAACCATTTCCCCAGTCTCCAAACACAAAGACCCTTTAGGCTCAACCCCCTTTTCACAGTAACCTTCTGGGAGATGTAGTTTCTCTCCATGGGCTGGTAAAAGACAGTGGCCAACTCTCTTCTTACTGAGGCAAAGGTTATTAGTAGCCACTGGGAGCTCAGGTCAAGCTGCAGCATCCCCAGGGGTTACACATTATATAAAACAAATCTCTTGCAATATTCCAGCTATCTTTTGGGAACTATGGGCCTGATTCAGCAAGGACCGCAATTGCAAAGATCCTGGCCTCTTCCGCCCCCCACCCCCAACGGCGGCAACATGCCTCCGTTTCGGGAAACGGAGGGCATTGCCTCCCCCAATCACTGGCAGTCTGCTGCCAGTCTCCGTACGGGCTCGCAGACCCGTTCTGCACAAGCAAACATTGGGAATCTGCTTTCAGCTGTGCACTGTACCAGCACTATAGCCGTGGGTCCCAGCGCAGGCTAGGTATGGCCATTGACCATCGATGGTTTTTAAAACATTGATGGTGGTCTGTGTTTTTTTTTCCTTAACAGGGATGGAGCTTAGCCCCACTCCCCAGTTGTTGCTAAACCGCTCATTGGCTGCTCCCTACCCTGACACTGCTATGTTACTGGGCTCTAATCCTCTGCTGCCTGCCCTGACACTGCTATGTTACTGGGCTCTAATTCTCTGCTCCCTGCCCTGACACTGCTATGTTACTGGGCTCTAATCCTCTGCTCCCTGCCCTGACACTGCTATGTTACTGGGCTCTATCCTCTGCTCCCTGCCCTGACACTGCTATGTTACTGGGCTCTAATTCTGTGATGTCTGCCCTGACACTGCTATGTTACTGGACTCTAATTCTCTGCTCCCTGCCCTGACACTGCTATGTTACTGGGCTCTATCCTCTGCTCCCTACCCTGACACTGCTGTGTTACTGGGCTCTATCCTCTGCTCCCTGCCCTGACACTGCTATGTTACTGGGCTCTAATTCCCTGCTCCCTGCCCTGACACTGCTATGTTACTGGGCTCTAATTCTCTGCTCCCTGCCCTGACACTGCTATGTTACTGGGCTCTAATTCTCTGCTCCCTGCCCTGACACTGCTATGTTACAGGACACTAATCCTCTGCTCCCTGCCCTGACATTGCTATGTTACAGGACACTAATCCTCTGCTCCCTGCCCTGACACTGCTATGCTACAGGACACTAAACCTCTGCTCCCTACCCTGACACTGCTATGTTACTGGGCTCTAATTCTCTGCTCCCTGCCCTGACACTGCTATGTTCCTGGGCTCTAATTCTCTGCTCCCTGCCCTGACACTGCTATGTTACTGGGCTCTAATTCTCTGCTCCCTACCCTGACACTGCTATGTTACAGGACACTAATCCTCTGCTCCCTGCCCTGACACTGCTATGTTACAGGACACTAATCCTCTGCTCCCTACCCTGACACTGCTATGTTACAGGACACTAATCCTCTGCTCCCTGCCCTGACACTGCTATGTTACTGGGCTCTAATTCTCTGCTCCCTGCCCTGACACTGCTATGTTACTGGGCTCTAATCCTCTGCTCCCTACCCTGACACTGCTATGTTACAGGACACTAATCCTCTGCTCCCTGCCCTGACACTGCTATGTTACTGGGCTCTAATCCTCTGCTGTGGCGATGTGTGTTAAACAGCAGTCAATGAGCGTCAGATAGACTCTCATTGACTGCTGCAGCCGTAGCGCCCACTGCAAGAACCGGCTCCCTTTTGACTCCTGCAGTGGGTAATGGGAGAGACGTTATGACCTCATGATGTCTCTCCCATAATGCAGAGCGCGCTAGCCCGGGAGCACTGAAGTGCGGACGGCAGCGTGGATTCAGGTAAGAATTCTTACTTTATTTATTGTTTCATTTCAGTGTGTATTTATCGGGGGGGGCTAAGGAGGGGACTACTACTGGGGGCACTGCTTCGGGGGGGCGGTTTCCACTACTGGGCACTACTACTGGGGGGGGGAACTACTGGGGGCACTGCTTCGGGGGGGACCACTACTGGGGCCCACTAAAGGGGGGGGCTATAACTAAAGAGGGGACTACTACTGAGGGCACTGCTTGGAGGGGGGGCACGGGACCACTACTGAGGGCTACTACTGGGGGGGATACTACTGGAGGCACTACTTCGGGGGGGAACCACTAATGGGGTCTACTACAGGGGGGGACTATTATTAAAGAGGTGACTACTACTGGGGGCACTGCTTCAAGGGGGGCACGGGACCACTACTGGGGGCTACTACTGGGGGGGGATACTACTGGGGGCACTGCTTCAGGGGGGGACCACTACTGGGGTCTACTACAGGGGGGACTATTACTAAAGAGGGGACTACTACTGGGGTCACTGCTTCGAGGGGGCCATGAGACCACTACTGGGGGCTACTACTGGGGGGGCTACTACTGGGGGCACTGCTTTGGGGGGGACCACTACTGGGGTCTACTACAGGGGGCACTGCATTAAGGGGGACTCCTATTGGGGCCACTATAAAGGGCACTGTGTAGGGGGGGATGACTACTGGGGGCACTACATTGGGGGGGACCACTACTATTGGGGGCACTGCATCAAGGGGGACTCCTACTGGGGCACTATATAAGGGGCTTACCATTGGGGGTACTGCACAGGGGGGACCACTACAGGGGGCCCTGAAAAGGGAGAACAACTACAGGGGGCACTGCATAGGGGGGACAACTACTGGGGGCCTGCATATGGGGGATCACTACTGGGGGCACTGTATAAGGGGAACTAATGGCGGGCTGCATAAGGGGGACTACTACAGGGGGAACTGTGTAAGGGGCACTGCATATGGGGGATCACTACTGGTGGCCTGTATAAGGTGAACTAATCGGGGGCTGCATAAGGGGGACCACTACTGGGGAACTGTGTAAGGGGCACTACTGGGGGCCTGCATAAGAGGGACCACTATTGGGGGCATTGTATACTGGGGGTACTATATAAGGGGGACCACTACTAGGGGCACTGCATAGGGGGGACTGTATAAGGGGCACTGCATTACGGTGCAAATGGAAAAATGTTCCCAGTGATAAAAAAGGGGTGTGTGTCATGCTGACACGCCCTATTTTTCAGTGGCCACGCCCCATTTTTCAACGCAGGCACGCGCACATAGTGGTGAGGGGGGGGGGGCTCCATTTTCAAATTTGTTCTGGGCTCCAAATACCCTACGCCACTGCTGCCCTGTCACTAGTTTAGCGTTACATATTGTATTTTGTAAGATGTGCACATTTAATTTACAATATAATTATATTATATTATTATTATTATTATTATTATTATTATTATTATTATTATTATATTATCTCCACTCACTGTACACAAATAGGATCAGCATTCTTGGAATATCTGCAAATATATCAGCAGTAGTTACAGTTAAGCCTCACAATCCAGCGTTTGATGCATTTCCTGATTGGCACCAAACACAGTGAAGAGAACAGTATACAGATCTACTGACCGACGGAACCAGCCATACACAGTGTTAGAAACGGATAAAATAAATATTCTTGTAAATTTATCGATTTGTTTTATAAAAGTGACTTTTCAGTCATTTGAAATCTTTGACTCTATTTGTTCTTATTGGCGTTTCACAAGAAAGTCCATTCAGTTGTGCTAAATCCAAATATGTAATGTGGAAATGTAACCAGAGAATCAGGACGAGGACATAAATCAGCATAAAATGAAATGAAGTCACAAACTAGAAAGCTGCCTAATGCTCAGATATTGCTGGTAACCCACAGAATGACCCAGTTACTTTATGGCTACAAAACAATGGGCCTGATTCAGACCCACTCGCGAGCGGCTGTACGCTCGCAAGTGGGTCGATGGTCTGCACTGAGCATGCGCACGACGGAGGGAGCTCCGTCGTGCACATGCGCCAGACACGACGAGCGAAGGACTTTCCTTCGCTCGTTGTGTCCGATCAAAGGGGGCGTGCTGTCAATGTTGATTGACAGCACGCCCCCTTTGGTGGGCGTGCCGGGGGCGTGCCTCCCTGACGGGGGCGTTCCCACGGGAACGCCTCCCGTCAGAAGCCGGCCCACTGACATCACTAGTGATGTCAGTGGGAGTGATTTTGGCTCTGATAGAGCCAAAATCACTCCGGAGCTTGCGGTTGAAAACCTCAACCGCAGGCTCCGGCTCGCAATTTCGATGGTCGTGATGGTCACGACCATCGCGGCCATCAAAATGCACGCTCGTATAGCCTGTGGGTGGTGACCCACAGCTATACGAGCGTCCAGGAGGACGCTCCATGAAAAAGGAGCCCGGCCCTCATGCAGAGCGTGCGCTCTGCTCAGAGCGTACGGCTCTGAATGAGGGCCAATGATTGTTAATTTGTTTGGCTGAGATAAAATAAAAAATAAGAATATTTAACAGGATGTGGTATGATCTGTCTACATTCACAATGTAGTCATGAGGATGTCGACATGGTCACAACATCAACATTGAACATGTCGCCATTCATCACGTAGACACTGATGAAATGTCGACATATTTGAATGATGACATATTGTTTCTAGTGGCCCAGCGATGAGTTTTCTGTGTAACTTCCAGTGCAGACATCTGACAGAGCGGCAGTTCCAGAGAGTATTCTTCCCTTATCCAAACCCCTAACTCTAACCCTACCCTTAGTGACTAATTCTAACCTCCCCCCTCGTAGCCTAACCCTAACCTCCCCCCCGTAGCCTAGCCCTAACTTCCCCCCTCGTAGCCTTACCTACCCCCCTCAAAGCCTAACCCTAAACTCCCCACGTAGCCTAACCCTAACCTCCCGTCTCGTAGTCTAACCCTAACCTCCTGCCTCGTAGCCTAACCCTAACCTCTCCCTTTGTAGCTTAACCCTAACCTTCCCCCTTGTAGCCTAACACGACCTCCCACCTCGTAGCCTAACCCTACCTCCTGCCTCGTAGCCTAACCTCCCCCCTCAAAGCCTAACCCTAACCTCCCCCCTGTAGCCTAACCCTAACCTCCCACCTTGTAGCCTTACCTCCCCCCTCAAAGCCTAACCCTAACCTCCCCCCGTAGCCTAACCCTAACCTCCCACCTCGTAGCCTTACCTACCCCCTCAAAGCCTAACCCCAACCTCCACCCATAGCCTAACCCTAACCTCCCACCTCGTAGCCTAACCCTAACCTCCCACCTTGTAGCCTAACTTTATCCTTCTGCCTCATAGCCTAACCCTAACCTCTCCCTTTGTAGCCTAACCCTAAGCTCCTCCCTCGTAGCCTAACCCTACCTCCCGCCTCGTGGCCTAACCTCCCCCCCATAGCCTAACCCTAATTTCCCACCTCGTAGCCTAACCCTAACCTCCCACCTCGTAGCCTAACCCTAACCTCCCCACTCATAGCCTAACCCTACCTCCCTGCCTCGTAGCCTATCTCTCACCTCCCCCATTGTAGCCTAACCCTCACCTCCCCCATTGTAGCCTAACCCTCACCTCCCCCCTTGTTGCCTAACCCGACCTACCCCCTTGTAGCCTAACCCTAACCTCCCTAGTGCCAAGTCTGAATCAGGCCCATTGTCCGCTGGACTGCATTACATTCTACTACACAGGGATCATGGAAAACATACCAACAGTATGAACATTCATGGGATATACCTACCTGCATTACTGATTAGACACACCTACCTGCATTACTGATTAGACACACCTACCTGCATTACTGATTAGACACACCTACCTGCATTACTGATTAGACACACCTATCTGCATTACTGATTAGACGTACCTATCTGCATTACTGATTAGACGTACCTACCTGGATTACTGATTAGACGTACCTATCTGCATTACCGAATAGACATACCTACCTGGATTACTGATTAGACGTGCCTATCTGCATTACTGATTAGACGTACCTATCTGCATTACTGATTAGATGTACCTACCTGGATTACCGATTAGACGTACCTACCTGCTTTATTGATTAGACACACCTATCTGTAATACTGATTAGACATACCTACCTGCATTACTGATTAGACACACCTATCTGCATTACTGATTAGACGTACCTACCTACATTACTGATTAGACGTACCTACCTACATTACTGATTAGACATACAGTACCTACCTGCATTACTGATTAGACATACCTACCTGCAGTGTCAGACTGGGACATGAAGGGCCCACCAGGGCAATGCAATGCTAGGGGCCCGTGGGTGGCAGGGAGAGGCAGAGGGTGACTGGGGAGGCTGTGCGTGACAGTGGAAGAAGGCAGTGGGTGATAGCAGAAGACAGAGAGTGACTAGTAAGGCAGTGGGTAACTGGGGAGGCAAAGGGTGGCAGAGAGTCATTAGGTAGGCAGTGGGTGGCATTGGAAGATAGGGGAGAGGCAGCTGGTGACAACAGAAGACAGAGTCAGTGGGTGGCAGGGCGAGACAGTGGGTGACTAGGGAGACAGTGGGTGACTGGGCAGATCATGGGTGATAGCGGACGGCAGTGGGTAACAGTGGAAGGCAATGGGTGACATTGGAAGTCAGTGGGTGACTGGGGAATCAGAAAGAGACAGGGGTGACAAGGGAGGCAGAGGGTGGCAGGGAAAGGCAGTCGGTACAGTAAAAAGCAGTGGGTGATAGCAGAAGACAGACAGTGACAGGCAGAAAGTGACTAGGGGGGCAGAGGGTGACTGGGGAGAGGCAATTGGTGACAGCAGAAGGCAGAGTGACAGTGAGAGGCAAAGAGTGACTTGGGAGGCAGTAGATGGCAGGGAGAGACAGTGGGTGACAGGAAGAGGCAGTGGTTGACAGGAAGAGGCAGTGGGTGGCAGGAAGAGGCAGTGGGTGACAGTGGATGACAGAGGAAGGAGAGATTAAATAGTAGAGCCAGAGGGTGACATTGGGAGGCAGTGCATGGCAGGGGGAGGTAGACTACCAGATGACCTTCCCCCCAACACACGCACACCGCCTACCCCTATCTCCTGCCCTGCAACAATAAAATAGTATATATATATATATATATATATATATATATATACGCAAGGAGGTTCGGTCCGGCACTCCTTTTTAAAACAAATAACTTACTCCGGTGCCCTCAGCGAACGCTGAAATTCTAGAACAAAAAAGGCTGCGGCACTCTGAGACTTGTAGCAAGACAAATGTATTAAATAGTGTCACATGAAGTAAACCTCACATGAAGTAAACCAACGTTTCAGAGCGTTAAGCCCCTTTGTCAAGGTGTGAACAAGAGAAAGACAAGACAACATACCTTAAATACAGAAAGAGTAACACCCGTTACGTTCACAAACGAGGCCAGCAGCTCCGTCACCGTCCGGTTCCCGGGTCTCCCAAGGTCGCGGACTGATAGCATCACACGTCGTCAGCGCTGGGTTGCCATGACCACCACAGACGCTATCAGGCGCTGTTGGAGCTGGCCCTAAAACGGATAAAAACGCGTGACGCCATCAGTCCGCGACCTTGGGAGACACGTGAACCGGACGGTGACGGAGCAGCTGGCCTCGTTTGTGCACGTAACGGGTGTTACTCTTTCTGTATTTAAGGTATGTTGTCTTGTCTTTCTCTTGTTCACACCTTGACAAAGGGGCTTAACGCTCTGAAACGTTGGTTTACTTCATGTGACACTATTTAATACATTTGTCTTGCTACAAGTCTCAGAGTGCCGCAGCCTTTTTTGTTCTATATATATATATATATATATATTATATTATATATATATATATATATATATAAAGGTAGTCTCACTTACCTTTTTGTAGGGGGAAAAAGATAATAATCACTGCTTATGTTAAAGCTGGGTACACACTGAACAGATACATCTGCAGATGATGGTTGTTCATACACACTGAACGACCATCATCTATCATCTGGCTGGGGGGTACCGCCCCCCTCCCCGCGGCCTCTGCCATAAATCTGCCATCGATTGTGCAGTAGAGCCGACGTGATACCTCTGTGAACGACGTCTTTCACAGACATATCGCTGGTACACACTGGCCGACAGTCACCCGATATATTGGCCGATTAATTGATCAGCCAATATATCTGTCAGTGTGTACCCAGCTTAAGACTATTACCCACATTAGGATTTACTAGTACTATATTACATTGCAGGGGATGTTATGTAATATACATGATAAAATGGCATAATAAATGTATAATAAATGTTTTTTGTTTCTCTTAACCACTTGCCTAGTACAATTACCTCAATTACCAAAACTATAAGGTCTAATGAGCATTTATTAAGAATACCACACCAGTGGCTACAAAATACTGGATTTTTACGTCCAAGTGTAGGAATATTGGAAATGCGGAATCCTTTAGGTATATGCTTTCGACGATGATACTCTGAGAGGAACTGTCCGTGAAGTGATAGATCGATTTCACGTCTCCGTAGCTTAAGCACTTTATAAAAAACATCAGCAGAAGTTTCGGCTGGCAGTGTATCAAAATCCAATTTGTCAAATAATAGCCGCTCAACTTCATCATCAGTGAAAGAGACAATACCTTGCTCGGCTTGAGATAACAGCCCTTCATCCATGAGACCTGTGCCACCTAAGGCATCATGCTAGTATAGACAGGATATTGGAAATGACCAGACTGTAAATCCTATAAGTGCTGCGCTATATAAGAAACTGTTAATAAATAAATAAATAAATAATTTCCACAAGAAATTTTTTTTTTAATATACAGGTGGGTGTCAAGACTGGTGCTAGCCTAAAACTCGCGAGAACCAAATGTAGATTCAAAGGACTTGCACTCACACCTATCTTAGCAAGCCGACGTGGGGGTGCCACAAGGATTTTTTAAGATCCAAAAATAGAAAACGATTGTCATAGACAAGGGCACTCTCCAAGTAAAAACACACAAAAACACTGTTTATTTAGGCTATATGTAGCCGTCCTTAATACAAAAATTGTCAATCTTCCAAATATATGTCTAGATAAATGTCGTCAACGCTTCGGTCCCTGACGGACCTTCCTCAGGACATTACATCATACGTGAATTGAGAAATAATTTAGTCATCTATCACAATAATATCTGTGGAAAAAAAAAAACACAAACAGAAACAACCAGGCTTAGTCTCTCAGGCTTCAAACTCCGTGGCAAAAATAAAAAATAAACAAATTTGCCCAACTGATATCAGATATACCACGACACTATATATTTTTTCCACAGATATTATTGTGATAGATGACTAAATTATTTCTCAATTCACGTATGATATAATGTCCTGAGGAAGGTCCGTCAGGGACCAAAACATTGACGACATTTATCTAGACATATATCTGGAAGATTGACAATTTTTGTATTAAGGACGGCTACATATAGCCTAAATAAACAGTGTTTTTGTGTGAGAGTGCCCTTGTCTATGACAATCGTTTTCTATTTTTGGATCTTAAAAAATCCTTGTGGCACCCCCACGTTGGCTTGCTAAGATAGGTGTGAGTGCAAGTCCTTTGAATCTACATTTGGTTCTCGCCAGTTTTAGGCTAGCACCAGTCTTGACACCCACCTGTATATTAAAAAATGTTTTTCTTGTGGAAATCAGAACACTTATAGGATTTACAGTCTGGTCATTTCCAATATCCTGTCTATACTAGCATGATTCCTCAGAGTATCACCATCGAAAACATATACCTAGAGGATTCCGCATTTCCAATATTCCTACACTTGGACGTAATAATCCAGTATTTTGTAGCCACTCGTGTGGTATTCTTAATAAATGCTCATTAGACCTTATAGTTTTGGTAATTGAGGAAGCAAGTAACGAATTAGCCAAAGTAAAGGTTGAATTAGAACAAATTAATTTAACAGCATTGCCTATACTTAAGTCCGATAAAAGTGCTGATTGGATTGAGAGATTGCAAAACCAGATTAATTAATACACTAAGGATTTAACATCATTCAAAAGAAAAAAGTTATCCACTGTTACTACTGATTACCAATCCCATACAGTATACCGCTGGCTTCTGGGAGATAGTAACTCTGGGAGAGGCAACCGTCAGATGCAGAATTCTAGGAGAAGACGTCAACCTTATTTCCCTACTGAATCTGGGTCAGCCTTTTCGGCCTCTGACCAAGAGTCATACGATACTAGGAGTTCTAAGAGTCGGAGAGATTTTTTAGAACAAGGTCCCAACAGGGACAATACATCCACAGAAATCAGAGAAATTGCAGAAATAGAAATCGGAGGCCACACCCGCGGAGGGGTAGATACAAAAAGAAGGGGACGATGAAAGATAATGTAGACAATGTTATAAATTTGTCCAGTTATATTTGAAATGATCCTGAGATCAGGTTGCTTGCAAAGGGTCTTTCGTTTGTTCCCACATTTAAACATCGGGAATTTGATAGCACAATTGATTTATATAAATTCGGGAGGAATTTAAGATTAAAGGAATTTTTTTCAGACAAATCTAACATTCAGGGTATTAAACTGTTTAAAAGTAAATCAAACTTCGACCCCCAATCTAGCAACGCTAGTCTGAAGACGTATTTGAGATTGGTTGAAAATGACATGTCCACGGCTCAACCAACTAAGCTTTATGACAATCTATCTGTTGCAGAGAGGCAAGCATTAAAGGCACTTCGGGAAAATTCTAATTTGGTTATCCGTACAGCAGATAAAGGGGGCGCCATTGTGGTGCAGGATTGGGATAAATATGACACTGAAGTTATGAGGCAGTTATCCAATCCCTCAGTTTATCGGCGACTTGAATCCAATCCAATTAATCAGATTAAATCTAAAGTGGACCAAGTTCTCTTTCAAGGATTACAACAGAGTTGGCTTGACAGGGATGAATTTTAATTTTTAACTGCGAACAAACCCAAGTGTCCAATCTTATATACATTACCGAAGAGCCATAAGTCCCTCGTCAAACCCCCGGGCAGGCCGATTATCGCGGCTCAGGGTTCTGTATTACAGCCTTTGGCGATTTTCTTGGATTTTGCTTTACAACCATTTGTACATACTTGTCCTAGTTACATACGCGACACTGGAGATTTTCTTAAACAATTGGAGAATATTGGGCCTGTAAGTGACAATGTGCTTTTGGGAACCATGGACGTAAATTCTTTATACACTGTCATTCCTCACAAGGGCGGTCTTGAGACCATTAAGCTTCAGTTACAGAAGCGAGCACACATACCAACTGAATACCTAGTGGACCTTGCTAGTCTAGTATTGTATCATAATAATTTTTTATACAAAGACTCCTATTATTTGCAACTGTCGGGGACCGCAATGGGGTCAAATTTGGCCCCGGCCTACGCTAACCTTTACATGGCCAGGTACGAGTCAGAATTTATTTATCCTCAGTACAGTGCTTATATCATACTTTATCGCAGGTTCATTGATGACATTTTTATACTCTGGAAAGGTACCAAAGAAGCATTCATTGACATGGTCGACACGTTAAGTGTATTATCCAGTCCCATCAGATTTACTTTCCAGATTGATGACACCACTATAAATTTTCTCGATGTGGCTATTACCAAGGAGAATGGGCGTTTGGGCACTTCATTGTACCAGAAACCAACAATAGAAATTTAGTATTGTGGCCGACGAGTTTTCACCCTCCAGCATTGAAAAACAATTTGCCTATTTCGCAGTACCTGAGAGTGATGAGGATAAACAGTGATCCCATTAATAGGGACAGGCAGCTTCATGAAATGACAAATAAATTCAAGGAGAGAGGATACAAGTCTGATAATTTAGAACGATGTTTGAGACAAGCACAATAGACTTTTGCAACATCTTGCACTGAGGTAGCCTCTGGCGCTTCTAAAAAACATCATCAGATTTTCGTCACCAAGTTCGATAATCATGCATTCACTACTCAAAAGGCATTAAGAAGACACTGGACGATTGTATTAAGCGATAGACAATTACCATTTAAAAATATGGGACCTCCCATGATGGCTTATAAGAGGGGACCGAGTCTTAAGCAGCTGTTGTTGTTACCTACAATCTATCCGAATGACAACACATCTGTTCAGAACATTATGACTGCAAAACCTGGAAGTTTTTCCTGTTATTCTTGCATCACATGTACTTCAATGCTGACAGGTCCCTCTTTTCCACATCCCCATTCAGGCAAGAAAATTAACATTAAGTACCATTTACATTGCGCATTGGATCATCTGATTTATATTTTGATTTGTCCTTGTGGATTATACTACGTAGGTCTCACGTCTCGTAAATTTCGAGATCGTATGGCGAACCATCAGGCCTCCATCCGGGCAGCATTAAGCTCGGGGTCCTCGGATAAGCCGGTAGCCAGACACTTTTTGGACCAAAAACATCAGGTGGCGAGTCTGAAGTGTAAGCTTATTGATTGGATTCCTCCTCCAAGATTTGGTGGCGATAGACTTCAGTTATTGAAACAATGCGAAAGCTATTGGATACATCGATTGGACACTGTGGCCCCAAGGGCCTTAATGAGTACAATTCACTTAATGTATTTCTTTAGCACATTTTTGTCTTGGGGGCACGGATTTTTAACTGTGGTGTTTTTGGGGTTTGGTTCTCTTCAATAATATTCTTGTGAACATCTGGTGGATTTTGTGTTTTGGTTTTTTTCACACACGTTTTGTTTAATGTTTTTTGATCACTTTTATTATTCCACTATACCTATTTTAGTGGTGTTTTGTGGTGGTGGTAATTTTCTAACCTGTTTTTCATTTCTTGACTATCATCATTTATTTTTATTTTTATCTTATATTATTTAATAATTTATTTTTTTTATCATATATATATATTTTTATCTTTGTTTGCACACATTATATATTTTTCATGTATAGGGGCAACATTATATTTTTCTTATGCGGGCAATTGTATTGGATGGGCCTGTGAAAATATGTACATGCCACTATCTAACCATTTGTTACCATGGTAGGTCTTGTTAGTGTTGGTATGGGTATTTGGTCTCGGGCTTCAACACGTGGCATTGGTACCACTTACCTTTCATTTTTTCATGTACTGCTTTGGTGGGTTAGGTATCAATTATTTCATGTGGGCAGTGATGGTCACGATTGGGTTCGAGCAAGGTAGAGCCGGTGTGAGCTTAGTTTTGAATGAACCAGCCCCGTGGTAGGTTTATTGCATGCAGGCAGGCAGGCACATTAGTAGAGCCTGCCCGAGACATCATATGTTTTTTAGGATGACAATTTATTTATACAGGTGGACTGTACTGAGATTGGGTTGTATACATGCAACGGAGGTGGGGCTGACCTGACTTTAATGGCCGGCGTTTACAGAGCTGTCATGGAACGCAAGCTTGTGCGTTTCCATGGCAAAGGAGGTAACTAATATATTCGCATGCAGGCATGCGTGTCACGTGACGTATTTCCGGATCTGCCGGTTTAAATAGCGGGATGGTTTGTCGAGCGGCATGCTCGCTGGCGTCACATGGAAGCAGGCGTTTTTAGTGAGAGAGAGTGTTTGCAGGCTGCATCTCTGTCCCGTGTTGGTAAGTTCACTTATGACATTCCTTGTATGACAACAGCGGGTACTTAGGTTGTCCAGTGACATGTTAGTATTTGTCTTTTCACTTTTTTTGTGTTTAGCTGCACTGGACCATTGGAGTTTTCCATGTACACTCGTTGGTCCCTGTGAATTGCAGAGTGTGACTGCATTGATTGGGTTTAACTACCTGATTCAGGTATATTCTATAGTATATATGTTGCATCGGGAATTGATGATATAGTGATTAGGGGTGACTCGATGACTTCACATACATTGTTTGAGTTACTAGTGATCTGCAGTAGTGATTAATGTCACTTGCCCCTCTCCTTGTTTTTGTGTTTATATGATGTGCATGTGATGAGGTATATATATATATATATATATATATATTAAAATAGTGTTTTGTGTGGCACACTTTTCTAATGGAGATTAAAATTATTTGTGACACAGTATGGTATATTTTATATTGTAAATGTGTTCTTCGATCTGAGTTATTTCTATGTCCATAGAAATATAGTGTCGTGTATATCTGATATCAGTTGGGCAAATTTGTTTATTTTTATTTTTGCCACAGAGTTTGAAGCCTGAGAGACTAAGCCTGTGTGTTTCTGTTTGTGTTTTTTTTTTTCCACAGATATTATTGTGATAGATGACTAAATTATTTCTCAATTCACGTATGATGTAATGTCCTGAGGAAGGTCCGTCAGGGACCGAAGCGTTGACGACATTTATCTAGACATATATCTGGAAGATTGACAATTTTTGTATTAAGGACGGCTACATATAGCCTAAATAAACAGTGTTTTTGTGTGATTTTACTTGGAGAGAGCCCTTGTCTATGACAATCATTTTCTATATATATATAAATATATATATACATATATATATATATAATGATTTGTCCCTCCCAACCCCTACGTTTATATAAATGCAATATTTTTTGCCCCCTTACCCTTCTCTTATATTAATGTCATTATATTTTCCCCCTCCCCTGTATATATTTAATATTTTGTTCCCCCAAACCCTTCACTTACAGTATATAAACCTATAAATCTTTTGTCTCCTCTTCCCTGTATATATTTAATATGTCCCCCACCCCATATATCAATCTATACCCACACCCTTTCAATTGTGTGATGAACCAATAAAGGTGACAGGTGTGTCTGGACTGTCCACTTTGGCCAGGGGGACTAATCTTGGTGTAGTTTCAGTAGCAACAAACCAAGCACCCAAGTTCATCCCTGGTTCTTCTCCACCAAGTTACTTACCTTCTAGTAGAGTATCAATATATAATTTAGGTGCACAGTCTGGAACTTGACTCCTAGAGAAGGGAGTAGAGCTCACCAGAGATTTCCCCTGTACAGTACAGCTGTGAGCCAGTCCGACCCTGACTATTCTTTGTAAGATTATACCTGCCGACTTCCAGCTCTCTCCTTCTTGGGGGCGGAGCATGGTTGTGATCGCGCGATCGCATCATGGCCCCACCCCCTCTTCACAATGCCGAGATTAATGTCATTGTGAGGGAGGCGGGGCCACGATGACATGATTCAGCGCGAATCGCGTCAGCACCCCTCTGATACCGTGGGGGAGGCGGTGGCCGCCGGGAGGTTTGCCTGCCTTTCCGGGGACAGGGAGCGACAACCGATTTTCGGGAGGCTGTCCACCTTTTTGGGCGAGTGTGCGCGTGGGAGGTGGGGGGTTAGGACACCAAGTCATTAAATTGTACAGGGCTGGATCTGGGCACAACTAAGGTTCTTCTGGCGCATTTTAAAATGTGATAATATCAAAGTTTGTTGCTCCTGGCAAGGACATTATCATCATGTGACTGTGTAAAAGACAGGGCCCCATACTGCCTGCACACAATGGCATCTAGTGATAGCTTTTCCCTTTATATGTTATGTGTATAAAAATTAAAAAATTATAAAAGAATGTAAAATAACCCGGGTCCACATTGCTGCACGACAGGGCCGGCTCCAGGGGTCTGAGCACCCTGTGCCGGGCCGTTACTATGCGCCCTGTAATCGAGCGTGGCCAAAATTGGGGGCGTAGCCTAATTACTATAAGCCATGCCCTCTAAGTGACGTTATTTGGAGGTGTGCCTGTATGGCACGCCTCCAAATAACATCATGCTGGGGGTAAAGCCCAGCCCTCCGTCACTGGCTGGGCTTCCCCCAGCCCTCTCCCGTCAGAGAATGGATGCCGCGCGCATGCGTGCGCTGCATCCATTCACATTCCGGGGGTCCGGCGCAGCCGCACAGCTGCGGCGGTGGGGTCCCCAACCTCCCGATTTGACCACCCGCGGGCCTCTTCGGCCCACGGGTGGAACAGCGGGACAATACTGTCCGCTGAAATCGGGATGTTGGGAAGGGGTGCGCCCTCTATGGGTGGCGCCCCAGTGCGACCGCTCAGGTCGAACACCCCTAGAGCCGTCCCTGCTGCACGATTATCAATTTAAACAAAGAGTAAGGCGGTTTAATGAATAAAACAGAGGTTCCCAAACGCGGTCCTCAAGGCGCCCCAACAGTTCAGGTTTTAGAGATACCCATGGCCAATGTAATAGAGTGCAAGTTTTTAACTTGCACAATATTACTTGCCTAAAACTCCCAAAATAATAGACCTGCTTCAGGCTAGCGAGCATAGCTTGAGCAGATGCGAGTAATGCCGCGTATACACTAGGCGATAGAGGAACGACAGTACGATTACAACATTGTAATCGTACAGTCGTTCCTCATCCCCTGTAGTGCCTACACTGAATGATATGTCGTTCAGTGCAGACACCCTCCCTCATCGCTGAACATGCCCAATCTGTCATTATCGACAGATTGACCAGCATATTCAGGCGATTAAGGGTCTGCAGGTACCTCTAGTTCAAGTGCAAAATAAATATTTAAAAAACCACAGGACACATACACCGAAGGCTTATTATTTTATTACACATACACTCACCCGCACTCACATACTTACCTTGTTCCTAGTGCCGGTCTGCCCTCTTGTCCAGTAAAGTACCATACTCACTTATCCCTTGAGTGTAGTCCTCTTCATTCCATGTAGGCGTCCTTGGTCTTCTAGGGCTGGGACACCCGGGCAAGAGAGCAGCGCGGTGATCTGGGGCTGACTGACCCCCAGATCATCTAACATCTACCCACCATCAGTCCACCACCACCAGGGACTTGGCCGGCTCTCTTGCCTTAAGGCCCCCATACATCAGCAATTGATTGCAGCAATTCTGCAATTTGCAATCGATTGTGTATAAATATATTTCCCTTTTTCAATCGATTGCAGATTGCAGAATTGCCACAATCGATTGAAAAAGGGAAAGATTTTTATACACAATCGATGGCAAATAGCAGAATTGCAGCAATCAATTGCTGATGTATGGGGGCCTTTAGAATAAAGTTACCAATCATCAGCAGAGATGAGGTAAGGGGCTGGGACAGAGCTGCAGCTCAGCCTATCAGAGCGGGCGTAGGCGTGGCCGACCCGCGGTGTTTTCTGCCGGCTGCACGAGAGAGATCATTCTTAAGAACGAGAAAAAGCAGCAACAATAGAGCCGGAGTCGCGGGAGCCTCGAGTGCCGCCGTGACGTCACACGCTCTGCTTCAGCTACGTGACGTCAAGCCCTCTGAGCGCTGCCTCGGCGTGACGTCAGGCACTGCTACTCACCTGCCCCCGGAGGTAACACTGCGCCGGAGTCTTACTGCGGAGTCCCTGCTCCGCGCCTGACATGCATAGTTTAGTTACACATGAAGTCATAGCGCAGGAGTTGCCGTGACGTCACACGGGGCACCCCACCCTAAAGGAGGACCCCGTCCGCAGTCACACGTGGCAGCTCCGTTCCTGCTGCCCGGGAGCCGGGACACTGCCGCTGCCGAGATGAGAGGACAGATCATCGCTGTTCTGGGACTCTTCTTATCCCTGGTCTCAGGGGCTCAGCTGCCAGGTAACTGGGGCACAGGGGATGGCATTGGCATGTGTATAGCAGCTCAGGTGGGCACAGATAGGTAGCTCTACAGATAGCTTTGTACTTCACTGGGGCATTCAGACAGATAATTGTATGGCACTGGGACACAAGGGGTAACTGTGTATGGCAGTGACTGCTCTCTAGCCTACTGGGGCACAAGGGGTTAACTGTGTATGGCAGTGACAGCTCTCTAGCGGCTAGAGCTGTCACTGCCATACACAGTTAACCCCTTGTGTCCCAGTAGGCTAGAGTCTAGCCTACTGGGACACAAGGGGTTAACTGAGTATGACATTGACTGCTCTTTAGCACCCTGGGACACAAGGGGTTAACTGTCTAGGACAGTGACAGCTCTCTAGCCCACTGAGGCCCAAGGGGTTAACTGTAGGACAGTGACAGCTCTCTAGCCCACTGGGGCACAAGGGGTTAACTGTGTATGGCAGTGACCACTCTCCAGTCCACTGGAACATAAGGGGTTAACTCTGTATGGCTGTGACAGCTGTGCACCTAAATGGGGGATGTACAGCGTTCACACTGTATGGCAGTGACACTGGGGCACAGGGAGTTAACGCTGTATGAATGTGGCAGCTCTCCACCCTAATGGAGAACATAGAGAGTTAATTCTGTATGACAGTGACAACTCCCCACCCCACTGGGGTTAACATCGGCATGACAATGACATGTCTCCAACTCACTGGGGCACAGGGGGTTAACTCTGTATGGAAGATAGTGACAGCTATCTGATGCATTTGGAGAACGGGGTTAACTCTGTATGACAGTGAGAGCTATCCATCCCACTGGGACAGGGGGTTAACTCTGTATGACTGTAGCTGTTCTCCATCTCACTGGGTTAAATCTGTATAACAGTGCCTGGTCTCTATCACACCAGGACATAGAGGGTTAACTCTTTATGACAGTGACAGCTCTCCACCCCACTGGGACATAAGTGGTAACTCTGTATGACAGTGACATCTGATCATCCTACTGGGACACAAGGTGTATTCTTATTATTATATATTTTTTCTAAGGCACCGCAAGAATTTTGTAGCACTGTACATAGGCAAACTACATACAGGATTACATGGGTATACAGTGAACAATATAGACAGATAAAGACTATAATCTCTATATGACAGGGAGACCTCTCCATCCTAATGGCACTAGGGGGTTAACTCTGTATGACAGTGACAGCTCTCCACCTCAAACTCTGTACCTCTGCTCTGCGCCTCACTGAATATAAATAGGATAATTGTAATGTGACAGAGACGGGGATGCACAGATCAGAACACATGGAGGCTACTAAACTAGATAAATAATTTATTCCATGATGCACAATGATTATACAATTATCTAGCGTGGATGGTGAAACTTGTGCTATAGGGTCTGTGTTGTGGGGATACAGGTTGATGACCAGTGATTATCATTATATAATCTATAATAATATAGTATTGGAATTGATGTGTGAAAGTACACGTCCGTGTCTGGGGGGATAATGGAGGGCAGATATTCAGATCCAGTGAGACCCTGGATGTCAGTCACTGCTCCTTCCCAGTCCAGACCCATCACTCCCACCTGGCTGGCCTCCCAAACCGGAATATTAGCCTCAGTAAAGGTCCAAGGACTTGGTCCCTGTGATGGCTCCAGTGTCTCCGCTCTCTGTGACACCCGGGTGATGTCTCTGTCACCTCAGCTGGATGAGGATAAGATCTGACAGCAGGGAGCACCACCAGCCCAGGACCAGAGTGTCCAGTGAGAGTCTCCCCTTTTCCATGTCCTCTAGGACCACAGATTGCTCCGATAGTAATGACACTCAGGGTGTGCTGTATGTATAGTTGGCATTGTGGGGCGCAAGTGGAATGCAGACTGATCTCGTGCACCAGACAAGGCGTATGCTCACAGACGTAGTTTGCTAGTGGGTATGGATTGATCCGTTCGTCATCGGACCTTTCTTTCAGTGAAATGGGCATTTCTTGGGCGGTGACCATACGGATACACGGGACTAATCCATCTGGTGGGAGTGTCATGGGCATGTAAGCCAACTTCCCTGCTGTATTGTAGCATGCGGATGCAGATAGGTCCCCTGTTCCTGATGGATCTTTTGCACTCGGCATGGGGTGGGAGCGAGTCCCGTTACTCATGATAACAGCTGTGGATGCGGACATACATAGAGTGGGCGGGAAGGGCTTCCACAGGTAGACGCACGGATATTGGGCTTATACGGGCAGATTTGTGTATTAGCGTAAGGAAGTAAGTAGGCTGCTGCGGTGATACGGAAGAGTGGAGGCACCCTACTCAGAATCAGGACCTGTGTGTGATATATATCCTAAGGCAGTAATTGCCCCATCCCCATATGCCCGAAGGCAGTAATTCCCCCACCCCCATGTGCTTTAAATCAGTAATTTCCCCCACCCCCATGTGCTCATGGTTACTGGAAATAAATGTAAACTCATTTTTAGTGCTAGACAAGACTTCTGCCTGGTTTGACTATGGATCTGGTTAAAATACCGACAGTCGGGATGCAGGCACTTAGAATGCCGGCACCAGAATCCCGACACCTGTCAGAATCCCAGCACCGGCATCCTGATGGTAAGTACTGGGGTTAGGAGGAGGATTATGCTGGCCATACACCTACGCGATTTGGGGCCGATTTTGTGACGCGCCGTACGATGGATCGCGTGGAAATCGTGTGATTTTAGGTAGGATACGATGCGATGAATGCTCCCGCAGCTGTCAAAACGTATCGTGTGATCAGCTGTGCAGTCCATCTTCTCCGTCGTCTTCGTACGCTGACCGTGCCATTTTTTCAGCATTCAATGCATCGAGCGTCCGAGCGGCCTCAATTGTGAAAAAAAAGAAGACTGATACACGCATGGGCATTTGTGAAAATAAAATAAAACACACACAGACACACACACACCAACAAGCCCTGGGCTTGTAGGGACCCAGTGCTGGTTGGGCAACATACAGGGGACAAACGACGTAGGGGGTCTCCGGTATGTAAGCACAACCAGCGCCAGGCTAGTCAGAACCAGCCCTGGTTGCCAAAATACGGGGGACAAATTATGTGGGAGGTCCCCCGTATTCTGCGCAACCAGCATTGGGCTCTGTTTAGGTCCTGGTTCTGGAAATACAGGGGAAAAAATGTGTAGGGTGCCCCTGTATTTTCCAGAACCAGCACCAGAATTTTTCTAGCGGGGGACCCCCCCCGAGGCACCCCAGGTTGATAGCCCGGGGCTATCCCCGCCACCCCTGGTGTTTACACAACACCTATACCCTATCAACCTGCCACCCACTCCTGGTGGCGGTGGGTGGCAGGTTGATAGTGTTATAGGTGTTGTGTAAACATTGGGCCTGATTCAGACCCGGACGCTAGATGCGTACGCTCGCTCCCAGTGTATGCAAATTCTGAACACGCCCAGCAAGGCATAAGCACACCCACTATGTCTTGGCGTGCGATCACTTTTGTGTATGCAGACGCCCACAAGCCTGTCTTAAGACGCCCACTTGCGCACGTCATCTCCAGGAAGTGTATACAACCATCGGTACAACAGGTACCATCGGGAGCATTTGCAGCGCTTGTAGTTGCCTTTACCCTATCGCAAGATCTGCGAGCACTTCAGTGTAAAACCATCCAGGTGACGTGTACTATGACACTGCCTGTTAATTATGCACACCTATGAAACGGCGTTAAAACACTCGGACACGCCTGCGTTGGCACCTCCACTTCCTCGTTACTGCTGGCCTGCCCCTGTTACCACCCACAAACGGCTTCTCCTGTCACTCATTCCACTGGGCTGTCTTTGCTGGGCGAGTGAGCGGTTCATGATCGCTCGGACTAGTTCGCACACTGCGATGCATGCGCACATTAGTAAACATCGCCAGCAACGAGCGAACGCTTGCTAGAGACCGGGTCTGAATCAGGCCCATTGTGTTTACAAGTAGAACTACAGGTCCCAGCAAGCCTCCCCCGCATGCTGGTAGTTAGAGAACCACAAGTACCAGCATGCGGGGCATTAAGGGCCCACTGGTACCTGTAGATCATATGTAAAGAAATGTTTAAAGAAACACAGGACACACAGGCCCGAAAGCGCATAGGTGTATGGCAAGCATAATCCTCCTCCTAACCCCAGTATGTGCCATCGGGATGCTGGTGCCGTATCCTAACCCTGTCGGGATTCTGACCGCCGGCATCCAGTACCCAAACGGTTTGCCTATATGGTAATAGATTACCAGTATATGGATCTTACCATTTGTCTCACCCAACGTGCCTTAACTTCATATCGGTCATTTATCGGTCATTTATGCGTTAATCTAAAAAATATCTAAAAGATGTATAATACAGTTAAACCTTCTTGCGATGGGAGAAATGAAAATTCAGGACACCAATTGATATATAATAACCAATTTTATATTCTAAAACATATTAAAAAAAAACACTAATACATTAAAAGTATTAATCACATAATAATGGTAAGTGACTGATATGGCAACAATCTACTGCCTCAATAACTGAGTATTCAGAATTAACATAGGGCCTGATTCAGAGCCGCTCGTAAGCGGCCGCTCGTTCGCTCAGAGCGATGTTCGCACATCTGCGCATGCGTATGGGTCGTAATGCGCATGCGCCAACCAGTCATTGCGGTCGGAAATCGAGTGCTCGCAAAACAGCGAGGGGCTGCTAATTTGAGTGACAGGATGAGGCGTTTGTGGGTGGTAACAGGGGAAAGTGCTTGAAAACGGGGAGTGGAGATCCGAACGCAGGCGTGCCAAACGGTCAAAACGGGCGTTTTAAGGGTGTGCATAATTAACAAAGCAGCGTCATCGGCCACGTCACTTGGTTGTTTCTTAGCCTGAACTGTTCGCATGATTGCGGTAGGAAAATCCAACCACAAGCACTGCGAGCAGTTCATACACCTTTCGATGTACTCGATTAATCTAATAAATAGCGGAGATGACATAGGATGCGAGCGGCCAAGGGGCATCTTTACAAAATAGCGAGCGAATGTTTCGTTCGCTCGCTCAGACATAGAGGCGTCAACAAACCGCAAAGAGCGAGCGCTCAATTTAAATAGCGGCCCCTTTTTCTGAACGAGCGAGCGCAAATAGCGTCCGGCTCTGAATCAGGCCCATAGTCTCTTGGCAGAGATCAGAGGACCTCATTCAGACCCGCTCGCAAGCGGGTCGATGTTTAGGCCCTGTGCACGCGCAGCGGCCGCACTGCGCGTGCGCAAGCCCCGAAACGAGAAAGAAATTCTCTTGCTCCGGAGCTCACTACAAAAGGGACAGCTGTCGATGTTTATCGACAGCTCGACCCGTTTCGCAGGCGTGGCAGGGGGGTGGTTTCACAAACTGAGGCGTTCCTGCCTGCCGTTTTGTGGGCGGCCGCACTGACATCAGCAGTGATGTCAGTGGGGTGCTTCCTGCTCGATCAGAGCAGAAAGCTCCCTGGGGCTTGCGGTTGCCGAGACCCAACCTTAGGGTCTCGTCGCAAGCCCCGATGGTCGCGATGGTCTTGACCATCGCGACCATCAACCTGGTCGGTCGCTAAAGCTGTGGGTTACCAGCTAGCTTAGCTAGTGACCAGGAGCCCGCACTACAAAACCCAAGCGGCCGCCCACATTCAGAGCAACCGCTTGCATTTTGCGAACGCCTCTGAATGAGGGCCAGAGTTCTTAATCAAGGTCCGGTATGGCTGCTAGTATGTATGTGTAACAAAGTTTTAGAATATATTGGTAACAGTCTCACCACATTAACCACTTGCCTGGCACAGTCGTATCAGATACGACCATACCAGACTGGGCTTTCCCTGACATGGTCGTATCTGATACGACCAGTCAGAAACACACAGTGGGCGGCTTGGTGGAAGTTAACTTCCAGCAGGCGCCCATCTCAGAGGGACCTGCCGGTCCCTCTACACCTGCGCCTCCTCCTCCTTTGTGTCCCGATCACTGCTGGCCACAGTGATCGGGCCCCAGGTGGCACCCCCCCTAGAAGCAGCAGCCACGGCTCATGTAGCGCGGCTGCTGCTGTGACCCGATCACTGTGGCCAGCAGTGATGGGGCAGCAATTTCAGTAATAGGCAGTAGCGGCGGCTCTGGTAGCCGCCGCTGCTGCAATGTACCCAGGCCGCTAGCGGGACACCCTCCCGCTGCGGCTCCGGATCACAGTGATCAGTGAGATCACTGTGTGAGAGAAGCAGCAGCATCGGCTCTGGTAGCCGCCGCTGCTGCTATGTACCCCGGCAGCCCCTCCCACTCCTTTCCGGCCTCAGCTCCACCTGCCCAAGTCCCCATGTGTCCCGATCACAGCTGGCAACAGTGATCGGGCAAAATATAAAAATAGTAATAAAATGTGTGTGTGTGTGTGTGTGTGTGTGTGTGTATATATATATATATATATATATATATCTATATATATATATATCTATATATATATATAGATATAGCAGAGTCTCTGTTTAGGGATGGCAATGGTTTGCAAACATCGATGGTCTGACTGAAAACAAGTGGTTTGCCATTGCTGGTCGTCATCAATGTTGAAACATCGATGGTAGCCATCAATTGATGTTTAGGAAACATCGACAGTCGTGGTCTACACAGATCTTGCCCAATCGCTAAGCAATTGATGGCTTCTAACGATAGTTGAACCATCAATGGTACAGCTGTCAATGGCCATCACTACAGTATAACATAAAAATTGCTATTTTTATGGTATACTGTGTTTTAAAAAAAAAAAAATTTTTTTGCAAATAAAATAGTGATGGATAAGTTTAAAATTATGTTCTTGACCTAATTCAATCATAAAAGAAACCGACAATTTTGGAGCGGTTTTTGGAAAAAGAATTTGTCAGTTAAGTGGTTAATAACAACGATCATGGAGACCAGTACAATTCCTACTGTGTTGGACGGATATACCTCCTATTACACACGCAGCGCCGTGGATAGGTGCTCCCGGTTACTGTGTGGGAGATTGGAATGTGGGCTTGATGCAGACCCGCTCGCGAGCGCTGAGCGCTCACAAGCCAGTCGATGGTGGCCTAGTGTGTATGCGCACGACGGAGCCGGCTCCGTCGTTTGCATCCGCGAGACCCGGATAGCGACGGGCAAGCCGTCGCTCCGGGTCTCGTACCAAAGGGGGCGTGCTGTCGATGTTGAGTGACAGCACGCCCCCTTTGGTGGGCATGCCGGGGGCGTGGCTCTCCAGACGGAGGCGTTCCCATGGGAACACCTACCGTCTGGGGTCGGCCCCACTGATATCACAAGTGATGTCAGTGGGAGTGCTTTCGGCTCTGTTTGAGCCGAAAGCACTCCAGGGCTGGCGGTAACGAGACCCTACCACAAGGGTCTCGTCGCAAGCCCGATGGTCTTGACCATCGCGACCATCTTCCTGCCCGCTCGCTATAGCTGTGGGTGGTCACCTACAGCTATGCGAGCGGACAGGAGGCCGTTCAGAAAAAACAGAGGGACGGCCCTGATTCAGAGCGAGCGCTCTGTCAGAGCGTCCGGCTCTGAATCAGGCCATGAAATTCTGCCCGATCAGGGCTCAGGTTATGAGTGGAGCTGCTCCAGTACACAATCACTCCGTCTGAGGGCAGGCAGCCGTCCTTCCGGATCCCGGCTTGAATGAAATGCAGTGGTTACCGGTGATACAGTCAAACTCTGGCTTCCATAGATATTGTGCTATCACTCTGCAAATACATGTCAGCAAGTAGCAGGTAGATCTCTAGATAGAGATTTCTGCCATCTCAAGAAGGTTTAATGGTGCATACACACGGGACCATCGTCAACAATAACGATATCGTTGAACGATCTCCCGTGTGTGCTGGATGATCGATATAGATCATCCAACACACCACCAACGATTGTTGATCACGGGTCCCCATAGTAACCTAGTCGATATCGTTCAGGTCGGCCTGCATGCACGGGCGATGGATGATATCGTTATCGTCCATACGTGCTTGCACATTGCAGGTCGTTGGTGGGTTGAAGGCACCGAAAAATGCACAATATTAGCGATATGATCGATATCATTATCGTGCATTTCAATCGTACCGTTTGTATGCACTATACACATTGGGCCTGATTCAGACCCACTCGCGAGCGGCTGTCCGCTCGCAAGTGGGTCGATGTTCTGGACTGAGCATGCGCACGGCGGAGGGAGCTCCGTCGTGCGCATGCGCCAGACGCGACGAGCGAAGGAAAGTCCTTCGCTCGTTGTGTCCGATCAAAGGGGGCGTGCTGTCAATGTTTATTGACAGCACGCCCCCTTTGGTAGGCGTGCCGGGGGCGTGCCTCCCTGACGGGGGCGTTCCCACGGGAACGCCTCCCGTCAAAAGCCGGCCCACTGACCTCACTAGTGATGTCAGTGGGAGTGATTTTGGCTCTGATAGAGCCAAAATCACTCCGGAGCTTGCGGTTGAAAACCTCAACCGCAGGCTCCGGCTCGCAGTTTCGGTGGTCACGACCGTCGCGGCCATCAAAATGCACGCTCGTATAGCCTGTGGGTGGTGACCCACAGCTATACGAGCGTCCAGGAGGACGCTCCATTTTCATGGAGACCGGCCCTCATTCAGAGCGTGCGCTCTGCTCAGAGCGTACGGCTCTGAATGAGGGCCATAATCACATATTGTTATATATATTTTTTAAATATTTTTTAGATTAGCGCATCACCATTATCTGTGCTGTAGAGTTTTGTACAAGCTTACTGGGTGAATTGCTGCTACGATTATTAATCTATTTTATTATTAGCGCCTGTTATTTTGTTTTTTTTTGTTGGATTTAAAAATAAAACTGTGCAGTATTTGTGGGCTACATGCAAAGCATCCAGTATTTGCCATGCATGTAAAAAGATTTATATGTCTTTGCACCCCTTGCAACGTGGTTTGTCCAGGTTCACAGTTACTTGCAATATCGTACTCTGGGCCTGAATCAGCTGCGATCGCTACTGCACAATGCTTGCCAAAACTCCGCCGGCATAAGACGCCCACTACTGCTTTCTCACATTCGTCCAATGTCGCTCTTCTGTGTAAACATCGCTACCGTCGTCGAACATCGACCACTCAAACAGCATTTACAGCAGGCCTGTCCAGCTGCAGAAACTGCCAGTCTCTTCGCACGCAGAGGGCTCTCATGCTGTGTATGCCATCGCAGTGGCTAATTTATGCACACCCATGAAACGGCGTTCAAACGGTCACACGCCTGCTTTCTTCTGACCACTCCCCCATCACCACCCCCAAATGCTGACCGCATGTCACACACTCTGCGATGGATTTCTCTGTGCTTCCGTAATCGCAGCGCACGTACAGTTTATATGTATGCGCAATGGCAAACAATCGCTCGATCTGCGTACGCAGTTGCACTTGCAGTCGGTCCTGAGGGCCTGATTCAGAGCCGGACTCTATTTGCGCTCGCTTGTTCAGAAAAAAGGGGTGGCTATTCAAATGAACCGTTCGATCTTTGCGGTCTGTTCACGCCTCTAGGTCTGAAAGAGCGAACAAAACTTGCGGTCGTTTTTTGGAAAACTACGCCCCCTGGCCGCTCGCATCCTACGTCATGTCCGCTATTTATTAGATTAATCGAGTACATCGACCAGCATATGAACTGCTCGCTATTCTTGTGGTTGGTTTTTCCTACCACAATCTTGCGAGCAGTTCAGACTATAAAATAACCCAGTGACGTGGTCAATGACGCTGCTGTATTAATTATGCACACCCATAAAACACCCGTTTTGACCTTTAAGCACGCCTGCGTTCGGATCTCCACTCTCCGTTTTCAAGCACCTTCCCCTGTTACCACCCACATACGCCTCCTCATGTCACTCAAAATAGCAGGCATTCGCTATTTAGCAAACAAACGATTTTCGGCCGCACTGACTGGTTCGCGCATGCGTATTACGATCCGTACGCATGCGCAGTTGTGCAAACATCGCTCGGAACGAACGAGCGGCCGCTTACGAGCGGTTCTGAATCAGGCCCTGAATCAGGCCCAGTGTTCCCAAAGCTGAATCGGGGCCCATAGATCAGTACGTTATATATTATTATTGTTTTGTTAATATAGCGTCAATCATATAACGCAGCGCTGTACATAGAATATTTATTCATTCACATCAGTCCCTTCCCCATTGGAGCTTACAGTGTAAATTCCCTACCACACACAGGGGGTATTCAATTGGGAGCAAGGTTTTCTCCACAAAATAATTGCGCGCACCCCGCACTCATTTTTGACTTACCGCGGATATGCATGCTCCCAATATCCACGGTATTCAATACCGTTTTACTTACATTTTTCCTCAGATCCATATTTGTATCGTAATCTGCAGGTGCACAAAAAGAAAAACC
This sequence comes from Taudactylus pleione, assembly GCA_031769625.1. NCBI lineage: Eukaryota > Metazoa > Chordata > Amphibia > Anura > Myobatrachidae > Taudactylus > Taudactylus pleione. The sequence continues at coordinate 1,281,070 of JAUIMM010000661.1, forward strand.
TCCCGGCGCTCAAAAAATGAAAAATCCACCACCTAATAGAATAGCAAAAATCCCACACGTGCAGGAAAACCCCCCTCAGGGGCAGGATTTTTGCTATACTTGCAATTAATTGAATACCCCCCACAGGGCTGAATCGGAGATGTGGACGTAGTGTTGATTTTGGTCGCAGACTTGTAGTCTGTTCATGGCATCCCGATGGTCACCGCAGGGTTGACGCGGAACGAATTTGGACAATTTAAGAGGGCGTTCCTGAATGATAACTGGGGGTTGGCTATGTAGACGCTGACGTGTTGCTGGCAGTGACCGCATTTTTTTCGCAGTTGCTCTGGGGCCGGTGGCCATTCTTCGATGGACATTCTGTTCAACCACAAAGCTGCTCTAATGTCCGATGGTGCGACCGATTGTGCTGATTGTGTGACTTATTGAGCAAAGCAGTGGATATGAGTTGCAGGCGGTGGACATCTCTGTACGAATCGCGGCGGCATTAGCATAAAGACGCAGTTGCACTGATAGAAGACGCAGTCGCGGCTCTCATTACCACCCACCTCTGAGTCAGGCGCGCAGTCACACTCTGACAGTAGCCAATTAGCTTCCCAGTCAGGGGCAGCTTCTACTGCGCATACGCAGGTCTCCGGGATCATGGCGCCTGCCACGTCCCCAGTGATTTCTCTACTGCGCATACGCAGGTCTCCGGGATCATGGCGCTTGCCACGTCCCCAGTGATCTCTCTACTGCGCATACGCAGGTCTCCGGGATCATGGCGTCTGCCGCGTTCCCAGTGATTTCTCTGCTGCGCATACGCAGGTCTCGTGTTTGTGTGTGTGTGTGTGTGTGTGGTCACACTGTGCTGCTAGTAGTTGTGGCTATCCCACCTGTGGTGCGCAGTTGGTAGTCAGTATGGTAATTGGTAACAAGGTAATAGTCAGGAACTGTCAGGCAGGTGTCAGTAGTATACAGTAATAGGTTACAGAACTGCTTCTGTGCTCCAGTACCTACTGGCGGCCACACATCACACTTGTGTTAAAAACACAGGTCAGGTGCAGAATTAAAACACGTGTAATTGCTCTTGGTTGGAGTTTACACTGTTGGACATATTATCACCTAGTGTTTGATGAAGTCACATTAATGCTTTCCTATTGTTAGGCCAGTTTCCTACTTTCATTGGGGTTACATAAAGAAAAGGATGGTGTGCTTGTGAATGCATTATATATGGTTTATGTACATGCACTAATATGTGCTTCATGCGTTTCCCTGCATTTATGAATACATCCCAGGAACTCCCTGCTTTCATCACAAGTCAGTAGAGATTGAATCTATGTTGATGTGGGATAAAAACACCACCAATGTCATGCAGCACCCTTTATATCAATGGCCTATTCATTTCGGGACGTGCAGTCAGGGTAGGCAGAGCCTCCCCTGTCATACTCTCTCCCCTATCATACTCCCTGTCATTCTCCAGAGTTTTGATATAAAAACTGTGTTGTGTTATACATGTGTGCCTCCCCCAGCCATTGACCTCACCGCACATAGAAGCCAGTTCACAAGAATGGGATATAGGAATGAATGGGCCATAGAAATGAATGGGGAAATACAGCACAACACTGGATAAGCTGCTGGAGTAAATCTAGTGGGTATATACACAGTGCGTTCCCACATGGGCTTGAAGTGTGCTGACATGCACTGAATGCACGATATCCAAACAAACTTCTTTAAATGGTTCTGCGATGCAGCCGTACATAGGGCTTGATGAAGTGATTTATGTAAATCCGATATTTACGTCAATTTCTGATGTTTAGTGATCTGCGTATGCGCAGTAGCCGCAGTTGATTCGATGCTGCGTCTTCGGATGCAGCGGTGGATCATAGAAGCCAGCAGTGGGCGTCTTTTTACTAAAAATGCCTGCTGCGGCTGTTGCATAATTACGCACAGCCGCCCACTGCTCACAAAGACGCAGCGGCGTCAAAATTACCTTCTATGTCTAAATCAGGCCCATAGACGCAAGTGCAAACACGTATGGTTAGAGTAGAATGGGTTTATATCGTAACAGGTGGATGCATTCTTTGCATTAAAGACTCAGGGCCTGGTTCATTACAGATCGCTATTGAGATCGCAGCTGCGATTAGGCACGCAGGTCTGCTGCGAAAATATGCTAATGACTGCAATCGCAAAGCTATTATAGAGGGGCCCAAATCCAGCATAGAGACGCCCACTTCCGCTTTGCAATTCTGCATATACATCTGGCTGTCACGCAGAATTACAGCAGGTCTGACCTGTCTCAGGAATCGCTAACCTCGGCGCACGCAGTGAGTACACAAGCTGCGTATATGCCATCGCTGTGGCTAATTTATGCACGCCCCTGTAACAGCATTCAAATGGACAGGCGCGCCTGCGTTTCTCCAACCACTCCCCCGTCACCACCCCCCAAATGCTGACCTGACGTCACTCACTCTGCGATGGCTTTGGATCTGCGTGAGTGATCGCAGTGCGATCGCAATGCTATCTCGCGCACTGTGGTGCATGCGTAGTACGCAACCATCGGCCGCCTGCGTACGCTATCGCAGTAGCGATCCATGCTGAATTAGGCCCTCATCTATTCGGATGTAATGTATAAACACCTGAGGGTAAGCGACCTTAATAAGTGTTTGCTATCAGCTTGGCAATACTATAGGCGGAATTCAATTGTTTTCAGCCCCCCTTCGTACCCGACAGAGCTATTCAATTGTTGCTCCTGTCGGGCGCGATCAGCTGCCAGTGCTCCATTTCAGCTCGCAGCCCTAGGGGGGTGCGAACTGAAATGGGTGAAAAGTGACTTGTTTGGGCGCCCAAACGGCACTTTTCGCGGTCGCGCCCAGCACTTTGGTCGGGGAGAAGCCAATTTACGCGGCTAAACCCGACCACTTTGGGCGCGGTCAGTGCGAAAAGCAGGAACAACTGAATAGCGGCCCGCGATCTCCCGCCACTTTAGACGGGAGATCCGGACCGCGAAAACAATTGAATTCCGCCCTATGAAGAGGAATAATGACCTTTCTGCAAAACTCTGTATTGTAACCACCACAAAGCATCTAACTATAACTCCAAAAGTTTGTAACTTTCCGCCATGCACGTCACAGTCATTGTGTATTGTTATAAAGTATAATCCTATTATTAGCTTCCCGTGGTCACAGCGCTCACTGACTGGGGGAATTCTGCAGATGGACTCTACAGTAAATGTTAAGAAGGAAACCGTTTGCTATTTATCTAAATATCCATATCAGCCCAATGGTCATTGTGATTTGTGCCCAATAAATGAAAGAGTCATCCACTTGTTTATTCCACTCATTTCCCTACTGACAAGAAGATGATTTGCAGCATTATTCTAATTTTTATTTGCCCCATAACTGTCTCCAAGTTGCAACATTTAAATAGATCAGCTTCTCTGTTGCAGTAAAAGGTTAACTGTGTTCAGCGCACTACATCATTGTGTCCACACAGTGACAGAAAAGTAACAGTAGTGGCCATGACAGCTGGACTGCTAATTATTCAAACTTAGTGATACCCAGCTCACAAGTAGATAGGTTACAACCAAGTTTAGGAGCAGTTTGAGGGCTATTGCACTTACAGCCAAGTCTTTATTGGAAAAGCAGCATTACAGTACAGCTGACTCTTTAAGAGGGCACATTTATAAATATTGATGCGAGTTTTCCTAACGCTGATATTTGATAGAGGGGTATGACGGTGTACTGCACAAAATACCCGCTGTGTCATTCAATGGCCGGGTGTAAGTATATTGTGAGCCTCAGCAGGGGGCTGCTAAGGAGGTTCTATGTAGAAAAACGAGGACAGCCAGATCCAGTCTGACACGTAGGATGAGAGTTATTATTTGATAAAATAACAGGAGTCTCCATTTCAAGCTGTCACTAACGTCATAGCGGCTGATTCTGCAGGGTAAATACTGGCTGCTTTTGCATCTAGCCCACAAATGCTGGACGACTTGAATTTACACTGCAATTTAATTTTTACTTCTCCCCCATCTGCAGCGTAACGTGGTTTTACCAAGGGGCAAAGGGCCTGATTCAGAGCCGGACGCAATTAGCGCTCGCTCGTCCAGAAAATAGGGGTGGCTATTCAAATCAACCGTTCGCGCTTTGCGGTCTGTTCACGCCTCTAGGTCTGAACGAGCGAACCAAACTTGCAGTTGTTTTTTGAAAAAATACGCCCCCTGGCCGCTCTCATCCTACGTCATGTCCACTATTTATTAGATTAATCAAGTACATCGACCAGGGTATGAACTGCTCGCTATTCTTGGGGTTGGTTTTTGCTACCACAATTTTGCGAGCAGTTCTGGCTATAAAATAACCCAGTGAGGTGTTCAATGACGCTGCTGTTTTAATTATGCACACCCATAAAACGCCCATTTTGACCTTTAAGCACGCCTGCGTTCGGATCTCCACTCCCCGTTTTCAAACACCTTCCCATGTTACCACCCACATACGCCTACTCCTGTCACTCAAATTATCAGGCATTCGCTATTTTGCGAGCACATGAATTTCGACCGCACTGACTGGTTCACGTATGCGTATAACGATCCGTACGCATGCACAGTTGGGCAAACATCGCTCGGAGCGAACGAGCGGCCGCTTACGAGCGGCTCTGAATCAGACCCAAAGTTACTTGCTCATTTTTTGTTTTACTCCCAGCTCAGAAGCAGCCCCATAGCATCTTGGGAGATCGCATTCGTCTGGATTTAAAGCGACACGAGACACATAAGGGCTCTTTTCTTTGTCTAGGGTAGCAAATCGTCATCACTGTTTGGTCAGAGTGACCCAGGTATATCCTGCAGAGCGGTTTCTCCATCTATTTATTCAACAGTATATACAGCATAATAGTTTTCTTAAATAGATATTGTTGTTTATAAGGGGCTTTCCACATTTTACGTGCAATGTATTGGTTGTTTATGCTCTGATTACACTTATATGGTGTATAACAAATGATATATTTAGATGCACTCTGTTTTATTAACCTTGATTGTATATCATCAAGCAGGGGTGTTTAGTTTTGTTGTACTGGGATATGTTGTCTGGTGCGCTCTGTATATAAAATGTAGAGAGCGCATCTGTACTACTGAATCCTAGGGCTATTGCGTTGAACAGCTATGTTTGATAGTGTAAATACATGGCTGAAAAACAAACTAGGAAGAAAGGGTAATGTATTTATTTAAAGGGCACAACAGGCTACTAAACTAAATCCATCTGAAGGTAGATAATCCATTTAAGGAGGACATGTTATCCAAACACCAAATATAAATTTTAATTGAGTGATCACCATCGATGGCTCTGTCATCGATTGTTTAAAACTATCGATGGCTGAGTGCTGTTATTGCGCAGACCTCGGTAATTGGACCAACACCGCTGTTGTTTTCTCATCATTGGTTGCTGCCATTGATGGTGTGGCAGTGCCGTGCCATCGATTAAAAAAAAAAATACTTACCAACTGACATAGGGCCTGATTCAGACCCACTCGCGAGCGGCTGTCCGCTCGCAAGTGGGTCGATGTTCTGCACTGAGCATGCGCACGATGGAGGGAGCTCCGTCGTGCGCATGCGCCAGACGCGACGAGCGAAGGAAAGTCCTTAGCTCGTTGTGTCTGATCAAAGGGGGCGTGCTGTCGATGTTGATTGACAGCACGCCCCCTTTGGTGGGCGTGCCGGGGGGGCGTGCCTCCCTGACGGGGGCGTTCCTAAGGGAACGCCTACCGCCAGAAGCCGGCCCACTGACATCACTAGTGATGTCAGTGGGAGTGATTTTGGCTCTGATAGAGCCAAAATCACTCCAGGCCTTGCGGTTGAAAACCTCAACCGCAGGCTCCGGCTCGCAGTTTCGATGGTCGCGATGGTCAAGACCATCGCGGCCATCAAACTGCACGCTCGTATAGGCTGTGGGTGGTGACCCACAGCTATACGAGCGTCCAGGAGGACGCTCCATAATTATGGAGGGCGGCCCTCATTCAGAGCGTGCGCTCTGCTCAGAGCATACGGCTCTGAATGAGGGCCATAGACCAGACCATTGATGGGTGCAAAATATTTGATGGTCAATGGTCATCCCTAATTTAATATGGTTTTCTTATGGTAATTGACCAAACATATATTTGCCACCACAGACTGGCTAGAAGAGAGAACTGGGGCATGAGAAGGGGAACTTGCTGAAGCTTGCAGGGATCGTGGGCGGGAGTCGATACAGTACCCAGTGATACTGGGCGTGATTCAGAGGTGAACGATGTTTGCGCAGTTGTCCAATGTTTTTTGTACAACGCATGTTTCTGATTTGCACTCAGTCACAGAGTCATTGACAGTCTGGGTGCATTTATGGGAGGTAACGGGGGAGGGCTAGTCATACACGGACATGGCGTGAGCGTCTTGTTGCAGTCAGCGACAGCGTCTTAAGCAGCTGCACTGTCCCCAGCAGCTTACTTCCAACGGACATTCTGAGCCGCCATAGTGTTGCTCAGAAGATCGATGGTGCGTCTTTGTAAGCAAGTGGCGGATTAGAGACGCAGTCAGTGGGCGTCTTTGTACAATTTATAGCGGCTGCTGCATTTCCATAATTCTCCCTACCACCGTGTAGAAAGACGCTACTGTGCATGCGAGAACTTGGCGTACGCAGGTGCATACGACCTCGCTATGATTAGAGACGGCACTTGCAATCTATGGGCGTTTAAGGGTAGATGCAAAAAGAGGCTCTGTCATGGGAGTGTACATACATGCGGCTGCGTCTCTTTCGCAGCACCGCAGCCTCGAAGGCTATATTTTGAGAGCGTTAAAAGGAAGTCTCTGCGATTGATGAAGGAAATAGACGCCTCCTGTCAGCATCTGCAATCCGAGTGCTGTGTCCAGTGTCACTACTGTGACCATCGGTTGTGGCTACAGGCTGTCTGAAAAGCCAAGACTACGCAGAATAGTCATCTTATCTGCGTTTTGGAGGCCAGGAAATCTGTGTCTTCTGGCGCAGAGCCTGGCTTTGGCACTCCCAGAAAATGCAAACGCAGACTGGCACCACCCCCTCCCCACCCCCAAACGGCCGCAGCCTGTCAATCATGTTGCGGCTGTCTGGCACTGCGATCGTGATCGCGGGATTCGCTGTACACATGATCAGAACGGGTCCTGCGCATGCACTGTTCACCCACCATCGGCTTAGTAAGTAATGCATGCGGTTTATGTACTAACCTGAATCAGGTTAAACATGTTCTGATCGATGGCACAGTGGTCAGATCCACCAGCGGACTTGAGCATTGCTTAGATAAACAAAGTGGGTGTTGCAGAGTTTACTCAGTCCGTCGGAGGCTACGGCACAAGGGCAATGCTTGAACTGGCATTTGCGTATTTTCGCACATGCAAATCCCTTAGAAATCGCAATTGTGCCTTTACAGCGGCCAGCTCCGAATCAGGCCCATAGTCACTGAAAGGTAGAAGGAGACAAGGGAGCAGGGAAGAACAAGAGGGAAGGCCCTGCCCGTGGTGATGTCATGATGGGGGGAGGGGAGGTTGTGTGTTCTTGCAGTAGGTGCTCTGTAGTGTTGGAAAACTGGACATAGGGTCTGATTCAGACCCGCTCGCAAGCTTGTCGATGGTTGTGCATTGCGCACGTGTAAGCCCCGTAGCAAGTGAGAAATGCACTCGCTCCGGGGCTCTCTAGAAATGGGGCGGCTGTCAATGTTGATCGACAGCTCGCCACGTTTTGTAGGCGGGATGGCTGGACAAACGGAGGCGTTCCTGAAGGAACGCCTGCCGTTTGTGGGCGGCCCTACTGACATCTTCCGTCTCTGTTAGAGCCGGAAGCTCACTGGGGCTTGCGGCAGACAAGACCCTACCACAAGGGTCTCATCGCAAGCCCGATGGTCGCGACCATCACGGCCATCATCTGGCCACTCGCAAAAGCTGTGGGTCGTCACCCACAGCTTAGAGAGCGGCCAGGAGGCCGGCTTAAAAAAAAAAAAAAGCGGGCGGCCGCCCTCGTTCACTAATTTTAGTACTATACCCTTACGTCTTATTGTCCCATAGAGCTCTGCATTAAACTAGGGCGACAGGAATATGAGCCTGCACAGAATAATGATTTGAGGATTAGGCAATTCTAAAGTGAAAATGTTAGCACTAGGCAAAGGTAGGGTTCAGAAAGCTGAGGCTCTCTAGCTGTAGAACTACAAGCCCCAGCATGTCCTGCCTGCTGAAGTATGCTTACTGACTGACTAATAAGATCATGATGGGACTTGCATATACTATATACCCATAAGGGATGTATCAGCGCGTTGTTATGGAACAGACAGCCAATCTGGCAGTGATATTAAAGCGGTGATGTCACCTTAGGTAAATGGCATGTACTTACCTGTACTTAGTGGAATTCTGAAACCAGTCACAAAAAAAACAAAAAAAAAAAACCCTTTATAATTAATAATTTACTTTTTTTTCCTCCTTTTTATTTGAAATACTCAACAGGACGTAAAGAATAAAAATAATTATAAGATGCCAAATAAATGACATGACATACAGAGGAACAGACAGTCCTGGTTGTCTAGGGGGCAGTGATGTAGAGGGACACGTGTCCTCCCTAGTTGGGGAGTCAGGACCTCATTCAGACCCGCTCGCAAGCGGGTCGATGTTTAGGCCCTGCGCACGCTCAGCGGCCGCACTGTTCGTGCGCAAGCCCCGGAGCGAGAGAGAAATTCTCTCGCTCCGGAGCTCACTACAAAAGGGGCGGCTGTCGATCGACAGCTTGCCCCATTTTGTAGGTGGGGCTGGGGGGTGGTTTCACAAACGGAGGCGTTCCTTAAGGAACTCCTGGCGGTTTGTGAGCGGCCGGACTGACATCAGCAGTGATGTCAGTGGGGAGCTTCCTGCTCGGTCAGAAGAGGAAGCTCCCTGGGGCTTGCGGTTGCCGTGATCCAACCTTAGGGTCTCGTCGCAAGCCCCGATGGTCGCGATGGTCTTGACCACCGTGACCATCAACCTGGCTGGTCAGTCGCTAAAGCTGTGGGTGGTAACCCACAGCTTAGCTAGCGACCAGGAGGCCGCACTTCAAAATACAAGCGGCCGCCAACATTCAGAACGAGCGCTCGCATTTTGCGGGCGCCTCTGAATGAGGGGCTCAGTCCCCACCAGTTCATTGAGGGGCAGCTGTGTCAGTCGCTGCAGCCATCTGTCCGATTTTGGCTACGCCCCCTGGAAGATAACTGGATCCTGATGACCACTTGGCCGATCGCCCTCATCAGCTACCTGGATTTGCCATCTGTTCCGATCAATATCTTCTTGACTCCTATTCATTTTCAATCAGGATTAGCTGTCATTTTGTGCAGAGTGCTGGCGTCACGGCAAAACTAACCACATTGTCCGGCCAGTTGCTATTTATGTGGTCAGTTAAACTCAGACGTTGTTTGGATTTACTCAGTACTGATTTATATTAGAAACAAGTTATCGCTGCAGGCAGAATACACCACTTTCATCCTATTATAAACCACCTGAGTGCAATGAAATAAGGTGAAAATTCATAATGTAAGCCTGTGGTCATTGGGCCTGATTCAGACCAGTCGCTATGAGCGTACGCTCGCTCAATGCACATGCAAATATTTGAAAGTGACGCGGCGGGGAGCGATCGCTCGCCAAGGCAGAAGCACGCCCATCTTACCTGTACGAGCGTTCGCTTTGTGTATACAGACTCACCTTAGCGTATGCAGAGACGCCCACTGCCCCACGTCATCTCCTGGAAGTTTGTGAAAACATTGGTACATCGACCACTATTGGATGTGAACGCAGTGCTTGTGGTAGCTTTTTTTCTACCGCAAACATTGCGAGGAAAACCGAGTAAAAAAAATGGCTGCTGACGTGTACTATGACGCTGCCTGTTAATTATGCACGCCTCTAAAACGGCGTTGAAACACTCGGGCACACCTGCGTTCGCACCTCCACTCCTCCCGTTTTTACTGAACTGCCCCTGTCACCACCCACAAACGGCCTCTCCTGTCACTCACTCTGCTGGGCTGGCTTTGCTGTGCGAGCAAGGGATCTGCGAACGCACTGTGTAGTTTGCGCACTGCCATGCATGCGCAGATTAGCAACCATCGACAGTAGCGAGCGCACTGCGGATAGCGTCCAGGTCTGAATCAGGCCCATTGTCCTCTGTCTGCGCCCCTCTACTGTATTCTGTGTACTGTAGAGACATGTGACCTGACTTATGGAATAACAGGGCTATCTACTATCACCCTAATTTGACTTTTGTATAGTATTACGCCCCCTGCAGGCCTGTTCTTCGTGGTTGATCAGTCAGACCTATAATTCTAACTTGTGGAACCTGAGCAGCCGAGAGATGTCAATTTGAACTATTATTGTATAGGACATTATATACAAGGGCGGGGGAGGGTGGTGGTTGCCACTTTTCTCCCTCCGATGAGCCAATGTGACACCTCACAAATAGGGGGGAATTAAATTGTTTTGCACTACCCGCAGCTCCTGTCTAAAGTGACCCAGTGCGTCCAGTATTTTGCACAGGATTAGCTGCTTTAGGCATTCCACGCGACATGCACGATACTGAATAGGCAGGGCCGGAAAAAGACTTGTAGGGGCCCTCTCCAAACCACATGCAGGCTACCCAACCAGCCACACGGAGCCTACTGCCTCCGTCCCCGCCCCTGGTTACTCACCTGACCTCCCGATTCCGGCAGAGCTGCTCTCCAGTCCCCCTCATCAGCTGATGTGTCACGTGACGCAGATGAGGGGACTCGGGAGTCACTCTGCGCTGTATGCAGCAGCACTGACTGTATGAACCGTAGAACACAAAGCCGTGGCAGCGTAGCTCCCATCCAGGAACAGGTGTAGCTGGACACCTGTTCTCGAAAAGGGTCACACCGACCCTGTGTGGGGGCCTCTCTGTGTGTGGGGGGCCCCGGGGTAACCGCCCCTGTCGGCCCCCTCCTTAATCCGGACCTGGTAATAGGCGCCAATCAACTCCCCCATAGACTGATAGGACTCGCTTCATATAGTGGGATACTGACTTGAATTACTCAGATTATTTTTATTATGAACTTTTGATAATATATGGAGATTTGCACAAATCCTCTTGTTAGATACAGGGAATGTATTCCGTTGGATAAGCACAAGGCAGGCGTTGTATTAATATGTGGCCATCTGAGATAATAACTTGTTAGCTGCTGTGTACAAACCGTTCTTATGTAATAAGCTGTTAATAAGTTCTAATCAGCTCCCAGCACTATGTAGGTGTTTCACGTACATGTAGAAAATAAGACAACAATTCTAAACAATATTTACAGCTGTGAGGAGTTCTGGAATCTGCAAGCAGTGTATTTGTTAAGCTGGGTACACACTGGGCGATATATCAGCCATTTAATAGAGGTGCCTATATATATAGTGAGCTCATCGGCGGTGTGTACCCCCAATATGTCTGCGAATGACATTGTTCAGACATATCGCATCTGCTTGGCAGCACGGCCGATATATATCTGCAGATACATCGGCACATCTGGATGTGTGTACGGGCACACAGCCAATCACCAGTACACATGCTGCAGGAGCCATCGATGACTGACCGCTCATCTGGGCGGGCATTTATGATATTAGGGAACATACATCGAGCAACCGATCGGTAAGTGTATAGCTTACCCGATTGTCCTGATTACCAGGCGGATCCGTCGGCACAGTATGTACCCAGCTTTAGTGTATTTTTACATGGGTCTGGAAGAATTGCTGCGTTACTTGCACTTGGGGCAAAAACAAAAGCACCAAACAGTAATGGGGTCTAGTTTTTCATGCCGTTCTGTGACAGATGGGGTTTGTTATGTCAGCTGTCTGTTGGGGAATATACAGTATATACAGACTGGGAAAAGCAAATAGTTCCTGAAAGGGATAATAGATTCTGTAAAGGTTCTGCTGTCAGATCAAACAAAGATATGGAGCAAACAGATGGTTGTGAACAGGGTGAATGGTTGTTACAGAGGGTCTTAAAGAAATGCCACGGTTCTAGAAAGGGGCTAAGTGAAACCATTTTCTGATTGTCCTCTCTCGAACCAGATTTTGTGTAACATAATATAGCACATTACAGTACTGCAGGAAATATGAGCTCTAAATGTAGATTGTGTGACCTATAGCTGCTGCTGTTCGGGGTAGTCCAGTAAATGCCGTCATGTACAGTTTTGCCAAGTCTATCCCATCTTCCTATAGTTATATTGGTCACACCAAACATGGCTGAGCCTGCATTGTCCTTTACTTCTCACACAGCCATTAAATTGCAGGTTGTGGCGCTGATTGGGAGTTGCACGCAAGTGCATGGAACTAAGGGGGAGATTTATCAAAACGTGGAGAGATATAAATACCAACCAATCTGCTTCTAACTGTACTTTATCTCCATCCACTTGATCTCTCTCCAGGATTTGATATATCTCCCCCTAAATGTGAATATTCGCCCGAGTGCGGCTTTCTGGCTGCACCATCCCTATGAATCTGCTTGTTTAGATAGCCGCTATCATTATCAGCACAGACATGCGCCGTCCCTTTACCGATTGGCTATGGAGAATGCTCAGTGCAAATAAGCAGCAAGATCCATGTACAAAACGGACATTGCATCAGCCGCATTGTGTCCGTGTGAAGATAAATGACTACCAGTCCGTCTCACTCACCTTGTTGTATGAGAATTAATGTCTATTTTCTTCTACTAGTGAGGAGGACAGATTGAGCAGCATTTCTGCTTGTGTAAAAAGAAAGCTACCACTATATATTTGGGAAAGGAATGGAAGCAGGATATTGGGATAATAATACAGCCCTCTAGACCAGAGGTAGGCACTCTAACTGCTGTGGAACTACACATCCCAGCATGCCTGGCACAGATTTAGCATGCCCTAGTAGCAAAACTGTGGCAAGCATGCTGGGATGTGTAGTTCCACAGCAGCTGGAGTGCCACAGGCTACTTAACCCACTTGTGATATTGTAATTCCAGGGGGTGTGGTATGAAAGTTGAGAGAATGTCGACACCTGAATGTTGAGAGGTTTTTGACATGGACTTAGGTTGACAGGGAAAACATTGACATTTATAAATGTCGACATGAACATAATGTCGATATTTACCATGTCGACATAGTGATTTTTTTGCTTATTATAGCCTAACCCTGAAGCTGGGTACACACTAGGTCGACTTGACGGGCGACTAGTCGTCGCGCTGACCGCGTGGCCGATTTCAGGTAAGTATGCACACTTACCAGTCGGCCGCACAACATGTCGTCCTGACATCATAGCTGGGTGGTCCCTGCAGCAAGTGTACCGCTGATTGGTGGAATGCCCCCACACACAGCAAGAAGTGCTGATATATCTGCAGATTTCTCTGCCACCGGCTGTGCTGTACAGCCGAAACAATGTCTGTGAACAATGTCATTCAGACTTTTATCTAGGGAACACACCTGTCGACGAGCACCCTATATATATATAGTCCGTTTGATTAAACGGCTGATCTATCACCCAGTGTGTACCCAGCATAACTCTTAACCCTAAACCTAACCCAAAAATGTACTGTTGACATTCTAGTGCCGACATGTTAAATGTGGACATATTGACATCTGTGAATGTCGGCTTTTTAGATGTCGACCTACTGTCCAGGTCGACATTCTAACTGTCAACATTCTGAATTTTGACATTCTGACTGGATCACATTCCTGGTAACAGGGTCCTTTTATCTAATGATTATGCAGCCCAGAAGCTGTTCTCCAATAATTATGATCAATATCTGCATCAAATTGATACATCGCTGCCAGAAAATATCCAAACTCCCTGTGTGGAAGTTGTCTGATTTTTTTCCTCTCATAATCCAACATTCCTCAGAAGTGTGAGCCCTGCTCCTCCGAGCCCCAACCTGCCGAGGTAATTGTCTCTTCCCAGCCGCTGGGCGTAAATTCTGCATGTTGCCACAAGGATGCTTTTCTTCCTGCCTCCACGCCCCATCTCTCCAGGACTCCTGTCACTGCGGCCTCTCAGCTCACGGAGCACTGTGAAGTATGTGGAACTGTTTGGAGTCTTCTAGAGATACTGACAGAAGTTTTAAGTCCATTTTTGGTGCGTGGAAGAAAGGCTGGAAAGTGACCCTGGGGTGTTTGACAGGTGAATCTGCTTTATCAGCTGGAATCTTCTCAGGAAACCCCATCATACTAGTCACTTGTGAACACCTGTTATATGGCCCCAATGATTTTCACACCATATTTTCTCTAGGTCTCAAATAAGGAGAAACCGTTCTAGGAAGCTAATCCCACTTTCCCTGGTGATTTGGATGCTCAAGAAGATTTAGACACTGGAAAAGAATACATTTTAGACCCACGGCCTGCAGTTCTGTGTACGACTCTGGTGTAAAACAACATCTGGGTGTTTGCCGTTAGGAATGGGCACTGTGTCCTTTTTTGGCGATACCTACACTTGTGGCACATAAGGACTTCTCACAAAAATAAGTCTGGTTCTCCGATGCATCAGAAGACTGAACCCTAAAAGTAAAGCTATTCAGAGCAGTAACTAGTTGTTTGCGAGCGGTGCCATCTCTTAGGGCCCAGTCGCTGTCCCATGGCACCCGCATTTGGCTTGCAGGGTGCCTGGAACAGTGTTTCGGCAGCCCTGCCCCCTCAGTGTGATGTCATGAGGGGCGGGGCCTGCACTGGTGCTGAACGTATTTAATAGCTATTTAGGATAGAGGTAGGAACGGAGAGGAACAGAAATTCTAAAAGGTGCGTCCTGCTCAAACACAGATCTACATCAGGCGTAACAAGTGCGATATGTTCGTCCCACAGTGGTGTAGAGATGGCACAGAGATGAGGCGGGGCAGTGTTAGCAGTATGTGCTAAAGTGGCATTACCCTAATTGTACGCAATATAATAATATAATGAATCATTCTATGAACAAGAGAGAATTGTCAGGTATTAATTGTCACAATTAATAAATGCATGAAATTGCATGTTCCATATAAAATGTAATTAAATACAAACACCTGTTGTTTTCCCGTTTTAAAAGTTAAATGGGAATATTCTTTCCTGCAATTATCCAAATGGAAAAGTCAATGAAGTTAATACGAATAGACATCTGTGACTTGATATAATATAATATTATTATTATTATTATTATTATCATTTATTTATATGGCGCCACAAATGTTCCGCAGCGCCTTACAACGTACATAAACAAGTTGCAGACAAGCGACTTAGAATACAATACAGAACCAGGACATGGATAATATATATTTCTACATTAGTGACCATAACACCCAGATAAGCAACAGAGCATAAGCAGCCAAGTGTTAGGTGCCCTAGTGGTGAGTAAGAAGTAGATGAAACTAAAGTAGGGAGAAGCACAAGAGGGTAGAGGGCCCTGCTCGTAAGAGCTTACATTCTAAAATATAACGCCAATGATTTAAGTACAGTCAACTGACGGTAACCATACACGATAAGCCAATCAGAAGCCGGCATCTAGTGCTGGTCATCCATATTATTACATATTGTTACACCAGAGGATAAATAGAATTAGAACTGGCGCCAAACCCTGCCTTGATAATAAAGCTCTTTAGTATAGAGCTAACTTGCTGAGGAATATATTTATATAATCAGGTCATTTCTGTTCTGTTGCCCTGGGATGCAACACTGGATACAATACAGAGAGCACAGCGGAGCTTTTGATTATCCATGGCGACAAGAAAAAGCAACTCTGCCTGATGATATAAACACATGGCTGAAAACATAAGTACAATAGATAATGCAATGTAATAAAATAAAAAAAAAGTGACAATAAATTAAAGTCATCTGAAGGTGGAAACGTGCATTGAATGGCCATTCTTCCTTCTGATGGATTCCCTTCCTCTCACCTCTCGTCAGACAACCTCCCCTCATATACTCTCTCTCTAGCTGACCACACTATTCTGTGTCTATCTCACAATAACCATTCGTGGTTTTGCTCACACCATATAAGGTACTTCTATCACCAACTTTTTCAAATGAGCTCACCACTGTACCTAGGTTCCTTAATGACCTGTTGACCTAACAGTTGGGCATTCTCTAAAAATAAACATGTATGGTACATCTGCTGCTTGAGATATGTAGAAATTAAATTATTCAGCCTATGGTTACAGATAACCAGATCTTTTCTCATCCTATCGTTACACTAGCCATCCTACTGAGAGATGTATCTGCAGGTGGCTTTGTGTCTTATTGTGTCATAGTAATCTTCCCTGTCCTAACCTCCCCCCATTCCGCCTCTCCGGGTTTACCAAGACCCAAGTTAATGAAACACAGTAGAGGTCTACTCATGGACTCTTACCTTAGGTTGGAGAATCGGGACGAGAGTGCACTAGATGGCCTGATAGATGTGCAAGATCCTGGCAGGACCCGTAAAGATCAGCGTGAGGTGTCTGTAATCCTGTACTAACATCTATTTCTAGTGTTTACCGCAGGAAAAGGGGTTGTCGGAAATTAGTGCAATTTATGAAAATGGCCCCTTACTTTACCGGTCCTTCTCGCTTTGCCATACACAGGCAGGGAAAATGCACTGCAGTTACTTACATGTGTTTTAGCTTTGCTGAACTCCCGCGGGGTTGAAGAGCTATGTGCATGCGCCGACGACTAGTCTGAGGAGGGGAACACCTGTTCGGCAAGGCCCAGCGGTGTCCCCCCTCATCGGCGTACTTCTCTTCTGTGTTGCTGGCAGCCCAATACTGTCGGTGAAGATTTAATGTGAAATTCGCATGCTCTGTAGCCATCTGCCTATGCGCATAACTCTTCAACCCGGCAGGGATTCAGCAAAACCAAAAAGACTTTTCTGGGGTTCCTTTCTGGGAATGGCGTTATATAGGTGGCGTTATCACTGTGATAAATAGCAACGGCATCTGATTCCCCTTAAATAGAGTATGGGCAAGCGAGTATGACCGGTAAGTTTAGGGCTGTCTGAGAAATCATTGATTTCTTAGGGGATACCCCTTTGATAAATCGCACTAACCTGTGATAACTCCTGTTTCTCCTGTTTTCCATGGTTATCACTGGATGATAAATAGTCCTCAATAATAAATCTCCCCAAGTGTGCAAAATCTGTACAGAAAGTAGTGTCACCAGCAGTTGGGGGCGAGTACACACGATACTTTGTGCTGATTCCTTTTTGGTTTTCACTGGCTGCTGTTTTTTGCGCAAAATCAGAACAACCGTTTGTGTATTTACACGATAAATGAAACTATGGCAAAATTAGATCTATACCCCTTCTATGTTTTAATTGTCCCAATATCGTGTGAAATCTCATTAGCTGAAATCTGGGATAATGTTCTCAGTCCTGAGTATCCGGCAGCAAATGATCCTGATTACAGGAAGCTAATTGATACCTGCAAGTCCCTGGTAACTTGTCAGCGATTGCAGGTGTTGATGAGCTTCCTAAGGTGTCAGCATGCTGATCATGGTTTTCCTTCTCTACAGCATTCACCCCTCCTGCACCTACTGTCAGTCTGTGCTTTTACATGATTTATGACGGTGTCTTAAGGCAAAGTCCGAGTCCTGGCAGAATACCAGCTCCTGGGATTATCCGAGACACAAATAAATCCCTGCAACAAACAGGATCAAACAGACCTCCTGGGCACCAGCTGCTCCTAGACCAGCCCCCAGTATCTCTCCGCTGCGTACACGGAAGCTGTGAGCAAATATTGCTGATTGTGGATCAATAGCGACCACATGGAAACATCACGCTAGGGATGCATGTTTAAACAATTTTAAGGCAATTTGCCAAATGTCAGGTTTTGTGAATTATTATTATCAGTTATTTATATAGCGCACACATATTCCGCAGCGCTTTTACAGAGAATATTCGGCCATTCACATCAGTCCCTGCCCCAGTGGAGCTTACAGTCTATATTCCCTACCACATGCACACGCACGCACATACACACTAGGGGTAATTTTTGTTAGGAGCCAATTAACCTACCAGTATATTTTTGGAGTGTGGGAGGAAACCGGAATACCCGGAGGAAACCCATGCAAGCACAGGGAGAATATACAAACTCCACACAGTTAGGGCCGTAGTGGGTATCGAACCAATGAGAGAGAGAGAGAGAACGAACAGCAGAGCTTTTGATTATCCATGGCGACAAGAAAAAGCAACTCTGCCTGATGATATAAACACATGGCTGAAAACATAAGTACAATAGATAATGCAATGTAAAAAAAAGTGACAATAAATTAAAGTCATCTGAAGGTGGAAACGTGCATTGAATGGCAGAAAAATAAGACTTTCAGAAATGATATAACATAGCTTCTCTATAGAAGTCTTTATAGTCTGACTTTATAATTTTAATAAATAGCCAAATGTGTAAAATCTATTATACACCATTTATTACAAATATGTGTTTTATTTCTTTATACGAAATAAAATAAATGTACTTCCATGTCCTGATTATTTTACCATCTTCACTGTTATTTGGCCACTGGGAGGCGCTGTTCCACTTGAGTTTAGGGCTTGTATTTGTTTACATTAGCCGTGCAATAAGTTTGGCAGTTTACTCCGATTGTAAACGCGTCTTGCATAGCAATGAGGTTATTTGTGTAGCGTAACATAAACCCATTTATTTACTCTTTATTCACTAAATCATAAAAGTAAGACCCAGCCTTAAATAGGTCAGACATGCAGAGATCTCCGCCCCAGTGTTCCTGGGATATTTTATTTATTAGTTGAGGTGAGATGGACACCAGGACAAACATTGGAAGTGACAGTCTATGCAGCAGAGAAGTCAGTGTGTCGGTTCTCGCACGCCCCCAGGGAGACAGCGCACCTGCCTGGCAGGCCAGCACTTCCCTGAGCTGCCTGGAGACCCTGATCCACTTCCATTATCTGTACAATCTGCTCTGTGTCTCCGGGAACAATCCTGCCCATCCTCTACAACTGGCTCACAGCACATCATCCATGGACAACCAGCAGACAGCGTTTCAGTACGAAATGAAATGGAATCTGTCACATGAAATTGGGATTAAGTGGAAGGGAAAATAATTAAACACTTTTTGGGTCGTCTTTGCATTCAGCCATGAGAACCTCACCTCCGGAGGAGACCTGTCTTATATCTTATTTGCTTTAATTGACATTACTAATAAGGAGTTATTTATTGCAGAGTTCCCCTTATCTGTCACCAGGTACAGAATGTGAGGGGACACAGAGGTTATGAAAACATGGTCAGTGGTTCCTATATTAATTTCTCAAAAACCGTTCTAGACACAAATGGAGTTTTCATTTAAAACGTGCGCAGAGCATAAGGAGGAGGGCCACACCGAATCCAGGGGCCCAGGTTACAGGCCCCCTTTTCTCTGACCTAAAACTGGGACCGCCCAGACTAATGTGTAGTTCTTATTCCTGGCTTGCTGTAAGTGATGTTTAAGTATCAATCACACTATCTTTATCCTGCGCAATCCTGGTTAGTGACTTAGAGGTAAATTTACTAAGCGCTGATTTTCAGAGCTGGCGGTTTCAGCCCCTGCAATTAAAGGGGCAGTAATATTAACTCCAAAACCAGATGTGTTTTTCTGTTTTAATATTTTTGCCCCTTTAAATCCAGTGGCCGAAAACGCAGCGACTTTGAAAAGCGCAACTTTGTAAATGTACCCCTTATTATCTGTTCCCCTAAAGGATGTTATAGACCAGCGGTGGCCAACCTGTGGCCACTTCCATTGTCCATTGGCTTTTCCATTGTCCTGATGTGGCTCCCCTGACTGACACTGCTGTTGTGACACACGAGGGCTGCTGGAGTGACACATGGGGAGTTGGATTGTATTATGTGAATCATCTGTTTTTTTTTTCTTCAATGTATTTCTTGTGGATGTGGCTTTTTCAGTGTATTTTATGTGGCTCTGGCGGGAAACAGTCGGAAAGCCGGCGGACGCAATGCCGACCGCCGGCTTCTCGACTGCTAAATCCCGGCAAGGGTTAAATGACAGTTGTCGAAATCTCGACGCCTGTCATTTTACCTATGCCGGGAGACCAGTGCCCGGCTTCCCGATTGAAGGGAGGCCGGGTACGGACAGCCGCGCGCGGGGGGGTTAGGTTTAGGGATCGGGGGGTCTTAGGGTTAGGCACCCCCCGGGAGGTTAGGGTCAGGCTAGGGGAAGGGGGGGATTAGGTTTAGGCACCCCCTGGGGGACTTAGGTTTAGGCGGCAGGGAAGGGGGAGTTAGGTTTAGGCACTGCCGGGATTTGAACAGCCGGCCATGCGAATCCGGATCTGGCTTGGGTCGTTGTATTTTATGTGGCTCTGCTCTCTCACCGAAGCTATTCACTTCAGTCCGCTATGTGGTCGGAGAATGCCGGTGATCGCTCCTTAAGAAGGGTGTTAAGGCGCGTTAACCAGCATTCGCTGACCAAAGTGAAGGTATGTGCGGCTTTTAGCGCCGCGCTAACCACAAAAACAGCTGCGCGCCCGGCACTTTGGTCGGATTTCTCCTCGCATCCCCAGGGGGGTGCGAGAAGAAATCCTTAGCGCACCCAAACAGCGCGGTGTATTGAATAGCTGCGGGAGCTCCTTCACGCGACTATTGAACATTGCGTTGAATTGAATTCCCCCCTATGATGACTGTTTGTTTATTTCATGTGCTGATGTGTAGATGTTTCACACACAGAATAGTCCATTGTAGTTAGTTGCGGGATCGGTATGAATCACCCCCCGGACGTATGTCCGGCGGTTCAAATCCCGACGCCGGAAGACTGGGCGGTGACGTTCCCGACAGCTAAAAAAGGCCGACCGTCGGCTTCCTGACTGCATACCGTTAGTTGCAGGCTGCCTCATTTTATGTGAAGTTTATATGAATAATTTATGTCAATAGGTGGTTTATTTATTTTTGATAAAACCGATAATGAATTTAGCACCGTGGCGCAGGCACTTGTGGGAATAATGAAATAGGTGTAAATATCAGAAGTCCTTTTATACTATTAAATATGTATTCTAAATCACATATGGCCATTTTCAGATTTTTTGTGGGCACATAATTTTAGAGGGGGGCACATCTAGTGTTTCTGTAGCCCACTCACCCCCCACCCCGCCTGTGGAGACCTCTATCAATTGCTGATGGCATTCGTTCATTACCTCTCTGCACAGTGCAAAGTAAGGTGAACTGGACATACCGCCTAATATTCCCAGCAACTCGGGACAAACCCACGGAATAGTGACACTTGTGCCTAAATCAGGACATTTGGTGGAGATGAATCTGCAACTGTAAAAGTGGAAATTCACAGCACAAATGTTCCTTTGTGACGTTAGACGCCTACTATAAACGAATGCGTCCATTTCTATGCAAATCCACATCTGGATATGAGGGTCAACGTGACATCCTTTGCTCTACCGGACGGGGGAATTGGGTGGGCCAGTGTGGAATAATGACATATTGTTACCTTGGGTGTGGTTATGTAAATCACCTGGCAGGAGTGGACATGGCAAATCTAGGCAGACATTTCCAGCTGTCAGGTGGACGCACAGCATTTTCCTTCCTGCAAATGGAGGAGATAGGGGAACACCAAAAGTCAGGGCTAGGGTACCTATTTATCGTTGCGTGGCAGACATTCAGTATTACAAGCCAAAAAAAAGAATTTCTGGAGTCCCGCCCCGTCACCATTACAACATATGTTTTTTTTCTTGGAGTTCGCCATTTTCTAGGCATTCATTGTCTGCACTTCAGCGCAGTACCATTCGCCCACATAATGCATCTTACCACAAGGTAATGAAACTGTCTGGGGACACAGACTCCATTACGGCAGTGCACAGTTCAGTATTGTGCTGCTCCATGCAGCCCCATGGCCAGCTGCAGAGATGGGGGTAACATGCCCCCTCCATATGGCGGCTCTGAGGTATATCACGGGCCACCGGATTGTTCCAGGAAGGGGAGCCCGTGGACTTCGGCAATCCATTGGATCATGTTCCAAGTAAAACATCTGGCACATGCCAGGGGTTGCTGACCCTTGTTCAGTACTATGGGGGCGATTCAATTTTTTTTTTTTTAGGTGCAACCACTCAGCCAGCATAAATACACCCACTACCACTTTCTCACATGCGTAAGACCTCACAGACCTGCGTATACATCAGTAACATTGAGTAACATCGGCCCGTCACGCACAAGTACAGCAGCTCTGACCTGTCTCAGAAATTGCAAGTCTCGTCGCATGCAGTGAGTACACAAGCTGCGTAAACCGTCGCAGTGGCTAATTTATGCACGCCCATGCAACGGCGTTCAAACGGACAGGCACGCCTGCTTTTCTCCGACCACTCCCCCGTCACCACCTACAAACGTTGATGTCCTGTCACTCACTCTGCGATGGCTTTTTTTTGTGCGTGCATAATCGCAATGGTACATGCACAGTACGCACCATCGGCCGATCTGCATATATTGTTGCAATTGCGATCCATGCTGAATCGGGCCCTTTGCTGCTACGTTATGCTGGGTACAATATATTGTGTGTGTTTTGCCAGTGTGTACCAGCAATATGTCTGTGAACGACATTATTCAGACATATCGCCACTGTGCAGCCTCCAGAGTCCTGTATATGATGATTTCTGAGGTAACAGCATCCACTCAACTGGAGGCTCATTCCCAGCCATTCCTGGGAGGCCTCAGCCTTATAACAACATAAGTGCAGGAACGTGGGCGCTGACAATGTCCACACTGTGCGGCTGGATACAACATTCCCCCTGTGCTGTACACAGACCGGAGCCAGAGAGTGAGGCCTAGACTCTGGGACTGCACAGAAGCTGAGGAACAATGTTATTCTGTTTGGAAAATAAGAGACCATTAATGACCGGCCCTGCGCTATTTATGTTACAGCCTGGTAAAAAGGACTTTACTGTAACTGGTTTTGGATGAACTTGAGGATTAGTTTGGCTGTAATGAGATTTTCTGTGCTGCCGTGTTATACGCTGATCGTGTCCACCAATAGAAATACTGTCTTGCTTCATGGTATTTATGGACATACGTAACATGTCTATGGGTTGGAATGTTTTGGTTTTTTGCCATCTCAGATATAAGGAATGTAACATGGTAACTGACTCCAGAGGCATTTGGCGACTAATTTAATCCATTTGATTGGTCTATCTCTGCTGCATGAACACCACAGACAGTCGGCCATTGATTTCCAATTCTGTTATTTTGGATTAATTTCCTATAAATGGGAATTTTCATTTCATTTCATTTTGGACATTTTTGTCAAGAAAAAGGAACAAAATGTTCCAGAAATATCTTTAGTTATTTCCAGATTTGGTTGATTTGTTTTGTAGTTGTATATGTCATACAAACTGATTAATCACCTACATCACATATATCTCTAAAGCTGGGTACACACTGTGGGCTCCATTTACAAACGAAATATAACCCCTTTAGTGCTCGCTAAAGGGGTTATACCATCTTCCTGTATTTAGTAAACAGCGGTAATCTTAGATTACCGCTGTTTGTACAGCTTTGCTCTCGCCATCTAAAAGATGGCGAGAGCGATGCGGGCCCCATTGCTGGCAATGGAGACCCGGCGGTGCCTTTCCGGCTTCAGCAAAGCCTTCCAGGCACTGCTGGGTCTCTCTGTCATGCACATGCGCAGACGGACCGTCGCACATGCGCATGACACTGGAGCCCATCGCTGGCAGCGTTAGGCTGCCAGCAACCCAGCGGATGACCTCGCTGAGGACTTCGACTTCGCGGGACCTCGCCGGAGGGGTAAGTATTACTAAATACAAGTGGAATTTTCGTTTGTATCACAGTGATACTAAATGAAAATTGTCACTGGTATTTCCCTTCGTTTGTAAATGGGGCCCTAAATGACTACGGGCCTGATTCAGCAAGCAACGCAAGTGAGAGAACGCACGGTGCGAGCTGTTTGTGACCTGCGTCTGCATCGCGCTTGCGCGAACAGGTCGCTGAGCACGGTAAGGGCTCTCTGAGTACGCAGGGAGCCCACAGAGACCTTCGATGTTGATTGACAGGAAGTGCCGTTTTGTGGGTGTTGACGGGAGTGGTCGGCCAATTAGCATATCCTCGCTGCGGCTCGGTGCGTGCATCTGCTAGAGTGCGTTCCTTGCTGAATCAGGCCCTGTGTACCCAGCGATACGACCCCAGCACTGACGGGCTGACCTATTGGGTGGTCCGTGCACACTGGGCGATCCGGTGCCGACATGAAGGCCCCCGCCACATAGCGCTGCATGGGATCGTCAGCCAGATCGCCTGATCTTCCTGCATGTACAAAAGATCAGGCGATGCGACTGACAACCCCACGGGAGCGCGTACTACACGATGTAGTGCACACACACTGCACAGTATTGACGATTTACACGGTATTGACGATTTGAATTAGAGTAGGTAAGCTCAGCTTTATTTTTCATTTATAATTCATCTGACATTTGTGAATATATTATGTATAATTTTTGTGTATATTGTTGTTCTATCACTGGGGGCAATTAATTTCAGCGCAACGCTGAATAGCCCTGGGAAGGAGTCCCCGGAGCTATTCGATTGACCGCGTTGTTAAGCCCGACTAGAACCACTCAAGTCAGAGAATAGCGGTTACCGTGTCTTAAGCTGGGTGTTTGGTCGCGGTAACTGGCATTCTCCGACTAAAGTGCCGGAAGTGATGCTGTTAGCGCCGCACTAAGCCAGAAAACAGCATCGCGGCCGGCACTTAAGTCTGATTTCTGCTCGCGGCTCAGGTGGGTGCCAGCAGAAATTTTCTAGTCGGACTTAACAGCGCGGTCAATTGAATAGCTCCGGAGCTCCTTCCCTGGGCTATTCAACATTGCGCTGAATTGAATCACCACCATTTTACAATTACAGCGCTTTTGATTTTGGTCTATGTTAATAGAAGACAGTGAGTTTCAAATGTGAATATATCTATTTTTTTTTTTTTTATCTTCTAGACAAAAGCTGTTTGTTAGCTGTTTGCACTTAGGGGCCGATTCAATTACCCGCAGGTTCCATGCATTGTGCCCATGGGCATACAAATAAGAATTTCTGGGAGTGTTTTAGACACCATGTAACACTGAGGCACTGACACCTTTTGGGTAAAAATTGCATTTTTGCTGGAGTTATCCTGTGAACCATGATGGTATGATAATGTTATTTTACCCAGAATCAGCAGAACTTCCCTGCCCGTTGCTGTGTTAGACACTGTCAGCGATATTTGAGTGTTTCCCTCTCCCAGTGCTGGGATAAAGTGCACTGAAGTGCTACCCAAACTGGCAGGATATCTGGAATGGGGTTGGTGCGGCTCCGCTGGTTGGAGTGGATGGAATATGTTGCATTAAATATTATATCTAGAGACCCCTTATTACGCCCTACGCAATAAGATCTAGAGCATCACAGTCACTTACAGAATTATACAGAGATTGATTTATTTTATTTTGTTATTACTATAAATGTACAAAGCGCCAACATTTTCCTCAGCGTTATACAGCAGAGCGTACATACAGATCATTATAAGAAGCTGTATGTGTGTAAAGGTGCGTACACACTAGACGATATTTTGAACGACAACGATATCGTTCAGTCATTCTCTATATCGGCCAGTTTGTACGCAAAAACGATGAACGATAACGACCAGAGGTGCGCGCTCCCGCAGGTCGTTGGTCTTTGTCGTTCATCGCCCGAACATGCAGGCTAACCTGACGATATTGTCAGGCATGTTCGGGAATGAGGGAGGGAGCCCGGCACTGAATGATATCGTTCAGTGTTTGTGCTTAATGTCGTTAACGATATTGAGCACACCCCTGCCGGGGACACACTAGATGATGTCGCTCATGAAGCGAATCGTCTAGTATGTATCGCCCCTTAAGTTGTAAACTATATGGATGTTAGAAGTCACCCAGGGGTTTTGTGTTCATGTATGAGACTGCAGGCTGAGTGCTCGCTCTAATGCGGGCAGAAGAAATTTAGAGGTGATCATTATAATATCTGGGGCAATTACACATACCTCCCAACATTTACCCCGGTGGTAGAAGACCGCGTACATGGTCAGTTGGCCAGGTATCACCACTGATTTTGGCGGATTTCTGGGAGGTATGATTTACAATAGTCTGGGTGTTATTCCGTACATTATACATTTCCTAATATACACTGAACTGATGAAATCAGAACTCACTGATTATAGAAATATTATTTGCAGGAGTTTATACTCCTATTAATATTTCTTGTTTGTATTGTCGCAGCTAACACAATGATGAGCTGCAGTCATCCACCTAATTTATTGCAGAGCATAGAACGCCTAATTAATTGAAAAATAAAATAAAATATATACTGCTTCTGCCAGTATATAAACGGGCACAACTGGTTTGGCTTTCCAAGCTGTATACATTTAAACTAGTTGTCTATTAAAGGCCTATTTATCAATATACGGCGATAGGACTGATTCTCGGCGCTTATCATTGATAGAGAGCCATCTGTCACCATGATATATTAATAAAATCTTGCCGAGGGGGACATGTGCGAGCGACATTCATCTCCGCACAGCGTAATCCTGTCCCGGCAAGATAAAAATCCATAATAACCTGCCAGATGCAATGGAAAATAGTATTTTTCCTATTATATTTGCATTACTCTACCCAAAGCAAAAGGTTTTATTTCCATTGAAGTTTTCCTTTAAGGCTCTCAACTCTGAATTTCTCTTTACTATTTCCAGACCAGAGGATCTTGTATTATTATTCCATAGATCTCCAGAAGAGTGATGGGGGTAAAATGAGTGATGAATTATAACTGTATAATTCTCGCCCACCCCCCGCAGCTCATGCAGCCCTCATGGGAGCTGGAGTCACTGGCTTACATGTGGGATGCACCCAGATGCGCAGTGATTTGTCTGGTTACATGGGGTTGAGAGATATGCAAATATTTATAATAATCTGGGCATCTGCGTCAGGGAGAAGCTCAGAACTCTTCCTAATAGGGTCTGCCTGGGAACTTGCCTCGTGACTCACCGCAGCCTCCAGCTCCCTCAGCAGTCTCACTGTTACCAAGGTGTAAATTATAGGAAGGTTTGTGTGAAAATCTCAGCTCCAAACATTTATTCCACGTCATTTGCTTCAGCTGGAACCTTTTCACACCTCAGATTTTTATAGGCAGTAATGTATTTTGGGGGCTTGTAAGCAGCTTTGAGTCTGGAATTTTTGTTTTAAGTTCCTAGTTTTGCAAGACTTTGCACTTCTGCCTAACTGATGAACCGTTTGGATGTAACAACCTTGTTTCATATTGGGGTACATTTTAGTTTGGCCCAGAATCTTCCTATGATAGCCAGGGGATGTAGTCAGGAGACCAGCGGACGTGATGGCGCTGGTCGAAATCCCAACGTCGCAAGGCCCGACGCGGGAATAAAGATAGGCGTTGTAATTCCGATGCCTATCTTAATCCCGACGCAGGAATCTAGACAGACGCCATCTCGAACGAAGTAAGCTGGGGCATCTTAGCTGTTAGCCGCAGGTGGGGGGGAGGGAGGGTGTTAGGTTTAGGTACCATAGCAGGTTGCGTTAGGTTTTGGGGGGGGTGGGGGGTTAGGGTTAGGCACTAAGGGGGGAAGCTTAGGTGCGGTGCAGGGTTAAGGTGCGGTGTGGGGAGGGTTAGGCTACAAGAAGGGGGGGGGTTAGTATACTAACCTGACCCCTGTCGAGATACCGACCATCGGGATGCAGCTGCCGGTAATTTGACAGGAGGCATCCCGACTGCCGGTATTTCATACCCATTCCGTCAGCCAGTGTTACAGGAGCCAAACATAATTACGTTGTGCTGCTGCAGGACCTTATCATCATGTTACATGCAGCCCTGTCCTCACTAACACATTACTCATCTCCTGTTATACTCTGTGCTGCTGCAGGACCATGCTCCTTCCTCTATATAGCTCTGTCTACGGCTTCCTGCTGCCTCCATTCCTCTCCTATCATCATGTTACATGCAGCCCTGTCCTCACTAACACATTACTCATCTTCTGTTATACTCTGTGCTGCTGCAGGACCCTGCTCCTTCCTCTATATAGCTCTCAGTCTGCGGCTTCCTGCTGCCTCCATTCCTCTCCTATCATCATGTTACATGCAGCCCTGTCCTCACTAACACATTACTCATCTTCTGTTATACTCTGTGCTGCTGCAGGACCCTGCTCCTTCCTCTATATAGCTCTCAGTCTGCGGCTTCCTGCTGCCTTCATTCCTCTCCTATCATCATGTTACATGCAGCACTGTCCTCACTAACACATTACTCATCTTCTGTTATACTCTGTGCTGCTGCAGGACCCTGCTCCTTCCTCTATATAGCTCTCAGTCTGCGGCTTCCTGCTGCCTTCATTCCTCTCCTATCATCATGTTACATGCAGCACTGTCCTCACTAACACATTACTCATCTTCTGTTATACTCTGTGCTGCTGCAGGACCCTGCTCCTTCCTCTATATAGCTCTCAGTCTGCGGCTTCCTGCTGCCTCCATTCCACTCCTATCATCATGTTACATGCAGCACTGTCCTCACTAACACATTACTCATCTCCTGTTATACTCTGTGCTGCTGGGAACCCTGCTCAAGTGCAGGTTTTTGGTTGCTATGGGCAACAACTCCACTTTCAGTCAGATTCTACTTATTTATCTAGCACCTTCTAGAAAATAGCTAGAATCTGATTGGTTGCTATGGGCAACTTCTCCACATCTATACATCTATAAACCTGCACTATAATAAATATACCCCAGTCTGTGGCTTCCTGCAGCCTCCATTGCCCCACTTATGATCTATAAAAGTGCCTCTACCAGGTGACCTGTCATTCCACATACAGAGCTTTCACTTGGTGTATAATAAATCTCCCTCCTACTTACTGGAAGTTCTATAAACGAGTATAAAACAGACTAATCGTCTAGGTAATATATCTACCGCCTTTTTTTTGTCTCTAGTTTGTGTAAATCCTCTGATACCAAACTGAGTCCTTTCAGCCGCAGGTGTGTAATTAGTGATGATTTATGGGCTGTGACGCACCACACAGGCGGGAGCAGCTTTATCTTACGCAGGCTTTGGGTTTTTTGCTCATCTACCAGAGAACAATAGTGCGATTTTGAAAGATCTTTAGAAGAATATTATTTTGGCCATTACAGACTCCTTTTTCTATACCTGGAACCCGAATGCAGTGATCATAGCGAGATTGTGCACTACATTGCCGGAAGTAGTTGTCACCAATACTTCCGTATGTGCTTGTAGAACATCTCATTCTAATACCATGGTTGTCCTCCCCTTTGCTGCTGCAGTAGCCTCCACTCTTCTGGATAGGCATCCACTAGAGTTTGGGACATGGCTGCAGAGATTTGCATCCATTCAGCCATTGTATGAAGGAGCAGACTTTGTACACAGTGACAGTGTAGGAAGGGATGTGCAGGCTCGGTTTTACTCGGATTTACTCGGTTCTTATCGCCACTTTACCGCAAATTCGGGTTTATTCTATTGGCTATCCAAAACACATGATAGGCGATAGCCAATAAAAAGATCCGAGTAAAACCGAACCCGCTCAGACCTTCCCTGAATAGTTACCACCCAAACTAGGAAGCACACAAATCGTCATTGTATTCTGTGTTATCCTCTTAACCGGAGCAGTCGCATGGGATGCACCCACAGTCAGCTGGACTGTAGCCGAAATAGTCGCCTCCCTTGCGACCGTGGTGTTCTGATGTGTCCTCTGGCTTTTAAAACGGGAAATCCATTCTGGGTTGGTGGTCTATGTCCTGGGGGAAGGGGGGTGTTTGTCGCACAATGCTTGCCACCTATGTGACATCCTTTGAGTACTGCAGTGAAAGCCATTGAGCAGTTCAGTACGACCCTTTGTACTGCTAATGTGTGACTATGGAGATTATATGGCTGTATGCAGCGGGGGTGGCTGAAATGGACAGACACACAAATTAGAGGGGGATGCACACACACGTGGCAATGTCCTATATATTCTGAAATCATTTGGATACTGTAGTGAGAGCGACGGCCTGATTGACAGTTGATAAATGCTGCCGACCCCCATTATCCGCACAGCCCCAGGACTCTGTGTAACCGGCTGCTTCACACTCACAAGCACAGGGAGGAGACCTAGGCATCCCCGCTGGCACAGGGCAGAGCTGAAAGGGTGCAGTGTTTTGTGGCTAAGGGGCCGGATACGTTGCTGTACTCTGCCTCCCTCAGATGAATGAGCCAGTGTGTTTATTATTAACATACTACCATTTAGTGACCCCCAAACAGGGCATCCTGGATCTCTTACAGAGCCCTGCTGAGTGTGCACACAAACTGCTTAGTGAGTTTAATGGGGGGGGGGGCAGGGGGTTGGGTCTGCAGGTTGTAAATCTATACACAATTACACCCCTGTTACTATAAGAACATATAATAAACATAGCACCCACCCCTGCTAGATACACAACCTAGTACAAGTGTATCCTGACACATTTTAGGCTGATGTCACATTGTCTCCGTGTGTTCGTGAATGTTGGAGGTCCTGGACCTTTAGATCCCTGTTCTGCTATTTGGTGACAGTAGTAGTTCTCCTTTAACCCTTTCAGTGTGTGCATCTATAAATAGAATATAGTTATACACACACTTTGTTTTCCCCTTAACACGATGATGTCCTAACATTTAGTTTTTATTAAGGAAAGTAACTGAGACTGCTTAGACTGTTATCTGTATGTCTATGGGGTATTAGCAACAGGTAAAGATTGCAGAGGAAATCTACTTAGGTTTATGGTATCAGACTGCACCCATCTCTGTAGGTGCACCAGTTTTAGTAAGGGAGGTTACAGAGGCTTTGAAAAAATGAAACTTTAAAGCCACTTGGCATTTAAAAAGTTATGCAAGCATAAGTAATGTCAGGCTCCTGTGGGTCTCATACAGACAGCGACCCTTTCATTTGGCCCAAACCGGCAGATTGCATCGTCACCGAGGGCACGGTACTACATGTAATACTGCCGGGCTATGGGCTACAAACTCTAACATGTATGTGGGGCTGCAGACAGCCATACCCTCTATGCATGTCAGAGTCATTGCTGGTCGACCAGATCTTCGGTCCCCTCTGACCAGTAGCATTTTGATTGGTTGGGATTGTGGACATCCGCCTAGAGGTGCCAGTTTAAAATGCCTTCTCTGTAATTGCTCTATCTTTAGTATGAGATGTATTTGTGTGTTTTGTTTTTTTTCCTATTTTATATGAAGCAATTTAGTATACATATTTAAGCATTAAAATGTTAAGTATACTGTAGCTAGAAAGTCTTGGTGGTTTATTGAGCGCCATCTAGTGTCTATTGATAGAACTTTGCCAGAGGTGGGAGCAGTTACAGATAGTAAAGGCTAACATCTGTATTTAGGTGTATGGCCATCGTTTTTAAAACAGCCCTGATGTTCTAAATCTACAGAGAGAAAGAAAATTATCTGCTTTGTCCCACATCGGTTCTTCAGTCCATATAACGTTACCAGATATTACACCTGCTGTGTTTTCTTCTCTATTAGGAGAGGATCAGGAAGTCACCACCAATCAGACTGCAGATCTTCTAAATGAAAGGTCCACAGCCACCACCAGCCCATTCTTTGTGACTTCAGGAGATTTACATGACTTCAGTGAAAGCTCCAACCTCTCCAAGTCTTTAGCCACCACCTCTGGATCTCTAGTTAATGACCGAAAAACTGAACGACCAGCTTCAGAGGAGTTGTCCACAGTCGATGTGTTGGAATCTGGTACTGTAGCGCCAGAGGAGGTGGTCACTGAGAGTGGATGGGCTACATCCAGTCCCAGCAGAACATTTCCTGTTCCAGACACCAGGGAGGTGACCAGTGCTAACCCCACCCCAACATCTCATCCAGTGGCCACCACTGTAGAAGAGGAAGTAAAGACAGGTAAGTGACCTAAACTGGTCTGTATAACACAACGACTGAGGGGTAGATGTGTCCAGCACTCAAGTTAATGTCTTTTAGCCTACAACCCTTAATCTGGCCTAAACGGGCACCTATAGGAGTTTTGGAAATTAATAGAATTAGTTATTTATATAGCTCACACATAGTCTGCTGCGCTTTACAGTGACTATATGGCCATTCACATCAGTCCCTGCCCCAGTGGAGCATACACTCTATATTCCTTACCACATGCTCACTAAGGTTATTTATTTATTTTTTGTTGGGGGCCAATTAACCTTCCAGTATATTTTTGGAGTGTGGGAAGAAACCCACGCAAGCACAGGGAGAGGGAATCGAATCCATGGCCATTTGTACTGCCCTGAATATTGAGTCATAGCGGTTTCCAAAGGCCTCATTGAACATTTTAGATTCTAGTGTTCATTCTAGCACCCTGTACCTGTCACAACCGGTGCAGTTCCTCTTTCCTGCCTGGGGTGTTGCTCTCTGCTCTGGAGCTTCTAGCACACTCTGGTCTGTATCTGGTCTAGTAATACCCAGACTTTGATACAGATGTGTCCTCATGCACTATTGCCGTAGTCAACCCAAACAGTCCTTGCCGGCGCTCCAGGTCTCTCACAACTTGGCTTCCGCGCTAGCGTCTGTTTTGCTCAAAACCGATTAGTGAGACTGCACTGTTCAATTTGATGTCCGATACTTGTACATTTGTGTGAGCTTCATCTGCAACTTTGCATAAAACTATTTCCTCTGCTTTCAAAGTCGCAGCCTGGCGTCTCTGGGACAGATTGAGTGGGGGTTGTGCTTAGTCAGCGGTGCGAATTAGACGCAAATTTAAAGAAACAGTGGCTACGTTACACCACTTGATGCGGCTCACTTGTGCCAGGCGTCTCAATCCGCATGGCGAATTGAGGCTCAGTGTATGAGGAAACCTCTGTACATATTTATGCCCAATGTTGGTTTAACTTTCTCTGTAAGTTATAAATGGAGAGACTTTCGCATATGTCCTACACCCTGCATATAATATAGAATGGAATCATCACTTTAACTCATCTTATGTATTGCTAGAGACCCGAGACCGTTTCACAGAGAGTCCTACACTGGTCACCCTACTCAGGATACCGCCAGCCCAGACCGAGCCCAGCAACGAGTCTCCAGTAGATGCCACAGAACACACCACAACTACCACTGCTTTCTACACCACCTGGATGTCCGCCATCACCACGAGCCTGTTCATAACGACCACGGTGACCACCACGGATCCTACCAGCCCAGCCACGCGAAGCACCATGACTTCCCATACATCCAGGCCGGAGGTGCATAGGGGACCATCTGTGCTGGAAGTCGGGGATGATCAAGGTAAATACTGGGTGTTATCTGGAACCATCTCCAGTGTGTAGAACCCAAGGAGGGATCGCTAAAAATGGTTTATGGTTGACATTCTCTTTCACTGCAAAATTTGAATTAAGCTTAAAAGAATTATACTGATACATGTGTGCTATATTAATCCAGCATATTCCCATGTCTGAGAGTCTTTGTTCAAATTCAATACTTCATGGAGCTTATAAAATAATATAATTTAGCCCCTGAAGCTCCTGTTGGAGTATATAGCTTAGCTCCTCTGTGCTGCTTAGAGGTGCTGTACCAGCCAATAATACGGGATATGTTGGGGATCGGAAGAGTTTATTTAATTTGCTTCCTCTCCCGCAGTGCCGCCAAGTTACCATTCCAGAAATAGCTCCAACCCTCTATTTGTCATGATTGTCTCCATCTTCACCATCATGGTGGTCATGGTCGTGGTGGTGGTGGGCTTCCATCGATACAAGAAAAGGAACAGCCGCACAGAATTCAGACGCTTGCAGGACCTTCCGATGGTGAGAAATTCTCGGTGGCGATGTCTGTGTAATTGCTCAAGTCTGCTTAGAGCAGTTATTTTTTCAGAATGAAACCTTGGTGGACAAGTGGTGACTTCACCCTAACGTTCCCTTGATGCCCTGGTAGCTTTAGTATATAACATAAGGATTTGTTAAATTAATGGTGTGTTACTACCACCTACACACAGTGGAAGCAGCAATTTTATGGGCTGGACCAGAATGCATAAAAAAGAAGGTTCTACTGCTCTCAATATTAGCCCGTAGGGCAGGGAGTTGCTGTTACTAGAGGTGTCTGGCCTCTTGGGGATACAGTGTAGAGAATTGGTTAAAGTGCTACACCTTTGTGTGGATTGCTTACCCGTGGTGTGTGGATTAGGTTGTGGATGGTGTGCGGTGAGGTCTTATGTGAGTGACAATATGTATGTTGTGGTGTCTAAAGAATCTGTGCTCCGGTCATCTGCAGAGTGTTGCAGTGGGGTAGAGGGAGGGGGAGGTGTATGTAGTGGATCGCAGGTGATGTGCCCAACCCTTTTATCCCTCTGCCCAACCCATCAAAGTACACAACACAACCAGTTTCTTCCCATAGGTTGTGTTCAGCACCCCGTGGAGAGCATCCTCAGGGGCCGTGGTGTTGATGTGGATTGAGAGATAGTGCTCACTAGTTCACTCGGTCAAAAAAGTTCCTAAAGCGTGAACCCGTGAATATATGGCCATCAAGCATCTGTGTAATCGTAATGGATAGGCCGAAAACACATGAATATAGGAACAACCCACAAAATGGCCCCCTCCACTCTCTCTGTGACTGGTGCACTTTAAACTACCAAGTGATAGCTGTAATGACCTTTGCCAAAAGCTACAGAGACCATCTGTCAGTTTAATTTGCTACAGTCTCCTTTCATTTGCATGAATTGCCCCTGGCAAGGGTATAAGAGGAAGGAGGGAAATAAAATTATCAATCATTTAATAAGGAATCATTTGTATGGGTGGCTTTTATCTAGCTGTTGAATTGGTGGGTGTCAGGATGACTATCTTTCTTCTCCCACAGGATGACATGATGGAGGACACCCCGCTGTCTCTGTACAGCTACTAGATCCCAGGCCGTTCCGAGCAGCCAGCCTTATTTTGCACAAGACTGTAAATCTACCTTCGTTATTGTCAGTGCCAGGATGGAACAGATTTTTCTCATCTCCTTGGTTTCCACTGTGCCTTCAGTCAGTGCAGTGTAAGATGAGGGGCTTGTGGTAGTTTTGGGTTATTTCGCCCATAATTGCCCAATTGTGCAAATCAGAACGGGGCACAGGATCTACTACTGAAAAACCATTTCCTTGCCGAGGTGTCTCCATCTGTTCCGTGATGGTTTAATCCCTGTTGTTGGAGGCCGTGGGCTGGTAATCGTTCCTCTGACGGTGACCGGGCTTTAATCCTCATTGTTTTTGCATTAACAACCTGCCTTTATGTAGTTACATCATTTCAGCCACTTTGTGCATCTCTAAGGGATTATGTGAACATTAAACCTTCAGACCCAATGTGACCCCCCCCCCCCAATGTGTGCCTATCGTTCCCATGGACCAGATCCTTTGCAGAGAAGTAACCATGTTACTACATCCAAGAAAGTCATGATTCACAGGTCCTGGAGATTTGGATCTCGTCTGCAATGACTTGTATAGCAATAAGACTATTACCAGGTATTTGTGTGTACGTTATCACTATACAAAGGGTTGCACTGGTTGAGTATTTAGTTTTCACAGAAGCAAGTGGCACAGAAATCTCCATATGTTCATGCAATAAAGTGGATGAACATGGACTTACTATTTCATGCTTGCTACACCTTTAAAATGCAGCAGTGTCTAAAGGGCCACATAACCTAGAATACAGTACAGACCTGTATGGAAGACATTAACGTTCTGATGTATTTGTAAATCTTCCTGTACCGGGGACAGTATCAATGCTGCTCAGCAAACCGTCTGACTCACTTACCGCCAATGTAGACAGGAACCAAACTGTCTACAACTTATGTCTGGTCTGCTTAAGACAAAATGGTGAAAACCTCACTTATTCTAGAAACTTTTACCAATAGGTTTGCGACTGTTGCTAACAGCTAAACATTAATTCAGATTTTAGGCTCCATGGTCCTTTAATTTTTCAGTAGCTGATGGAGAGAGCATATTGTGATTCAGCTGGAAGAACATTAATGAAACAGTGTCCAGAAGTGTTTATATAACCCATAGTAACCAATCAAGTGCTTTCATTTATTAACCTGCACTAGAAAAAGGAGGAAGGCATTTGAATGGTTGCTATGGGTTACAGCACCTGAATAACAGCTGGCGCATCAGTTCACCACTGTGTTTCCTTGATGTGCAGGTTAATCGGATCTATAGAGGAAGGAGCAGATTTTATTCAGGTCAGGAAATGACACAGAGCAAAGGGAAACAGGAGGAATTTCTAGTATCAGAATGTAACAATCTACATTGTGATCTCCTAACACTGCGCTCGTCATAGATTGTCACCACGCAGGAGTTGCACAGCGTGCTGCCTTACGGCCGGTATCACATAGGTCATCGCCATCCACGCCTCTGTCACTACAAGTGCCGCCATGTTTCTTTCTTTGTCATATTAGAACTTACAGGAATTGTTGCCATATCTGCAACTTTATTCAAATTGCACCTCTGTCTTAATTACTTGTGGAAGTTGTACTGAAATTATTTTTTTCTCTAGTTTTATTACTTGTTGAAATAAAATTTATTTTTCCCCAGGTCTGTCTCAGTCTTTTATTGATTGAATATGAAGCGGGGGTTTTATAGAGGGTTCAAGGTGATCACTGACTAGGAGATCTACATTCCACAGAGACTTGAGCCAAGCATATACTATACAATTATCGGGGCGATCCTCCCAATATCAATGGCTCCCCCGGATAATTGCACTGTGTGCGGGCGACCAAGGGAAAATATCGATTGGTCGTGCATGCTGGACAATCCGGCATGCCCGAAAGATCAATATTTTGTATGTTAAACATCGGCCGCATCTGTCAGTGTATGCCCAGCCGACAGACATTTCCTTCCCATGGAAGGAACAGGGAAATGTCTCCTCCCCGGTGGTGGAGTGCAGCTATCAGGGCCATTATACAGATATCTCAGTGTAGGCCCACAATATTTGCAGAGTGACAGGCTGCCAGATAAAATGTCTGTTTGCTCAGAATCCTGACGGGCTAGGCAAGTATCCTAACCCACCTTA
Organism: Taudactylus pleione; assembly: GCA_031769625.1. Taxonomy (NCBI): domain Eukaryota; kingdom Metazoa; phylum Chordata; class Amphibia; order Anura; family Myobatrachidae; genus Taudactylus; species Taudactylus pleione. The sequence continues at coordinate 1,318,028 of JAUIMM010000661.1, forward strand.
CCCCAAACCCTAACCCTCCCCTGCAGCCTAATCCCCCTCCCCTGTGGTGCCTAAACCTAACCCAGCCCGCTATACTTACGATTGGGATGTCCAGAGTCCGGCTGCCAGCTTCCCATTTGGAGGTAAATTGACTACATCCCATATAATAACAGGAGATATGGTAAGAACTTACCTTTGTTATCTCCGTTTCTACTAGGTCCTTAGGGTCCACAGGGATACCTTGGGGTATAGGGCTTGGCTCCAACATGGACACCACAGAGTTGGAGTATGCCGGGAGAGAGGAAAAAGGAAGAAGAAAGTCTGGAACACACAAGATTCACATTCTCATAGAAAAGGGAGACAGAAACTGGTGACCAGAACAACACCCTACGGAAGCACAGGGCGTCAGGGCGGGCGCTCTGTGGACCCTAAAGACTTAGTAGAAACGGAGATAACAAAGGTAAGTTCTTACCATATCTCCTGTTTTCTACCTCGGGGTCCTTAGGGATCCACAGGGATACCTTGGGGATGTCCCAAACCAGTATCCTTCAAGGGAGGGGACGCTTCTGTGCCGAGAGGAGAATCCGCCGCCCGAAGGAAGCATCCTGAGAAGCAAATGTGTCAAAGGCGTAATGCTTGACGAAAGTATGGACAGAGAACCACATGGCCGCCTTACATAGCTGAAGAGCTGAGGCGCCACGTCGAGCTGCCCACGAAGGTCCCACAGATCTTGTAGAATGAGCTTTCACCAAGGATGGCACTGGAAGTCCCTCGTGAGTTTATGCCTCAGAGATCGCCATGCAGATCCAGCGTGCCAAAGTCTGTTTATTGGCAGGCCAACCTCTCCTATGAAATCCATATAGGACAAACAAAGAGTCCGATTTTCTCAAAGAACTGGTACGGTCCACGTAAATCTGCAGGGCCCGAACCACATCCAAAGAAGCCTCACCAGCTGAGAGATCAGATGAATTAAAGGCTGGGACCACAATTTCCTCGTTAATGTGGAAACTAGACACTACTTTAGGAAGGAATTCGGGACGGGTACGAAGTACCGCCCTATCCGAATGAAAAATTACAAATGGGGGACGACACGAAAGAGCCCCCAAATCCGACACCCTTCTGGCTGAAGCAATAGCCAAAAGGAACACTGTTTTTGCCGTAAGCCATTTTAGATCCACAGAACACAAAGGTTCAAATGGAGGATCCTGTAGCGCCTTCACGACCACAGCCAGATCCCATGGAGCTACCGGATGGACATAGGGAGGCTGGATGCGAAGGACACCCTGCATAAAGGTACGGATATCCGGCCGCGTAGCAATCCTTCGTTGAAACAAAACAGACAGGGCAGAAACATGTACTCTCAGTTAGCGTAGACCTAAATCCAAGCCTGCCTGAAGGAAATCCAACACTCTCGATATTCTAAACTCGTGAGGATCGTACGCTTTAGGGCGACACCACTCAAAATAGGTATGCCACACCCTGTGGTAAATTCTAGCTGAAGCCGGCTTACGAGCATGTAACATGGTATTGACCACCGCTCTAGAGAAACCCTTGGACCTCCAAGAGGGAAGTCTCAAGAGCCACGCCGTGAAAGATAGCCGACTCAGGTCCGGGTATAGACAAGGACCCTGAGACAATAGGTCCGGCCTCTGAGGTAACAGCCAAAGAATGTCGATGGATAGACACTGGAGATCCGAGTACCAACTCCCTCTGGGCCACGCAGGGGCCACCAGCAGGATCTTGCCTCCTTCCTGCCTGAACTTTCGAATTACTCGAGGCAGCAGGGAGAATGGAGGGAACAGGTACGCGAATTGGAAGTTCCATCGTGCTGACAGAGCGTCCACCAGGAGAGCTCCTGCGTCTCTTGTTCGGGATCCGTACGCCCACAGCTTGCGGTTGTGTCTGGAGGCCATGAGGTCTATTTCGGGAAGACCCCACTTGTCCACCAGGAGTTGGAACACCTCCTGGTGAAGAGACCATTCCCCCGGGTGTACATCGTGGCGGCTGAGGAAGTCTGCCACCCAGTTGAGCACACCCGGAATGAAAACTGCCGAAATGGCCGGAAGATTGCCTTCTGCCCAAGTCAGAATGCGGGACACCTCCCTTAGAGCCGATTGGCTTAGAGTTCCTCCCAGACGATTTAGGTAAGCCACCGTGGTGACGTTGTCTGACTGAACCTGCACAGGTTTCCCCAGCAGGAACGGTCTTGCATGCTGCAGCGCCCTGAACACTGCTCGAATTTCCAATATATTGATTGGCAGGTCCGCTTCCTCCGACGTCCACCAGCCCTGGAAGACGTGTGGGCCTGTCACAGCGCCCCAGCCCGAAGGCAAGCATCCGTTGTTAGAAGGACCCAATCCGAAATCCAAAACGGACGTCCCCTGCTGACATGAGACTTTTGTAACCACCACGTCAAAGACAGGCGCACTTCCAGAGTGAGCCTGATCATCTGCGTCTTTATTCGACAGGGATTTCTGTCCCATCTGGACAGGATCAACATTTGTAGAGGCCTGGAATGGAACTGGGCATACTCCAACATGTCGAACGTTGACACCATGGATCCCAGTAACTTCATCGCCGAGAGAAGAGACACTCGGCGACTGCTTAGAACATTGCGTATCTTGGACTGCAACAGGGCTATCTTTTCCTCCGTCAAGAAGATCCTCTGTTGCTCAGAGTCCAACAATGCCCCGAGATGGACCATTCTTTGAGAAGGAATTAGAGAGGACTTCTTCCAATTCACTATCCAGCCGTGAGCCTGCAATACAGATAGTGTCAGTTGTAGATGGCTGCAAAGGACTTGGACGACCTTCTGTTGTTGGCAGGGTCGCCACAAGTAAGGTAACAGGCGAACTCCCTGCAACCGCAGGTGTGCCGCCATGACCGCCATTACTTTTGTGAACACCCAAGGAGCCGGGGAAAGGCCAAACGGTACAGCCTGAAACTGGTAATGGAGGTCCGACACTGTAAATCTGAGGTAACGCTGATGAACCCTGGCAATGGGGATATGCAGGTAAGCATCCTGAATATCCAGGGACACCATAAAATCCCCAGGCTGCATATCTAAAACAATAGAACGCAGAGTCTCCATTCGGAACCGAGGGACCCTTAAAAACTTGTCCAGGGACTTGTGGTTGAGTATAGGTCGGTATGATCCATTTGGTTTTTGAACCAGAAAAAGTTTGGAGTAATATCCGGTCCCTCTCAGGGAAAACGGAACAGGTTCTATTACTACCATTTGAAGCATAGAACGCACCGACTCTTGGATCGCTAGAGCCTTCGATGGATCTGAAGGATGTGCTGTTACGAAGAACTGATGAGGCCTTTTGCGGAAGGAGAGGGCATATCCCTGAGATGCCACCTCCCTTACCCAAGTGTCTGTGGTGGTTTTGAACCAACACTGGGCGTATTGCAGAAGTCTGCCTCCCACGCTGGGATCCCCAAAGGGGAGGCCCAACCCGTCAGGCTGAGGGTTTGTCGTCCGGCTTGGCAGCTGGACGTCTGGTACTCCAAACTTTGCTTCTTGGTCTTAGCGGTCTTTTTGGGACCTGAAGGTCTCGGAAAAGATTGAACCCTAGGTTTTCCCGGAGGGCGATAGGGCCGAAAGGACGGATTTTTAGACCCAGACGGAGTCGGGGCTGAGGGTAGACATGCAGATTTGGCAGCCGCCAACGTGTCCACTATTTTGTCCAAGGCTGGTCCAAACAGGACCTGTCCATTGTAGGGTAAGCATTCCAAGCCTTTCTTGGATTCAGCGTCCGCCCTCCACGAACGTAACCACAAGGAGCGTCGAATGGCCACAGCCGCCGCAGAAATCCTAGAAGCAGGCTCAAATCCAAAGCTGCTTCGTTAATGTACGTAGCGGAATCCCGAAGGTTACCCACTAACATAACCTGGTCGCTGGTACCCTCAGAAGCAAATGATGCTTCCAAAGCGTCCGCCCACCTCTCCATAGCCTGGGCCACCCAGCATACAGCCATAGCTGGTCTAGATGCTCCTCCAGCAAGGGAATAGATAGACTTTAGGCACACCTCCACTTTACGGTCTGTAGTATCCGTCAGAGAAGACATAGACGGCAGAGGCAAAGTTGCGCTCTTTACTAAGCGCGTCACGTGAGAATCCACCTGAGGAGACTCCCATTTAGTGAAGTAATCTTCCACAAAGGGATATGTACGTGCCAGACGCTTGTGAGGTTGAAATCTTTTTTCCTGGAGATTTCCAGGCCTCCTCCTCCTCCATGTGATCAACTAGCTGACCAGATAGAGGGAATACTGCTGCAGCTCCTTTAACCTCTTTAAAATAAGCATGAGTAGGCGCTGCAGGTAAGTTGTCGTCAGTAATTACCATGGCCGCACGGACTGCCCGAATGAGGCCTGGAATGTAAATACTAGACTTAGCCTCTGCCCCTACTTGAGGAGTGTCAGTGTCCGACAAATCTACAATTTCACCCTCATCAGACGAGCCGTCATCCTCATCATCCTGAGCGGATGGATATGACAATAACGGTCTTTTAGCAGGTATAGATTGATCCTGCTGAGAGCCCCGCACCCCAGAATCAGACGAACCTGGGTCAGCCTGATTAAGGACCTGTTGCGGGGGCACTGCATTACTATCGGTCCCGGAACTCCCAGAATAGGAGGCGGGACTACCGCCTGCTGTGCAAACCCCAATTGTGGAAACGTAGGAGGGGCTGCAAGCCTATTTACAAGAACAGTCAGGGCTTGTGCAAAACAAGCCCAAGGTGGCTCCTGAGAGGTGCTGGGTACAGCAGAGGTACCAGGGATGGCCAAAAATGTAGCACATAACCCATCCTGAATAACCGCCCCCTCCCCCACACCTGCTTTACATCTGCAGCAGGAAAATAGGAGAGGTGCTCCTCTAACAGAGTCCTCACTGGACATAGTGGAATGTGACACTCCTCTCACAGAAATAAATCTAAAACTGTGAGGTAAATTCCTACCCTGACAGTACTGGCACTGAGAGGGCTGGTCAGGAGGAAGAAATAGGGATAGCTAAAATGGCTGACAGGAGAAAAATCAGGCACACAAAGTCACATACAATGCAGAAAACTCTGCACTAAATGCACTATCACATACACAGACTTACAGCCTGGCAGTGATAGCGCTATATACGCTGACCTTTACTGGAGGAGAGGTATGTAAGGGGCACCCCAGGCTCCGCACCCTGTCACCACAGCGTTTTGCATAAAATGGCCGCCGGAGGATGAAGGGAGGCGGGCCTGAGGAGGGTCACTGCCTCAGCCCGCCAAAACCTTTATGTAAGGCGCCGACGCCAGTGATAGGGAGGAGCCTCCTGTGCGCTACAGGGAAGGCGTCCTCCCCTGGCAGGCCATTAATCCCCAGGGATGCTGGAGCGTGTTCCGCAACGCTCCAGCCCCGTATCCCTGGTGGTCTAGTGAAGAGCGCAGGCATCCGCCTGGCTCCACTATACTGCCATCCCCAGGGAGCCCCCAGCCCTGGGGACGCCGGACTGTGATTCAGCGGGAGCCTACCGCAGACGCCTGCTGCTTACCTTAAGTGGCCCCCCGTACATCCGGCCACAGTCCAAGGCCCCCGGGGGTTCCGCTAGCGGGGGTGTCGGAGCGGTAGCATGGACGTCCGCTGGACAGTCCTATGCTACCACTCTTGAAGATCTTCAGGGGCTGGGAGCCAAGCCCTATACCCCAAGGTATCCCTGTGGATCCCTAAGGTAGAAACATAGGTATAACAATAATCTTCCCTAACGAGGTGGCAGCACAGACACCTGGTGCTATACAAGTCCCCGCTACACCCACCCACAATGCCCATGAATATAGCAAGCGCAAGTCTCTGAACACTACATTATATATAAAACCGTTTGTCCTGAAAGGGTTTATTGTCCTTTTGATGTAAAAGTTCCATTGTATAGGAAATATAAAAAATGTTTATCTAATATAACAGATGTTACTGTAAAGTCTATAGGCACAAAATACATAGCAGCACAGAGTTTATGGTGACCACACCCTGATCAATGATTGTACAGTTGTCATTCAGTTATATAGCAGCAGGGGGCAGTACACCCCTTATTGGGGGACTGATATGAGAGAGCGCTGATGCCCCAAAATAATGATTACAGAGTGAATTTTGAGTCACAGATAATCCTCCAGTACCAGAATCAAATCATTCTACATATTCTTCAGCATTCACCATTTCCAGCAAGATTTAAAAGGGAACACCCAATTGTAAATACTAAATCTCTCTTCCTGTGTTTTCTGGAGCAGAAAGGTTCATAATGTAAATATATATATTTTTTAAATAAAGTAATTTGTGGTTGGAGCTGGAGGTAGCTGCACTAGAGTAGGCTCAGTGGGGGCATGGGTCAGAGGTCACTGAAATTAAGCTCTGGGGGGCTGTCTGAAAGTCCATCCAAGTCGTCGCTGAAGTTGTGGTCGCTCAGGCCGCTTCTGCTCTTCCGGTCTCTGCTCGAGCTGGACTTCGCTCTAGATCCTGCAGGCCACAAACAGTGAGAGTCTATGTCAAACCCTGAGCAACACTGTGCACTTGGCTCCAGCTATTAAAGCCAATTGCATACACTGAAGCTACTGCCTAGATAACAGAAAACGTTAAACCCAGATTGATACAATATAATGATCCTATATTGTCATTAACATGGGGAACGGGGTTGATACCTTCGGAGACATCGGGGACTCCGAGACTGTACGAAGTGTCCGCAGAGCTGATGTCACCTAAGCTGATCTGTGAGCGCGCATCATCTGCGGAGGAAGAGGACGGTGATTTGCTGATCTGTCTTCTCGCAGATCTCCTCGGTTCTGTAGATCACACACAGAGAATGGTTCTATCAATATGCAATGTATGGTGATGTAATGACCGAGCAATGCAAATCATTGTAGTTTTCATGAAAGATATTTACTAAGGGATTATAAGGAGTAACACTGCACTACTGTAACTAATATATGGAATAATGCACTTTGTTACCATATAGAGCAGGGGTGGGGAACCTTTTTTCTGCCGAGGGCCATTTTGTTATATATAACATTATTCGCGGGCCCAGTGCAGGCCACGCCCCCTCCGTGTGCTGTGTCACAGGGCGGGGCCACAATCGCCGGTGATTACAGCAATGCCTGGAGTATCCTGAGGATGTTCCAGGGAGCTGTAAGGGCAGCGGTGTGACCGTGTGCTGCATAGATTCTGGCTGCAGGGAACCATTCTAGGCACCCCGCTAGCCAGACGAGGCTAGCATAAAAAAGCTCCGAGGGCCAGACCAAATGATTCCCCGGGCCTGAGGTTCCCCATCCCTGGTATAGAGCATAAAACAACAGGTTGACTGCTAATTTCTTTATGACCTACAGCATTCACTATATAAATCTCCATATGTACAGCCCTGGCTGACACAAGCCATCTACATTATAGTTAGAGCTCAGATGTTATTGCGGGAATTATTAACAGATTGGTTGAAGATTGTGCTCCCTGCTGTAATATAAGGATATCAGACGTCACCAGGAGGCGGTGACCATATAAAGCCATGAGACCTGTACATAAGGTGACTTCTATCCTTGTATATGGCACATCACTTCCTCTAATACACAAGTTCCAATTTTAAATACAGACCAGTTGATTTTTATCTCAGTTGTGATCTATGTACAGTATCAGACATATTTATCATACAACCCAATTTTCTGGGATCTCACTAACCAGATCTGTCTTTCTTACCTTTGTGGGCAGAAACTTTCCCCTCCACAATCCTCACGTCTTCCTTTAGGTCACTAATGGCCGATCTGCAGAGGAGTCAGAGAATTGTACAATGAGACTTCCCTATGAATTGCTTTGCAAAGTGATACGTTACTGACTTAAACATAAATAGTCACAAGTCACACAGACAGCTGCATAGCTGTGTCCCAGGTGGGCAGTACAGTCCAGAGTCCCTATTTTGTGCTCCATTCCATGGGCCCACATTGCCCTCGATCACACCCGTAGGGGCACCCCGCTACTAACACATCCCTCAATGTTATACCACGGATGGTCATGCATTTGTCACCAAACATCTGACGTAGGACCCAATCACTGGATTTATTAGCCCCTTTCTACACAAGCATTCCCCTTCACTTTGCTAGTTTATAGATGTGGGACCCCACGCTTTATACCTTTGCAAGACACCAATTCTATGTGATTTGCCTTCAAATCACAAAGAGCTATTAATCTTATACCTATATTTAACTTATAGCAACTTTATTTTATCTCTTACTTGCACGATTACTAAACTGCATTTCTGATTTGCCCAGCATTGCCTCTATCCCTCCCACTCCTTTATTCTCTGTCGTATTGTTGGTTTACACTCATTATAAGTGTACATGTCATTTTGTATTTTGTGATTCCTGTTAGTAAATACATAGAAATATCTCAGAGTACTGAATTACTGTGAGGAACGTACTTTCCCCTGATACTTTCTGACTGACAGGCACAATTTGTTATATATTAATATATGACTCTCCAGAGGGATTGGGTAACCTTTTCAGACATATTTGTTGCCCAAACACGATCTTAATAAGAGAGCGCGAGGCAACCCAAATCTTAATACAAAGATTACCAATGAATTCCTCTGAAGTTCAACCTAATTAAGGAGAAAGTTTACAAATAGAAGTTACAATGCAATTACAATTTATTAAATGAATTTACCACGGGAAACCGGAAAACAATTCCGTGGAGTTACTGTTAAAGGAATAGGGGTTGATCTTATCATTAACGGTAATGGGATAAAGTGGCACTTATCATTAGTGGTAACGGGAGAGGGTGGGGCTTATCATTAGTGGTAACGGGATAGGCTGGATCTTATTTCCAATAATAAGATTGGCTGGGGTTTATTCTTAACAGTAATGGAAGAGGATAGGGCTCATCACTCATGTTAATGAGAGAGGGTGGGGCTTATTAACAGTAATGGGAGGGGCTTAATGTTAACAGTAATGTGATAGGGTGGGGCTTATAGGTAAAGGTAATATCAGATATGGTGAAGCCATTGGTAGAGAGAATAGGATACAGTGGAGTTATCGGTAAAGAAATACTGTAGATATATCAGTATAGTAATCTGATTCAGGGTGTTCTGCACAAATCTTGCCAATAGCAGAACATGTTGGTTATGTTATACCCACAGACAGCAGTACCTGATCTGCATAACATCTCGCAGCACTCCCTGTGTGTTTGATGAGACCCTGTCCAGCTCCTGTGCGTGCATCTGATGGTTGCTCAGTAACCGCTCCAGCGCCTACATAAACGGACAGGCAGATGTATATTGTATACGTCACATCACAGACAGCCATGCACAGTAACCATACTCACCCCTAATCTACATAACTGATCAAAAGCCACAGAAGCAGCATATTATTTACATACAGCAATATAATTATGTGGTTATAGAAGGGACCACCCTCACTCAACGTCAGGGAAGCAGCCGCTATTCCCGCTAGCAGATTCAATACTCCGCCTGGTAAGTGACACAACGTGGGGAAACCTCAGAGGTGACGGACTACAGGAATAGCAAACCCCTTTCCACATGCAAACTAAGCAATCTAGATTCTGATGGTTTAAATAGAGCAACTTTACTTTTTGTTAAACATCCGTTCCTCTATTTGATCTGTTACGACCTGTAATGTCATTTTTTTATTCTTTGTGTTACTTATGTTATTTAATTTCAATCATGATTTTTTTTGTCTATATTCCATGCGAAGTTTTAACTTGCAATATATTTAATGTAGTTTTATCTTCTTTTATTCTCCTGACTCTTGTCCAATATTATAATCGTGGTCGTTTTTCTTTAATAGTAATATTTGGGTGAATTTGTTGACCGTGTAGCCTTGCTCCGGATCACACTGCAATGCTTACGGCTGATCTCAGCTCCTCATTGCTGCCCCATTACAGAATGGCTCTTCCTAGCACTATAGTTAGGGGAGTCGCTGGCCTAGGTATGTTTGTATTATCATTAGTAGCATTTATTAATACAGCGCTTTACCGGTGGCAACAAATTTAGGAATATAAGGAGACTGGCAATTAACAGAGAGACAAAGAGATAGGAGGGCGCTGCTCGGAAGCTTACAATCTATAGGACACACAGTAAATACCATAGATTATTGGGCCAGACAGATGGTTATGCATGACACAACAATGCTGGTGTGGGGGTCAGTAGGATATTTGAGGACAGATAGAGAATAATGGTAAGTGTGCTTTGTATGGGGATAGTTTTGCTGGATTTATCACTGAAACGCTTCTTGTTTTTACTTTACATTCTCTATGTACAGTGATGTCACTCTACAATGGAAGGTGGTGAAAGTACTAGAGTAATGATGACTATATAAAGGCATTAACCTTTATGATGTCATATAAATGTCTCCCGCTAACACTGCACGTCACGCACCATTGTATTTTTGTCTTGAGCCCGTTTCAGCTCCTGTCCCTCTGAGAGTTGCCGCAGCAAATCGTCCTCTTGCCGGCCTGCCGGAAGACAAATATCTGTAACCGTGGTCGGTGCATGGTACAACATTCCGGTGCATGGTACAACATTAGTGTGAGCTGTCAGGAGCTACTAGAAGCAATTAGAGATCAGACACATGGCCGCCTGCAAGCCACTTGTACCCGCTCCCGCCTGAATGTGTACTCACGTAATCTTTGGTGCAGGTAATCGGTATCTCTCCGCAGGCTCTCGTACTCTTTCCAAATCAGCCTTTTGCTACAATACACAAAAAATGTTACAGTAACACAGACGGGAAGGAACAAAACCTAAAGTACAGCACACCAGCTACAAATGGCGGTGATGTGAAGAGGGTAGTCAATATGGTAATTGCAGGGGGTACAAAAAAAGGAGGAGGACAAACATGGTTCCGGAAAGAAATTATGGACAGAAATGAAGCCTCTCTAGACTCAGGAACTAAGCGATTAAAATAAATTCAGATAACACCAAGTTTACAATACAAGTTGAGTCTCCCATATACAAAACGCTTGGGACCAGATGTATTTTGGATATCGATATTGGATTTTCTGGTATTTTGGAAGTCTAAACACAGAATGCATTTTAGTTTCATATACTGTACACCTTATACACAAAGCCTGAAGGTAATTTGATACAATATCTTTAATAATGTTGTGCCTTAAACAAAGTTTGTGTACACTGAACCATCAGAAAGCCAATGTGTCACTATCTCAGTCATACTCCAAAAATTCTCTATTTTGGAATATTTGGATATGGGAGACAACCTGTATATACTCTTCTACTAAGGGGTAGCTGGAGAGGAAGAATATTCAGGCTATTCCTAGAGGTCAGTAAACAAAGATTTAAGGGTAGATTTACTAAAGCTTCTAAAAATTAAATGTTGTAGTGTTGCCCATAGCAACCAGATTGTAGCTATCATTTGTCTATTGCATTCAAGAAAATGACAGACAGAATCTGATTGGTTCCTATGGCCAACATATTTACTTGTCTGTTTTAGAAGCTTTAGTAAATCTACTTCTCACACCTAAGAGATTGGCCGCAGTGACCGTGTGCTGAGCTAACACTGCCGAGATCAGAAGCAAAACAGAGCAGTAACCGGAAAGCAGGCTCTCCTCCTCGTTCCCATCTCAGCCTGTAATTAGCGCTCTCTGTGGACTGCCTTATTGCATGTCTCTGACCAGCAGGACCCTACAACTCTCCTTAGCTTGTTTATGATCGCTACTGATATAAAGAATAAACAATACAAATATAACTTGATATTAAACACCAGGTTGTCCAAAATATTTCTGAAAACAAAAAAACTCTTTGTTCCACATCCTAATCTTCCCCAGCAAATGTATCGCACAAGAAAGTGCCAAACATACATTGGGTGAGCCCCAGTCTATTAGATCACCCCGTATTGGGCAGATATTAGTAAACAGTAGGGAGTGCGTTTGGGGGAGGAGCCAGGCTGATGCACTTACTTCTCATTCACCTCCTGTAAGATACTGGCGGTAGAGCGCAATGATGGACTTGAAGCTCTCGACGGAGAGTCCCTAACTCTGTCCTGCAGGTGGCGCAGTTCAATGGACAATTCTTGTCTAAGACCTTCCACCTTTCTCTCCAGCAGAGACTCAGACACATCCCCGCGCACGGCTCCCATCCGGCGCACCTCATCTGTAGATATTAGTAAGTTTGTTATTGTAACTGTTCATTCATTAGCGATTATGCAAAGACAGACAGAGCCTTATGGCCTAATTCTGAGACAGATGCATCAGCGGCTGCTTTTCCATGTGGCTGTGGCAGCCTGCTTACAACCTTATGCCACCTATGTCTTCATGTGGAAGGCCGCGCCACCCACTGCTTTTCCATCTGAAGCCATCATCATTGGTATCAGCACTTACACCCACCCCATGCTGGGTGCACAGGATCAGTCAGACACAGGCGTCCCATCTGCGTCCGCATGCTCCAAACAAATGGCCCATAATACTCCCATGAAACGCCATTATCACACAAAGAGAGATCAGTCCCATGAAACGCCATTATCACACAAAGAGAGATCAGTCCCATGAAACGCCATTATCACACAAAGAGATCAGCCAATCGACCAACCGATCTGTCCGCCCTTTCGATCTCCGTCCATGTGCTGCTTTCATGCGCAGTTTGCAGATATCCGCGAGATCTTTCCACATTTGGACTTGCGTCCAAATCAGAATCAGACCCAAAACGTTTAGTTTCATGGGGAACAATATTCCCGTACAAGCACAAAGGAGAGAGCTAAAAATCATATATAGCTACAAGCTGTATTATGTTACATTGCTGATAGAGCAGTTATATCAATCAGACTGTGAGTGATGTGTAGAGCAGGGGTATTCAACATACTGCCCTCCAGCAGCTGTGGAACTATTCATCCCAGCATGTCCTGCCACAGTTTTGGCATGCCCTAATAGCAAAACTTTGTCAGGGAATTATGGGATGTGTAGTTGCACAGCAGCTGGAGGGACACACATGTTGAATACCACTGGTGTAGAGTATATGGCATTATTGCATCAGATAGCTGAAAGCACAGTAGAGCACAGTGCAGTGCTGGTGACGTACCTTCCAGACTTTGTATTCTCTGGAGCTGAAGATCCCGATCGCGCTCCAGACGCCCAATGGCCTGGTGCAAGGAGGTAATCATCTGGGGGGAAAAGGAGTCAGTTTAACTCATTACAACCACAGATGAATAATCTTGTGTCTGCAGAGAAAAAGCCACAAAGGCAGCTGTGTAGCCTCACAGGAGGTCTCAGGTGTCAGTGGCTGACATGATGCAATGCTTGTTACTTGTTACTGTTCCGCAACTGCTTGGGGGCCACGATAACAACTGCAGTGTGCGTAATCCCCTGGGGGTCAAAACAGCTGTGACAGCAGACTGGCACAAATCTATTAAAGGATCTCTCCACAAAGGCACAGAAATTAACTATGTACTGCCTATGGGTAAATCATAGTAAAACAAAAGTACTGTTCTCCTATTGCCAACCGTTCTTAAGTCAGTGCTCATCTGCATAGAAACCGCCAATTTTTACTGCACCTCTTTGCACTCTGCTTCCGAAATAGCGAGAATACCGACCCCGGGCGTGCAGACAGACACCAGCATTTACCACACTATTTCATACCGGAATACTAACTACAGCCTATAAAGTGCTCCCGTATCCTGCTCACGGTGGCGGCACCTGGTTTGTGGGTTGAACCAATTAAACAGATTTCACCATAGTACTGTGCTGCTAATAGACAGATTAATATGAGGGTGGCAGATTGCATGCACCTTGGCTTGGGAAAGCAGCTGACTGCTCAGATTCAACATATCTTCGGAAGAGACCACCTGGGATGCGCCATAGGTGGACGGAGTGTATGGCGGAGCAGGTTTAGGGGGCCCTTCATCATACAGAGTTTTCCTTACTTGTGCTAAATCATAGCGACAATCTCCTGGGAATTAGGAGCAAAAAAAATAATGATTGGAAAATCCTAAAAAAAATAAATAGGATGATTTTCAAACTACCAAAACAACCCTTGTGATAAGCAACTCCACATTAAACTAAAAATATTACATAATATATATATTATTTACCTTTATCTAACAGGGGTAGCCAACCTCGGTCCTCGAGAGCTACTCAAGGCGCACATCCACTAGCAGATATTAATGGACGACTGAACGATAACGACATCGTTATCGTTCAGTCGTACATTAATCGTGCACAATAATGTCGGAAACGACCAGCAATGCGCGCTCCCACTGGTCATTTCCGACATCAATCATGTTCAGGGATAACGGAGGGTGCCTGCACTGAACAACTAATCGTTCAGTGTAAGCACCGCAGGGGATGGGGAACGACGGTACAATTACGATGTCGTAATCGGACTGTCTTTCCCTAGTCGGCAAGTGGATGTGCGCCTTAACAGTTCACGTTTTCCAGACCACCTAGCTGGTGCACAGGTGTATTCATTACTCACTAACACATTTGAAAAGATCCACAGGTGGAGCTAATAATTTCACTGGTGATTCTGTAAGGAGATCTGGAAAACATGCACTGTTGGTAGCTCTCGAGGACCCGGGTTGGATACCCCTGCCTTTATCTAACAGGCTTAGAACTTAAACATAATTTGTCTTAAATAAGTTCTTAGCAGAAAGGCAATTGGGGTGATATTCATAAAAAGAAAAATATTCAATTGATGAGACTAATAAAAGGGAATTATTTGAAATAAATAACCATTAGGAACTAAGCTGCAACTTTAGCCTTTACCAGGGGTAGACAACCTGTGGCACGCCAGCTGCTGTGGAACTACATATTCCAGCATGCCCTGACATAGTTTTGCTGTTAAGGCATGCTAAAACTGTGGCCTCGGGTGCCACAGGTTGCCTATCCCTGCCCTATACTACCAACTTGTTAGCGTTCCAGATAAGAACCTAGATACTATTTCAGAAATTTTCTTTATTTAAAAAACAGTTTTCTATACTACATGAGTGTGTCCTTGTGCCCCTGTTCATTTTTCCTAGAGATCCATGTTTGGGATAATGCGGGGGAAAGGTTGTTATCCACAGATTTCCATACAGTTTCTTGATTATGATAATAAATTATGCATTTTGAATGAATCTATCTCTGGAGCTTAATCCCTACACTACCATCGCTCCCTTACAGTGTTTCTATCGCTATACATGTAAGAAGACTTTAAAGCATAATTAGTAAATAAGATTTACCTTTGGTGATCTCCCCTCGGCTGTACAGTCTCTCCTACAAGGCATTAAACAAGCCAAGGATCAGAAAAGCCAGAGATAATATGCAATTAAGAGAAGGAAAACCTTACGGTTAAAAAACAACACAAAAAAAACACACACAACAATCAGGAAGCCTAGTGCGCAAACAGAAACTGCTTCCCCAGCAGAACACAGCTTATAACAAATGTATTTGTTTTTGTTACATCTATATGGTCTATGTATTATACTTGTGACTGCCATGACACATGCATGAAGCCACTGTAGCATACAGTATACAATGACACAATCCAGGGCCCTCATTATCTCCCACCTTGATTCTTGTCATGTTGCTGTCTGTAGCGGTCAGAATAGAGTCCAGCTGACTGTTCCAGCTCATGGCGCTGAGCGTCCTTCACCGACAAGATACGGAAACAAGTTGTAGATATACTAGAGGGCGAAAATATCATATGTCTTTGTGATATGACCATGAGAGCAACATGTCCACATGCCACTATGGTTCTTCTTCATACGGAGATTCTGTGTCTCCTGTATACAAGTCTGGGGATCCGCACTGGCTCCAGGTCCAGGCATAGCAATTAATAACATGTATAATAATAATAATAATAATAATACCGCACTCACCACTCCCTTATTGGACAGAACTTTACAAGGAGTCCTCTGATCAATATTATCCCTGAACCTGGGTGCTAAACTCAGAATATGTGCAGGTGTGTTATATTATAATAACAATAACAACAACATTACAGTAACACTACCAGCATCACAGAATCAGCTTATCCTATGTGATCTATATATACATATGGCAGCCATGGGGACACACACATGTATACAGTACAGATCTCTCTCACCCCTCTGTTACCCATTAACACCTTATGCCCTCTGATGCCCTCTCTCTCACCCCCACTCTCCCTATCACAGACTCTCACCCCCACACACCTCCTCCTCCTCTTCGTCTTACCCACGGATTATTCAAACCGTCTCCCGGGTATCAGCGTCCAGCTTTGCTCAATAACGTAACGGGCAGAGCGCGGGGGATGCTGGGAGATGTAGTCCTAACACCAGGACACCGAACCGGTAACAGCGAGCAGGGAAACTACAACTCCCAGCGCTCCCACAGCTGCGTTACTCTATGCCACACCCCTTTGGCCGCCCGGAACTACAATTCCCATGAAGCAGCGCGGCGAGTGGGTAAAAGCAGCGACTCAGGGGTAGACGGGGGTCAGCCAGGTGACATGAGCACACACGTGGAGATACAGGGGCAGCTGCAGGGGGCGCTGCAACCTTATGGTTTCGAGATCTACCCCTTCCAGGTATGTGCAGGGCCTCTTACGTTGTGTTACCCCGGTGTCTGCACAGTATATGAGCAAGGTAAGTGGCTGCTCAGTGAGTAAGAGCCCTGGCAGCGTGGCTGTACGGGTCATGGGGTCATAGCTGTATGTCAGGTAAAATAGGAACTGGCTCTGAGTATGATATGGGGCAACATGCATGTCTGGTAGAGGAGAAGCTGCCTGGAAGTAAGTGCATGCAGGATGATTAGCTGGATCAGTGAGTAAGATGTGTCATGTCTATAGCAGCTGTATATAAGGTAATAGGAGAACTGACTCAGTGAGTATAATATTGGACAACATGCATGTATGGTAGAGGAGAAGTTGTCTGGAAGTAAGTGTGCATGCAGGATGATTAACTGGCTCAGTGAGTAAGATGTCATGTCTATCAGCTGTATATAAGGTAATAGGAGAACTGGCTCAGTGAGTATGATATTGGACAACATGCATGTATGGTAAAGGAGAAGCTGTCTGGAGATTAGTGACCATGCAGGAGATTATGCTGGCTCAGTGAGTAAAAGATCATACATGAATGTTAGGTAGAAAAGGAATTGTCTCAGTGAGTATGATATTGGAAAACATGCATGTCTGGCAGAAGAGGAGCTGTCTCATGAAGTAACTGGCCATGCAGAATGATACGCTGGCACAGAGAGTAAAGCTGGGTACACACCTTACGATGGTGTGACTGTGATGTGCAGCACAGCAGATGGGATGATTCTAGGAACGATGGCAGATTAGATGTACACACTATCGTTCCGAACCGCATTGCAGCAATATATCGGACGATAGATCTTATGTGTGCCCAGCTTAAGATGTAATTTTGGAGCCTTAGGGTACTGCTAATAACATAAGATGACTTGCCATCCAGGGAGTTGTTTCACACCAGTTGGATGGCCACAGATTGCTTACTTGATGCAGATTATTGCAGCATGTGATAATGGACAACCAACATCATATCTCTGTATACCATTTGCCGCACGTCATGTACACTTTAATGATCAACAAAAACTAATCAAACCTAAAAACCTGCATAAACTCTGCCAAAAGTGTTACAAATATGTTTTCATTCTTCCTGCATGTGTTTCTTCCAGAGATTAGCGTTTGTGTGTTTAGGTATTTATTAAATTATTTAAATAGCGTACATATTCCACAGCGCTTTACAGAGAATACTGCGTCACCCCCCCCCAATGTCTCCCTCCGGTTTTCTCCCCCCTCCCTATGTCTCTCTCCGGCTGTATGTATTCCCCCCCCCCCCCACATGTCTTTCATGCTGCTGTCCCCCTTTCCTCCCATTTCTCTCATGTTTCTCCCTATTCCTCCTCTCTCCCCCCCCCCATATTCCTCCCGTTTACCCCTATTCCTCCTGTCTCTCTCCCTGTTTACCTCCAAATCCTCCTCTCTCTCTCCCCCCCCCCTATTCCTCCCGTTTCTCCTATTCCTCCTGTCTCTCTCCCGTTTGCCCCTTCTATTCATCCCGTCTTTCTCTCCCCCGTTTTCCTCCCATCTCCCTCCCTTTCTTCCTCTATTTCTTCTATTGCTGTGGGACAACAAGCCAATATGTATCATGCCTATATTATTATACACTCCTGTGTTTTATATTAATAGTTACAGGGATATTCCTAGAAATTACTGAGCCCTATTAGTCCTACAGCCAAATGGTAAAATAGCCCCAACCAGATAATGTCTGGGGTTGGGGAAAGCAACACATTATCCTGCATTTGTTGGCTTACCTATTGATGGCTACTGTTGTCATTGCAGGTTGGTTGGTACAATGCTGCCCTGGAACCCGTATTTCATCTCCCCTACCCTGGTGACACTTTGGCATATGTCGTGCTTAGTGCCCCCTCCATGTTTGAGAAGGCATTTAGACCTTTTCTTACGCAGCAGAAGCTGCAGAGTCTTCGAGACCCCATTGACCAGTGTGTTTCGTATCACGTGGTGCTGGCAAAGGAGGTGAGTCTGTTTTTAGGATTTAGTGGGACCATGTTCTGATCAGGTCTCCTAATAAAGCTCTATCAGTAGATCTATAGATCTCCGCTCTTATGACAACTAGGTGACGTTCTCAGGGGCAAATCTCCCACTCTGGCTAAGTCATTATAGCGATGCAATAGATGTGTAGAGAAGTTATCTATTTCTCCCACTTCATACGAGACATGTCAGTCATAGAATGAGCAATGTCACTTAATATGCGGAAGTGTGAATGTACCTCTATGAATGGATGATGTATGTGACCCTGAAAGCCCTGCTCATCCATCCTATATAATCCTGAATTTCCTTATCCTATCTGAAAGTGAGTAATTGTACCCTCCAGAAGAATGTGATGGTTTGGTGTTCCCCCTATGGCTTTTCCCCCAGAAGTGAATGATGGTTTGATGTTCCCCCTATGGCTTTTCCCCCAGAAGTGAATGATGGTTTGATGTTCCCCCTATGGCTTTTCCCCCAGAAGTGAATGATGGTTTGATGTTCCCCCTATGGCTTTTCCCCCAGAAGTGAATGATGGTTTGATGTTCCCCCTATGGCTTTTCCCCCAGAAGTGAATGATGGTTTGATGTTCCCCCTATGGCTTTTCCCCCAGAAGTGAATGATGGTTTGATGTTCCCCCTATGGCTTTTCCCCCAGAAGTGAATGATGGTTTGATGTTCCCCCCTATGGCTTTTCCCCCAGAAGTGAATGATGGTTTGATGTTCCCCCTATGGCTTTTCCCCCAGAAGTGAATGATGGTTTGATGTTCCCCCTATGGCTTTTCCCCCAGAAGTGAATGATGGTTTGATGTTCCCCCTATGGCTTTTCCACCAGAAGTGAATGATGGTTTGATGTTCCCCCTATGGCTTTTCCCCCAGAAGTGAATGATGGTTTGATGTTCCCCCTATGGTTCTTCTCCCAGAAGTGAGAGATGGTGTGCCCCCTATGGTTCTTCCCCCAGAAGTGAGAGATGGTTTGGTGTGCCCCCTATGGCTCTTCCCCCAGAAGTGAATGATGGTTTGATGTTCCCCCTATGGCTTTTCCCCCAGAAGTGAATGATGGTTTGATGTTCCCCCTATGGCTTTTCCCCCAGAAGTGAATGATGGTTTGATGTTCCCCTATGGCTTTTCCCCCAGAAGTGAATGATGGTTTGATGTTCCCCCTATGGCTTTTCCCCCAGAAGTGAATGATGGTTTGATGTTCCCCCTATGGCTTTTCCCCCAGAAGTGAAGGATGGTTTGATGTTCCACCTATGGTTCTTCTCCCAGAAGTGAGAGATGGTGTGCCCCCTATGGTTCTTCCCCCAGAAGTGAGAGATGGTTTGGTGTGCCCCCTATGGCTCTTCCCCCAGAAGTGAATGATGGTTTGATGTTCCCCCTATGGCTTTTCCCCCAGAAGTGAATGATGGTTTGGTGTGCCCCCTATGGCCCTTCCCCCAGAAGTGAGCGATGGATTGGTGTGCCCCCTATGGCTCTTCCTCTGAAACCGAGTGATTGTCTGGCATGTGGCCTACTCCAGAAGTGAGTGAATGTTTGGCATGGCCACCTCAGAAGTGAGTTTTTGTACAGCATGCCCCCCCCCCCCCCCCCCACAAGGTGTGGATCCATAACCCCAGAAATGAGTGATTGCATGGTGTCTAAAGTCTGACTGTTCTCCACAGCGATTCCCCTCTCTCAAGGTGGATGTGATCTATGACTATGAGCTTCATTCCAACCGGCGGCCCAAGGTCCTGATGCAGACAGCAGCCCATGTGTCCGGAGCAGCCTATTACTATCAGCGGAGGGATGTACCAGAGGATCCCTGGGGGAAGAGGGTAAGGAGCAGTCTTGTCATGGGAAATGTGAATTCTATAAAACTTCCAGTAACACAAATGGAACACTGAGATAAGAGCGATAAGAGCAGCCTGTGCTGCTGGGATCTGCCCCATTGTTGTTTGAATGTCATAAAACAAGCTTCGTGGTACACAAAGTGCACAACAACCTGTACAGTGTATCAGCATCTACTGATGAGCGTATAAAACTCCCTTACTGAGTTTGGGTGCAAAGTCCAATGGAGCCTTCTTTCCTTAATCCCTAACTGGGCCCCTTTATTCTCTGGTTTATTCAGTACCTGTCCAATCGGATACATGAGTTAGCAGGGAAGAAGTGTATTCCATTCGCCTGTTATGGGAACTTGGACATACAGTCAGGTGCATAAATATTGGGACATTGACAGAATTTTCATATTTTGGCCTCTATTCACCACCACAATGGCTTTGCAATGAAACAAACAAGATGTGCTTTAACTGCAGACTTTCAGATTTCATTTGAGGGTAATTACATCCAAATCAGGTGAACGGTGTAGGAATTACAATGGTTTCTATATGTGCCTCCCACTCTTTAAGGGGCCAAAAGTAATGGGACTATCAACTCAAAAGCTATTTCATGGACAGTTGTGGGCTTTTCCCTCGTTATTTCATTATCAATTAAGCAGGTAAAAGGTCTGGAGTTGATTCTAGGTGTGACATTTGCATTTGGAATCAGTTGCTGTTGACTCTCAAAATGAGATCCAAAGAGCTGTCACTATCAGTGAAGCAAGCCATGGTTAGGCTGAAAAATCAAAACAAACCCATCAGAGAGATAGCAAAACATTAGGTGTGGCCAAATCAACTGTTTGGAACATTCTTAAAAAGAAAGAAAGCATCGGAGAGCTCAGCAACACCAAAAGACTCGGAAGACCACGGAAAACAACTGTGGTGGATGACAGAAGAATCATTTTCCCTGGTGTAGAAAAACCCCTTCACAACAGTTGGCCAAATCAAGAACACTCTCGAAGAGGTAGGTGTATATGTGTCAAAGTCAACAATCAAGAGAAGACTTCACAAGAGTGAATATAGAGGGTTCACCACAAGATGTAAACCATTGGTGAGCCACAAAAACAGGAAGACCAGATTAGAGTTTGCCAAACAACATCTAAAAAAGCCATTACAGTTCTGGAACAACATCCTATGGACAGATGAGACAAAGATCAACTTGTACTAGAGTGATGGGAAGAGAAGAGTATGGAGAAGGAAAGGAACTGCTCATGATCCAAAACGTATCACCTCATCAGTGAAGCATGGTGGTGGTAGTGTCATGGCGTGGGCATGTATGGCTGCCAATGGAACTGGTTCCCTTGTATTTATTGATGATGTGACTGCTGACAAAAGCAGCAGAATGAATTCTGAAGTGTTTCGGGCAATATTATATGCTCATATTCAGTCAAATGCTTCAGAACTCATTGGACGGCGCTTCACAGTGCAAATGTACAATGACCCGAAGCATACTGCAAAAGCAACCAAAGTTGTTTTTTTTTAAGGCTAAAAAGTGGAATGTTATACAATGGCCAAGTCAATCTCCAGATCTGAATCCGATTGAGCATGCATTTCACTTGATGAAGACAAAACTGAAGGGAAAATGCCCCAAGAACAAGCAGGAACTGAAGACATTTGCAGTAGAGGCCTGGCAGAGCATCCCCAGGGATGAAACCCATCGTCTGGTGATGTCTATGCGTTCCAGACTTCAGGCTGTAATTGCCTGCAAAGGATTTGCAACAAAGTATTAAAAAGTGAAAGTTAGATTTAGGATTGTTTAGTTTGTCCCATTACTTTTGGCCCCTTAAAAAGTGGGAGGCACATATAGAAACCATTGTAATTCCTACACCGTTCACCTGATTTGGATGTAATTACCCTCAAATTAAATCTGAAAGTCTGCAGTTAAAGCACATCTTGTTTGTTTCATTTCAAAGCCATTGTGGTGGTGAATAGAGGCCAAAATATGAAAATTCTGTCAATGTCCCAATATTTATGCACCTGACTGTATTTGTGAATGTTGCAAGATTTTGTAGTTTAGGTTCTACTTGCCCTGTAATGGAAATGCTGCAGCTATAATACAAAGAACGTCTGTATGAGCCCTGATTCAGCAATGTATGCTATTTCGATAATCAGTTGATCGATTATCAGTTGACTGCATATCCGTCATGGTCGTGCTGCGCATGCGCCAAGGTGCATTGGCGATTCTGCTCGCAGAGAGGGTGTATTCGCATAGTGATTGACGATCAGGGGCCGCTTGGGGGAGGTAACTGGGAGAGCCGGACAGTTTTGTTGCAAAACTGCAGGGTGTCCCGGCCATTTTCTGGGCACGCCTTAGCCTGCGTCTGCAAACCCATACACAAATAAAGTGGTTCAGAGGTCTCAGTTCAGGTGGTCATTCTGTGTGACCATTGAGGCTACTCAGATGGGCGATTATCGAATGGTCTGCAACAACGGCTGCGTAATTGTACGCAGTTGCTTGGATCTGAGAAGCCTGACAGTGGGCATCTCTGTACATTTCCAGCCAGCTACAGCATTGGCATATTTTCATTCAGTAGCTGCGTGCGGCATCGCAGCTGCGAATGGATTAGCATACATCTCTGGATCAGGCCCAGTGTGACATAAGGAAGCAGATCAGGAACTGGTGAGAACTGTGCTGTGCTTTAGAGTTGCTCTAGCTCCCAGCCTCCCTATTAATCTGGCTGCCATTGTTACAATTGCAGGGATGAGCAGTCACTTGATTAGTTATTGTTGCGTTGTTGTTTCAGAAGATGTACGGAGTCTGCGTTCACCCCCGATTCGGTGGATGGTTTGCCATCCGCGCTGTGCTGGTGTTTACTGAAGTCCTGGCCCCTGATTTGGAGCAGATCCTGCCCCTAGACTGCCTGCCCAGCAGAGAGGACCGGATCAGTCTGCTGGAGCATTTCAACTTTAACTGGCGAGATGGGAAGTACCGGGACGTGCTGCCGGCAGAGGAAAAGTACTCCGGGGATCAAACGCTTTACTTCACTACTCCACCTGCAGAGCGGCTAAAGCTGCTGGAACTCTGGGATCAGCTGCACCCTATCCCACCCTGCTGAAACTGCCCCTCACAAAGAGGCTGAATGGGGTCTCTATAATGTTGAAATCCCTATCAATAATATCACCTGCTGTCTATATAATAATCCTTGGTATCGCAGGTTCTTCAGACTCTGTCTGCATAATGATGGTCTCTCCTGGCCACTTATCCTGCATTGCCCCCATCACTGGTGCATTTATTTCTTGGCTTGTCCTCATGTTACAGCTAAAACACTACAGGGGCCAAACGGCTGTTTGGATTTACTAAAGCGGGTTAGCTTTGTAGGGTTTGCAGGTACATTTTTTTAATTATTTATTTGAAACTGACAATTGACGTGTCCTATGAATACGATGATGATCATACTATTTATACGGTAAGATCGGCATAAATGGCGCATGCACACGGGTGGGATTGGGTTCAATCAACCTCCTAATTATGATACAACTTTCATTATAGAATGATGGACTTTCTCTGATTTGCTGCAAGAGATGATTTTGGGGAGGTGCTGCTGGTGACCGTATCTATGCTGGGGCGACCTTTAGTGTAGCCGAAAAAGCTTCTGTGTTTTAAATTATTGTGTGGGTTTAAATTATTTATTAGGTAGTTGGGGAAATTCCAGATATATATATTTTTAAAATGTTATCATTATTTTGACAGAGAGGTGAATATTTTCCTGATTTGATGCTAATAAAAGCTGCTAAATATGTAGATAAATGAGTATTGTGCTGTGTAATTTTGGGGATGCTGTAAAACAGAAGGGATGACAGGTATAATTATTGATGACATATATTAAGTGGATTTTTATTTATTTTATTATAAAGGCAGCAAAGGACGTGGTTTCAATGACAAAAAAATAAATAAAAAATAGACCCTATGTTTGAATAGGTTCTGTCCCAAATTTTTTTTTTAGGTTTGTTCCATTGACCACAGTTAAATCTGCAAAGCGATGGTAATGTAGTGTTCATTCTAGCACCCTGCACTTGTCACAACCTGTGCGCGGGTCTCCTCTCCTGCCTGGGGTGTCGTGCTCTGGTGCTTCTAGCACACTCAGCTGATGCAACAAACTGCTGAGCTACAGACCAGAGTGTGCTAGAAGCACCAGTGCAGAGAGTGACACTCCAGGCAGGAAAGAGGACCTTGCACTGGTTGTGACAGGTGCAGGGTGCTAGAATGAACACTATAATGTAGACTGTAATCACCGCTGGCAGATTTTGGCTACAGGAAGGGAATTGCAGCAGCATTTTGCTCCACATTATCCTTGTGTGCCAAAGCTGTGATGTGCCCCTAGGCAGCTGGCTATTATGTCTACCTGTCTTGAGCATTATGAATTATAAGCTATGTATCGGCCATGGTGCTCATTTACATAGATCCGGAAAACTTGGGGCCTTGTCAACTGCATAATTAATTTGGTTGCCCAAGTTACATGGATCTGGTCCCTGTGGAAGTCTCTTATAGTAATACACAATATTTATCAGCTGCTGTTGGTAGTCAGTTGTAATGAATTGGAGCCTTATCTGATGTAGTAGTAAAGACTGGCTCATTATGTAAGAATTCCAGGAATCTGAGAAATTCCGGGGTTCGGTTATCTGTAGGAGGAAGCCTCATTTCTTTCCTGTCTATTGATGCCCCCCTCTATCAACTTCCTAACCATAGAGAAACAGTTTCTGCAACTTCCATGTGAGTTTGAAGACATCTCCAGCAGGTACCAATGCACCGGGTCACTAAATACATCAGTTGAGACGTCTCATTACCACCACAGCACAGGTGATAGTGGTGGTATTTAATTGCTCATACTTAACGCCTGTAACACTTTTTTATTTTTTGGGGGGTGGAATAACCTTTCCACTTACACAATGCTGCCTTCTGATGAGTCTGACAGCCTAGAACACCGTGAGATGATTGCATCCTATTGTCCTCTCTTTTCTGTCATTTAGTCAGATTTGCCTCCGATGTAATCTAGGACAGAGGAATAGAATTACTTTTCCTCTTCTATTTAAAGCAAATCTCATGTCAGTCAGTTTCTTTATGGGGCAGGGGATGTTACATAGCATAATACAGAATAAAATGTCATGTAAATCTCTGGAAGTGTCTCACATGCAGCTCGGGATGGGGATGGGGATGGGGAGGGGGTGACCTGAGATCTGTATGTGAGGAACTTGTCTTCCTGGCATGGCAAACAGTATAACGACCGCTACATTTCATGATCTCTGTCCAAGTAGTTGAACGTAGAGCGAGCCTGTGTGTGATAAAATATGCAGTGAGGTCATTCCTTAGTGATAGCCGAGCTGGTGAGAGTGTCTCAGTGAGATAACCCCCATAGCAGGTTATTGTGTATTGCTAATGGGCTCTCACTAAGGGGCCCATTTGTCATTAACTATTTGCGACATAATCCCCGAAAACACTTGTTTTAATAATCAGTATCCCCAAGATGTATTATGACGGGACCCAGCAGATATCTGTCCATTTCCGACAGCACCCGCTGCCCTCATAGGTTTCTATTTGGGATGTGATGTCAGATTTACCAAGCATAAGCTTGTTATGGGTGTGTAGACACGATTGTGGCCTATTTGGAAGTAAACTAATGCATAAATCCGGTGATTTCAGGCAGATATCTTGCACCCATTGATAGAGCTGGTGCAAGCCCATACTGACAGTGATGACATCTGCCCTCACAAGCGGATATATAGGGGCGATGCACCAGGGGCGTATCTACCCATTGGCCAGGATGCCACTCGCCGGGGGCGCCGTCCAGCAGTGCCTCCCATGGTCAGGGTGTAGAATAAAGACAGGACTGCTGGGGAGTCCCAGGTACACCCCTATAATGTTCATCCAGGGCCTGGCAGCCGCTGGTGAGTGAGAGGGAGTCACCCACCCCCTACTTCCCGGCACCTCACGCGCCCCAGCACCTGCCCGTCTGTCGTCCTCCCTGCCCCCGGATCCTCCCCGCTCGGCCTTCCCGGCAGCCGCAGCTGACTCTCTCACATGCCGCTGGGCACCGGGGAGCGGAGGATGTGGGAGGGTACCCGCCAGCTGCTCCTGCTACCACGCGGGCTGACAGCGGGACACCCGGGCTGGGACCCCAGAGGTATGTGACAGGGTGTAGCGTTACAGGCTGAGTGTGAGTATGTGATGGTGTAGTGTTACAGGTGACGGGGTGAGTGTGAGTACTGTATGTGACAGGGTGTAGTGTTACAGGTGACGGGGTGAGTGTGAGTACTGTATGTGACAGGGTGTAGTATTACTGTAACTGGCAGGTGAGACATGGGGGCTGGCTAGGGAGAGGTTTTAAGTACAGAGTGTGTATTTATACAGAAAATATGGGGGGAGGGGGCGCCATTCCATTACTTTGCCATGGGCGCTCGGACCCCTAGATACACCCCTGCGATGCACTTACATCGATGTGGCCGACTGATTACTGGATATCCGCAGCTATTTACAAGTACGCAATGTGGCTGCTTTGTGTGCGACTGAATCAGGCCCAGAGTGTGTTTTATACCCCAATATTCCCATGTTCGGGTGACAGGAGCCTCACGTCACTCCCCTGCAGGGTCCTCCCACAGATCCCTCCTCGCATGGGATGCAATATATATCCCGGTAGTTGAAATCCCGAATTCCGCAGCCCGGCATAATGGCGACGCCAATATCCCGAAGGACATCAGGGTACCGGCGTCGGTATACCGACTGCCGGTAAGTATGCGCGGTTACCCGGGGATGGGTGGGCTAGGATTAGAGATTAGGGTCAGGCAAAACCCCCCCCCCCCCCCTCCCCGGGGAGGGTTAGGCTACGGGAAGGGTTAGGGTTAGGCACCACCAGGGGAGGTTAGGGTTAGCCACCGCTAAGGGAGGGTTGGGGGGGAGAGGGGAGGGTTAGGGTACTTACCTGCACCTGTCGGGATTTTGTACCATTCGGGCTTCCTGCGTCAGCTGCCGGCATCTCATATCGATTCCCCTTGCACCACTGCTTGTGTCTACACTAACAATGAACAGGCATAAAGCAGCACTGTCAGTTAAGGACCTGGATAGTACAAGTAACTAACAGTGTGAGGATTATGTATAATGAAAGACTAAAGGTGCGTATCCATTAGCAGATAGTGGAACGACCGTACGATTACAACATTGTAATCCTACAGTCGTTCCTCTTCCCCCTGTAGTGCTTACACTGAACGATATGTCATTCAGTGCAGACACCCTCCCTCACCCCTGAACATGGCCAATCTGTCGTTATCGGCAGATTAACCAGCATGTTCAGGCGATGATTGGTGTTGAAAAGACCAGCGGGAGCGCACATCGCTGGTCGTTTTCGACATTTTCATGCCCAATTTGTGAACGCTTAATGAGCGATTGAACGATGTCGTTATCGTTCAATCGCTCATTTTAATCGCCTAGTGGATACGTGGCTTTACCCCTAGGGGCTTAGGGGCCCATTTATCAAAGTGCATTTGAGGTAAATTCCCCGAAAACACCTGTTTTCGGGGGTTTACCTCAAATACTTAGTATCCCCCGAATGTATGAAGGAGGGACCGCAGCAGGTATCTCCGATACCTGCTGCGATCCCTCCATTGCCACCGGCAGCCGCCTCCCCCATAGATTTCTATGGGGGATGCGATGCTGCCAAATGTATCAATATCAGGAATGCGAAGCATTCCCGATATTGGCCCCAGCAGCTAACGCTATCTAAAGATAGCGTTAGCCGCTGTTTCCTA
The DNA here is from genome assembly GCA_031769625.1 of Taudactylus pleione. Lineage (NCBI taxonomy): Eukaryota > Metazoa > Chordata > Amphibia > Anura > Myobatrachidae > Taudactylus > Taudactylus pleione. The sequence goes on from JAUIMM010000661.1 coordinate 1,346,088, forward strand.
TGGGCACTTACCGCATATCAGCCGGCGGGGGATTCTGCCAGATCCCTCCGCCGGCAATGGGCGCCGCTCATGTACAGTCCGCGGGACTGCGCATGCGCAGAAGCCCCGACTGCCCTCCGGAGACATCGCAGGGACGGGCTCTTTTCGGAGCCCGTCTCCCTGCATGTCTCGGATAATACATCCGGCAGATAGGATCGCATTTTGCAATGCGATCAGGGGCGGTACTGCATGCCCTGATCGCATTGCAAAATGTGATCATTAATAAATGGGCCCCTTAAATACAAATGGTACCTTCTCATTTATCTGGATTATACTGAGAATGATTGTCACTTATTGCTCTCTAGTGGAGAGATTTGGAAGAGCAAGCAACAAAGGAAAGGAACCCTTATTATCTCTTTATTTATTAGGCACAGCAAAGTGTACTTGGCACTGGCCAGGATTAAATGTCAAAACAAATAACTTATCTGGAGACATTTTTGAAGGGAGTGGGTGAGTTTTTACAGTGCCAGGGTTGGGGTACAGAGTCTGAGATAGGTGTGGCATCAAAACTTTCTATGTGATGGTAACTAACCATTGCATCAAAAGAATTTGATGGAAAAAACTATTCATATGATTTGCGTATGCACCATACCCCTGCAGCGCTGCTGGCCAGGAATGGGACTGGGGGTGGGATCGGGGGCAGAGCCCAGAGCTGTTACTGTGTACCTGCTACTCCAGAGTTCCGGTGCTCTCCTCACATTTTGTTCCTGGGGTGTCCAGGTCCTGCTCAGACTTCAGCAGCAAGGTAATAGCTGGCAGCCAGCTCTTCTGTACCCAGTCACTGCTACCTAAAAAAAAAAAAAAAAAAATGTTAACGGAGCGCCATGGAATCATTACCATGCGATGGCGGCAAACATCGGAAAACTGCCATCAAATGGTAAAAACGCTAGCATCAAATCAAAAACATTGATGGTTTGAAACCATCGCAATTCGATGTCCATCCCTAGTCTGAGAGCAACAGTCGGGGCAGTGGAGGTGAGGGTGGAGCTCTAAAGTGAGACAGCTTGGTCAGGGCAGGAGAGGTTGGACATGGCAGAGTCTGAGGATCCCATTCAAGGAAGAGGAGATGAGAATTACCTTGGGAGGAAGAGGTTGGGTAAGACCAAAGGAGAGAAGATGGTGGTTCAGGGGAGGGGCAGTTTGGTGAAGTAACATTTCACATTACATCACTGATGGCAAGTTGTCCTGGGCGTGATGCAGCAAAACAGCCCAAACTATGACACCACCACCACCACCGTGTCTCACAGATGGTATGAGGTTTTTATGCTGGAATGCAGTGTTCTCCTTTTCTCCAAACATAATGCTTCTCATTTAAACCAAAAAGCTCCATTTTGGATTCATCTGACTTTGGGCCTGATTCAGAGCCACTCGTAAGCGGCAGCTCGTTCGCTCCGAGCGATGTTTGCCCAACTGCGCATGCGTACGGATCGTTATACGCATGCGCGAACCAGTCAGTGCGGTCGAAATTCATGTGCTCGCAAAATAGCGAATGCCTGATAATTTGAGTGACAGGATGAGGCGTATGTGGGTGGTAACAGGGGAAGGTGCTTGAAAACGGGGAGTGGAAATCCGATCGCAGTCGTGCTTAAAGGTCAAAACGGGCGTTTTAAGGGAGTGCATAATTAATCCAGCAGCGTCATTGACCACGTCACTTGGTTTTTTTTAACTCAGAACTGCTCGCAAAATAGTGGTTGAAAAAACCAACCACAAGAATAGCGAGCAGTTCATACGCTGGTCGATGTACTCGATTAATCTAATAAATAGCGGACATGACGTATGGTGCGAGCGGCCAGGGGGCGTATTTTTCAAATTTACGTTCGCATGTTTTGCTCGCTCAGACTTAGAGGCGTGAACAGACCGCAAAGTGCGAACGGTTCATTTGAATAGCCACCCCTTTTTAGAAAACGAACGACCGCAAATAGCGAGCGGCTCTGAATGAGGGCCTTTGTCTTCTGGCTTGTCCATGTGGTCTTTAGCAAATTGCAGACAGGCAGCAATGTTCTGTCACGCCTGACTCCGTGGAATCCACTACTGAGGGGCTGACAGCTGTGGTCCTGGATTAAGGGAGAAATCGGACGCGAGGGGCCTGGATGTACGTTCTCATCCACAAGCATCGGACGTTGACGAGACCTGTCCAAGGGTGCGGAGTCTAACCTGCCAGGAAGTGTTCACCAGTGACCCCTCCAAGCGGGATATGGGTTTTAGCTGCTCACGACAAGCAAGTCGTGGTCCTTTGATCAGGTATCCAATGCAACTGGGAAATGGATAAAGGTATACCACTGTGGCCCACTGGGAGTACGGATTCTATACCCCACAGGTACATACAGAGTAGGCACAAAGGGAATTGTTTCCCGAAGCAGTACAAAGGGAGACCAAGGAAAGATCCACAGAGGAGAAGGACGCTCTGCCGGCACTGGAGGAGGGTGATGAATGAGCTGACTGGGAGAGCACTGGCTGCAAGGAGTGCGGATACTGGAGCACTGTTGGTACTGGAGGTGGACTCTATGAATAGAATGGAGATATACTAGTAAACGGTGTGCGAATGCGGACGCACCTGAGAGTGGTTCAGCAATTGTACTGAATAGTGTGTACTGAGTACACAACGTGCGACTCCAGATGCAGCGAAGAGTGTTTCAGTGGTTGTAATTGGTAGTGTGTATTGAGTACACAATGTGCGACTCCAGATGCATCGGAGAGGGGTTCAGTAGTTGTACTCGATTATGTGTACTGAGCAAACTGGAGAGTGGTACTGAGATGGTAATAGAAATCACTTGAGAGCAAGGAACCTGAAACAGAATGACGACAAGCATACACTGAAAGTGATGATGTTGCACAGGCAACTTCCCAGTGTCCAGAGCCCAGTTATGTACTCTAAGGATAGTAGTTCTTTGGAGATCAGCGTCAGCTGAACAAGACTACGCTACCATTGGTTGAAGGAAAAGTCAGGTAAGAGACTAACATGGCGGCGCCCATGACGGCAACCTCGGAAACCAAGACGCAGCCACACATGGAAGTCCAAGAGCACCTAAGGCACAATCCTCAGCGTGTCACCCGCCGCCGCACCTGACGTCTGACCACACGAGAAGTCAGGGGCAGCCGGTGCTGGGGTGGGTAACGGCCGATCCTAGGACGTACCCTGACATGTTCTTTTTTGGAGAGCAGTGGCTTTCTCCTTGCAATCCTGCCATGCACACCATTGTTGTTCAGTGTCCTCCTGATGGTGGACTCATGAACATTAGTTAATGTGAGAAAGGCCTTCAGTTGCTTAGAGCAGTGGTTCTCAAACTGGGGACCTCGGGACCCCACACAGGTCACGTTTCCAGGTCACCCAGCACGTGCACAGGTGTATTCATTACTGACACAGTTTAAAAAATCCACAGTTGGAGTAATTATTTCACTTGATTCTGTGAGGAGACCTGGAAAACATGCGCTGTTTGGTGTCCTGAGGACGGAGTTTGAGAACCTGTGGCTTAGACGTTACCTTGGGTTCCTTTGTGACCTTGCGAACTATTAGACACCTTGCTTTTGGCGTGATCTTTGTTGGTCAACCACTCCTGGGGAGGGTAATAATGGTCTGGAATTTCCTCCATTTGTACACAATTTGTCTGACCGTTTTTTTGGTTGGAGTCTGAACACTTCAGAGATGGTTTTGTAACCTGTTCCAGCCTGATGAGCATCAACAACTCCTCAGAAACCGCCTTTGTTTGTAGCATAAGACACTTCCACAAATATGTGCTGTAAACATCAGACTTTTATAGATCCCTGTTCTTTCAAAAAGACAAGGGGCGGGATGTACAAACATTGTGCGGTACATCAGGCCAGACTTCGCATCACTACTGATCACATATGTACTGACATATGTGATCAGTACCTCCAAAGGACAGCTCTTCCGATAAGAGCTGTCCTTAGCGATAAGCGCTGCACCCTTCTGGGTTTATGACCTGGGAGTCCATGTGCGCACGCGGGGCATGCTGGGAGGGATCTGATCGGATCCCTCATACCAGCGCAATGCGGTAGAAGCACATAGGCAAAAGCTGGCGTTACCATCTGCGTCTGAGCCCCGGGGGCCACCCAATAGTACATATGGAAAATGCAGTAAATCCCCAAAAACAGAGTTTTTATCGCATTTTCCATTTAGTACATCTTGCCCAGGTTGTCCACTCACATCTGATTGTCATCCCATAGATTGAAAACACCTGACTAATTTCAACCTCAAAATATCTGCTAAGCCTAAAGGTTCACATACTTTTGACACTCACAGATATGTGATATTGGATCATTTTTCTCTAAAAAAAAAATAAATTACCAAGTCTAATTATTTTGTCTCATTTGTTGGATTTGGTTCTTTTATCTACTTTTATGACTTATGTGAAAATCTGAGGTGGTTTTAGGCCAAATTTCAGCAGAAATATAGAATATTCTGAAGGGTTCACAAACTTTCAAGCACCACTGTATCTGCTTGTGCATGCAGCTAGTATCACATGTGCACCAGTCCTATCCATGCTGCAGGAGATCCATCTGAAATAGCCCTCAATTCCACCTCCACACTCATGACACGCCCCCGGGACACTTATCCGACCTGCAAACACCCATGAACCCCTATTCAGCTGCAAGTGGAGTTGCCGAATGGTGCGTACACACGGTATGATAAAACTGAGCGATTTGAACGATATCGTTCAAATCGTTAGGGTTTTGGCCCCTACCAACGACCTGCGATGCGCGGGCACGTATGGACGATAGCGATATCGTCCATCGGCCATGCATGCAGGTCAACTTGGTCGATATCAACCAGTTTACTATAGGGACCCGCGATCGTTGATCGCAAGCCGTTGGCTTGTTGGTGGTGTGCTGGATGATCGATATCAATCATCCAGCACACCAGAGAGGGCGCAGGACGATCAGACAACGATATCGTTATCTGATCGCTGCGTGTGTATGCTGCTTAAGACTCCTGAATCGCACCTAGTTACAACTTAGTATGCTTGGCTCAAGCTCTACTTGCAAAATGGACTAGTGTGCCGCTGGGTACCAAAACAGTCATGGATGAAGGTCAGTTTGTTAGAGACCAATCTGACGTACCAGATGGCACAGGAGGAAGGGGGAAGTGAGGAGGGGAGATGGCGATCAGGTTGGCAGGGGGGCTGGTGCACTGAGTTGGTTCAGAAGAACTGGGTCAGTGAGATTAGGAGAGAGGGGGGATGGGAGGGGTCAAGGTGGATGAGAAAGCGGCTTGGTAGGTATCTTCCATTTTATTTGCTAAGGTCAATGTATAATTCCTATTCAGAAATAATAAGTACAATTCCCACTGTCTGCTTTGAGTTTATTTAAATGTTAAAATTATAGTTGTCATGGTAAAACTTTTTTTTTTTTTTTTTTTTTTAAATCGATCTATTAAGGCGATGAAATAACTTGTGCTTTCCAAACCAATTAAAAGGTAAAATTCTTCATGATATAATTTGATTACAGGTCAGCATTTGATATCAGCTGCCAAGACGCAGCGAGGACAGCTGTCTTCAAACTGCAATCCTAAAGCTATGAGTTATGTTATTTCAACAGCTTTCTTATATACCATGGCTCATTACAATGTTCATGAGTAAATAGTGCCAACATTTAATCTGTATTATAGCCTTTTACAGGATTTAAAGTGACATATCTTCATTTTTATTGCCTATATGCAAATGTCCTTAATGTCCATAGGTCAAAAGTCTCTTGAATTCGAGGGATAGTTCCTACGTCTTGAAAGGCATAGTGTCTGTGCCCACTTGGTTTGGCCCCTCTCCACGATATCAGAGACCCAGATCCATGCTGGTGATCTTTTCTTCTGCTGTCAGTGATCAGAACATTCTCTAAACTTACAGCATCACCAAGTTTTAAATAACAACGATTATAGGGTATATTTACTATGGTTCAATTTTGCATTCGATTTTGGTTCGATTTTTTTACGAAGGGATTTACTAAAGGCCAAATCGAATGTCAAATCGAACAGAAAAAGGAATTTGAAATGAAATCGAATTTCTGAGAAACATCAATGTTTTCACATAGAGGACAATAGAGGATCCCTTCATTTACTAACATTCGATATGTAAAACAAATAAAAAACGAACTCGAACTGCAAATCCCCAAATGATAGAACTGCTTCATGCTTTCATTTTCATCATAATCAGTTCGATTTCACACAGATAACAAGAGATATGGTAAGAACTTACCTTTGTTATCTCTGTTTCTACGAAGTCCATAGGGTCCACAGGGTTGACCTTGGGGTATAGGTTGGGAACCAAATCCGGGCACCACGCAGTTAAAGCTTTTAGCTCCCAGGATGCACTGGGTCCACTCTCCCTATAACCCCACCCCCAAGCCAGAGGCACCTCAGTTTGTAAGTAGCCAAAGGCCGGAGGAGGAGAGAAAAAGAGAGAGAAAACTGGAACACTCAATAACCATACTCACCGAAATGGGAGACGGAAAACCGGTGACCAGCCACACAGCCCATATGAAGCCAGGTGCGTCAGGGCGGGCGCCCTGTGGACCCTATGGACTTCGTAGAAACAGAGATAACAAAGGTAAGTTCTTACCATATCTCTTGTTTTCTACTTCAGGGTCCATAGGGGGTCCACAGGGTTGACCTTGGGGATGTCCCAAAGCAGTTCAACCAAGGGTGGGGACGCTCCTGTGCTGAGAGGAGAATCCGTCGCCAAAAAGGAAGCATCCTGAGAGGCAAAGGAAACCAATGCCTAGAACCTTAAAAAGGTGTGGACAGAAGACCACGTGGCCACCTAGTAAGGCAAAACAGCCGAGGCGCCACAGCGAGCCGCACACGAGGGTCACATGGCCCGAGAAAAAACAAGCATCAACAACAGGAAGGCCTACCCATGGGTAGGCCCCTGAGGAAGACCTACGAGGCCATCCAAGCCAACATTTGGTTATAGGCCGGCCATCCTTTCCTGTGAAAACCAGAAATCTCAGACCACCAATAAGGAGTCCGATTTCCGTAAGGAACCTGAACGGATCACATAAATCCAAAGAGGCCAGACCACAGTCAATGAGGCCACACCAGCCGAGAGGACTGGGGACAGAATGGCCGTACCATAAGTTCCAGAATAATATGGAACCTGAAAACCACTAAGAAGAAACACAGGGCGAGAGCAACACCCACCCTGACATGATGCCCTCCAGAAGAGGGAGCCACATGAGAACGCTCCTAATTCAGACACTCTCCTGGTTGATATAAACACCCTGAGAGAAAGAGAGAGCCTAAGCAATAGACCATGTAATGGCTATCACAACCAGCGGTTCCATTGACTGTCCCCGGAGGTAACGAAGAACCACTACTTACTCCCAAGGAGTCCCTAGGGAGGACAAATAGAGGCATAATCAAGAAAACACTCCAAAGGATGAACTGGATACCAGAGTGAAGCAATTCCATATCTTAACCATACTGACAGTGTAGAGATCCGCACTGTCAGGAAGACCAGGCCAAGTGTGAGACCCAAGCCAGCCGGAAGGAATGCCAGAATATCTGGAAATCCTGGACACCGGAGGATTGTATCGACAGGTACAATACCATAAGATTTATGGCTGCCACAGTTTGTGGTACGTCCCAGCAAAAGCTGATCCATGTGCTCTAATCATTCCAACGATGACAAAGCCAGGGAAGCCGTAAGACCACTGTAAGGACACAGTCAAAGACAAACGACCCAGGTCCAAGGCAAAACCAAGGACCCTGAGACAACAGGTCCGGGCAGTGAAGCATCAGGGATGGAGTATCGATGTAGAGACTCCGAAGATCCAAGTACCCCTGACATCTGGGGCAATCAGGAGCCACCAGCAGGAAAGCATCTCCGTCTCGATTGAAAACACTTCCAAAGACCTCGAGGAAGAAGGGAGACCGGAGAACACAGGTACACAAAGTGGAAGGACCACTTCACCGACAAAGAGTCGCTGAAGTTTGCTTCAGAATCCCCAGAGCTGAACTGTAACACCATAGTGTGATAAAGTCAGAAGGCCATGAGGGTCACCTCAGGGGGGCCCCCCTGCTCACCAGGAGATGAAACCTCTCTTGGGGAAGAGACTAGTCCCCGGGATGCACGTCGTGACGGCTGAGGACTCCCGCTTCCCAATGGAGAGCTCCTGAAATGAACGCTGCCGAGATGGTCGGGAGGAGACCCTCGGACTATGTCCGAATATGTGACATACCTGTCATTGCCACCCAACGAACAGTGTTGCTAAAAAGGAAGCCACTGTCCTGACCCTGTCGGACTGAACCTTTTCAGGTTCACCGGGAAACAAGAGTTATGCCAGAGTAAGTTAATTGACAGGGTGGAATCGACAGACGTCCAACTGCACTGAAAAGGATTCGATCCAGACACTGTCCCTAGCAAAGAAAACCCTGGACGAGATGGCCATAGCCACCCGGACAGGGACCGACTTGCCTCCGGAGAGAGCATCATCGTTTGAACAGTTATCCGACAGAAAAAACTCATTCCATCTGGAGATGAGCCAATTATGGAAAGGCCTGGAATGGAACTGAGCCCATTCCACCATGCATCCCAGAGTGTAAAGACATCTGTCGACTGCGCAGACAACCATGTACTCCTAATGGAAGAGAGGAGATTCCGTCTTACGCCAGAAGAATTCTCAGATTCTGAGAATCCAGCAGGGATCCTAGATGAAGAATACCCAGAGAGGGATGCAGGGAGGACTTTTTCCCCGTTGATTAAACGTCTGCACCCTGAAGAAGCCACAGTCATCCTGACCTGGCCGTAAAGTACCCCGGTGATCCCGCTAAGAGCAGGAGGCCGTCCAGGTACAGGAGCATTGGGATATACTGAACAGAAGAACTGTCAGAAAATCCAAAACGCTGGTAAACCCCTGTGGGGCTGAGGACAGTCCCAACAGGCAGAGCCCGAAAAATTGTAAGTGTTGCTGTGATACAGCAAACCTCAGCCCATGCTGAGGAAAGGTCTCTGTAAGTACCCGTAGGCACGCGTCCTGTATATCCAGTGATACCCTAAAGTCCCCAGGTTCCAAACATCGTATGATGGAGCATAGGGATTTCCTCCTGAGCCCAGGTAGCTTTAGGAACTGGTTCAGGGAATTGAGACAGAGAACAGGCCAAAGAGGACCATTCAGCCACCGCACCAGAAAGAAAACAGAACAACCAGTCCCTCACTGAGATAGTGGGGATGGCCCAATTAGCTCCGCTTACCGCAACAACTGCATAGCTTTCTGGATCTGTAAGGCCCTTGTAAAGAGGGCGTACCCTCCTACCCACGTAGCCGCGGCAACTTGACACTAATACCGGGCGAACTGAGAAAATCGGTATCTCCCAGTTGTAGGCCTGTCCCGTCAGACTGAAGAGATATCCGTAGGTTCAGAAGCAGGATCGGCTGGCAGTCCAGGCCTGCTCGGTACTGGATATGTCGGCCCTTGTAGATGCCGACAGTCTACGAAGAAACAGACCTTTAGGCTGACCCAGAGGACAAAAAAGACTTAACAGACTTAGTCTGAGGCCTTGTAGTGGGCATAGCTGAAAGCGGTAAACTTGTCGTTAGTAATACTGCCAATGTTACTACAATCTTGTCAAGGTCAGGACCAAACAATATCAACCCTAAAGATGGTATCTGCACCTCTGCATTCCCAGAGCGCAGCCATAGGGTATTACGGAGGATACAGTCGCAGCCGGAACTCTGAAAGTTAGGAGACTGGTATCCAATATAGGCATTTCCACCTATGACAACAGCATATATTACGTGAGCGACCAAATACATTTGAACCCCCGACGTGTTGGAGGGGAAAAAACGTTACAAATGCATCAACCCAATATGCAATAGTATTAACCAACCATGCTATAGCCATGGTAGGATGGGTAACAACTCCTGAAAGCAAGTATACTGATTTCAGGCAGAGTTACCACCTACGGATCCGAAGAATCCGACCACGCAGGAATGGGAGGCGTAGTAACGTCTGTAATCAGACGAGTAACACGCCCATCCCCCCCAGGAGGGGCTCGTGATGACCCTCAGGGAATTTGGGACAGGAGGCCAAACACTGTTGTAACACCTCCTATCTGGCAACAGCCAGAGTCCCGCTATGCGATCCACCCGCTAGTCAGCAACAGGTAACCCGAAGGCACGCAATACTGAGGGTGTATGATACAGGTGCAGGTCAACATTCACTCTAACCAGAATGGACCTGCTACCAGCCCTAAAGCAGGGATAATAATACCTGAAATAGGCTTCCCCCCGTGTAAGAGGGAAAGAGCCCCGAACAGTACCCAGTTCACGGCAGAGCCAACTGGGAAGTAACCACAGGGCGTCAACCACGCCAATTAGCGTTTCGTAGAAAACGACATCCACCCAGGGTGGCTGTTGTGGTAATCCCTGCAAGGGGAATGACAGACTATTGTGGCACCAGGGGGAATTCATATACTGCGAAAAACCCCTGCAGGGAGCGGTAGTCTGTGTCACAGGGGAAGAGTGCAAGAAGCTGCGAGATACCCTGAGATGAAAAGGGCAGTATGGTGAAGTAACCCCAAGTGAGGTACAACAATGGGGCCCGCCCGGCGATCCGCAATTGAGAGGATCCCGAGAAAACAAACCGCCCAAGGGGGTCGTGAAAGAGGCCGGCACCAGATGACGCCACATACAGAACCCTTTATGAGTCAAATCCTCCGCACTAACACCTGCAGCACATGACTTGCAGGATAGTAAAAATGGGTGCAGTATAACGCTCTATCTCCTGGTCAGACATATCTGACCAATCTTGGCGGAAATATTAAGCAGCACTATACTGGTCCTGACTGATGCCAAAAATTAGCTGCAGGGACCCATTTTCAGCGTATGCAACACACAGTTCCATCTAAAATATGGCAACGTGCAGCACGCAACAGTATGTGACAAACCACACAAATATTAACAAGTATATAAATGTGAGGTCTCAGAACCACCCTAAGTACAGCTGTATTAGGGCAGATAAAGAAAAGGGATAGATATACACTGACAGGTGAGAGAATAAAGTACAGTCAGCACTAGCATAAGTCACATACAATGCAGATATATACATATATACATAAACATGTCATATAATATACTGCACTATTACACTGCATTCAACTGCCCAGATTCAGTGTCTGGGAAGGCTACAGCGCTGTGTACACTGACCTGATGGTGAGGTACGCAGGGGGACTGGACTCACTGCCATCCTGAGAGATTTCTGCTGCACCACAGAGATAAAATGGCCGCTGGAGACCTCAGAGGAAGCGTGGCCCGCGGAGGAAGCAGCTCAGCGACGCCAGACTATGGATACTGAAAGGCGCGCTGAGCTGAGGGGAGGAGCCGCTGTAACAGGGAAGGCTGCCTCCCCTGGCCGGCTATTAACCCCCGGGACGCCGGCTCCCTGCACCGATCGTTAAGTCCCTGGTGGTCTAGTGGACACACGGGGTATGGGGGGCCCGCCGCCACTGCCGGCGCCTCCGGTCTGTCCCCTGAGACCGGAGGCACAGGACTGCATTTGAAATGCGCGGATCACCGCAAGCGGTGATCCGCGACCTTACCTGCTCCCCGTGGATCCGGCAGCAGTCCTGGGCGCCCGCAGAGTCCGGCTAGTACAGACTCTGGGGTCCCGCTGAGATCCCCAGATCTGTACTGGCGTCTCAGCGCCAGCGGGGTGACGGAGCGGCAGCTTAGACGTCCTATGGACAGTCCGACGCTGCCGCTCTGAAGAGTCCAAAGTCCATGAAAAAACTTTGTCCCTAAAAAAATAAAATAAGCTTAGGGGCTGCTAATCAGCTCCCCCTGCGCTAACGGTGACCCGACTCCGGCCGGGCACCAACTTAAACTGAGGTGCCTCTGGCTTGGGGGTGGGGTTATAGGGAGAGTGGACCCAGTGCATCCTGGGAGCTAAAAGCTTTAACTGCGTGGTGCCCGGATTTGGTTCCCAACCTATACCCCAAGGTCAACCCTGTGGACCCCCTATGGACCCTGAAGTAGAAACATGCATACATCATTGAGATGCATGCATGTATCCTACTGTAAAGAGCTTGTAAAGAGTTAATGTTTAAAAAAAAAAAAAAAAAAAATGATGTGGGGTACCCACCTAAGTACACAACCAGCCCCAGACTTTTCATAGCTAGTCCTGGTTGTGTAAGTACAGGGAAAGAATTGCGTAGGGTTCCCCTATACTTAGCACAACCAGGACCAGGCTCAGATCCGGCCCTGGTTCTGGAATTACAGGGGAAAAAAATGCATAGGGTTCCCCTGTAATTTCCACAACCAGCACCGGACCCTTTCTAGTGGGGGGGAGTAATGTCAAAGCCAGGGAAACCCTATCACCGGGTTCCCCAGCTGAAAAATTACCCCTGACCGCTAGTCAGCCCAGGCCGGGGATTCCTGGGAAGTCGGGGACCCCCCAATAAAGGGGTCCCCCTCTCCACCCAGGCCTAGGCTGGCGGGTTGATAGTGTAAAAAAAAGATAAGTGTAAACATTGTCTCTATGAGTAGAACTGCAGGTCCCAGCAAGCCTCCCCTGCATGCTGGTACTTGGAGAACCACAATACCAGCATACGGGGCATTAAGGGTTCGATGATACCTGTAGTTCACCTGTAAAGAAATGTTTAAATAAACACAATACACACACACCGTGACAGTATAGTTTTAATACATACATACATACACACTCGCACATACTCACCTACATTACCTGGACTGGTCCTCTTCTCTCTGTAGGCATCATAGGTCTTCGTAAAATGAGAAAATCCGAGCCACACAACAGGTAACAACCACGATGGTTGTTACCTCCAGAATGAAGAGCTCAGACGTGGCTTTTCCCTTTGTAGAGCCGTGTCTGAGCATTCTCTGGCTGAGAGAGGTCAGCCCCCGTCTCTCTGTCAATGAATGGCTCCCACCATTGAAGTCAATGGTGAGAGATGCAGGGTTACTAAAGGTGATTCTGCGGTTTCCACAGAATCACTGGCTGAGAGAGATGCAGAATCTGTGTTCTGCGCACGCACAGTAGCCGCACGGCGCATATACAGATATGGTCCTGTGCCCCAAATGCGCAGCTAGATGGACATACTGCTGGCATTTGAGAGCGTTCAAGATAACAGGGGAAGTGTCGGACCCATTTTCTGGGCATCTAGGCTTAAATGGCCCTGGCAGTGATTCACAGGTAGGGAGCGATTGTGGCAGGTAAGAGGGGCACGGTTACTCAGATGTCCAATGAGAAGCCTTTGTGACTCCCCACTGGGAGGGATCCAATTGGATCTCTCCCTGCAAACCCCCCCACGGCACGCGCGAAAGGGGCTTCTGGGCCATAAACCCCGGAAGTCCCTCTATTGCAAAGGACAGCTCTTACCGAGAGTACGGTATGCATGCGAAGAGTGGCGGATGCATTGAATGCAAAATATGATGCTTGATGCATCCCGCCTACTAAATGTTCTGTTTGTGATGTAATACAGCAGCAATTATCAGAAGCTCCTGCAAGCTCAGTAGAAGAATCTGGCCTGGGTTAGGAATTTGCAGAATTTTGTTATCCACTCGGATAAATCTGGTTCAGGAGGGCTGATTATACTGTTTTGGTGGAGAATCAGAATGTACAGCTAGGTTCTGAAAGCAGTATCTAGCCAGTGTAAGGCCGGCTACACACTTGTATGACCGGCAATTGCGCCAATGGAGAGGATAATTTCCCTTCGCCCCGCTCCAAAGAAGATTGCCGGTACACACTTAAAAGATTTAACGAACAACGGAATGATCACTGTTCCGTCCTTCATTTTGTATGCGATACCATGTGATTGGCTCGGCCATGTGACCCGCGGGAGCACTCAGTCTAGCATACACTGCACGATATGCCCGATTTGTCGTTCCGATGTGCCCAAGTCGGGCTGATATCGTGCAGGTGGTATTGTCTCCCTGATTAATAAAACGGGATGTAGTCATAAAGCCCGGCTGTCGGGATGCTGACGCCCAGAATACCTGATGGTAAGTAGTGAGGTTATGGGGAGGGCTAGGCACAAGGGTATGCAGTTGGGAAGCCAGCGGACGTAATCCCGACAGCCGGCTTCCCGACTGTCATATCCCGGCGAGGGTTAAATGACCGGCATCTAAATATAGACACCTGTCATTCTACCGACGCTGGGAGACCGGCGCCCGGCATCCCGTTCGAAGGGATGCCGGGCCCCGCTGCGGACAGCCGCGCGGGGGGTGGGAGGGTTAGGTTTAGGCACCCTCCCGGGAGGTTAGGGTTAGGCTAGGGGGCGGGAAGGTTAGGGTTAGGCTAGGGGGAGGGAGGGTTAGGCACCCCCCCCCGGGGGACTTAGGTTTAGGCGGCGGGGAAGGGGGGGTTAAGTTTAGGCACTTAGAGGGGGGATTAGGGTTAGGCACTGGGGGGAAGGCTAGGGTTAGGCACCCTAAAGGAGGGTTAGGGTTAGGGGGTTAGAATTAGGTTAGTCTATACTTACCTTCGACGATCGGGATTTTCTCCTCTGCCGGCCTCCTGCTGTCGGGATTCCAACCGCCGGGCACAGGTCCGGCAGTAAATCATACCGATTCCGGCACAAGGGGGTTAGGTTTAGGTTCAGGCTGTGGAGGAGGGGAGGTTAGGATTACGCACTAGGAGGGGGTTAAGTTTAGGCAGCAAGGAGGGAGGGGAAGGGGGAGGATTAGGATACTTACTGACAGGTGTCGATATCCTCCTAACCCTGTCAGGATGCCGGCATCCGGACTATGGGCCTAATTCAGAGGCGGTCGCAAGAAGCGAGTGCTCGCTGTGAATGAGGGCGGCCGCTTGACTTTTCAAGTGCGGCCTCCTGGTCGCTAGCTAAGCTATGGGTTACCACCCGCAGCTTTAGCGACCGACCAGGTTGATGGTCGTGATGGGCATGACCATCGCGACCATCAGGGCTTGCGACGAGACCCTAAGGTTGGGTCTCTGCAACCGCAAGCCCCAGGGAGCTTCCTGCTCTGATAGAGCAGGAAGCTCCCCACTGACATCACTGCTGATGTCAGTGCGGCCGCCCACAAAATGGCAGGCGTTCCGTAAGGAACGCCTCCGTTTGTGTAGCCACCCCCCCGCCTACAAAACGGAGCGAACTGTCGATCAACATCGACAGCCACCCCTTTTGTAGTGAGCTCCGGAGCGAGAGAATTTCTCTCTCGCTCCAGGGCTTGCGCACGCACAGTGCGGCCGCTGCGTGTGCGCAGGGCATAAACGTCAACCCGGTTGTGAGCGCTCAGCACTTGCGACCGGGTCTGAATGAGGTCCTATGACCACCGGGATTCCGAGCGCCAGTATCCTGTACCCAACCCAATAAGACACAGCTGCCAGTCCTTACAGAGTTTGTCAGACAGTAGAGTGAACAGGGTGTGGCTGGGTCAAGCTGATCAGGTCAGCCCAGGTATTTCTACACAGGGTTCACTCCAGCACCTGTAAAGAGGGTCTAAGAGGAATGCAGTAAAGTTTATCTCTTAAACTGGGTACACGCCTAACAGATATATCTGCTGATGATGGTTTTTCATACACACTGACCAACCATCATCTGGCCGTGGGTCCCGCTGGCCGGGGGGGCATGTCGCGCCCTCCTCCACGCAGCCTCCGTCTGCAAATATATTGGGCAGCACAGCCGACGCAATAGGTCTGTGAACGACGTCGGTCACAGACATATCGCTGGTGCACACTGGCCGACGTGCACCCGATATATTGGCCGCTCAATTGATCGGCCAATATAACTGCCAGTGTGTACCCAGCATTTCTTTTCCTTTCAAATTATGCAAAAAGAGCCCAGGCGCTTATTAGAGTTCTAAAACTTTACAATCTCCAATCGACTGAATGAGGTAGTCAGCCTCATAGGAAAACTACAAAATGAACAAAAGCAGTCGTGGAGATGAAAGGGTTACAATTAAGGATTCAAGTCAACACACCAGATTAAGGACCTAAATTATTTTTTTATTTATAAAAGACAAATCACACATGTGGTGGTCTAACATATACCACAATGAAAACGGGATAGTCACCCGATGTATAACAATACATATAATCACAGTTAAAATAACACTGATGATCTCAAAAAGAGATTATGATTGCATTGTTCCTCCAACAACACTAAATTGTGCATGTGTTGCTGTAATGATACAATCCCCTGATATTTAAATGGCTCCCTTACATGCTGGTCACTCCGAAGGACAGCCGCTGTACAGATATCAGGTGGTTACATTCACGCTCCTGCCTGCACAGTCATTTGAGCCTGCGGGAGCTGAGAGGACGGGGATTGACTCCACACCTGACAGCGCTGGTTCTGGAGAGCAGGAGCAAGAGGTACGCTCTGGGGAGCCCCTGGGAACTGTCTGTTCATTCTGCCGGAGCAGACAGGACAGCACGGAGGTACACCCCATTCATACAGTACTTTTCCACGATCCTCCGTACACCAACTAGCATACACACTAGACGATATGCTCCCTGAGCGATATCGTCTAGTGTGTCCCCGGCAGGCTGTGCTCAATGTCGTTCATGACATTGAGCACAGCCGCTGAACGATATCATTAGCGATATCGTTCAGCGCCGGGCTCTCTCACCCATTCCCTGACATGCAGCAACCTGACGAGGTCGTCAGGTTGGCCTGCATGTCAGCGCGGGAACGCGCGTCGTCGTCATCGTTCATCTTTTTTGTGTTAAAAATGGACGATAAAGTGGACGACTGAACGATAACGATATCGTTCAGTCGTCCACTTTAATCGCCCAGTGTGTACGCACCATTAGTCGCTCCCCACTGGTCGAGCGCAGTATCGGGGAGGTACTGGGGTGCACATATCCCCCTTTAAATTTTTTGCGACGTGCTGGAGCCGCATACCACTGTTTTAGGATATCCTGCCATATCATTTCTTTTCCTTTCAAAGGCTAGAAGCTTGAGAAGTTTCTGACAAAAAGATACATTTTCTTTTCAGATGTTTACATGTTTTACCCATACTTACCGACTGCTGCAGGTCGGTTCGGGGGTCGGACTGTTGACTTAATTAGGCCCCAGCCTTTTCCCAGGAAAGTCCGCGAGGAGGGGGAGGGTCTAAGAGACTTGATTTGCGTAATTTAGCCCCACCCCTAGAGTCGGGAAGGGTGATATTGCATGATGATGTAAGGAAGGGTTTTTCTTACTCCTTCTAGGCTTTTCATAGGCAGCAACTTTTAGGCATACAGAATTGGGATGTGGGTACGGGTGTGTAGATAGTCTACACATACAACCACCATATAGGCAGAGCCATGAGATTTTATTTTTTGTTTTGATAGCTCTTCAGGCTCCTCCTTGTCAGATGGTAGAGGAGCTACATCTTACATGGCTACCGGGGGAATTGTTTTATCTCCTGGCCATTACAGCAGCCAGAAGGGTGTCAGAATTAGGAGCTTTATCCTGTACTCTCCATATATAGTCACCCAATTGTGCTTTGCTCCGTGATGAAGGTGCCGGTGGGCTGTCTACGGGCCTGATTCAGAGCCGGTCGCCATTTGCGGTCGTTCGTTCAAAAAAAAGGGGTGGCTATTCAAATGAACCGTTCGCTCTTTGCGGTCTGTTCACGCCTCTAGGTCTGAACGAGCGAACAAAACTTGCGGTTGTTTTTTGGGAAACTACGCCCCCTGGCTGCTCGCATCCTACGTCATGTCCGCTATTTATTAGATTAATCGAGTACATCGACCAGCGTATGAACTGCTCGCTATTCTTGTGGTTGGTTTTTGCTACCACAATTTTGCGAGCAGTTCTGGTTATAAAATAACCCAGTGACGTGCACAATGACGCTGCTGTTTTAATTATGCACACCCATAAAACGCCCGTTTTGACCTTTAAGCACGCCTGCGATCGGATCTCCACTCCCTGTTTTCAAGCACCTTCCCCCGTTACCACCCATATACGCCTCTTTCTGTCACTCAAATTATCAGGCATTCGCTATTTTGCGAGCACATGAATTTCGGCCGCACTGACTGGTTCGCGCATGCGTATAACGATCCGTACGCATGCGCAGTTGGGCAAACATCGCTTGGAGCGAACGAGCGGCCGCTTACGAGCGGCTCTGAATCAGGCCCTATGTACAATGACTGATTGCTGCAACTGTATATCGGCTACAAGCAGATGAAGTCTGTTAAGTACAAGCTGCTGCTATTTTTGCACGTTGCACTTTGATTTGTGATGGAAGAAATTATACTGGATGCTGTTTTTGAGCATGCACCATTTATAAACAGCTTTATTTGCAATTGTTTCTTGGAGTGCTGGTTTTTTTAGTTTATACTGGACTATACTAGTCACCCATAAGGATATGACAGTGTTCATACCATACTTGCCTACCATCCCAATTCGGCAGGGAGCCTCCCGAAAATCAGGTACCGCTCCTGGCCCCGCTGCATCGCGGGGAGGCCGGTGACGCGATTCATGCTTAATTACGTCATTTTGGCCCCACCCCCTGCTTCACAATGCCTGTAATATCGGAGCCAAAATGACGCGATCGTGTGGCTCCACCCCCTCCAGAAATTACATCAACCTGGCTGGTCCCGCCCCCTTGAGACAGCCACGCCCCCCTATCATGCCGATCTGGTTGCTCCCTCCCGGAAGGGGCAGCCAGAAAGTCGGCAACCATGGTTCATATACATCATTCATAAAGTAGAGTCTAAAGCAGACAAGATAGTTGGCAAGAAAATTGCCCTTGTTAGATGTGATCAAAGTATTGAGTATTTACTAGGACGGGTCTGCAGGGATTGAAGACTAATAGTCTCTTATGGTACTAAGAAGGTGACCAGCATCTAAGCAGGAGATAGCTAGATGTATTACAGACACGATTAAGCTGTCACATACTGGGGCTGATTGATCTGTTCCAGTTACATTTCTACTCATTCCACCCGCTCAGTAGGTTCTTCATGGGCAGGGCGGAATGGGGCATCGGCAGAGAAGTTATATAGAAACAAATGCATGGTTCTCGGGCCATACCTGGGGCGTATCTATAATGGGTGTGGGGCACATGGGCCCTTGGGTCCAGAGGGGGGCCACACTGCACACCCTGCTGACATACTTCCAAATACTTACCTCTCCAAAGTCCCACGTCGGCTGGAGAGGAGCTACACAGAAGACCTGCAAAGTGGCTGCAGCAGCAGGTTACTGGCCAGGGAGAAGGAAGATAAGTCCTACATAGCAGGGTATGATGGAGGGGGTAAGGAAAGCAGAGTGTATTAGGGGCACAATATTGGACATACAGAATAGGGGTACATAAAGCAGGACATACACATCGGGAGCATGTGGGGCATCTGATGGGCCTTATAAGTAGGGATGTGCAGGCTCGGATAGGTTTGAGTTTGCACGTGGAGTTCGGATTTTTCCCTCCAAAAAAACGGAACTCAGAAAGAGGCAAAACGTCATCTTACATGGACGAACATCATCATTCTGGTTTTGCCTCTTTCTAAGTCCCGTTTTTTGGAGGGAAAAATCCGAACTCGGCGTGCAAATTCGAACCTATCCAAGCCTGCACATCCCTAATACAGAGGCCCCTGGGGCACCTTTACCCCACACCCTGCAACCAGAGTTACACTTATCATGTGCCAGCAAGCGCATCTTCTCAGTGACAGCTTCGGGAAGATGGTGCCGGACAGTGGAGGAATGATGATGTTCGTCCATGTAAGATGACGTTTTGCCTCTTTCTGAGTTCCGTTTTTTTGGAGGGAAAAATCCGAACTCCACGTGCAAACTCGAACCTATCCGAGCCTGCACATCCCTACTTATAAGGGCCGCGTGAGAAGTACATGGATCTGGGGAGACTCATTTTCTCTACTCGCTCCCCCTAAGCCACTGATCTGGAAATATTGAAATGCCTGAGCTTTTTCTAAATGTACAAAGTATATTCAAATGATGAAATGGGACAAAATAATATAGACTAAACATAGACTATATAATAGTATAGACAAAATATGCCGCTATTATTAGCATTCGTTGATAAATGGGGCCCTAGGTGTGAAATAGCCTTTTCCTAGAATCCTGCTCCTTATCGCACATAATTGCACCAGTACATTTTACTATTTTATCGCTTTTAACATTAACTTTACTGTATAGCTCTTATCTACTGGGGAAATTTCTTTTCAGAATGTACCAACTTGTTATTATAAGTGAACTTATTTATATAATCTGCACATTTGGGGGAATACAATAAACTCTTTGGGAAATTGTTCATATTTTAGGCCTTTTTAATGTCCTCAATAGATGGAAAATCAGACTAACCTATTTACATAGAGATTTTTCCTCTTCACAACCACATCAACGTTTACAGCTTGTCACTCTGCGTGTTCTTACACTAACACGGTTTTCTCCTCTCTTTCCCCTTAGTCTACACATTAGCTGCTGATCTTTGGTAAGTATTGGAACGTATTGAACCCATCCCTTTATCTATTAGTGCACCTCTTAATGCCCAGAGGGAAGGGCGATCCTGAAGCCATGGTTCCCCAGAGGTTTCCTCCACAGGGGGTTTTTCCTCTCACGTGTGCTGAAGGATGACTCTTCGTGAGTCTAGAGGTTGCCCAAGTGTGTGGCTGTTATGCCATTATGATCACCCATCATTCATCTGTCTCCCCGGCTCACACCCCTGCGTCTCCCCATATCATACCCTTACATGTCCCAGGCAGGGTGCGGCCAATCTGGGTGCTGCGAGACTAGCTAGGACCGGCGCATCCCAGGCAGGGAGCGTACACTCTGGGTGCTGCAAAACTAGCTAGGACTGGCGCATCTTAAGCAGGGTGTGGCCACTCTAGCTTTCACCCCTGCGCCTCCCCAGCTCACACCCTTGCGTGTCCCAGGCAGGATGCAGCCACTCTGGGTGCTGCAAGACTAGCTAGGCCTGGCGCGTCTTAAGCAAGGTGCGGCCACTCTAGCGCACACAGCTGCGTCTCCCCATATCACACCCTTGCGTGTCCAAGGCAGGATGCGGCCAATCTGGGTGCTGCGAGACTAGCTAGGGCTGGTGTGTCCCACGCAGGGTGCGGCCACGCTGAGTGCAGTGAGATTAGTGAAGGCCGGCGCATCCCAGGTAGGGTGCGGCCACTCTGGGTGCTGCGAGACTAGCTAGGGCTGGTGCGTCCCAGGCAGGGAGCGGCCACTCTGGGTGCTGCAAGACTAGCTAGGCCTGGCACGTCTTCGGCAGGGAGCGGCCACTCTGGGTGCTGCGAGACTAGCGTGTCTTAAGCAGGGTGTGCCCACTCTAGCTTTCAACTCTGCGTCTCCCAGGCTCACACCCTTGTGCGTCCCAGGCAGGGTGCAACCACTCTGGGTGCTGCGAGACTAGCTAGGGCTGGTGTGTCCCACGCAGGGTGCGTCCACGCTGAGTGCAGCGAGATTAGTGAAGGCCGGCGCATCCCAGGTAGGGTGCGGCCACTCTGGGTGCTGCGAGACTAGCTAGGGCTGGTGCGTCCCAGGCAGGGAGCGGCCACTCTGGGTGCTGCAAGACTAGCTAGGCCTGGCACGTCTTCGGCAGGGAGCGGCCACTCTAGCTTTCAACTCTGCGTCTTTCCTGCTCACCCCCTGCGTCTCCCCATATCACACCCTTGTGCGTCCCAGGCAGGATGCGGCCAATCTGGGTGCTGCAAGGCTAGCTAGGACTGGCGCATCCCACACAGGGTGCGACCACGCTGAGTGCAGCGAGATTAGTGAAGGCCGGCGCATCCCAGGCAGGAGCGGCCACTCTGGGTGCTGCGAGACTAGCTAGGGCTGGCACGTCTTCGGCAGGGAGCGGCCACTCTAGCTTTCAACTCTGCGTCTTTCCTGCTCACCCCTGCGTCTCCCCATATCACACCCTTGCGTGTCCCAGGCAGGATGAAGCCAATCTGGGTGCTGCAATACTAGCTAGGGCAGGGTGCGTCCACGCTGAGTGCAGCGAGATTAGCAAAGGCCGGTACATCCCAGGCAGGAGCGGCCACTCTGGGTGCTGCGAGACTAGCTAGGACGGCGCGTCCCAGGCAGGGTGCGGCCACTCTGGGTGCTGCAAGACTAGCGTGTCTTAAGCAGGGTGCGGCCACTCTAGCTTTCAACTCTGCGTCTCCCAGGCTCACACCCTTGTGCGTCCCAGGCAGGGTGCAACCACTCTGGGTGCTGCGAGACTAGCTAGGGCTGGTGCATCTCAGGCAGGGTGCGGCCACGTTGAGTGCTGCGAGATTAGCGAAGGTCGGCGCATCCCAGGCAGAGTGCAGCCACTCTAGCTTTCAACTCTGTCTCTCTCCACCTCACACCCCTGCATTTCTTCAGCTCAGTCCCCTATGTCTCTCCAGCTCAGTCCCCTATGTCTCTCCCGCTCACGCCCCTGTGTCTCCCCAGCTCAGCTCCCTGCATCTCTCCAGCTCACACTTCTGCTTCATTCCGCATAATAAATTGCTTTTATAGCTTAACAAATAATAAAAAATGTTTTATGTATTCATTGACAGAGTCTCTATTCTTTACTGAATACAACTTTCACAGAGTCCACAATTTATTACTGACATGATTGTTACTGTACTGTGCTGCTGGTGCTCCTGAGCAGCTATATAACAGCCAGACACATTTATATTCTATATTTAGCAGCCTTGGGGGTTTATTTAATAAGTGTCGGGTTGCACCTACACTTCTGTTCGTGCTTATACCCAATATGTAAAAAGATCAGTGCCTTATTAATTATCGGGTAGGAACAGAATTGTTGGTTTGTAAACTTCGCAAATAAACTCCTTGAAGAGAAAGTGGAGAAGTCGTCCAATACAGCCAATCAGCATCTGTCATTTATCTAGCAGAATATTGGAAATGACAGTTAAAAGCCGATTGGTTGCTTTGGACAACTTAACAA
Source organism: Taudactylus pleione (assembly GCA_031769625.1). Taxonomy (NCBI): domain Eukaryota; kingdom Metazoa; phylum Chordata; class Amphibia; order Anura; family Myobatrachidae; genus Taudactylus; species Taudactylus pleione. The sequence goes on from JAUIMM010000661.1 coordinate 1,368,935, forward strand.
TGTTATCTCTCTCCAAGGCTTGGTGCATCTCCCCGACAGTTTTATGTCCCCCTTTCAGCAGCTCACCGGTGGGTCCTGTTACCATACAAGATATGTACAGCAATAATAAGGCAGAGCGCTTACTCAAAGTCACAGAAAATATTTATTTTATAAGCCTCAATAAAAAAAAAATAATAAAAAAAAGTGTTAAAAGTAGCCTATTTACTAATAACACAGTATAAATGACAACCAATAAGAGCTGTTAGTAATGCAAGTGCCAACAAATGTCAGCACATACAGTGATCTCTATAATCTCCAAAACAACTGGAATTTCCTGAGTTTAAAAAAAAAAAAAAATCAATAAAAAATCAATAGTCCGATTCACTATGGATCGCTATTGCAATGGCGAATGCGATTACCAACTCAGGTCTGCTGCGCAAATATGCTAATGAATGCAATCACAAAGCCGTCGCACAGCCAGCATAGAGACGCCCGCTACCGCTGTATCACATCTGTAATACCTTGCTGTCCTGCATATACATCAGGAACATCAGCCCCTCACGCACAATTACAGCAGGTCTGACCTTACTCACAAATTGCTAACCTTAAATCGCACGTAGTGAGTACACAAGCTGCATATGCCATCGCAGTGGCTAATTTATGCACGCCCAAGCAACAGCTTTCAAACGGACAGGCACGCCTGCATTTCTCCAACCGCTGCCCCCGGTACCACTCCAAGGGTTAGTAAGCGGTACCAAATCCAAACGGGGGACCAGCTGCTCTGAAATCTGTCAGTGTGAGTGCTGCATCGGGTCAGCTGCAAGGTCCGTGCTCGCCAAGGACCAGACTAGATTGCAATGGACCGGAGAATCAGTGCTGTGCGGGAGATGGACAGACGTGCCCCGCTCATCTCGTTAGCAGCAGTTCCTCAGTCGTCTTCAAACACCGGCCACGGACAGTGTGTTGGACCGTGGAAACTGCAGCAGTGTGGTAGGTAAAGGTGTGGAGATTTGGATCTGGTAGGCAGGTGCAATCAGCACATTTCTCTGGGTATGAAGAACCCCGGTTTCATCAAAAGGAAAGGTTAGAGTTAGCAAATTGTTCGTTTATAGTCACAATGGTAGTAAGAAAGGCCAATGCAACATGGTAGGTGGAATCATAGGCGTAGCGTGCCCTCCCTGTACTGCATTGTGCCAGTGGATTATGGCCAGTCTGCGGGGGAATATTGAAGTGAAGAGAAAACAGCACAGTGGCAGTATCACGCTGGGCATCGAGGTCCCAATGGGGGGCCCACACCACACCCATAGTTGATAATATATTTACCTCTCCGCAGATTCCGATCTGCTGCTCCACAGTGCCAGAGCAGCAAAGACTCACTGGGAAAATGGCAGCAGCCATTTTCCCAGTGATCTGCGCATACGCAGAAAAGATGTCCCCGGGAAAATAGGCACGGACGCCACGCTCAGGATAATTCTCGCCAGTCTCTTAAATCTCGAGTTTGTATTAGTCTTCTACAATTAGAATAATCTGCTCACTTAATATATTCAGCACAGGACTCCTCATCAAGTGTAAAGACCACAACATAGAAGACCGGAAGCACCGACTTCTATTCTCATTATTCCAGCGACTGCAATAAGGAGAGATGAAATCTCCAGCTGCATAGAGTACAGCTAACCAACATCCACAGTCACAGTGCAGTTACCTGCTTACCCTGTATGTAGCAGAGTTACCGCCAAGTCAGTGGTTCCCAAACTCTGTCATCAAGACACCCTAACAGTCCAGGTTCTAAGGATATCCACACTTAAGCACAGGTGATTTAATTAGTACCTCAGTCTGACTGTTCGGGTGTCTTGAGGACACACAGTTTGGGAAACCTGCGCTAAATGACTGAACCAAGGAAAAGTGACCTACTACAGATCATATATTTTTAGGCAGACACAAAGATGCCCCAGCACTCAGTCCCATTCCATTTGCAGACAGTTGTCCTTACACAGAGGATTAGAAGGGTGCGAGTCGAACAGACTCGAGAGATACTGCCATCTTACTTCTAGATTTATAGGTCTCATTCCTCCCCACCGAGCATCCATTAAAAAGACAAGGACGATGGTGAAGCAGCAAGTTATATGGCCTGTACACATTGGGTGTTGGACACTGGTTGAAGCATAGATAAAACCCTGTACTTCATTCTCGCTTTATCATTTATTAGTGTGTGCATGGCTGGGTCTCAGGATTTCCCCATAGCATGTTTGTGCTTCTTAAGCATCCCCACAGGACACCATTGAATCTTACCAGGTGAATGCTTCCGGGAGCCGCAGGCAGAATAAAATGGTTGTAAAGAGAATATAATGAGAATATATACAAGTGTCCATTTCTTTACAATTTATGGACCATCAGCAACAATTTGCATTTAAGCTTTGAGAAGAGTCATCATCCTCAATACACGTGTAAGGTAATACAAAGTCGAGTTAACCATTAACCATTTCACATCTGCTCATCTCCTGCAGTATACACAGGGCCCCGCTGGGGTAGCTCATTATCAGAAGCCTGTATAACAAGGGTGTTAATGATTCTCAGGAGACAGTCATTCCCACAGAGAACTTTAATTAGTTTTTACAAAAACCCAGTGAGGGCGAGGGGACCAGTACAAACATGACGCCATCCTGTAGGCGGGCACCGCAGGACTCACCCTTCCCCACACACTTCTAGTCTGTGTAACCCTAACAGTAACACCATCCTCTACACAGCCATAATAAAATACTTCTATACACAGAGGACGCAGCCAGGCCTGGGAACACAGCTACGACAGGCAGCATTTCTTGCCTTTACTTTTGCTTGGAGAAATATTCTTTGCTTTTGCCGATGTCAGGCTTGATGGTGTCACTTCCGGGCTTCCATCCTGCTGGGCAGACTGGAATAGAGAAGACAATTATCAGAAGGGCTCCATTGCAAGGAGGCACCTATACAAGCCTGTGGCACAGATACAGCACTCAGAGATCAATGCACACATGAATTAAACTGGATTACATGTATGTACAGAGAAAAGTACAATTATATTGGAATAGCTGAGTACTGGAACAAGAAAAGTTCTAGAAAAGACATCACTCCAAACTGTAGTTTGTGGAGGGTGGAGAAGACTGACCAGGTATTCTACACAAGGCTAGCTAGACTGCATGAGGTAAATATAGAGGAGTCTATGTCTATGCTGGGGGGATTGGCAGCTTTTACCAACTTTCCCAGGTAGCAGCTCAGTGGAAAAGGGTCCCTGAAAAATATCCCGGGTCCAGTGACCTGGAAATCCAACCCAGGTAGCTACCAGGGTTTCTACCAGGGTAATGGTGCAGTGTAAATGGTGCGACCCAGCTTATCCAACCTGGGTCATGCCTAAAATGAGCCGATTGGTGGCTGTGGAGCAGTCACTTCCCACTTTTTGTGTGCTCACAAGAGGTAGCAGGGCAGACCCAGGTTCAGTGTGAACAGGGCTGACCCAGGAATAACCCAGATCAAAGGTGCACTGTAAACAGGGTCTGACCTGGGTTGGAACCATGTCCAAAAACCCAGGTCAGACCCCAGTTTTTTGGGGAAAATGAGTATTCGTGAACAGCTCCAGGCACTTTACCAGGGAGAAGAGACCGCACAACACAGACCATGGCTAATTGCATCTGCCCCTTCCTATAGGACCAGGTTGATATACTATTCCATTTATATAATACTTACCCTAACCTCCACCAATACGGCAGTCCTGATTTTTGCTCAGCTGAACCTGCCATATCCAAGAATTTTTTTATTTTATATTTATAATACGTCATTAAAGTGACTAGAGAACTTTGTAACATCAAAACACCTTTGGCACTATATAATGTATAGCAGTCGTAAGTCAGTCCGCTTACACAGAGTATAATAATTCTGTTGAGATTCATTGGAATAAAGTCTGCCTTGTCTCAGTCCTCCAGAGCCCAGCACTGGGATTCCCAGAGCAATAACTAATTCACTTTAATTGGAAATGGCACTCATTGGTGAAAATTATATGCTCAGAGTTACGTTATCAGGAAGTTTTAGGTTGGTGAAGGGGAAACGCGATTATTCCACGCATGTATTAGAAACCCCTCACTAGGAAGTGAGCCCCCATCCGGTTTTGCGGTACACAACCAGGTCATGGAGGACTGGGAGGATCAGACAGGGGTTGCAGGATTGGTTCATAAATAGGCCTCTCGATAGACAAGGGTTACCACATTAGAGTGACTTTCCAGCGTCTCAGTCACCAATGCACCACACGCAGCTGTATCTGGAAGATTAGAGAGAAATTCTGGCTAATTGGCATTTGCAGCACCTATATGGCATGGTGCGTGTGACCTGCAGGACGTCTGGTCTACAGTGTTCTGAGCCACACCCAGGGCCTGAGGAGCTGATTCAGAGACTTTTCCACCAAGCTGACCACAAGCAGGACATGTCCTAGTCTCCTACTGCACCAATATCGCCCACAAGTTACACCTACAGTCATGTGCATAAATATTGGGACATTGACAGAATTTTCATATTTTGGCCTCTATTCACCACCACAATGGCTTTGAAATGAAACAAACAAGATGTGCTTTAACTGCAGACTCACAGATTTAATTTGAGGGTAATTACATCCAAATCAGGTGAACGGTGTAGGAATTACAACGGTTTCTATATGTGCCTCCCACTTTTTAAGGGGCCAAAAGTAATGGGACTATCAACTCAAAAGCTATTTCATGGACAGGTGTGAGCTATTCCCTCGTTATTTCATTATCAATTAAGCAGGTAAAAGGTCTGGAGTTGATTCTAGGTGTGACATTTGCATTTGGAATCAGTTGCTGTCGACTCTCAATATGAGATCCAAAGAGCTGTCACTATCAGTGAAGCAAGCCATCATTAGGCTGAAAAATCAAAACAAACCCATCAGAGAGATAGCAAAAACATTAGGTGTGGCCAAATCAACTGTTTGGAACATTCTTAAAAAGAAAGAATGCACCGGAGAGCTCAGCAACACCAAAAGACCCGGAAGACCACGGAAAACAACTGTGGTGGACGACAGAAGAATTATTTCCCTGGTGAAGAAAAACCCCTTCACAACAGTTGGCCAAATCAAGAACACTCTCCAGGAGGTAGGTGTATATGTGTTAAAGTCAACAATCAAGAGAAGAAGACTTCACAAGAGTGAATATAGAGGGTTCACCACAAGATGTAAACCATTGGTGAGCCACAAAAACAGGAAGACCAGATTAGAGTTTGCCAAACAACATCTAAAAAAGCCATTACAGTTCTGGAACAACATCCTATGGACAGATGAGACAAAGATCAACTTGTACCAGAGTGATGGGATGAGAAGAGTATGGAGAAGGAAAGGAACTGCTCATGATCCAAAACATACCACCTCATCAGTGAAGCATGGTGGTGGTAGTGTCATGGCGTGGGCATGTATGGCTGCCAATGGAACTGGTTCCCTTGTATTTATTGATGATTTAACTGCTGACAAAAGCAGCAGAATGAATTCTGAAGTGTTTCGGCAATATTATATACTCATATTCAGTCAAATGCTTCAGAACTCATTGGACGGTGCTTCACAGTGCAGATGGACAATGACCCGAAGCATACTGCAAAAGCAACCAAAGAGTTTTTTAAGGCTAAAAAGTGGAATGTTATGCAATGGCCAAGTCAATCCCCTGACCTGAATCCGATTGAGCATGCATTTCACTTGATGAAGACAAAACTGAAGGGAAAATGCCCCAAGAACAAGCAGGAACTGAAGACATTTGCAGTAGAGACCTGGCAGAGCATCACCAGGGATGAAACCCAGCGTCTGGTGAGGTCTATGCGTTCCAGACTTCAGGCTGTAATTGCCTGCAAAGGATCTGCAACAAAGTATTAAAAAGTGAAAGTTAGATTTAGGATTGTTTAGTTTGTCCCATTGGTTGGAATGAAAATCTGGTAAGGTATGAAAGCAAATGACAATCAGCAATTTGCTCCCAAATGCCGGAAAATGGACAAAAACTGTTGTTTAGATCAAACATTTAACAAACTTGTCTGACGTAATTTTCATCTGTTTTCTGGCATTTAGCAGCAAATTGCTGATCATCAGTTACTCCCATACGTTACCAGATTATCATTCCAACCAATCACCTAGTTGGCTGGTTGGACAGATAATCTTTAGATGTGTGGCCAGCTTTAGTGTCCAATTTCTGCCCTAAGTTTATGGTTTCATTTATATTACACAGAAAAGCTCATTTTTGGATGTGGAATAATACAGAGGTGCAAACGCAGATTATTCTGTTACTGCACATCCCTGAGTACTGGTATCCATCTTTACCAGTACGTCAGCAAGATGGTGACAACAGCAGGTAACAAGTGGTGATTGAGCTGAGGGCAGGGTGCTTGCACTGTTCTCTAAGGTGTTGAAGCAGATACTGGTTAAGCCCACATCTGTGTAGACATGTTCCCCTTACCCAGTAATAACTGATCATCAGCAAGTCTATCTCTCACACCTTCAGCTGTGTAGGAACCTGCACTCCGCCCAGCCAGGGCCAACTCACCTTCTCCATACTTGTCTGTGTGCTGGAAAGCCTGGACCAGTCGCAGAGTCTCATCTACAGAGCGACCAACGGGCAGGTCGTTAATGGTGATCTGACGCAAGAGTCCCTTTTCATCCACGATGAACAGCCCCCTGCACCAAGATTAGGAGACAAATGGTAAAAAGACTATTTGAGAAGATTTTATTTTGCTAAGGAGCTACTCAAATTGCAGGTTTAATATATGGATATTGATAGAACCAGATGAACAATTGGCTGGAGTATTATTATTTTTTTTTAAACCCACATTTTAACCTTTGCTTCCGATATTGTCCTGACTGTAACTCTAACAGACATAAAGGGATCTGCAGAGGTTACAGTTTCCAATAATCTAACCTGAAATGATTACAGTCAGTGGAACTATTGAAGTCTGGGCCTGATTCAGAGCCGCTCGTAAGCGGCCGCTCGTTTGTTCCGAGCGATGTTCGCACATCTGCGCATGCGTATGGGTTTTAGTACGCATGCGCGAACCAGTCAGTGCGGTCAGAAATCGTGTGCTCACAAAATAGCGAATGCCTGCTATTTTGAGTGACAGAATGAGGCGTATGTGGGTGGTAACAGGGGAAGGTGCTTGAAAACGGGGAGTGGAGATCCGAACGCAGGCGTGCCAAATGGTCAAAACGGGCGTTTTAAGGGTGTGCATAATTAACAAAGCAGCGTCATTGACCACGTCACTTGGTTGTCTTTTAGCCTGAACTGCTCGCATGATTACGGTAGGAAAATGCTACCACAAGAATAGCGAGCAGTTCAGACGCCTTTTCGATGTACTCGATTAATCTAATAAATAGCGGAGATGACGTATGGTGCGGGCGGCCAGGGGGCGTTTTTTTCAAAATAGCAACAGCATGTTTTGTTCGCTCGTTCAGACATAGAGGTGTCAACAGACCGCAAAGAGCGAGCGCTTAATTTACATATCCGGCCCCTTTTTCAGAACGACCGTCCGCAAATAGCGTCCGGCTCTGAATCAGGCCTTCTGCACCTATGATGGAGGGGCAGGGATGGGGATGTGATGGGTTCATGTCTGTACGACTAAATAAAAGCAGAGTAGCTTATGCTTTGGTAGAATACTCGCTAGGACCCTGCACACCATCATTTTCATCCATTCTTTCTGATACTACATAAGCCAGTTGGAGACCATCTTCTGTAAAAGACCGAATTCTGGGCACTGACTTCATTCGTATTTAGGCCATCCCATGGGGACTTGCTGCATGCTTCAGGTCATTTTCCTTCTGGAATATAAATGTTCTCTAAAGTCGTAGGTCTCCTGCAGATAGGTTTTCTACAAGATTTGTCTGACACACACATGCCCCCTCTCCTGGGCAGTCACACCCCTTTTGGGAGCGCGCACAAACACTCCCTGCTGGCACCCTCAGCGCCCTGCCCGCAGTCTAGTGGGAACAATAATTCCATTATAATAGACTTGATAATGCTCTGGGGAGGAGGGGGTAGGGGGATATTAAGTCTGAGAAAGAAATTCAAATGCATCAAGGAGAAGGAGAAAAAGGAGAGGGGACCCGATTCAGACCTGCTCACTATGGGTCTCATTCAGACCCAGTCGCAAGCGCCGATGCGCTCTCAACCGGGCCGATGGTCCCCACAGAGCATGTGCACGACGGAGCCGGCTCCGTCGTGCGCATGCGCGAGACCCGGCTAGCGAAGGGCGCTCCGTCGCTAGGGGTCTCGTAGCAGACGGGGTGAGCTGTCGATGTTGAGCGACAGCTCGCCCTGTTTGCTGGGCGGGCCAGGGGCGTGCCCGGCCAAACGGAGGTGTTCCAGTCGGAACACTTGCCATTTGGGGGCGGCCCCACTGACATCATTGATGATGTCAGTGGGAAACTTCCTGCTCAAACAGAGCAGGAAGTTCCCTGGGGCTTACGAGAGCCCAGACCCAACCTTAGGGTCTGGTCGTAAGCTCCGATGGTGATTACCATCGCGACCATCACTCTGGTCGCAAGCTAAGCTGTGGGTGGTAACCCACAGCTTAGCTTGCGACCTGGAGGCAGCACTTCAAAACAAGAAGTGCCTGCCCTCATTCAGAGTAAGCGATCGCTTCTTGTGAGACTCTGAATGAGGGCCTAGATGCGTACGCTCGCACCCAGTATATGCAAATTCAGCTAAGTGACAGCAAGGCAGGTGATCGCACGGCAAGGCATAAGCACGCCCACTATGTCTTAGTGTGCGATTGCTTTGTGTATGTAGACGCCCACCAGCCTGTCTTAAGACGCCCACTTGCGCACGTCATCTCCAGGAAGTGTATGCAACCATCAGTACATCGGGTACCATTGGAAGCGAATGCAGCGCTTGAGGTTGACTATACCCTGCCGCAAGCACTGATCACTTGTGTGAAATACAACCAGGTGACGTGTACTATGACGCTGCCTGTTAATTACGCACGCCTCTGAAACGGCGTTGAGACGCTCAGCCACGCCTGCGTTCGCACCTCCACTCCCCCGGTTCTAGCAGCCAGCCCGTCACCACACACAAACAGCCTCTCCTGTCACTCACTCTGCCGGGCAGTCTATGCGCAACAAGCGAACTCTTCCCTATCTCTCGCACTGGTACGTGTACTGCGATGTATGTGCAGAATGCAAAAAATCTGCCAGCTATGAGCCAACGCATCCTAGCGAGCGGGTCTGAATCAGGTCCAGTGTTTCATTTTGCCTCAATGGGTTTGACCTTCATGATGCTTTTCTTTGGACAAGCACCAACAGTGGGATCTTTCAGACAAGTATATTAAGCCATAGATTAGTTAAACTTTCCTTGTGCACAGATGGACTGATCAATTAAATGTGACCTCTGGAGACCACCATTTGGGCCAGGGTTATTTGGGTATATCTGAGTGAAGGCTGTGAATACTTCTGCAATCAAGTCTCTCAAATTTGTAATTAACTAGTTTCTTTTCTTGTATTCGCATATGAACAAAGTGAAAAACTCCAGACATGATGAATCCTTTACAGCCACTACATCTACATGAATGGTTGGGATAATGAGGTATTGTTCTGAGCATAGATGACTTGCAGAGCCTTGTTATATTGCTGCATGGGCAGACCTATCAGGTGCAATGTTGGAGATTATGGGCGGGATGCAAGAAAGTCTGCCGGAGGTGCGGGATGCAGACTTATCGATATATTTTTATTTTTTTTTTAAGTTGCAGTCATTTATAAGGCAAAGCCAGTTCAGTTTTTCCTTGTAAATTACTGCAACTTTAAAAAAAAAAAAATATCGATCAGTCTGCATCCCGCACCTCCCGCAGACTATTACATCCTGCCCTATATATTTTTTTGGAGTTCAACAAAGCCTTGTTTATCCCAGTTCATAAAAAGTTTGCGACACTGCTTTAATTTATATTTGAAACAAAAAATATGGCGGTTACTCACATCAGCTTAATGACATAGCACAGGTGCTGGTAAAGGGCGGGGTTTACACTGAACCACAGCAAAAAAGCAAATTCCCTCCAGCACACTGCAGCAATATCAGCAAAAATACTCAAATCCTACATAATAGAAATTCAGAGGTATTAGTTACATACATTTGCAAATATATGAATAAGCGCCGGGCAAAGTCAAGGCTTCTCTATTTGCAAATGTATGTAACTAATACCTCTGAATTTATATTATGTAGGATTCAAGTATTTTTGCTGATATTGCTGCAGTGTGCTGGAGGGAAAATCCCTTTTTTTTCCTGTAGCTCAGTGTAATCCCCACCCTTTACAAGCACCTATGCTATGTCATTAAGCTGATGTGAGCGACCACCATACTTTTTGTTTGCAGTCTTGAGAGGCATGAAGGAAGCCAGCATTGGGAGGATGTGCTGTTCCGTATAGTGCCATTTGGAGGTTTCTGGGGTACCTCCTAGGTGAGTCAGGTCTTTGCTTATACATGTGCTGTTATTATGCAGTACCATAATTGTAATTATATGACCCAGAGTGGGTGCTACTATTAGGTAGCAACAATTATTTTGGGGTGAGCGTTTGGGCGTGGGGCCCCCGGAGTTGCTCTGGCTGGGCCTTTTTCAGGGCATCACCACTTAATTCACAGATATTTTTTCATCACTTTTATATTTGTCTATTATTTGTAATTTTAACTCATTATATTAACACATCTATACTTTACACTTCGCTATCACTTTTTTTTCCCTTTTTTGTGCAATGCCCTGGGGATGGTCCTTGGCTAGATTCTTTTGGGGTTCCCTGCGCCTCAGACATGAACCCCATAATGTTAGGGACGCCGGTATAGAGGAGCCTGAACGCTGGTCCGGCGCTTATTTATATATTTGCAAATCTATGTAACCAACACCTCTGAATTTCTAGTATGTAGGATTCAAGTGTTTTTGCTGATATTGCTGCAGTGTGCTGGAGGGAAAATCCTTTTTTTTCTGTAGTTAATTTATATTGGATCAGGCCAGTGGTTCCCAAACTCTGTCCTCAAGGCACCCAAACAGTCTATGTTTTAAGGATATGCTTAAACAGAGGTGACTTAATCAGCACGTTTGATTATACGATCTGTGCACAATCATGGATATCCTTAAAACCTGGACTGCTAGGGTGCCTTGAAGACCGATTGGGAAACCCACAATTGGCACCATAATAAAACCCACACACCTAACATTTTACAGTCTATTAAAATAAAGTAGGTTTTACTGGTTTCAGCATTCAAGTAAATGAGGTGTTCAAAGAAAGAGGAAAATGTGTGAAACATCTGACGTAGAAGGGTCTGTTCTACAACTCTGTCCCTGTAGACAGGGGGTCTGATTCTAAATCCCACACCAGCTGTGAACGGAATTCTGATGAGCTTCCATCTAAGTGGCACGGAACTGGGCAACTCCCCCCGCCCCCAGCCCTAGTCTGCTTGAGCCGCTGTCATCACTATTACAGACACCTTCCCCATGCTGGGTGCAAGCAACACAACTGAAATAAGCATCCACTCAGCATACAATCAGCGTCCACTTGCACACATCCAGGACACTATACTAAGGTGCGCAAGCCCTGTTGCCATCCAGTAATGTCCATGTGATGGGCTGAGAGAAACTGCAGATGCATCCAATGGAGAATTGCTGGCAGATGCATAAAGATACGTCTGGTCATTGTGCTACATGAAGTCTGCAAACAAACAAAACCCTGTAGATGGGACTTGGGTGAGACTGCAGATCAGGCCCAGTATGTGCAGGAATCCGCGTGGAAACGACAGGTCAGCAAATACATTGCAACAGTCACCTGAATGCGATTCCCTCATCCTCCTTGAGCACTCCATAGTCCTTGGAAATGGTGCGCAGTGTGTCCGCCACTAGGGGGATTTTCATCGGGCCCAAACCGCCGTCTTTCCGGGGAGTGTTGGTCCTGTTGGAGACATATGAACATTTACAGAAGTGCAGACTTTGGTTTCGGGTCATAGATTTTACAAGTCACATTCCATGTAACAGCGCATGGGCCAAAGCAGCGTTTCAGGAGCTATTAATGCCCAAATCCAGTAAAATCACCTGAGAAACTAGGACAGGGGTAGGCACCCTCCAGCACTCCAGCTGAGGTGGAACTACACATCCCAGCATGCCTTGCCAAAGTGTTAGAAAAACTATGCAGAGATGTGTAGTTCCTCAGCAGCTGGAGTGTTGCGTGTTGCCTACCCCTGAGCTAGAATTTTCCACTTTCTGCTTTTAAGATCAGGATAATAGCAAAAAGGACAGAACCAGAGTTCTGTCCATTTGTTTCGGAGCTAGCTAGATTATGCAACAGATGACGGACCATGGAAACTTCACATTTTTTTGAGAGAGGGTTGTGTGTAGATTCCGGTGTTAAACACAATATACACAAGTGCCTTGCTCCTGGTACAGTGCGATGGACAACCCTAAAACAATAGTTATTTGTGAGGGTAATGAGCAGGTGGGGATAAGCCAGAACAATCATGTTTTGTGCAATGTATTTTTATTGTAGCTTACCAAATTACAGCAGTCATTCGGCAGATAAAATTATAATAGCATCTGGAACAAAGGGCCTGATTCAGAGCCGTTCGCTATTTGTGGTCGTTCGTTCAAAAACAAGGGGTGGCTATTCAAATGATCCGTTCGCAAATTGCAGTCTGTTCACACCTCTAAGTCTGAACGAGCGAGCAAAACATACGCTCGTTTATTTGATAAAAACGCCCCCTGGCCGCACGCACCATACGTCATGTCCGCTATTTATTAGATTAATCGAGTACATCGTACAGCGTATGAACAGCTCGCTATTCTTGTGGTTGGTGTTTTCAACCGCTATTTTGCGAGCAGTTCTGAGTTAAAAAAAACCAACTGACGTGGTCAATGACGCTGCTGTATTAATTATGCACTCCCTTAAAATGCCCGTTTTGACCTTTAAGCACGCCTGTGTTCGGATCTCCACTCCCCGTTTTCAAGCACCTTCCCCTGTTACCACCCACATACGCCTCATTCTGTCACTCAAAATAGCAGGCCCTCGCTATATTGCGTACCAACGCTTTTCGGCCGCACTGACTGGTTCGCGCATGCGTACTAAAAACCGTACGCATGCGCAGATGTGCGAACATCGCTCGGAACGAGCGTACTGCCGCTAGCGAGTGGCTCTGAATGAGGGCCAAAGACAGCAATCTTCAAAAGCTGATCAAATCACAGGTGTAAAGTATTGTACTAGCAGGGTGAGAGTACAAGTCACGTGCCATGAAGGACATAGACAAACACTATCGTTAGAATACAACAGTCTGGAGAGGGAGGAAACCAGAGGAGCACAAGGAAAGTGACTCTGGGTGGGGAAGGAAATATCTAGAGGGAATCGTGAAAGGGAGAAACACATGTAGCAATATCTGGTGTAAAGTTAATGGGTTTGTAGAGACACAAATAACTACATAATTTTCAGTAATTCAACAACTTTGGGGTTGGGGGGAGCCTGTGGCAGAGAGCAGGAAACTACAGTCACTCAGAAGTGATTACTATATGGTACAACTGGACAAGACTTAAGCTGGGTACACACCTAAAGATTTTCTGTCCAACAGTCCAACTAGTTTGGTTGGAATGAAAATCTGGTAACATGGGTGTAAATGACGATCAGCAATTTGCTTCTAAATGCCAGAAAACAGATGAAAATGGTCGTTCAGACAAGTTTGAACAAATTGTTTAGATCAAACATTTAACAGTTTTTGACCATTTTCCTGCGTTTGGGAGCAAATGGCTGAGTCAGTTACTCCCATACCGTACCAGATTTTCATTCCAATCAACTAGTTGAATGGTTGGACAGAAAATCTGAAGGTGTGTACCCAGCCTTAATGGAATCGGAGTTTCTACCTAGAGCCAAGGAAGGAAAAACCTCCATCATCATATCAAGGTCAATCCTCCTGAACCTCTGACAGGCTGTGGGATGAAAGGCAAGGAATGGCTGCTCTGGCTGCTGTTATGAGGACATTTAAACAATGACTTAAACTGAGAAATAGGTAAATATATTAAGCGCGAGAGCCAGAACTCAGGTCCTGTTATTAAACTTCCACCAGTGGCCTGACAATAAGGAACAATGCCACCAGAGCCTCTATCACCAGCCTGACAATAAGGAACATTACCACCAGTCAGCTCCTGTACCAACTGGTAAGTACTTGGAATTAAGTCTCCTGATCCAGTAGAGAACTGGCATGGATGTATTGAAAATGCCAATTACTAATATTCTATTCCACCAAGAAAATTGTGTTTTTCTGGCTTAGGAGACTTGTGGCCTGCCACCTGTGGAACTACAAACACGAGTATTTTTTTCAAGCCACACGGATGTAGACCACAGTGTGGATCAAAAATATTTCAAATAACTCCATCTCCTAAAAGACATCCAGGGGCATCTGTCAGTAAATCTCCCCTCCCCCAAGAGACAAACATCACCCTACAAACATACACAGAAGTGCTAGTAATTACGTTCTCCCACTAGAGGTAACACTCAATTCTAAAGGTCTGTCACAGGCGTCAGTATAGCAGAATATTAGACTCCTGTGTGAACATGGAAGGGGCGAAACATTTACTGTTCCAGAATTGCTGCAAGTTATATTGTTACTGTCCATCTTCTGAGCCTTCCATCACTTCCACCAAGTCACCGCTTATTGTCTCACAGCTTCAATATGAGGCAGCATGAATGGCTTCACTGGGGAACTATCAGTGTAATGGGAACCAGTAACCTCACTGAGAAATATATTGGCTGAACTCAGAATGGCTGCTGTCTGTTGCATTTAAAGCAGCACCGCTACCTTCAGCGGGGAAAACTTGTGTTCACCAATTCAAAGTGGTTATTTAACAATCTATAGTGGAGGGCATGGATTCAGATAAAGCTGCGTTGGCGAGATATCACACGGACGTACCAGGCCAGATGACAGAAATGAGAGTCCACAGACGCCCCTATTACTTCACAATTAAGTGCCTTGAATTCCTCCACCCGGTCACTGAAACTGATGATCTCCGTGGGACATACAAACGTGAAATCCAGGGGATAGAAAAAGAAGACGACGTACTTTCCTGCAGGGATAGAAGGACAGCAAATATGGTGAAGACTGTATAACCTCTAATCCAGTAATAGATGCAAGACTGAGCTGGCATGCCCAAACTCATACTCAAGGAATCCTAACAGTCCAGGTTTTAAGGATATCCATGATTGCACAGAGATGGTATAATCAAAATGAACGAGGTACTTAAGTCACTTGCACAGAAGAATGAATCTCTTTAAAACCTGGACCGTTATGGTGGTTTGAGGGCAGAGTTTAGGAACCACTGCTTTAACGAGAGGAAATATAGGTGGAGAACAGAACACTACTTATGAAGAAACTATAAAAAAAAGTGTTAGTATGATGAATAACTCAATTCAATGTGGACATTATTTTCCGTTCTGGAACATAAAATCCTGCACGGGCGTCGAAACAGGGATGGGGGGGCATCAGCTTCACCCCCAAAACATTTGAAAGGAGCAGCGTCATCGGATGGTCAGGTGCTGCGCTTTATAGCAATAGGCTGCACGGCCGTGTACTAATACGTGTTCTTTAAGTTAAGACATTACACCTCCTCCGTGCAGTGCAGGGGGTCGTGCAGCCTATTGCTGTAATAGAGCCCCTGACCTTCTGTGGTCGCCGCTGCAGTCCTTGTGTGCCCAACAGTTGAGAGGGAGGCGCAGGGCCGTCAGAACGATTTTATATTGCCCTCCCCCCCCCAACATAAAATCATTCCATCGACCTCAGAAATCATGTAAATCCAGATTGCATGTTCTTGCTTGCACTTCCATAGAGGTGCAAAGGGAAACTGGCGAAGTTAGAGGTTGCCGTAAATGGCTGATGTGCGCAGCCAAGCAAGGCGGCGATGCTCGACAGCACATTGCCAGCGATTGACGTCCCCCCCCTAAACTAGCTTTCCCTTTGTGACGTCTGTTTTGTTGGATCAATAAGTATCAGCACGGTTCCCATCCAATTTACTACAGATTATAGCCCCTATTTAACAACGATGCATAACCCTTTTACCACCCTTTCTGGATTTAACAAACAGCGGTAATCTAAGATTAACGCTGTTTGTCAAGAATCGCTCTCGCCATCTTTTAGATGGTGAGAGTAATGTGCGCCCCATTGCCGGCAATGTAAATCCGGCAGTGCCTTTCCAGCTTCAGCAAAGCCTTCCAGTCACTACCAGGACCCCGCGTCATGCACAGACGGACAGTCACGCATGCACATTACACCAAGCCCCGTCGCTGGCAGCGTTAGGCTGCCAGCGGAGGACCTCGCCGAGGACGAAGACTTTGCGGGACCTCGCCGGAGGTGTAAGCGTTGGTAAACACCAGTGAACTTTTCAATCATATTGGTGATGCTACATGGAAAAGTCCGCCGGTATTTGCCTGCATTGTTAAATGAGGGTCTTGGTTTCCTTATTTCAAATCAATAGTTCTCAGCTTTGTTTTCCTCAAAATGTATCATTTTGATACTGTCCTGTCTGAGCTTCCAACTGCTCTGTGTGAATAATCTGTAGATGTATTATCTATACATGAGCACAAATATAAAATTAATTTTATTTATATATGCAATCTCTGTAAGGGAACTCAAATCAGGGGCCTATTCAACGAGTTCCGGTTGTGGATACTTAACTACCAGAGCAAATCAGTATTGCACCGGGGCAAGAACAGCTGCTCCCTAACATCAGCTGTCTCACAGTGCATGTCACACAGTGCATGCTACACAGTGCAGTGGCAGAAGGATCAGCTTGGATCCCTCTTCGCAAACATTGAATCTCCTTCCCATAGGAAGAATCAGGGCTCCAGGTTCCCACAAACAAACCCCCAAAACCTTTCAGATTTTGCTGAAAACTAGGCGACCACATAATGGCCCGGTTACTAAAAAAATGCCGATAAATGCTGTATAACTGATAATGAATAGGTATATTTCTATTCATTTTATTATTATTAACTTCATTCATGTTTATCAAATATTATATGTTTTTATAGTCGGGTAGATGCATTTGATTACATTTCAGTCTGACTGTTTACAGTCTACAAGCACAGGCATAGCTAATTACCTCCAGGGTCTATACACAGCAGATGACTGATTAATAAGCTCTGACTTTACAAGATGAATTTAGGGGGGGGAATTCAATTACGTGTGAGTTTGGTCCAGCGATGCGAATTCATTGCACGTTCACACATAGCCAATTACATTTGCAATTCAATTCCAAACTTGCATTTCTTTTTCAGAGTAAATTCTCCTGTTTTTGTTTGTACTCCCCGAGCAGGTGAAAAGATCGGATAAATCTATTTCAAGGTAACAATGTCGGTACCTACTTCAGAACCCCTCTGACAACCCCATAATGACTATTTAGGCACTTGGAAGTTTTCAATTCGCTTAATTGGGCCAATAATTACAGGTCATTTTTGGGGTAAAAAAAATAAAAAGAATGGCCTCAAGTTACCCCAAAATAAGCTTTTAAGCCAAATACACCCCAAATGTAATTAAATTAAAAATTTCTTCTTTTTTGCAATTTTTTTTTTTATGTCGCCTCAAATTACACCAAAAGCATTTTTTTTTTCTACCTTCCATTTTCCATTTAATTCCTTTGTAATTAATAAAATTTTTACATTGTATATAAAAAGGAACAAATCAGCCATCTGACACTTTAAAAGCATACGGTACTTTCCTTATGCCCACTAACAGTCTCCTATGTGATTCTGCTAATGAAGTTGTCACTTTCGGAACCAAGGGTTTATTAGGTTAGGGCTCCCGGGGAGGACTTGGGTTAGGTATTTCCCCGGGAGGTTAGGGTTAGGCACCCTCCGGGGGACTTAGGTTTCGGCGGCGGGAAAGGGGGGTGGGGGGGTGTTAGGTTTCGGCACTTAGGATTAGGGTTAAGCACAGGGGGGGTAGGTTAGGCACCCTAAAGGAGGGTTAGGGGGTAGATTAGGTTAGTGAATACTTACCTAGGGTAGATCGGGATTTTCTCCTCTGTCGGCCAAGCGTTATCGGGATTTGAACCGCCAGCCAGGGGTCCAGCGGTAATTCATACAGATTCTCCGGAGAGAGCTGCTGGCAGGGAGGAGAGATGGCATGCAAGTACACCTCAGGACATTATGATCATAGATACATTTATATAGCCGCAAGGGGCAAATGTAGTAGAATACAATGTCCCTTTTGCCACCAGCTTCAGTCACTTATCAACTTCCCTACCAGTGAGCTGCAAATTGGCAAAGGAGTTGATTTAATTGGCAAAAACTATACAAGCTACAGTACAAAATTCCTTGTTAGAAGCAGGTGGAGCACATTGTGCAATACATATACAGTATTGGCTGGATGCCATACATCTCATTTACCAAGGAAAAGCTTCTAATAAAAAAAAAAAAAAAAGCCAAACCTCTGTATTCTGAAAGTTTAACTTCTTTAAATTGTCCATCTGGCATCAAAGCATTGGCGGAGAAGTCAGGAGCCAGCTTCCCAATCTTAGCGATTCCAGCAGACATCTTTACTACGTCTAAGGGAAATGACAAGGACTAAAAGTTATTTAAAGATAAATAAATACAAACACCTTACAAATACGGTCTAACAGCACATAACACTATATAGAGGATCTCATTTTAACACATGGGGGGGGCACACAGATTTCTATAATATTTGCAGAGGAGTGGTTCTTAAGTACCACCAACAGGTCATGTATTGGGGATTTCTTTAATCATGCACAGGTGAGTTATTCTACATCACTGGGTCAGGAATTATCACAGCTGCTTTCACGGACAGAAATCCTAAAAACATGACCTGTTGGGAAACTTGAGGTTCCCGGCAAGTCCTGGGTTTCGCTGAAGAGACAAGTATTATTGCTCCCATCATTTACAATCATTTAAATCCATTCTTTATAGTGTTTGTGGCGAT
Source organism: Taudactylus pleione (assembly GCA_031769625.1). Lineage (NCBI taxonomy): Eukaryota > Metazoa > Chordata > Amphibia > Anura > Myobatrachidae > Taudactylus > Taudactylus pleione. The sequence continues at coordinate 1,387,854 of JAUIMM010000661.1, forward strand.
CTGAACTTGTGCCAGACACCAAATAGTGACGCTTCAGGTTAGCGTCCTAGACCCCAAGTCAACATAATATAAACCAACACAGATCAAGAAATCGTCCAATAGGACGTCCACCTTTTGCTAGACACATCAGAAACTATTTAAACCAAGGGCTATCTCACAGGACCCAATAGGAACAGCAGGTTTCAGATTGTACTGTTGGAAGCTACAGGCTAATTGTAAAGCAGATGACTGATATCCAAACAAGGTTTATCTAGTAAATATCCAATATAAGCAGGAGCTGACATGCCTGCAAGGCCAGTGCCTACAACTGGTGACTATAGAGGCAATGCTACCCTGAGACCTGATAGACCCTACATGAAAGAACCCCAACGTTAGAGTGCCAGTACTGCAGGCTGCCCCTGGTCTCCTCTTACCACTTGTATATTTTCTGTGACTGCCAGCAGAATAAAACCAATAGGCACCTAGTTTCTCACGCAATGCATTTATTTATACAAGAATTGATGAAGACTGGCCAAAGATCTCTACAAGTAGACGATGGTGGAGGACTTTGGCAAATACAGCAAACGCTAAGAAGTCAATCCAATTGGGTGCGAGTAGCGAGTGTTTCATGAAACGCGACAGCTTTGCACAAACCTGAGAATTCTTCAATCCAATTAAAATTGCCTATTTGCAGTACTCGCAGCGGAGGTTTGCGAAATGAGATGAGAGATGTGGATAAAAAAGTGGGGAGACCATCCTGGACCCCCAAAATGTATTATTTCGGTAGCAGGACTGTAAAGGTGGCAGTTTGTGGACATTTGGAAAGTACTGAAGGCTTTTTAGTGGTGCCAAATGGCTAATTTGGGTTTTTTACAGGTTTTTTTTTTTTTTTTTTAAATCTTTTCATTTAATCTCAAGCTTAAGGGGGGCATCCACTACACGATTTTAGCAGGCGATTGAACGATAACGACGTAGTTATCGTTCAATAGTATAAAAATAGTTTATAAATCGCGTTTGGTCATTAACGATCAACGATGCGCGCTCCCGCTGGTCATTTGATAGTCTCGTCAGTCGACTGAACATGCAGGTCAATTTCACTTGATCTATTAAAGATAGTTTGCAAATAGTTCAGACTGAAAGATAAAATTTCAAGGGAAAAAATCAAGGGAAAATAGTTTAGATTGGACAGGGAGTAGATAGTCTAGTGGATGTGCCCCTTAATTAAACAAAAACAAACAAACAAAGAAAAAAAAAATGGGATTTTGGGGGTACTTTGAAAAACAAAGTTTTTTTTAAATTCTTCTTCTTCAACTAAAAAATACTAATTAAATTTGTGTTGCCTAAACGAAATAGTTGATTTTGGGGTGATTTGAGGCCTTTTTTACCCCTAAAAAAGGACATTAAATTATTGGACCAATTAAGCTACTTGGAAACTTCCAATTGCCTAATTAGTTATTAGGGGAGTGTCCAAGGGGTTCAGCACGGTGTCCTGACATTTTAACCTTAAAATAAAGATTTTCCTTTCCATCTCACCCTCTGGGAGGAGCGAATAGAAATATGCAAATTCACCGACTAGTTCTGTGCGAGTTGCTAATTGGATTGTAAAATGAATTCGCTACGCAAATTCGAAGAGAAAACAGCAACTTTCACCTCGCAATTCGCACCTAAATTGTATTGACCCCTAAGTCTCAGGTACACAATGCACAAAGTGCTGAGTAGTAGTGTAAACTTTTTGCTGTTCTGACATAACTGCACTACGCATCCAAGGATCCTGCTCTCCCGTTTCAGCAGCAACGCAAATACCTAAACACTTCAAGTCACTCAATGACTTGAATTTATGGTTACAACTCTCCCTAGAGCACCTATATACACCCCAGCATCAATTCATTCCTGGATTCCAAAGGGCCGCACACCGGAGAGCATACAAAGCTGGTGTACCATATGGGAACACACAGGCCCCTGACCTTGGAAACAGAACAGTCACTGGGTGTAAGAAAATTTAGAACAGGTCTGCAAACAGGACTTTTCTTATATCAAATATAGGAGGTAGCTCTCTGAAACCCGTGTATGGGCACCTTTAGTCTTCTGCCAGTTACTAACCCAGGGCAGTGTCAATAAGAGGATATCAATATATGCCATATTTGTGGTTCATCACCAATTGAGACGTGAATTGTTCTAGCGCAGGACTGCCAAGTCAGGACACCCGTATGAGAGAAAAGGTCCTCGAAATATGGCAGCTTCCTCGCCATGAACAGGATGTACCCTGAAGAGCGCTTTTTTTTTTTTTATTACCAAGTAATCCCATGTGTGTAAATGTATTCACTTATTGTACATTTTATTCTTTACTGCTAAATTAATTTTACATTATGGTCTATTTTCCAGACTGAAAGTGAGGTGCCCTTTGACGAGACCTGGCCAGATCTATACCCTGCAGCCAGATACTGATGTATATGAAGTATTGATTAGTGCACCAGACTGACTCACACAGGTCACCCCACAGGCTGCTCCCTTCCCTGGCACAGAACGCTTTCCTCATACCATCAGCTAAATGTTTAGTGTTTATAACACCTTACAGCAAATATCCTGCTTCACCCACTACCCGGTTACAGTAGATTCCAGGTATTTCACAATAATCAGCAGAAGCAGGTTTGTTTCCTCTAATGTGAGAGTTACAGCATCAATCACAAGAGGCAGGGAAGAGGGTCACACAAGTCCCAGGAGAGGATCAGTGTGACATATTCTATACAACCCACCCCCTACAGTACAGATCAAGCATGTTATACAAGAGGAAGTGTAGGAAGCACAAATCACACACCCTGACTCTCTATGCATCCTATACTGGCACATGCATCCTATACTGGCAAATAGTAGCAGATGACCCCCCCATGTCCCTGTAAAGAAGGTGCTCCTTTGGTCAGGGGATGCCTCAGAACTCCCTATATACAGCATTACACATACACCACCTATAAAGTGACTGAAACAGCACAGACAGAACACTGAGGCTTTGTACTAAGGAGCATCAGCGCCCCGCGGCTAATGGCAGCGACCAGCAAGAACCAGCCAGGTGCAGACAGGCACGGAGAGGGCACTGGCAGTGGCTGAGGGCACATGGATAAGGTACAGCGAGGCAAAGGGAGGGCACAGGCAGTGGATGAGGGCACATGGAAAGGGCAATGGCAAAGGGCACAGGCAGGAGGAGAGGGCACATGGTACAGGGAGGCAAGGGGGTGAGGGCAGAGGCAGGGGATGAGAAAAAGTCAGAGGGCACATGAAAAGGGCAACAGCAAGGGGCAAAGGCAGGAGGTGGCAAGAGTGGCAAGAGATGTGAGTGGTACATGGTGGCAAGAGATGAGGGAAAAGTCAGAGGGCACATGGAAAGTGCACAGGCAGGATGATGATGAACTTGATCATTCTAAGCGATCACCCCAGGGACCCCATAATGTCAGCCCAGGTGAGGCCCCCACATGCAGGCAGGGATTCGGGGTCGGAGGATGCGGGCGGCTGTAACTTACATAGCGCTGCGGGAGCTCAGCCGGTGCTGCAGGAAGGAGTCAGAAGAAGGGAATCTCGGCGCTAGAAGCGCTTTATAATATCCGGCAAACACCGGGGTTCCGCCTCCCGATCCCCCCTCCTCTCTCTGCAGAGCATCTCTCTCTATGCGTGCAGAGCATCTCGCCCCTCCCTCTCTGCAGAGTATCTCATCTCTCCAGTGCATACAATAGGAAGAGAATGTGAATAGTAATAAGTGGCACCGTGTAGCTGAGATTACACCCAGCATCAGGGTCAGAGAAATGATACCAGAATTGCACCCATCACCATCAGTCACATATACCAGGCACAGAATAAGGGCCACATCCTGCACACACTAAGCTCTGAAAAAGTGATAAATTGGAGAGTGATAAACGACCAGCCAGTCAGCTGCTAACTGACATTTTTCAAACACAGCCTGTAACTTGACAGTTAGGAGCTGAGTGGCTGGTCGTTTATCACTCTCCACTTTATCACTTTTCAGAGCTTAGTTCATCTCCCTGTATCAGTGAAGGTGCAAAAAAATACCCTGGAGATTATGGGGAGGGGATTAAATTAGGTGCAAGTTTGCAAAAAAACATTAAACTCGCACACTTCGCCATAAATTTGCACACTTGGGGTATATTTACTAAAGTGTGGGTTTTTAGTAGTGGAGAAGTTGCCCATAGCAACCAATCAGATTCTAGCTATTATCTCTTAGAAGGTATTAGATAAATGTTAAATAGAAATCTGATTGGTTGCTATGGGCAACATCTCCACTTCTAAAAACTCTCACTTTAGTAAATATACTTTTGCCTTCATGCACGCACCTGAGATACGCACAATTCAATTAGAAATGCCAATTCGCACTTCTCGCAGTGAGAGTGTGTGAATTTTGTCCAGAAAGCTAACAGGGAAAATAGCATGAAAAAGTGGGGAGACCTTCATGGACCCTATAAAAGTGACAACTTCGTTAGCAGAATCATATATACCCCTTTTACACTGACTTAAACATACCGGGTTTATGCACGTGAACGCACATCAACCCGGGATTTTTGTCAGTATAAATGGATCCACCCGGTTCCAGGGACCCAACTCGGGTAACTTTCAGGGTTGGCCACGGGTCGTTCCCGTGCCACCCTGCAGTGTAAATGCCGCGAACCAGGTCACGATGACCCGGATAGTGCCGCATGCTGCCCAATTGGGTGGCTTCAGTGGCACTTGGAGATTACATAATTTCCAAGCGTCCACTGCAATTCCAAAAGACCTGGCTCCGTTGTAAACGGTGCCGACCTGGCCATACCTGGGGTTGGCGCCACAGTAGATAAGTGTCTGTCCCAGGTCTGATTCGGGTTGGAAACAAATCCCAGTTCAGACCAGGGACTTCGGTGTAAAAGCAGTATTAGGGTGCATACACACCAGGACGATATCGTCACGATTTGGCCAAATCGGAACGACAAATCGGGCATATCATGCAGTGTGTATGCCCGATTTGCACTCTCCCGTGGTCGCATGCGATATTGTATGTATTGGAGATACCTGCTGCGGTCCCTCCTTAATACATCCGGGGGAAACTTAATATTTGAGGTAAACCCCCGAAAACGGGTGTTTACGGGGATTATACCTCAAATAGTCAATGTCAAATAGACCCCTATGCATATAACACATAGACTATATAACAGAGAGAGTGGGGGGTGGCACTTCTTAGGGGAACTGGCGAAGGTTATTGCCTAGGGATCCCACAGAGCTTACGGAATTGGTATGAAATACCCGGCAGCGGCAGCCCGACATCAGCAGAGATCCCGGCAGCGGAAGCCCAACAGCGCTGGAAATCCCGATCGTGGATAGGTAAGTATTGTCTAACCTAACCCCCCTAACCCTAACCCTCCTTAGGGGTGCCTAACCTTCACCCCAAGTGCCTAACCCTAATCCCCCCTCTAAGTGCCTAACCCTAACCACCCCCTTCCCCGCTGCCTAAACCTAAGTCCCCCGGGGTGGTGCCTTACCCTAAGTCCCCCACCCGGGGTAAACCTAACCCTCCCCCCCCCGCAGCTGTTCGCTCGCGGCGCCCGGCATCACTACAATCGGGATGCTGGGCGCCAGTCTACTGGCGTCGGGGAAATGCCGGGCGTCTACATCTAGACGCCCGGCATTTAACCCTTGACGGGATATGACAGTCGGGAAGCCGGCTGCCGGTATTTAGCCAGTCGGCTTCCCGATTGTATACCGAGCTTACAGTGTAATGTCCCTAATGGCAGACAAGCACAGTATTCGCTACCTAGCTGTTTCCACTGGCAAAGTGAAGAATAAAATATTGTATTGCAGTATTAAAGCTCTGTGGGGTCTATTTATGTACAACATGAAGTGGCTACTAAAAGATATCACTATATATCGCATCACATCGATGCGATATATAGTGATGTTTAGTTGCCATTCATGTACACTTACCTCTCCGGCGTCTTCGAGCACTGTCCAGCTCATCCATGATCCCTGTACGCAGTGAGAATACACACATATCGGGAGCCCAATATATCTGTATTCTATGCGCATGTGCCGGTGTCCGAGAGCAGCAGGTCAGGTCAGACCTGCTGCAATCCTTTTCTTCCTACCTCATTTACATTGTCATCATGTTGTAGCTGATACCCCTTTTACACCTGGGCTAAAACCCGGGTTATTGCAGGGTTAGCCTGGGTTGCTTCTAGGTGTAGGGGCCAGGGTTGAGTTCCCGGGTCAAGTGACCCTGAAATCCAACCCAGATAACATGCAGGGTTTAACTCTGGAACGACCCGTGAAACCCTGCAATGTAAATGGGTAACCCGGGTCATCTGACCTGGGTCCCGTTTACAGCATGGGGATTTCCTGGTTTCTCAGTGCTTGGATATGATGTCATCTCCAAGCGCCGTGAGAAGTGTTCAACTGTGCAGTGTGAACGTTGCCGATCCTGGTTATTTCACCGTAGTGGAAAAGGGGTATGTCCAGGGCCTGAACTGTTTTGGAACTGTGGGCCTGATTCAGAGCCGGACGCTCTGAACGAGCGCCCGCTCTGAATCAGGGCGTGTTTTTTTTAATTGCGAAGCGGCCTTTTGGACGCTCGCATAGCTGTGGGTTACCACCCACAGCTATGCGAGCGTCCATGATGATGGTCGCGATGGTCAAGACCATCGCGACCATCGGGCTTGCGACGAGACCCTTGCGGTAGGGTCTCGTTGCCGCAAGCCCTGGAGTGCTTTTGGCTCTATCAGAGCCAAAAGTACTCCCACTGACATCACTAGTGATGTCAGTGGGGCCGAACCCAGACGGTAGGCGTTCCCATGGGAACGCTTCCGTCTGGGCAGCCACGCCCCCGGCACGCCCACCAAAGGGGGCGTGCTGTCACTCACCATCGACAGCATGCCCCCTTTGGTGCGAGACCCTTAACGACGTCTACCCCGTCGTTATTCAGGCACCTCCGTTGTGCGCATGCGCATTTGGGAAACATCGACCCGCTTGCGAGCATACAGCGCTCGCGAGCGGGTCTGAATGAGACCTTGTGTTCCAAATTTCGGTCAGACCCTGGACTTAGGTGGATAAGCAGTATAGTCAGCTATTGGAAGAGGCAGCGCTGGTTACCCCTGCGTGTCTTCCTGCAATCACAGTATATCAAAAGTTCCCATGACCATAGCGCCAGATTATAGGAAGAATGACCCCCATGATGTAGCAGTTGGCCTAGGGCAGTGTTTCCCAACCTCAGTCCTCAAGGCACACTAAGGGCCGTATTAGGCTGTGAAAACCCGTTATCGGCGATACTTTATCGCTGATGACGTCATTTTCGCAGGTTTGAAAAGTCTATGCATTGGGACCTGTGAAAAAGTATCACCATTGAATAGGTGGCGAGAACAAGTGCAGAATTAGGGTTTTGGAGTGCAGACTTCCAAAAACCACCCTGCACCCCTTGGACAGTCCCCCAAAGTTATTCTGTGTAAAAAAAAATAAAAAAAGAACCCAGGGACACCCCAAAAAAAGGTACTTTCATTTTGGGGGCAAAAAAATGGTGGACAAACTTCTAAACTAGCGAAATAGACTCAGGGAGGTGTTTTTTTTATTGCAGGTGGTTGCAGCAGGTGGATTTTTCATGATTTTTAAAACTTCACATTAGACACTTTAAAATGTGCTTGTACCCATTTTCATGTACCCCAAATTTGATGGGACACCTTATTTTCCCCCCAAAAAAGTTGCTAAATGCTATTCTTCACCACTTTCCATTAGACGCTATACAGTACCTATTGAGACCGTTTAAAGACCCCGCATACCTTAGCAGGGCTATTTGGAGGTACCCATAGTGATTCCCCATGTCAGAGCATCTTTTGGGGGGTGTCAGACTGATTTCCCCTAAAATTACAGGACTTTTCGGCACTTTCCTTTTCGCCGGATCCCGTTTTCGCCAAAATTAATTGAATATGGGGAATCACGGGGATGAGAGCGGTAAGTTTTCACTTCCAAAACCTCCGATGATGGCGAAAAGTCCGGCAACGGAATTTTCGCCTCAAATTGAATATGCCCCTTAGTGTGTTAATGTGCCTTAAGGACCGTGGTTGGGAACCCTTGGCCTAGGGAAAAATCCTACAGATCTGCAGAAAACTTAGTAAAGTGAATGTTTAGCACATGGAGTTGGTATAATGAGCAGATGCTGGACCCGTCAGGGCTGTCTACTTTCACATTCATAGCATCTTGACGTCCGCCTTCCCAAAGCCATTGCGCAATTCTCAGAGTCATTGTGTGTCAGCTCTTCTCACAACTCTCTCCTAGCCGAGTAACACTGATGTGGTGTCTGCAGAAATCCCCTCTTCCCCTTATTTGCTGTCTGACTTCCTCAGGGATGTGCCCCCCCTCCTCCCTCACGCACAATGGCTGCACAGCCAGCATGACTGGACACTTTCCAGCCTACGTGCCCAGCAATAGGGTCATTCATTTCTAATATTATTCTGCACATTTTAGTTGTAGCCAGGATCCTGTTGCTGCCTGTTCAGCAATGGATTCTCACCCGGCAAACAGGAAGAACTTGTTCTGTAGATGCAGACAGATCACTTGTTTACGTTTCACATGCTGTAGATTATTAGCATAATTATTCTCTGTCTAATATTGTATCCCAAATCCAGAATATGAAGACGTTACCATTTATTATATCGTTGTGCAGATCTAGTTCAAGTTTATAGTTTAAATGCATTTATTATGGCGGTGTTATATACCAGAGGTAACCTCTGCTTTGTAATCAGCAGAGCTCGCAGCAATGATCCGTGTAGCTTTCTGTGGGGATGGCGTTACTGGGGCTATTTAACAAGTGAGAAGTCCCAACCGGAATGGGATTGTTATGCCGCCGGTTCAAATCCCGACAAGGCTAGCCCGGCAGGACGGAATCCCGACAGTGGAGGTAAGTAACGCTAACCTTTCCCTGTCCCCCCCCTAACCCTAAGCCTTCCCCCGTTAGTGCCTAAATCTAACCCTCCCCCCTCCCCGCTTCCTAACCCTCCCGGGGGTAGTGCCTAACCCTAACCTCCCCCACCTAGTGCCTAACCCTAACCCCACTTCCCCTAGCCTAACCCTAACCTTCCCCGGGGGGGGGCTACCCCTAAGTTCCCCCGGGGTGCCCTAAACCTAACCCCCCCCATCCCCGGACTACGTGAATACTTACCCCATCAGCTACAATCAGGATGGCGGGGTTCGGAGTTCCGGCATTGGGATTATGACAGGCATCGGTATCTCGACGCCTGTCATTAATCCCTAGCCGGCATTCTGCCATCGGGATTGTGACCAGCGGCCGTCACATAACTACATCCCATCCCGGCCATCCCGATTTTGGCGGGACAGCCATGCTTTTCAGGCACTGCCCCTCACCCCACTCATGAGCCTCAGTGGGGGGAGGGAGGCTCACCCGTTGCAGTGAATATATGCTGTGTGCATGCGTGCGGCATCTATTCAGTAGAGAGAGGGACTGGGTGCAGCCCAGTAGCTCCCGGAGTTCTGGGCATGCCCCCAGCATGCCAAAAACGGCAAGTGGCGTGGCTCACGGGCACAGGATTTCCCACAATGCCATGCCCTTACCGCTAGGTCATGACCCCTATTCGGCCGCGTAGAGGTCCCTGTCCATACTTCCTAGACTTTGGGAGGAGTGCATCCCGCCCCCTCGGCCCTGCGCCCTGGGCTGCGGCACCAGCTGCTCTGCCCTCGGGACAGATCTGATGGTAAGGGTGAAGGGCATGTGCCTAGGGGCGCCACTTGCTGGGTGTGGCATAACAGAGTGGCATAACAGAGAACATAACAGAGAACAACAGAGAACAGATAGACTTCTATTCTGATGGGGCCGCCCTGAGGCAAATCAACACTTTCAGCTGTAGTGTGCTCTCAGATTCATCGATTGGGTGCCAGCGCGGGGGGCAGGGACTGGGGAGAATAGGACCGGCTGGTTATGTGGAGCAGGTAAGGTGAAGAAATTCAGATCTGTATGGAGTATTTGGCACCAAAATATTTGTTTCCTTCAGGGAAGTCTAAACAGAAACACACAGATGAATCGCTAACAACACGCATGTTCTGTGTACACGGGGATAGAAGCCGAGCAAAGATATAACACATATGTAGATGTTGGTCTTCTGTTATCATTAGACATATCCTATATATTTCCTAAATATTTCATCTTAAAACACAAAATATAAAAAATGTATGTACAATTTACTGTTGAAATTGTCAGGAGAGAAGGAGGAAGGGGTTAACGTCATTGGGTGCTAATTGTAGAAGTTAGAAACAGATAAAACGTAGGGATAATCCTACCTCCATTCGCTTTAATACTTTAAGGAATAAAATGAATGGGGTCATTGTGTGCACAAATATTTCAGGAGCTGAGACCTGATTAACCAAAAAGGGGAAATAAGAAATGTCTGTAGTAAGTAACGTGGGGCCCGGTGGTGATAACACAGTTGTATAATGATCGGTTTCAATCACACGACCAGGAATTTACTGAATGTATGAACAGGATGTAAGTACAACCTACTACTTGTCATACTCATAAAAGATCATTAACAAGCTGCAATCTGTACTTTCTAAAGAAACTCCCTTTCCAGAGAAATGAGGAGTCACTGACAAATGGATGCCAGCCCTGTCACATCAAGTTCTTGCTGTGCTCTTTATCTGATAAACTATATACCTACTTCCCAACTGTCCCAGTTCTGGCAGGACAGTCCTGATTTTCAGAGACTGTCCCACACAGCCAGCCCCGAATGCCACACAAGCCTGGCACTGATTGGTGTGGAGTTATTAGTATAGGCCAGGAACACTGGTGGGTGGCATAGCCCTTCAAAAGTTCAAGACACACCCCCAGGGGACTTGCACCCCCTAACCTGGCATGGCCATGCCCCCTTTTGGCAACTTGCACTTTGCTCTGACATATTTTGTAGGATTATCCCATACAGCTCCCTCTGCTCTAATGACTGCTGTGATGCGCAGGCAGGGGATCACTTTTTGTTTGAATCATGCTCAGTAGTAAACGTCAATCAAAGGGAAAAAAATGAACTTTTATGAAAACACACAATGGACTATCGGGAATCTGCACGTGTGCAGCACCCATTCTGCCAGAGTGCAGAATGGGTGCCTCTCCCTGATTTACAGCCCAGGGTCTGCGCTAATCAACGCAGTGTCCTGGGCACACAAGCCGGCTAGTCAGAGTAATCTGAGGCTTACTCAGCTGGCCGGAGGCCCAGCGCCGTTCACCATTACGACCACCGACGGTCGTGATGGTGATCCCAGCCTGTCGTACGCCTCCAGCTGCATTCGCATAAAAGCAAGGATCGCAATTGCAAAGCTGCCTTCGGCCCATTGTACATCACTAGGAAACTTCTGCAACAGACTGGTAGAGCTGGTTACAAAACATAAAGGGCAAAATTTACTAAACGCGGGTTCTAAACCCCGGCGGTTTGGTATCGGTTTGGCGGCAGTTTTGCTATCCACATACTGTATTTACTAAGGCCAAAACCGCTGCAAAACCGCAGTCAAAACAAATTTTAGAGTATAATAGAACACAGCTGTCATTTAGAAACCGCCACCAAACCCCCGGGGGTTTAGAACCCGCCGTCAAACCGCCACCAAATCCCCGGGGTTTAGAACCCACCGTCAAACCGCCGTGGTTTAGAACCCGCCGTCAAACCGCCGGAGTTTAGAACCTGCCGCTTAGTATACTATATGTTGCCCAGACAATCAATGTATTTAATTGAAATGATTTAATACTTTAATGTATATGTATTTTTAGGGCCTGATACTGAGATAGACATAATGCCGATGTTTACATAGCGTAGAGATATAATCGGTGGTCTGCGCATGTGTGTGAGTGGCACTGTGCATGCGCCAAGTTTCTTTACCGTCTGTTTGGGGGCGGTAACGGGAGGAGTGGCAGTAAAACGCAGGTGTGTCACAACCGTTTTGGGGGGGTGGGGTTGCAGACTGCGATCCCATATGCAGATAACATGGCTCCGTCATATCAGTACCTGCGCTCATTTTGCGCGTCCGTAGGTTTACTCAGGACTCCGATAATCAACTGATTTGCAACCGATGCTGCGTCTTTGTACGCGTTGTTTAGATTTGCATATATATGATACGTCATTAAAATACCATGGGCCTGATTCAGAGGTGCACGCAAATCCCATCGCGACTCCGATTCCGTACACAGCTGACTTGCGAAAATATGCTAATGACTTAGCTGATGTATTATACAGGGGCACTGAGAGGGGGGGGAGCAGGTTCTAATTACCCGGGCTTGCTGGAGGGGCCCGGCACAGCCCCCTCCCCTCTCTCTTAAATCACAGCAGCTCAGCACACGCTTCTGTGTGCTGGGCTGCAGTGGGAGACTGCTCGCGGCTGCTGAGCAGTCTCCTATGCCTGTGGGGGGAGCGATCACACTGATCACGCTCCCTCTGGCTTTGTGCTGGGCTGAGGGGCTCACATTGCCCCCTCCCCAGCATGTAGCGGTTCTGCAAAAATGCTTGATTAGGCCACGCCCCCTTCACCCGGGGCCCAGCCGGCCTCCCTACGCCCCTGGTCTTATGCACTGAGACGCCTCCAGCGTCAGACATCCACCGCTCACGTACAAAAGCGGAAGAAATATTCACAGGGCAACAAGATCTCCAACTAACCCCATCTGCAGGTGACCTGTTATCTAATGGGCTAAATGTTACATGTAATAGCTTGGTTTATATTTATGTAAAAATTCTATGTGATATAAATGCAATGTGATCGCTGATAAATAAATGTAACGACTGGAAAATATGGCAACTTTCCCTAAGCTACCATATCCATTACAGGTCCTACCAATAGTATTTGTTGCTAAAGATTTTAACATTTGCAGAATAATCTGCTGCTGTGTTCAGAGTAGGGAATATGGATTATTATAACAAGTGGCAGCTCCAGAGCTACACCAACTGCCAGCGATGTTTGGCAGCATTTAGGGTGGCAGTTGGTGGGACTCCTGTATTTGAATTGTGGACCGTGCTGTAGCTCCGCCTCTGGAGCCGCCACTGAATTTATAGCATCCACATCAGCAACCGCTAGGAAGTGTATATTACACATGTGGATACAGGATGTGGTCAGGATACTGGTGGCGGCTATCCTGGCTGCCGATATCCCGTCACTAAAAGCCTGTCGAGGGACTAAAGATAGGTGTCGAAATCCTGACGCCTATCATTAACCCCACGACAAAATCCTGACTCCCGGTATACTGAAAAAAGGTAAGCCGGGTGTTTTAGGTTCCAGCCGCTGGGGGTTAGCTTTAGGAACACCCGGGGGGGACTTAGGGTTAGGCACCCCCCTGGGAGGGCTAGGGTCAGACTAGGGAAAGGGGTTAGGGTTAGGCATCACTAGGGAGAGGCTAGGACTAGGCACCCCCCGGGAGGGTTAGGTTTAGGGTGTGGGAAGGGGGGTTAGGTTTAGGCACCAACAGGGGGAGGTTAGGGTTAGGCACGGGGGGGGGGGGGTTAGAGATAGGCACCAATAAGGGGGGGTTAGGGTAGGGAGAGGGGAGGGTTAGGGTACTTACCAGCCCCAGTCGGGATTTGGATCCGTCGATCTTCCGTTGTCGGTATGTGATATTCAGTCGCCGGCATTATATACCGATTCCATGGATACATAATACCCCACCTATAATTAATATTTTTAAGAAAAAGCAATTTAACGTATTCCAAATGGATTTTCAGGAGGCCTCCATGATTACAGAGAACCAAACAGGAAACTTTTTTTTGCCAAATCCTATAAAAGGCCAGGTAAGTATTTCCAAGGCAATGGGCATGAATCCTTTGCTTCTCGGGATTTGATGAGTAATTCTGTCATTTGTGTCCACTCTGCGCTCCTCAGGATTAAACATGTCAGCCACTGTTAGGCTCATACAACATTAATAAGGCTGCAACATCAAGGTGAGATCCACTAATGAGTTTCCAGTATCTGATTACCCATCTCTGCGGGGAACAGGTGCAGTCATCCGGGATCTACAGAGACAACTCGCACTGTCACTGTGACTAGTCAGGGATGTGCTCACAGAGGCCGAGGAAATGAGACTTATCGTCTAATAACAAAAGAGGATTTAATTTCCTGTAAGGGAATACAGAGTACAGGAAATATTTCTACCATTTTTCTTATCATATTTTTATAATACATTTCTTTCTCCAGTTATTGTTTTGTGAGAGATATTTTTCCAAAATAGTATCAAGGACAGTGCACCACAGACAATGCAATACATTCTAATATGGACTAAAGCTGGGCATCCACTATTCAATCATCTGTCAGATATCTGTCCAATCTGGCTGGTTGGAATGAAAACCTGGTAATGTATGGGAGCAACTGACAGTCGATCATATGGTTTTAAACACTGAAAAAAGGACAAAAAATTGTTCAAATTGGTTACATTTGTGTGTTTTAACCAATTTGTCTGAACAACCATTTTTGGCTATTTTCCAGTGTTTGTGAGCAAATGGACGATTGTCATTTGCTCCCATACATTACCAGGTTTTCATTCCAACCAGACAGATTGGACAGATATCTGACAGAAAATTGTATAGTGGATGCCCAGCTTTACTGAGATGGGTGTGGGGTTGACGGTATACGTTCAGGAAGCCGGCGGACGGAATGCCAACCGCCGGCTTCTAGACATTGTTATACCGACTAGGGACGAATGACAGGCGTCTAAATCTAGAAGCCTGTCATTAGACCGACGTTGGGAGACCCAGTGGCAAACGCAGGATTTCTAGAGGGGGGTTTCCAAATGCTTGATTTTAGAGTGAGTGTGACGAGTCCATGAAGAGGGCATAGTTAGCACTTATCCAGCTTTGCGTCATACATAGTGTATTGTGTGTCATAATTCCAGCATATAGAGGACCAGCAATCACAGTAACCCATTAAATGCGGCAGTAGGGCCATCCTGCCTGAGCTGAATGTTTTTATTTTAGATGTGGGCTCCATTCCAGAGTATTAGAGCAAGTCCGGGAGTCTGGAGGAGTAGCAGAAGAACCTAGCACTGCCCTGGACATATATGTACATATTGGGCTCTATAGCAGCACATCCCTAACAGTGAATGTTTTCCATATCTCCTAGTTGGTGCACAGGTTATTTATTACTGACTGATGCATGTTAAAAGATCCACAGGTGGTGCTAATTATTTAATTTGTGATACTGTGAAGAAAATGTAGCATTAGTAAAATTGTATTACATTACTATTTCTATTTTGGTCATGGTGTGGGCTGGGGAGGGGGGTTTCCAGGTAGACGGAAACCCCCCCTGCGTTTGCCTATGAGACCGGTGCCCGGCATCCTGATCAGGGGCGCCGAGAGGGGGGGGGGGGAGTGGGTACAGATTACCCGGGCCCGGGCTTCCGGAGGGGCCCGGCGGGGGCCCGGGTCCGACACCGCCCCCCCCTCCCTCACAGCAGCCCAGCACACAGCGTGTGCTGAGCTGCAGTTGGAGACTGCTCGTGGCTGCTGGAGCAGCAGCCACAGCAGTCTCCTATGCCTGTGCGGGGGAGCAATCACACTGATCGCGCCCCCCCTGGCTTTGTGCCGGGTTGAGGGGGCTCAGAGTGCCCCCCTCCCCGGTGCGCAGCGGCGCTGCAAATCTTTTTTGTTTCTTCTTTTTTCAGCAAGGGGGCGTGGCCACGTCTCCCTAGATTAGGCCACGCCCCCTATTACCGGGGCCTGCCTTGGCTCTTGGCAGCCCTGATCCCGATCGAGCGGATGCCGGGCGCTGCAGCGGACAGCAGCAGGGGGGAGGGTTAGGTTTAGGGCTCCCGGTGGGGGACTTAGGGTTAGGCACCCCCCCCCCCTGGGAGGTTAGGGTTAGGCTAGGGGGAGGGAGGGTTATGGTTAGGTACACCCGGAGGGACGTTAGGGATAGGCACCCTCGGGGGGAGGTTAGGGTTAGGCTAGGGGGAGGGAGGGTTAGGCACACCCGGGGGAGGTTAGGGTGAGGCACCCCCCCGGGGGACTTAGGTTTAGGCGGCGGGGAAGGGGGGGTTAGGTTTAGGCACTTTGAGACGGGGGATTAGGGTTATGCACAGGGGGGAAGGTTAGGGTTAGGAACTCTAAAGGAGGGTTAGAGGCAGATTAGGTTAGTGAATACTTACCTAGGGACGATCTGGATTTCTTCCTCTGTCGGCCAGGTGCTGTCGGGATTTGAACCGCCGGCCAAGGGTCCAGCGGTAATTCATACTGATTCCTGGTTCACCCCTGCACACAATGCTGGACATGGGCACAGAAATCCTATATGGGATAACGTATTCCTACTGTAAATTCTAAGTCTATTACAAGTCACCAAGAACAATATATTACCGTGGTGATTTGTAATATCCATAATTTTCAGTAAGGGGTGCATTTTTTTTGTTTTTTAGTAACATTTTATTAGAGTGCCCCGGAGTAACAAAATAAATAATATGTCACCCAAACAAGGGAGAGCACATCGTCATAAAATTACAAATCATACAATATAATATAATATGAGCACGGTAACATCATATTAATATAACTGTTGAACATAGGCATCCGTAGCACAATTTTTACATATGAAAGAAAGAAAAAGAATCGTTGAAAGGAGGGTGAAGGGGGAGAAGGGGGGAGGTTAAGGGCTTTATACAGCTTTACACCACTGTGTGAAGCTTTATGTAGTTGTATGAGCCAGCCAGTCCATGACTAAATATTAATATTATTATTAGTATTAAAAATAAGTCTTTTGTAGTTGCTGAAGCATGTACTAAGTAGTTGATTAAAAAACTTAGCATAATGTTTTGTATTATTTGGTTTTTCTATGTAATACTTGCTATATTTCTATTTTCTTTTTTTATATTATATAATTTGTCTATTTTATATTTTTTTCTGTATTATATTTTTTTTCTTTTTTCTTTTATTTTATTTGTATAAAATTTCAAAAATATAATGTTTATATTATGATTAGGGGTGAGCGGGTTCGGATTTCTGAAATCCGAGCCCCCCCGATCCGAGTCCGATCCGAGTCAGGCTCGACTTTTCCCGCCTGACTCGGATCTGAAATCGAGGCAAAACGTCATCATCCCGCCTTCCGAGTCTCGCGGGTTTTGGATCCTATATAAGGTACCCGCGTCGGCGCCATTTTCTCACTCGGCTGTGGACAGTGAAGAGGGAGGGTGGGAGTTAGGGCTGTGTAGTGTAGTGTAGTGCTGCTGTTGTCCACTACTTCAAAGTCCATAGGGGCTGGCTGTGTTGTGCTGTGCTGCTGTTGTTAATAGGGGCTGTGTCCACTACTTCAAAGTCCATAGGGGCTGGCTGGACTGTGTTGTGCAGGGAGTTCTCCATAGGGGCTGTGTCCACTCCAAAGTCCTGTGCAGTGTCCCAGTCCTAAAGGGGTGCTGTAGTGTTGTCCAGGGGGTGCTCTGTCCATCAGGGGTGCTCCCCCCAAGTGCTAAAAAAATAATATATTTTCTGTGTTTGTGAATTGTGTGCGCAGTAGCCGCACGTGCATCAACAAAGTAGTGCCAAGCGTGCGCCTGTGTCATAAGTAAAGGGCCGGCTGGCTTGACCGTTAAAGGGTGCTGTAACCCCCAAAGTACACTCCAGTCCAAACCAAAAAAAAAATATTTTCTGTGTTTGTGAATTGTGTGCGCAGTAGCCGCACGTGCATCAACAAAGTAGTGCCAAGCGTGCGCCTGTGTCATAAGTAAAGGGCCGGCTGGCTTGACCGTTAAAGGGTGCTGTAACCCCCGAAAGTACACTCCAGTCCAAACCAAAAAAAAAATTATTATCTGTGTTTGTGAATTGTGTGCGCAGTAGCCGCACGTGCATCAACAAAGTAGTGCCAAGCGTGCGCCTGTGTCATAAGTAAAGGGCCGGCTGGCTTGACCGTTAAAGGGTGCTATAACCCCCAAAGTACACTCCAGTTCAAACCAAAAAAATAATATTTTTTGTGTGTTTGTGAATTGTGTGCGCAGTAGCCGCACGTGCATCAAAAAGTAGTGCCAAGCGTGCGCCTGTGTCATAAGTAAAGGGCCGGCTGGCTTGACCGTTAAAGGGTGCTGTAACCCCCAAAGTACACTCCAGTTCAAACCAAAAAAATAATATTTTTTGTGTGTTTGTGAATTGTGTGCGCAGTAGCCGCACGTGCATCAACAAAGTAGTGCCAAGTGTGCGCCTGTGTCATAAGTAAAGGGCCGGCTGGCTTGACCGTTAAAGGGTGCTGTAACCCCCAAAGTACACTCCAGTCCAAACCAAAAAAATATATATTTTCTGTGTTTGTGAATTGTGTGCGCAGTAGCCGCACGTGCATCAACAAAGTAGTGCCAAGCGTGCGCCTGTGTCATAAGTAAAGGGCCGGCTGGCTTGACCGTTAAAGGGTGCTGTAACCCCCAAAGTACACTCCAGTTCAAACCAAAAAAATAATATTTTTCTGTGTTTGTGAATTGTGTGCGCAGTAGCCGCACGTGCATCAACAAAGGAGCAGCGCCAAGCGTGCGCCTGTGTCAAACTTTCTCCGATAAAAATAAAATAGAGAAAGATCAAGAACCACTTCCTCCTAGTGCTGAAGCTGCTGCCACTAGTCATGACATAGACGATAACATGCCATCAACGTCGTCTTCCAAGGCCGATGCCCAATGTCATAATAGAGGGCACATACAATCCCAAATGACAAAGTTCAGGAAAATGACCTTGAAAAAAACATTTAAATCAGCTGAAGAGAAACGTAAACTTGCCAATATGCCATTTACGACACGGAGTGGCAAGGAATGGCTAAGGTCGATCCCTAGTATGTTCATGACTAGTGGTTCAGCTTCACATGACGATGGAAGCCCTCCTCCCACTAAAAAAATCAAAAGAGTTAAGCTGGCAAAAGCACAGCGAAGAACTGTGCTTTCTAAGAAAATATCACAAATCCCCAAGGAGAGTCCAAGTGTGGTGGTGGTTGCGATGCCTGACCTTCCCAGCACTGGACGGGAAGAGGTGGCTCTTTCCACCATTTGCACGCCCCCTGCAAGTGCTGAAAGGAGCACCCACAGTCCACTTGCTGATATGCAAATTGAAGATGTCACTGTTGAAGTACAACAGGATGAGGATACTGGTGTAGCTGGCGCTGAGGAGGAAGTTGGCGAGGAGGATTCTGATGGTGATGTGGTTTGTTTAAATCAGGCTCCGGGGGAGACAATTGTTGTCCGTGGGATGAAAAAGCCCATCATGGTCATGCCTGGGCAGAAGACCAAACATTCCACCTCTTTGGTCTGGCAATATTTCTATCCAAATCCGGACAACAACTGTCTTGCCATATGTACCTTATGTAAAGGTGGAATAAGTAGGGGTAGGGACGTTAACCACCTAGGAACATCCTCCCTTATACGGCACCTGCAGCGCGTTCATAATAAGTTACTGTCAAGTTCAGAAACTTTGGCTAAGACCGTAAGCAGTCCAGGGACACCTAAATCCCGTTGTCCTGTTGTATCCAAGCGCCTGCAAACCACACCGTCAACTCCCTCCTCGTCAATTTCCTCCTTAGTCAGGATCGGAAGTAGTCCTGCAGGCTATGTCACTGGCATGACTGAATCTCCTATCCCGGATTCCTCCGGAGGATCCTGCATTGCTACGCCTCCTGCTGCCGCTGCTGCTGTTGCTGCTGCTGGGAGTCGTTCATCATCCCAGAGAGGAAGTAGGAACACCACTACTTTTACTAAACAATTGACCCTCCAACAGTCCTTAGCGAGGAGGATGAAGTACGACAGCAGTCATCCTGAAGCAAAACGTATAACTGAGGCCTTGACTGCTATGTTGGTGTTAGACGTGCGTCCGGTATCCGCCATTAGTGCAGTGGGATTTAGACAATTGCTGGAGGTAGTGTGTCCCCGGTTCCAAATCTCGTCTAGATTCCACTTCACTAGGCAGGCAATACCGAGACTGTACAGAAACGTCAGAAAAAGTGTCCTCAGTGTCCTGAAAAATGCCGTTGTACCCAATGTCCACTTAACCACGGACATGTGGACAAGTGGAACAGGGCAGACTAAGGACTATATGACTGTGACAGCCCACTGGGTAGATGTATCACCTTACGCAGCAACAGCAGCAGCGTCACCAGTCGCAGCATCTCAGAAACGCCAGCTCGTTCCAAGGCAGGCTACGCTGTGTATCACCGGTTTCAGTAAGAGGCACACCGCCGACAACCTCTTAGAGAAACTGAGGGAAATCATCGCCCAGTGGCTTACCCCACTTAGACTCTCCTGGGGATTTGTGATATCTGACAACGCCACTAATATTGTGCGGGCATTACATCTGGGCAAATTCCAGCACGTCCCATGTTTTGCTCACACAATAAACTTGGTGGTGCAGAATTTTCTGAAAAGCGACAGGGGCGTGCAGGAGATGCTTTGGGTGGCCCGAAAAATTTCTGGCCACTTTCGCCATTCAGCGACTGCGTGCCGAAGACTGGAGCGCCAGCAAACACTCTTGAACCTGCCCCGCCATCACCTGAAGCAAGAGGTTGTGACGCAGTGGAACTCAACCCTCTATATGCTTCAGAGGATGGAGGAGCAGCAAAAGGCCATACAAGCCTATACATCCACCTATGACATAGGCAAAGGAGGGGGTATGCACCTGACTCAAGCGCAGTGGAGAATGATTTCCGTGTTGTGCAAGGTTCTCCAGCCCTTCGAACTTGCCACACGTGAAGTCAGTTCAGACACTGCCAGCTTGAGTCAGGTCATTCCCCTCATCAGGCTTTTGCAGAAGCAGCTGGAGAAAGTGAAGGAGGAGCTAAGACGGAGCGATTCCGCTCGGCATGTGGGACTTGTGGATGAAGCCCTTCATTCGCTTTGCCAGGATTCCAGGGTGGTCAATCTGTTGAAATCAGACCACTACATTTTGGCCACCGTGCTCGATCCTAGGTTTAAAGCCTATGTGGTGTCTCTCTTTCCGGCCGACACAAGCCTGCAGAGGTGCAAAGACCTGCTGGTGAACACACTGTCAGCTGAAGCGGAACGTGACACGTCAACAGCTCCTTCTTCATTTTCTCCCGCAACTGGGGCTGCCAGGAAAAAACGTAGGTATCCTAAGCAACCCGCTGGCGGTGATGCAGGGCAGGCAGGACCAAGTTTGGACATCTGGTCCGGACTGAAGGACCTGGCAACAATTTCAGACATGTCTACTGTCACTGCATATGATACTGTCACCATTGACAGAATGGTGGAGGATTACATCGGTGACAGCATCCAAGTAGGCATGTCAGACAGTCCATACCTGTACTGGCAGGAAAAAGAGGCAATTTGGAGGCCCCTGTACAAACTGGCTCTATTTTACCTGAGTTGCCCCCCCTCCAGTGTGTACTCCGAAAGAGTGTTTAGTGCAGCCGGGAACCTTGTCAGCGAAAGGCGTAGGAGGTTGCTTCCACAGAATGTGGAGAAGATGATGTTCATCAAAATGAATTATCAGCTCTTCCAGGGAGACCAGCCTCCAGAACGTACAGAGGGACCTGTGGTGGTGGATTCAAGTGGGGACGAGTTAATACTTTGTGAGGATGAGGATGTACACACTGAAGAGGGTGAGGAATCGGTGGATGAGGAGGATGAGGATGACATCTTGCCTCCGTAGAGCCAGTTTGTGCAGGGACAGATTAATTGCCAGCTTGTTTTGTGGGGGCCCAAACGAACCAATCATTTCAGCCACAGTTGTGTGGCAGACCCTGGCGCTGAAATGATTGGTTTGTTAAAGTGTGCATGTCCTGTTTATACAACATAAGGGTGGGTGGGAGGGTCCAAGGACAATTCCATCTTGCACCTCTTTTTTTTCTTTGCATTATGTACAGTTTGGGGCCTAGTTTTTCAAACTGCCATCCTGTCTGCCACTGCAGTATCACGCCTAGATGGGTCACGTGTTTGTGCCGCCCACTCGTGTCGCTTAGCATAGTCATCCAGCTACCTCGGTGCAACCTTTTGGACATAAAAACACTATTGTGAGGTGTGAGGTGTTCAGAATAGACTGGAAATGAGTGGAAATTAAGGTTATTGAGGTTAATAATAGCATAGGAGCAGAAAAACCTACAAATTCTGTGATTTTAGCTGTTTTTATGCTTTTTTTCAAAAAAATACAGATCCAAAACACAAAACCCAGAACCCAAAACACGGAAGGGTGGTTTTGGCAAAACCAATCCAGATCCAAAACACGAAGAAAGATCCAGATCCAAAACCAAAACACAAAACACGAAAAGTGGCCGGTGCACACCCCTAATTATGATGATTGTAAATTACTGTTTACTATTGTCTTATCTGATGTATATTGGATTTTTTTGTTCTACTAATAAAAATTATTTGAGTAAAAAAAAAAACTTAGCATATATTACACAGAGATTCTGTCGGTATAGTTGGAAAGTAAGGTTCCCATTTTTTATAGAAATGCTTAACACCATGCTCAACATCATACAAAGCGTTCTGTCTATCTATATATAAATGGTCCATTAGAGCAGACTGCGATTCCCTTAAAGAAGGGGAAGACTTTTTGATCCATTTATTCAAAATAACCTTTATAGCTAAGGTCACTATAAGAGTTATTAATGGTATTATACGGTCAATAGAGGCTTGAGCCCTCTATAGCTCAAAATGAGCGAACAAAACAGGAATAGGCGAAAAATGGAGTCGTATTTGAAAAGTTTGATTAATAAAATGTAATACTTTGCACCAAAATTTCTTGATCCTTGGAGAAGACCAAAAAACGTGCAAATGAAGCATATTCCATGGAACATTTAGGAAAACAACCAGTGTCTCCTAAAACTATATGTGTTCTGCGATTTGGCGCAATATATGCTCTATGGAGAGTTTTATAATACATTTCTTGAAGTTGTGCAGAGGCGAGTAATTCATCACTTTACCTTTTCTAGTACCTTTGTGTTTCTCTGGGCTCTATTTATTAACATTATTTTTACTAAAATAAAGTGAAAAAGGGTGTTTTCACACCCTTTTCACATTATTTTAGTTTCACCTGTAGTTATTACAGGGCAATTGGAGTAGAATTTGTAAAATTCTACTCCAACCCCCAGTATCACTTATTTTTAGTAAAGCAGATCGCATTTCCCATAATTGTAATGGGAAATGTGATCCGACCATAGTTACTAAAAATAAATTGTAAAAAAATACCGGGGGAAGCCCTGTGATAATAACACCACCTGGAGGTGGCGTTATCCAGGGTCTCCCCCAGTTACCGGGCTCCCACTCTGCTCTAACGGGAAGAGCAGAGCCGGGAGCCGGTACCAGTAATCAGCTGTGTGGTCTAAGCAGACCGCAAGCTGATTACTGTAAAAAAAAGAAAAAAAAAAGAAAACATTTTTTTTTTACTTAACTGAATCCAGGGACCGGTGTTCGGGCCTCCGGTGATGGCTCCTCTCTGGTCAGCTGGTCTCCCATAGTACACTGGGGCCCGGTCATCAGGTGATCGGGCCCCAGTGCTGTATGGGAGATCACCTGATCGGGAAGCCCGGAGAAGATCACCGGAGGCCAGGAGGTGCAGGTAAGTGTAATGAAGGGAGGGGGGGTCGCGGGGGTCCGAGATCGCGGTGGGCGGGGCTTAGTGCCAGGGGCGGGGCTTAGTGTCGGTGGGGGGTAGTAGCGGTGGTTGGTCGGCGCAAGTGCGGGCTCTTGGTCGCGGTATTTTTTCCGAGTGCGGATGGGATCCACAGGGACAGAGCTTTATCGCAAGCTCTGTCCCTACAAGGGATTTATAGTAAATCCCTGTGATATTGCCTGAATTCGCAATGCGAATTCACTCGGTAATATCACACTACAATCCGCATTCAATATGCGGATTGTAGTAAATAGAGCCCCATGTGTGATACCATGCATTTGGAAGAGAGGGCGGAAAGTCTTGGTTGCCCCATATGGGTATATGACGAGACAAAGTATAGTCTAGCGAAAGTCGTTTGGTGATTGCTCTCCATGTATTGTATGTATCCCTGAAAAGAAGATGATTGTGTAAGTGTGGAGGTATATCTGATCTATGTAAATGTAATAGTGCCCCAGGAGCATAAGGATGGAACACAGGGTCTCATTCAGACCCGCTCGCGAGCGCAGGATGCTCGCAAGCGGGTCGATGGTGCCCTAATGCGCATGGGCACGACGGAGGCAGCTCCGTCGTGCGCATGCGCGAGACCCGCATAGCGACAGCCAAGCTGTCGCTATGGGTCTCACACCAAAGGGGGCGTGCTGTCGATGGTGACTGACAGCACGCCCCCTTTGATGGGCGTGCCGGGGGCGTTGCTGCCCAGACGGAGGCGTTCCCATGGGAGACTAGGAAACTATTGGCCTGAATAAGAGGTGAAAGCAATCCGCAGGCAATGCAGATGTTCACATATATGAGAAATTATTAGCAACTGTGCATGCGCTCAAAGTTTTGGAGACCCCTACGGCTCGTGTGTTACACAATGTTATGTGCGCACACAGGTGCTGTTGCTATTGGGTCAGAAATGGGGCGGCAAAGTGAGGGGCGATCCTGGGAGGTGGCCTGAAGTGAACGATAAAACAGTCCGCCTCACGGTCGTATTTTTAGGAGTGTCACCGACGTGCCAGTGAAAGTAGCTACGTTCCCAGATACACAGCAGCACCCACATTCACCTGCGTAAATGCGTTAATGCTCCTAATTGGATTTGACCTTGAAGGTCTATTAATGAGAGTGCAAAACACAGGGCTTTTGGGCATCTGGGCCTATTTGTCCATTTAGTACATTTCTAGCAGCGCCGTTTGAGGCATGTCCGACCAGTTCGGTCGAACAGGGGCGCCATCCCATAGAAGGCGCACCCCTCCCAACCATCCTGATTTCAGCGGGACAGTCATGTTTTTCGGGCACTGCCCTGCAGTTCCACTCGCAGACCGAAATGACCCGCCAGTGGCCGGGAGGTTGGGCACCCCCACCGTCGCAGCTGTGCGGCGGTGCCGGCTGCAGAAAAGAGGAATGGATGCAGCCTGAGCTCAGGGAGGACAGAAGCCTCCCGTGGAATCCATTCAGTGCAGGGAAAGGGCTGGGGGCAGCACAGCGCCCACAGCCACACGCTAAACGGGAGGCACGCCATACGGGCACGCCCCCAAATAGCATCAATTAGGGCATGGCGTATGGTAATTAGGGCACGACCATTTCCGGGCGCACGCAGGGACGTCAGATTTCATGGCTGCACAGGGCGTGGCTCCTCCTGGAGCCGTACCCTGATATCTAGGTACACAACTACCAGTCCTCCAGCTTCTGTTGAGGGGCAGGGGGAAGGGGGGGTGTACTCTGAACATGTTACATAACAGTCCACCCTCCTAGCGCTATTCAACATACACGTTTTTCTCCTAAAATACTGTGCAATTCGCCTTCATTTATATCTTAAACTTATGATGAGAGTGAGTGGACATCAGCACTGTCCCTAATTCAGTTTTGTCTGTTTTGGAGTCTTTATTACAATGAACAAAATATGTTTTCCTATATAAAGTGCAACTGGAAGGAACATAAGTGGGCGACTCTTATTACATGAAGCCTCAGTGGCGTATCTATAATGGGTGCAGTGTGTGTGGGGTACACAGGCCCCCGGATCCAGCACACCCTGCACCCATATTATTTTAAACCCACCTGTCCGTGGTCCCGCAACGGGTGTCAGCGCTGCTCAGAACACCGGAAAATGGCTGCCGCGGCCATGTTTCTGAAGCTCTGCGCATGCACAGTAGACTCCGGGCACACTCTAGTGCCCGGAGTCTACTAATGCTCCGGTGGCTGGCCAGCCGCGTCAGTCAGCTGCCGGCCACTGGGGAGTGAGGAGGGGGCCCCGCACGGGTAGTGCACAAGGGCCCCCTCCTCTCTTAAGACGCCCCTGTGAAGCCTCGAGATACCCCAAAATCCCAGTGTCCCCCAGGGCTCATGCATGTGCTGCCAGACGTCCGCGGATGCACAATAAGACTCCCAGGTCTTAAACCTGGAAGTCCTTACAATGCAAAGCCTATTATCAGAAGAGTTGTCCTTTGGATTCTTAATTGCAATTGTACAAGCATACGGTGTTAATAAACGCTGCTATGCATGCGATAAGTAGTGGGATGTATCGTATGCAATAAGTGATGCATGATACATCCCTGGGTGTTATGAGGAATAGAGCACTCGGGGCTCCACTTATAAACGAGTCAGTAGCATAGTGATAAATGTCTTTTTCCTTCTCCATGGTTTTTTTTAATTTTTCATTCATTATTTAACAATCTTCCTGTTTGGAGTGAGCGCTAATGAAAAGGTCATGTCAGGGCTATCTTTCCTATGTATATAGCGCTGACGATATTTTTTCAAAAAATCTTGAGTCTGGCACGTGCGCACTGTAGTGAATATAATGCACATTGCGCAGTGTCAGTATTACATTTCATGCAGCAATGGAAATAAATAAATATAATTCCTGTCAGAAGGTCCCCGTTTGTCACAGCCAGCCTATACACATCGGGCTGATCACATGGTACACAGCGGCCGCTAGGAATTCTGGGGAAATCTCCGGATGCCGGTGAGCGCTGTTTAACAGAAGCTAGTGCCTGGGGAAATCATTTTACATAAATGAATGGTAAAATATCATTACCATTTGTTATTAAATACAGTGTGCCATCTGTTTTCCTTATTAAAACACTAACAAATAGCGCTATTATACACAAACCATAAACGTGCATTACTAAATAGGACGAAGTGTTATTATTCATAAGCAATGAGTTTTAACAGCTGAAATTTGTTTGTGAATGGAACCCCTCATTGCTGTGAATTATGTATATTAGAGATCACCTCCGATTTCTGACACCCAGCCTGCAGGCTCATACTAACTTTCATAAGGTAATTATGGGCCGCATAATCCATACAGATGTGTCCTTATGGGATCGGTATGAAATACATGTGTCCGGCGGTTCTAATCCCGACGCTGGAAGACCAGCAGTTCTAATCCGTGACAGGTAAGTATTTTAGTATTTACTAACCTACCCCCCCTAACCCTAACCCTCTCTTAGGGGTGCCTAACCCTAACCTCCCCCCAAGTGCCTAATCCTAACCCTACCTGTAAGTGCCTAAACCTAACCCCCCTTCCCCGCCGCCTAAACCTAAGTCTCTCGGGGGGTGCCTAACCCTAACCTCCCCCCGGGGGTGCTTAACCCTAACCCTCCCTTCCCCTAGCTTAATCCTAACCCTCCCTGGGGTGTGCCTAATCCTAACCCTCCCCCCCTGTGGCTGTCTGCGTCCGGCGCCCGGCTCGCCTTCGATTGGGATGCCAGGCGTCGAGCTCCCGGCGTAGGTAAAATGACAGGCGTCGGGATTTCAAAGCCTGTCATTAGACCCTTGCCGGGATTAGACAGTCGGGATGCCGACGGTCGGCATTTAGACCGTCGGCATCCTGACTGCATACCGTCCTTACACATCTTTACTGCAGTCGTGCTAAAAAGCCCCTCTCTGCGCGCCGGGTCCCGTGAAACTCTGCTAGCACCAGGCATCTTTTTTCCCTGTGCTGATTAATTTGATAGGCAAAACTTTTATATCTGTGTGCGACTTATGCTGGGCATACACTGCCAGATAAAATGTCTGTCAGACCGACAGACATTTTATCTGGCCGGCTGCCAGCCGCAGATGTCCGCGGCATACACTGTGAGAGAAATCTCACAGTGTATAGCCCGACATCCGCGCTCCGCCCCTGGGGGAGGAGACATTTCCCTGTTCCTTCCATAGGAAGGAACACAGGAAATGTCTGTCTGTCGGCTGCGCTGGGCATACACTGCCCGATGCGGCCAACAGTTTACCGGGTAATATCGCATCGGACGGGCATGCTGGACAATCCAGCATGCCCGACCGAGCAATATTTAACCCTCGGTCACCCCCCCCACGCTACAATTATCGCGGCGATCCGCCGATATCGGGCGGATCGTCCCGATAATTGTAGCGTGTATGGCCAGCATAAGCCTCTGAATCTGTATACGAAGTGCTACAATGTAGAGCTCTCAACTTTTTTTCATTCCAAGTTCCGTTGTGGCTCATATACAGACTCAGGTGCACACAGATATACAAGTGTCACATATCAAATTAATCAGCACAGTCTGCTGGTGCATCCTTGGCAATAAGAGACGCCAAACGCTAGCAGAGTAGCACGGAACCTGGCGGCTCACTCACGCCAGCCAAGTCGCGCTGTGTGCTGTATTGAGGCTAGATATATGAAGACTGAGCTTTTGCATAGAGGGCCTGATTCAGGTTGGTTCGCATTTGCAAAGACGCACGCAATCGGTCGATTAATTCGCACTGCGCATGCATACGCAAACTAGCAATTTGCCATGGGAACTGCGTTTGTAGAGGCTACGCTGACCCAGAGCAGAGTGACTGACAGGAAGTGCCGTTTGTGGGTGGTGATGGGGGAGGTGGTCGGGCGAATGCAGGCTCGACAGTGCGTTTCTGCGCCGTTGCATGGGCGTGCGTAAATTATCCACTCCGATAGCAGACGCCTCATGAGTACTCATAGCGTGCGCAGAAGTTAGCAATTCTTGAGTGAGATCTAGGCTTCCTTAACTGTGCTATAGAACCAACAGAGGAGTCCGCACTAGTGTGAGAGAAAAGGTAGTGAATAATGCCTAATACAATTAGATTAGGTCAAAAATGAAAAAAAACAACGTAATGATCTATCACACATTTTAACAAAAAAATCTGGATGACTCTAATGTTGGTGGTGCACCCACAGGATTTGTGCAATACACATATAATAAATAGTTCTAGCAAAAACTAGAAAAAAGACAAATAAGCCTTTGTTGGGGCACTCTTAGAAAGGAAATGTCATGAAAATTAATGAACAGAGGGCCTGATTCAGAGCCGGACGCTCTGACCAGAGCGCTCGCTCTGAATCAGTGCCCTCCTCCCTAAAAATGGAGCGGCCTCTTGGACGCTCGCATAGCTGTGGGTTACCACACACAGCTTATGCGAGCGTCCATGATGATGGTCGCGATGGTCAAGACCATCGCGACCATCGGGCTTGCGACCAGACCCTGCGGTAGGGTCTCGGTGACCGCAAGCCCTGGAGTGATTTTGGCTCTATCAGAGCCAAAATCACTCCCACTGACATCACTAGTGACATCACTAGTGATGTCAGTGGGGCCGGATCCAGACGGTAGGCGTTCCCATGGGAACGCCTCCGCCTGGAAGCCACGTCCCCGGCATGCCCACCAAAGGGGGCGTGCTGTCACTCACCATCGACAGCACGCCCCCTTTGGTGCGAGACCCAGAGCGACGTATTCCTCGTCGCTCGCCGGGTCTCGCACATGCGCACGACGGAGCTCCCTCCGTCATGCGCATGTGCATTCGCCCAACATCGACCCGCTTGCGAGCGTCCTTCGCTCACGAGCGGGTCTGAATGACCCCCAGAATTATATGAAATTAAAACTTAACTTTTAATTGTGAACTTCGTAAGATAAATTCTCTTCAGTTAGGTAACTCACATGGAAAACAAATACATATAGTGAACAAATGTAAACAACATAAATGTTGCAATCAGCATACAATAAGAAAACAATTGTTGGTATATATAATATGATATATGAGAGTGATTTACCTTGTATCACAAGTCATTGATTGAATGGCAGCAGGGAACAAGAGTATTTCCCTGCTGTCATTCAATCAATGACTTGTGATTCAAGGTAAATCACTCTCATATATTATATTATATATATACCAACAATTGTTTTCTTATTGTATGCTGATTGCATTGTTTATGTTTGTTCACTACATGTATTTGTTTTACATGTGAGTTACCTAATTGAATTTATCCTAGTATATATAAACTGAGTGCTTTCCTTAGTTTTTATTTGTAACGTCTGTGCTCTTTATCCATGTTTTTACATCATTCTTACTGGCAGCGGATTTACACTGATTGATGTACTTGGTACATATAGGGTCTAAATAATCTTGTTCCCTGCTGCCATTCAATCAGTAACTCCATCTAAAGATAATTTTAGGCCCTAAAGCCTATAGGCTACACTTCACAAAATTTAACGGGAAAAGGTACATTCGGAGCCCTCCCTGGCATTGTCTGCCGCACATTTGTGTTCAGCACATGCACAGGAGTCCCGATAGAGAAGTGAAGAAACCACTGACGTGGTCACTTTGCTGCGAGGAAGTCACAGGGAGCCCCTGCATGTGCTATTTGGTACATTCAAGCCTTATTATCATATACTACAACACGATTTTGGGCAATAATATCACGTCCAGATCACATTGAGTATGTGATTATTGGTAAATGGGCCCCTAAATTTGATGTGCCAATTACTTAAGTGTTTATTGTAAGTGCAATACAAGACAGTGGGTCGCAAGATTGGAGATAACAGTGAAGGTGGATTACAGATCATCTCCTCACTCTAAAGTTCCTTATCTCTCAGAAGATAATACACTATTGCAAGTTTCCCATTGAGGTGGATCCTTGCTAGGAAGACTTTACATCAAGATCAGACACGTCTGAATGGAGTCCGTATTTGTACTCAGGAACGTAATAATTTAAGCGCCTGTATGATTGTTCATATTTTTGTACCTAATAAAGGAAAATACTTTATTCTGATCGAGTGTCTATGACGTGGGACACATATTGCTAGACATGTATGGAGAGAGAAAAGCATTACTCTGTTCTTCCCATAGAGGAAGTCACAGTGCTGGGGATGGGATATTTATACATACCATAAAATGAGGGATAAATAAGTAATAAATCTTTATGTGTACGTGACCATTTTCATCCACCCTTATGGTGCATACACACGGTCAGATTTTTCCTTCAGATATGAACGATAACGATTTAAAAATCGTTCAGTCGTTCATATCTGAAGGAAAATCTGACATATCTGACATGCCTGAACGATGGACGATTTACAATGCGCGTTCCCGTTTGTCAGATAACGATATCTGACATCTGATGTGTTTGCAGTCAGACTTGGACGATTCCATTCATTTTAATGCAGTCAAAAATCGTTCAATCGTTCAAATCGTTCAAATCATTCAAAACTTTGGTAAAATCGTTCAAATCGTTCAAATCATTCAAAACTTTGGTAAAATCGTTCAAATCGTTCAAATCATTCAAAACTTTGGTAAAATCGTTCAATCGTTCAAATCGTTCAAATCATTCAAAACTTTGGTAAAATCGTTCAAATCGTTAAATCGTTCAATCGTTCATCTGACAAATCTGACAAGTCTGACAAATCTGACCGTGTGTATGCTCCATTACATGTGGCAGGTTACAATATGAAATGTATTTCAGCGTGTCGCCACAAGGTGTCTCTGCTGAGCAATGAAGATGGTTTTGAGATCTCTACAAAGGAAACATTTCGGCTCAATTCGTTTTATTATTCCATGGGGCCTATCCAGGGGCATATCTATAATGGTGCAGGGTGTGCGGTGCGGGCCCCCCCTGGACCCAGGTGCCCCCGGGACACCCTGCACCATTATAGATATGCCCCTGCCCCATATTATCTAATACTTACCTCTCCGAGGTCCCGCGACGGGTGTCTCAGCCCTGCACAAAACGCCGGAAAATGGCCGCCGCTGTAATTTTTCTGCCATTTTGCGAATACAGAGTGAGGAAATCGCCAGGAAAATGGCGACCTGGGCATGCGCAGTAGACTCTGGGCACAGACTAGTGCCCAGAGTCTACTGATGCTGCGGTCGGCGGTCAGACGTGTCAGTCTGCAGCCGGCCTCCGGGGAGAGAGGAGGGGGCCCCGGACAGGGAGTGCACACGGGCACCCTCCTCTCTTAATATGCCCCTGGGCCTATGTATCATTAAATATTTGCTGCATATGTCCCCTTGAACACCCATTTCAGGGATATGGGCAAGTATTAAGTATCAGCATAATGTATGAAGGAGGGAACGCAGCGGTCCTTCCATTTCCCTCAGCAGCCTCAGCTTACGCTATATGAAGTTGTTGTCAGAGAGTGACCCAACCTATACCCCATGGTACGAGGCCATGTAGAGCGCCAGCCTGAGGAGGGCACCGCATCAGTCACGGACATTGAGTTACTCACATGTCCCGATTGGCGCCCTGAGAGCAAGTATGTGCTGTATGGAGCTGCGCTGTCACAGTGCTAGGCGGCGGGCTGTGGCTGGGACTGAGGACCTTATTCAGAGGTGGCCGTACGGTCTACGACCACACGGCCGCCTCGATGTTTGGCCAGTGCACATACGTGAGACCCGCTACGACCGACAGCGCCGGTCGTAGCAGGTCTTTTTCCAAAGGGGGCGAGCTGTCGATGTTGATTGACAGCTCGCCCCGTTTGGAAGGCGGGCCGGGGGGGTGGCAGCCCAAACGGAGGCGTTCCCATGGGAATGCCTGCCGTTTGGGGGAGGCCCCACTGACATCACTAGTGATGTCAGTGGAGAGCTTCCGGCTCTGACAGAGCCAGAAGCTCTCCGGGGCTTACGACAAGTGAGACCCTAACCTAGGGTCTCGTCGTAAGCCCCGAAGGTCGCGATGGTCTCTGACCATCGCGACCATCACCTGAGCGGTCGTTAGAGCTGTGGGTGTAAACCCACAGCCTAACGACCGAAACAGAGGCAGGCGGTCAGGATGCAAGCGGCCGCCCAGTTTCTGGGTGACCGCTTGCATCCTCCAACCGCCTCTGAATGAGGACCTGAATCTCCTCCTTCCTGGTCCTCCCACAGTGTGCAGATATGTGCCCGCCGGACACTACCCAGCCAGCAGCGCAGAGTGATTAAGTTTTGATGCTGCTGTGGCTCTGCGGTACCTTGAAGGGCGACGGGAGAGACAGAGCAGCACGGAGAGCACTGAAGGCTGTGTGGTAAATAAGCTGAAGTGAGGGAGAGTGGAATAGACAGTAGGAAGGAAAGACCATACAAGGTATGAAGGGGACAGAGGGCAATATGAGACATGGGGAAGGACAATATAAGACAGAGGGGGGTGGTTGGCAAGAAAAATACATGGCACGGGGGACACAATACAAGGCATGGTAGAGGACAATATAAAACAGAGGGGGAGAGAACAAAAAAGACATGGGGGTACAATACAAGATATGGTGGGGAGAAGTCAATTTGAGGCATGAGGGAGGTCAATACATGCTTTGGGTATGTTTACGACTTTTCCCATGAGAACACGCCCCTTTATGTTTTTCGGTCGCACGCCTCTGGACCACGCAACAGTACCCCCGAGGACGCCCCCAAAAATTTTCACTTACCTACAAAATTGGGCTTGGGCTGTATCCTATGGGAACCCTCCCAGCCAATGGCCAACTCACGTGTAGTTAGCAGATCGACAAGTGGAGGTGTTGTCATTAGCAATCAGATTATTGCTAACATGTAGGAGAGATCTGTCAAAGCTTGGAGAGAGTCTGAGATAAAGGGCCTGATTCAGAGCCGCTCGTTAGTGGCTGCTCGTTCGCTCCGAGCGATGTTTGCACAACTGCGAATGCGTACGGATTGTAATACGCATGCGCGAACCAGTCTGTGCCGCGGAAAATTGTTTGTTCGCTAGATAGCGAGTGCCTGCTATTTTGAGTGACAGAATGAGGCGTATGTGGGTGGTAACAGGGGAAGGTGCTTGAAAACGGGGAGTGGAGATCCGTACGCAGGCGTGCTTAAAGGTCAAAGCAGGCGTTTTATGGGTGTGCATAATTAATACAGCAGCGTCCTCAACCACGTCAGTTGGGTGTCTTTTAGCCAAAACTGCTCGCAAGATTGCGGTAGGAAAAACCAACCACAAGACTAGCGAGCAGTTCATACGCTGTTCGATGTACTTGATTAATCTAATAAATAGCGGACATGACGTATGATGCGAGAGCGGCCAGGGGGCGTTTTTATCAAATAAACGAGCGTATGTTTTGCTCGCTCGTTCAGACATGGAGGCGTCAACAGACCGCAAGGAGCGTACGGTTCATTTGAATAGCCACCCCCTTTTTTTGAACGAGCGAGCGCTAATTGCGAGCGGCTCTGAATCAGGCCCAAAGTACCAACCAATCAGCATCTGTCACTTTACAGGCTGTGTTGAAAAATGGCAGCTAGGAGCTGATTGGTTGGTACAGTACTTTGCAGTCTATTTACTAAGCCTTGGAAAGTGATAAAGTGAAAAGGGATACTGGACCTCATTCAGAGTCGGTTGTTGCGGCCGCACGGTCGTACGCCACCGATGTTCGCTAAACTGCGCATGTGTAAAGTTCGCAATGCGCATGCGCAAACTAGCCGCTACGATCAGAAATTTCTCTCTCCTTGAACACAGCCAGGTCGGTAGTTTGAGTAACAGATTGAGGCGTTTGTGGGTGGTAACAGGGGACGGTGCTTGAAAACGTGGGGGTGGAGATCCGAATGCAGGTGTGCCTAATTATGCGAACGGCAATTTATGGGAGTGCATAATTAACAAAGTAGTGTCATGGCACACGTGACATGGGTGGTTTTAACACTGACATGATCGTAGTGCTTAAGAGAGGGTATGGTCAACCTTAAGCTCTACGACCAGTTCCGATGGTTCCCGATGGTCTCGATTAATCCTTATATGGCCGGAGATGACGTGTAATGCGTACGAGAAGGGGGCATATTTTTTATCTTCCGGCCGCTTCCTCCCCTTGGTCAGGCAGCTAACGATCCGAACTTGGGGACGCAACATGCGAGTGCATCATTTGCATATCCGGCCCCTTTTCCCGTACGACCGTGCGGCCGCAACGACCGACTCTGAATGAGGTCCACAGTACCAACCAATCAGCTCCTAACTGTCAGTTTACACAGGCTGTGTTTGAAAATTGACAATTAGGAGTTGATTGGCTGTTATTTTATCTCATTCCATTTCCCTCTCTTGAAGGCTTAGTGAATAGACCCCTTTATCTCTCTCTCCATGCTTTTATAAATCTCCCTCATAGAATGTACTAGATAAATGATGGTTGGAGGCTGACTGGTTGCTATTGGCAATACCTTGACTAGTTCTCTAGAACATTTCATAAATCTCCTATATCAGCTTGTACATCCTTCATGCAAGCCATACCGGGGGGAGGCAGCCAGGTCAGCACTGCGAAGACTCAATGGAAATGGGAGGATCTGGGGGAGGGGCTCGGTTGAGATGGGTGGGTCTGGGGGGCGAGACAACATGATTACATCATCGTAGCCATGTATCGGCTATGCAATGCAGAGATTACCTGCACTGTAAAGCGGGGTCGGAGCCAAGTTGAAATGATTCAATGCGAATTGCGCTATTGGCCCCCTGTGCTGCCCACTTCACTGAGGGAGTGGGTGGCAGGGGCGTTTCTAGAGAGGAGGGGGCCCGTGTGCAGTCTCTGACACAGGCCCCCTCCTCTCCGCCCTGTGGCTGGCAGCGCACTGAGCCAGCGCCGGAGTTATAGACTCTGGGCACTAGAGTTTGCCCAGAGTCTATAGTGTATGCACAGGTCACTGGGAAAATGGCCGCGGTGGGCATTTTCCCTGTACTGCGCATGCACAAACAATGGTAAAA
Source organism: Taudactylus pleione (assembly GCA_031769625.1). NCBI lineage: Eukaryota > Metazoa > Chordata > Amphibia > Anura > Myobatrachidae > Taudactylus > Taudactylus pleione. The sequence continues at coordinate 1,423,266 of JAUIMM010000661.1, forward strand.
TGGCCACAGTGGCCATTTTCCAGTTGTTTTACAGCGCCGGAGGACCGCGCCGATGTGGGACTCCGGAGAGGTAAGTAATATTATGGGTGCAGGGTGTGCGGTGCGGGGCCCCCCTGGATCCAGGGGCCCGTGTTCCCCGCACTCCCTGCACCCATTATAGATACACCCCTGGTGGGTGGCCCCAAACCCTAGAGACTTGTCCACCTTTCCGAGGGTCCGGGAGCAACATCCGATTTTTGGGAGCCTCCTGGCCGTTTCAGGAAGCATACAAGTGGTTTGGCACCATTATAGTATGTGCAGACGCATATTGCAGGTGTATATATGTAACAATAACCTACATACATTAGGGGTCTGATTCTGAGTTGGAATTAAAGCACAGAAAGCGAGTAACTTTGCACCTTTGTAAAACCATGCTGCACTGCAGACGGGGCCAGTAGCGCACGCAGGGGGGGTTTCTGAGTACCCAGAAACCCCCCCTGTCAGACCAAACTTTTTCAGAGACCGAGACAGCCTTGTCTCCGTCTCTGCACTAGCCGCAGGCCACCCACTATGATCGGAGCAGCTCGGGCACTGGCACTGCCTTACAGTCCTCCAAGAGCAGGGAGCGTGGGAGAAGGAGGATCACCCAGCAGTAACACAGGCAGCCTGCAATCCAGTCACCCTTCACTTCTCCAGAGTCCCGTTCAGCCCGGCAAGCAGACGCGTGAATGATTAACTCCATGGATGAAGGATTTAGGCATTTGTACAGAGAGGTGTGTGTGTGTGTGTGTGTGTGTGTGTGTGCTCTTGCAATTCTATCTTTCTGGGGACTTGGGGTGGACAGCACACCAACACCGGTGGGACATCTAGCACAGTGGGGACCTAAAATGAAGTCCCCACGAGTCAAACCATTGGAGACAAAAGAGGAGGCATGTACCTGTTACCCCACATAGCAATTGGGCATGTCCCTGAAAATCACGTTTCCAAGAGTTTTATGGGTGTCGGTGTGTATGCCGTGCTGAGGGTGTGTGTTTAAGAGATCTCTGACAGAAAAAAAATAAAATAAAATTGGGGTGCAATGGCGCCACTTGGCCACCGGGGGGGCGCGTGTCCCCACCTTACGCTCTCCCCATGTTTTAAATTCATTTCTGGCTATTTAGAGGGAAAAAATAAATTGGGGTGCAATAGCGCCACTTGTCCACCGGGGGGGGCGCGTGTCCCCCCATGTTTTAATTTCATGGGTGGCTATTTAGAAAAAGAAAAAAAAAATTGGGGTGCAATGGCGCCACTTGTCCACCGGGGGGGGGCGCGTGTCCCCCCATGTTTTAATTTCAGGGGTGGCTATTTAGGAAAAGAAAAAAAAATTGGGGTGCAATGGCGCCACTTGTCCACCGGGGGGGGGGGGGCGCGTGTCCCCCCATGTTTTAATTTCAGGGGTGGCTATTTAGAAAAAGAAAAAAAAAATTGGGGTGCAATGGCGCCACTTGGCCACCGGGGGGGCACGTGTCCCCCCATGTTTTAATTTCATGGGTGGCTATTTAGAAAAAGAAAAAAAAAAAATGGGGTGCAATGGCGCCACTTGGCCACCGGGGGGGCGCGTGTCCCCCCATGTTTTAATTTCATGGGTGGCTATTTAGAAAAAGAAAAAAAAAATTGGGGTGCAATGGCGCTACTTGTCCACCGGGGGTGGGGGGGGGTGGGTTTGGGGGGGCGCGTTTCCCGACCTTACACTCTCCCCATGTTTTCATTTCATGGGGGGGGTGTCTATTTTTTCCCAAAAAAAATATTTTTTTGGAGTGCAATGGCGCCACGTGTCCACCAGGGTGGGAGGGGGTGCCTGGGGTTTCCCCCCCCCCCCCCAACCTTACAGTCTCCCCATGTTTTTACTTCATGGGCGGCCTCTGTTTTGTTTTTATTTTTTTTCCCAAAAATTTTCTCGGGGTGCTGCTGCACCGGCGCCAGGCGTCCGCCGGGGGGCGCCACCGTGCCGGTCGAGCCCGAGCCCCCTCCCCAGCCACCCATTGGCCCCTCAGGCCTCGGGGCGGCGGTCCCGGGAGGCCGACTCCCCTCTGCGGAGGCCCCAATGAGGTCGGATCTGGGTGCCCGCGTCCGTCCGGCGCTTCCAAGGCCTCGGGGAAGAGAGGGGGAAGTCGCCGCTGAAGGTGGCGCGCAGCGCCGATGGCGAGACCCACGGGGGAATTCCTCCCCCGGATTGTTAGGAGCGGGCAAGAGAGAAGGACGGGGCGGGGTCTTATCCCACCCGACGAGGCCCAGGCCGTGCTCCATGAGACCCATGGGGACTCTGCGAGCGAGGTGGCCCGGAGAGGGAACCAGGAGTGCAAGGGAGGTTCTGTGTCTGAGGTTGCCCGGGCAGGGCTCCAGGCGTAAAAGGGCAGAGAGGCCCCTCTGCTATCTTGGAAGCCTGCGTGGGCTGAACAGGGCGAATCTTCTCCCTCCCTTTACCAGGAGCGTGAGGGAGTTGCCGTGACGGAGCTTGCCCGAGCAGGGAACCGGAGGGTGACCGGGGTGAGAGCCCCATCCACCAGTGCGGGAGCCCCGTGGGTCTTGCGTTGAGGCTTAATGAGGACGACCCTTCCCTGCGGTGCACTGCCACCTGGTGGCAGACAGGGGAACTGCAACCTCTGGAAGTCCCAATGAGGTCGGGAAAAAGGGCCCGATGCCGGGACCCGGTTCCAGGAGGTCGGGTAAAATCTGCCGGCGCCCCGCAAAAGGTGGCGCGCAGCAGCGACGCCGTGACGTCCGAGGGAATTCCTCGGGCGGATTCATAGGTGGTGAAGAGATGCGAGAGAGAGAGCCAGGAAGAGATCCGTGGGGCACAGCGCGAGTTTTCCCAAAGTTTCACCCGAGTTACCCTTCCAATCGATGGGGGCACTCTTTGTCCCAGGTTGATTCTGCTGAAAGTGCATGGCTCCAAGAGTGCAAGGGAGGTTCTGTGTCTGAGGTTACCCGGGCAGGGCTCCAGGCGTAAAAGGGCAGAGAGGCCCCTCTGCTATCATGGAAGCCTGTGTGGGCTGAACAGGGCGAATCTTCTCCCTCCCTTTACCAGGAGCATGAGGGAGTTGCCGTGACGGAGCTTGCCCGAGCAGGGAACCGGAGGGTGACTGGGGTGAGAGCCCCATCCACCAGTGCGGGAGCCCCGTGGGTCTTGCGTTGAGGCTTAATGAGGACGACCCTTCCGTGCGGTGCACTGCCACCTGGTGGCAGACAGGGGAACTGCAACCTCTGGAAGTCCCAATGAGGTCGGGAAAAAGGGCCCGATGCCGGGACCCGGTTCCAGGAGGTCGGGTAAAATCTGCCGGCGCCCCGCAAAAGGTGGCGCGCAGCAGCGACGCCGTGACGTCCGAGGGAATTCCTCGGGCGGATTCATAGGTGGCGAAGAGATGCAAGAGAGAGAGCCAGGAAGAGATCCGTGGGGCACAGCGCTAGAAGGCTCGAGGTGCCCCTGAGCCACCCTTCCGATCGATGAGGCACCCCGCGTCCCGGCGGGGAGGGACGATCGCTCGGCCGGAACCCAGGGGTCCCGGCTGGTTTCATGGGCGAACCTGACCCTCCCTCAGCCCACGGCGTGCCCGGCACCCCTCCGCCACGAGGGCGTCCGGTCCACCAGGTGTCCGCCTTGCGCTCCGACCCCCTTTCACCGGGGGGGACCGGGAGGGCAGGCGGGCCCGTCTGACTCCAGGCGGTCGTGGTCTGCTCTGTCTGTCAGCCCCAGCTCAGGCATCCGACACTGCCAGGGGCTTCCGGGGAGGCTGTCCTCGTTCCCGGGCGAGGCGCTCACCCCCGGGCCCCGGCGGAGCACACGATTTCTCCGGAACCGCTCGAGCGTCGACCTGCGAAACAGACCCTTTCCCAGAGAAGGGCCCGGTGCGCCGCCCGTTGCCCCGACGGTGTAGCGCCCGCACGCAGAGGGCCGTGGCCCGGCCTGCGGAGAGAAAGGCAGAGAGAGATGGGGCGGCCCCCCCGTGAGAGCGACAGAGAGAGAGCCGGGGTGAGTCCCCGCGGCTGTGGGGCGTGAGAGAAATTGACCGAGCCGCGGAGACAAAGAGCGAGGGCGGCCGAGATGGAAACACGGCAGGAGGAGAGGGGAGTCCTTTTCGGAGGGAGCCGGTCGGAAGCTGCGCGCCGAGCGGGCCTGGGCCAGTCCCGGGCCCGGGTCGGGTGGGCGACCGCGCTCCGCACTTCTACACCCTTTCACCCCCCCGGGACAAGTTGAAACCGGTCAGGCGTAGAACGGG